>OX421962.1:2515000-3772500 GCA_949128115.1 Anaspis maculata
AGATTGACGCCGCTGTCAAGACGAAAATAAAAACGAATGGAATTTGCAACTCACCATGAAAAATCTACTATTTCTTTCCTGCTCCCCTGCTAAATCCTGGCTATAATTAGGTACCCCATCTGAGTTACGCGCCCCAAGTTGAGGGTTGTCAACCCTTAACCCGCGATCGACAATATGATATAGTCAGTGGACCAGCTCATTTTCAAAAGTTAATGGAATCCTTGCTATCCAGGCTAAGAGAGGCTTGTATGTATTTTAAATGACATTCTAACGAGCTGTAATGAAAATTTGAAACGCGTCGAGAGGATCCTGGGGATTTTGCAAGACTCGGGATTGAAAATGTCGGTTAAAAAATGTATTTTTTTGCAAGACGAAGTTGAGTATCTGGGATTCAAAATCCCAGATATTTGATACTTTCACGACTTTTGAAACTTTGATTATTATCGATATTTGATATATCGATATGTTTCAAAACTGGAATCATTAGTTGATATATCGATATTGAAGCGACCCCAGCTATCTTCCTAACCCCTGAATGGATAGGCAACCCATTATACTGGCATTTAATTCAACTTATTTGAATTAAATCACTTTTCCCGCTTTTGGAACCGCTTGGCAGATGATCATCTAGTATCAGGACGACATCCCGTTGTGCCTCTCTTCTTGTTGTTCGATTATAGAGCTCTCGAGATTGTTGAGATAGGTCTGACGACGAGTTTGAACACAATAAGACACAATATAAATTTTAACGTAACAGCAATCTATTGACCTCTATGTACAATTCAAAATATTTGAATAATGGCTCGCTCCTATACGTAGTCCTATCTTCACATCGCAGGCTGAAATATCTAAATGATCTAACCTATTCCCGAAGAGATAACTTCCCCCTAATTATTTCAGACGTTCCAACACCCCAACCCTCCGACGAACACCTGACTCTACACCTTGACCGACATTTAATTCTGACTGGTTTTCGCGGTTCAAAGTTCTTTTTGTGGTTGAATCAGATCCAACATTAATGTAAGTGTTAGAGGTTATGTTAGGGTTAGGCCCGGCTTCTAGACACTGCAAAGAGAAAAGAGACTTCGACCACGAATGCAATCTAAGATTTGTGGGCCGGTGTGTGCGGTGGCCCCCTTTTTGTGGAGCCTCTTTTCAAAGGCTAACGCTCTTTTTGGGCTATGGTTCTCTTTTGCCCGTTTGGAAGGGATTGGATATGGCTGACCTTTGTGAGGGCTTTGAATCTGTTTTCGCCGTGGATTGCCCCCAACGCTCATAAAGATTCCCGTGATCGAAAGTGCCTATAACCGGAAATGTTGAACCAAATTTCGCCCTTCCAAAAACTTTGGAACCGATGGTGTACGCGAAACAATTCCTCAAGTCAAGGTACAAATTTAATGTGGAGAACGTTTTGAGCACGCCCCGTATACGCGCTAGTTCGTTGTTGTTCATCAGTTTGTGAGGGAAGACCGCAGTCAGGAGAAACAAAACGCAGAGAATAGACTATACAGGGTGTTCGCCGAAAAGCCGATACGAAGAGGCGTCGAAATAATCTTTGCCCTAACACGAAGTAATCACCGTCTACACTATTCCTGATCGAGCCCTAATAACAATTCATTTTTACAAAGTCCCTATCTGAACGATGGCGTCGTTGGGTACCGGATTGAATTCATCAGTTTCGAATAAGAACGTCTTCATTCCCGTAACAAACTCTATATGGAAATATCCGGAACTGTCTTGGCGCTAAAACAAAATCATTAGTTTCAAGGAGGGGGGGGGGGGGTGTCCATCAATCCGATCAACAATTACGACTCTACGGCAGGGTCCGAACCCCGATCTCAACGCGATTCTATTTTATTTCAATTACTTGATTTTTCCCGTAGTTCTCAAAATTTACATTTTCCGAATAACTAGGAGCTTCAGAAACGCAGAGGAAGCTCACCCGCGAGTTTCCAGATCTAACCCACTAGGTCCGGTGCTCTGAGTACCGCAGTCACAAAGCCAAGTCCAGAGGGCCCAAGAGCGCGAATACCTTTCTATGAAGGTATCCAACAAAATACGAGGCTTGAAAGTGGCTGTACCCGACGGCAGACAGTAGCGCAGATACCAGCACGTGCAGGCAGATTCAGAACGCACGCGTGAGCCCCATCATACATTTTTCACGACAAAGCCTAACCGTAAGCAACTATCCCAACTCACCAAGACTAACCCTCCGCTCGTCGAGGTCATCACTCCGCCACACGAGATACCGAAACGAGAGACCTCATTTCTATCGGGCCTGGTTCATTTAGGGGTTTCAACTCGACATCCTCGAGGTGGGCTAGAACTCATTGTCGAGGGAACGCGACTCAGCATCCTGGAGGGGGTTCGAAACACTTCGTCAACGGGTCCCAACTCTACGACTTGGAGAAGGGTCGAAACTCAACACCGGAAGGGCTTTGGCACATCGACCTGGCAAAGGGCTGGAACTCGTCGTCGAAGGGCTCTGACTCGACACCTGGAGGCGGATCAACACTCAACGTCCAAGGGCTCTGACACGACATCCTAGAGACGGGTTGCAACTCAACCAGGGAAGCAATTCATCAGTCTCTCGGAGGGTCAAAACTCAACCTGGAGGGTTCTCGACTCAACGTGCCCCCAAGGGGACCAAAACACGTCTCCGAAGGGTTCCAACTCGACTTTCTCCAGGGGGCCTTTGAGACACATCAGCCGGGGAATCGACTCGTCGTTTTCCAAGTGGGCTGGAACTCATCATTGGGGCTTCGACGCTTCGGCCTCTAGGAGGGTCGCGACGCAACATAAACGGATTCTAACTCAGCTTCCTCGAAGGGGACTAAAACTCTTCGCTAACAGGCCCGCAGAAGCACTCGGCAGCGGACGCGACAAGTCGGGAGCGGACGGCAGCCCAGGAGGATTGGTCCAGGTATCACGGTCAATCTCCGGCAATATCCTCCATTCTCAGGAATTCGGAATATTTTATTGCATCCAAAACGACCGCGAACGGCGTATAGACAGCTCAGGTAATCTGAGAAGCCGCTGGAATGCGACCGGCGGTGCTAGCACGTGAGAATCGGATGATGGCGGGCGGCGAGCCGAGCGTCAACACAGCAGGAGTACGGCAACAACTGGCTGGGTTGAAGTGCAGGTGCTTTACTCCATATGCACCAATTCACCATTTCATCGGACGTCGAGCAGGGACGGTTATTGAATGTCGATGAAGAACAAGTAAATTATGTTGTAGAGCTTCGCGTGATTTACACGAATGAATTAAATAACTAGCGACATCTTTTAATGATGCCTTGACTCTGAATATTCACATACTTATACCTCGATTTCATAGCTTCGAATTATTTTCCTCCGGATTATTTTTGGCCCGCCAAATGCAGGTGGCTTCAATATATTAATAAATTTATTGATATATCAATAGTTTTGCCCATCTCTAGCGGTGGAACTCGAAAATGGCAGAAGCGCAATTGAGTGTTATGGAGGTTTTCAATCACTTGATGGCCTCAACGGATTCTCGATGTATCGTGATGGGAGAGGAAATTCTGAAGTCACAATTTCTTGTGTTGTGTGCTGTGTGGTCGAGAGCGAACCGAATCAAGCACCAATTCAAACACAGACATATTTGGATTGTGTTTACAAACAAGCGTATTGTATGAATCTCCTCACGAGGTAACTGGGAATGTAATTGAAAGAAATAATTCAAGCAGTTCCTGTGGAAATGGAACGTTCAAATGCACTTGCAAAGCAGGCCGGTCCGGGACATGCAAACATATCGCAGCTGTGCTTCTTCGATGCAGCCATATAAAGTTCCCATTTTCAGCGATACTTCCCAGGCGTTTCTCTTTTCTCGTAGTCATATTTTCCACAGTGCCGAGTTTGTTTGTCATCTTGACCACCTAACCTGCGTCTGTCGCTTTAGACGGAAAACGGTGATAATGTAACTCTTCCTTTTTCCGGTTTCCACAGCGCGACTCGCACTCGGAAACACAACAAATTCTCCGCCACTTTTTGTCACTATCTATCTTGCCACCTTCCATTCTGATGCCACTTTTGCCTGCCAATCGTCGTACACGTGCCACTCTTGTTTAAAAATGCAATGCTTTTGCAACCGATGACACCTAGTATATTCAAGATAATGAAACGTGCGTGGCTCACGTACTTTGTTGGAAAAAATCAACGCCGCGTTAAGTCAGATGGAATCAATTAAAGTCACCAAACACCGCAACGCTCATAAGAGTCCACACAAATCTGCGGTTGATCCGTGCACAAACGTCGTTTACACGTTGGCCGTCAGACGGCGTATTCGATCTTGAAACTCGGCAATTAGGCATTTCCATTGACGTCACAGCAGTGTTGCCAACTGTCCAGAATTGCCCGCCAAATTTGAACGAAATAATGATCGGGAACAACCGAACTACAGGGCGCTTATGGAGTTCCAGTTTCTGCATTTTTTCCCTCGGCTACCTTTTTGAGTTTGAGTTTGAAACTTTTGTATCAAGTTCAAAGCAATGTCCTTATTGCGCCTGCAAAATAAGTTCTCGTGGAAAAGTGTGTTTTTTTGTGAAAAAGCAAGCCAAACATGTTAGGTTAACTGCACAGGGTAGTGGTGAAAATTCATATTTTCCGACAAAATTGGGCATGAACTTTGCCACCAAACCTCACCTGAATGTTGGGGGTTTACGTTTCCGGCATTGCTGGAGTGATACGCCTTGTGTGGAGCTAGGTATGTACCTCTTCGGTTTGTGCTTCCCAATCACCCAAATACTTGAGGCCCAGCTTTTACTGCTGGATTAAAGAAACAAACAATAGTTTTTCTTTATATTTTATATTTTAAAAGTGCAGGAATGTCTTCACTTCGGTTGTAGAATATGGACAGAGGCAAAACATGGAAGTTTAACTTGAACAGCTGTTCGGCAACCGAAGATGTATTTGGTCACCGGAGCCCTCCTTGACAGAAATTTTACACCTGATTTAACGATATTGAATTTTCAACTACAACTTGATTGTGTCAAGACACATTTCTTAAAAATACAAATATTTATTGTTCTATTGAGGATTCTAGGCTCCAAATTGTGGTCGACGTAGCAATTCCTCAGTCCGTAGATTTTCCCATTTTTAGATTGCCGAAGGCCACAATTCTTGACACAGGTACTTCCTGAAACTAGATAGGCTTAGCAACAGATAATTTTGTGCAAACATCATAGCTGTATTACAGCAATTTAGTTACCCATCCTAATTGTTATCGGTACAACCTCCGTATATTTTCTCAAGTGTATTCCTTCCTTCCTCCTTTCCATTTCTTGGGATACATTCTGTGATGCCTCGTACTTCCACGAGCCCAGCGTTTCGAGAAAACCATCAATTTCTCATTTTTTCCTCAAAAAAAAGATTCAACCACTCCAAACTCCAACCCAGCTTTCACGTTCATTGAGCCCTCTACATCTCTAGCCATGCTTTCTCCATTGCTTTTGACAAGCCTAGATGTTTGAATTGACAATAGTTTCCATTTTCTACTCCACTGTAGTTGTAATATTCACTGAGATATAAGCACATGTAAACCAGATGGGATCGGATCCGAGTATCTTCTGATGACCAAAATTGTACAGCTGACTTGACAATCTTGAATTTTCAGTTGATGGCTTCATCGCGTCAAGACACATTGCTTAAAAAATCCTGAAATTTCTTCTTGAAAGCAGGATTTGAGGTAAAATTGTGGTAAACTTAAAAATTCCTTGGTCGCTGGATTTTCCCATTTTGAGATCGCCACAGGTCATAGTTTTTGCCACAGCCATACTCTCTGAAATCAGAAGGACGCTTAGTAATGGATAATTTGTGAAATCATCTCACATTTATTCTGTATTCCAACAATTTAGTCAGCTTTTCACCTTATCGACAGGATAATAAACTGCCATATTTACTCCTTCCCAGATGTCTTCAAGTCGCATTTCTTGGCACTTTGATATACTTCCTGAGATGCTCTTTTCTTCCAGGAATCTAGTTTTCCAAAAAAGCCACGGATTTCTTTTTTTTTCCGACGAAAATGATTTAAGCACTCCACCAAACTTTCTTGTTTATTGAGCTATTCGGGGCAGCACATCTCCAACTATCAGTATTGATCGAAGCGCCAGAGTTTCGTGAACAATTATCACTCACAAACTTGCTTCTTACTGTATCCAAAATCTCAAAAAAGTACTTTTTTTACAATCATAACAACGCGGGTTGTTCCCTAACATTTTTTTGAGGTTATAAATTCAACTAGGTTGGCAACACTGACGAGCTCGTGACGTCATGTGGAAATGCCTAATTCCTACTTGTCAAATTTCATGTCATTGATGTGGGTATTACAGGTATCTACTAGTGCTTACTCAGGCTACTAGACGTCCGAGTATGTGTTTCTCTCAAATAAAAATTCCCTGACGATCAAGTAGGTAGGTACCGAGCTCTGCACCAGGTGGCGTTTTTTGAATGTAAATCACCCTCGAAATCGCCTATACTGAAAATAGGTAGGCTGGATTCCTAGATACGAATATTCGGACAGGAAATACGAAATTTTATGTCAAACGCCTAATTTGGCCAATCAGAGCCCTCGAATTCAAAATTTGACATACAAAATCGCATTTTCTGTCCGATTTTCCGCATCTGGCAATGGACCTGTTTTTTTTTCTCGCCCATTTTGCCTCCTATCTCCGCTCATTGACGGGATTTGCCTCACATTCTCCCGTAGCAACTGTGTCAGTGTCAGTGACTTTGTACTTCTCATTACCCCTGACAACGATATGTTACAATTTGTCATCAGTTGTCAGTAGAGCAGAACCAAAATGTGGAGCAAAAGTCTTGCCACGATGCAAACCTACAGACTCGACAACGTTTCACTTGTTTATAAGTGTAAGCATCAAATGACGGGGAACCAGCGTGATAAGGAGTTGAAGTACAGTGTGGAAGGATATTTTGAAGACGTACAGGGTGTTCACGATAAAATTCACCCCCCTCCAGTAGTTTCCCCTTCAAGATATTTCGAAGAACTGAAAAATTTTTCTTCACGATTTTTCCCAGGGACCTAGAATCGATCCTCTAAAAGTTTCTAATTGGTACCGTATACAGGGTGTGATATGTAACTTTCTTATTTTAAATGCAACACCCTGTATTTTATTCCGTTATTTGATTAAGCCTTTTTTTCTGATTACAAATATATATGACACTTATGATTTATTTTGACAAGTAAGTTGTCGAAAAAATAATAAAATAGGTAGTCACATAATTTTGTTTCGCGGCAAGATGGCTTTGGTTTCTACAGTTCTCTTAAAAAAAAAGTTATTCTCGCAGCATTTTATCTGCGGAATTCAACTCTGCATGGAAAAATGGTCCAATTCGTTCCTAATACAGGGTGTCGCGTAATTCTTAATTTTTGATTTATTTGACTACCTATTTTATATTTTTTTTGACAGCTTCTTGTCAAAGTAAATTATTAATGTTATATATTTTTGTAATCAGAAAGAAAGGCTCCATCAAATGACGTATTAAAATATAGGGTGTTGTATTTGAAATAAAAAAGTTACATGTCACACCCTGTATACGGTACCAATTGAAAACTTTTAGACGATCGATTCAAGATCCCTGGGAAAAATTGTAGGGAAAAAGTTTTTAGTTTTTTGAAATATCTCAAAGGGGAATCTCCTAGAGGGGGGGTGAATTTTATCGTGAACATCTTGTACCTACTTGTGAATAACCTGAAGGTAGAGGTAGAAGTGGAGTGCTACAGGAGCCAGAAAAAGGAACAAGCTCCTCAAGAAAATGTTCGGAACAGCATTTGTTTTCAGTGTCTTCTTTGTACCAATCAATCACTGATGAATAGAAATCTTCCGCTCTGAAGTGCCCCGTGAGACATCTAAGATTGAAGCAAAATATTGAGGTTTTGTTGTGAAGCTACAGTAATCGTCAAATAGGAAGGCGAGGTAGCATTCCCAGTACTTTGAACGGTGATTTGGACGTCCCCTTTTTGGCCTTGCAAGTACAACTTGTAAAACAGCTGAAGTTGTTTCGTTAGCCTTTAAATTCTTCCTGATGCCGGCATCGTGTCTTCCGGTGGCGGCCATCCATTTATTTCGCTTATTTTTGTCGGCAGGAAAACCGTGGAATGCAACATGTGGGGGAAATGCTGTCTTAGACTTTGTGCGGTCAACTTTTCACACAACATACGCGCATTTTTCGAATTGTTCGATCAGTGTAGCGACACGACAAATGTTACAGTCATAGTGACAGTGACAATTCTAATTCATTGTGGCAGTATCGCCTTCCTCGAATTTAATTAATTCAAGGCGTTTAATTGGCCAGGGGTGTGGCTTAAAATTATTCATCTTTGTAGTGGGGGGGTTAGCGGAATGGTCTGTGCATTTTGTGATCAAAGCATGAAATTTGGCATACTTGTTCAGAAGACCCTCCTTCGCAATTCCAGATGTGGCGCCACGCGAGATTTTGCGCCAGAGACGCTGCATTGCGGTTAATATACCTGCTAGGGGTAAATTCTGCAAAAATGGTTCCTGGCCGGTCTCTGGTACCGCAGTCGGTATTTTTTAGTTCTGTTTAGTTAAAACTACATGTAGAAATGAATGAGGAGTACATTTTCACAAGCAAAGTTCCAAATGCTGCCTTTATACGTTGTTTCAATACATTTTAAGGCCAACTTTGTTTTAGTACAGGAAACTTGGTAAAAAAATGGCCAATACCTCGGCAAAGATATGAACGTCCTGAAAATTTGATACTCTGTCCAGAATTATGTACCCTACTACATATCTAAAATTGACAAAAATCGCACTCTGAGGCTTCGAGTTATTGGAGGGGGGGTAAAACATTGCAACTCAAAATGAAAGGTATAGAACCCGATGGAACCCGTCAATCCAATGGATGCAAATACGTCGTAGTTCGACGCATCACAACCAGTTGATACAATTGTAGCACAAAAAGTGTTGATCATTATTGAAGGGGGGTCGTGGGGAAGGGCGAAACTCGGCTGGGTGGCTCTTTTTCTTCCTGGGCCATGAAGAATCGATCCCGACAAGATTGGTATCTTTTCCGGCTAAATTCAATGTCTTGAACTTGAATCCGATGTGTAAATTTCGATAAAAACAAGTTCGAACAAGTTAACTTGAGAAAACCTGTTTTTTCTTTGAAAATTTTCACGAAACTTTTTTTTTCTGTTAGAGGTATTCATCTATGGAAATATTTCAGCGGCCATTAGATTGAACTGTATTCTTAACGAAAATTATCCATTCGATCTGTAATTTCGTTTTCCGACATAGAAAAAACCGATTTGAACTTTAGTCGGCATTGTCCGGCGTCTACTAATGACCAGAACACTACAGCATGCCCCTTCAAGTAATAACTCAATACCCTGCATTGCGATTTATGACGATTTTGTTTATGTTATAGGGAATTCAGTTCTTCACAGATCCTCGAACTTTCAAAGATTAGTTATAATTTTTCAGATAGTTTGGGCTATTTTCATTTAAAGATGCATGGTGTAGTGTTCTGGTCAGTAGTAGACGACGGGCTGTGCCGACTAAAGTTCAAATCGATTTTTTCTATCTCGAAAAACAAAGTTACAGATCGAATGGATAATTTTCGTGAAGAATGGAGTTCAATCTAATGGCCTCTAAAATATTTTCAAAGATGAATGCCTCTAACAGTAAAAAAAATTTGTGGAAATTGTCAAAGAAAAAACAGGTTTTCTCAAGTTAACTTGTTTGAACTTGTTTTTGTCCAAATTTATACATCGGATTCAAGTTCAGGACATTGAATTTAGTCGGAAAAGATACCAATCTTGTCGTGATCGATTCTTCATGGCCCAGGAAGAAAAAAAGCGCCACCCAGTCGAGTTTCGCCCTCCCCCACGACCCCCCTACAACAATGATCGACACTTTTTGTGCCAAAATTGTATCAACGGGATGTGATGCGTCGAACTACGACGTATTTGCATCCATTGGATTGACGGGTTCCATCGGGTTCTGTACCTTTAATTTTGAGTAGGTAATAATTTTTCACCCCCTTTCCATTAACTCGAAGCCCCGGGGTGCGACTTTTGGCACTTTTAGATGTGTAGTAGGGCACTTAATTCTGATCAGAATATCAAATTTTCAGGACGTTCATATCTTTGCCGAGGTTTTGGCGATTTTTTTACCATGTTTCCTGTACTAAAACAAAGTTGGCCTTAAAATGTATTAAAACCACGTATGAAGGCAACATTTGGAACTTTGCTTGTGAAAATGCACTCCTCACTCATTTCTACATGTAGTTTTAGCTAAACAGAACTAAAAAATACCGAGTGCGGTACCAGAGAACGGCCAGGAACCATTTTTGCAGAATTTACCCCTAGCAGGTATGCTAACCGCAATACAGTGCCTCTGGTGCGAAATCTTACGTGGCGCCACATCTGAAATTGCAAAGGCGGGTCTTCTAAACACGTATGCCAAATTTCATGCTTTGATCACAAAATGCACACATCATTCCATTTTTGGCCGTTAACCCCGCCACTATTGTCTGAACGTCTCTGTTCCCCATAAGAAATAGGTCTATTCAGCTGTAGGTGCCTATAGTCATGGCCCCGAAACAGTGACGTGACGTGACCGTGGAATATTCCCATCTGTTGGGAAGCTACCTAAACTATGAAGATCATTTTGAGCCGATCTTTCACCTGTTGGAAATTATTTCTTCATTGATCTTCCTGGTTCCTATGCAATTATTATTGATCAGGATCACCCACCTACCTGAGCTACTCTACTTTTAGGGATAAAAATCGAACTGGTGCCTTTGATAACTAATTTCGAATTTCGAAACTGTACAATTTTGACTTTGACGCCTTCCTACGCTTAAATATCGCTTCGGCAATGAATATTCATTAGCAGCAGCGCGCAGCGGGACGATTTATGCAAATTTCGCCCGGCTCCCGGTACGCCGCAGAGATCTCGAGCTCAACTCCCTGAGCCCCACTTTCGAATACGGGACACATACACATAATTTGAGCGGAAAACGATAATTTAAATTGTTCGCTACCCACCTATCCACCGACACAAAACCTCGTTATAACAAGACCCACAATAAACCTGTCTGAGCCCGTAACTAAGGTGCGCACATAAGTTTGTAATTAATCGCTTAGATGCGAGCTGGTGATTGCCCCGTGTGTATAACCGCCCCCGCTGCCGTAAACATCGCACACGATGTGGTGTGGTGTGGAGCCCGGAGGGAGGGGCGGTGATAGGGCGGCGACCCCATCATCATCATCGCCGCCGCCGCCGCCGCGCGGCCGAGATTTATCACGTCTTCGTGCACACGCTGCGGGTCTTCGGGGCTAATAAGCAAATTGGCGTGGCGTGTGCGGATTCGAAGACGCCGCCGCTATATCGATGCGCATACATCCGCAGGGGGCAACCCCTGGCACTCGACAGGGACGGATCGAGATCATGTTTAGCTCGATGTTTAGGTACCTCTCTATCTCCGTTCCATAGTCCCTCTACTAGGAGGCATGTAAGACTATGGGGCTAAGTCCAGGCGACCCTCTGGCCTGTAGTGTGAACCTTCTAAATAGGCGAAATTCAGTGCCATTTCTGCGCTGGCGCAACCATGCTAGGGGATTTGAGAATAGTGCCGTATGCTAACACATGTAAAAAGCGTAATTTCAACATTGTCTCTTATTGAAACGGCTGGAAATGAAACTTTCAAATAAGCTATGGAAGAAGAAGTGTTTCTTGATCTTTCATTGTGTTCAAGACCAGCAATGATGGATCAGTTCTAGATACACAATGAGCGAAAATATGGTAACGTGTTTATCAGTTGGTGTGTTTTTGAAAATACCGCCCTACTTCTGGTATTCTTCTCTGCCTTACGGTTGCCGTCCTGTCTGTCAGTGGCATGAAACTGCATGTGAACAAATGGTAACTAAAATTTTATCGGGTTATATGTATAATATATCAGAGGTTCTGTGTTTTCTGTTTTTTTTTTTCAAAAATGACGGGCAGTTTGTTGAGTGTCTGGCTGCAAAAACTGTACGAAAAGAACATTACAGTTCCATTTCATGTGTGTCCCCAAAAAACATCACCTTCTAGGCAACCAGTTATACACTGAAAACGGCTTTTTCGTCTTTTTCGGAACACTACGCGCGTAATTCATTTTTTCGACAGCAATGCACATGGACAACATCATTCCACATAATCTAGCATGGAAGTCAGGAGTTTATTGTCATCTATTCTCATTTGTTAAATCGATGGCTGAAAATCTGCAGGTTCTGACTTCTCCTAGCTCGCGCAGACGCATGAGTTCCATCCCCCAGCTTTGCGAACCTACAGCGCAACTCGTGCCGCTGAATATCGCATATTGTGCGTGATTTCATTATGTTCTCACTTTTAAATAAATAGAAAAAATACTTTTTGAATTCAACCATAAAAATCGGTTGCTTACCACATAAGAAAACTACTCCGTGTGTTCTCGATCGTGTCCACCCCTTCTCCTGAGTCCTGATCACGTAACAGAAATAAAATATAGGCTGTGCGATTTCAACATGATTCTAGTGGGCTGTGTTTCTGGTCATCATCGGCCGATCGCGGCCTGAATCCCAGCCCACTAGAATCATGTAGAAATCAGACAGCCTATAAAACGACGCCGACGTGATGGTGGCAGCGATACGTATCGAAACTTAGATTTAAGGGGTTTCTGATGTGACTTAATAAATTGTTGACGGGGATCGGTTTTATTCTATTTTTTTCGTCAAGTAGAAACTCCTTCAAAGAAAAAATGTACGGGCAATGCTATCAAATTTTCAAAATTTCCTCAAAAAAATCGATTTTTTTTATTTTGATTTTTGGAAATTCAACAACTAGATAGCAACCATGGAGGGTATACAGGGTGTTTCAGGGATGATAGCAAAAAATTCAACTCTGGGTAGATCTCGTCAAAATATGACGAAAACCTATTGTTAAGAATTAAGCCTCTGCATCTGCAACCAGACATACACACAACACATCGTGTGTAGTTACTTTAGTGTTTATTTAGTAATTTTAGTACCTGTCAAGATTGCCATGTAAAGTTATAACAAAATGTCTGTCGCTGTCTAATTGTTTTTATAAGCTGAAGTACACGTGTGTTCCGTTAAATTCTCTTTTGCTAAATCTCTTTTTACCAGAGCCCCCGCTGCCAATCCAAGAGGTTATGGACCCACGTTGCGTTTGGGTTCTGTGAAGGAAAGTGAGAAGAAAAGAAAAGTACAGCGTTGCAGCCTCGTGTCGCCAGAAATCGGTAGGAACGGTCTTCTCAACTTGAAGAGTTGAAGAAGCATACACCACGATGTCGAGCGAAGGCGGTGCGATCCAGATCGCCAAGTTTAGCGGACCGAACTTCCAGCAGTGGAAATTCCAAGTACGATGCGCTCTAAGGGCAAGAGGAGTGAACGGAGTGGCAAACGGTGAGGTGCCGAAACCACCTGCAACACAAGCCAACGAACTCAAGGAATGGGACAAGAAGGACGCCCTAGCCATGTGTATAATTACTTCAGCAATGGAATTAACTCAGATTTCCATTATAGAGAACTGCGAGTCATCGAAGGGAATTCTGACAAAACTCAGCTCCGTGTATGAGCAGCGAACGGAAACGAATAAGATGCTGGTCCATGAAAGATTTTACCAGTATAGAATGGAGCCAACAGACGCTATGGCCCAACACATCGCCAGAGTTGAATAAGGTGACCAGACGTTCCGATTTGATCGGAACTGTACCGTTTTCGGGAGACACTTTCCGATTGGACTTTCTGTTCCGTAAATGTTCCGATTTGAGTAACTGTTCCGTAAATGCTCCGATTTCCGATTTGAGCAACGAACATTTCAGTTTCTTTTCACCCATTCTATATTTTTGGTAAATTTGGTTGAAATTCATGTAAATTGTAGTTTATTCACAATATTGAATTTATTCCGATTGGCACCCACGCTATGCAAGAAGTGGGTCTCGACCGAGGTCTCGACTGTCTCTGTCTTACTCAAGGGAGGCTGTGGCCTGGCCAAAATCAGTCTCGTTTTCCCGCCAATGACCAGGACCACAGCCTTCTTTGAGTGAGAAAGTTTTTGATCATACGGTACATGTTGTTTCAAAAAAACATATTTTTAATTACAACATTATTTCATTATTATTGGGATTATTATGAACACTGTTGGTTGAAAAGGGGGCAAATTAGGGACAGCACTTACCCGCCCTCCTGCTGTTTTTTTTTGCAGAAAAATGATCAGAAAAACTAAGTTTCAGAGTCGGTTTCAGAAAATATCCCCAAATATCGGTCTATCCAACAAGGAACAGACGCGAAAAAATGAGGAATAGATGGTATATCCTATACACTTTCTATTTTCAGTAGAATGACTTTTTTTTTGCAGTGGGCGGGTATCCGTGTAGTCACTGGCAGTACCTCCTTAGCGCCGTCTCAGTAGGCTAAGAGCGACGCCGGGTGATTCCCACACCACCCACCATTTTATGGACGCATCAACAGCGAGGTTATTAGCACCCTCTTTTCGGTGTCCTTCTCGTTTCACAATTTTTCCCTTGACGTGACTGCACGGTGGTACACGCCAAGGTACTAAAGAGCGCATGAAAATTTTCACCTGGCCCAGGCCGGATTCGAACCCACGATCCCTGGAATTGCTTCCAAAGACGGAGTCCGCCGCGCTACCGGCCGGGTTAGAATGACTTTTTGGAGCTGAAATAAAGTGACAAGCTGGAACGCTGGGAGAATACGGCCGATGCCCGCTGATAGTTTCGCTCCCAAACTTAGTAGGTTCCATCAGCCGTAGTCGTAGCGCCCCAGCTTGTCGCTTCATTTTTGCTCCAAAAAGTAATTTTACTGAAAATAGAAAGTGTATGGGATATAGGTAGGTGCCTCAAAGTTCGCCCCTTTTTCAAAAAAAAAAAAAAAAAAAAAAAAAGTGTTCCGATTTCTTCACTGAGAAATCTGGTCACCTTAGAGTTGAATCGCTAGCCAAGCAGATTAAGGAGTCTGGAGACCAAATCAGCGAGACCGCAATCATCACGAAGATCCTGAGTACTCTACCATCGAAGTATTGGCCCTTTAGACAGGCCTGGTTATCCATGGAGGAAGCCAAGCAGACGTCGACAAATCTAACATCAAGGTTGATGGATGAAGAAATGAATCTCAACAGCCAAGCCACAGTGGAGACTGCATTCTTGGCCTCTCAGACAGTCAAAAAGAACAACAATTTCAAGCCCAGATCGAAGTTCCAAGGCAAATGTTACAACTGTAACAGGAAGGGGCACACGTCAAGGGACTGTAGGGCTCCAAGAAGAAATTACGGCAGCCAGCCTCAGTCGCAAGCATTCAACATCGAAGTCGAGGACGAGACGATGCTCGAGTCGGAGAGATGGTTGATGGACAGTGGAGCCACACACCACATGTGCAACAACAAGGAGTCCTTCTCCACGTTGAAGGATGATGCCGCTGGGGTCCTGACGGTCAAGCTAGGAAATCATGAGGAGCTTGAGGTGAAGGGAATTGGCACTGTCAAAATCCAGAAATGGCTGAATGGAGGATGGCAGCCTGCTGAAATGCACGACGTTTACTATGTACCTGGACTGCGAAGAAATCTGTTTTCCGAAGGTATCATTACGCGAAGAGGATTCAAGATCGTGAAAGACAATGCAAAAGCTGAAATCTATGAAGGTGACGCTCTAGTTGCTCGCGCCGTTCGAGAAAAGAACAATTTATATCGACTGCTGATACGTGTCGAAGCAAAGGACATCACTGCCGAAGCTAACATTGCAACTGCATCTTTGAAAAAGTGGCATGAGAGACTGGGTCACGTCAGCGTGGGAGCACTGAAAGAAATGTTCTCAAAGAACCTTGTGGAAGGTGTAAAAGTTTCCGATTTGGATAACTTTTTCTGCGAAAGCTGCGTGTACGCCAAGCAGCACAAATTAAAATTCGAGCCAATCGAGAGACGCACAACCCAGCCGGGCGAACTGATTTCAAGTGACGTTTGTGGACCGATGAGCGAGCCATCTATCGGAGGAGCAAGGTTTTACGTTCTTTTTAAAGATGACAGTACAGGCTACAGAAAGATCATGTTCATGAAGCACAAAAGCGATGTTTACGAGCGCTTCAAAGATTTTCTGAATATGTGCAAAACGAAAAACGGTCGTAACGTGCAGAGGGTTCGAGTGGACAACGGTACCGAGTATATAAACGAAAATGTCAAGAAGCTGTTCAGAGATCGAGGTATAGTCCTGGAGACAACAGGAATATACACTCCTCAACAAAACGGACGTTGTGAAAGAGACAACCGCACAATCATGGAAAGTGCACGAGCAATGCTTTTTACCAAAGACCTGCCAAAAGCCCTGTGGGCCGAAGCAGCCAACACAGCCGTGTACCTACTCAATCGTACACCAACGGGTCAAGCGAAAAACTCTACACCGTATGAGAAGTGGACGGGCAAGAAGCCAACATTGTCTCATGTTCGAGTTTTTGGGTCAGAAGCATATCTACACGTACCTGATAGTCTACGCCGCAAGCTGGACAAGAAAAGCGAAAAACTAATTCTTGTAGGCTATGACGGCACTTCGACGAACTACAGGTTGTACGATCCAAACACAAGACGAGTAAAAGTATCAAGAAATGTGATCTTCGACGAAGAAAATCAAGTTCTTGAAAGGAAACACACGATCGCTACTGTTGTTTTACCTGAGAACATCGAAAGTCAAGCTACTGCTCCAGATCAACGCCAAGCAGCTCCTGAAGTGGATGGGAGTGCCGAACAGAGTGAAGACGAAGAAGACAAGAGCCAAAGCCAAACACAGAAGAGAACGACTAAAGAAAACGCAAGCAGAAGTCGAAAGTATGGGCTGAGAGAAAATCGTAGACCACCTGCCTTTCTTGAAGAAAATTACGAGCTGAACGAAGAATTGCACTTTACAGAGATCGTCCCCACTACTTATGAAGAAGCTGTAAACGGTGATGACAAAGAAAAATGGAAAGCAGCTATCAAAGAAGAACTGGAGGCTTTGAAACAAAACAAAACGTGGGAGATTGCAAACCTGCCTGAAAACAAAACTGCAATTCCAACAAAATGGGTGTTTCGAATAAAACGCTCTTCAGACAATCAAGAAGTGCGCTACAAAGCTCGATTATGTGCCAAAGGATTCAAACAAGTCAAGGGAATCGACTACGAAGAAACATTTTCCCCAACGGCCCGTTTTGACACACTTCGAGTGCTCTTCTGCATCGCAGCTAAGAACAGGTATCTGATGAGCCAATTTGACATCAAAACTGCATTCCTCTACGGAAAACTGAAGGAAGAAATCTACATTGAAGCTCCAACTGGTTCAGACGTGCCTACAAACAAAGTTTGTCGTTTGATCAAGTCACTGTATGGACTGAAACAGGCACCGAAGGTATGGAACGAACTTTTCGATAACTTCCTGCTGAGCGTCGGGTTTCAACAGAGCTCAGCTGACCAGTGCCTCTACAAAAGACATACTGAAAGCTCAGTAAGTTTCCTTCTCGTGTATGTTGATGACGGACTATTATTATCCAGTAGTGATACCGAACTAAAGTACATTCTTAGTGGTTTAAAACAAAAATTCCAAGTAACCGTGACTGGAAATCCAAAATGTTTTATCGGTGTGGAAATCACTCGCGACAGTTCAGACGGATCGATTTTCATCCATCAAGAGAATTACATCAACAACATTGTGAAGAAATTCAACCTGAAGGACTGTCAACCCATCAGCATTCCGGCTGATCCGAATGCTCATTTAAGTCAAGACCTGGGTGAGCCCCTCAACAGCAATGTACCTTACAGAGAAGCCGTCGGCTCTCTAATGTTTGCTGCCACCGCCACCCGTCCTGATATTGCATTTGCTGTATCATCTGTGAGCAGACATCTGAACAACCCAACAGCGGCCCACTGGAATGCCGTAAAGCGCATAATCAAGTACCTAAAGGGCGCCTCCAAGTATGGAATCAGGTACTCATCGAAAGTCGAAGGCCCTCTCCTTGATGGCTTTTCAGATTCCGACTACGCCGGAGACTGTGACACTCGAAGATCCACGACTGGCTACATCTTTCGAGTCAACCAGTCAGCAGTCACCTGGTGCAGCCGAAGGCAACCTACGGTGAGCCTACCCACAGCCGAAGCGGAGTACATCGCAGCAGCCACCGCATGCAAGGAAGTTGTATGGTTACAGTGCGTGTTAAGTGATGTTGGTGAAGATGTTGCTCTGCCAACCGCAATTTTTGTTGATAATCAGAGTGCCATCCGATTAATCAAGAATAGTGTGTTTCATTCGCGTACCAAACACATCGACATTAAATATCATTTTATACGAGAAAAATTTGAATCGGGTGTCATTGATGTAAAGTTTGTTACTACTAATTTTCAGTTAGCCGATATATTTACTAAACCTTTGAATAGAAACCGACATACCAATTTGAGATTGTTAATAGGATTAACGATGCCTTAATATTATGTTAACGAATAATTTATGTTTGTAATGGTTTATTTTGTAATGAAATAATTATGTGTTGCAGAATCCCAGAGTCTCGTGGGAGTGTTAAGAATTAAGCCTCTGCATCTGCAACCAGACATACACACAACACATCGTGTGTAGTTACTTTAGTGTTTATTTAGTAATTTTAGTACCTGTCAAGATTGCCATGTAAAGTTTTAACAAAATGTCTGTCGCTGTCTAATTGTTTTTATAAGCTGAAGTACACGTGTGTTCCGTTAAATTCTCTTTTGCTAAATCTCTTTTTACCAGAGCCCCCGCTGCCAATCCAAGACCTATATACCATTTTGCAAAGTTCGGCCTAACGACGAAGATACAGCCCTCCAAAGTTCACTTTTTTCGGATTTCAAAAATTTGTAACTCAGGAACGTTTCAACAAATTCAGCTTAAATTTAGCATTAGCTGGTTTGTCATAACTATCAAATTATCTATCAACCTGCCAAATTTGGAAAGAATCCAAACAGTGGTGTAGGAGTTATGAGGGGTCACCTTGAGTCAACTTTTCTTCGGATGCTTCTAAATTATTAACCTCCATAACTCCTACAACACTGTTTGGATTCTTTCCAAATTTGGCAGGTTGATAGATAATTTTGACTAACCAGCTTCTGCTGAATTAAAGCCAAATTTGTCGAGACGTTCCTGAGTTAGAAATTTTTGAAATCCAAAAAAAGTGAACTTTGGAGGGCTGTATCTTTGTCATTAGGCCGAACCAAGGGCCGAACATTCCAAAAATAATGGTATATAGGTCTTTGTCATACTTTGACGAGATCTACCCACAGTTGAATTTTTTGCTATCATTCCTGAAACGCCCTGAATAAAGGAGCTGTCAAAAAAATGATATGATTCTTTGTCGTCAGTGATAAAGTACTGCACTGAAGTATGAACATGAATCTAACATGAATGTTAAAGCTATGAAATTTGGTAGACTTATTCAGAGAACTATTCGCAACAATGCTGTCCGAGGTATGGTGCATTAAAATGGCGGCCGTTTTCCAAAATGGCGGCGACTTGAATACCTTACCTATGTGAAAATGTCATATTGGCCCCATTGTTTACCGCAGGATCTTGATTTCCACACTTGCTATTCTTTTACTGTCGGTGACCACAGTAATTGACCTTTCCAATTTCAGGAGATAGAAAATAGATAGTTTTTCGAGGTCATCTTTGACGTTTTGACGTTTATGACGTTTGGACGTTTCGTTTCTGACCTATTCCGGAAGCTTCTGGTAAACAAACAGCTCGATACCAAGTTGGGGCTGAGACCGCCGTAAGTGCGGTTACCATAGCAACGGCGGATACCAACCAATCAGACCGCTGTATTTGGCGAGTTACGCCGTCCCAAACTTTGCGCCTGCAACTTGGTATCGAGCCCAAAGTACGCAACTTTTTGACAAGGGCATGGCATCATCTTGTAGTTTACAGTTTCAAGTTTTGTTTGACACTACGACCATGGTTGGCAGTCATCAACTTTATGTACACGGTGCCAAGAGCCTGAAAGTTGCACATTTTTTGCTTCTTCATTTTGAAATTCAAAATTCTCCTCATTTCTGTACCAATTCACTTGAAACTTGTAACAAATTGAAACCTAGAATTTGAATTTTGATACGGTGAAAAAGGAGTCCTGATGAGCCCCTTTGTGTTTTTTGGGGCTTTAAAAATTCCACTTAGCCCCCCTGTGCCTTCTGGAGTTGTTGGATTTTTGTAGCATTAGTGAGTTTCTTGTGCCATCATGTAATATTCGAAGCTCAATTTTGGACCTCCTTGTTTTTATGTTTTTTTTTCGGAACCATTTTGAGCCCCCTTGTGTCTTCATGTGTAATAAAGCGTATGTTCCGTGCGACTAATAATTGTCCGGCCACGCATCAAGAATTGCCATTCCTCTTGCGACTAATTGTCCGTACGATGGATTGTCCGCGCGACGAATTGTTCATGTGACAAATTCTCTGTGCGATGAATTGTCCATGTGACGAATCGTCCGTGCGACGAATTGTCCGCTACAAATTGTCCGTGCGACTAATTGTCCGCGCGACGAATTGTCCATGTGACGAATTGTCCGCGCGACGAATTGTCCGTGCGACTAATAGTCCGCACGACAAATTCTCTATGTGACGAATTGTCCGTGCGACGAATTGTAAGCGATAAATTGTCCATTCGACGAATTCACATCAATGAGATGATCTATACTCCGGCCTAGCATGGTCAGTCTTGGCACCCTACCTGGCCGTGTCACGAATTGCCGTTCCTCTTGCGACTAATCGTCCGTGCGACGAGTCGTCCGCGACAAATTGTCCATGCGACTAGTTGTCCATATGACGAATTGTCCGCGTCAAGTTGTCCGTGCGACGAATTGTTTGCGACAAATTGTCCATGCGACGAATTGTCCGCGCGGTGAATTGTCCGTGCGACTATTTATCCGTGCGATGAATTGTGATGTCACAAATTGTCCATGTGACGAATTGTCCGCGTCGAATTGTTCGCAACAAATTGTCCGCACGACGAATTGTCTATGTGACGAAATGTCCGTGCGACGAATTGTAAGCGATAAATAATTGTCCATGCGACGAATTTGCATCAATGAGATGATCTATACTTCGGCCTAGCATGGTCAGTTTTGGCGCCTTACCTGGCCATGTCAAAAATTGCCATTCCTCTTGCTACGAATGGTCCGTGCGACAAGTCGTCCGCGACGAGTTGTCCATTCGACTAATTGTCCATGCGACGAATTGACCGCGCCACAAATTGTTCGTGGGACTAGTTGTCCGCGCGACGAATTGTCCATGTTACGAATTGTCCGCGTCAAGTTGTCCGTGCGACGAATTGTCCGCGACAAATTGTCCGCGCGATGAATTGTCCGTGCGACGAATTCTTCATGCCACAAATTGTCCATGTGACGAATTGTCCGTGCGACGAGTCGTCCGCGACAAATTGTCCATGCGACTTATTGTCCATGCGACGAATTGACCGCGCCACAAATTGTTCGTGGGACTAGTCCGCGCGATGAATTGTCCGTGTGACGAATTGTCCGCGTCAAGTTGTCCGCGCGACGAATTGCCCATGTGACGAATTGTCCGCGTCAAGTTGTACGTGCGACGAGTTGTCCGCGACAAATTGCCCACGCGACGAATTGTCCGCGCGTCGAATTGTCCTAGCAACGAGTCGTCCGCGACAAATTGTCCATGCGACGAATCGACCGCGCCACAAATTGTTTGTGGGACTAGTTGTCCGCGCGATGAATTGTCCATGTGACGAATTGTCCGCGTCAAGTTGTCCGTGCGACGAATTGTCCGCGACAAATTGTCCATGCGACGAATGGTCCGTGCGACTATTTATCTGTGCGAAGAATTGTTCATGTCACAAATTGTCCATGTGACGAATTGTCCGCGTCAAATGGTCCGCGTGACTAATTGTCCGCGTCAAATTGTCCGCGTGATAAATTGTCCGCGACAAATGGTCCGCGCGACGAATTGTCTATGTGACGAAATGTCCGTGCGACGAATTGTAAGCGATAAATAATTGTCCATGCGACGAATTTGCATCAATGAGATGATCTATACTTCGGCCTAGCATGGTCAGTTTTGGCACCTTACCTGGCCATTTCAAGAATTGCCATTCCTCGTGCTACAAATGGTCCGTGCGACAAGTCGTCCGCGACGAGTTGTCCATTCGACCAATTGTCCATGCGACGAATTGACCGCGCCAAAAATTGTTCGTGGGACTAGTTGTCCGCGCGACGAATTGTCCATGTTACGAATTGTCCGCGTCAAGTTGTCCGTGCGACGAATTGTCCGCGACAAATTGCCCATGCGATGAATTGTCCGCGCGATAAATTGTCCGTGCGGCGAATTTTTCATGTCACAAATTGTCCATGTGACAAATTGTCCGTGCGACGAGTCGTCCGCGACAAATTGTCCATGCGACTTATTGTCCATGCGACGAATTGACCGCGCCACAAATTGTTCGTGAGACTAGTTGTCCGCGGGATGAATTGTCCATGTGACGAATTATCCGCGTCAATTTGTCCATGTGACGAATTGTCCGCGTTAAGTTGTACGTGCGACGAGTTGTCCGCGACAAATTGCCCACGCGACGAATTGTCCGCGCGTCAAATTGTCCGTGCGACGAGTCGTCCGCGACAAATTGTCCATGCGACGAATCGACCGCGCCACAAATTGTTCGTGGGACTAGTTGTCCGTGCGACGAATCGTCCGCGACAAATCGTCCATGCGACGAATGGTCCGTGCGACTATTTATCTGTGCGACGAATTGTTCATGTCACAAATTGTCCATGTGACGAATTGTCCGCGTCAAATTGTCCGCGTGATGAATTGTCCGCGACAAATGGTCCGTGCGACGAATTGTAAGCGATAAATAATTGTCCATGCGACGAATTCGCATCAATGAGATGATTTATACTCCGGCCTAGCATGGTCAGTTTTGGCACCCTACCTGGCCATGTCAAGAATTGCCATTCCTCTTGCTACGAATTGTCCGTGCGACGAGCTGTCCATTCGACTAATTGTCTATACGACAAATTGACCGCGCCACAAATTGTTCGTGGGACTAGTTGTCCGCGCGACGAATTGTCCATGTTACGAATTGTCCGCGTCAAGTTGTCCGTGCGACGAATTGTCCGCGACAAATTGTCCATGCGACGAATTGTCCGCGCAATAAGTTGTCCGTGCGACTAATTGTCCGTGCGACGAATTGTTCATGTCACAAATTGTCCGCGCGACGAATTGTCCATGTGAGGAATTGTCCGCGTCGAATTGTCCGTGCGACGAATTGTCCGTGACAAATTGTCCGTGCGACGAATTGTCCGTGACAAATTGTCCGCGCGACGAATTGTCTATGTGACGAAATGTCCGTGCGACGAGTTGTAAGCGATAAATAATTGTCCATGCGACGAATTCGCATCAATGAGATGATCCATACTCCGGCCTAGCATGGAGTAAAATTGTCCATGCGACGAATTGTCCTTGCGATGAATTGTCCGTGCGACAAACAGTTTGTGACGAATTGTCCGCGACAAATTGTCCATGTGACAAATTGTCCGGCGACGAGTTGTCCATGTGACAAATCGTCCGTGCGACGAATTGTCCATGCGACGAATTGACGCCGCGACGAATTGTTTGTGCGACTAGTTGTCCGCGCGACGAATTGACCATATGACGAATTGTTCGCATCAAATTGTCCGTGCGACAAATTGTCAGCGACAAATTCTCCATGCGACGATGTGTCCGCGCAATAAGTTGTCCGTGCGACGAATTGTTCATGTCACAAATAGTCCGCGCGACGAATTGTCCATGTGACGAATTGTCCGCTTCGAATTGTCCGTGCGACGAATTTTCCGCGACAAATTGTCAATGCGACGAATTTTCCGTGCGACTAATTGTCCGCGGGACGAATTGTCTATGTGACGAATTGTCCGTGCGACAAATTGTAAGCGATAAATTGTCCATGTGACGAGTTCGCATCAACGAGTGGATCCATACTCTGGCGTAGCATGGTCAGTCTTGGCACCCTACCTGGCCGTGTCCATGAGTTTATCGAACGGCTCGGCTGGCTTGACCACTGACCACGAGCTCAATGAGCTCCATGACTTTCTCAATTCAATTATAATACCAACTACATTGGCGCTTTTGGAAATGATTTCTTCTGATCTGAGATGTGAAAGAATGGAAAAAGAAATGAAAGATATGGAAAGGATATATAATCGATTTTTTTTTTGGTTGGCATATCGTAGGTAACATTATTGTGTGATTTCAAATATGGCCTATATTTAGTTTGGTATGAACAATGATTGCACTGGGAGCAATCAATTTCTCAGTTATTTGTATGTTTTATCAGCATGTGCCTCTTCAGATCTGACTTTTGCTTAGCTCGAAAAGCGCAAAGATTGCACTTGAACCAATCAATTTCTTCGCTTTTGGCGTGTTTCAACATGTGCGTCTTCAAATGCGACTTGTGCATGGTTCGGTACGAACAAACACTGCACTGGAACCAATCAATTTCTTCTTTTTTGGCATGTTGTAGCATGTGCGTCTTCAAATGTGCCTTGTATTTGGTTCGATACGCACAGAGATTGCACTGGAACCAGTTGATTTCTTCTTCTTTGGCGTGTCGCAGCATGTGCTTCTTCAAATATGCCTTGCGTTTAGCTCGGAACGTGCACTGACTGCACTGCAACCAATCGATTTCTTCGTCTTTGGCGTGCCGTATCATGTGCTTCTTCAGAGCCGACTTTTCTTTGGCTCGGTACGAACATTGATTGCACCGGAACCAATTGATTTCTTTGATTTTGGCATGTCGTAATACGTGCACCGCCATAGTCGAGATGTGTTTGGCCTGGTACGAACAATGGGTACACACAAGAAAATAGATTTCGTTTCTTTTCGAACTATCACGACTCAACGTGTTCGTTTCATTTGTTCCAAAGTTTTTGGATGCTCTCGCATCGGCCCGATTCAACGCATTTTCGGCATCTTCCCTTGGTCCTTCAGATGGTGACGCCTTTTCACACAATACGTGATGCTTTACAAGACATAAACTCGAATCCGTTGTGAATCCGCAGCAGCCGCACGGATATCGCTCGAATTCTTTGCGGAACGACATGTCTTCGGTCCTCGGATTGTGTGCTTGTTTGTAATGTTCATATAGCTCGAACTGGTAGTGGCTCTTGTAGTAGCACCAAATGCAGGTGAACTGTTCCAGTTCGACAATTGCGTGGAACAGTTCGGCCGCGTTAACATTTCTGTGGTTCCTCTGAACGTGACGGTCGAGTTGGGAAGAGTGCAGACTCCACGGAAATATTGAGGGTACGGCAGTGGCTTTCAGAACTTTCTTGGTTGGTGATCTATGCAAAAAATCGTCTTGCTTGAAATGCTTCGAACAGATCTGGAATGTAGAAATGATTACGCCAACATACTCAACTGATCAGCCTGATTATTATAACTCACTCTAGTGTTTTTGTTAGCAATGAATGGTCTTTTGTTATTATTGCTTTTGCCATGGTCTCTTTTGATGGCGTTTGTCCAAACTTTTTGAAGTATGGGATTTCGCGTGAATGTGTGGAACGATAGTCTCTTATCTGTTGTGTTTGAATGGCACGTTGGAACACAACAGTAGTTGACCATGTCTAGATAGGCGACTAACAATAATTCACAAACATCCGACACTTCAACGCGACAAGACCTCGGACAAGACGATTCCTGTTACATACTCTACTTTCACAATTTTTAGGTTATGTTACTGCAGTGTATCATACAAGTCAAGGTCTGTTCGTTCGTCAACTTGGTGTAGCACTCATTTTGATCAATATTATGGGGAAAATATGTGCGCAACATCCAGTGAAATCTGGTCGCAGTTTAATTTCACTTTTAACAGGTTGTGCTGTACTTATCACACACTTATTTGATTACTGACTGACAGTAGTAGTGACAAGTGACAGCTGGTTGTGAGCCGTCAGCAGATATTTTTTCCTTAAGCATCCGCCCGAGTTCTCCCGCCTTACCGAGTGCTCGCTATACCAAGTCCTCCGCCTTACCAAGTTCTCATTGGGGACGCGCTGTGCGCCAGGCTGCGCGCGCCGGCACCATGCAATTTCATTCATCGCAAATTTGCGCGCCAAACAGTGTTGTCATCACCAGAGATAGTAGATAGACTAATTTCTTTCCCATACTAAGTTCATTACAAAAGGTTTTCCTTACACGGAAACAGAAGGAAAAGATACTGAAATAATATATTTCAAATTAACAGTCGAATGCGAAGCAGCAGATTTCGAAAAATGGAAGGACGATTTTGAATTTCTCTCCAAAACGAACTACAGTGTATGTTGATATTTATATTTTTTCCAAAGAAATCATATTTAACCTGCATTGTACATAACCATAGTGCAAGTGGTACATTCTTAGAAAGGGCTTATCGAGAGGAATACAGCGCAGTTTTCAATTTTTTTATATTCCTAAAAATAAAGGAAACAAAATTACAACGCGGGTGGAAAAAACTTACAACGAACATTTTAAGTCAACTTTTTTATTTATCATAAAAAGGTGTTCAAAATGTTCATTTCATTCCTGGCAGAAGGTTAAGCGGCGTGAAATTTATCTGTGACATTCTGTAGCATTTCTCATTCTCAAAGTTGACCTGAAATATGTGTTTGATTTTTTTAGTTTTTCGGAATTTTGGAGAAAAAAAACGGCACTGTATTCCTCTTAATAAGTTCTTTTCAACGATGTGTCACCCGATACCCGATCTGCCTTTGCATTTTATGAAAGAAAGTTGAGGCTGTATATGCAGGGTATCAATATTTCTCCCTCAAAAATGAAGATAAAGAGATATAGAGATTTTGATGGGATTCCATTAAATGTTTGTCCACTTTGTTTCCGTTTGGATTACCCCACATTTTTTTGGGAGGCCAATAGCCCTAAAACATTGGAAAAGTTTCTGAAGTATTACTGGGAATTTTTTGACAAACAAAAAAATTTTCAACTGTTTCATAATTTTGAGAGACGTATAAAATTGAGTACAGAGCCGTTTTTTGAAAAACGTTAACAAAGAAGAAAAATATATATTTTTTCCACATAATTACGAAAACGCTTTGTACTCAATTTTGTAATACACTCAGTACACCGTATAAAAAAATGTGTCTTTATCTCCATTTTTGAGGAAGAAATCCTTCAAATAGTTTTTACCTACTGAGATTACAGCCTTAAGGGTGGTTGCGCTGCTAGAGGTGGGGCGTAAAGCAAAAACATGACCGATTGACCGCTGAAATGTGCGCAATTAAAAACAGAAATCAACTTCTGGAGTTTTCACAGAACTTCCGTGTAACTGAGGGTTGTAATCCAGTTAAGGTTTCCACCTTGTATAAAAAGACACAGCCGCGTATCTACTATCTGTATTGATGACAACACTGTTTGGCGCGCAAAGTTGCGAAGAATGAAATTGCATGATGCCGGCGCGCGCAGCCTGGCGCACAGCGCGTCCCCAATGAGGACTTGGTAAGGCGGAGGACTTGGTATAGCGAGCACTCGGTAAGGCGGTGGAACTCGGGCGGATGCTTAAGAAAAAAATATCTGCGAGCCGTCACAAGTTGTCATCGTCCACGGGGAGGCAGCTCACCCGAAAAACGAATCCAATCAGAGTGGGCGGTGCTTTTTAACTAGGGTTGCCAAATTCAGAGGGCGCTTCATGTTGAATTCGGAACAGGCAAGGAAACAGGTTCCTGCTTACCGGCATAATTCAAAAATCGTGCTCGAAAATTCCATGACGGACAGAGTAGGCCTTTCCAGGTAACGCGGAATGCAAACGTCAAACGCAAATGTGTTGTTTATTTCGAGTTTTCGTAACGAATTTTGTCGAACGGGGATTTATTTTCAAAAGAAAATGCTCTTTACCTAATGTTTTGTATGTGGACCTCATCGTAAGGACATAATATTCACCATATTCCAAGAAATGAGTCCAGGTAAGTGATTCAAATTTGTGTGATTCATAGATTCTGGTCGCGTGCTAGCGACGCGACGGCCGCATTTTTTCATATTTTAAAAGGGAAATCACTTATTTCAGCATTCTGCCGTACTGGCTGGTGACTAAAATGGATACCCAGGATATCTCTCTTGGTCTATCACCTATCAGCAGTCCCAACTGGCAGCCGCCGCCTACCCGGGAGGAAGAAAAGAGATCGAACGACTGAACACTCCATGCGGACTGAACACAAAGATGGGGAGAAGAGAGCGATACGTAATGCAGAGCAAAAGTGATATCAACAGCTGGAAGGAAAGATTTGCGAGATGAAAAGAAGTAAAGAACAGTAAACCAATGACCGAAAGATTCTGTGCAGAGGGCCTCTACCATGAGAGTTAGGCCAATATTTGTCTCCCGAGTTTGTAGTGCTTTGGATTTAATAATATTAGGTAAGTACCTACTTAAGTATGACATAGAGGCACATGGAACTGTACATTGTATTTAAATAGGTAGGTAGGTACCTCCTCGGGTACGTCATAATCTTCTTTCTCCTGGTTGCACAAAAAAATTTAACTTCTATCTATCTTGAAAACCTAATTTTGATAAAAGGCAAGTACTGCAAGTGCTGATAAGTTTAAAGCATCACAGCATTTTTATTTGACCTTTGAAAAAAATGCAGAAAAGTGATGAGTTATTGTAGCCTGACGTGGCTTGTATTTATTTTAGATTCCAAAATTCACATTATGCCTTTAAACCAATATTATGCCCTCGCGTATGTCGTACAATACAGTGTCCCAAATTGGTGGTTCCTGTTGAAAATGAATACAAGAAAGTCGGAAACTATGCAATACATACCACGAAATGTATTTTTCGAGGGGCAAACCGCTGGGGAAGTCTGGTGTACATGCCGGAGGAAGTCCGGGGGGAATCCTTATGAGGGGGAAGTTTGGTGTACAGAATTTGACCAGCGGTTTGCCCCTCGGTATTTTTCGTAAAACATTTTCAAAATTAATGGAATCAAGTGGAAATTTCCATACCTAATGTAATTTGTAATTATTCCAATGGATGCTCATGGAAATGCATGAGAGAGGGCTTGGAAGTTGTATGGTACCTACCTATCTTGTGAAAATTTCCATAATGATTTTTCCGATGAATTCATGTGAAGCCTCTTATGGGACAGTTTATAAATCGATGGATCAAGTGAGAATTCCCAAGTGAGTCTATTTTTTCACCAGTGAAGTCTCTTTTTCAACTGATCGTGCAAACTTGAGAGATGAAGTAGTATTTGATTGGGTCAGGTTCCTCCAACACATCTTTTACTGGGCTTTCAGAAAAAATACCTATTCAATATCCACTAAAATTTATGTATTTATAAAATATTCACTTATCATTATGATATATAATCCATTTCACGGCTATCTGCATTAGAGCAAGCTATGGAAAAATTATTTTTTGTTGGTAGGAATGAGTAGGAATCCATAACCGACGTCGCAGAAGGTTTGTATAAATGTGGTATGTGAAAAGGTTAGGTATTGTGGCGTTTGTGGCAGATGTCACCCGTCGCGCGGTGTGATAAACGTCAAGGACGTCAAGTCAAAATGTTCAGTTTATTTGGGGAAAACAGATAAACACGTGTTCCTCGGAGTGTCAATTATCTGGACACCTTCTTCACGGGTTGGTGGCTCTTTACTTGTGCTTTGGTAGTGGCGGCCAGTGAGCCAGTGTATAAAATGACGCCAAAGGAAGTCAGCGGCAGCATTAAAGAGAAGTAGGACTGATAGTAGGAAGTACTACGTGCTCTACAACACTAGAACAGCATACAAGCCAGAAAAAGATGAAGAAGGGAATACATACATGAAATGGTCAATAATTTCATATTGAGAAGATCTTCCAACACAGAGTAAACTCACGCGTCGTGTCTCGACTGTCTTGTCTTGTACAGTGCAACTCCATAAATCAATGTCCATGGAAGCGAATTTTCTCAACCTCACTGGGGCCACTGGACAGGCATTTTCATTAATTTTTCTTCCCTTTAGTGCTGCCGCTGACTTCCTTTGGGGTCATTTTATACACTGGCTCACTGGCCGCAACTAGCAAAGCACAAGCAAAGAGCCACCAACCCGTGAAGACGGGTCCAGCAAATTTACACTCCGAGGAACACGTGTTTATCTGTTTTCCCCAATAAAACTAAACATTTTGACTTGATGTGCATCACAGCGCGCGACGGGTGACATCTGCCACAATACCTAACCTTTTCACATACCACATTTACACAAACTATCTGCGACGACCATACGACGACGGTTATGGATTCCTGCTCATTCCTACCAACAAAAAATATTTTTTCCATAGCTTGCTCTAATGCAGATAGCCGTGAAATTGATTATAGAGTTGACGGCACACCAGAGGCACCTGTGGACGGGGCTGAACAGAAAAACCAAAATTGTTTCGGACGAGTCCAATGTATTGTGAAAAGCAACACCGTCAGCTGGAGTCTGGAGTGCTGGACCAATACCAGGCTACAGGCGAGCCTACTGCAAATCTAGGTGCGCCACTGGATAAACTCAGTTCGCGCAGTTATAGGCTCCGCCCACAGGACCCTCTGGTATTCCGAGTACTCTACCTATTATACCTATGTAATACATTGGTTCCTACTTTTCAGAGAAACGTCTGGCAGCATCTTTGTGCTTATCAAGATGGAGGAAAGAAGAGATGGACAATGCAGACATCGGCAAGTGACATCATAAGCTAAAAGGATTAGTTCGAGTTGGAAAGAAGAACAGAGCAAACCAAGCAGCTGGTTTGCAAGCAGCAGGCAGCAGGCAAGCAGCAGGAGGAATGCTGTCCATGAGCCTACTAAGCCAGTACCTTTGTCTCTGAGCTGCATTTCTAGATTTACCTAGGTAACTCTAACTCTTACATTATGTTGTAAATTTTGGTCAACGCTGGATCATCAGTGACCTCGCATAAAACTCTGGGAAGTCATTCCTGTCGAAAAAAAATTGTCGAAAAGAGCAACATTTTTTTAGAGTGCTTCCAAAGGGAGTTACAGACCCTTAAAGGTACAAAATCAAGCAAAGTACGTATTTGATTTTTCGCCTAAGAACTAGGTATTATTAAAGGTAGATTTTTAAATTTGGTGCAGGGAACTTTTCTCACAGTGCAAATTCAAGTGCATAATATTCCAACAAATCTGACCAGTCTAGGCGTAGTTGAAAGGAGTTTGGTGAGGCTGAACTGCTAAGAGAAAATTGCTTATGACACGTCCATGGTTTTTCACTCTCACTCGCGAACGGTGCATGCTAGGAAAAAAATGCAAGAGGCATAAAAGTTCAAGCTTGAAATGTATAATGGAAATGTACTTTTAAAAATACGACCCGACCACCGATGATTTTATCTGAACTCCCCTCAACTTCCTTTAACTCCGCCAGCACTGGTCAGATTTGTCTAAAATCTTGTCCGTACGTTTGCACTATGAAAACACTTACTTGTATCAAGAAATGTGAAGTTCCTACCTTTGATAGTTCTTGAGCAAATAATTGAAAACTCTGTCTCACTTTTTACTTTTATGGGTACGTAACTCCCTTAGGGAGAACTGTAGGAAGAAATCTTAATCTTACTTTTCGCCTTATTTTTCTGGGAGGAATCACCAGCCGGAGTTTTTTATGCATGGTCACCGAAACCCTCTGCATGTGGGGTGATTCCGAGAGTAATTCATAATTCGCGCATACGGGCTCCAGTGCGTTGTGAAAGGGTCACCAGGGAGTTACAAGAAACTAGTAAAATCTCAAATTTGCCCCTAAATTTAATTTAGTCATACTTGTAGTCCAGGAATTTTAGCTGTTTAAATCTCAAATAGCGAACAAAAATGAAAACTAGCCGGATTTGTGTATATAAGCTCAGTTGAGCATGTAGTTCAACATACTAAAAGTCCTCAAGAATCCGGTGTGAGCTTCGGCCGTTGTGGCCTCGAGAAGAACTTGAGGGTCAGTTTTTCGCGTATATCTCGTGAACAATAGCACTTGGAGAAAAAGTTCCCGGGTAGAAATTGTTGGAAATTTTATTGTCTACAAGAAAGGTCTCTACACATTTCATCGTCAGTCATCTCCTTCTTCGTGAAAAGACAAGAAAATAAAAATAGTCCAGATGCTCGATGCTGAAGATTGGTATGGACCTTGAGTTTTATGATGGCGGAGTGTCACTTCGTAGAGGTGTTGTTTGATCCACTCTCTTTTTGTTGAAACTTGAAGCCATCAAGACGAACTATGCCGGCGGCATATATACAGGGTGAAATAAAAATAAAAAGTTTAACATTTGTACCTCGAGAACCAAAATGGGTGAAGACATGTAAATCGCCATAAATAATTCTGATTTCATGGTCATGAAGTCGTCGTGAGCTTGAATTAAATATCTTGAGCCGTTCTTGAAATATCTTCAAAAGACTGAAGTTGCTACCAAACAAAAAATTATTTTCGTCTACTTATCAGAAAAAAAGTTGACTGTGTTTTTGATAAAATTAGTGGCCTAGAGAGAGCACTGTTATTTCATTTTAAATGTAATTTATCATTGTTTCGATTCAAAACACCAAGTTTCGATTCAATATGTGAAGAATTACTGATATACGGAAAACTATTTTTTTTCGTAACGACTTCAGTCTTCTGAAGATATATTTCAGAAACGGCTCAACATATTTGATTCAAGTTTACGATGACTTCATGGTCATGGAATTAGAAATATTTTTGGCGATTTACATGTCTTAACCTATTTTGGTTCTCGAGGTACATTTGCTCAACTTTTTATTTTTAAGTCACCCTGTATAGGTATGCCGCCGGCATAGTTAGTATTGATGGCATTAAGTTTCAATCAAAAGAGAATGTATCGAACAACACCTCTACCAAATGGCACCCTGCCATCATAAAACTCAAGGTCTGTACAGTCTTCGGCATCGAGCATCTGGACTATTTAGCTTTTCTTGTGTTTTGACAAAGAAGGAGTGGACTGATGATGGAATATGTAAGGACCTTTCTTGTAGACAACACAATTTCCAACAATTTTGCTCAAAGTGCTTTCCCTCCAATTGCCATCGTTTACGAGATAAACACGAAAAACTGATCCTCAAGTTCTTCTCGAGGCCACAACGGCCGAAGCTCACACCGGATTCTTGAGGACTTTTACTATGTTGAACTACATGCTGCCGTTGAAGCACGGAACACATAATAGGTAATGAATGGTGATGATCTCATTTTCTGACTCCCCGATGACTCCTTTACAACGTGCTGGAACCCATGTGCGCGAATTACGAATCACCCTGTGAGTAGGTATAATAAAATAATTCAGTATATCTCGTTCACTTTGTATTTTCAGAGAATGAATTTTTGGAGCAAAAATCAAGTGACAAGCTGGGGGGCTATACGACTACAGCTGATGGCACCTGCAGTTTTGGAACTACTATCAGCGGCCATCAGCCGTATGTGCTTTAACTTGACACTTCATTTCTGCTCCAGAAAGTGATTCAACTGAAAATAAAAAGTGAACGGGATGTCGTACCTTTTTTTTTTTTTTTTTTTTTTCGTGCAAACACCTGATAAAAATACGTGTTATTAGTGGCAATTCTGTGAAATTTAAAGGCCCCTTGAAATTTTAAAAGGCGCTGGGTCACCTAGGAACATATACCTATTCTAGGAACGATCAGAAATCGGCTTTACGATTGGCTGAATTCTTTTAAGGGCCTTCAAATTTTAACGGGTTTGATACAGAATCGCCAAAATGTTTTGCCAATCGTGAAGCCGATTTCTGATCGTTCCTATGTGACCAGCGCCTTTTGAAATTTTAAGGGGTCTTTAAATTTTACAGAATTGCCACTAATCACCTTTCACAAGGCCTGCTAAGTACCCAACTAATGAATTGTTTTTCACTATCCAGAGAACGCCACTGCCAGATCCTTGTAATTTTCAAGATGGAGGGAGGAAACGAACTCTAGAACTTGAGAGATCTAGATCGAGATTGAAAAAAATGGCGAACCAGTTGCAAACAAGTCGAATATATAATTGTGTACCCGAGGGCCTAACTTATTGGTAATGTATTTGTCTCTGAGCTGTACCTACTGCTGGATTGTAATGTATACCTAGTCGATGTGTATGAATATTACATAGATCAATGCATCATGGATTGATACATATGGTTTGCGCAATGCAATTTTCTTTTATGTTTAACAATTTTCGGCATAGATTTGGTCTTTTGAAATGTACCCACAATAACAGACGACAAACGGATGTGTTATTTCAAACATAGGGCTGCAGTTATTAAGGAATATATATTTATAACCTATATGATAATTTATCACCGCTTCAAAACGACAAATTTTATGATAGAAATAAGGAGAGGACTATAAGCATATAAGTCTAATGAAAATTGCATCGCGTAAATTCTCTAGTACCTACGTCTTATTCTACCTAACGTTATTGTATAATTTTTGGCCGACAATTATATCTAAGTATAATTAAAAATTACCTCCTATCGCCAACCTAATATATTGTTTGTTTATTTTTTAGAGAATGCCTCTGCCACACATTTACCTATGCTTCTCATGCTGAGAGAATTTCATGTCTTCATGCTGCTGGAAGTTCATCCCTGTATCTGGAATTGCCTGCAACAGTTCCTTTGTTTGTGAACTGACCACATAAACTTGTATGGAGTTGAAAAACGAGGATCAGGACCAGATTCAAACATGAAATGACCTTTACGATATGTGTGTAATATGTACCCTCAGCTCCTGAGAAGCTTAATCAACTTTAGAATTACATATACACGTGGCTGATTTTTCAACTACGCTAACTTTACTTGAAAATTTATCAGTCAACAGCGCTGTTGAAATTTATACTTGAATTGAAACTTTTAGAAAATGCTGAGGCTTCAATTTTTGATTCATCAACTTTATAATATGATAATTATGATGTTTAATATATGTATTAGTACCTACAGTAATTTTACTAAATTATTAATAATAATAATTAACTTAAAACTTACACACTTAATTTTTCAACCACGCTCACTCCACTCGAAAATTTATTAATTTATTGAAATAGCCCTGTTGAAATTTATACTTTAAATTGAACCTTTTTGGAAATGCTGAGACTTCAATTTTCGATAATATCTCGAATAATATGATGTTCAATAATATAAGTACCTAAAATAATTTCACTGTCAAGGATGTTGTGAAGTGAATTCTGAAAATTTGGGCTTCGTGTCTGAAAACCACCTTATGTAACGGCCAACTCGTATCGTAATCTACTATCACAATATGTGTGACATAGTAATATGCACCTACCATCAGTGCCTGAAAATACTATTACTATTATTTTGATTCAATAGTATCTAGAATAATGTATGATGTTCGATATATTAGTACCTAAAATTATTTTACTGTCGAGGATGTTGTGAAGTGAATTCCGAAAAATGTATTGTACTCACTTTTGAACAGCAGTGGTTTATTCCTCACCTCATAATATGCTGGGGATTTTAATTGTTTTAAAAATATGAGAATAAATGAAATGAACAACGTACTTTAATCTGTTTTGATTGCACGAGTAGCACAATGCTCAATCTAAGTCTTATTTACATTGTTAAAATAGGTATACAAAAATGTTTTCAGAAAAATATCGCGATTTTTCGTTGAGAACGTTTTTGTAGACTGATTTTAAGTGTAAAAAATTTGAAAATAAACAAGCTAGCATGGACCCCGCGCTTTCGGGCCTCTTGAACCGTTGCCTAGCAACGTCACTGCACTTCAGCGCTCGAAGCGGCCTCTGAATTTGGCAACCCTAACTATAACTGCGGATAAAAAATCCCGCCTACCTTCCTCTCTGGGTATACCAAACACTCTGGCCTACTCTGTGTCATCGTCCATAATAATCCTACTCAGGAAGACGCACCAGCGTTCCTCGGGTCGCTAAAATCGCTTTCTGAACATTATACCTTGAACAGTTCATATCAAGTTCCATTTCTGTGCTATTTCAGGTTAGAATTTAAGGTGGGTTCAGTCAGCTTATTTAGTCGCTGTTTTAGTTTTAGTCGTTGTCGTAACAGAGAAGAGCGTTCATACAGCAAGATTTAGTCGTAAGAATTGACCAATAGGAGCTCGAATGATACTGCGCGAACCTTCATCTTCATACGGTCCGTGTTCATAATGTGTGCTTTCCATTTACCGACACAAGTCGACTTGTGTTGACACAAATCGACACAAATGCGTTCCATTTGATCTGTTTTCCTTTGTCTCATCGACACAAGCTAACACAAGCTGACACAAACCGACACAAATGTTTTAAATGGAAAGCGCCCAATGGGTAGATAGTATTATTATGAAAACTCGTAAAAAAATAAGCATAAATAAGTATTTGCTTACATTTATGAGGAGTACAACTCCTCTGAAATCGAAGCAAATGCTTATGCTATTTTTTTGATTAATACATACAACCCATTACCATCACCATCCATGCTCATACCTTATACCGGTAATTTAATAGGTCCCTTCGTTTCGGTTTTTTGAGTGCGCATGTGTGGCGCGAATTTCATAGTTTCGTACACCGATATTGAAAATTAACACTAAAAAATATTGTAGTGTGCCTAAAATTTCACAAATAATTTGGTTGAATGTTAGATACCATTTTTTATACTCAATGGAAATGTTCCATTGAAATTAAGTTCAATGATCATTTGTGGAAGTTCAGGAACAACGAAAATGGCAACAGCGCTCAAAACAACAAGACATCGGCGCCAACTGTCACTTGTGACAAATATGATGACATTTCTTGTTTCTACCTGACCTACATTTCATTTGCTCATGTTTTGACGATAGAACACAACTTGTTCGATATACCTGTACCTGTACCGAGAAAGAAGTTCAAAAAAGCTACGAAGAGATGCGTTTACGGTGTGTGTAAAAGTGACAGCCAGAAACCAGTAGTTGGTCAGGCGGCTAGACAGAGCATGCAGCGTTGCCATTCAACTGACAGGTGTACGAATGTTTACAAAATTTGGAGCCTTCAAGCATGCGCACCTGCCCAAACGAAGTAGCCTATTACGCAACCTGCAAGTCGGCATCTTACGACAAAGTTCGGAATTCTTACGACTAAAATTAAAACTAAAACTCTGTATGAACACGCCGCGCATATGACGCGTGCTTTCTACTTTCAAATTTACGACAACGACTACGACTAAAACTAAAACCAAGCTGACTGAACCCACCTTTACGCGAAACCGTTGACACGTACAATTCACCTATTCTATTTGCTGGAGTGAAAGGGTCTTATCGAGGGTCTTATGCTCACTTTCGATGAGATGGAAAAAAATGCCTACAGCAAGCGCGCGCATACTGCACCATCGTCATGTGGTGGCCGTGAATTTTAAAATTACTGAATAATAGCAATCTGGAGTGTCGTGGATTTTAATTACTCAATAATATTTCAATTACTCAATAATTAACAAAATTACTTTCAATCAATCAATAATTGTGCGAATTTAATTCGATAACTATCATTCGTGAATGGCAAAGCATTTAATTAACACACGCATGTGCAGAAGTAACTCAAGAAATCGTCAAATTATTATTTCTTTAGAGCACGCCATATATTCAAAGTCGTCCGAGCAAATGATATGCACCTTTCATCGAAGAGAGAAATGCATGGCAGTGCTAGGTCTGCGCCGAGCTGATGGTGGGGACTAGCACATACCCACACATACCTACCGATGCATTCCGCCAACCAGATAAAAGACTGGGAAATCGAAGTGAAAAACAAGCTAATCACTTCGCAAAGAAGAATACATAAATTACCTTCCTTTACGACATTTTGCAGAATACAAATACAAATCTACGCGATTTTACCAACAGCGGAATCAAACATTACCTACGAATTCACAAGAAAAATACCACCATAAATCTTTCGGTGCTATTAAAAACCCAGTAAATACTTAGAAAATCTAACACCCAGCCGGACGGAAGATAAGGTACCACAAGCAAAATTCAATAGATATTAGGTCGTAAAATTCAATCTCTAACGAAGCGGGTCTAGGATGAAACAGAATTCCAGAGAAAAAATGGAAAAAACAAAATCGTAAATTACCAGTGCACGGGAAAGGTTCCCCTAGTACTCCATGCCGACTACAATCATCGGCTTAAGACGCGGCTAGGAATATAGGCACAGATAAAGGCACGGGCGAGCGTGTACCGTGAGTATCTATCTAATTGGGTAAATAAATCGTAAATCTTACTGACGCGGGAGATATTATAAAAGCAAAAAAAAATCGGAAGGAAGAAAGGAGAGTGTAGTCAGTCCAGTTTAGCCTGCAGTATCGACAAGAAGTAGTTGCAACAACGAAACCAGTGGGTGCACTTCAGTTTTAGTCAGTCGATTTTGAACCAGTGAAAATCCAACATACAGTCAGCGCGATGCAGTTCATAATAAAAATACACAGTGCAGTGGCCAGCCAATTAAAATATTACCAGCAGCTAAATTAGTGAACAGTGTTAATTCAGTTTCCGACAAAAATGTGACACAACGCTACGCAGCCACTTGCTTCTCTGGTGAAACCTTTTTGATTCTTTTTCTTATACTTATACCTTGAAATGATTTTGAATTGTGCTTTAATTTTAGTATGTTTTTATTCAGTCATGTCCCATCTGCATGACCATTTTATTGTGCCCGAATTATTAAACAATAGTCATACGTAAAAGCCTCGATTCGAACCCAAATTCTTCATGTATCTTCCCTTTGTATATTTTACACTAGTTTATTTTCAGACAGTAATTAGATAAGGACTGTAATTGCATCCAATGTTTAAACCTTTGAAATTTCGATACTTAAAAATATGCAGTCATAATTTTTGCAGCTTGAAAGGAACTCCTTTTCTATATTTAATCGTGTTGCTAAAAATTCGTTCAATAATTATACAAATTTTTCTAACGCATGTTTTCCACGTTTCCGAATAGAGTGAGAAATTCAACCCAGTCAACTATTTATTTTTCAGTTTTCTTTGGTAATACTTTTATCGCGAAAAATCGCGCAAAAGATCCAGTCAGTGATTTTGGAAATTGTTCGCAACGTTGAACACCTCTACCTTCTTTCTAAAATAGGACTACCGTCGGATAAAATTAATGCAATAGTTTTTTTTTATGCCTTTAGGCACAAATAACGCTGTTTTCCACCGTTCAATGGTTGAGATAATAGTTCAGTCGTTTCAAGAAAAATTACGTACTTCTATATTGTTTTTCCTCGCAAAAATCCAGTATTAATTACCACGCATAATTTTCTAATTGTCTTTTCTATACCAGACCTAAAACAAATCGACAAGGAGTTGTCCAAAATTGAGTAATCCTTTTTTTTTATACTACCATAAACTATTCAGTGAAGCGAGCTTTTGAAACCATTTTTGACAATAGCTAATTACGTATCAGTAAATTCAGAAAATACTTTCCAAACATTTCTGTGACGCCCTAAGGCATTAAAATTATGCTAAATATCAAAACGTATTTTCCAAATAAATTAAATGCCTCTTTTCGATGCTCACATTTCATGTAAGCGACGGAAACCAGTTATATTCAATTTCACACCGTCAAGCCAGGAAAACTAGTCCAGGAATTCTTTTTCTATAGCAATAAGTCCGAAAGCTAAATAATCATTCCCTACAATTTTTGTAATCATTTTACTTATAAATCAACAGGCATAGTAAGCTTGAAATTTCCATTTTTTGTGTAATAGTTTTTCCCTATACTTAGTAAAATGCCTGTATCCAGCGCACTATACGCAACTATCATGAAACCCATAGATTACAATTATTATTCGTCCAAATTGTATGAACCTAGATAAACCAGTTTTTAGTAACTAATTAGGTAGTATTTTAGACTAAGCTTCATTTCTATTTTCTGTACATATTTTCATTCGTTAATTTTTGTAATAAATTTTATTAAATGTTGCTCGTTTTCAAGTTATTGACTAACATGAAGTAAATTAGGACTAAAAGGGACATTCCATCTATTCTGTTCGGGTTAACGCTACCACATCTTTAAGGGCATAAGTAGATAATAATTGACAGTGTTTTTGAGACGTGATTTCGACAGAGTAAGTATTAAGTGGTTAGACAATAGATTGACATCCACCAGTTGACAAAACCCTACCTGGGAAGGTAGGTCGAATCCACACCGCCTTTTGTGAAAGTAGATTATTGTAAGGGCGAATAAAGGCTCCCAATGGCCTTTTAAAACAACCCATTGGGTGGTGTCAGATTTATACGGCCCGTTGAGCCTTTCCATCTAATCAACAACTAAAAAGTGTCGCGTAAGCTTTGCTCAGATAGCCTGCGACACTTGACTGATGCCACCGAAGTATGCTCCAGCACTGCCAATCCTGACTACAAGGGCTGGACAGTCAGCCGCCTCTCCGCTTTTTTTCTCTCAAAAGATCCAAACAAGAGACAAAATTCTGTTGGCCCGTCTGTGTTTTCTTACGGCAAAAACGTATGCAACATTTAGGACCCATTTCCGTTTCAATTTCACCAGTTTGCCATGCTGCTGATGCACGAAATTCAAGGTTATGTTCAATAAATGTCACTTTCACTCACGGATCCTTTACTTCACTTCTGGCTGGGGTGATTCTGTAATTTCGTCATAAGATTATGTTGTCACAACATTATGTTGCCTACATAGCTCTGTTGTGCTGGCTATAACATAATGTTGTCGTTTGGCTGTTGCATCTTTGCTGCAAGTGTTCATATATCACATTCGGCGGTGATTATGCAAGTCCTTCCCTGCGGTATGATATGAACACTCACAACACTCTGAATTGAAAAATGGGAGGATTGCTCTACCCTGGGTATATGTAGTTGCCTCGTAATGGTAACTGCAGATTACCTAGCTAGATGCTAATATGTGCCGCTCCTAAAAAGTATAAAAATATTAGGGTGTGAAGTTAGCCGCTGATTCTCGCAGCCGCTGATTCGGCGAGGATAGCCGAGCCCGAGCGCAACTTACAATGGGAAAAACATGCAAATCAGCGGCTGGCGGCTGGCTGCGGCCGCAAAGACGTGGGAATTAGCGGCTGGCGACTGGTGGCTGAGACATTGAAATCAGCGACTGGATAATAACAAATATATTATATTCCAAATATTATTTTGCTGAAACAGCTCAAGGAATGTTCAGGCAGGCCGCCTGCCCCCTGTGAAATCGAATCCAGCCCGCGCACTATTGAGGGAGGGGAGGAATCCACCCCCCAATTTTCAAAGTCCAAAAAAAAAAAACTTATCCAAATAGGATTTTGCTGAAACCGCGTACAGATGTTCAGGGAGGCCGTCTGCCCCCTGTGAAATCGAATCCAGCCCGCGCACTATTGAGGGAGGGGAGGAATCCACCCCCATATTTTCAAAGTCCAAAAAAAAAATACTTATCCAAATAGGATTTTGCTGAAACCGCGTACAGATGTTCAGGGAGGCCGCCTGCCCCCTGTGAAATCAAATCCAGCCCGCGCACTATTGAGGGAGGGGAGGAATCCACCCCCCAATTTTCAAAGTCAAAAAAAAAAATACTTATCCAAATAGGATTTTGCTGAAACCGCGTACAGATGTTCAGGGAGGCCGCCTGCCTCCTGTGAAATCGAATCCAGCCCGCGCACTATTGAGGGAGGGGAGGAATCCACCCCCCAATTTTCAAAGTCAAAAAAAAAAAAACTTATCCAAATAGGATTTTGCTGAAACCGCGTACAGATGTTCAGGGAGGCCGCCTGCCTCCTGTGAAATCGAATCCAGCCCGCGCACTATTGAGGGAGGGGAGGAATCCACCCCCCAATTTTCAAAGTCCAAAAAAAAAATACTTATCCAAATAGGATTTTGCTGAAACCGCGTACAGATGTTCAGGGAGGCCGCCTGCCCCCTGTGAAATCAAATCCAGCCTGCGCACTATTGAGGGAGGGGAGGAATCCACCCCCCAATTTTCAAAGTCAAAAAAAAAAATACTTATCCAAATAGGATTTTGCTGAAACCGCGTACAGATGTTCAGGGAGGCCGCCTGCCTCCTGTGAAATCGAATCCAGCCCGCGCACTATTGAGGGAGGGGAGGAATCCACCCCCCAATTTTCAAAGTCCAAAAAAAAAATACTTATCCAAATAGGATTTTGCTGAAACCGCGTATAGATGTTCAGGAAGGCCATCTGTCCCTTGTGAAATCAAATCCAGCCCGCGCACTATAAACGGAGGGGAGAAATCCACCCCAACACAAAAACCGGCTAAAATACTGAAAAAGTGCTAAACTCGGTGCTTCTACTCAATAAAAAGATTTTTTGTAGAAAATTCAGAATGCTCGCTCACCTTCGTCAGATGATATTTTATAGTCGTTCTCCTACTAGGTACTGTATCACTCTGTTTCAAACCAAACTTCAAACTTAAACACATAACCTCATTTGTTTTAGTTTGATTCATCCTTTGCGACAATCCCACCCTATTGGAAAGTACGGTATGAAGTCCTGTTTTCCAACTCTTTCAATCAACGCGCATTTAGAGAAAACGGACGCTATAAGCACGATTTGACTTATTTGTCAGTCACCTGGGCACGATATACATATAATACAGGGTTTCCACGGTTTCAGTGCTCTAACTGTAGGGTTATATTCTTTGGCCAAATGCAAAAAAAATTTTCCCATATTTTTTTTTCTTCAAGCTTCAGTTTCCAAGTTACAGGATGTCAAAAAATGGGAAAAAAAATTGGTCATTTTTTTTCCAATGAATTATCTTGTGATAAGTGTGAGTAATACTGAACAAGAGCAATAATTTCCAATAAGTCTTCTTTTCAGTTATTTTAATACTTTCAATAATACTGCAGCTTACAAAAGTCTCATCAGTCAATTTATTATTATGATCGATTTGCATGTTCTCCAGCATTAAATGCCGTTTTTCTCGAAAATGGTTGACTTAAGAGCTTCGGACCAGGAGCACCTTTTTTGCTTAGAATTGTCCGGGAATCAGAACATGTTATCAAAGATTGATTTTATCTCAGTGGCGTGTAGATAACCGGGGTTAATTGGTGGGTAACCCAGTGCCGGATCAACGCCTAGGCCAACGAGGCCGAGGCCTAGGGCGGCAAAATTTTGGGGGCGGCAAAATCGAGGCAATTGTTTTTGAATGATGCTTTGATTGTGAAAATTGATTTGGCCGTCAAAAGTAAGTTATCAAAAAATAAATAAAACACCGCTAGGTTTACTCCTGAGCCGAGCCCGAGCGCGACATCTAGCAAAAATTATGCTTCAAGTGCCAAGAAAAACTACAGCTTGCCATTAAAAATCCAAAATTTGTTTTTGTACCTGATTTTTGATGTTCAATGTCATCCTGACACAAGGGAGCTTCACCTGCTCACAATACACTCACGAGCTTACCTGATCGCGTCTCTCGTTGATAAAGTGGGTTATAGCTCATAAACAAGATCACTTGCGACGGAATCACACTCCGGTGCTAGAAATGGGCCTTCTTCAGTCATTTTCACACTGTTTATTCTCTATCACATCTTGTGCTTATATTTTTGTCATTGTTGCACCTTCCAGCACTTCTCACTATCGAAAGTAACGTGCTTAGGGGCGCCTAAAGACAAAAAAAAAATAGAAATAATGTGTCAGTTTAAAAAATCTGACTTCAACAATTGAAATGAAACGAGCAGTTCAGCATTGCAAACATCATTTTGACAGATTTAATTAAAATCATCTTGACTTTTTCAATCCATCAACTTACCAGATTGCCCAACTTGGAAAAAAAAAACAAATCACAGGCGATTGTGGTTTTTAAGCTTTTTCAAGATTCATATTTTGAATATTGATTTTTATGATACAGTTGTTGTGCAATTATTAAGATAACAAAAACTCTAGTTGAAAAATAGTTCGTTGTGACCGGTAAACATGCGTGGGCATGGTTTGCTCGCTGGGAAGGGGGGGAAATTGAGACAGGCCTAGGGGCGGCGAATACGTTAATCCGGCACTGGCGGTAACCCTAATATCTACGCCACTGGCTTTTCAACAAATTAATGGTAAACCCTGAATGAAAGCTGATTAATAGTCTATCAATCGTACCAAGTTTGGTTTTCGTGAAAATAGTAGTTACTAAGTTATAGCAAAAAAAGGTTTTATTTTCCAATTTTTGGACACCCTGTAACTTGGAAACTGAAGCCCGAAACAAAAATCTTCTTGCATTTGTCCAAAGAATACAACCCTACAGTTAGAGCACTTGAACCGTGGACACCCTGTATAATGGAATTATATAATGTATAATTTTAGTAAACAGCTAGAAGAACATGGGTAAGAACCAGATACGGAAGTTCAAGCCATGGCGGCGGTATACGGCACGATGCCGGAGTTTAGACAGTGTGATGATTTCAACTTGTACAAAGATCAGCTTGAACAATTCTTCGTGGCAAATGACATCAAGAAGCAGAAAAAGGTTGCGATACTAATCACTGCACTTCAAGGCGAAGTATATGTTCTGTTAAGCAACCTGTGTTTCCCGGATGCACCACATACGAAAAGCTTCGAACAGATATGTGCAATTTTGAATCAGCACTATAGCAAAAAGAAATTGGTATTCTACGAACGACTACAATTTTACAAATCACGACAAGAACAAGATGAACCTCTCTTTGATTAGTTTGCAAGAATCAAGAAGATTGCAGTGAATTGCCAATTTACTACTCACTTAGAACATCAATTGGAAAATATATTGGTTATTGGACTCAGATGAGGCGAAAGGTAGACGCAATACTGAATTGCAAAACACCGGAGAATATTTCAGAGTTAAACTCTTTGCTAGGATTGTTGAACTATTATTTAACATTTATTGAGAATGTTACAGATATTGTGCACCCACTGTATGAATTGTTAAAGAAGAATGCACGTTTTGAATGGAGTAAAAGTTGTGAAGGAGCTTTCATTAAGGCGAAAGAAGCTATCACTTCAGATGTGGTATTGATTCATTATAATCCAGATCTACCTTTGAAAGTGAGTTGCGACGCAAGTTCATATGGAGTAGCGAGAGTATTATCGTACAATTTACCTAATGGAAAGAAGTGACCAATTTGTTTTGCTTCAAGAAATCTTAGTAAATGTGGAATGGCTTATTCCGCTTTAGACAAAGAGGCATTAACAATTCATTTTTCCGTAAAATTTTTTATCACTATATCTTATGGGACACAAAGGACCCCGCACGATTCTTATGGAAAATGGCTCCCGGTTAAATTCTCTGAATTTTTGATATGTTGTAGCTCATGAGATACTAATCGAATACCGTGAACCCCAAACTCAAATAATGGACAGTTTTTTACCCACAAGGGGGTTGAAGTTGGAGGTTTTGACGGCTTCAAAATGATATTATGACGTTAATTAAAGCTTTTTATTTGGTTTCTCTTCAAGTTGTGTTTGATGCTAAATGTATTTATTTGACAGAAAAATATCAACCCCCTTCTCCACCCCCAATCCCTATCTACCATCATAAAATTCGAGATTACTCCCAAAAGCCATGCGGATGGCTTCTGTGATTTAAATCGTGAATTTTGACATAAAAATTATTTTCCACCCCTAATGTTGGGGTGCCGATTTTCCAATTTTCCTCGGTTAATTTGGCTGAATTTTTGGTATTGTGTACTTCTAATTCTGCTGAACAAAAAGTTTTCATACCAAAACTTATTCCTATGAACAGTTTTTGTTCTACAGGGGACTGAAGTTCAATATTTATGCTCTTAAATCTTCAACTTCAGTCCCCTGTAGAACAAAAACTGTCCATAGGAATAAGTTTTGGCATGGGAACTTTTTGTTCAGCAGAATTAGAAGTATACAATACCAAAAATTCAGACAAATTAACCGAGGAAAATTGGAAAATCGGCACCCCAACATTAGGGGTGGAAAATAATTTTCATGTCAAAATTCATCATTTAAATCACAGACGCCATCTGCATGGCTTCTGAGAGTAATCTCGAATTTTGTGATGGTAGATAGGGGATGGGGGTGGAGGAGGGGGTTGATATTTTTCTGTCAAATAAATACATTTATTATGAAACACATCTTGAAGAGAAACCAAATAGAAAGCTTTTATTCACATCAGAATATCATTTTTTAGCCGTCAAAACCTCCAACTTCAACCCCCTGTGGGTAAAAAACTGTCCATTATTTAAGTTTGGGGTTCACGGTATTCGATTAGTATCTCATGAGCTACAACATATCAAAAATTCAGAGAATTTAACCGGGAGCCATTTTCCATAAGAATCGTGCGGGGTCCTTTGTTTTGACAACAGTTCACAAACGTTTAATTTATTTATTCGGAGGTGAGGAAGGTATTCCTGTGATGGCGGCTGGCAGATTACAGCGCTGGGTTGTTTTCTTATCTCAGTTCGATTTTACCATCAAATATCTGAAAGGTACGTTGAATGGAAATGTAGATTGTTTGTCACGCTTGAGGTGCGTTCAGTCAGCTTATTTAGCCGCAAGTTTTAATCTTAGTCGCAAGCGCAGCAACACTCATTGGCTCTTATGAACCAGCCTCCTCAGAACAGCCAATAAGCGATACAGCGCTCACGGCTAAAATTAAAACTTGCGGCTAAATAAGCTGACTGAACGCACCCCATCATGAAAAGGATGGAGTTTTATCTAAGATTTTATCTGAAATTAGGAAAGGATGGCATAACAAATTGGAGGGAGATCCGTTCAAGCCTTTTATTAGTCGAAAAATGAACTGAATGTAGAAAATCATTTATTAATGCGGGGTTACAGAGTTGTTATACCGGAAAAGTGCAGAAAGTTGTTGTTAGAGGAATTAAATATTGCCCACCCGGGAATAGTAAGAATTAAAAGTGAGGCGCGCTCTTATTTTTGGTGGCTAAAGTTAGATATGGATATTGAAAATTTGGTTGAGGCTTGTAAGGCTTGTAGCAAGGCAAGGCCTAGTCCGCCTAGAGCATCATTGATCGAAAATAAGAAACCTAGTGCGCGAGCTGGATTCGATTCCACAGGGGGCAGACGGCCTCCCCGAACATCTATACGCGGTTTCAGCAAAATTCTATTTGGATAAGTTTTTTTTTTTTGACTTTGAAAATTGGGGGGTGGATTCCTCCCCTCCCTCAATAGTGCGCGGGCTGGATTTGATTTCACAGGGGGCAGGCGGCCTCCCTGAACATCTGTACGCGGTTTCAGCAAAATCCTATTTGGATAAGTATTTTTTTTTTGGACTTTGAAAATTGGGGGGTGGATTCCACCCCTCCCTCAATAGTGCGCGGGCTGGATTCGATTTCACAGGGGGCAGGCGGCCTCCCTGAACATCTGTACGCGGTTTCAGCAAAATCCTATTTGGATAAGTATTTTTTTTTTGGACTTTGAAAATTGGAGGGGTGGATTCCACCCCTCCCTCAATAGTGCGCGGGCTGGATTTGATTTCACAGGGGGCAGGCGGCCTCCCTGAACATCTGTACGCGGTTTCAGCAAAATCCTATTTGGATAAGTATTTTTTTTTTGGACTTTGAAAATTGGGGGGTGGATTCCACCCCTTCCTCAATAGTGCGCGGGCTGGATTCGATTTCACAGGGGGCAGGCGGCCTCCCTGAACATCTGTACGCGGTTTCAGCAAAATCCTATTTGGATAGGTATTTTTTTTTTGGACTTTGAAAATTGGAGGGGTGGATTCCACCCCTCCCTCAATAGTGCGCGGGCTGGATTTGATTTCACAGGGGGCAGGCGGCCTCCCTGAACATCTGTACGCGGTTTCAGCAAAATCCTATTTGGATAAGTATTTTTTTTTGGACTTTGAAAATTGGAGGGGTGGATTCCACCCCTCCATCAATAGTGCGCGGGCTGGATTTGATTTCACAGGGGGCAGGCGGCCTCCCTGAACATCTGTACGCGGTTTCAGCAAAATCCTATTTGGATAAGTATTTTTTTTTTGGACTTTGAAAATTGGGGGGTGGATTCCTCCCCTCCCTCAATAGTGCGCGGGCTGGATTCGATTTCACAGGAGGCAGGCGGCCTCCCTGAACATCTGTACGCGGTTTCAGCAAAATCCTATTTGGATAAGTATTTTTTTTTTGGACTTTGAAAATTGGGGGGTGGATTCCACCCCTCCCTCAATAGTGCGCGGGCTGGATTCGATTTCACAGGGGGCAGGCGGCCTCCCTGAACATCTGTACGCGGTTTCAGCAAAATCCTATTTGGATAAGTATTTTTTTTTTGGACTTTGAAAATTGGAGGGGTGGATTCCACCCCTCCCTCAATAGTGCGCGGGCTGGATTTGATTTCACAGGGGGCAGGCGGCCTCCCTGAACATCTGTACGCGGTTTCAGCAAAATCCTATTTGGATAAGTATTTTTTTTTTTGACTTTGAAAATTGGGGGGTGGATTCCTCCCCTCCCTCAATAGTGCGCGGGCTGGATTCGATTTCACAGGAGGCAGGCGGCCTCCCTGAACATCTGTACGCGGTTTCAGCAAAATCCTATTTGGATAAGTATTTTTTTTTTGGACTTTGAAAATTGGGGGGTGGATTCCACCCCTCCCTCAATAGTGCGCGGGCTGGATTCGATTTCACAGGGGGCAGGCGGCCTCCCTGAACATCTGTACGCGATTTCAGCAAAATCCTATTTGGATAAGTATTTTTTTTTTGGACTTTGAAAATTGGAGGGGTGGATTCCACCCCTCCCTCAATAGTGCGCGGGCTGGATTTGATTTCACAGGGGGCAGGCGGCCTCCCTGAACATCTGTACGCGGTTTCAGCAAAATCCTATTTGGATAAGTATTTTTTTTTTGAACTTTGAAAATTGGGGGGTGGATTCCTCCCCTCCCTCAATAGTGCGCGGGCTGGATTCGATTTCACAGGAGGCAGGCGGCCTCCCTGAACATCTGTACGCGGTTTCAGCAAAATCCTATTTGGATAAGTATTTTTTTTTTGGACTTTGAAAATTGGGGGGTGGATTCCACCCCTCCCTCAATAGTGCGCGGGCTGGATTCGATTTCACAGGGGGCAGGCGGCCTCCCTGAACATCTGTACGCGGTTTCAGCAAAATCCTATTTGGATAAGTATTTTTTTTTTGGACTTTGAAAATTGGAGGGGTGGATTCCACCCCTCCCTCAATAGTGCGCGGGCTGGATTTGATTTCACAGGGGGCAGGCGGCCTCCCTGAACATCTGTACGCGGTTTCAGCAAAATCCTATTTGGATAAGTTTTTTTTTTTTGGACTTTGACAATTGGGGGGTGGATTCCTCCCCTCCCTCAATAGTGCGCGGGCTGGATTCGATTTCACAGGAGGCAGGCGGCCTCCCTGAACATCTGTACGCGGTTTCAGCAAAATCCTATTTGGATAAGTATTTTTTTTTTGGACTTTGAAAATTGGGGGGTGGATTCCACCCCTCCCTCAATAGTGCGCGGGCTGGATTCGATTTCACAGGGGGCAGGCGGCCTCCCTGAACATCTGTACGCGGTTTCAGCAAAATCCTATTTGGATAAGTATTTTTTTTTTGGACTTTGAAAATTGGAGGGGTGGATTCCACCCCTCCCTCAATAGTGCGCGGGCTGGATTTGATTTCACAGGGGGCAGGCGGCCTCCCTGAACATCTGTACGCGGTTTCAGCAAAATCCTATTTGGATAAGTATTTTTTTTTTGGACTTTGAAAATTGGGGGGTGGATTCCTCCCCTCCCTCAATAGTGCGCGGGCTGGATTCGATTTCACAGGGGGCAGGCGGCCTCCCTGAACATCTGTACGCGGTTTCAGCAAAATCCTATTTGGATAAGTATTTTTTTTTTTTGGACTTTGAAAATTGGGGGGTGGATTCCACCCCTCCCTCAATAGTGCGCGGGCTGGATTCGATTTCACAGGGGGCAGGCGGCCTCCCTGAACATCTGTACGCGGTTTCAGCAAAATCCTATTTGGATAAGTATTTTTTTTTTGGACTTTGAAAATTGGAGGGGTGGATTCCACCCCTCCCTCAATAGTGCGCGGGCTGGATTCGATTTCACAGGGGGCAGGCGGCCTGCCTGAACATTCCTTGAGCTGTTTCAGCAAAATAATATTTGGAATATAATATATTTGTTATTATCCAGTCGCTGATTTCAATGTCTCAGCCACCAGTCGCCAGCCGCTAATTCCCACGTCTTTGCGGCCGCAGCCAGCCGCCAGCCGCTGATTTGCATGTTTTTCCCATTGTAAGTTGCGCTCGGGCTCGGCTATCCTCGCCGAATCAGCGGCTGCGAGAATCAGCGGCCAAGTTCACGGACATTAAAAATATTGCCAATATTTTCTATTACGAGCTTCAACTTTGACTACTGTTTGACTCCTACTCAATATTGATGCGAACATTTGGAACAGTAGATGTGTCGAAAATTTGTTTTCCAGTCGGGCTTGTTAGGAGGATTAGAGCATGAAATTACCATGCAAGGTCCTTCTGCAGTGTGGGATTGAAGAGCAAATTGCTTTTCTAAGCAAATCTCTTTCTGATTTGGCATAACCTTAAAAACATATGTCAAAACACAACACACAAACAGGGCACGGTGCAACGTGCGCGTACGCATCATTCTATGACGTCAGAGGGGGCGTGTAAATAGGAAAGGTGGATTGCTCGCAATGTTCGCATCAGACTGAATCAGTCTTTCAACTCAACCACTACTTCCAGAGGAACCACAAAAATGTTCATGCAGCCGAACTGAGTACCGCCATTGTCGAACCGCAACAGTTCCCTTGCATCTGCTGGGACTGCAAAAGCTACCATCAGTTCGAATTGTACGAACATTGCAGACAAGTAGGACATAATCTGGGAATGACCGGAAGCAACGAAAATGGGACGTTTTGTGAGGAAATTAGATGGAATATACCGTTGTTCATCAGCTTCGAATCGGATTCCAGTTTATTGTGGAACATCACAATTTGTGTGGAAAGAAGCCAAATTGGGGGAGCCAAAAGAAATCGCAGAAGAGGCTGAAGGCATGGAATCGCCAGAATTGAATGGGGCTGTTGAGTTGAAAGAACATTTATTTAATGATCATTTAGAACGTCATTCAGGCCCTTAATGGTCATCAACTACTTGGGAGTAACCATAATCGCCGAATAATCGCCCATGGTCGTGCATCATCGCCGTGATTTTTGAATAGGTACCATTGGCCAGCTTTTCTGCAATGATTCGCGATATCTGTCATTTGTCATCAAGTCTGTCATCTCGGTAGGGGAGGGTGGCACACAATGAGCTATGGTACACAATGCAACAGAGCTCCTGAGTATTTCAAATTACGCGCCAGAATGTTCCGGACAATCGGACATGTCAACACACATGCATACAGACGTACATCCATGCCATGTAGTTTGGTGGGTCTTCGAAATAAAATTCAGGATTTACACCAAAATCGGACTTTTCACTGGTTAAATTTTGTTTTGATGCTCACATCATGACAACGCATTGTCATTGCTTCGAAATTTTTTGTGATTTTAGTTTTGTTAGGTACATCAGATTACTGGCATATGTATCGGTAACCCAACCAATAAATCTTACTTTATCCCAAGTCCGAGTAGTGTGCTTTTTTGAGAGTTTAATAAAATGATGCAAGGTGGTACTGGTACACATTGAAACAATAAATGTGGTACACAATGATACGCGTCCTATCTCAGGAAAAGCAGCAAAGTTGATGGAAGCTACCGTTTTCCCGACAATAGGTACCTGATGTCGCCATGTCATCCAAGTTAGATTTTGTTATGGTTTTGCCGGAGCCCATTTGTACCGCCAATAAACGGCTTTCGGCCTACTATAGATTTGGAGTCAACATGCACCATTTCAATATCCGTTGAAAATGCGCTACATGCTCTTCCAAAGAGTTTTTTGTTTGTTCATTTCATGTGATTTATTGTTTTTGTTCAAATTAATAAGAGTCGTTTCAGAATCCTTTTGTGTCATTGTGTTCCACTAGGTGTTACATTGTGTACTACACATGGTACACAATGAATCAAATGTCGTCGAAGACAAAAAAAGGCCAATGCATGCTTTTTATGGACTAATAGCTTTCTTTTTATTCGTAGAAAATCCCAATAAGTACTTTGTAGCATTCATAGTCCATGTAGAGCCAAATAAAAAAAAAAAAAAATTAAAACAAAAAACTGTTCCATTGTGTAGGTACCTACTACCCTCCCCTACGCCATTCAGACACGTATTTCTGGAATGAAAGAACTGGATTTTGTGTTTTGCCTCTTGCAACAACATTTCTTGTACCAAATTATAAGATAATGCCCGTAGTGTGCACGTATAAGCAAGTACGAAAAAATAAACTTTCCAAAAACATAAGAAATGACTACCTATTCGTGGAATTTGGATGATACGAACATTGCAAACAGGCAGCAGGATATAGATTGGCGGCACTTTATTTTGGGCAAAGTCGAATTTATTGATGAGGAGATAGGTTTCCATAAGTATCCGTGAGACAGGTACCTAGGTATATAATTCCCGTAGCGTGCACGTATATGCACGTACGAAAAATTGTAAAATCTCCTCGCTTTACATAAGAAATGACCGCCTGCACCTGTTCGTGAAAGTTGGATTATACGAACATTGCGAACTTGTAGCACAGTATCGGTTGGTATAACTACTACTCCTAAGCTGCGTTCGGTAATTACATGTGAGAGGCGATGCAGATGCGTCTGATATGTGTTGGTTGTTAGTCACGTGACCAAAATATGATTTGACAAAACCGAACGATGCAGATGAAATAATGACATACAGATGACAGGTAAGACAATAAGTTAAGTTGACAGCAGTTGACAGCTGACGGCGTGCGCTCCCGCTTAGTCGAATTTGTTTACCATGAATCGCCACTTTGCTTTCCCTTTCGCTCCTTCTGCCATTTTTACGCCAAATAACCAGCCCCAGCCAGCAGTGTCACACTTGTTGCTTACTCAAATGCGGAAATATGCCTAATCCCTAACCTCAAACGAGCAACGCGGAATGACAAGTTGACATACGTCAAAAAAAGATCTGGGACCTCGGCCAAAAACCTCCGAGCAAACGGATGTACATCTGACGCGTCTGGCAGGGAATATCCGAACGCTTCAGATCTGCGTCGATTTGCTTGAGATGCAATAACCGAACGCAGCTCTAGTAGGCCAGCCGCCGTTCAAATTGTGAAGGTTGTGTAAAGCACGGACAGATGGCGTGTTCAGGATCTGTCGCTTTTTGAAACTCAGCAAAGAGCGCGAAAGCTGGGTTCAGCGCTCGGCTTCATCATTTACCGTGAAATTGGCTCCGCCCTCCTGCGCAGCGGGAAGCTCCCTCCGATTGTTAGTTTCCTGAATACTGGGACATTTTACACATTTCACATTTCAAAGATTTCTACCGCGTATCTGGCCATACTGCACATGTGCAAGGGCAAGTAATGGCGGAATATTGAAAACAACCGGACAAACCAATGCATTTACGCAGATTTGTCATAAACAAAATTTTTGCACAGATCACAGATGAAATATTATAGCATGATTGTATCTCAAAAATAGGATAGCGTTGGAAATCTACCACGTTATATTACATTACAGGTGCATTAGAGTAGGATTCAAATGTTTTTGTCCGGTTGTTTCAAAAAGCCCGCCTAAAATTTTGCGAATGCACTCTGTTAAGGTGCGTTCAGTCAGCTTATTTAGCCGCAAGTTTTAATTTTAGTCGCAAGCGCAGCGACGCCCATTGGCTCTTATGAGCCAGCCTCCTTAGAACATCCAATAAGCGATGCAGCGCTTACGACTAAAATTGAAACTTCCGGCTAAATAAGCTGACTGAACGCACCTTTACTTCGAAAAACACCTATTTTGATGAACAAACTAGCAATATCTCATCTTTGTACAAGAACTTTGCAATCGAAGTAAAGAGGAACTGATGGACAAAATTTTTAAAAACCAATTCTTGGGAAATTTTTTGTGGGACTATTTTGTAACTTTGATGCCACTGTTTGGATTTTAGTGAAATTCAAGTTTCCTCAACCGGTTTTCGAAAATCACCGATGAAAAGCCAGAAAAAAATCGAAGTTCTAAGAGCTGTACGCAGTGATGTAAAATACCCGGGTTTTTATATTTATGGGTAAATACCCGGTATTTACCCAGAATCGGGTTTCTAATAGGGTATCTATTTTCATTATTTGTTATTAACAATTGGAGAAACAACAACAAACAAATAATGAGTTTTGCTCACAGCAACAAAATAATAATAAGTGCTTTGGAGATTACGTTTATAAAGCCTTGGAGCTTGGAAAAAGAAATCATTTAATCTTTAACCGTCAACACTGTCAACCGAGCTGTCAACAGTGTCAACTTTTCTGTCAAACTGGGTAGGGTGGGTAAATATCGCTCGGGAAAATACCGGGTAAATACCCAATTTATATTTACCTACCTACCCGGTAAATACCCAACTCACATCACTGGCTGTACGTGTCTTTCTTTATGGATATGGAGCCGAATTTTTTGAAACCAACTTTACAGGAGTCACGTGTTTCTGACAAAATTTCTGTTTTCCGGAAGTATGGCTACATCGTGCATTAGGCGCTTCCGTTTTGCCAGCAGGAGCTGCTCGGGGTAGATCACTAGACAAAGAAAGTAGATCCAGCGGGGTCGTGATTGGTGTATGTATCTACTGCCTCTATCTAGTGATCTACCCGGAGTAGCTTCTGGCGCAAAACGAAAGCGGCTCATTTAGGGTGAAATTGAGTGCTTCCCTTTTACCACAAAACTCATTGATGTGATCTAAGTTTGAGAGAAGAAAAGCGAGAAATTACCAAATGGACATAGCTCAAGGATAGGTCCAGTTTTTTTAGGCGAACCAGGATCTGGCTTTGAAATTTCTCTAACGCTGTTCATTCGTTTCGAAGTTACACGGTGCGATTCCATTATTTTGTCGAATTTTTTGATGAGCCATATTTTCAGAAAATTTGAAATTTCGATTGAAATTTTGTAGGTTCATTCTTCCACTGATAACTGACACATCATCATATCAATCAGTTTGAAATTTCCACGGCGATTCTTAAAAAAACTTCAAAGCTGTTTTTAAAACAAAGACATTTTGTATACACATTTTTCAAAACTCATTCTTCTATTTACTTCAACATGAAACATGTTGTTCATATTGCAAAAAAATTGCTTGGCACCATTGAGCTAACAAGAAAATTTTGTAAATCCTGAAGATTTTTGATGTAAGGATTTTTTTTAAATTTATATATTCAATTATTTTTTGCAAATGATCTATTATGGCCTTAAATTCCAGCCGTTTCATCAGAAAACAAAATGTTCCATTGTTTTCTTAGTAGTAACGATAAGTTTCAGCAGAATTCTTGGATATTTTTTTGTTACGTCCCTCAACTTCTCTTCCATCCCATATTAAGCTGAAGTTGAGGGACGTTACAAAAAAAAAGTTGCTACAACTTTTCGTTACTACATACTAAGAAAACGAGAACAAATTTTGTTTTTGATGAAACGGCTGAAATTTGAGGCCATAATGGATCATTTTCAGCTGCATTTGCATAGATCATAATAGCTGATAATAGCAATAGTCAATTATAGCAAGTGCGCTGCGCCAAAATTTCAAAGAAATGGACCCAACAAGGCACTATTTTGGAAATAAGAGATACAGCGTGCTTTCCACCTAGCCCCAAGTTCGGTACACCTGCCATTCACGCATGTGCGGGTTCCAAACGGTGCTTTCCATCTACGTGTTCCTACTCGGTTCTGCGCCGTTCATTGGATCACCTAAAATTTTGTGCCACACGATGGAACATGTGCCGTCTGGTGGTATTTGTACCGTCTAGGTGGAAAGCACCCACAGACACTCGCACTATACGTCAAAAATCCATACAAACTATGCACACTGTACTGTGGTTGCAGTGGCATGCCTCATCAATTGTGAAAGCCGGGCAGCGCACCTTATTCCATTTTATCAGTTTGCTGAGTTTGCTGCTAGATGGCGAATAATAATTTCTTCCAGGACGGGTGCTCTTTCCCGATTTGTGCGACCTCTCGTAATAACATCCTAAACTAGTACTAGTTACTACTAGTACTAAGTAACTATTAGTAGTAGTTATTCAATGGTGGAACTCTGTCTTTGGCAAAGTCGAATTTATTGATGAGGGAATAGAGGTTTCCAGAACGTCCGTCGTGAAAAATGTGAAATTTTGCAAAAGCAAGCGAAAGTTGCCTTGCCACTTGCCAGCCGCGCACATCAATCAGGGCCGCGCTTAAAAGTTAGTTAGACTATGGGTGGCTATGCGATTTTGATCAGGTTATGTATTGACTAAATCATCAGTTTCTTATTCTTCTTTTCCTCCATTTCTTTCGACTCAATACAAATTCAACATATATTTTGTCAAAAAATAAAGATAGTATAATGTGGTGTGAACATTGCAAGCAATTATTACTTTGTGATTGCTTGCAATGTTCACACCACGCTTTCTTGATTGAATGGAATCTAAGCTAAATACCACCTCACACCTCACCGAAAATATGAAATTCATATCATAGGTAATTATAGATTAGGTAATTATAGATTATTGAGGGCAATAATAGCCAAATACTTCAGACTATTCGACAATTTGATCTTTTCTGCGTCTTTCTACCATACGGCATGTAACATTTCATTCTGAAGGGTGACGGAAAAAAGATCGAAATACAAAAGGTCGAAAACAAAACATCGAATGCATAAAGTCGAGAAACAAAATAACGAAACCACAAAACATCGAAAGCACTATTGTCGAAAGTACAAAAGGTCGAAAATCAAAAGATCGAAAAGTGAAATATCGAAAAGCAAAAGGTCGAAAACCAAAAGGTCGAAAAGTGAAATATCGAGAAGCAAAAGATCGAAAACCAAAAGGTCGAAAAGTGAAATATCGAAAAGCAAAAGGTCGAAAAACAAAAGATCGAAAAGCAAAACATCGAATAATAAAATGTCGAATAGCACAATGTCGAACTGGAAATACCTGTTTTAAATGTGATTACAATTCGGATCGACTTAGGAGCTGTGACTCTCTCAGAGAGCACTTGAGGAAAAATTTCACTCTCACTTTTCGACTTATTCGTCAGAGATAAATCACCTCTAAAAGTATTATGCAAGGCCACCGAAACACCTGTATATTCTTTTAAATCTGATCAGCGTCAGCGTAAATTAACTTAAGACTTATAAACCTGTGCACGCATGGACCTTGTCAGGTTGAGTGATTTTTTTGCAGACCTGATTGGGTTTTTTGACACAAAATCCACTCTGAAACTTGAAGCTGTGCACATGGACCTCGTCAGGTCTAGTAGTTTTTTTTTTTTTGAAGACCTGATTTGGTTTTTCGACGCAAAATTAACTTGGACTTATAAACCTGTGTACATGAACCTCGTCAGGTTCAGTAATTTTTTTGCAGACCTGATTCGGTTTCTTTTGACGCAAAATCCACTCTGAAACGTCAAGTTGTGCACATGGACCTCGTCAGGCTTGGTATATATATATTTTGAAGACCTGATTTGGTTTTTCGATGCAAAATCAACTTGGACACATGAAGCAGTGTACATAGACCTCGTCAGGTCTAGTAGTTTTTTTTGAAGACCTGATTTGGTTTTTTGACGCAAAATTCACTCTGAAACGTAAAGCTGTGCACATGGACCTCGTCAGGTCTAGTAGTTTTTTTTTTGAAGACCTGATTTGGTTTTTTGACGCAAAATTAACTTGGACTTATAAACCTGTGTACATGGACCTCGTCAGGTTCAGTAATTTTTTTGCAGACCTGGTTTGGTTTTTTGACGCAAAATCAACTCTGAAACGTCAAGTTGTGCACATGGACCTCGTCAGGTTTAGTTTTTTTTTTTTTTGAAGACCTGATTTGGTTTTTCGACGCAAAATCAAGTTGGACACATAAAGCTGTGCACATGGACCTCGTCAGGTCTAGTAGTTTTTTTTTGGAGACCTGATTTGGTGTTTTGACGCAAAATTAACTTGGACTTATAAACCTGTGTGCATGGACCTCGTCAGGTTCAGTATTTTTTTTACACACCTGATTCGGTTTTTTGAAGCAAAATCAACTCTGAAACGTCAAGTTGTGCACATGGACCTCGTCAGGTTTTTTTTTTTTGAAGCCCTGATTTGATTTTTCGACGCAAAATCAACTTGGACACATGCATAGACCTCGTCAGGCTCAGTAATTATTTTGCAGACCTGTTTCGTTTTTTTCTTTTGACGCAAAATCCACTCTGAAACGTGATCTTGTGTACATGGACCTCGTCAGGTTCAGTAATTTTTTTGCAAAACTGATTCGCTTTTTTGACGCAAAATTGATCTATACTCATAAATCGGTGTACACACCACACAGATCTTGTCAGGTTCAGTATTTTTTTTTTCAAGGCCTGATTAGGTTTTTCCACAGAAATAAATTTGGGCTAGTTGATTTTTAACTCAGTGCTTCTCTTATCCCGTCCCAAACTCTCAAATCATTTGTCTTTACAACAATTGTACATACACCTAATTTCGCGCTCAATTTCGATTTTCACGGTTTTTCTTTCTAGACCTTTTCTTTTCGATTTTTTGTTTCTCGATCTATTGCTTTTCGACGTTTTGTTTTTCGACCATTTGTTTTTCGACCAATTGTTTTTCGACCAATTGTTTTTCGACCAATTGTTTTTCGACCAATTGTTTTTCGACCTTTTGTTTTTCGACATTCTGTTATTCGATATTATGTATTTTCGACCATATGTATTTCGATCATCATCACTTTCGATATATTGTAAATTCGACCTTTTCTTTTTCGACCTTATGCATTCGATGTTTTGTTTTCGACCTTTTGTTTTTCGTTCTTTTTTCCGTCACTCCATTCTGAACAATATCAAATGTTGAATGGTTAGCAGGTTATGTTTGTTGTTTGTTTACATTTCGATTATTGATTGACAGTTGCCAGTGGCAGTGACACTTCGTGCGTCAAAATTTAAATTACCGCGCTCTGCAGGTAGGTATGCGTTCTCATGTATGCGCTTAAGTGATTCACGTGATGGTAAACGTGGATTGACGAATGATAATGAACGGACGGTTACACGCTAACTTGTCGGATCGCGAGATCTGCAACCTCTTCCAAGATGGCGGCTTCACAGTGGCGCACCACGCAGCAGTGGAGCAGTGTAGGTATATGGCAGCAGTGGCGTAGAAAAAGGAAGGCCACGCTACAGTACCCATTATGTACATGTTCTCAAACTGCGTTTTCTGAAAAAGACCAACGTGGTTCATATGGATCCTTTCTCCTTTCCTTCCAAGAAAAGGTCTTCCTGGGCATTCCAATGAATGCAATTCCCCTGGTCGCTTACCACCTGGGATTTTGCACATTAGGCATTCAATGCAAGCTTGAACGTGACGTTTCACATAATTATTAATTCCTCATTTCTGAAAACCAATACCTTTCCCCAATCTTCGCAACAGTTCGATCAACCCCAAAATGTCCATGCAATAAATCATTGCATTTGATTTGATTTGATTACGATACGATAGTTTTTCTCGCTGTATCCATTGACCACTTCCAACTTTATCAAACAGGTGTCTCAAAACTCGCGCCCCAGGGAACACTGACAAGTGCCGACAACAATTAGGCATTTCCACATGACGTCACGAGCTCGTCAGTGTTGCCAACCTAGTTGAATTTATAACCTCAAAAAAGTGTTAGGGAACAACCCGCGTTGTTATGATTGTAAAAAAGTACTTTTTTGAGATTTTGGATACAGTAGGAAGCAAGTTTGTGAGTGATAATTGTTCACGAAACTCTGGCGCTTCGATCAATACTGATAGTTGGAGATGTGCTGCTCCGAATAGCTCAATAAACAAGAAAGTTTGGTGGAGTGCTTAAATCATTTTCGTCGAAAAAAAAAAGAAATCCGTGGCTTTTTCGGAAAACTAGATTCCTGGAAGAAAAGAGCATCTCAGGAAGTATATCAAAGTGCCAAGAAATGCGACTTGAAGACATCTGGGAAGAAGAAAATATGCCAGTTTATTATCCTGCCGATAAGGTAAAAAGCTGACTAAATTGTTGGAATACAGAATAAATGTGAGATGATTTCACAAATTATCCATTACTAAGCGCCCTTCTGATTTCAGAGAGTATGGCTGTGGCAAAAACTATGACCTGTGGCGATCTCGAAATGGGAAAATCCAGCGACCAAGGAATTTTTAAGTTTACCACAATTTTACCTCAAGTCCTGCTTACAAGAAGAAATTTCAGGATTTTTTAAGCAATGTGTCTTGACGCGATGAAGCCATCAACTGAAAATTCAAGATTGTCAAGTCAGCTGTACGATTTTGGTCATCAGAAGATACTCGGATCCGATCCCATCTGGTTTACATGTGCTTATATCTCAGTGAATATTACAACTACAGTGGAGTAGAAAATGGAAACTATTGTCAATTCAAACATCTAGGCTTGTCAAAAGCAATGGAGAAAGCATGGCTAGAGATGTAGAGGCGAGTGTAGAGGGCTCAATGAACGTGAAAGCTGGGTTTGGAGTTTGGAGTGGTTGAATCTTTTTTTGAGGAAAAAATGAGAAATTCCATGGTTTTCTCGAAACGCTGGGCTCGTGGAAGTACGAGGCATCACAGAATGTATCCCAAAGCGCCAAGAAATGGAAAGGAGGAAGGAAGGAATACAATTAGGATGGGTAACTAAATTGCTGTAATACAGCTATGATGTTTGCACAAAATTATCTGTTGCTAAGCCTATCTAGTTTCAGGAAGTACCTGTGTCAAGAATTGTGGCCTTCGGCAATCTAAAAATGAGAAAATCTACGGACTGAGGAATTGCTACGTCGACCACAATTTGGAGCCTAGAATCCTCAATAGAACAATAAATATTTGTATTTTTAAGAAATCTGTCTTGACACAATCAAGTTGCAGTTGAAAATTCAATATCGTCAAATCAGGTGTAAAATTTCTGTCAAGGAGGGCTCCGGTGACCAAATACATCTTCGGTTGCCGAACAGCTGTTCAAGTTAAACTTCCATGTTTTGCCTCTGTCCATATTCTACAACCGAAGTGAAGACATTCCTGCACTTTTAAAATATAAAATATAAACAAAAACTATTGTTTGTTTTTTTAATCCAGCAGTAAAAGCTGGGCCTCAAGTATTTGGGTGATTGGGAAGCACAAACCGAAGAGGTACATACCTAGCCTCACACAAGGCATATCACTCCAGCAATGCCGGGAACGTGAACCCCAACATTCAGGTGAGGTTTGGTGGCAAAGTTCATGCCCAATTTTGTCGGAAAATATGAATTTTCACCACTACCCTGTGCAGTTAACCTAACATGTTTGGCTTGCTTTTTCACAAAAAAACACACTTTTCCACGAGAACTTATTTTGCAGGCGCATTAAGGACATCGCTTTGAACTTGATACAAAAGTTTCAAACTCAAACTCAAAAAGGTAGCCAAGGGAAAAAATGCAGAAACTGGAACTCCATAAGCGCCCTGTAGTTCGGTTGTTCCCGATCATTATTTCGTTCAAATTTGGCGGGCAATTCTGGACAGTTGGCAACACTGCTGTGACGTCAATGGAAATGCCTAATAGGTTCCCAGAAAACAGAAGAAAATTTTTTTATTGCTGCTTGCATGAAGGAGTCATGAATGAGTCTTTTGAATTCACCAATCCCGGAGGGTCAATTCGAGGTAAATTTGCAAAATTCAACCGCTGGCTGAGTTTCGATAGTAATACCAGCTGCCTGTCATTTTGCAATAAATGTTTGGCTCACTGTTAATAAAAGGAAACCTAGCAACTAAAAATTAAGGTACCTAACACACCTCAAATTTGTAGGTCTCCGATTGGTTAGCATAACTTTGTCTTTTCTCGAATGCCATTTGAGGTAGATTTTTTTTCCTCGGTATTACACATCCGACTGCTGTCTAGTTTTGCCTTATTTTCTCGGGGGCGCGAGTTTTGAGACACTCTGTATATTTTTGTTTTAAATGTGATCGGCTTTAGGTACCACTACTAATGGGGTGAAGACTCACCATATATTTTTCAGGGAAAACGGTTCTACACTTTATAAGAGGTGAAGCCGATCACAAAAATAAATTTTTAAAAAACATTCTTGACCAATAATGATGAAAAAATGAAAAACGGCAAATTCATGAAATTTTGTCGATCGTGGCATGTTTATTCGTGTTGTGTCTCTTCAAGCTCGAGTTATGTTTGGTTTGGAACGAACAATGGGTGCAGTGAAACCATTGAGATTCTTCATCCGTAAAATGCTTCGACCTGCTGTGCTTTTCCACGCTTGACTTATGTTTGGACTTGTAAGAGCAATGGTTGCACTGGAACCATTCAATTTCATCGTCCGCAGCGTGTTTCGTCATGTTGTGACTTTTCAACCTTGATCTATGTTTGGCTCGGTACGAACAATGGCTGCACTGGAACCACTCGATTTCTTCATTCGTGGTATGTTTATTTATCACATGTGGTTCCAAGTTCGACTTCATTTTGGTTCGGTATGAACAATGGTCGCACTTGAACCATTCAATTTCTGCATTCGTAGCATGTCGCGAAATGATGTGCTTGTTGAGGTTCGCTATTGCTTTGGATCGATACAAGCAATGGTTGCACTGGAACCATTTAATATCTTCGTTCGCAGCGTGTTTCATCATGTTGTGTATTTTCAACCTTGTATTATGTTTGGCTCGGTACGAACAATGGCTGCACTGGAACCACTCGATTTCTTCATTCGTAGCATGTTTATTTATCACATGCGCTTTCAACTTCGACTTCGTTTTAGCTTGGTAGGAACAATGGTCGCACTGGAACCGCTGAATTTCTTCATTCGTAGCATGTTTCAACATGCTGTGCGTTTTAACGGACGATTTTTGTTTGGCTCGGTACGAACAATGGTTGCACTGGAACCATTCAGTTTTTACCTCGGTTTTTACGTTCGTAGAGTGTTTCGACACGTTGTGCTTTGTCAAGTGTGATCTCAGTTTGGCTCTGTACGGGCAATGGTTGCAGTGGAACCACTCAATTTCTTCATCCGTAGCATGTTTCGACATGTAGTGTCTTTTCATCAAATACTTTTGTTTGACTCGGTACGAACAGTGGTTGCACTGAAACCAGTCAGTTTTTTCAGTTGAACCATCGATCGACATGTTCGATTCCATTACTTCAACATCTCTGATGGTCCTTGCAACAGCCCTATAAAAATCGGACGATTTTATGCCTTCGTCCTCTTCTGTCCCGGCTTCTTGTAGCTCGCCTGTTGGCACATTTTCACACAATTTTTGATGTTTTAGAAGGGATAAACTCGAATTCAATTCGTATATTCGGCAGCAATGACACGGGTATTTTCCAATTTCTCCGCTAAATGTCTCATTTTCATTTTTTATGCACCCCGGATTGTGTACTTGTTTGCAATGTTCGTACAACTCCAACTGATAGTGGCTCTTGTATTCGCAGCAGAAGCAATTGAACTGTTCCAGTTCAACAATGACGTGGTTGAGTTCAGTTGCATAAACATATCGATGATACCTCTGAACGTGGTGGTTGAGTTGAAAGACGGATTCAGTCCGATGTGAACATTGCGGACAGTTGTACGTGTCAAACACTTCGGGTAATTCTAACCTAAAATAACACAGAAATGGGACTTTGATAGGAACTATTCCGGATATTCAACAGCAACTTACATTTTTTTGAATATGAGGAGGAAGGGACACAACACAAATCGAGAAGTGATATTTGATTTTAGCAACACGAGCAATGTCGCGTCATTTTGGTTGCTATGCAATTTTATTTATAATGGACGATGACGTGGAGCTTTTGGGACTAGCTGTCATATTTATATTAGTCCGTTAAGGTTGCGCTTTTGCGCAGCACATGCGCTTAGTTCAGTACAGAGGGTGTGTTTATGCCACGGATATCTGAATATAGAGCTGGATAGCTAATCACAATATACCCCCACCACAATTTTTGTCAAACGCGTGTTGGCCGCCATACTGTGCTAATTTTTAGTTACTTTAATGCTTGTGGGTTGGCAAAGCTGCGAATAATTGTCGTCCCTGAGTGTCACTTTGATTGCCAAATGTCACCCAAATGTCAATCTATTGTCATTTTTTGGCGTTTTTCTTGTTTATCCGTTTCTTTGTGCGAAGTTTTCTCGACGTTTTTCAGTGATTTGTTGAAGAAAAAGACTTGATGTCGTCCTGTTTTGTGCCTAGTTTCAAAAATAGCGACAAACAAAACAAAACCGGCATAACCTATCATGTGTAAGTTCGATGTTTTTATCCGATTTTTCATTTATTACAAAAGAATTATTTCAGGTTTCCGAAACGATCAAAGTGGAGTGGCTCCAGGCCATCAGTAGGGATCAACAAACATTTATTCAGCAGCGTAACAATGAGAGCGTGTTTGTTCAGATCATTTCTTGATGAAGCCTTCGAGCGAATGGGATTGCTCAAGAAACTGAAACCCAATGTAATTCCTTCACTAGATTTGCCTACCCTGAGACCACGGTATACCTGAGACCTGAGACCCATTCCAGTAGCTTCAGAAAGCAGTCAAGCTATCCAGGAAGCTCCAACAACCACAAGCCAAGTTATGCCGGAATCATGACCAGATCAAGCTATGCCGAAAGCATCAACAAGCCAAGCTATGTCGGAATTATTATTAGGCACAAATAAACAATTATGTTATACTTCAATAATTGTTTTCATTTTATTTTTGTGATATAAATCAGGTTCGTGTTTGTGTTGTTTTGTAGCGTTTTAAAATCACTAGAACCGATCCAGTTCAGCTCTAAAATCAGGGGATCCGATAGGTTCTCGAAAATCCTTGCCCAATCAGTGATAGCGATTTTCGAGCTGAACTGGCTCCGTTCTGGCCAGTCGAAGACGCCATTAGTTTTTTGCTTGAGTTTCTACGTTTTGTCTTCGAAACAATTCATCAAATACCTTACGTTTCCAACATGTATGTAATTAACTATTCCGAAATAAAATGAGTTGCAATTTGTAATGAACAACATTAATGAAATCATAACCACTAACCAATAATTGAAAAATGAATAATAGGAAGATTCAAGAACCAAGAATCATTCTACGAAACAAAAGTACAAGCATCTTAGCTTTCTCCCTGTAGGACTCGTCCAGTTTCAGGTAATTATTATTTCACAATTAATATTTGAAACAAATGTAAACACCAATGCACAAAAGACGGCGGTTTATATTTTGAATCCGATTTGTTGCCCGTCAGCCAATAACATTTTAGCACAGTATGGCGGCCAGCTGGGTTCCGACAACACGCACGTGTTGTATTAGCTATCCAGCTCTATATTCAGAAATCCGTGGTTTATGCGTGAAGGGAGGGGGGGGGGGGAATGGGCAGAATAGTATATTATTCAACAAGCGGGTAATGATTGCTTCTTACCAGCAGAGATGTGGGTTAAAAAAAACGTGTTCGTTTTTTTTGTTTCTTATTACGTTTTTTTTGTATTAAAACAAAGCCCCTCGTTTTTTTTGTTCAATTTGTTTTTTTTTTTCCTTTTGTTTTGTGTAATATTCCAACAATTTCCAGCTTCCTCCTCTAACAACAACATTTCCATGCCACGATTGCAACGCTCGAAGCTTGAGGATGTAAGTTATGTTACAAACAGCACAAACAAAAACAGCCGAGCTGTCAATTATGCCATGCGTATGTCAGTTATGTCATGTGAGTGATATGTCATTCGCGGTTCAAGTGCAAAGTTGCGATTTATTGGCCTTGTTTACGAGAGGTTTAAAACTGGTGTTAAGGTCCGTAACATCAATGTTATCGTCCGCATAAACACCTCTAAACGCAAGTTTCGCAACAGCTGTTAAGCTTAGCTAAATGTGATTTTAAATTGCATTTAGTAAGCAAACAAGTGTTGGCAATCGCACGTAAACGCCCATTCCCATCCGCAGTACACTGATGTAGCGAATGTTGCCTAAAAACCACGATTTTAGGCAACTTTCACTACAGAAGTGTACTGCGGAATGTCTTTTACTGCCAGGGACTTTTCTCACACGATTCAAGAATAGCGGCCTAGGTTAAGGGGCTGTCGGCTGTCATTTTGTTCGGCGAGCGTAAACACTCCTAACTAACCACTGTTGAAATCTCTGCTAAGCCTCGCGTGAACAAGCTCATTACTATCTGTTTTATGCTAGGTATGTTATAAATACATGAAACAATATCAGAAAAATAGTTCAATACGATTTGGTAACGTAGATCACCATTTAATGAGAAAAAACCAAAAAAACATTAAAAACAAAAAAAAACCGGTTTTTATTTCTTTAAAAACGCCAATTAAAAAAAACCGTTTTTTAACATCTCTGCTTCTTACTCATGAGGATGCAGTTTGCCGACACGAGCCTTGGCGAGTGTCGTGAAGCATCCGAATGAATAATAGCCATTACCCGCGAGTAGAATACTATGCTTTATCCAGTCTTATTGAAAAATGCAGGCATGTATATGCGCGTGATAATAATGCGTGCATTATTCAACAGGATTGGATATACCTAAAAAAGCTGTCAAGAATGAGAAATCAACACTGAATCGCGGGTCTGGAATAACAAGATTAAAACCGAGATTCAAACTGTAATTTTATAGGTAGATATATGAAAAAAAAAACTGTAAAAAAAACACTATCATAGATTCAGATTCTCTCGATTATTACATACAACGCCCTTGATTATTAGACCTACAAGGATAATATTCACTTATCTAAATCCCACTGTCAATAGCAACGGAATAAAATTCATGTAAACAACAAAATCTGCCCAGTGGGCAAGAACTGGTCCCAGTGATGTCGCATAGTAGTCACGAAAGGATGATGTGATGTCCTGAATAAAAGCCCAGAAACCTCTGCAATATGTTACAGGTACCTCTTATGTCAGTCATTTTGTGTCCAGTTTAGTCTCGAGTTTAGTACATCCCAGCAATGTTGAACTGGGAGGTTTGTCAGAAGTTCAATTAAGATTTCACAGGGAAGCGAGCAGGGAAGTTGGTTTTAGGACATCTCTTAAATGTTCGCGGCACGAGGTTTTTAGGCCGTCCGATTAAAAGTCGTATAGTTTTCCTGAATAATGGTGCGATTCTCTGAAAAATAACATTCCATAAAGGCTCTGTTACGCTGTTATTGACTAGGTAACAGATAATGGCCGACAGGATTTTTTACATAACAGAGCGTTTATGGGATGTTATTTTTTACAGAATAGCACTTAGGTAAAAATCCATGTCGGCCATTGGCTGTTGCCTAAGTAACAACGTAACAAAGCCTTTATGGAATGCAATTTTTTAGAGAATCGCACAATTACTTTTTACAGAATCGCACTATTAGATATCCAGTGAATCTCGATCCGATAGTTGTTGTGGGAGTACCTATGACTATCCATGTTCAAAATCCTATTTGAAAACGAGTGTATTATGTCCCTAATCCATGTAAAACAACTACGCTTACATGAATTAGAGACATTAGCTCCGTTTTCGGTATTCTGAACATGGAATAGTTTTGTCTCAAACCGAAGAATATTGATATTGGATTATGGTCATTCAAAAATGTTTCATGAAGGTCTCAATCTTAGGTCTCAATAACGCAGTTCAGTTTGATGGAAACGACATTGACAATGGAGTCTCTGTGAACTTACCAATCCACCATGGATATCCGTTATTGATGATTAGTTGAGTTATTAAAAAATTTCTAAAGTAGCTATGGCATAATATGGTATGGTACAAAAATTTTATTACAAGAACTTTCATGAAACATCTGTGGGAACGAATACAAATATAATATCTTGGTGTAAAAGGTAGTGATATAAAATAATTGCAACAGAATTTTTATCCACCGCTGACTTGTTTTAAAATATATATATCCATTATGTAGGTATAACCTAAACAATTATAAAGAATAGAAAAAAAGGTTCCCCTGTCTTCGGTAGGGAGCAATCGAGCATTACTCAGCACCAAACTTCATTCATTACACAGACCCCTTCTGTACCTTTGAGAAGCGTGGCGGAGCCGCTCCTTGAGGTGTTCAAATTCGCTTTCAGTAGTAAGAAAAATATTTTTCACTGCACACTGCACCTGTAAAAATACTTCACGTTAGGTTATACCTCACAGTGCCTTGTTATTTTCCATTTTTTAATCAAGTTACCCTGGGTTGCACTAACGCTCAATTAATATAATACGAGATTAGTGAAATTTTTTTTGGTCAGTACTCGTTGGTGAATAATAGAAACTCTGGTTTCTCAAAAGAGAATGATCCAATGATTGATTAGCTGAAGATTTTATGCGTTTCCCATGGTCAACCTTCTGGGATTGACCAGATTGAAATCCATTTAATCTCGTATTAGCGTTAATTGCCGTGACCGGACAATTCGTCCCGCGGACAATTCGTAGCGGACAATTCGTCGCGGACAATTCGTCCCGCGGACAATTCGTCCCGCGGACAATTCGTCCCGCGGACAATTCGTCCCGCGGACAATTCGTCTCGCGGACAATTCGTCCCGCGGACAATTCGTCTCACGGACAATTCGTCGCAAAATAATGTTTTGCACTTTAACAAGTCCCTTTGTCTTTCCTCGTTGCTTTTCGAACTTTAGTAAGTCCCCTTATTCCTTTTTGTAGTATTTGGAGCCCTACTGCGCACCCTGGTTTCTTCATGTCTTTGGAGCTCTGCTTAGTCCCCTTGCATCATTCCGAGAATTTTTGCTAGTACACCAAGCTTTGGGAGCACCCACTGACGGGAGCACCAGTAAGCCCCTTTATACTTTCATGAGATATTTGGTCCCTATCGAGCCCCTTATCTTCTCTAGTGTAATTTTTGAGCTCTAATGAGTTCTCTTATGTTTTTCATTGCTTTCAGATTTCCATACGGCCCCTTTTGCAGTCTTGTGTTATCAAGAGCTTCACTGAGCCCCCTTATTCTATATTCAACGTAACTTGAAGCCCTGCTGAGCCCCCTCGAATTTTCCATGAATTCCGGAGCAGCAAGCAGCGTTATGCAGCCATGGCATGTTGAAGCCTTATCGGGCCCCATTGTGCTTTCAGGTGTAGTTGTGTCCAGCCCTTGTAGTCAGGATTGGCAGTGCTGGAGCATACTTCGGTGGCATCAGTCAAGTGTCGCAGGCTATCTGAGCAAAGCTTACGCGACACTTTTTAGTTGTTGATTAGATGGAAAGGCTCAACGGGCCGTATAAATCTGACACCACCCAATGGGTTGTTTTAAAAGGCCATTGGGAGCCTTTATTCGCCCTTACAATAATCTACTTTCACAAAAGGCGGTGTGGATTCGACCTACCTTCCCAGGTAGGGTTTTGTCAACTGGTGGATGTCAATCTATTGTCTAAACACTTTATACTTACTCTGTCGAAATCACGTCTCAAAAACACTGTCAATTATTATCTACTTATGCCCTTTAAGATGTGGTAGCGTTAACCCGAACAGAATAGATGGAATGTCCCTTTTAGTCCTAATTTACTTCATGTTAGTCAATAACTTGAAAACGAGCAACATTTAATAAAATTTATTACAAAAATTAACGAATGAAAATATGTACAGAAAATAGAAATGAAGCTTAGTCTAAAATACTACCTAATTAGTAACTAAAAACTGGTTTTTCTAAGTTCATGAAATTTGGATAATTTACATAAAATTTGGACGAATAATAATTGCAATCTATGTGTTTCATGATGGTCACGAATAGTGCGCTGGATACATGCATGATTTTACTAAGTATAGGGAAAAACTATTACACAAAAAATGGAAATTTCAAGCTTACTATGCCTGTTGATTTATAAGTAAAATGATTACAAAAATTGTAGGGAATGATTATTTAGCTTTCGGACTTATTGCTATAGAAAAAGAATTCCTGGACTAGTTTTCCTGGCTTGACGGTGTGAAATTGAATATAACTGGTTTCCGTCGCTTACATGAAATGTGAGCATCGAAAAGAGGCATTTAATTTATTTGGAAAATACGTTTTGATATTTAGCATAATTTTAATGCCTTAGGGCGTCACGGAAATGTTTGGAAAGTATTTTCTGAATTTACTGATACGTAATTAGCTATTGTCAAAAATGGTTTCAAAAGCTCGCTTCACTGAATAGTTTATGGTAGTATATAAAAAAAAGGATTACTCAATTTTGGACAACTCCTTGTCGATTTGTTTTAGGTCTGGTATAGAAAAGACAATTAGAAAATTATGCGTGGTAATTAATACTGGATTTTTGCGAGGAAAAACAATATAGAAGTACGTAATTTTTCTTGAAACGACTGAACTATTATCTCAACCATTGAACGGTGAAAACAGCGTTATTTGTGCCTAGAGGCATAAAAAAAAAACTATTGCATTAATTTTATCTGACGGTAGTCCTCTTTTAGAAAGAAGGTAGAGGTGTTCAACGTTTGCGAATAATTTCCAAAATCACTGACATGGATCTTTTGCGCGATTTTTCGCGATAAAAGTATTACCAAAGAAAACTGAAAAATAAATAGTTGACTGGGTTGAATTTATCACTCTATTCGGAAACGTGGAAAACATGCGTTAGAAAAATTTGTATAATTATTGAACGATTTTTTAGTAACACGATTAAATATAGAAAAGGAGTTCCTTTCAAGCTGCAAAAATTATGACTGCATATTTTTGAGTATGGAAATTTCACAGGTTTAAACATTGGATGCAATAATAATCCTTATCTAATTACTGTCTGAAAATAAACTAGTGTAAAATATACAAAGGGAAGATACATGAAGAATTTGGGTTCGAATCGAGGCTTTCACGTATGACTATTGTTTAATAATTCGGGCACAATAAAATGGTCATGCAGATGGGACATGACTGAATAAAAACATACTAAAATTAAAGCACAAGTCAAAATCATTTCAAGGTATAAGTAGAAGAAAAAGAATCAAAAAGGTTTCACCAGAGAAGAAAGTGGCTGCGTAGCGTTGTGTCACATTTTTGTCGGAAACTGAATTAACACTGTTCACTAATTTAGCTGCTGGTAATATTTTAATTGGCTGGCCACTGCACTGTGCATCTTTATTATGAACTGCATCGCACTGACTGTATGTTGGATCACTACTTGTTCAAAATCGACTGACTAAAACTGAAGTGCACCCACTGGTTTCGTTGTTGCAACTACTTCTTGTCGATACTGCAGGCTAAACTGGACTGACTACACTCTCCTGTCTTCCTTCCGATTTTTTTTTGCTTTTATAATATCTCCCGCGTCAGTAAGATTTACGATTTATTTACCCAATTAGATAGATACTCACGGTACACGCTCGCCCGTGCCTTTATCTGTGCCTATATTGCTAGCCGCGTCTCAAGCCGATGATTGTAGTCGGCATGGAGTACTAGGGGAACCTTTCCCGTGCACTGGTAATTTACGATTTTGTTTTTTCCATTTTTTCTCTGGAATTCTGTTTCATCCTAGACCCGCTTCGTTAGAGATTGAATTTTACGACCTAATATCTATTGAATTTTGCTTGTGGAACCTTATCTTCCGTCCGGCTGGGTGTTAGATTTTCTAAGTATTTACTGGGTTTTTAATAGCACCGAAAGATTTATGGTGGTGTTTTTCTTGTGAATTCGTAAGTGATGTTTGATTCCGCTGTTGGTAAAATCGCGTAGATTTGTATTTGTATTCTGCAAAATGTCGTAAAGGAAGGTAATTTATGTATTCTTCTTTGCGAAGTAATTAGCTTGTTTTTCACTTCGATTTCCCAGTCTTTTATCTGGTTGGCGGAATGCATCGGTAGGTATGTGTGGGTATGTACTAATCCCCACCATCAGTTTGGCGCACATGAGAGGTGCATATCATTTGCTCGGGCGACTTTGAATATATGGCGTGCTCTAAAGAAATAATAATTTGACGATTTCTTGAGTTACTTCTGCACATGCGTGTGTTAATTAAATGCTTTGCCATTCACGAATGATAGTAATCGAATTAAATTCGCACAATTATTGATTGATTAAAAGTAATTTTGTTAATTATTGAGTAATTGAAATATTATTGAGTAATTAAAATTCACGACACTCCAGATTGCTATTATTTAGTAATTTTAAAATTCACGGCCACCACAGTTGGAGCCCCGTTGAACCTCCTTATGTTTTTTCATGACTTTCGGAGTAGGTACCAGTAAGCCCCATTTCGCGTTATTTTGTTATACAGAGCTCCATGGGGCCCCTTTGTGTCTTCAATACCGTTTGAAGTTCTGTTGGGCCCCCTTGCACTTTTCCTATGGGCTTCTGGAGCAGTAGTAAGTCCCTTGTGCCTTTATGTTATATTCGACTCCTTATCCCTTGTGTCAGCAGCCTGTGGAATAGGCCAGTACGGCCCTGACTATACAGCGAGGGAGTACAGCACGGAGGACGCGAGATGGCGCTGCACGTAAAAAGGATAGCAGCGCAGCGGATGGGATATATCGAGCGGGAGCTGCACCAGTATCGACCCGACAGCGCCAAGGCAAAGTCACGCTTTCTAATTAAATTGTATTGTTCACAGATACTTGTTGAATAAACCTATTTCGAAGGCCTTGGTTCTCCTACCTACCTGCTGTACCTATCATCAGAAGTGGTCACGGATTCAGTGCTGATGATCATTCGTCTCCGTCCTGACAGTATTTTATAGCCGGATGGCCGAGCGCTAGAGCGAGGACGGCCGGCGCCAATTTCTTCGCCGGCTATCGTACACCCCCCGTTAGCTGAGCTGCCGCAGGTGCTTGAACGGCGAGAGCGAGAAGAACAGCTCCAGCGTTCAGGGTCAAGGCCGAGTACCATCACAACAAATGAACTGCACGGCGCCGCCAGTACCACCCCGGATTCAGTAAGGATTTTCACGGAAACGATCCAAGGTTTGGTACAACAACAGGTGCACCACAAGTGACGAGGCCGAATGTAAGTTCATCTTTTCTGACAAACATTGTAACCGATTTTGATCGGTCTACCACCAACATCAACGAATGGTTGAGTAAAGTAGACGAATGGGCGAACGTACCCCAATGGTCTGACCAAGAAACGTGTTGTTACGCATTACCGAAGCTTGCGGGAGCTGCAAAATTTTTTATGAAGGTATTTCCAGCGTCAGTCGCAATTGGCTTGAATGGAAGCATTTGTTGGCGAAAACCTTCGTACCCACTCGCGATCTACATTCGCTGCTGGAAAACTTGTTGAAATACAAAGCGTGCGACGCCCTTCGTATTATGACTACACGTTCAAAAAGTTAGCAATGGTCAATTCGTTGAAACTGAATTTCATTAATGATGACGTCATCAATTTGATAATGGGTGGTATAACCGACAAAAATGTCAAGTTCGCAGTTCGAACTGCTAAAGTCTCCGGCCCCGGTGAATTAGCCACCTATTTGAAAACGTTCGACTCTGATCAGTCCTTGCGCAGCGAAAGCACACTTGTTACAACCCATCGGGCCTTTCAAAAATTCCCAGGAATGCTCAGCAATACAAAAACACCCTGGTTTGCTTTTACTCCAAGAAAAACGGCCATAAACGTTGCGACTGCCTTTCTTATCGCGAAACTAAACACAGAGGGGACGACACCAATAGGTCATTTCATGGAATTGTCAAGGTCACACTTTTTGCACGGAACTGAGCGCATGCACGAGATTTTTGGCAGAAAATGACAGTCCTGCGAGATCTATGCCTGCGAGTCAATAACAATAACAAACCGACATAACCAACAAACCGTGAAACTCCAACGTGCTAATTTCCACATGGAAATGAACGTGCATCGTTTAAAACAAGGCGCTACAAAATGGTGCGCTTTTGGGGGCTGCAAATCAGACAGCAGGCGCGTGTCTGTACCATTTCGAAACATCCCAAAGCAGAGAGCAGGTGAGAGTCTCTGAGAAAACGGATCTCGCGCACAATTCGACAGTTGACGGCAGACTCGCTTATCCGTCAATGTTCGATATCACGCTTGCGCATAAGTTCCACGAAATGTGCTATTACCATAACCAATCCAAAAACGAGGACCACTCCCGCGATACTCGCAAACAATTCGCCATCGAATATCCCTCAAATAAGGGACAAAATTCCAAACAGGTCCACTTTATTGCGTCACCCTGACTGAACCCTTTCATCAAACCCATGACCATCTCAAATGTTACTGTCCCGTGCTATGTTGATCTCGGCAGCGAGGTGTCGTTGATGTCCTTGACCTTGGCCAAATCTTTACAACTTCCACAAACGTCTATTCCCCTGGTAAAATTACAGCACCTTGGAGGTCACATCACCGAAACGACCCTGCAAACACCTACGGTCATCACTCTCGACAAAGTTACAAAGCGACTTGAATTTTTCTTGGGTGAAAAATGTCTTGACGCTGCAGATGTTCTCATCGGCCGCAATTTTTCCGAATCTTCCGACATTTATTATGAAAAGGGTCCCAACGGCATATTGTTTTCTCCGGCCGGTGAGCGCCTGGCGCTAACATGTTATACAGGGTCATTCCCCACTAATGTCTCCACCTCTCTCCAAAAACTTTTCACACAATTTGAGGACTGTTTTGCCACTGATAAACTTACCGACGTAGGCAAATGCAACATTAATTTTTCAATCGAACTGACCACCGATACACCTGTCCAAGAACTGTATCATCCAAGAACTCCTTCAGACCAAGATCGTGTCGTTTCTGAATTCAAAAACATCCTCACATCAAAATGTCTATTACAACTGTTCAACCCCCTCCACAAAACGCTTCTGTACACAGACGCCAGTAGCCAGAGTCTCGCCGGAGTTCTGGTTCCACTCGTGAACAAAAAAGAAACACCGATAGCATATTATAGCGTCCAAACCACCCCTTCCGAAAGTCGTTACCACTTATTTGAACTTAAGACACTAGCAGTGGTTAAATCCATCAGAAACTTCTGCCATCATTTGTTAGGACACCCCCTTACCCTAGTCACCGATTGTAACTCGTTAAAAAATGCTCTCGAAATAAAAAGAAATGAACTCGCGCATCGCAAGATGGATTATTGCACTACAAGAGTATCAGTTCAAGGTGATACACAAACCCGGAGTACAGTTGGCATTTGTTGACGCGTTAAGTCGCAATCCTGTTTCCAGTAACGAAATGAACTGCCATGTTATCAATCAGCAAGATTGGGTTTCTTGTGTTCAACAGTCAGATACAGAAACGGCCAAAATTATCAAACTCATCATGTCCGGCGAGCGGCATAAAAACAAAGACCTTTTCAAACATACAGGTCAAAGGCGGAAAATTATACCACAACTCGTCCCAAGGACCGCAACTAGTCATCCCAAAACATTGCCGTTAGCAGCTAACAAAACACTACCATGACGACTTAGGCCACTTTGCGCTCGACAAAACCCTCGCCGCAATACAAGCTCTCTTTTGGTTCCCGAAAATGCGCCGTTTCATAAAAAAAAAAATACATCCAATGTTGTATACCATGAACCTTTCATAATCTTGAAGGAGGCAAGCAGCCCGGCTACCTCCACCCCATCAACAAAATCGCCATTCCGTTCATACTATACACATTGATCACTTGGGGCCCTTCCCCAAGTCCTCCAAAGGTTACATCTATCTTTTTCTAGTCATCGATGCTTTCACAAAATTCATAATTATCCGACCAGTACGTTCCACCAAATCTTCCCCCGCAATTCACGAATTAAAAAAAAAATTATCGCAACATTTGGGGCACCCTGTCGCCTAATTTGTGATGCAGCTTCTTCCTTTGCATCAAAGAAATTCAAAGAGTTTTGCGAAACTACTGGTATTCGCCAATTTGTAATTACGGTGGGCATGCCAAGGGGAACTGGCCAAATTGAACGCTACTGCCGAACTATCCAGGAGAGTTTGGCCGCTACCACAGCAGCTGCCGCAGCCAACTGGCCATCACACCTTAGTTCTGTCCAATTAGGCTTGAACACCACCCTGAATCAGGAGCTGAATGCAACACCCCAGGAACTCCTGATGGGATACCGTGCCCACCCTACTGGCACCCTTTCCTCGGTAATCGACACCTCCACTGGACCGGGTTCTCTGGATATCACACAACTCAGAGCAGATGCCAGCAAACTTACCACTGAACGACAACATACAGGTAAATCAAATTCGACTCAAAACGCGCTCGCGCTCGCCCCACTCAAAACAAAGTTGGTGACCTTGTCGTAGTAAACATAGCTAGCATTATCACTACAGGTGAAAGCAAAAAAACCTCCTCGCCAAATGGAAAGGGCCCTTCCAATTTACCAAGTGTCTTTCCCGCGCGACCGTTACGTGGTCCAACAAATTAAAACCATTCCAAAACAACGCCGCTACGTTGGTGTCTGTGCGGTAGAACACCTCAAATATTGGTCTTCCTACCCGTCATCAGATTCTGACTAAAATATGTTACCATATTTATTATCGCCTCTACAAATAACTCTCATTATTCTGCAAATGTCGAGTTCTCTGTATTTCCCAAACTCCCTGAGAAATTGAACTTTCTATTGTTAGGTAGGTACCCAAAAGTTCTCACTTCGACTCATGTGACCTGTGCCAGGTCTGTCCTGAGGTAGACTGTATCAGGATCTGATCACTGCTAGTGTTCAGAGTGTTCTGTATCAGTGCCCTCAGTGGTTCCTCCCAACCTTGAATACCTCTGTCCTGAGGTAGACTGTATCAGGATCTGATCACTGCTAGTGTTCAGAGTGTTCTGTATCAGTGCCCTCAGTGGTTCCTCCCAACCTTGAATACCTCTGTTTCGTTGCCCCATTTTGCCATTCCCCTTCGTGCTTACAAATTGTTCGCAGCCGACCACACCACCTTTGTGTGCTTCGCACTCCTTCACGTTGGAGTGTCTGCTGTCAGGAGGTCGCTTCGCCATTGGTTCCTAAGTGGCTTGCTGTCGAGGACGCCAGCCGTCAGGATGGCCGTGTCAGCAGCCTGTGGAATAGGCCAGTACGGCCCTGACTATACAGCGAGGGAGTACAGCACAGAGGACGCGAGATGGCGCTGCACGTAAAAAGGATAGCAGCGCAGCGGATGGGATATATCGAGCGGGAGCTGCACCAGTATCGACCCGACAGCGCCAAGGCAAAGTCACGCTTTCTAATTAAATTGTATTGTTCACAGATACTTGTTGAATAAACCTATTTCGAAGGCCTTGGTTCTCCTACCTACCTGCTGTACCTATCACTTGTTTCTTATATAAATATAATTTGGAGCCCTAATGAACCCCCTTAGATCCCCTTGAGCCCCCTTGTGTCACCAATATCATTTGAAGCCCTACTGAGCCTCCTTGCATTTTTCCGTAACTTTCTGATTTTTATTGAGCCCTGCGTCATTTAGAGCCCTAAGGAGCCCCCTTGTGTGTTTTCGTGGCTTGTGCGTTCTTGCATTGCTGGAAGCCCCAGTGTACCTGGGTCTCTTGTGCCTTCATGTGATATACGGAGTCCTATCGGACCCCTTAGTGTCCGCAAGAGTATAGTTTGGCGCCTAGTGAGCCCTCTTGTTTTTTGTCTGGCTATCAGAATTCCAGTAAGCCCCTTGTTGCCTTCTTGTGTTATTCGGAGCTCCATTGGGCCCCTTATTTCCTCAACGTTTTTTGAAGCCCTGCTGAGCCCCCTTACATCTTCCCGCGACTTTCGGAGCAGTAGCAAGCACCTTCTGCCTTCAGGTGATATTCGGAGCCCTATCTGGCCCCATTGTGCAAGCAGATAAACTTGATTATAAAGAGCTTCATTGGGCCCCCTTGTCGTATTTCCGTGGCTTTTGGAGCTCTATCGGGTCCCCTTGTACCCTTATGTGTAGTTTGGAGCCCTAAGCAGTCCATTTTTGTTTTTATAGGCTTTCAGTACTATGCAGTAAGTCCCCTTTTGCCTTTTCTCGTTATAAAGAGCCCCTTGTGTCACCAATATAAGATGAAGTTCTACGGAGCTCCCTTGCACTTTCCCGTGATTTCTGGATTTTCCATAGGCCCCTTCTGCCCTATGTGTCCATTGGAGCCCTAACGAGCCCCCTCATGTGTTTTCGTGGCTTTCAGAATTCCAGTAAGCCATCTTGTGCGCTTTTGCATTTCTGGAAGCCTTAGTGTAAGTCCCTTGTGCCTCCATGTGATATAAGGAGTCCTATCGGACCCTCTTGTGTCCGCAAGTGTAGTTTGGAGCCCTAGTGAGCCCCCTTGGGTCCATAAGTATAGCTTGGAGCCCTAGTGAGCCCCCTTGTGTCCATAAGTATAGCTTGGAGCCCTAGTGAGCCCCCTTGTATTTTTCCATGACTATCAGAATTCCAGTAAGCCCCTGTTGCCGTCTTATGTCATCCGGAGCGTCAGTGGGCCCCCTTGTTCCTTCACACGTCTTTTGAAGCCGTGCTGAGCCCCCTTACATCTTTTCGTGGCTTCCGGAGCAGTAGTAAGCACCTTGTGCCTTCATGTGATATTCAGAGCCCTATCGAGTCCCCTTGTGTCTTCAAGTGTAGTATAGAGCCCTAATGAGCCCCCTTGTTTTTTTTCGTAGCTTCCGGAATTCCAGTGAGCCCCTTTTGCCTTCTGTTGTTATATAAAGCTCTTTGGGCTCCTTTGTGCCTTTATGTGATATGCGGAGCCCTATCAGACCCCCTTGTGCCGGTTAGTGTAGTTTGGAGTCCTAGTGAGCCCCTTTAGTTTTTTAATGGCGTCCAGAAACCCAGTCATTCCCCTTTTGCCTTTTTTGATTATACAAAGCTCCATTGGGCCCCCTTGTTGTATTTCAATGGTTTTTGGAGCTCTATCGGGTCCCCTTTGTACCCTTATGTGTAGTTTGGAGCCCCAATCAGTCCACTTGTGTCGGCTTTCAGAGTATCATACCAGTGAGCCCCCTTTTGTTTTTTCTTGTTATTAAGAGCCTCCTGGGCCCCCTTGTGTAACAAATATTATATGAAGTTCTACGGAGCCTCCTTGCATTCTCCCGTGATTTCCGGAATCTTATTAGGCCCCTTGTGCCCTATGTGTCGTTAAGAGCCCTAATGAGCCCCATTTTGTGTTTTCGTGGCTTTCAGAATTCCAGTAAGCTATCTTGTGCGCTTTAACATTGCTGGAAGCCCTAGTGTAGGTCCCTTGTGCCTTCATGTGATATACGGAGCTTTATCGGGCCCCCTTGTGCCCGCAAAAATAGTTTGGAGCCCTGGTGAGCCCCCTTGTGTCCATACGTGTAGCTTGGAACCCTAGTGAGCCCCCTCGTTCCTATGAGTGTAGTTTGGAGCTCTAGTGAGCCCCCTTATGTTCTTCAATGCGACTATCAGAATTCCAGTGAGCCTCCTGTTGCCTTCTTGTGTCATCCGTAGCTGCCGTGGGCCCCCTTGTTTCTTCAACGTCTTTTGAGCCCTGCATGCTGAGACTCCTTACATCTTTCCGTGGCTTTCGAAGAAGTAGTAAGCACCTTGTGCCTCTATGTGATATTCGGAGCCCTCTCGAAGCTCCATAAGCCCCCCTTATGTTTTCAATATCGTTTGAGGCCTTGCTGAGCCCCGTTGCATTTTTTCGTGGCGTTCGGATCTCTGTCGGAGTCCCTTGTGTTTGCTCATGATTTTTAGATCTTTTTATTGAGCCCCCTTGTGTCTTCATGTGTAATATAACCCCCTTACCTTCCGAAGCCTTCACTTGCGACGAATTGTCCGCGGGACGAATTGTCCGTGAGACGAATTGTCCGCGGGACGAACTGTCCGCGGGACGAATTGTCCGCGGGACGAATTGTCCGCGACGAATTGTCCGCTACGAATTGTCCGCGGGACGAATTGTCCTAGCACCGTTAATTGCGTATCATTTTTTTGGTGCAACCCAGGGTTATAACTTAACGAGTAGGTACTGCTTAAAACTTGAATTAATTTGAAAACGTTTTGAGAAAACTTGCCATCTACTGCGGTTCAGATACGAAATTGGTATATTGTTTTTGATATTTTACAAATTTGGAGCTAAAGTGACAAGTACCTAAGTACTTATGTGGCAAACTTTCGAGCCACAGTACCTGAACCGGCAATACACAGCAAGATTTAGAAATAACAAGTTGCTTGTATGTCGGCAGGTATACCTATACTCAAAAACTTTGAACTTACTCAGTGAAACTTGAAAAACTCAAGTTCTTCGGCGCAAAATTATTTTTCTGCCCTGTCCAAGAACACCTTTTGAGCTAAGTCATTTTGGTAAAACATTTAGCTAGAACCCTCTTCACAGAATTCTTTGAATATCTGTTCCTCATCCAATGCTGTCAATCATCTTTCTCTAAAAAATGGTTCAATATAGCTTATACCAATATAAATTCACCAAAATACTTACAAAAAATGATCCTGGAGTTCTTCTTTTGGAGCTATTCTGTGTTTTGGACCAGAACTCAGCAGACTTTCACTTCAAATTCTCCAACATTTCAATTTTTTTCATCACTTTCTAACGCTTGAATTCAACGTTCTTTCTTTTACACCACCATGGAATCCCAATTCAATACACCCGAGGATACACCCCTTCAATAAAAAGCGGCAGGAATGTCTCTCGATGTCTCTCACAAAACAGGACTGATGCATCTAAATTGCCACCAATTTCTCCTGCAAAATCTGCAGGTACTGCATGTTCTTTGAACTGGACCGATGTACTGGGAACCGCCTCAGAGTGTGGAACCGCTATGGGTGCTTCATGGAACTGGGCTTTGCCTTAGATGTACTGGGAACAGCTCCGTAACGTGGAACCTCAGAGGGATTTACATCTACAGAAAAAAACACGAGCAACAATCAACATTTGAAAGCAATTATCTATTTATAAGAGAAATTGAATGCAATTTTGTGATTAAGCTCAAAGCGTGAAAATATTAAAATTAGTTACCTATTCCCATCACCGGCTGTTCAATTTCACCGACCAAGCCACTACCGACACCAGTGTCCGCTACCGTTCTACTTTCTACTTTTCATAGTAACCGATGAGATCTCCGGCGGCTGAGGATGGTACATCGGAAACAGAGTCGGGATAGCATCAGGGCGTAATTTCTTTGAACCAGGGTCCTTGTAGCTTTCAACAGTAAAATGACGGCTGCAAATTCTATAGTGTCGAAGCGACGCTCCGGTAAACTTGATGCCCATGTTTTCTTGCCACAATTTTGATCTGTAAAATATTGATTTCATAACGTTTCACTCTGGCAGAAAGACGACATGCATGCAAAGATGCAATGCAAAACTATTCCAAATCAAAATTGAAAATAAGTTAATTGACTTACTTTGCCACCGCTGATGGAAAATAATGCATATTTTCAACTGCGGCCTCCGAATAACCACAAACGTGGCATATCGCTAGACGAGACGACATTTCCGCTTGGTAAAACTCGACGTGAAAATTTGGAGAAAAAAAAAGGAAAACACTTGAAGACACAAACACGAAACACAAACGGTTATTGACGGTCAAATCACAGAGCACGTTCAGATCAAATGACGCGAGATTTTTGACGTTGACTTGTGGTTGACAGAGCGCACCCCAGCGCCCTCTGCCCCAGCGCAGTTACAGGTTATGATGAGACTTGAAAAAATCATCTCTAGGCAAACTTCGTAGGATGTTTTCCGGACAGGCCATGCATGAAGTGGATGGGACATCCTTTTTAGGAACTTCTTATTAGGACAACTATGAAACATGGCAGGGATATTTTTTTGGATATCCTTTTTGAGAGCTAAACAGAACATCGCAAAACCTCCCAAAGTTATCCTTGCCCACTGGGTGACAGCTGTCACTTCGGACTTCTTTTATGTAATAATCTTCAAAATATCACTCGTGCTCGAGATTTTCCCAGATAATTTTGGCCAGGCGTTTCCCTCGGGCTGATTGTCCCTGGATAAATGCCTTCCTCTTACGGAGTCGGGCATTTATCGCTACAATCAGCACTCGCGATCGCCTGACCAAAATTATCGTGAAAATCTAAGCACTTGTGATATTACTGTTGAGTATTTTTTTATTTTTTTCGTTTGGTGCATGTTGCAATATTCATCAGATACATATAGGTACTTATAAGTATAACCCATGTTCATACTTGTTGGTGAGAAACTAACTTCTTCAAAATATACGAAGATCATCACGCCCCAGGCTTGAAAAGTTACCATAGGTACAGGATGTTCGAAATGTATACCTATCCGGAATATACGTACCTAAAATATAGTAAGTAATTTCTTTATAAGATTTTTGAGAAGGCAGGGTCGCTAAAATTGAAGAAGCATCGACAAATTAGATAGGTACGTGGTACGTGAGGAATTTCTCAAATCATAATCACAATATAAAACTGTTACTAACGAGGTTACTAAGTGTAATATTAGTTGCGGATGAGCAATATTATCTTGGATGATTGAATTAACACACGGTGCTTATATTTGGGACGCTTCTATTCAAGACGACGCTGGATACAAGAATGTCGGCTTCTCTTTAGAATCCGTTATATTCGAGAGTGTCCTGGTGACAATAACTTATAAACACTGAAGTCCCTAGACTTACTTACTATATAATCTGGTCACATGTGAATATGGCAACCAGCAATACACATATGCTACAGCAACCAGCAATACACATATGCTACATCCCCCTTTCTTAGCTTATTAACATTCCTTAAATCAATAAACAATAGGTTATACAATACAATACCAAATACAATACCACAGGTTGAAGATTTTACATGTTAAACCGCTTTGGTGGTTTTATTATTCGCCCTGAGGAGGACACATTGTGTTTTCGAACAAAATTAGACTCTGTAGTGCTTGATAAATCAGACTCTGAAGTGCTTGATACAGCTTCTGTATTTGTTTCGTTTTCACTTTCACCACTTTCACGTCTGATGTTTGTTACATCACTTTCACTGTCTTCATCCTCTTCTTGAATCTCTTCTCTGATGTTTGGCTGTTCTATTTCTATGTAATATCTAATTTCTTCCTTTTCAGAATTTTGTGGGACCGGACAATTTTCTTTAACGTTTTTATTTACATCTATTTTTACAGGTTTTATAAATTTCCTGTTTCTGACATACTCAGAACCATTGTCCGTTCTCACTCTATACGCCCGATTCTGATAGGTTTTAACAATTTTCCCCGGGGTCCACTGACCACTCGGTTTAAGCTGTACATAAACAAAAGTATCATTTTCTAGACTACCTAGATCTTTAGCGGACTTATTATACGGGGTGTTTATAAGAGACTGTGATCGCGGCAGGCTTGGGTCAGGCCGAAAAACGTAGTAACAGGCGCAATTGTAGTGATCGAGAGGGGATTCCAAAGGCGATGCGATCACAGACGTTTATAAACACCCGGTAATATTTTTCTTGTGCAAGTTGCTTGGTCTGAGCTTGATTTTGATAGTTATGTACAATTTTGGGTTTGAATGTTTTTGTCATGGTTGGCAAAGTTGTTCTTAATTTTCTGGACATTAACAACTCTGCTGGTGAAACATTTTGGTGAACAGGGGTATTTCTATAATTTAGTAGTGCTAAATTCAAATCTTTCCCGTCCTCAAGTACTTTTTTGAACATCTTTTTTGTAGTTTGTATATGTCTCTCAGACATCCCGTTCGACTGTGCGTACGTCGGACTGCTTATCACATGGGTGAATTCCCATGCACTTGAAAACTGTTTGAACTCAAAAGATGAAAACTGTGGACCCCCGTCACTTACGACTACCAAGGGTATTCCGTGTCGCGCAAAAATTTCTTTCATTTTTTCAATTATCGTTTTGCTTGTTGTGTTATTTTGTAACTTCGCTATTTCTACGTATTTCGAGTAGTAGTCCACGATCAACAGATAATTTACCCCATTGATTACAAATAAATCACAACCAATTTTATTCAAAGGTAGATCAGGAATTTCGTGCTGTTTAATTGTTTCACGAGTTTGAGAATTTACATATTTGAGACACAAATGACACGTACCAATTTTTTGCTTGAATTGATTCGTCATTCCTGGCCAAAATAAAGATTCCTGAGCCAGCTTGATGCATTTGTTGACCCCCATGTGAGTGTAATGTACCCTATTGATCATTTCTTCTCTCATATTGGTGGGTACGACCAAACATTGACCCTTAAAGATCAGATCGTTCATGACTGTATACTCACTTTTGTGCTGCGCGTATATTCTGACTGAATCTTTTAATTTTGCGTTACTGTTAGGCCACCCATTTTCAATTACCGCTTTCAAGTCTTGCAAATCTGCATCTTTTGCAGTTTCCAGCTTGAATTTTTGAATTTTCTCCGGTGTTGCGTTTATTTGGTCAACGATTAGGCAGACTTGAGCCTGTATTTCTGCATCGAATGTGTCTTTTTTGTCTGATGCCAAGTAAGCCCTTGACAATGCATCAGCCACAATTAATTCCTTCCCCGGTTTGTATTTTACGTCAAAGTCGTACTTCTGTAGTTGGAGCAACATTCTTTGAAGCCTAGCCGGACATTTGTTTAATGGTTTTTTAAAAATTGCTATTAACGGTTGGTGATCAGTTTCTACGAGGAACCGTTTCCCGTAAATGTACTCATTAAACCGTTCAACACCAAAACAAATCGCTAGCAATTCCTTTTCGATTTGTGCATACCTAGTTTGACATTCTGTCATCGCTTTTGACGCATATGCGCATGGCAACCCTTCTTGCAATACCACCGCACCCAGCCCTGATTTTGACGCATCTACTGAAATGACAGTCTCTTTTGACACATCATAAAATTTAAGAACGGGCCCCTGTATATGAATTTAAATTCACATTCGTTTTTTGTATGTTTTTTAAAACATTTAATTTCCTTGCTGAAGTGAGCGGAAGGATATTGACCATGGCTCCTGTATCAATTTTGAATTCCATTTCATGATTTAAAATGTTTAATTTAGTGAACCATTGTGCATATTCTTCCCTTACTTCACCTACTTTTACGGAACCTACATACAAATAGTACCTATCTTGATTTTCTTCGGATCTACCAATTTCGTTCACCTTGTTTTTCTTCTTCCGGCAGACACTCTGGAAGTGGTTTTTGCCCTTGCAGAAGGAACAGGTTTGTCCGTAGGCAGGACATTTATTTAGTGCGTGGTCCTTTTCGCACTTACTGCATCCTCGGATCTGCTTGGTCTCCGTCCTTTGCTGGCTCCGGTTTCCATAGCTGGAGGACTTCGGCGTACCGCTCTTGAAGTTCCTTTGAACCGCGTCCACTGGTGTGTGCTCACTTGCCCGGTGCTCCTTGGTGTAGATAATATCTGACCTCTCCTTCGTTGTCTCGATCATCATGCATAGCTCGATGGCTGCGTCCAGGCTCAGGGAGTCATCCTGAAGCAATTTCTCCCTCATGTTGGACGCATTTGAATTATTTACCCCGCAAATTATCATCGACTTGATGAGGGCCTCATGCAGGTCTCCTAGTTTACACTTTAGGGCTCTGCTCTTGAGTTCCGTGACGAACTGCTCGAATTTCTGGCCGTTCGTTTGCCTGTATAAAAAGAATTTGTACCTTTCGTAGCTCAGGTTTTGCTTCGGCGTGAAGTGTGCTTCAAATTTCTTGAGGAGGGCTGCGACTTTGTTCTTCTCTCCTTCTTCGAACTTGAAGGTTGTGGCAATTCTGAAACCTTCCGTTCCTATGTAGTGGAGGAGTTGGGCGCACTGGGTAGCTTCGTCCTTCTTGTTCATCTCGCTCGCGATGAAGTAGTTTTCGAAGATGAGCCGCCACAGCGTCCAATTTTCCGCGAGGTTCCCGCTCATGTCCATGGATGGGACGCCTCGATGGTCACCCATTGTGACTTAATTTTTTCACTTATTTTCGTCGTGATGCACTTGTTCTGACACGTTAGTTACATTACCGACTGCGCCATGTAATATTAGTTGCGGATGGGCAATATTATCTTGGATGATTGAATTAACACACGGTGCTTATATTTGGGACGCTTCTATTCAAGACGACGCTGGATACAAGAATGTCGGCTTCTCTATAGAATCCGTTATATTCGAGAGTGTCCTGGTGACAATAACTTATAAACACTGAAGTCCCTAGACTTACTTACTATATAATCTGGTCACATGTGAATATGGCAACCAGCAATACACATATGCTACACTAAGCACTTTTAGTACCTACCTACCATTACAAAATTTCAACGAAAAATCAGTTAGGTAGATATGTATTGATATTTGGTAAGGCATCTGTAGAAAATGGGCCAAGATGACTTTGCAGTGAGGTAGGTATATAATTATAAAGGTATATTGTATATTATATACGGATCCGAGTACGGATCGTACCTATCATCTATCGCACCATCAGTTCGAAAACTGTTCAAAAAATTCACAACATCCCCTACCAACAATCGTTGCACTGGAACGAATGTCAAAATTCTGATGTGTCATTTGTCACCCCCCACCACTGCAGTAACCAACGGCTCCCGCCAGGTGGCCACCAGTACCGAGCCTATCGTTTCTCATGTCGCTAAAATCACTCCACGAGCCTTTATCATCACAAAATGAAGTTTGTAGTTGAATATGCCTTGAAATAGTCTGTATCAAGCTCTATTTCTGTGCTATTTCAGGTTAGAATTACGCAAAATTGTTGGCACGTACAGTTGCTCGCAATGTTCGCATCAGACTGAATCCGCCCTTCAACTCGACCACCACGTCCAAAGGAATCACACAAATGTTCATGCAGCTCAAATGTATTATGCCACTGTCGAACTCGAACAGTTCTCTTGCATCCACTGCGTCCATAGAAGCTACTATCGTTTCGAAGTGTACGAACATTACAAACAAGTACATGATGGCAAGACGACCAAAAAAAATAAAAATTGGACGTTTTGTGAAACAACGGGAGGATACCGTTGTCAGTACTGCATATACGAAACGGATTCGAGTTTATATTTTGTAAAACATCACAATTTATGTGGAAAGAAGCCGACCGGAGAGTTTCGAGGAAACACAGGAGAGGCCGAAGGCATGGAACGGCTAGATTCAGATCAGGCTGTTTCCAGAAACATCAAATGTGTTGGAGTCACGAAATCGAAGATGGCAGCGCATGATTCACCTAAAAATTTCAAGTGCAACAATTGTTCGTACAAAGCCAAACAAAAATCAAATTTGAAAAGACACATAACATATAGACACACTGCGTTTGAGGAAATCAAGTGGTTTCAGTGCAGTCATTGTTCGTACCGAGCCAAAGAAAAATCAACTTTGCAAAAGCACATGATAAGTAGACACACTAGGGATAAAGAAATCGAATGGTTCCATTGCAAAGATTGTTCGTACCGAGTCAAATTGAAATCAAAGTTGAACAGGCACATGTCCAGACATGCTGCAATTGAGGATATCATATGGTTTCAGTGCAACCATTGCGCCTACCGAGCCAAACACAAGTTTTATTTGAAGACGCACTGCATGTTGCAACATGCCACACATGAAGAAATCAGCTGGTTCCAGTGCAGCGATTGTTCGTACCGAACCAAATTAAAATCAAATTTGAACAGGCACATGCGATGCAAACACGCTGCGATTGACGAAATCAAGTGGTTTCAGTGCAATGATTGCTCGTACCGAGCTAAAGAAAAGGCAAGCTTGAAAAACCATATGGTGAATGGTCATGCTACGGATGAAGAAATCGTCTGGCTCCAGTGCAGCCATTGTTCGTATCGGGCCAAACAAAAAAGAACCTTGAAAACGCACAGCATGATGAAACATGCTACAAATGCATAAATCAGCTGGTTCCGGTGCAACCGTTGTTCATATCAAACTGGACAAAAGTCGTATCTGAAATCGCACATGTTGAAACATGCAACGAATAAAGAAATCAACTGGTTCCAGTGCAACGATTGTTCGTACCGCGCTAAGGGGCAGTATACTTTGAAAAGACACAAGTTAAAGGTGGGTTCAGTCAGCTTGGTTTTAGTTTAAGTCGTAGTCGTTGTCGTAAATTTGAAAGTAGAAAGCACGCGTCATATGCGCGGCGTTTATACAGAGTTTTAGTTTTAATTTTAGTCGTAAGAATTCCGAACTTTGTCGTGTGATGCCGACTTGCAGGTTGCGTAATTACCGGTATAAGGTATGAGCATGGATGGTGATGGTAATGGGTTGTATGTATCAATAAAAAAATAGCATTAGCATTTGCTTCGATTTAAGAGGAGTTGTACTCCTCATAAATGTAAGCAAATACTTATTTATGCTTATTTTTTTACGAGTTTTTATATTAATACTACCCATTATGAACACGGACCGTATGAAGATGAAGGTTCGCGCAGTATCATTCGAGCTCCTATTGGTCAATTCTTACGACTAAATCTTGCTGTATGAACGCTCTTCTCTGTTACGACAACGACTAAAACTAAAACAGCGACTAAATAAGCTGACTGAACGCACCTTAAGTAAACATCCTTCGGTGATGCTTACATGAATAATTACTGATTCCAATTGACTATGGGTAGGTATGCATCTTCTCCTGTGAACTAAATTCTACTACATACCTATGTACCTTACCGAGGGGTCGACCACGGTCAAAAATCTGGTACAAAAAACCTCCAAATAGAGTAAAACCTCCAATACCTCCACAATATCTCCACATATCTCCACGGATCCCCACGGATCCCCACGGATCCCCACGGATCCCCACGGATCTCCACGGATCCCCACAGATCTCCACGGATCTCCATAAGATCTCCACGGATCTCCACAAAACCTCCACGGATCTCCACAAAATCTCCATGAATCTCCACAGTCTAGCGCATGCGCAGTTTTCGCATACATTCGTACACACATACTGCATATAGGGTTGTGTCAAGTGGGAATCAAATCCAATTGTTTTCTGATAAGTTTGTGATTGTGACCGTGTCATAAAGACGACTTCGATTTCGATCATTCCATAAGTAGGAATGGACTACAAACAGTGGCTAAGAAGGTTTTCTGAAAGGAATTTTGCGGAAGATACACACATTTTGAAGAAAAAATTCATGAAAAGTAGGAAACTACGCAGTCTATTTTCAGCGCCGGGCGGATATGCAACCTCCCGAACGAAGTGGAAATGGTACTTAACGAAAGAATAAACACACTAATGGGACTGGGGAGTAAAAAAGAGTTGTTGAGCCGGGAGAAGCTGAAAATAACGCGTCATAAAACAAGACCGGGCAGGAAATGGCAAGAAATCTTGAGAAAACCAGGAAAAGACATTGTTTAGTAATAATACGCTACTGAAAGGCACAAACGGGACCGTGGAGCGGAATAGAGGTGTTGGGCGAGGACAATCTGAAAAGAACGCGTCATAAAACAAGAAACAGGGCTGAAAATCGCTAACAATCGTAAAAAAAAAACATTAAAAAGTAAGAATAACTCACACGAAACGGGAAGAAAGTCGCAAGATGAGGTAGTCGACGCGTGTAAAGAAAGAATGAAATGCAGGGAAAAAACCGAAAGAGCTCAAGAAAAGGATAACGGATAACAACGCATCAAATTCATCGCGCAAAAGCATAAAAAGGCGTAAAGTACTTGAAAAAAAGGAATAAAACACATAGTACAAGAAAGATAGATTTTAACCTCAGAATAAATATGGACGTCCTGAAAATTTGATATTCTGTTCAGAATTGAGTGCTCTACAACATATCCAAAATCGCCAAAAATCGCACCCGGGAGTTTTGAGTTATTGGAGGGGGGGTAAAAAATTGCAACTTAAAATGGAGGGGATGAAACCTGTCAATCCATTGAAACCAAATACGTTATAATTCGACGCATCATATCTCGTTGATACCATTTTAGAACAAAAAATGTCGATCACTGTTGAAGGGGGGTCTTGGGGGGGCGAAGTCCTGCTAGGTGGTCCATTTGGTTTTTCTGGCCATGTAGGACCGATTACGACAAGTTTGGTATCTTTTCCGACTATATTCAATCTTCTGAACTCGAATCCGATGTGTTTATTTGGATGAAAACAAGTTTGAACAAGTTGACTTGAAAAAACTTGTTTTTTCTTTGACAATTTTGACGATTTTTTTTTTCACTGCTAGAGGTGTTCATCTTTGAAAAAATTTCAGAGGCCATTGAGTTGAAGTGTATTTTTCACGAAAATCATCTACTCGATGTTTGACTTTGTTTCTCGAGTTTAAAAAATCGATTTGAACTTGAATCGGCCCGGCGCCGCTTCTACTACTGACCAGAACACGACAACATGCACCTTTAAATGAAAGTAGCACAAACTATTGAAAAACTAATAACTTATCTTTGAAAATTCGAGGATTTGTGCAGAACTGAATTCCCTATAACATACACAAAATCGCCATGAATCGCACCGCAGGATTTTGAGTTATTCGAGGAGGAGGATAACATTTTGTCAAGATTCGTACTCTATGAACTGTTACCTTTCCCCTCAAATAACTCAAAACCCAGCAGTGCGATTCATGGCGGCTTTGTTTATGTTATAGGGAATTCAATTTTGCACAGATCATCAAATTCACAGAGATGAGTTGTTATTTCTTCAATAGATTGAGCTATTTTCATTGAAAGGTGCATGCTGTAGTGTTCTGGTCAGTAGTAGACGACGCGCCGGGCCGATTCAAGTTCAAATCGATTTTTTAAACTCGAGAAACAAAGTCAAACATCGAGTAGATGATTTTCGTGAAGAATACACTTCAATTCAATGGCCTCTGAAAATCTTTCAAAGATGAACACCTCTAACAGTGCGAAAAAAAATCGTCAAAATTGTCAAAGAAAAAACAAGTTTTTCCTAGTTAACTTGTTCAAACTTGTTTTCATCCAAATTAACACATCGGATTCGAGTTCAGGAGGTTGAATATAGTCGGAAAAGATACCAAACTTGTCGTGATCGGTTCTACATGGCCAAAAAAACAAAATGGACCACCTAGCAGGGCTTCGCCCCCCCACGACCCCCCTTCAACGGTGATCGACATTTTTTGTGCCAAAATGGTATCAACGGGATATGATGCGTCGAATTATAACGTATTTGCTTCCAATGGATTGACGGATTCCATCCCCTCCATTCTAAGTTGCAGTTTTTTACCCCCCCTCCAATAACTCAAAACCCCCGTATGCGATTTTTGGCGATTTTGGATATGTTGTAGAGCAGTCAATTCTGAACAGAATATCAAATTTTCAGGACGTCCATATTTTTTCCGAGGTTTGGCCGATTTTTTTACTATTTTTCCTGTACTACAGCTATACGCAACATACGAGTAATAATACAACTGAACAATTTTCGTAGCGTGCTTTTATTTTCCGCTCAAGTGATATAGGCAATCAACAATACAGCCGTTTTCACTGTTGCCTAAGTTGAGCCCGTGGGGTCCCATCAAGAGTTCTGTATTGACCCTGCATGACACAAAAGCTGAAATATCTGGCACGTATTCTGTTTTCTTCTTTACAGCATACACTTTGAAAGGCACAATAACAATGACCTGCAATGAGCGATGTCGCACACAGCTGTCGGCTAGCTGTCAAACGTTGACCATTGTGAATGAAACGTCAATTGTCAAAAAAAAAAGACCAGCAAGAATAGAGTGTGGTTACCATGGCGATAAGCAAGGAAAGTTAACAATAGGGGCTTGTCCTGAGCAATCATTTCAGGGACATGCGCTGAATTTTAGGCGAGCTTTTTGAAACAACCGGATAAAAACCTTTGAATCCTACTCTAATGCACCTGTAATGTAATACAGCGCGGAAGATTTCCAGCGCTAGTCTATTTTTGAGATAAAATAGCTATAATATTTCATCTGTGCAAAAACTTTGTTCATGACAAAAGGTGCATTCAGTTCGGCGGGGCAACTTATTTAGGTTTGTGGTGTTAAGGTGCGTTCAGTCAGCTTATTTAGCCGCAAGTTTTAATTTTAGTCGTAAGCGCTGCATCGCTCATTGGCTGTTCTGAGGAGGCTGGTTCATAAGAGCCAATGGGCGTCTCTGCGCTTGCGACTAAAACTAAAACTTGCGGCTGAATAAGCTGACTGAACTCAGCGAAATCTGCGTAAATACATTGGTTTGTCCGGTTGTTTTCAATATCCCGCCATTATTTGCACCTCGGACATGTGCAGTATGCGGCCAGGAAAATGCCCTGTTTAAGTGCGAAAGCTGAATAGTTAACGTAAGTAAATTGTATTCTCCCGTATCTAGATCGACTCAAAATGATTGCATAAGGAAGAGAATGGTGGTTAAATTGTTATTGTGAAATGTACGGCTTCAGGTCCCCTTTATGACAGGGCCACCTACTTTTTCCTTGTAATCTCCTGGGTCAATCTTTCGCCGGCGTGCAGTTTACTGCATCCAAGATTTATTCTCGAAAAGTGCTATTTCGCTCATGTCAAACTGGCCTTTAATAAAAAAAAAAAACTGGCACTTACCTTGATTTTCTCATTCGCAACGATTCGCAACAAACACGAACATTTCGACGAACACGAAAGTTACGTGTTTGGCTTAAACGTCAATAACTTGAAAACAAGAAAGGTAAAACAGGAGTGATATCCGTTACAGGTCGTCTTGAATTTGAATGGGATAGTACAGAATTATGCAGGTATTAACGATATCAAAAATTTGCCGTTCTATCAATACGAAGTATTTCTTTACTATTTTTAACTAGAGCTGGCCAACGAATCAAACTTATCAAAATATTGATTCAAAGATATCATGACTTCAAATATCGGAAAAATGTCCAAATTGAGCACAAATCTCCACGGATCTCCATAAAACCTCCATGGATCTCCACGAAACCTCCACGGATCTCCACGAAACCTCCATGGATCTCCACGAATCCCCAAAAACCCCCACGGATCTCCACCAGACCTCCACGGATCTCCAAGGCAAGGGACAGAAAACCTCCACGGTGGTTAACCCCTCGTACCTTACCATGTGAATGCGAGAGAATTAAATAATTAAGGAATTAGGTACCTATACATTATTCACTGTAAATAATCATAAAATTAAAACACAACAGTACCTACTTACTTATATCAAATTGACTCTGGTAGCCCAAGCAGCAGTTCAGGGCGAAACTTTCAATAGCTTGAGTGAAATTGACATGAATGGGAGGGAATATCGAGGGAATTAAGCATCAATTTGACATCAAACACTCCCTATAGGACAGATTATCAACAAATGCATCGGGTTTGTGGGCGAATTAGGGACATCGTTTTGAACTTTCGAAAGTTTCGAATTCAAAAAGGTTAGCAAAAAAAAAAGCAAAAAGTGGAAGTCCATAAGCGCCCTATACCCACTTTGGTTGCTCCTGCTATTCAAGTAGTTCAAATTTGGCGGGCGATTTCTAACAGTTGGCAACCCCGCTGCGACGTCAGTGTCAGTGGAAAAATGATTTGAAGGACGTCCTTGGATTTGTAGTTGTTTGTCTAGTGCATGTGAGTGCGTCTAGTGTTCCAGTGCATCTAGAGTGCTTATAGGCGCATACCTGTCAAGTGTTACGTGCGATACGTCATCCAGAACTTCTGCCAGTCGGAGCAAGATTACGTAGGAACGTAAGTAACTTGATTTATATAAAATAAAAATGCCCCACAGTGAGCAGAAGGTGTAAGTACTGAGTTGCAACTAATAATATGGCTATTTCAGGTCGTCAGTCATGGAGGAAACACATGGGTGTCAACAATGTTCATATGAGTCTAAACTGAACTTTCAACTAGAACACCACGCTCGAAGGGTCCATCTAAATATTTACGCAGCAGAACTGTTTCATGCAATCGTAAAACCCGAGCAGTTTTCGTGCATCTACTGCAAATTCAAAAGTTATTACGATTGGGACTTGTACGAACACTGCAGACACAAACATCACGGCAGGATCGACGACGACACCGAACGAAGCTCATTTTGTAATAGAAAATTCCACAAATTTTCTTGCAGATATTGCCAATTCAAGTCCGACTCCGCTTTGCTTCTGGTGAAACACACGTTCTCCCATCGATTGGCAGCGAAACTATTAACACCTCCACATGTCAGTGCAGCTGATCTTGGTGAAGACTTTTCTCACACTAAATGTTTGAACAATGTAAGTCGACCCAACCATGGAAATGCTGAATGGTTTCAATGCGCAGAATGTTCATATAAATGTAAATGGAAAGCCAACTTGAAATGCCACATGGTGACCCATGCTGCTGCTGAAGACATCGTTTGGTTCCAATGTGCGGAGTGTTCGTTCAAAGCCAAACACAAGGCCTATCTGAAAAAACACATGTTGAAACACGCTGCCGCCGAAGACATCCTTTGGTTCGACTGTGCCAAGTGTTCGTACAAAGCCAAGCGGAAAGTGCACTTGAAACTGCACATGTTGGAACACACGGTTGCTGAAGACATCGCCTGGTTCAAATGCGCAAAGTGTTCGTACAAAGCCAAACAGAAGGCGCATCTGAAAGGTCACATGGTCAAACATGCCGTCGCCGAAGACATTGTTTGGTTCCAATGCGCCAAGTGCCCGGTCAAGGCCAAACATAAAGTGAGTCTGAAAAGGCACATGCTGAAACACGTTGCCGCCGACGACGTAGTTTGGTTTCGATGTGCCAAGTGTTCGTATAAAACCAACCGGAAAGCGGACTTGAAGCTGCACGATGTTTTGAAACACGCTGCGGCCGAAGACATCGTTTGGTTCAATTGTGCGAAGTGCTCGTATGAAGGCAAAAGGAAGTCGGCATTGATGGCGCACATGAGACGTGTTCATCCGAACTAAGCAATCGCCTGTTTCGATCATCGCCGTGCTGGGGAGAAGCTTTAATGAAGCTTAGAGGAAACTGAAAAAGCTCTTATATGTATTTATTCACAGTAGCTAATTATAATGATTTCATGTACAGGTTCTCAGAAATAAATTAATAATTGAAAATGTTTCAGTCAAAAGTTTGAATGGTATTTCTACAATCTAAGATATAAAAATTGAACAGAAATAGTCACTTGAGGCGGTCACTCATTGATTTTCCGCCAAAATTACGTTCTTAGCTTTGATCTGAATGTTTGGTAGGTACTGGATTTCCTTTGCCCTTGCTACCGCCAGCAGCTCATCATCTGCTTGGTACCGAGGGATTGAGGGGTTCCTTGACAAGTCTGTCAAGTATATGGTCTGTTCAGAACTAAACGGTTTTTATTTAAAACTAACCTTAAGCTGGGATACGAAATGTTTTCTATTGGTCCTTGGGTGGTCTCGGCCGTCGGGGGGAGGGGGTTCCAAGTGTTTTGAGTTGCTGGTCAGTCAGACGGCCATTGTCCTACCAATCGGCGCTGCGGAAATGAATAGAAGCAAACTGCATGAGCCGTGAACTCAGAAAATGACCATTCAGGGATTTTTCTGGACCAATCGCAAATTTTCGAGGGGCAAACCGCTGGGAAGGTCTGGACATGCCGGAGGAAGTCCAAGGGATGTCCGGGAGAAGTCCGCGGAAGTCCGGAGAAAGTTCGGAGGAAGTCCGAAGGAAGTCCGGGGAAATCCTAAAGCGGGGGAAATCTGATGTAGTTTGACCAGCGGTTTGCCCCCCGCAAATTTTGCTTATGTCATCATCATCATCAAATATGCGGCTCAGTTTGCAGAGGTTTCTGCGTGGGGTATCGCCGTTTATGCAGACGTAGGTACAGAATTGGCAGTCGTTGGGGTCGGCGTAGGTGTAGCAAACCGAGCTTTATTTGCTTTGTTTCCCCTACTCGGGATTGCTTTCAACTAATTGCTGAAGCTTAATTTTTTTTTGTTGTAACCCAACTGCTATTTTTCTATAGTTATTTCGAATCATGAGAGAGATTCGGAACTAAATTACGACCGCCTTTTCCCCTGTTAAACATTCCGATGCTTTAATGCACCGGATGAATCAACCGGACGGCGGAATTATCTCCTCGAAATCTTATCGAACGCCCCAGACTATACATTTTACACGTCTACGTGCTAATTAACCTGTCGTGGAAAAACATTGGAAGAGTTGGACCACCGAAGAAGGCCGCTCTTATTGGTCCGTAAGACCACGCGGTGAAAAGATAACGAAAGTTGATAAATAGGTCCCACTTGACTTTCCCGGGGACTTCCGACCTAACTTTGGACCGAGCTGCACTTCGTTGCAGGCCGCGTCGCGGGTCAATTCCATCACTAAATTATTCATGGTTAATTAACTGGAGTCACTAAATTTCTAAGCCTCGGATGTGTCGGCGGATTCAGTGGTCAAAGTGCCACAATTCTACGGTTAAAATCACGCGCGAGTAATCAATTGAATTCCTCTGCTTGTACTATACAGGAAATCGACGCGTTATAATATTTGAATTTTCTGATATACGCGAAGACGCGTTCCTTCGTAACGTGCAACCTATTCGCCCTAAAGACATGACCCCTGTGTTCTTCGCGAGTGAACTCTGTTGGAACCCAGAGTGGAACGCAAAAATTAGAGTCCTTATCAGTGTGACGTCACCGTATATAAGATAAAATCTATTAAATTATTATCCTCACGGATGAAGATTGAGTCACCCATAATGATGATCATCTGCTATAACTATGTCTCTCATGCTAGTGAAATCTCTCTCTTTCTCTCTCTTGTATCTCCATTTACGTCATGTGCACGAGCTATAACGAATAAGTGCCAATATGACGTCGCGACAGTTGTTGCATTACTCTCTCATATCTCGTTCTAAATGTATTGTTAACCATGGAAATGGTACAACGAGTAAAGCAGTGGGTGACGCCCTCTGGCTGTGCGAGCGCGAGTCAGAGCGCAGGGCTCTACTTTACCGGCGCAGTCACTAAATGTCAATTACGTTATTCAAACGTCACAGTGTCAGCTGAGTTTGTTTGTTTACTAATTAATGTTTTAAGTCACGTGGATGGCTGTTTGTGAATATTTTTAATACTAGTTTTGATAATAATCTTGCAGTATTTGTATTTTTCAATTTTGCTTATCTTGAATGAATATATACAATGTTTTGTTTTGAGAAATCTTTTGTTCATCTGACCACCCTTCACATGGACAGATAATTATGAGCTGGAAGTTTCTACTCGATTCAAATGCCTCGTCTGCCGGACTCAACATAAACGCCTTCCTGAAGAGTTAAAGCCAGAAATAGATGCACGCTACCCCAACCTAGATTGAAACCGTAAGATGCACCCAGATGGTCTGTTCCCCTCCCCCTATGGATCTGTCTCTCCATATAAAACAACTGAGTACAGTGGTGGCAGTTCACGTTACTACCCTTAGATATAAGCAACCCCTATTCTGAACGACCATACAGGGTCATTGACCTACTATAGTTCCCCCAAACCGTACATAAGGTACAGGAACTCGTAATACTTGTTATCATACATACCTACTTTATTGTGTTTACATTGTTTAGTTTATTTGAACACCAACCACCGCCAGTTTTGCAGTTGGTGGTATTTTAATATCAATTAATACTTTGGAAATGTCTTGGACATATTTCAATTGCGTCGATCGTAAACCGCAATTTCATATTCAAATTAACCTCCTAATACTAAAATCGTGTTATATTATAATAGGTAACCCTCAACCCCTTGAATCAAAGTTATCTTTAATATTTTTATCCTGTTTGTTACGATTGTGGCAAATGGTTGGATCTTTTTGTCAAATACATAAATCAGTTTTTAATTACCATGCCCTTTTAAACCCCTTATAGTTTTCATCCTCCCAATTTTTCATCCTGTTTGTCACATAGGTAGGTACCTGGGATATGGTTCATGGTCACGCTCTCATTCACCTTGGGACACTTGAAATGGGCTGGGACATGTCTTCAACAAGATTAACTCACCATAAAAAGTGTATCCAATCTGCAACTTACTAGTGTTTGGACTGAAGAAATGAGACTATATTTCCAGAAAGTGTCGCACCTCGCAGGTACCTGTTTCTGTACGTACGGAGGAGCATTCTTTCTTTTTGACTCCATCTGGCCAGAAGCAGAGGCCAGTTTTGTCGTTGTAGACCAAGCTTCGGACCGACAATCTTGCTGATGAGTGCTCCATCGACGCAGTAGTGGAATTCATCGGTAGGTAGGTACCTAATGCAGGATGCAGGCTTCTTCGTGGGCCAAATAGCCGTGTTTTCTTGGACAATAGGTACTCGCTGGGCTGTGGCAATATTTCCCCAATACAATAATAACAAGTAAGTAGGTAAAGTAGATACCTACCTAACTGGAAATGAGAAATTTCATTGGGAATTTGGTTTTTCTGTGTTTGTTTTTGATAATATGTTGTTGAACTTGCCAATGAGGCCTCAAAAAAACTTCCCCATTTTTTTTTTCCTTGCGACGGGGATAACAATTAACTCATTTTGATCTCCATGATCAAAGGACAAAAACGACAAAATTGTTTTTATTCTGTTGATCTTGACTCGCCTTGGGATTCTCTGTCTACCACCACGTGAGGTCACTCATGAATCACCTGTAGGTATAATCAATAATTGGAAATTGTCACCGCAAGTCACACCTATGTAGGTATTATTCTAAGTCATACAAAGTGTTATTTTTCAAACTTTTCACTCCAGATCTCTCGTCGCTGATTTTTTTTTACAGGAAAAGGCCGAAACAGGTCGATTTTTATTTCAAATGGGACATCTGGGACACGTATTGCCAAGTTTTTGATCTTCAACTCCTTCGCCTCCACCCTACCCCACTCTAAAATTTCAAATAGCACGACCTAGATAAAGATATAGGCATTTAATAATAGGTGGATATTACAAAGATAATAGTAATAAAAAAAGAAGTATGAAGAAAAATCAAAACCGAGATCAAAACATTTATGTAACAATATAAAATATTTCTTCTATTTTTTGGAATGAAATTTGAGCGCAAGGTGCCCAATATGCTAAATTAGATTGTTGTGTTGTGATACATTATATTGGAAGTTGAAAGAATTCCCCTTGTGTGAAAATTAATTATTACGCTCGAACTCTATTCAAAATTTCTCCTAATGTTCTAATCTCGGTTCTAATCAAATATTTTGAGGCAAATTTTTTTTTTTTTTTTTTTTTTTTGATAATTCGATGGGAGATGAAAAACCATGAAGCAGTCATAGGATTATTTAGGACTGAGGTGAATCCGAGGAAAATTAAGTTCGAATAGCGCGCCATGGTTTTAGTTCGAGGAGAGCCATTGACAGATCAGAGGGCGCGACGACCTTCGTTGCTGTAAGCTGTATGACAGTTTCTTGTTCCATGGTGGCCCCCGTTCTGTCTAACGTAGTGTTTTTCGTCTTGCTAACACCACTTCCGATTTGTTGTACCTCTGCGTCGAAACAAAATGTGAGTTGCTAGTGAATGCCTCGAATATTTCTCATTAATGTCCCATTTATGTTCTCTTCAGGTTAGAATCACCCGAAATGGTTGACACGTTCAACTGTCCGCAATGTTCGCATCGGACTGAATCCGCCTTTCAACTCGCCCACCACGTCCAGAGGAATCACAAAAATGTTTATGCGGCCGAACTGTATCATACCAGAGTCAAACCGCAACAGTTCCCTTGCATCTGCTGCAAATACAAGAGCTACTATCAGTTCGAGTTATACGAACATTGGAAACAAGTACATAGTCTGCGGGCGACCGGAAACGATGTAAATGAGACGTTTCGCCAAGAAATTGAAACATATACATGTGACTACTGCAGATACGAGTCGGATTCCATTTTGTCTCTTGTGAAACACCACAGTTTGTGTGGGAATGAGCCGACGGGCAAACTACAACAGACCACAGAAAAGGCCAAACACATGGAGTCGGTGGATTTCAATAGGACGGGTGCAAGAAGACTCGTCAGACATAATGGAGTGATGGAATTTAAAACGTCGCCGCATGGTTCAAGTGGAAAAGTCGACAAGTATAATTGCAACAATTGTTCATACCGAACCAAAGATAACAAAACATTGAAAAAGCACGTGTTGAAACATTATGGGAGTAAAGAAATCAACTGGTTTCAGTGCAACCAGTGTTCGTACCGATCTGAACGAAACTCAAATTTGAAAACGCACATGTTAAAACATGCTGCGGATGAAAAAATCAACTGGTTGTCGTGCAGTCATTGTTCGTACCGATCTAAACACAAGTCAAGTTTGATAAGGCACATGTTAAAACATGCTCCGAATGAAGAAATCAACTGGTTCCAATGCAGTCATTGCACCTACCGATCTAAATGCAAGTCAAATTTGATAAGGCACCTGTTGATGAAACATACTGCGAATGAAGAAATCAATTGGTTCCAATGCAATCATTGTTCGTACCAATCTAAACAAAAGTCAGATTTAAAAACGCACATGTTGAAGCATGCTGCGAATGGAGAAAACTGGCTCCAGTGCAATCATTGCCCGCACCGAACTACAGTAAAGTCTAATTTGAAACAGCACATGTTGAAACATGCTGCGAATGAAGAAGTCAACTGGTTCCAGTGCAGTCATTGCTCGTACCGATCTAAACAGAAGTCAAATTTGAAAACGCACATGTTGAAACATGCTGCGAATGAAGAAATCAACTGGTTCCAGTGCAATCATTGTTCGTACCGAACTGCAGTGAAGTCAAGTTTGGAACGGCACATGTTGAAACATGCTGCGAATGAAGAAATCAACTGGTTCCAGTGCAGTCATTGTTCGTACCGATCTAAACAGAAGTCAAATTTGAAAACGCACATGTTGCAACATGCTGCGAATGAAGAAATCAATTGGTTCCAGTGCGGCTGTTGTTCGTATCGTGCTAAAACAAAGTCAATATTGAAAAGGCACATGTTGAAACATGCCGCAAATTGAAAATTATACAACTGGTTCTAGTGTCAGCAGTTCGTATCGAATTGAAATCATTCTCATCCAACAGTGCACACGATTAAATAAATAAACATGCTGCGAATAACGAACTATCCATTGGTTTCAGTCAAGGTTCCATTCCAACCACTGTTCATTTCAAGCTTAACCATAATTCATCTTTAAAGGACACAACAACAATCCTACCTATATATTTCTCGTGTCAACCTACGTCCCAGAGACAAGCGGCAGCCACAATGCGACCTGACTGAGTCTGACTAGACGCGCTTTTGGCCTGGTATTGAAACCTGGTGGGATATAGGAGGACTTTATGATTCCGGACTTAATGACAACCCAAAGAGCTCTGACCTCGGTCTCACAGCGATGGTACCCTCAAGTCTTTCTTGGCGCCGGTCTGGGTACAAAAGAAGGGATTTTCTTGGTGCTGGAAGGTGAAAATCTGCTGAAGCCGAAGATAAGCTCTTCCCATCCGGACAACCGACAAGTGACAGTCCTTATCAAGAATCGGGAAAACCACCCAGACCCATCAGTTTCACCGGCGCTGAAAAGGCGGCAATATTTGAAATTCACCCTAAAGTTTCCCACCAACAACCGTACAATTTTGAACGTAACAAGGTCTCTCGCCGCTGTTTTTTTTCAGAAAAAGACCGAAACAGGTCGATTTTTATCTCAAATGGGACATCTGATGGGAGACGTACCTATTGCCAAGTTTTTGATTTTCAACTCCTTCGCCTCCACCCTACCCTACCCACTCTAACACTTCAAATAGCACGACCTAGGTTGTTGTGTTGTGATACATTAAATTGGAAGTTGAAAGAATTCCCTTTGTTTGAAAATTGATTAAAACATTCGAACCCTATTCAAAATTCCTCCTAATGTTCTTATCAAATATTTTCAGCCTAATTTTCGATTTTTCTTGATAATTCGATAGGAGGTAAACAACCATGAAGCAGTCATATTATGATTATTTATGACTAAAGTGAATCGAAGAAGAATTATGTTTGAATAGCGCGCCATGGTATTAGTTCAAGGAGAGCCATTGACAGATCAGAGGGCGCGACGACTTTCGTTGCTGTATGACAGTTCCTTGTTCCATGCTGGCCCCCGTTCTGTCTAACGTAGTGTTTTTCGTCTTGCTAGCATCACTTCCGATTTGTTGTACCTCTGCGTCGAAACAAAATGTGAGTTGCTAGTGAATGCCTCGAATAATTCACTTTAATGTCCCATTTCTGTTCTCTTCAGGTTAGAACCACTCGAAATGGTTGACACGTACAACTGTCTGCAATGTTCGCATCGGACTGAATCCGCCTTTCAACTCGCCCACCACGTCCAGAGGAATCACAAAAATGTTTATGCGGCCGATTTGTATCATGCCATAGTCGAACCGCAACAGTTCCCTTGCATCTGCGGCGAATACAAGAGCTGTTATCAGTTCGAGTTATACGAACACTGGAAACAAGTACGTAGTCTGCGGGCGACCGGAAACGATGTAAATGAAACGTTTCGCCCAGAAATTGAAACATATACATGTGACCACTGCAGATACGAGTCGGATTCCAGTTTGTCTCTTGTGAAACACTACGGTTTGTGTGGGAATGAGCCGATGGGGAAACTAAAACAGACCACAGAAGAGGCCGAACACTTGGAGTCGCCGAATTTCAATAGGACGGGTGCAAGAAGACTCGTCAGACAAAATGAAGTGATCGAATTCAAAACGTCGCCGCATGGTTCAAGTGGAAACGTCGACAAGTATAATTGCAACCATTGTTCATACCGAACAAAAGATAAGTCAACATTGAAAAGGCACGTGTTGAAACATTCTGGGAGTAAAGAAATCAACTGGTTTCAGTGCAACCAGTGTTCGTACCGATCTAAACAAAACTCAACTTTGAAAACGCACATGTTAAAACACAGGGCGTTCAAGGCGTGTGACGCACGCGGGCGCACTTTGCCAGGGGCGCAAAAATTCGACCGTCTGAAAAAAATTCAAAAAGGGCGCTTTGCACCCTCCGCTATAGGCGATTTAGGTACATTTAAAAAACGCCACCTGGTGTAGAGCTCGGTACTTGATCGTAGAGGACGTTTTTGAGAGGAACACACACTCGGAAGTCTAGTAGCCTAGGTGGGCACTAGTAGATACCTGCAATACTCACATCAATGTCATGAAATTTGACAAGTAGGAATGATGTAAAAGGGAGTTTGCTGTTGTGTCCCGTATTTGATCTTGTGCTTGGCGTATTTAGCAGGCTAGTAGTAGATCTAGTTCCAGAGGTGAGAGGCTGGAAGATTGCGCTGCCAGCAATGCATTAAATGGCAGGTGCGGTGGAAAAATTGCGACTGGTGACTGTTACATTATCACATCTTCCGCAGGCAGATGCAAGTGTGGCGGCTCTCATGTGGGCATGTGACGGAGGAACTGTTGTCTTCCTCGATAGCTTAGTGGTCAGAGTATCCATCCGGCAAATGGAAGACCCGGGTTCGAGTCTCGGTCAGGGCAGACATTTTTTCTCCGTCACATCGCGCCGTAAATGGTGACCCCGAACAAAAACAACACGCACGCAACATGCAACTCAAACAAACTGGTACAAAGCAAGCAACGACGCACATGCAGAAGGCAAAGAGGTACAAAGCAAGCAACAAACAAGTAAACAGCACCGCCACTTCTCTTCCCTACGTCCACCCACGTCCTATCCGTCGCCCTAGGTGGGGGGTACTGAACAACGGTCAACGGTCCATAAGTACGGCGAACGCAGGGGTACATACGAGACGAACGACGTCTCTGGGGGGGGGGAAGTACTGTGGCAGCATGTGGGCATGTGACGGAGGAACTGTTGTCTCCCTCGATAGCTTAGTGGTCAAAGTATCCATCCGGCAAATGGAAGACCCGGGTTCGAGTCCCGGTCAGAGCAGACACTTTTTCTCCGTCACATCGCGCCATACAAGCATGGTATGCTGTATGCTGCTTTGCCAGTAGCGCAGTAGCTCTCCCTTCTGCCATTCCTGCCATATATTGCCTGCTGATTGATCCCCCAATCTCAAATCGGTCACAAAGCGAGCCTAAATGTTGATCATGTCAGTGCGGGGACACAACCATACACGTTTGCGTCCCAATTATAATGGTAGCGAACTGTAAAATATAGAATGCGGATCTCCATGTGGGGTCTAAGCAGAAAGTCTCGAGAAAATGGAGACTGACGACGCAGCCAGCCCAAACGGTGACCTTTTCTGGCGTGCCAACAGTTGGTGTGTTCGGAGGACTCGATCCACAGTCGTTGTTGCTGTTCCTTGGGTGAAAGCTAGGGATGATGCAGAGAAAGGTCTGTCTGCGACGACGGCGACGACGCTGGTCATCGATTCTCAGGCCCGAGCTTAGGCCCAATAAAGAGTCTGCTGGGTCCCAAGGGTTCACAGGAACAAAAGTTTGCTAGTGCAGGTTTGCAAACAAAAGTTTGAAAGTGCACTTGTTGCAACATGCAACCATTGAAAAAATCAATTGGTTCCAGTGTGATCATTGTTTCTACCGAAGTGAAGCAGAAGGGAGCCTGAAAAGACACATGTTGCGACATGCAACCAGTGAAGAAATCAATTGGTTCCAGTGCAGTAAGTGTTCTCACCGAGCTAAACAAAAATCGCGTCTGAAACTACACATGTTGACGCATGCTGCGAATGAAGAAATCAATTGGTTCCAGTGCGACCGTTGTTCGTACCGAGCTAAAGAAAAAGGAAACCTGAAAAAACACATGTTGCGTCATGCTGCGAGCGGAGAAATTAGTTGATTCCAGTGCGACCATTGTTCGTACCGAGCTAAAGAAGAAGGAAAATTGAAAAGACACAATCATGTCAGTGTTGCCAGATGCGAATAAAAATTTCCCCTATTGAAATTCCGAAAAACTCCCTAGAATTTCCCTAGAACTCATGGTTCCAAATTTCCCCAGAATTCCCCTTAAAACCACAAAATTTCCCTAGAATTTTCCTGAAAACCCCGAAGTTCCCTAAAATTTTCCTGAAAATGTTGAAAAAAGCGATTACAAAATAATGGTTTATGGGTCAATGCTTGAAATAGGTACTAGGAATAGGGTATGTTGGATGCTCGGTTGGATGAGTCTAAATCATAGTTTCCAAACATATATCAAATTTTTTGAGTAATTTTGATCAGTAGAGGCACTTTTGCAAAAATCGAGGTGAAAAATTTCTATTTTCTGTAAAATTACCTAGATTACTAAAAATTTCTCGAAATTTTTGCGAAATTCCCCAGATTTCCAAGAATTTCCCTTTTTCCCTGTTCCGTGGACTTTTTCCCTAGATCTAGGGAAAATTCCCTAGCAATGGCAACACTGAATCATGTTGCAGTATGCAACTAGATATAATAGGTCCCTTCGTTTCGGTTTTTTTGAGTGCGCATGTCTGGCGCGAATTTCATAGTTTCGTACACCGATATTGAAAATTAACACTAAAAAATATTGTAGTGCACCTAAAATTCCACAAATAATTTATTTGAATGTTAGATACCATTTTTTATATTCAGAGGAATGTTTCATTGGAATTAAGTTCAATGATCATTCGTGGAAGTTCAGGAACAACGAAAATGGCAACAGCGCTCAAAACAACAAGACATCGGCGCCAACTGTCACTTGTGACACTTATGATCACACTTCTTGTTCCTACCTGACCTACATTTCATTTGCTCATGTTTTGACGAAAGAACACAACTTGTTAAAAATGGCTGTACCGAGAAGGAAGTTCAAAGAAGCTACGAAGACATGCATTCACGGTACCTATGTGCAAAAGTAACAGCCAGGGACCAGTTGTTGGTCAGGCGGCTAGACAGAGCATGCAGCGTTGCCATTCAACTGACAGGTGTACGAAAGTTTTCAAAATTTGGAGCCTTCAAGCATGCGCACCTGCCCAAACGAAGTAGCCTATTAGGAGTTACATATAGGGGTTCCAGCACAATAAGCTTGAATTCAGTGCAGGGATAATGATAAAGTAGGGGTTCCAGTGTAACAATTGTTTTTACCAGACTAAAAAAAAAGCTGAGAAAAACACGTTGCATGCATCATGAATATATTTGATTTTAAATGTACTTATCGATTCATAAGTACTCATTGAACATGACAAACATTTGACACATTTAGGTATTTTGTTTGTTTACAGAATAGCAACAAATACCTAGTTTGTTTATAGAATAGAAACAAATAATTTGAAAGACAACACACACGCAAATATTACACCTGTTATGCGTAAAAGCGGGCACCTTCGCATTTTTGATGAAACAAATATCTGATCACCAGTTCACCCCATCACTGGACGATCAGACCGAAACTGCATGGACACGTGCTCCTCCCCTGTTGGGGGCTCATCAATGCGCAGGCATCCAGCCCAACCATCCAGCACTCTGACAGAATCAAAGATCTCAGTGATGTAACACTCAGGGGGACTCCTAATATGCGAGTCTCTCAAGCGGTGCCATCTATCGAAGGCATTCCGCAGATGCTATATTCCAAAGGCATCACTCAGGCGAGGGAATAGGGTGATTGCATGAGATGCGTTCACATGATCACCGGCAGGCAGCGCAAGGATCGAGAGTTATGTTTTAACGTTTGTTTGCGAATTGCATTGGGGCACATAACAGGGCCGCTATTCTTGAATCGTGTGAGAAAAGTCCCTGGGAGTAAAATATACATTCCGCAGTACATTGATGTAGCGAATGTTGCCTAAAATCGTGGTTTTCAGGCAAATTTCGCCACAGAAGTGTGGTAAGGATTAAATAAACTCCCAGGGACTTTTCTCACACGATTCAAGAATAGCGACCCAGGTGTAAGGCATTGTTAGAAATGATTAGAAATCACAATCTCGATCTCGTAAAAGCCGAATAAACCAGTATGTGAACAAAACACGTAACAATGATAGTATTTAGTGACGTTAGCAGGTTCGTCCGGTTGACGTTGACTCCGACATGGATGAAACTTGACAGATGACAATGACACTATTGACATTTTGCCATGAACTCCCTCTACATGCAATCCTCCTATTAAACACAAATTTTACGTGAAGCCACCATCGCCAGGAGCATCGAAGGTGAAGTAAAGGGGCGAAACCCGTGTCTGTGCAGTTTCGGTTTGATCGTCTGGAGCGCGATTCTGTACTTTCCTACCGACAGTTGTCGGTGTCGTTCACTACCGATAGTTGTCGCTTGCGCCACCGACAAGTAGACGTCGAGGTGATTCTGTACTCACCGCCTACCGACACATGTCGGTGCAAGCGACGACTCTCGCTAAAGTGCAGTGATACGAAACGTGAAACGAAACGGTAATGAAACGATGAGAGACCGACCAATGAAAAGCAGCCATTTCGAATTTACGCCGGATGATTTTCAAAGTTGACATTTATAACTTGCCATTGTCATCACTTTCAGTTGTATAAGAGTTCTTCACGCGCTTCAGAGAGGCAAATTGGAGAGCCGTGTTGTGCATAGATAACCTTTCCTTTTTTATCCAGATAAGATATGACAGACAATTGTTAATGAAATGAAATTAAGGGAAAATGTTATCTAGATTAGGTATTATTGGAGAAGTGAAGTTGAGTGGTGACCTATTGCTTGCAATGTTCGCATCATACTAGGAACTAGGGAGGTATATCGGTGTTTGTTGCCAAATTTATTTTGAACTCATTTGTGTCAATAGTAATGGAGAAAAGCGAATAACATTGATGATTTATCTTTTTTTTTCAAAGTCAACCTGATCAGAATCGCAGTCTAACCAACTTCTAGCTTTGTGCGGCCGTTTATGTGCGCGGCTGGCAAACGACGAATGCAGATGTTAGTACATAATGTTCGTATGTGTCTTGCGATTCATTATTTGTTGCCAATTTGTTAAGAGACATCGAGAAAGAGACAAATAAAATATGAAATAATAATTCCACATCGATTAAACTTTTTTCCAAATTTTTCACCTGTTTTTGCATAGTAATTTTGCTTGGTTTTGCATGCTAAATTTGACGTTGTCTCACGACGGGGTAGGTCGAGGGGTCGACCACGGTCAAAAGTCTGGTACAAAAAACCTCCAAATAGAGTAAAACCTCCAATATCTCCACATATCTCCACGGATCCCCACGGATCCCCACAGATCTCCACGGATCTCCATAAGATCTCCACGGATCTCCAAAAAACCTCCACGGATCTCCACAAAATCTCCATGAATCTCCACAGTCTAGCGCATGCGCAGTTTTCGCATACATTCGTACACACATACTGCATATAGGGTTGTGTCAAGTGGGAATCAAATCCAATTGTTTTCTGATAAGTTTGTGATTGTGACCGTGTCATAAAGACGACTTCGATTTCGATCATTCCATAAGTAGGAATGGACTACAAACAGTGGCTAAGAAGGTTTTCTGAAAGGAATTTTGCGGAAGATACACACATTTTGAAGAAAAAATTCATGAAAAGTAGGAAACTACGCAGTCTATTTTTAGCGCCGGGCGGATATGCAACCTCCCGAACGAAGTGGAAATGGTACTTAACGAAAGAATAAACACACTAATGGGACTGGGGAGTAAAAAAGAGTTGTTGAGCCGGGAAAAGCTGAAAATAACGCGTCATAAAACAAGACAGGGCAGGAAATGACAAGAAATCTTGAGAAAACCAGGAAAAGACATTGTTTAGTGGTAATACGCTACTAAAAGGCACAAACGGGACCGTGGAGCGGAATAGAGGTGTTGGGCGAGGACAATCTGAAAAGAACGCGTCATAAAACAAGAGACAGGGCTGAAAATCGCTAACAATCGTAAAAAAAAAACATTAAAAAGTAAGAATAACTCACACGAAACGGGAAGAAAGTCGCAAGATGAGGTAGTCGACGCGTGTAAAGAAAGAATGAAATGCAGGGAAAAAACCGAAAGAGCTCAAGAAAAGGATAACGGATAACAACGCATCAAAATCATCGCGCAAAAGCATAAAAAGGCGTAAAGTACTTGAAAAAAAGGAATAAAACACAGCTCCTATACGCAACATACGAGTAACAATACAACTGTACAATTTTCGTAGCGTGCTTTTATTTTCCGCTCAAGTGATACCTACAGGCAATCAACAATACAGCCGTTTTCACTGTTGCCTAAGTTGAGCCCGTGGGGTCCCATCAAGAGTTCTGTATTGACCCTGCATGACACAAAAGCTGAAATATCTGGCACGTATTCTGTTTTCTTCTTTACAGCATACACTTTGAAAGGCACAATAACAATAACCTGCAATGAGCGATGTCACACCCAGCTGTCGGCTAGCTGTCAAACGTTGACCATTGTGAATGAAACGTCAAAAAAAAAGACCAGCAAGAATAGAGTGTGGTTACCATGGCGATAAGCAAGGAAAGTTAACAATGGGTGCTTTCCATTTAAAACATTTGTGTCGGTTTGTGTCAGCTTGTGATTCGAGTTTAGCCCTTGTGAAACATCGCGATTTATGTGGGAACGAATCGGCGAGGAAACAAGACGACATAGAAGAAGGCAAAGACATGATGGAATCGTCAGGTTTGGATGTGGCCGTGAAAAATACCATTAGAGATGCTGGGGTAATCGAATCGAAGATAATTACGCAAGACGCAAGTAAAAAAGTCAAGTGGCTTTGCTGCAGCTATTGTTCGTACCGAAATAGACGGAAGTCGCACTTGAAAACGCACATGTTAAAACATGGTATGAATGCAGGAATCGACTGCTTCCAGTGCAATCAGTGTTCGTACCGAGCGTAGATGAATCAAAGTTGAAAATGCATCACATCTCCAAACATGCTACCGATGAAGAAATCGACTGGTTCCAGTGCAACCAGTGTTCGTTTCGAGCTAAACATAAAGCAATTTTGAAAAACCACGTATTGAGACATGCAACGGATGAAGAAACCAGATGGTTTCATTGCAATCATTGTTCGTACCGAACTAAACACAAGTATGCCTTGAAACCGCACATGTTGACTCATGTTGTTCCCGAAGACATTGCTTGGGTTTATTGTGCGAAGTGCTCGTTCAAAGCTAAGCAAAAGGCCTATTTGAAACAGCACATGTTGAAACATGCTGCCGCCGAAGACATTGCATGGCTTCAATGCGCGAAATGCCCCTATAAGGCCAAACGGAACAAGCATTTGAAACTGCACATGTTGGAACATACTGCTGCTGAAGACATCGCTTGGTTCTATTGTGCGAAGTGTTCGTATAAAGCCAAACAGAAGGTACATCTGAAAGGCCACATGTTGACGCATGCTGCCGCTGAAGACATCGTTTGGTTCAACTGTGCAAAGTGTTCGTATGCAGGCAAACGAAAGTCGGCGTTGGTGGCGCACACGAGACGTGTTCATCCGAAAAACTGAGCGATGGCCTGTTCGAACGGGTGCATATGAATGTACCATATCGATGATAAGTTTGAAGAAAGCTCGGAGGAAATTGGAAAAGCTATTGTAATAGTATAATAGTACCTACCTAGATAATAGGTTAAGTGCCCTGCCCGGTTGCACAAAAAAAATTATTCATCAATCATCAGCTACTATAATAGGTATTGTAGGTTCACTTGTACTGCGACTCTAGTTGGCTGGGCAAATTTTCTACTTTAGCATATTGTAGGCTTGCCGCCTTTTTACCTGGTGTGAAACTGACTTCTATGGAAGTGAAGTAATATTTCTTACCAAATTGATATTAAAATCTTGGAAAACTGACCTTGTCATAAGTGGAAAGGCGACTAGAGGGGCGCAGAGCTGTAATACCGCCATTTAGACACCAGAACCCTACGGGGCTGCCTTCAGTTTAAGTCATCTTGCGACGGCCATTCAAGGTCGACAAAAACTCGTTCCGTCAAGCTCCAAAACGGAAGCAAATTACAAACTGAAGGTACTCACATGAATTTCGGTCCAATACGCAACTTTGAGCGGCTGGGTTTTTTGAAATTCGGTTTAATCAACTTTTTATACGTAAATCCTGCTGCAACTGCAGGCCTGCCGACATGTTCCTTGTCTTGCCAATAGTGCTTCATGATTCTCGTGTCTTTTCGACTGCAAGAGGTGAAAGGATTGATGATTCCATGGGGCCCCTTTTTTTGGGCGAAGGCCTAGTACTTTTTTAGTTTGAATCAACCCAAAGTTGAACCGGCTTCAAGAGGTTAGAATATTTTTGACACCTGTCAAATGTCAAAGCTGCCTTGATTTTTTTTGTTCATTGGCGAAAATTAAAAACAGGTCGAAAAATTATTACATTTTCCAATATAATGGGGAAAAGCGTCAGACATCACGTTCCGTAAAAATATTCAGTCTATATCTGCAGAGGATATGCGTGAAAAATACGTTCCAAAAGTGGTCCGAACGACGAACGCTAAATGAAGCCAGAGCAGCCAACCGCAAAGTTTTGGGGATTTTCTATATTTCAGATTTGGGAACTTAAAAACAAAATCTCAGAGCCGATTAGAATCACGGTACAGGTGAACCTACTTTAGCTATAATCAAAGATATTGAATTTGGTAAATTTTAGGATAGCGACCAATGAAAGGCCGTTTTACGAAAAGTTATATGGAAAATTGTTCAGTTCAACACAGTTTCTATGTAGTTCCTGTGATCCATCAACCGCCATTGACCAATTTACCAAAGAGATTCCTGAATTTGCTAATTCAATATTGATTTTTTTTTTGCAACCGAAGGTTAGTAATTAGTAGTAACAAAGATTAATTTGAATCAACTCAAAAATTAAGTTGAATAAAATTTGAATGCTATTTCCTACCAGCTTAAAATGAAAACTGTACAAAAATAATTGAGTACCCAAGTGAACCCTACTGTACCTGAGAGTTGTCCTTCAACAATTTTTTGAAAAATCTCTCCATTTATTGTTAACTTGATACCTATTCACGGGAAAGTGGAAAAATCGTTCAATACAAATAGGTACTTATACCCACCGTATTTTTCTCGAACGGGTATTGAACCTATTCCATGGCAAGTCCATCTCTATGAGGAAAAGTCCATGGGAATTTGAAAAAATTGTTGGAAAATATTCTAGAACCAGTTACCTCTTGTTAAAAAAAAGTCAAAATCGGGTCACGGAATAAAAAGTTGAAAAATTTGCACTTCTTGCAGAGAGAAAAACTCGGCAACCGTTGGTCCGATTTCGAAATTTTCCTCTCCAAGAATTAGTTAAATCTTTTCTCCAACCTTAATTTGCAGCATGTCTGCACCTAAAATTATTATTTCGTGGGGTCTACCGTCTACCGCATCTAAATAGAAGTTTGCACTGCGTTTTTTTTTTAATTCATGGAGTGTGCAAATTTCATTTTGAAAAATTACCGTCGGAAAACTGGAACCTCGACTAGAACCGTGTCGATTTTGAAAATAAAGGCATACATGACGTCCGCAATCGAATCGACTATCGATATCAGTTGGAATTTTCCAAAAAAAGTCGATCCCCGAGCAGGAATGAATTTTTGAGTGAAATCCTGCTACAAAAGCAAGTCGTTGTGGTCAAAACACCGGCGAGAGCCCCTCTCGGGTGGCAACGACCATGGAAAATTTTGAAAATTCATTACGCCTGACTGGAGAATTATAGAAAACTGCAACTGCGGCCTTAGTTTGACTCTTTTGTTGTGTTGCTTCCTGCCAAATCTGGTTCCAATCCACCAGATAGATTTTGAAGAAATAACTGGTAAAGTTTTGAACTTTGACATTTTTTATTATTTGACAAATGACAGATAGGGCAATACCTTCAACTGTTCTGAATAGAGTTTTTTTAGGGGCTTTCAAATGACATATTGCAAGTCAAGTTCCGTGAGTATATCTTCTGACATTTGTTGACAGTGACACTTCCGTTTGACAGATGACAGCCAAGTTCTTGTTACCCATGCAACCACGAAGGCGTATTCACCTATCGTTCCCATTCCCGTGTCGCTGAAATCACTTCCCGATGTGTTGTACCTCTTCATCGTCACAAAATGTGAGTTGCTAGTGTATATACCCCAGATAGCAGTTTCTGACAAGCTTTATTTTTTCCTTATTTTAGGTTAGAACTGTCCAAAATTGTTGACACGTACAGCTGTTCCCAGTGTTCGCATCGGACTGAATCCGTCTTTCAACTGAACCACCATGTCCAAAGGAATCACAAAAATGTTTATGCAGCTGAACTGTTCCATGCTATTGTCGAACCAGAACAGTTCTCCTGCATTATTTCTTCCTGCGACTACAAGAGCTACCATCAGTTCGAATTGTACGAACATTGCAAACGCGTACATAATCTGGGAACGACCGGAATCAAAGAAAATGGGACGTTTTTTGATAAAATTAAAAAATACCCATGTCACAACTGCAGGTACGAGTCGGATTCGAGTTTAGCCCTTGTGAAACATCGCGATTTATGTGGGAACGAATGGGCGAAGAAACAAGACGACATAGAAGAAGGCAAAGACATGATGGAATCGTCAGGTTTGGATGTGGCCGTGAAAAATACCATTAGAGATGTTGGGGTAATCGAATCGAAGATAATTACGCAAGACGCAAGTAAAAAAGTCAAGTGGCTTTGCTGCAGCTATTGTTCGTACCGAAATAGACGGAAGTCGCACTTGAAAACGCACATGTTTAAACATGGTATGAATGTAGGAATCGACTGCTTCCAGTGCAATCAGTGTTCGTACCGAGCTGTAGATGCATCAAAGTTGAAAATGCATCACATCTCCAAACATGCTACTGATGAAGAAATCGACTGGTTCCAGTGCAACCAGTGTTCGTTTCGAGCTAAACATAAAGCAATTTTGAAAAACCACGTATTGAGACATGCAACGGATGAAGAAACCAGATGGTTTCATTGCAATCATTGTTCGTACCGAACTAAACACAAGTATGCCTTGAAACCGCACATGTTGACTCATGTTGTTCCCGAAGACATTGCTTGGGTTTATTGTGCGAAGTGCTCGTTCAAAGCTAAACACAAGGCCTATTTGAAACAGCACATGTTGAAACATGCTGCTGCTGGAGACATTGCATGGCTTCAATGCGCGAAATGCCCCTATAAAGCCAAACGGAACAAGCATTTGAAACTGCACATGTTGGAACATGCCGCTGCTGAAGACATCGCTTGGTTCTATTGTGCGGAGTGTTCGTACAAAGCCAAACAGAAGGTACATCTGAAAGGGCACATGTTGACGCATGCTGCCGCTGAAGAAATTGCTTGGTTTCAGTGTGCGAAGTGCCCGGTCAAAGTCAAGTATAAAGCGAGTTTGAAGAGTCACATGTTGAAGAAACATGGCGGCGCGGCAGTCGAGAGAGCTTGGTTTCAATGTGCGAAGTGTTCATACAAGACCAACCGGAAAGGAGACTTGAAATTGCACGATACGTTGAAACATACTGCCGCTGAAGACATCGTCTGGTTCAACTGTGCAAAGTGTTCGTATGCAGGCAAACGAAAGTCGGCGTTGATGGCTCACATGAGACGTGTTCATCCGAATAACTGAGCGATGGCCTGTTTGAACGCATATGAATGCACCATGCGTATTGATGAGTTTGAAGGAAGCTCGGAGGAAATTGAAAAAGCTATTATAATAAGTAGCTCGGTTACACAAAAAAATTAATTCATCAACTACTATAATACCTATAGGCCTACCTACCTAATCAAAGATATTGAATTTGGTAAATTTTAGGATAGCGACCAATGAAATGCAGTTTTACGAAAAATTATGAAAAATTGTTCAGTATTCACAACAGCTTGTCTGTATTGTATTTCCTGTGATCCGTAGTCAACCGCCATTGACCAGTTCACCAAAGAAATCCCTCAAATTGCTAATTCAATATTGAATTTTTTTGTGCAACTGAAGGTTTATACCTAATTAAGTAACAAAGAATTATTTGAATGAACTCGAAAAAGGCTGAATAAAGTTTGAATGCTATTTCCTACAAGCTCAAAATAACTATGTACTACTACAAAAATAATTCCAAGTTGAGTTTCAAGTAAACCCTGTAGGTATATCCAACCTCCAACAATTTTTTGAAAAATCTCCATTTATTCTCATTTTCTCTTCAAATTAAGATGATTTTTTTCGAGAAATCTCTGGGGACGTGCTTCCTTACCATCTGTGCAAAATTTGAGCAAAATCGGTCAAGCTGTTCAAAAGTTATGAAGAAGAAAACATCTCTTTTTGCAACCTTGAAGGCCTGTAACTTTGTTGATTGCATCTTGATGCATTCAAGATTGATGTACTCTTTAGAGTAAGTCGACTTCTTTGTTATTATCTATCACCCTGCAAAGTTTGTCGACTAAAACCTGGACCACCCTGTATACCGAATCAAAGCAGACATATCAAATTTATAGTTCAAAATATGCTTATTATTGGATAATCTAGGCGCAACTGTTCCTTTACTGGCGGCTGTTCACCCACTGGTGCTCTCACCCTACCGTATTCGTGAAAAACTCGTTATCGATCGACCTCTATAGCTCAGCTCCCCTCTATTGCGTGCGCAGAAATATTGCTGTGAGCACAAAAATGCATAGTAGGTGTTAGTGTTGTTACAAAATGGTGACCGTTCTGTTGTGCATCTAGTGTGTAGTATTTGCATTTATCTTTCAAAATTCCACTCGACAAAATTTAAACCATACGCAGGTATTTCTACTCTGGTATATTCATCAGGACTGCTGTCAGTAAATACGGGATTTTTCAGGTATATGTATATCCAAGTATGAAGGTACTGTCAGGAGCACAATATAAGGTATGTGTACAGGCTGATCCACCAAGATTCCCCTCCCTGTTAGAATTTTTCCCGTTGGGATAAAGTGGTGTGGAAAGAAATTTTTCCCACCATTTTTTTCCGTAGAATTCAAATTTGAACACCATTTTTTTTATGTCTTATAGTATACAGAGTGTTTGAAAAAACGTCCAAATTTTTTTAACACTTTGTTTCTGAATATTGGAAATGATGCGGCTGTTTCTTTTGAGTCCAGATGTATAATTTGATATTTGAATAAGGTCATGCATTTTCACACCTCCCACCTCAGATTTCTCATTTCCCTTTCCCCCGCCAATTTTTATTCAAGAAAAACGCCGGAACAGGTCGGTTTCTTTTTTAAGGGGGACATCTTGGTCGCGTATTGCCAAATTTTCATCAATAAAAAATAAAAATCGACCTGTTTCTGGCGGAGAAAAATCTGGGTCACCTACCTAAATCACCTGATTAAATGGAAAGCTTGATGGCTACCGTCGCTTGATAAAATATACCCAATTAGGCATTTCCATTGACGTCACAGCAGTGTTGCCAACTGTCCAGAATTGCCCGCTAAACTTGAACCAAATAATGTTCGGGAACAACCGAACTACAGGGCGCTTATGGAGTTCCAGTTTCTGCATTTTTTTCCTCGGCTACCTTTTCGAGTTTGAGTTTGAAACTTTTGTATCAAGTTCAAAGCAATGTCTTTAATGCGCCTGCAAAAAAAGTTCTCGTGGAAAAGTGTTTTTTTGTGAAAAAGCAAGCCAAACATGTTAGGTTAACTGCACAGGGTAGTGCTGAAAATTCATATTTTCCGACAAAATTGGCCATGAACGTTGCCACCAAACCTCACCTGAATGTTGGGGGTTTACGTTCCCGGCATTGCTGGAGTGATATGCCTTGTGTGGGGCTAGGTATGTACCTCTTCGGTTTGTGCTTCCCAATCACCCAAATACTTGAGGCCCAGCTTTTACCGCTGGATTAAAGAAACAAACAATAGTTTTTGTTTATATTTTATATTTTAAAAGTGCAGGAATGTCTTCACTTCGGTTGTAGAATATGGACAGAAGCAAAACATGGAAGTTCAACTCGAACAGCTGTTCGGCCACCGAAGATGTATTCGGTCACCGGAGCCCTCCTTGACAGAAATTTTACACCTGATTTAACGATATTGAATTTTCAACTATAACTTGATTGTGTCAAGACACATTTCTTAAAAATACAAATATTTATTGTTCTATTGAGGATTCTAGGCTCCAAATTGTGGTCGACGTAGCAATTCCTCAGTCCGTAGATTTTCCCATTTTTAGATTGCCGAAGGCCACAATTCTTGACACAGGTACTTCCTGAAACTAGATAGGCTTAGCAACAGATAATTTTGTGCAAACATCAACTGTATTACAGCAATTTAGTTACCCATCCTAATTGTTATCGGTACAACCTCCGTTTATTTTTCAAGTGTATTCCTTTCTTTCTTCCTCCTTTCCATCTCTTGGCGCTTTGGGATACATTCTGTGATGCCTCGTACTTCCACGAGCCCCAGCGTTTCAAGAAAACCATGAATTTCTCATTTTTTCCTCAAAAAAAAGATTCAACCACTCCAAACTCCAACCCAACGTTCACGCTCATTGAGCCCTCTACATCTCTAGTCATGCTTTCTCCATTGCTTTCACAAGCCTAGATGTTTGAATTGACAATAGTTTCCATTTTCTACTTCACTGTAGTTGTAATATTTGCTGTGATATAAGCACATGTGAACCAGATGGATCGGCTCCGAGTATCTTCATCTTCTGTTGACCAAATCGTACACCTGACTTGACAATCTTGAATTTTCAGTTGATGGCTCCATCGCGGCAAGACACATTGCTTAAAAAATCCGAAAATTTCTTCTTGTAAGCAGGATTTGAGGTAACATTGTGGTCAACTTAGAAATTCCTTGGTCGCTGGATTTTCCCATTTCACGATCGCCACAGGTCACAGTTTTTGCCACAGCCATACTTTCTGAAATCAGAAGGGCGCTTAGTGATGGATAATTTGTGAAATCATCTCACATTTATTCTGTATTCTAACAATTTAGTCAGCTTTTTACGTTATCGACAGGCATATAAACTGGCATATTTTCTCCTTCCCAGATGTCTTTGAGTCGCATTTCTTGGCACTTTGAGATACTTCCTGAGATGCTCTTTCCTTCCAGGAATCTAGTTTTCCGAAAAAGCCACGGATTTCTTTTTTTTTTCGACGAAAATGATTAAAGCACTCCACCAAACTTTCTTGTTTATTGAGCTATTTGGGGCAGCACATCTCCAACTATCAGTATTGATCGAAGCGCCAGAGTTTCGTGAACAATTATCACGCACAAACTTGCTTCCTACTGTATCCAAAATCTCAAAAAAGTATTTTTTTACAATCATAACAACGCGGGTTGTCCCCTAACACTTTTTTGACGTTATAAATTCAACTAGGTTGGCAACACTGACGAGCTCGTGACGTCATGTGGAAATGCCTAATTACTTGCCACTACGTAAGGGCTTTTCATCGGCCTCGTCATCAGCTATGTGGCTTTATTGAAAATAGCAAAACATTGAATGTAAACTACCCACAAGTCAATATGTCGTTCAAAAAAAAAATTGCTCTTCTTCAATTTGATCTTGCGTTGGACTGCTACCAAAGATACCAATGTGTTGAAGTGAAAAAATCGAGTTTTTCAGGGGCTTTCGAATGACATATTGCAAGTCAAGTTCCGTGAGATATATCTTCTGACATTCATTGACAGTGACACTTCTGTTCGACAGATGACAGCTGAAAACTAATGGGCTCTTTCCAGGGACAAACCATGTCCGCATACCAAATTTCAAGTCGATCCAGTCAACGGTTCGACAGTTATCGTGGAAGATGAGACAGAAATACAGACAGACACACAGACATCATTCTGAAAATGATCTTAATTATTTTGGGGGACCTCAAAACGGATAGGTATATCCGGTGAAATCTCAAAACTTTTTTCTGCACGATTACAATACTGCCCCTTCCATGTTGGTGGGGGGTCGGGAAAGTGAAATCCAATTACAACTGCATGTTCAAGAAGGAAAAACAGCCCCTTGATCACCTAAAAGTGGTCGTAACCAACACTACAAAATTTAAAACAATGAGTAATAAACAAACTAGTTTGGTTGATTCATTGTTCTGATTTTCGTAATGATGGTTACGAGACGACCAATTTCAGGTGAACAAGCGGCTGTTTCTCTTGTTACATCAAATCGAAAAAGGGCAACATTTTTTGGAATATTGACACATTGACTTGTGCGTAGTTTAGACTTTAGATACTTGCCTATTTAATAGTGTGCTCCTGACAGTAGGTACATACCGGGTGAGCCATAAAAAACCGGACGCTAGAGTGACACAATGATTCATGAACTGAAGAACTGACATTTCTAGACATTTCTTGACATTTCAAGACTAAAATAAAGTAAATCGGTTGAGCCGCTGGGGAGATATTGAGATCTGAACTTGTTGTACCTAGGTACTTGTTATTTTATTATCTGAAAAAAGTGACTGAAAATTTAGGTTTTCCGGTTTTCCCTCGGGTTTTCCTGTGGTGTTTCATTTATCAACCGATAGGGTAGTTCCCGGCCCTTTTCGTGTGAGGGAAGCATGCGCCGGTTGTTTGACAGACGGCAGCCGCAGCTTGACAGTTGACGACAAAATCCTCGGACAAAAACGTCAAACACATTTAATAAGAGAAAGTTAGGTTAGTGGTTCAGCGATAAAGTGGCAAGGAAAGTTTGAACATGTTAGAATGCAAAAAATCGAAGGCTTGTGTGGGAGCAAACAAGCGTTGTGCGTTCGGTGGTTGTTTCAGTGACTCGCGATACGTTTTTGTCGACACAAGCGCCATCCACTGAGATATGCGCAAACTAAACTTCACTCTTGTCATTTGTCCGAGGATTTTTTACTGTCGGCAGTCGACACTTGGCGCATCCAAGATCGCCGGCCAGGTGGGTGATCTGAACATGCGCCCTTGCGCATTCGTGGAATTCAAAATGGCGGACACGAGTTAAAAAACATCCGCATTCAGTTTTTATTTATTTTTTTAATTTGTCAGAATGACATTACAAGCGATGAATTATTAGAGAACAGACAGTTCAAATCTCAATATCTTTTGAGCGGCTGAACCGATTCACTTCATGTTAGTATTGAATTATCAAAAAAAGGCACTTCTTCCAAAATGATCGATTTTCATGTCTTCTGATTTATGTGCGAAAGTATCATCCACACGTAAGGAGAGGAGATCCACAGAGGAGATCAAAACTGTTCTCCTCTAGGCAGGCTGTGGCCTGGCCAAAATCAGCCTCGTTTGCCTGGCAATGACCAGACCACAGGTATGTGGAGTGTGGACCACAGCCTGCCTAAAGGAGAAAAGTTTTTGGTCATACTGTAGATGGGTAGGTAGGTAGGGGAAGAGTGGCATGAAAGGGACATGTGTTGAAAGGGACACGCACTGTAACAGTATCATTTGGAGACATGGGAGGTTAGTACCAGCAATAACAGATGACTCTGGTATCTCCCATGCCGTAAGTATGAAAGCATAGCCGTTGACACATGTTGCATTGAAATATTGAAGTTAGTGTATTTTTGGACGCCTTGAGTGAGAATAAAATGTCTAATGTAAGTACCTAATGTGTTTCAATAGCTGAATTTGTTTAATTAAGAGAACCACCCTCGGAACCACCATTTGGTGTCCCTTTCAACCCACCCCAAAGTGATGAAAGGGACGCCAACAAACGTTCAAAAATCTATGAATAAAATGTAAATCACAGCATTTCTTTTATTTCATGCCTCGTTTTCTGCGTTCAATTACTATGACATATCGATAGACAGGGCTGGGCGGTATTTCAAATACAAGTATTAGAAATACGTATTTGAAATACATTCAAGTATTTTGTATTTAAATACATTTGATTGAAAAAAATTTGTATTTTGTATTTTGGAATAGTTCAGGGAGCTAGTATTTCGTATTTTGTATTTTAAATACATTTTTCGGAAAAGTATTTTGATTTTCAAAATAAAAAATACATTTGTTTCCCATGCTTTTTAGTCTGTTCGGGCCGAAATTGTTCTGGTAATACTATATTCACCCCATTGACATTTCTTGCTTTTGCACACTATCTGGGATCGATAATGAGTTCGATTGCATCTTTTACGTTTTACGTTTTACTGGTAAGTGCATCCTACTGTCAGCCACGAGAGGTTCCATGTCGGATGTCGAACAATATTTTCAAAAAGCTGGTTGTCCCCAAAGGAAATCAACATTTGTTATTTTGAAGAATTGATGAATGAAGTAAGGAATAGGTTTGAATATGAAGTTTTCTTCACTTAATGTTTATTTTATTTGTCTTTTCATAGTTCATAATAATTTACTTATTGTTGCGACTGAATCAATGAAGTGTTCCTATTGAAATATTTGCATTGTATGGTTTTTCCAATGAAATGGTTGAATAACGCAATAAGAATGTATTTTGTATTTGGAATACTCTAGGTTGTATTTTGTATTTTGGAATTTCTTAGCTTTCAAAAATACGTATTTTGTATTTCAAAGACATTTCAAGAAGTAGTTTGTATTTTGTATTTCGACTATCTTGGATCGTGTATTTTGTATTTTGTATTTAAATACATTTTTCGAAGTATTTTGCCCAGCCCTGTCGATAGAGGCATCTATTAAAGAACACCCAATTAGGTACTTTCCGAGCTATATAGCTCAACTTATTTGAAATTTTGCAAAATTGTCCCTTTCATGCCACCTCTCCCCTACCTTTATTTTTAATCGTGTCGGCTATTTTGAATTTCTAAAATTTTGCCATATCTAACATCATCTAGCGTCAGCGTCCGTTTTTTCATGGCCCACCCGGTACTTGGTAGAAATCCAATAAAAAGTTGTTGTCACTGATAACAGCTGTTCCAGATAGTCATGGAGGAGGCGCATCGGTGTCAACAATGTTCATATGAGTTTGAACTGAAGTTCCAACTAGAACACCACGTTCAAAGAGCTCATAAAAATGTTTACGCGGCAGAACTGTTCCATGCCATCGTTGAGCCCGAGCAGTTTTCGTGCATTTGCTGCGAATTCAAGAGCTATTACGACTGGGACTTGTACGAACACTGCAAACACAAACATCACGGAAGGATCGACGACGACATCGAACGAAGCTCGTTTTGTGATGAAAACATGCATGACTTTTCTTGCAATTATTGCAGATCGGAGACTGATTCCGCTCTGGTTCAGGTGAAACACACGGATTCACATCGACCAGCACTGAATCTTGCCACCCCATCAAACGGCAACAGTGAAGTAGACCCTGAAGATTTACCCCGGGTTGAACGTTTGAATAAGCCCAAACGAAAGGATTCTAGAGAACACGTGCGGGGTCGAGCTGCTCATGGAGAAATGAGATGGTACAAATGTCCAAAGTGTTCATATAAAAGCAAATGGAGTTTGAAAAAACATATGTTGAAACATGCTGCCGCTGAAGACGTCAGCTGGTTGCGATGTGCACAGTGTTCATATAAAACCACATGGAAACCTCACTTGAAATCCCACATGCTGAAGCATGCTGCCGCTGAAGACGACGTTTGGCTCCAATGTGCAAAATGTCCGTTCAAAACCTCCAGGAAACAGAGCTTGAAAGAGCACGTGTTGATACATGCTCCCGCTGAAGACGTCAGCTGGTTCCGATGTGCACAGTGTTCATATAAAACCATACGGAAACACAACTTGAAATCCCACATGCTGAAGCATGCTGCCGCTGAAGACGTCGTTTGGCTTCAATGTGCAAAGTGTCCGTTCAAAACCTACAGGAAACATAGCTTGAAAGGGCACGTGTTGATACATGCTCCCGCTGAAGACGTCAGCTGGCTCCGATGTGCACAGTGTTCATATAAAACCACCTCGAAAAGGAATTTGGAGCTGCACATGCTGAAGCATACTGCCGCTGAAGACGTCGATTGGCTCCAATGTGCGAAATGTTCGTATAAAACCACATGTAAATACAGCTTGAAATCGCACATGCTGAAGCATGCTGCCGCTGAAGACGCCAGCTGGTTCCGATGTGCACAGTGTTCATATAAAACTACATTGAAACCCAGCTTGAAATCCCACATGCTGAAGCATGCTGCCGCTGAAGACGTCGTTTGGCTCCAATGTGCAAATTGTCCGTTTAAAACCTTTAGGAAACAGAGGTTAAAAGCGCACGTGTTGATACATGCTGCCGATGAAGACGTCAGCTGGTTTCGGTGTGCAAAATGTTCATATAAAAGTAAAAAGAAACATCACTTGAAAAGTCACATGGTGCAACATGCTGCCGCCGAAGAGATCGAATGGTTCCAATGTGCAAAGTGTTCGTATAAAACCGCACGGAAATACAACTTGAAATCGCACATGCTGAAACATGCTGTCGCTGATGACATCGCTTGGCTCCAATGTGCAAAATGCCCGTTCAAAACCACTAGGAAACAGAGCTTGAAAGTGCACGTGTTGACACATGCTGCTGCTGAAGACATCAATTGGTTCGAATGTGCAAAGTGTTCGTATAAAGCCAAACGGAAAGTGTACTTGAAAATGCACATGGTAAAACATGCTGCCGCCGAAGACATCGGTTGGTTTCATTGCGCAGAGTGTTCGTATAAAACCAACTATAAATGGAGCTTGACAACGCACTTGTTGCGACATGCTGCCCCTAAAGACGTCGGTTGGTTCCAATGTTCAAAGTGTCCATATAAAGCTAGAAAGAAACCTCTTTTGAAAAAGCACAATATCTTGATACATGCTACTGTTAAAAAGACATCAATCGTTTCGGATGTGCAAAATGTTCCTATAAAGCCAAAACGAAAGGGGTCTTGAAAACGCACGTGTTAGAACATGCTGTCGATGAAGACCCCGCCTGGTTCCAATGTGAAAAGCGAGGTGAAAAGTGTCCCTTTAAAACTGGAACAAATTGGGCCTTGAAAAGGCACATGTTCAAACATGCTGTCGATGGAGACGTCAATTGGTTTTGCTGTTCAAAGTGTTTATACTTCAGCATTGAGGAATGAGCTTTTCTTGACGTACGTGCAGTACATTCGTAATTGCTCTTGAAATTTTCTAATTAATATTCAACCTGTCAGTTTTTTTTTTATAAATTAGCCATCTGAAAGTGGAATCGAAAACATTTTAGCAAATTTTACAATGAACGGAGTAGATTGTGCATCCGACCGAATGTGCCCCGAGTGTAGTGTCTGCTTTTAGGTAATGAAAATAACGAATAAGTGTTGCAGTTTTAGGTTATATGGGATGATTTCCTCGTTAGAGAACATAGTGATGCTCTTAGGCAGGACTATTACTTTTTTTGCTGATTTTTCACAAGAACAAACCCGACAGAAATGCTTCAAAAGACATGCCGAAATTTATTTTGGCGGTTCGTTTGAATATTATAGAAGATACAGGGGGTGGCAGGATCTACAACCATGCCAAAAGTGCCCTTCTTTCCCCTACCTATGCAATTCCTTGTACAAGGGTTGTACATTGTAAAAGGCGTTTCGGGACAGCTTACTTTAGTCACTAGAAATTAACATAGGCTGAAGGTGCGTTCAGTCAGCTTATTTAGCCGCAAGTTTTAATTTTAGTCGCAAGCGCAGCGACGCCCATTGGCTCTTATGGACCAGCCTCCTCAGAACAGCCAATAAGCGATGCAGCGCTTACGACTAAAATTAAAACTTGCGGCTAAATAAGCTGACTGAACGCATCTTAAGTGTGCCTCTGTTGGACCCCAAGAGGGTTCAGATTTTTTTCAATTAGGCCCTTTTTGGACGCTGCTTGGTATGTGTATCTATGTTCCTTATTAAATGTAATTTTCCACCTTGTTTTCAACCAAACACATCAACAGATGAAGTGGTCCACCCTAAAAATTTCGTCTCACTTTGAGTGGGTGTATCTCGGAGAAAAAGGAACCGATTGTGGAAGACTAGATCATGTCGCAATCTTCAGACCTTTCGCCCTTTTCGACATGATCTAGTTTTTCAAAATCTGTTCCTTTTTCTCCGAGATACACCCACTCAAAGTTAGACGAAGTTTTGGGGTGGACCACTTCATCTGTTGATGTGTTTATATCGCGTCCACTTTTGGGACAAGAAAAAAGTGACCAGCTGTAGCGCTGAGAGGATCCTATGGCTGATGGCCGCTGATAGTTTCGCTCCTATGCATTACAGGTACGTGCCATCAGCCGTAGCCGTAGGTATAGTCCACCAGCTTGTCACTTTTTTTTTTCGACGACAATACCTAAATTGATGTGGAGATATAATATATGTACATGATATAATACATTATATAATACCTGCTTTGTATTATTCTGATTGACCAACAGACGATCAGTCCTGTAATAAGCCAATACTACTAAATATCTCGGAAAACAATTTTCAGTCCGGAAACTCTATCATATATGGAAGATGTCGAACATTTTCTGGATTTTATTGTAGCTGAGACAAATCGGTTAATAGGTGAATTATAATTGAGGGACGTCTGAAAACTTGAAGATCCCTTCAGAATTTGATGGGAGACAAATTACTAAAAGTCCCTATCTGTCCGAGGCTTGGCATTTCTTCTGTGGGAGGTCGAAGCTACAAGAAGTTACCACGAGAGTTACCATTTTCAGAGTTGGTATTTTTTGGTGATTTTTCATTGGACTTCATATTTTCAAGGTCGAGGAACCCAATGCAATGGTTGCCAGAAAGTGTAATGCACCAGTGACGTACCAGACGGCTGCGAAGTGGCCGAGGGCAATTTTTTATAAAGTCGTATGGTAAACCGTGACTAACAGCTTTTTTTGGTATGTTTGGCATCATTTCTTATCAAATCGTACATTCCGATTCCACAAGTAGGTGTGAAATTCTGATAAAGACGTGCTCAAACCAGTTATATCAGAAAGAAACATGATTTTTTACCCTCAAATTTCAGGCTTTGAACCTCTAGTTCCATCAGTGTCCAATGTATTTCTAAATGTAATTTTGATTTGAACAGTTGGTTTGGGCTATTTTACACACAAATATCATTCGCTGATTTTTTCCCTGTTTTTAAAAAGTCACGGAGTCATTTTGACCCTTGAGATGTATCATGCCAAAGCTTGATTTGACGAAACGTGCTATTTCACAAGAAAAACTAGGCTACGATCAGAATGTAGCTTTGAATTGATACTTTATTCATTTTATGGCATGCACATAGTTTTCTCCATCAAACAAAATCAGGGAAACAAAAATCGGAGCCTCATTTTAGACATGACATCATTTTTCTTCCGACAATGCGGAATAAATTTCGCAAAGAAACGCGAAGTTTCGATCTATAAATTTGTCGTTTTGTAGCTCCATTTCCATTGTGGTTCAAAACACCCATGATCACAATTTTGACATAGATTGTTCAATTGACTATTAAATGGATGAATTCTACAACTAGAAGTTTCTATCGCTGTTACAAAGTCACACGGTAATTTTGTTCCAAAACGTGCATCATGTGGGAATTAAATTTCGGAAGTCGCATTGTCGGAGGAAAAATGATGTCATGACTAAAATACAGCTCCGATTTCAGTTTTTCCACTTTTTTTGATAGATGAGACTATTTTCATGCCTTCAAATGAATAAAGAACCAAATAAAAGCTACATTCTGATTGTAGCCTAATTTTTTCTGTGAAATAGCACGTTTCGTCAAATCAAGCTTTGACATATGGTACATCTCAAGAAACAAAATAACTCCGTGACTTTGTGAAGACGGGAAAAGAAATCAGAAAATGATATTTGTGTGTGAAATACTCCAAACTGTCCAAATCAAAATCATGGTTGGGAATACATTGGACACTGATAGAACTGGAGCCACAAAACATCAAAATTGGAGGTAAAAAAATCATATTTTTTTCTGATGAAACCGAGGATGAAACCGGTTTAAACACGCCGCTGTCAAAATTTTAGACTTATTTTTGGAATCAAAGAGTGCGATTTAATTAGAAATGATGCCGAATATGTCAAAAAAGGTGTTAGTCACGGTTTATCATAGGACTTTGTCAAAAATTGCACCTCAGCCTTGCATTGCCACTTTTGTACCTAAACGTGGGAAGAACGTTGTGTAGGTACCTGATGTATAATTTCTGTGGGAAATGTTCACTGAATGGATACTAAGGGGCATATCTGCGAGTATGTCCTCAGGGGGAGGGATGCCACATTGCTGCTTTCATCGGGGGGAGAGTTACCAGTTCAGAGGACGGAGTTAAAGCCTGTCGAGTGATTGTCCTGCTGTATAAATGTTATAGGAGCTTATCTCCGCCCTGGAAGGCAGCCAAGTTAGTGTAGAGAGGGCCCGAACGAACCTTTATTCTCCAGCGTCGCAGATGGACTCACGGCTTGAGATTGGGGAGTTGAAGACTTCAGCCACATCTATCTCTCGAAGACCTTGGTTTATTCATTCCCAGGAAGATGTAGGTACGTCTTTTTCTTCCGTTTTTTCTCGCCCTTTCCATACAACGACCTTGTCTCGTCACACCAAGATAGTGCTAACAATAGGTACAGTGTTTTTCGATACCAGCAATCTGCGCTGTATCTTACTGAAGAGGTAGGGGAAGAGAGGCGAATATCGACCGGCGGTCTAATACCGACCACACCACTGTGGCCCACCCTGTAAGTTTTTTGAAATCATGACATAGAGTGCCATCTAGCATTTTGCAAGTGAACTCCAGCACAGCTGTCGGTCAGCCATTTATTCGAGGCGCTTGACTGGCAGAAACGAATTATTGTCTCGAGCCGATATGATTTAAGTTCAGGAGTGTTTATGATAAGGCTGTGAGGCTATTTGTGGCCGCTTTTTTTTTAGTGTTTTTTTTCCTCGTTCCTCGTTCCTCGTTTCTCAACACAATTCACCTAAATCTTCCGTATCTTTTGAACGGCTCAATATATCCAGTTCAGTATTTCGCTAATCGAATCTCAACTATTGCAGGTTGATACCGACGACGTTTAAAGATGATCGGTCAATTACAAACAGTCTTTAACAACAATTAGAAATGCACAACTCGTGAAACTCATTTAAAATAGAGAAAACGCATGGATGTCAGCTTTTCCATCATCATATCTTTGGATCCAATGAAGCTTTGTGCCTATTTTTTTTTATATTGAAGTACATATCCAGACCTTTGTCCCAGTGTGACAGCGATTGAGAAACAATGGTTAGTTATTCATTTACAAGGTTTATAAACATTTTCATCGGCTATGAATGCAGCCTGATTTCCAATCAGCAAGGAAAATTTTCATTTCCATAGTTTTCTATATACAACCAGCAAAGCGATTGGAGCCAAAGTATTGCAGAATTTTTCAAATGGAAAATTTTTTATCTAGGACTTATAGTTTTTTAGATATGATTTTTTTTCTGACGCAACCAACAACTGTAAAGAAGTGGCGCTCGCATGCCACTCATATATACTATGCAAAATGCTCTATATTACTACCTACTGAGGTGGGCATTTTTCGTATAAAGCTGAGCTTTCACAGAAATAATCAGATATTTGCTTTTCACAAAAAAAAGGCACCCGTTTAGGCTAGCCGAGTTATGGGGCTAAGACTGCCCTCAACGGTACAATGGTATCAACGTAAAATAGGTATAATGGCGATATAACTATTCACCCCTAATTTCTACATCGAAAAGGTCATATTTCAAACATTTGCTCTGCTCGTGCCTCGGCTCGTGGTCAAACTTTGAAACTAGTTGAATAATCTCCCATTTCTACCGCAAATTGTAAATAAGAGGTATTCTTGCGTGTCACATACAGTTTCTCTTTTCATTTCAATGCCTTTTTTTTTGCATTATTGACTACTTATTTTATCTCAGGTCACATTTGGCAAATATGTTTCGATATCACTTCATTGAAGTTTTAGAGTAGGTACCATCATTATTAATTTTTTGCCAAGCAAGTTTCAAACAGTTTCCAAGCTAATAAAACAGTAACGATATTTCTTATTGTAGGTATGTATGTGTGTACGTGTTTTATGTGTAGGTACTTTTGTAATAATGTACCAAAATAATTTATTGCTGCGAAGACCATTTTTTTGGGCGAGGCTTCCTATTAGACACACCGCAAGGTGGGGAGATGGACTGGTTGCTTTTGTTGTCGGCCAATATCGATCACGATGGTCGATTCTACCCCCTCTTGGTCGATATTGTACAAATGGAGTCTTACACATCATTTTAGATGCCTCGCAAAAAATATCGGCGAAAAACGAATCGTGCCTCGTGTGGTACGAAGATGACCTGATGAAGGTTCTTGAAAGTACTTACACAAGAATTATTTTTAATTTTATCTGTTATTCTCTTAGGTTCCTATCATGGGTGCCGTTCATGTGCCGCAAAATCAAATTAAAACTAGATTTTTTCCAAAAGAGATGTTTTGATTTGTATTTTTGTGCTTTCGCTAAGCATGGAGACTACAAAATGGCTAGGAAAACGTGCGATCGATATTATCCGACCTTGTGGTCGATTTTACCCCACTGATCAATATTACCCGCTAAAATTTTTACTTTGCTTTCGAATTTTTTTCACAAAACTGTTCCCACTCAGTGAGTAACTATTCAAGGTTCTGAGTAGTTAAATGGTTGAGGAATATGGTACAAAACGTACAGCCTTGACAGTGCACATGGCGACTGGTTTTGAATTTTTTGCCTTAGGTGGTCGATATTCACCTGCTCTCCCCTAAGTTGCAGCATGAGGACACGGTCACCGAGAGAGGCGAGGGCAATGAGCATCACGTGGAGACGGTGTTGTCGACGATGATGGCAGTGCTTCCTGATTATGCCATTTCTAGGGTTGTAAGTATATTGACGATTACGAAGTCGGAAACGTTGGGTGCATGCGTGCCTGACACCTACTGCCTACTCCTTCCTGCTCGAAGCGCGTCCCCAGCAATCACAGCATGTCTACCATACCTTACCAGTTTAGGTACTTATAGGTACGAACAATGATTGCACTGGAACCAAATGATTCCTTCATCCTTGACATGTTTCAACATGTTGTGCGTTTTCAAGGTTGATTTTTGTTTGGCTCGATACAAACAATGCAGGGAGTACCTAGGTATGCCACGATGGGAGGTAGAGAACCTTGTAGAGGACCGACATGACGACGATTTTCTGTAATAGAAAAAGAAACTATGCGTCGTTTGCTAAGATAGTTTCTCCAATTCTAATTATAGGTACAGGTGGCCCAAGAAAACGAGACACAAATTTCCGGGCATTCCACCTCATTTGTTTGTATACTGTAATAGGTATATGTTTACCTATACTAGACGGACATATCTAAGCCCCGTCATGGGTTCGGCAACTTCGAACCAGCCTCCTAGAAGGAGCTGCAACGCTGCAACCTCCCAAAACCACTGAAATTTTTATTATCTTGAAAAATTTGCATCGAATCGAGAAAAAAAAAACAAGCACCGCTGTAAAGACAATAATTGAATCAGCTTCAAAATGATGTATCACTCATTCCCAATAATCGTTTGAAATTTTCGAAAAAGCTGCCACCCTGACTATGGGGGTGAAACTCCACGGTTAAATTATTAACAGTTGAACGTTCCCATTGAAAAGAAAGTTGACCTGTCCGGGCTTATTTCGAAAAATGAGGGCGAATGCCCAAAAATCTGTCTGTTTCGTTTTCAATGGGCCACCTGTATACTAATACCATTGTATAACTACTCCTAGTAGGCCAGCCTCCGTTCAAATTGTGCAATTTGCGGAAAGCACGGGCAGGTGGCGTGCTCAGCATTTGTCGTTTGGTCGCTCAAATTAGTTATAAATCACGCTGTCTTCAAATTTCAACGTGGCGCCCAACTTACTGATAGATGTTGATGGTTTGGTACAGAAATTTTAATTTTTCTCATATGCGCTGATGATTTCTTGCGAGCTAATTGCTCTAGGCGACATCTAGCGACAAAATCTCAAACTCGAGGTTGACCTACTAGTAATAGTTATACAATGGGCGCTTTCCATTTAAAACATTTGTGTCGGTTTGTGTCAGCTTGTGTTAGCTTGTGTCGATGAAACAAAGGAACACAGATCAAATGGAACGCGTTTGTGTCGGTTTGTGTCGACACAAGTCGACTTGTGTCGCTAAATGGAAAACGCCCAATGCTAATACCTACTAAACTGGTCGCCAATCGAGTTTCCCGCTAAAAATGGCAGTTCCGCCAGCTGTCCAGGGTGGCGCTGTGGTGTTAATGTTTCCCGAGCTTCATTTCGGTTCCAGTCGTCTGCTGTGTAGGTCTTACAAAATGGTGCCATTGAATCGTGTAGGCACTCTACATCTTGTCCTGAATTTTCTCTGAAAAACATCAAAATCAACTGAATGCCCACCTCTACATCCTATCTAGATAAGTAAGTGTCTTCTTGAACACCTATGCATTAGGGCTGCTGCTTGTCGGAACCGGATTTTATGGTTACAAAAATGTGGTTGAAATCCAAATAAAATTAGTACTGAACCGTATTGTTAGCTAGGTCTCACTAATAATGGCTGTTCCAGATTATCTATCATGGCCGAAATACATCGGTGTCAACAATGTTCACACGATTTCGAATTCGAGTTTCAACTAGAACATCACGTTCAGAGGACTCACAAAAATATCTACGCGGCAGAGCTGTTTCATGCCATCGTGGAGCCGGAGCGGTTCTCGTGCATTTGCTGCGAATTCAAGGCCTATTACAATTGGGACTTGTACGAACACTGCAAACACAATCATCACGGCCGAATCGACTACGACAACATCGAACGAAGCGCGTTCTGCAACGAAGAACTTCATGAATTTCTTTGCGATCATTGCCGATGTGGGACCGATTCCGCATTGCTTCTCGTGAAACACACGGATTCCCATCGATCGGCTGCAACACCACCAAACACCAAAGCAGTTGACCTCGTTGAAGACTTGCCGCCAACTGAATGTTTGAGTGAACCCAAGCTGAAGAAAAATTTGGAAAAGCACATGCCGGCTCATGCTTCCCATGAAAATATCAACTGGTTTGAATGTGCAAAGTGTTCGTATAAATCCAAACGCAAGGGCGATTTGAAACATCACCAGCTGATACATGTTCCTGCCGGAGACATCGAGTGGTTTGAATGTGATAAATGCTCATTCAAAACAAAACGTAATAAGGGTTTGGAAAAGCATATGCTGAAGCATGCTGCCGCTGAAGACATCGTTTGGTTTGAATGTGCAAAGTGTTCGTATAAATCCAAACACAAGGACGATTTAAACAAGCACATGTTGGTGCATGTTCCTGCCGAAAACATAGATTGGTTTAAATGTGATAAATGTTCACTCAAAACAAAACGTAAAAATGCTTTGAAAGCGCATATGTTGGATCATGCTGCCGCCGAAGACATCGTTTGGTTTCAGTGTGCAAAGTGCTCATATAAATCAACTAAAAAATGCAATTTGAAGAAGCACATGTTAAAACATGCTGCAGCTGGAGCCATCGATTTGTTCAAATGTGATAAATGTTCATTCAAAACCAAGCATAATATAAGTTTGAATAGGCACATGTCGAAGCATAATACTTCTGGTGAGAACATCAGCTGGTTTCATTGTGCAAGGTGTTCTTATAAATCCATACAAAAGAACTCTTTGAAGAGACACATGTTAATACATGCTGCCGCTGAAGACATTGATTGGTTTGAATGTGATGAATGTTCATTCAAAACTAAGCATCATACTAGTTTGAAGACGCACATGTTGAAACATACTGCCGCTGAAGACCTCGTTTGGTTTCAATGTGCCAAGTGCCCCTATAAATCCAAACTAAAAGGCGTTTTGAAGAATCATATGTTGACACATGCTGCCGTTGAAGATATCGATTGGTTTCACTGTGCAAAGTGTTCATATAAATGTACCAAAAAAGGCAATTTGAAGACGCACATGTTGAAACATGCTGCTGCTGAAGACGTCAAATGGTTGGAATGTGCACGGTGTTCATATAAATCCACCCAAATAAACAGTTTAAAGTCGCACATGCTGAAACATGCTGCTGCCGAAGACATCGATTGGTTTGAATGTGATAAATGTTCATTCAAAACAAAACGTAATGTAAGTTTAAAAGAGCATATGCTGAATCATGCTGCCGCTGAAGACGTCGTTTGGTTTCAATGTGCAAAGTGTTCATATAAATCCAAACACAAGGCCAATTTACACAAGCACATGTTCATACATGTTCCTGCCGGAGACATCGATTGGTCTAAATGTGATTTATGTGCTTTCAAAACAAAGCGTAAGATGAGTTTGAAAGCGCATATGTTGAAACATGCTGCCGCCGAAGACATCGTTTGGTTTCAATGCACAAAATGTTCTTATAAAACGAAACAAAAAAGCGTTTCGAAGATGCACATGTTGAAACATGCTGCCGCCAAAGACATCGATTGGTTTGAATGCAATAAATGTTCATTCAAAACTAAGTATAACATGAGTTTGAAAAGGCACATGTTGAAGCATGCTTCTGTTGAAGACATAACTTGGTTTCGTTGTGCAAGGTGTTCTTATAAATCCAAACAAAAGAACTCAATGAAGAGACACATGTTAATACATGCTGCCGCTGAAGACATTGATTGGTTTGAATGTGATGAATGTTCATTCAAAACCAAGCATCATACTGGTTTTAAGACGCACATGTTGAAACATACTGCCGCTGAAAACCTCGTTTGGTTTCAATGTGCCAAGTGCTCTTATAAATCTAAACTGAAAAACGTTTTGAAGAAACACATGTTGACACATGCCGCAGCTGGAGACATCGATTGGTTCAAATGTCCAAAGTGTTCATATAAATCTAAGCAAAAAGGCGCTTTGAAAACGCACATGTTGAGACATGCTGCTGCTGAAGACATCGATTGGTTCAAATGTGCAAAGTGTTCATATAAATCTAAGCTAAAAGGCGCTTTGAAGGCGCACATGTTGAAACATGCTGCTGTCGAAGACATCAATTGGTTTGAATGTGATAGATGCTCATTCAAAGCCAAGTATAAATGCGATTTGAAGAGACACGTGTTAAAACATGCTGCCGCTGAAGACGTCGTTTGGTTTGATTGTGACAAATGCTCGTTTAAAACCAAGCATCAGATGAATTTGAAAAGGCACATGTTGAAACATGTTGCCGCTGAAGACATCATTTGGTTTCAATGTACAAAGTGCTCATGTAGATGCAAACATAAAATGAGTTTGAAAAAGCACATGTTGAAACATGCTTGAAAAGAAAGTCGATCTCACTGTAGGGACATTGTGTTCGTACAATTGTCGTCGAGAATGTGATTCGAAACGACACGTGCTAGCGCACACTTCTGGCGGTGATGTCGAGTGATTTCGGTGTGCCCAGTGTCTATTTAAAACTGGAGACAAGTCTTGCCTAGATACAACTTGCCTAAATTTGGAATTCATTCGATCACAGAATATACCTAGTTATTATCTCACTGTTCTGTAAAAAAAGAGTGTAAAATAAACTTAAAAAAATCTTTCAATGATTTCAAACCGAGTTTTGAACCGTAGACCTTACTCAGGTTTTCCTTTTGTATTTGTTGTCTTACCTAGGTATTTGTTGTAGAAAAACATATCAGACGAGACACAAAGGTAGGTAGGAGAGGTGGGGGCACATTCGTGCAGGGGCACATTCATCCATGATTGAGTTCTTATACTGGATTGTCAATTTTTTCGCGTAATTCATGGGTACCTAGTTACTTCGGTAGTTACCCTCTTCACCATCAATACTAGGTAGGTACTCTGAATGACTGACGCCAGTCCGTCTATCTCTATGATTCGTACAAATAATTAGTACCTAGAGGTCGAATAATTGAATGACTTATTCTGGAAAAATCAATCAACTTTAAACTTGGGCAGCAAAGGTTTATTTTGTCCGTCAGTCTAGCAATACCTACTTCAAGTAGCTACCTACCTACCCACCTACATGAATGAAGTTTCGCATTTTTTGATGTCAGGTACCTACAAGTTTAATGTAGGTACCTACCTACATTGAAATACTGTACAGATTGAGAATGTATGATATAATGAAGAAAATGAATGCTTAGGTATTTTTATTTTTCAAACACTAATGTCCGATAGGATTCATCTCCGTAGCGTGTTTTCTTCTCTCGTGCCGTCTCAAAGATGAAGTTTCTTTGGCTCGGTAGGAACAATGGTTGCACTGGAACCAGTTGATTTCTTCATTGGTGGCATGTGTCAACATGTGCGTTTTCAAGTTGGATTTCAGCTTGCATCGGTACGAACAATCATTGCACTGGAGCCAGTCGACTTCTTCCATCGTAGCGTGCACAATGGATACGTGCCGTTTCAAATTCTGCTTTCGTTTGCCTCGGTACGAACAATCGTTGCACTGGAACCAGGTGATTTCTTCGTTCGCCGCATGTTTAAATGTCACGTGCTCTTGCAAAGTACCCTTCCGTTTCGCTTGGTACGAACAATGGGTGCATTGAAACCATTCAATCTCTTTATTTTTCGTAGCCTCGTTCGTTGTATGTTTCAGTAGGATGTTGTGTTTTTCCAAGTAAGACTTGTGTCTAGTCTGGAACGAGCAATAGTTGCACTGGAACCGGTCGATCTTTTTACCAGTGGCATGTTTGAACGCGTTGTGATTCTTCAAGTTTGATTTCACTTTGGTTCGGTACGAACAATCGTTGCATCGGAACCAAATAATTTCTTCATCTCTAGTGTGTTTCAACAGAATATGTTTGTTCAAAGATGACTTGAATTTGGCTTGGTACGAACAATGGTTGCACTGGAACCAGTTGATTTGCTCAGTCGTAGCATGTTGCAACGTGTGCCTTCTCAAATTGGTTTTTTGTTTGGCTCGATATGAGCAATAATCGTTGCACTGGAACCAGTTGATTTCTTCATCGGAAGCGTGTTGCAACAAGTGTGTTTTCAATGTGGATTTTTCCTTAGCCCGGTACGAACAATGGCTGCACTGGAGCCATTCAATTTCTTCATTCGCAACATGTTTCAACATGTGCCTTCTCAAAGATGACCTTGCTCTAGCTCGATACGAACAGTGGTTGCACTGAAGCCAGTTGATCTCTTCATTCCTGGTATGTTTCAACAGAATATGTTTTTTCAAAGATGACTTAACTTTAGCTCGGTACGAACAGCTATTGCACTGGAACCAGTCTATTTCTTCATTAGTAGCATGTTGGATCATGTGCTCTCTAAAACGTGCCTTTTGTTTGGCTCGGTACGAACAATGGTTGCACTTAAACCAGTTGATTTCTTCATCCTTGACATGCTTCAACATGTTGTGCGTTTTCAAGGTCGATTTTTGTTTGGCTCGGTACGAACAATGACTGCACTGAAACCAGTCGATCTTCACATCCGTGGCATGTTTCAACGTGTGACGTTGCAAATATACTTTTGCTTTGGCTCGATACGAACAATCGTTGCAATGGAACCAGTTGATTTCTTCATCCTTGACATGTTTCAACTTGTAGTGCGTTTTCAAGGTAGCGTTTAGTTTGGCTCGGTACGGACAACTGTTGCACTGAAACCACTTGATTTCTTCGATTAACGCGTGTTTCAACCGGTGCCGTTTCAAAGCTGACTTTCCTTTGGCTCGGTAAGAGCAGTCGTTGCACTGAAACCAGTTGATTTCTTCATCGGTGGAATGTTTCAACATATGCCCTTTCATTATTGATTTGTATTTGGCTTGATATGGACAGTGTTTGCACTCAAAACCGTTGACGGTTTGTCTCGAACCGCTGATGATCCTTGCAACATCTCCAATCAAATTTGGTATCTCTGTGGCTTCGACTTCTCCTGTGGTTTTTGATGATTTCACCTTCGGCTTCTTTCCACCACACAAGTCAAGATGATGTTTCATGAGGAATAAACTCGAATCTGACTTATACCTGCAGTAGTCGCACGGATATCTTTCAATTTCTTCGCAAAACGTTTCGTTTCTATTGTGTGCGGTCTCTGGATTATGTACTTGTTTGCAATGTTCGTACATTTCGAACTGATAGTAGCTTTTGTAGTCGCAGCAGATGCAAGGGAACTGTTGCGGTTCGATAATGGCATGGAACAGTTCGGCTGCATAAACATTTCTGTGATTTCTCTGCACGTGGTGTTCGAGCTGAAAGCTGGATTCCAGTCGACGTGAACACTGCGAGCAGTTGTACACGTGTTCGGGTTGTTGATCCATTCCGTTTAGTTCCAACCTGAAATAGGTAGCACAGAAATAGCATATTGTATTAGGTATTTGAGGCATTATTCACTAACAACTTACGTTTTGTGATGATGAAGAGGTAGGAACTAGGACTAGGAAGGTACCTAGGAAGGTAGGTACTTGTAGGTATAAATAGTTAGGTAGGTAGGTACCTACCTAAGAATCAGCGAGATGAGGTGACGAGGAAAGATAGGTTCTACGTTATCCTGGCTGCACGTGTAAGATGAAAGGATTTATGCGATATGCGGGGGGAACTGGGGTAAATATCACTAGGTATACCTACTGAATTTCGAGAACTCTTATGGAAGACTGACTAGCTTGCAATAAATGGCGATAACAACTCGGGCGATAATTTTCTTATCACCTAACTCTGCGCTTGCTTTACTGCGCTCATCATCACAATTATTACGTATCTACCCATTTGGATCCTGGTGAACACATGTGTGTATTGTTTGAAAAGTATTGTATAGGTACACTTCAATTCTTAAAAGATGCACCTTACGTCACGAATTTATTTTTGAGTTATGCGCAACGTTATTGTCATGTAGGTATCACCGTGTTGAAAAGAAACACTGTAGGTAAATTTTGCTTTGGGTAGGTAGGTACCTACATTTAGAAATGGGTCTTCTTTTGTATGTAGGTACCTATAGGTACAAGATCAGGCGGTCCCGTTAGATATCTAGGTACCTACAGGGTTGGCTTTAGGGTGTGGCGAGCGAGGCGACCGCCCCCGGGCGTCAAACTTGGGGGGGGGGCGATCGCCCTTCATCTCTCCGTTATCTCGAGAAAATTTTGTCGCGTCGCTTTTTCAGTCACAATTTTGTAATGTAGCCCACTTTTAGACGTTTGGCCTCGATCGTCATTACCCCCTCCCCTTCCTACGTTGTCTACCTTTTCCCTACGTTGTGAATTTCTTACTCTAGATGAGAACGTGAATTTGGGGATGGTGCTGAAATTTCTTAATGAAACGCGAATGAAGGCAAGCGAAATGAAGTTTTTATTTGAATCGTTTGCAAAGTTTTAATGAATCTTTTTCTTTTCTCAAAACACCTCACAACAATAAACTGACAGAGTGACAAAATGACATGACATGTATCAAAACAAACAAAACACAAACACAAATGAAACAAGAAAGTCATTACAAATCATTTAGACAATGCACGAATCAACAACAATAAAATAAATACATAATTTGATTAACAAAGCACAACAAGAAATCATAAAACGCATCAAACTGTCAGTAAACACAAAAGAATAGTGACGTATTCGCTGACAGGCACACATGGGAAGAACACGTCAAAGAAACCCCTGCGTATTGCCTGATTGAGTGCTGAAAATCCCTTCCCAAATGATATTATGAAAATTGAGTGAAAATGAGTCATGGTGGAATGACAGAGAAGTCACTCTAGTAATGCATTCATCAAGCCAGCGCAAATTGGTACTCAAACGTCTTTAGAGGTTCGCTTAGTTTGCCAATTATTTACGCAACAACAAAAGGAAACTCGCTCGCTCACGCTTTGATGAAACTTTACGCTCAGGATTCAATATTTACGCTTTACGCACAAAAGCACACTTTCGCCACTCCGCATCTCTCTCAAGGCAGAAAGCAATTAGTAGACACATGCGACTTAACTAAATCAAGGCTCTGGGTTCCCACAGAGTAGGTTTTTGCGTGTAAAGGCTCAAGGGACCACTGAAAAGACCTAAACCCAATAGCTAGGTGTCCCCCTAAAGTTGAGACCGATCTATTACTAACCTGAAACTGCTCCCCCGATTCCCGACTCTCCTTAATTCCCAAACAGGAATCAGAAAAACCACAAAACATGAAACACACAAAAGTCACTAACATTTGAACAATTCCTGAGCAGCCAGGGAGTGTTGGCCCCTACACGACTTTCAAGGACACATCGGACATGATAAAAATAAATGTTAAAAGCTAGCTCACACACGCATGTTCAGGTTCAACCAGGCTCTTTCAGATTTCGCTTTGCCGCTTGCAGAGGTTGTAGTACCAACAAACACTGTCATGACAACGTACACTCCTGAGTAGGAGAATGAGTGAATTAATGAATGAATGAATGAATGAGATACCTATTTTGTATTGTAACCCAACAAGTAAACATCTTTGACTAATCAAGGAAATTGAATGTGTTCTGAATCCGGACCTGGCGAGAATTCCAGACGGCGCGGCGCTACCTACGTTGTAGCTACCTACCCGACAGGTAAGGCCCTTCTCCCAAAAACGAACTAAACAAATGGTACGAGTAATGTTTTTCCCGTTCTCTACGCGGCTTAATTTCAACTAGGGCGAAAATCCCAAATCCTACATTTTCCTTGTTTACGTCGCCATTTGCAATGGCACCCGCCGAGACAGTATGTGGCCGAGACCAGGAAAACCAACTTGAAATTCGCAAAAATGGGACATGCTACATTGACCGGGCCACAAATTTACGTGCCAAGGCAAGCAACACCTTGAGGAATAAAATCAGCAAGGAAATCAAAATAGAACCCACCTGTATTCACGACTCTCCGGCCCAGAACTTCGAACACCGCTGCGTGTTGTCGGAAAATTCCCTCGTTCCCCCCTTTCTCTACCCCGACCGTCTCCGCCTAATCTCAATGGTGACGTTTCTTGTCGATTTCTGGTCGTCTACTTAGGCAACCAACAAATCATTTCTCGCGCGAATTTAAAGAGGAATCTTTTTAAAACTAGGCGCAAAGGTGCGATCCCTTACAATTTGTGCAATATTTTTAATTATTATCAACATCACTCGAGACATTACTGTTATCATTAGAAAAAAAATCGAGGCCGGGCCTGCCTAGGTACATGAATACAGAGTGTAGCATACCTAAGAGGTCATAAGGTGCTACAGCAATCATGTCTGTGTCCCTATTGGACATTTCATACAAGATCTAATAGCAGAAGTGTCGTAGTATAGTACCTATAGGCGAGGACAGTGATGTAAAATACCCGGGTTTTTATATTTAAGGGTGAATACCCAGGGTAAATACCTACCCGGTATTTACCCGAAATCGAGTCTCTAATAGGGTATCTATTTTCATTAATTGTTATTAACAATTGGAGAAACAACAACAAACAATTATGATTTTTTGCTCACAGCAGCAAAATAGTGATAAGTGCTTTGGAGATTATGTTTATAAAGCCTTGGAAGTTGGAGAAAGAAATCATTTAACCGTGAACCGTCAACACAGTCAACCGAGCTGTCAACAGTGTCAACTTTACTGTCAAACTGGGTAGGGTGGGTAAATATCACTTGGGAAAATACCGGGTAAATACCCGATTCATATTTACCCACCTACCCGGTAAATACCCGACTCACATCACTGGGCGAGGATGAAGTACTTGCCCATTTTTTTTTATTGGCTTAATCGATAGTATGGCTGAAAATAATGTACCCGTATTTTTTTATTTTTCTAAATTCCAAAATTTGCGGCCGTACCTAATGCCTGATTCAAAAATATATGTGTGACGTCACAAAACTAAACAAACAGCACTGTTGGATTGAAAACTCGAAAAACTGTTAGAGTGGCATTACAATATGTATTTGAAAAATACAGACATATAAACTCCACTAAAATTTCCCTACTGCTACCAACCTTTTGAAAAATAAATCTAAAAAAAAACCTTTTTAACCAATGGATATTTTTCCCGGAAATTTTCAGGAAATATTCTTTATTACTCTAGTTGATGATTGAAAGTATTTTCAGTCAAATCTGTTCTATGGCAAGTACCCCATTTAACAACCGGAATATTTACTTCCTCGCCGTCCTGCTTGACCTGGGTAAGAACTTCGTGAAGAGGGCGCCCACATTCTAACACATCTGTAGGTACAGGTCATGTAACACGCGGGCCTTAATGGCTCGCTTGCACGGGTGAAAAATATAAAACATGAACAGAAATCTCACCGCAAGTCACCATTTGTAACAATGCAGGGGGTGGTTGGCCCCTTTATGAAAAATATATAAAAATTTATGCACTAGGGAAAAATCCCACCGCTGCCACCAAATGTAAAACCCGGGGGTGGTTTGTGACATGCGTCTGCCACCAATTGTAGCACGCCAAGGGGTTGTTTTGGTAAATATATGAATATAAATCAGAATTGATAAGCAAAATTGATCAGCAACTTTATGACAAATTCAGACTGCTTGGGGAACTACTTATAGCAGATTTGATGACCCTGTATGGTCGTTCAGAGTAGGAGGTGCTCAATCCTAAGGGTAGTAACGCGAACTGCCACCACTGACTCAGTTATTTTATATGAAGAGGCAGATCCATAGGGAGAGGGGAACAGACCATCTGGGCACATCTAGAATTTCAACTTAGGTTGGTAGCGTGTATTTTAGCCTCGATTTTAGCTTATGTATTTATGGCTTTAACTCTTCGAAGAAGGCGTTTGGGTGAGTACGGCAGACGAGCCATTTGAATCGAGTCAAAACCCTCCAGCTAAAGTGCTCGCCAATTGAAATGATCCACCCAAAAAATACAGTCACATCCAAAGTGTCATAACTTTTGAATAAATAAAGTATTTTGATGCGCTTTATATTCCCTAATTAGCTGACGTATTGGACTACAACATGTCATGGACTATTTTTGGTACAAGTGCTTCGTATTAATTAGGTATACAGGGCCTTCAATTAGGTACCGCAAAAATGGAAAAGTTTGAACAGATCCCATTTCACAAAAAATAGTTTTTGGTTTTCTCCAAGTGTTTCAGGGGAGTTGCTATAACCATAACTCGAATCGCCTTCAAATTTTTTTGCCTATCTGCTTTAATTACAGGGTGATCTCAAAAATGTAACCTTTCAGTTTTGCAGTGATAACTTTATTCGTTGTTGGCCGATTTTGGAAAATAGGGGCTCTTGTTAAAGCTAAAGGCTCAGGTCAGAAGGATCGGGGATCAGAATTGACTTTAGATAAAAAGTCTGGAGAAGGGATTGAATCAAAAGTGACTCAAATGACAAACTTGCTAGAGATCCGGTTTAGGGACGGTATTAAACAAATAAAAACTTGTCTTCAAACAAACCATTCTTTCTGAATATTTTAAGGTGTTTCCCATTTGTATGGGGCAAAAATTGTGGCAACGAATTCAAATCAGAAATAGACGCTTCCAACGAAGAATACTGGACGGTTTTCACCTAAAAATAGACATAACCTGGGTTACAAAGATCAGAACTGGTGCCTATCTCTTTAAATGTGAAGGAAACATTCGACAATAAGAAGGTAACCTGGATTACGTGCATTTTCAGTCGAGGAAGGTCCGGTATTATCTCCTGTAAAGTGAATTTGTAAAATGGGTCCCGCATCGACAACTTTCATCACTAAAAATCGGAAAGTACCTCAAAATGTTCGGAAATAAAAGTCTGTTTGAAGGCAAGTTGATTTTTATTTAGTTCTTTCCCTGAACCTGATTTCTAGGGTGCTTTATATCCAGGTCAGTTTTGATTCCTCCACTCTTTCAAAGTTTTTGTCTCCCGTCAGTTCCGATCGTCGAGCCTTCTCATCTGAGTCTTGAGCTTCAACAAGAGTCCTTATTTTCCAAAATCGACCAACAATTGGAATAGATACAAATGCCGGACCAGAAGGTTGCATTTTTGAGATCACTGTGTCATTGGAGGAGATAGACTCAAAATTTTGAAAACTACCTCAAGGTGTAGGAACAACATCTTTCCTAAAACACTTGGAAATAACTAAAAACCATTTTTTGTGAAATGGGACCAGTTCAAACTTCCCCATTTTTTTGCAGTACCTGATTGAGCGCCCTGTATAATCGATACGAAACACCTGTACCAGAAACGGCCCAAGACATGTTGTAATCCAATCCGTGAGCTAATCAGAAAACATAGAACGATTCAAAATAGTTTATTCGTTCAAGAGTTACGTCACTTTGAATATGACTAAATTTTTTGGGTGGACCATTTCAATTGGCAAGCACTTTATTTATCTGTCTACATGTGAAGGGTGGTTAGGTAAACGAGAGATTTTCAAAACAGACATTATATATTCAAATAAGCAAAATTGATAAGTACAAACACTACATGGGTTTACTAATAAAAGCTAGTATTGAAAATATTCACAAAGGTAGCCACCTCGTGGCGAAATAATATTGGTTGAGAACACAAATACAAAACTCAGCTGTCGCTGTGACGTTTAATAACGTAAGAGAATAATGCAACCTTCTATCACGGCGCCATTTTGGCGTTCATTCGTCATGAGTCATGACCCGTGCACATGACGTAAGTGGGGATATGAGAGAGAGTGAGATACAGAGTGAGGGAGTGAGAGCGCTACACAGCGTGTTTATATCAATTAGATCGGTTTTACCTTATACGTTGACATCTCACAATGAAGAACTCTATATTTGCGTTCCACCCTGGGTACCAACAGGGCAACACTCGCGTAAAAACACAGGGGTAATATTTTTAGGACGATTGGTTTCTGCTTTGACGAGGGAACATCGCGCGTTCCGCGTCGGTGAATTAATATTCAAAATATACTCGGACACGCGAGGCTATCGAGTTATGGTGATTTACTACACACTTCAAGCGGTCAATAAATTAATGGCGCGCGTCTCACGACAATAATACTGTGGAAATGATTACTCGAAATTCGGGAATTTTACGGCCGTTGGGACGCCCGAGCGGCGTCCCAGCCGGACACCATCTGCGGTGCCGAAATTAAACGGCTCTTGGTTAATTGACTGTAAATGAACTAATAATCAAAATGACGGCGAAGCGCGGAGGCCCTCAATGAATCTGGCCGAGTCCCCTTATCTTACGCTGCACTCTTACTCATAGCTTCGCCCTATCGCCCGGTCCCGTGGTCTAAAGGACCAATCAGCGCGGACCTTTTTGGGAGGAATCACGGTCCCACGGAAGTGTGTAAGCGATACCTCAGCACTCAGCGTGTTTTGGTTTTGCATCGCGATGACGCCTCGAATTTTTCAAGAAACGTTTTCGCAATCCGGTTGCTTTATCCGGTAACTTTGAGGCTTCGAAATATTATTAACAGGGAAAAAAGGCTGCTGTGACTCAGTATCCGAATCTCACCTATAATTCGACTTGAAGTTAGCTATAGAAAAATAACAATTAGGCTACAATAAGAAAAATCAAGCTTCAGCAAAACTATTTTAAAGAGATTCCGAGTGGGGGAAACCAAGCAAATAAGGCTCGGTTTGCTACAGTCGCATAGAGCTTGTGAACGCAGCAGAGGCCGAGACTCCATCAGGCTTGGCTTCTGCGGTTAGCCTAGGAGTTCAACCACCGCAGTACCTATAGGTAGGGGAGTGCGGGGCACTTTTGACATGGTTTCAATTTAAATTTTTCCAAAAATCAGCGAATCATATTTTTTGTCTTTTGCCTTCATAGGGGATACATTGTGATTTGAATCCAAATCTGATTCATTTGATCGGTAATTTCTCGGTTTTTTGGTGTGAAAAAAACATTTTTATTTTGCTGAAATCTGACAAATGTGCACCATATAGGGGGTAGATTTTAACATAATGTCAAATGTCACCACACTACCTATGAAACCAATAAAAACCTGCGAAATCAAAAGCCTCGTAAAGAAGCTGAAACTTATTAAATCGCCTGGATACGATCTCATCGGCGACAAGGTGTTGAAAGGACTTTCAGAAGCAGCTTTCACAAATATTACGCATTATGCAATTTTGAAGATGGGACATTTTCCATCCCAGTGGAAAGTAGCCCAGATCATCCTAATATGAAAACCTGGAAAATATACACTACAGACGTAACATCATATCGTCCAGTTAGCCTCCTGCCAGCTCTATCTAAGATATTTAAAAAGCTTTTCCTGAAAAGGCTAAAGCCCCTATGCCTACTTGAAGGAAACTCTATGATTCCAGAACATCAATTTAAAATATTCAGAACAAAATATTGAAAAGCAAATTTTCCTTTTTCCGTTGTAGAAATTTCATGACGATTGGTCAAAAACTACAAAATATAGAGTCAAAAACGCTTAGGGGGCCACCATTCCCCCGACTTCCCCTAAGTCATTCTTTAGATAGGTAGGTATCAAATTTCTACCTCCATTCACCCCAACTCCAAACTTTCAAATGACACACCACCCACCTCGCGATACATCAAATCAAGTCAAAGGAAATTGAATTCTTTAAAAATTTTAACCTCACCCCTCTTGTTCCTAAAATTATCTCGAGTCTGCGATTCAATACTCTCGCCCCCTTAATTCTCTTCAATTCAGTCAGTTTCATTCTAGATAGCATCGAAGCAAAGAATTTTTGATAGAAAAAGTGCTACCCAAATTTACCCTTTTGCTCTCCCCCACCCCAATTTAAAAATGTACCAAGACACCACCTATACCTTGTAGTCGTAGCGGTACACCAAATTATTCTGCACTTCTAACGATTTCGTTTATTTTCGGCACAGATGATCATTGGACCTATTCAAGCGTTTTGACCCGCAGCACCACCAAATTTGCCCCTCAGGAACGGAGGGGTGGGGGTATCTTCAGAATTTGAAGCTCCAGGTCTAGTATGGTCCAATGAAGACCCACAAAGGCAAGTGAGCAGTCATTTTCGAATGATTTTCATCCGCTGATGTCGATTCTGACGTGAAAAATGAGTTGCGCAATGATTTGACAAAGATAATTGGTAATAATAAGAGATAAAGATGAAATCAAGTGGTCATCTATTGAGCTCTGTAGGAACTTGTTTTCTTTGTGATAAATACATGAAACTTGGTGTGACTGTTCATTATTACTTACTTCCCAAATATGGAGGGAGCACCACGCGTTCCGACGGATGACGTTGCGACGCAATATCAAGAAACAGTGGTCGCTATTTCCAGAACAGTCGATAGGAATATCATAATTTCTTCGATTTTTTCCATCAAGCCATATGCTTCCAAGATTCAATAACATATTTCTGTCGATTTTGGGAAATGGTGGGCTACCAGTGGTAAATCAGGTGCCTGTAAGGGGAACAGTGAGGTTTCTTCACCTCTAAATTTCCGCGGTCAACATCTTCGGGTAAAACCGAGGATAAAACCATTGTATAACTATTACTAGTAGGTCAGCCTCGAATTTGGGATTTTGTCGCTAGATGTCGCCTAGAGCAATAAGCTCGCAAGAAATTATCAGCGCATATGAGAAAAATTAAAATTTCTGTACCAGACCATCAACATCTATCAGTAAGTTGGGCGCCACGTTGAAATTTGAAGACAGCGTGATTTATAACCAATTTGAGCGACCAAACGACAAATGCTGAACACGCCACCTGCCCGTGCTTTCCGAAAATTGCACGATTTGAACGGCGGCTGGCCTACTAGGAGTAGTTATACAATGATAAAACTAACTACTTTGAAGTCTGTCCACACGAATATGTTATCTGGCTAACATTTTTCGTGTTTCGTCCTTCTAGGGACTCCTCAGTATGTTTATACAGATCTAGCGATCAAATGAAAGGATCTCAGAAAAGTCCTTTTGATTACTGGAAACTTTGTTTCTATAGCACAAAGCACTGTGCCGGGAATCGAACTCGGGAGCTCCACTTGCCGAGCGCTCACGCATTCCACTCGACTAGCGGGCTTCATTGATTTCATTATTATTGTGGAGTACCGGACCAAATGTGGACCACCCCTTTCTTTTTCGCAGAGAATGCAGTTGTACACATTCGGATATAGGCATAGACGATATAGGTGTATTCCACATTACCGAACCATCTTTTGGGCTAAGTGGGATTCAAGATTTTTATATTGGAGCTTTTTCCAGACGTAATTACTTTATTCATATCCGGCTGACTTCATTCATATCCTAACACTGGAATCACAGAAATTGCATTTACTTATTCTTTACCCATTTCAAACAAAACGGTATTCCAAAATCGGTTACTTTACTAGGTAGTCTGAATGATCTCGCGCGGTTGCGAAATCTGTTTAAACCATAGGAGTCCTCAGAAGGACGAAACATGGAGAATGTTGACCAGATGACATAATTATTCGTATGGACAAACTTGAAAATAGTTTTATCCGAAGATGTTGACCGTGGAAATTTGGGGGTAAAGAAACCTCACAGTTCCCTCTATCAAACACCTGACTTACCACTGGTAGCCCACCGTTTCCCCAAGTTGGCAGAAATATGTTATTGAATCTTGAAAGCAAATGGTTTGATGAAAGAAATCAAATAAATTATGATAATATATCGACTATTTTGGAAATGACGACCACTATGTTTTTTGATATTGCGTCGCGACGTCATGCGTCGGAACGCGTGGTGCTCCCTCCATATTTGGAAAGTAAGTAATAATGAACAACCCTACCAAGTTTCATGTATTTATCACAAAAAAACAAGTTCCTACAGAGGTCAGTAGATGACCACTTGATTTCATCTTTATCTCTTATTATTACCAATTATCTTTGTCAAATGATTGCGCAACTCATTTTTCACGTGAGAATCGATATCGGCGAATAAAAATCATTCGAAAATGACTACTCACTTGCCTTTGTGGGTCTTTATTGGACCATACCAGACCTGGAGCTTCAAATTCTGAAGATACCCCCACCCCTCCGTTCCTGAGGGGCAAATTTGGTGGTGCTGCGGGTCAAAACGCTTGAATAGGTCCAATGATGATCTGTGCCGAAAATAATCGAAATCGTTAGAAGTGCAGAACTTGGACGATTTTAGGCCCGTACCGCGACGACTATTGTGATATATCAAATCAATGGAAATCCATCTCTCTTTCTTGAAACATTTTTTTATTCAATTTACAACCCCTCGTCCCATTATGATATTGGACATTCGAAGTATTTCAGGAAGAGGAGGGTGTTTCTGAGTCGTTAAAAATTTTGAAGTTGGGGTGGGTGAAGGTGAGAGGGTTTGAGATGAGAATTTTACAATGTAGGTATGTTATGGATGTCCCCTTCGAAACGAGACTCGACGGGTCTCGGGAAATTTCCTAAATTCCACTTGGAAAAAAAATATTCAGGGTGGCTCGTTTCCATTGAAACACCTTCCGTGTCTAAGATCACTGAAGGAAGAAAAACTCCCATCTGGCTCGCACTAACCTACCCTCGACTTGTCATCTAACCAGTCATGCAGTGATGTAAAATACCCGGGTTTTTATATTTAAGGGTGGATACCCAGGGTAAATGCCCGGTATTTACCCAAAATCGGGTCTCTATTTTCATTAATTGTGACGAACAATAGGCCATTTTCGAGGCCATTTTCCTACTACAGTGCGCTTGCGTTCGTTTGCCAAATGAGTAAGATTTCCGGCGCGTAATTGAATATTCGAACAGGTTGGTACAAATTCGACTAGAACATACGCGAAAGTGATTGATAACGATGTTAGGTACAAAACTTTTTTATGTACCTAGGTATTTGATAGATTCACCCACCCATTAGCCCACCATTATATCACTATTTACATTCGATATAATTTCAAAACGTAAAAACATAAGCGATGATTTTACAAATGACCTTCTCTGCGATATGATATCAATACTTACAACACTCTTGAAATGTAAATGGAAGGACTGCACTACCCTGGATACATCTGGTTGTCTCTAGCGATAACTGCCAATTACCTACCTAGCAAAATGCCAATATGTGCCGCTCCTAAAAAGTACAAATTATTGCCAATATTTTCTATTACGAGCTCCAACTTTGATTACTGTTTGACTCCTGCCTAAATATTGATACGAACATTTGGAATAGTAGATGTGTTGACAGTTTGTTTTCCAGTTGGGCTTGTTAGGACGATTAGAGCATGGAATTACCATATAAGGTCCTTCTGCAGTGCAGGATCAATGAGGAAGCTGCTTTTCTAAGCAAATCACGTTCTGAAATGACATAACCTTAAAAATATGTGTCAAAACACAGCTAAAATTTCTGTTGTTTTGCCGTTAACTGTCGTCTGTCAGAATTTGTACCACCCTGCTGACGCTTGCGCTAAGATGGGCCCTTATACGAAAAGGATGTATTATCCCACCCTCAAAGGCCTTTTTGGTTACGAAACACCCTACAGGAAGGTCGTTGTGTCTATAGTAACTTTCATTATAGTGGTATACCCAACGCTTGCGCCAAATTTTGGCGTCAAATACAAAATTTGCGGACAAATGCTACAAAATCGCAAGAAAAACCGCCACAAAGTTGAAAAATACGCGCCGCAGCGAACAGGGTAATAGGCTAGAGGTTAATACACACTAGTGATTACTTATTTTTCATCAAAAAGTCCGCATTGCTCATTAAATTATAAATAACTGCGTTTTACATTGATCGGATGTGCGTACGCAACCCATAATGCAACCCCCACCAACTCTATTTTCAGTTTGACAAGCAACGGCCGTGACTTTCCGCTGCTGTCTGCTGTCAACGTCAACTATTTATTCGCCATTTTGAACTTCGCTCCGAGTGTCGTACGTTTGTGAACAAGTGGGCCGCTATTCTTGAATCGTGTGAGAAAAGTCCCTGGGAGTAAAATACATTCCGCAGTACACTGATGTAGCGAGTGTTGCCTAAAATCGTGGTTTTTAGGCAACTTTCGCTAGTCAAACTGAAAATAGAGTTGTTGGGGGTTGCATTATGGGTTGCGTACGCACATCCGATCAATGTAAAACGCAGTTATTTATAATTTAATGAACAATGCGGACTTTTTGATGAAAAATGAGTGATCACTAATGTGTATTAACCTCTAGCCTATTACCCTGTTCGCTGCGGCGCGTATTTTTCAACTCTATGGCGGTTTTTCACGCCATTCTTTAGCATTTGTTCGCAAATTTTGTATTTGACGCCATTACTTCAGAAGACGAGTATGCGCGCTGATGGCGCGCTGGATAATGAAAGGTACTATTGATCCGCAAATATTCCATTGGCTGTCACTTTGACCAGGAGTGTTGCCAACTTACGTGTTCGTTGTTTTCATACAAAACCCACGTTTCGACGTCACACTAATTGAGCGTATTCTCGAGATAATTTCCGTGAAAACTTGTTTTCGATCGCCCTTTATAACTTACTCCATTGCGTGCGCAGGAAGATTACCTATTGTGTGAGCACAAAGATGCGCAGTAGGTAGGTAGTTATCAATTATAGTGTTGTTACAAAATAGTGACCGTTCTGCCGTGCATCTATAGTATCTAGTAGCTACGTTTATTATTCAAAATTCAAACTTGATAACATTGACATCGCCTAGGTTACGTACATGTAAGTACCTACCTCCCCCAAGGTAATTCCTATTTATAATCATCAGTGCTGATCAGGAATTGCTGAAACAAAATTGCTCCTGACGGTACCTAGGTACCTACATAGGTACTTAGTAGGAGTCCAATAAAAATAGAAATGTGTAATAGTAGGTGTAGGTAGGTAGATACTAAGTTGTCACTAATAGCGACTGTTTCAGATCGTCAGTCATGGAGGAGGCGCATCAGTGTCAACAATGTTCATATGAATTCGAATTGAAGTTTCAACTGAAACACCACGTTCAAAGAGCCCATAAAAATGTTAACGCTGCAGAACTGTTCCATGCCGTCGTTGAGCCCGAGCAGTTCTCGTGCATTTGCTGCGAATACAAAGGTTGCTACGGTTGGGACTTGTACGAACACTGCAAACACAAACACCACGGCAGGATCGACGACGATATTGAACGAAGCTTATTTTGTGATGAAAACATTTATAAATTTCTTTGCGATCATTGCCGATCCAAGACCGATTCCGCTTTGGTTCAAGTGAAACACTTGAGCTTGAAAACGCACACGTTCGAACATGCTGCCACTGAAAACATCTCTTGGTTTCGTTGTACAAAGTGTTCGTATAAAGCCAAACGGAAATCGAACTTGAAAAAGCACATGTTGAAACATGCTGCCGCTGAAGACATCGTTTGGTTCCAATGTACAGAGTGTTCGTACAAAACCAAACGGAAAGTGCACTTGAAAACGCACATGGTACAACATGCTGCCGCTGAAGACATACCTTGGTTCCAGTGCAAGAGGTGTTCGTATAAAGCAAAACGAAAATCGCAATTGAGAACGCACATGTTGAAACATGCTGACGCTGGAGATATCGATTGGTTTCAATGTACAAAGTGTTCGTATAAAGCCAAATGGAAACTGAGCTTGAAAACTCACATGTCGAAACATTCCGGCATTGAAGACATCGTTTGGTTCCAATGTACGGAGTGTTCGTTCAAAACCAAATGGAAAGTGCACTTGAAAACGCACATGGTAAAACATGCTGCCGCCGAAGACATCCCTTGGTTCCAGTGTGAAAAGTGTTCGTATAAAGCCAAGCGGAAATCGAACTTGAAAAAGCACATGTTGAAACATGCTGCCGGTGAAGACATCGTTTGGTTCCAATGTACGGAGTGTTCGTATGAAACCAAATGGAAAGCGCATTTGAAAACGCACATGGTAAAACATGCTGCCGCTGAGGACATCGTTTGGTTTCAATGTACAAAGTGTTCGTACAAAGCCAAGCGGAAATCGAGCTTGAAAGTACACATGTTGAAACATGCTGCCGTTGAACGACATTGATTGGTTCCAATGTACCGACAATTTGTTCGTATAAAACAAAATGGTTCCTTCAAATCGCACATGTTGAATAGATTTGAGATGGTATTATAGCACAATAAATTTGTTTGGACAGTTTCTTCAAAATTTGGCATTTACGTCATTTTACCCTGTGCTTGGGGTAAGATGGGAACGGTTAAGGGTAAGATGGGAACTGGCGGATGTAAGTTGAGAACTGGGTGACGAAAACACTAGGTATGTTGGTGTGAAAACTACATAATAGGTGTCCCAGGTTTCTATGCACAAAAAAAACACATAAAAGAGAACAAAGACGATTCAGTTCCTCAAGTATTATGGAAATCGGATCATGCATTGCTGAAGAAAATTGATCAGAATTTTGGCAAAAAAAAATAGATACGCTACTGCGATTTTACCATTGTTCCATTGCTACCCTCGTTGCTACCTATTCCTGTAATACATTGACCTGTTATGTCACTTTAAAAAGTTGACATCTTATTTTTCAAAAGTGTCATCACTTCCCTGCCTGCCCGACGGACAAACTTTCAAAAAATTAGTGAGAGATCTCAGTTAAGTTGGACAATTTAAGCCAAGCGATCACAATCGAGGGCCTAATCGAGATCTTGATAGGGAAAATGAAATTTTGGAAGCAATAAAAAATCGTCCGGAAACGAGCATTCGAAGGGTTGCAGCTCAGTTCGACATATCCAAATCAACGGTGGGCCGAGTTCTTCGCCGCGAACGTTTGCATGCCTATCATGTCCAGCGTGTTCAAGCATTGATGACAGAAGATCAACCAAGGAGAATGGCTTATTGTCAGTGGCTACTGCATCAGATTGCTGAAGAACCAGATTTCCTCAAGTTGTGTACGGATTTCAAAAGATATAGTGATGGTAATTTAAACAAAGCGCATATACTCTTGGCGAAGGGTCGAAAATCGCAACAATTTAATTGCGAGCAGACTGAATTTCAAATTTTACCCTTTATGTTCCCTCGAAAACTGTCAATCTAGTTTTCTTCCCTCTTTTTCTAGAACGGCATTCGAGTAGTATTCAGCCAAATATCAACGTGAAAAATGATTATCGTTTACGCATTTTCAATAAAACACAAATGATAGAGGAAAAACAAAGCAACACAATAGGCGAAATACCGCCGCTTACGTGACCAAACCGCAAAGTTGTACACACGGTGACGGCTTCCCGACGGCCGCGATTGACAATTTGTCATACGCTGAAACTTCCAGAGTGCGGGCGATGGCTAGACTCGGTGTCGTAGAAGATGGGGTCCAAGCTAGTGCGACAGGATTTGCCGGGTGGTTTGGAAAATTGCACTCAAACCAAAAGCGGGCTCTTCGTTGGATCGTTCCTTTCCCAAGGAAAGAGTCGCTCAAGGAATTCCCTGTTGCGTAAATGCGACGATGTCGATGACGGTGACATTGACGGCTTGCTGGCAAAATCTCCAGACTTTAAAACGGGGTGACAGGAAAATGGAAATGTCGGGAACTTGATCGCAAAAAACTCGTTATGTAGCAGAAAAATTGAGTGATGGGTAAAAGAAGAAACCTACAACAATTCACTCAACTCAATGTCGACTCCAACTCGAAAAAAGATGACAAAAAGAGGAACCAAATCAGTCTTTACCTCCAGGTGACGGTACCCACTGCGTTACCCACTGCTTTACTCGTGACGCTACAAGTTCGGTCAACTAATACATTTAGATTAAGAGAGGGTAATGCAACAACTGTTGCGACGCCATATTGGCGTTTATTCGTCATAGCTCGTGCACATGACGTAAGTGGGAATACAAGAGAGAGAGAGAGAGAGAGAGGGGGATTTCACTAGCATGGGAAACATAGTTATAGCAGGTGATCATTATTACGGGTGACTCAATCTTCATCCGTGAGGATATTATTTTATTAGATTTTACCTCATATACGGTGACGTCACACTGATAAGGACTCTAATTTTTGCGTTCCACTCTGGGTTCCAACAGAGTTCACTCGTGAAGAACACAGGGGTCATGTCTTCAGGGCGAATAGGTTGCACGTTACGGAGGAAGGCGTCTTCGCGTAACTTGAAAATTCAAATATTATAACGCGTCGATTTCCTGTGTAGTACAAGGGAAGGAATTCAATTGATTACTCGCGCGTGATTTTAACAGTAGAATTGTGGCACTTTGACCACTCAAAATTCGGGAATTTTACTGGGAGGAACCGCCAAGCTTGGACGGTCCCGCCGACACATCCGAGGCTCAGAAACTCAGTGACTTTAGTTAATTAACCATGAATAAATTAGTAATTGAATTTACCTGCGGCGCGGCCTGCAACGAAAATGCAGCTCGGTTCAAAGTTGGGTCGGAACTCGATTGCCAGTCGCGAGTCCCGTTGGTCCTATTAATCAACTTCGGTTATCTTTTCACCGCGTGGTCTTGCGGACCAATAAAAGCGGACCTTCTTGGGGGGTCCAGTTCTGATGCGACGCTGCACGTCCGTTTGTTGAGTCTGGAAAATATATGATAAGCTTGAGTTTTCAAGGGAATAATTCAGCAGTCTGGTTGACTCCTGGATTACATTGAAGCATCGGAATGTTTAGCAGGGGAAAAGGCGGTCGTAATTTAGTTCCGAATCTCTCTCATAATTCGAATCAACTATAGAAAAATAGCAGTTGGGTTACAACAAGAAGAATTGAGCTTCAACAATTATTTAAAAGAAATCCCGAGTAGGGGAACCAAGCAAATAAGGCCCGGCTTGCTACACAATAAACTCTGCATTTTCTGTGCTCACTAGCGAGTTTTCGTGTTTGCTGAAGGCCAATTGACATATACTTTATAGAAGTTTTGCAATGTACCTTTTCACTCTCTTTCTTGATTAGAGAGTGAGTTAATTAGACGCGGATATTATCAAACAATCAGGATGTATTCTTATTTCAGAAACTACGTAAAATCGAATTGAATGACTTCTTGTTGTTGACTGAATTCAGCACAATTTGAGACTGTGTAATTAACAATTAATTCAAATGAAGCCGTTGAGGTTCAAATAATTAAATCAGCGGTTGTGAATTTAAAGGCTGTATAAGTTATTAGGTGTGGTTTTGAACTTTGTTCATTTGTACGTAATGGTTTGTTGAATCATCCCAAGTATTCCAAGAAATAATCTAGAAAAAAACTGGGGATTTGTTCACATACTCAATCAAGTGTTAAAGGCGAGGTTGAAGGGTTGCGGAAATCTATAGAAAAATTGAACACGTTTTATTGCAGTATCTACGTCTCACACTAGTACTATAGGAGAAAGGGAGAAGGTGAACAATCAAGTGTAGCTTATATGTAGTTGTTGGAATCCAAAATTAATTGTCCGGTGGAAACTCACCTTTACTCATTTTCCATCCGATTTTTATTACCGCCAACTTGTCTGATTAGTGATTATTATGAAATATGTAAAAATTTGTTTGTTTAAACATGTGCACTTTCTCGAGTTAGGTAGTAGGTACCCACCTACCTATGCTCTTCATCGTAGTACGTTGCTGTCTCAAAGTTGAACGTGGCTTTTGTTTAACTTGGTATGAACAGTGGTTACACTGGAAGTACAAGTGCCATTCAATTTCTACATTCATAGCATGTACTCGAGCATGTGTTTCAACGCGTGTTGATGACTTCAGATGAGACAGAAGAGACTTCTGCTTAGTTCGGTACGAACAATGGTCACCTACACTGGAACCAGTTGATTTCTCAATTTGCAGCATGTTTATTTATCATGTGCCTTCTCAAATCTGGCTTGCGCTTAGCTCGGTACAGACAATGGTCGCACTGAAACCATTCAATTTTCTCGCTTTTAGCATGAATAAGCTGATGTTTTTTCAAATTCGACTTTTCTTTAGCTCGATACGAACAGCTATTGCAATGGAACCAGTTGATTTCTTCATTTGTTGCGTGTTTATTTATCACGTGTTCGCTCAAATATGACTTTCGTTTAGCTCGGTACGAGCAATGGTTGCACTGGAACCATCCAATTTCTTCGTACGTAGCATGACTCAACTGGTGTCTTTTCAAAGATGACTTCTGTTTAGACCGGAACGAACAATCGTTACACTGAAACCAGACGATTTCATCCGTGGCATGTTTATTTATCACGTGCTTTTTCAATTGCGCCTTGCGTTTGGCTCGGTACGAACAATTGTTGCAATGGAACCAGTTGACTTCTGCATTTGTAGCATGTTTGTTCATTTTGTGCTCCTTCAAATTCAATTTTCGTTTGGCTTGGTACGAACACTGATCGCACTGAAACCATACAATTTCTTCATTCGCAGCATGATTCAACAGGTGACTTTTCAAATTTGACTTGTGTTTAGATCGATATGAGCAATAGTGGCACTGGAACCATTCAATTTCTTCATTCGTAGCATGTTTCAACAAGTGTCTTTTCAAAACTGAGTTATGCCTAGCTCGGTACGAACAATGGTTGCAATGGAACCAGTCGATTTCTTTATTCGTAGCATGTTTCGACTTGACGTGCGCTTTCAAGTTTGACTTCCGTTTAGCTCGTAAAGAACAGTGCTTGCACTGAAACCAGCTGATTTCCTCAATTGAATCCTTAGTTGATATGTTCGGTCCCTTTATTCCAGCATATCTTGCAGCAGGCCCATTCAAATCTGACCATTCCATGTCTTCGACCTCTTCTGTGGTTTCTTGAGGCTCACTCGTTGGCACCTTTCCACACAAAACGTGATGTTTCACGACAAATAAACTTGAATTCGCTTCGTATTTGCAGTAGCCACACGGGTATTTTCCAATATCTCGACAAAACGTCAAATATTCATTGTTCCCGTTTCCCGAATTATTATGTATTTGTTTGTAATGTTCATATGTTTCGAAACGATAATAGCTGTTGTAGTTGCAGTAGATGCATGAGATCTGTTCCAGTTCGACAACGGCTTGGTACGGTTTGGCTGCATAAACATTTTTGTGAGTCCTCTGGACATGATGGTCGAGTTGAAAGACGGATCCAGTACGATGTGAACACTGCGAACAGTTATAAGTGTCAACAACTTCGGGTGGTGGTGGTAGTTCCAACCTGAAGTAACACAGAAATGAGACTTGATAGAAACTATCTAATAAGGGATCCACTAGCAACTCACATTTTGTGATGCTGAAGAGTTGAGTAGATTGTTAGGAATAAAATATGGAAACGCCAATTTGGAGTTTAGACAGCGCTAAGCGCGGGAGAAGGAGTTTATCAGCCACCAACTTAGCAATAACAGGTTGACGATATTATTGGGAAATGGCCGGACAACAACAGGACACAAAGTCCTCCGTCTGGCGAGTATTTTCGATTGACATCGTAGATCCTGCGCATGTCTTAGAGGCTGGCAGCCCTGATTGTCATGGATGACATTTGATTGACAGGTGTCACGCTCCTCGAAGGCGGGAGACTTGAAAAATGATGAAACCGTCGGTCGAACCGTTTCGACGTTCTACTCGAGAAAAGTTGAACAAAAACACGAATTGACAGGAAACAAAATAAATTTCCATTAAAACATCAGCAAAATCTGAATAAATCAGATTCTCCCCATAAAACACCTAACTTAGGATTGACAGACTAGCAAAATGACACATAATTGTCAAAATGAACAAAAACAATTGAAAACACAACAACAAAATATGTCATACTGTCAGTCAGTGAAAAAGAGGAGATACGCAGATTCGGAAGAAGGCACTCAGTGGAAGAACCCAGTCAAAGAAACCCCTGAGTCAAGCCATGAGAAAAAACCCTCACATATGTGACAAATGAATAACAAAAACTCACTGATAAATTTCGGTATTCAGTGTAAGTGCAATTAGTAAGACAAAATCGCAGAAACATCAGTGAACAAATGTAAAAACATCAGTGAACAATGCATAATAAATCAACAAATCAACAATGCAGATAAAATCATCAAGAATGCAGATAAAATCATCAACAATGCATAAAAACCCAAAACAAGACAAAATAGGGGTAGTTAGTAGAATCCTGTGGAATACCTACATTGAATATCTGACAAACCTAGCAGCGAGCATAAAAACAAAAACATGACATAAAAATACCAAATGGAAGTCATGAAAGCGGCGGACAATGACATTTATGAAAATCAAATCATGACACAGACAAAAATACAAGTGAGTAGGTACAATGATAAGTGATTACATGAGAAGCAAATCATACACGAAATTATTGAAGTGGCCACAAAAATATTGAGATGAGAATCAGTGAGTTCACAAAATTCGTGAGACGACAAAAAATACATCAAAAATTAGAACGTAAATTCAATGATGGAATTTAAATAAAGACGCACTAGATTTACGGTGCTGCCGATATAAAGTTGGTAAAAATAGAGAATAAACTCCAGCAATCGGGCCTGCAACAAAAAAACATTCCCAGGCTCGCGATATTATTTCACGATGCCTCTCGGTTTCTTCGCGCTCGAGCTCCAGTTTGCGTTCTTTCATCCATGTGACATCGTCAATAACACGTAGGTACTTGGTACTCAACACACGTCCAGGGCCAAGAGGGCCGTTGGGCATCCCAGAAAATCAGTTAAAAACCGCGAAAACCCCTTTTCGGTCCTCTTCTTTGTTCTGAATTCCCGGAAACAAATGAAATTGACGCTCGAACAGGAAGATGCGATTTGAGAAACGAAAATTGAATCACTCAAAAAACTAACGCCGTCACACCAAAAGCGTTTGGGAAATTATGTTGGTGAATAAATGAAAAATTACTCATCTCTGAAAGTCAATCTTGACGAACATCGTCGGGCACAACTGGCTTTGACAAAGCACGACACAAGAGTCCCTAATATAGAAATATTTCACTCGCGTCGAAGTATTAGAGTAAGTTTGTCTCGAAGTTTGTGGAAAGTCGGTGAAAATGCGTTCCATCACAACCTATCCTGCGACACATCAAGCTGGAGGTAATAAAATTGTCTTTCTGTCAAACATATTTTAGAATCTTTCAAACCACCTCCAACCTCTCTCGAATTTTTCTAATTGTTACCTAATTAAAGAGACGTTTTTTCTCTGTCAACTGTCGATCATTAAGGAATAAATTTTCCAGCAAAATCAGGTCGATTTTTATTTCGAGAGGGACATCCAAAGACACGTATTGTCAAATTTTTATCCTCAACCCTTCCGCCTCCCAATTACGAGAATTTTTGAAACGGGTTGAAGGTTGGAGGGTATGAATAAGAAATCTTGGAATTATTTTTCACCGAGAGAGAATTTTATCACCTATAATGTATCACAATAAGGTACCTATAGATATTGCTATTCGGAATTTTTAAGTAGGGTAGGGTGAAGGCGAAGGGGTTGAAGATAAAAACGTGACAATACGTGTCTTGAATGCCTCTTTAGAAATAAGAATCAAACTGTTTTCGCTGGGAAATCTATTTTTCCAAGAATTGGGAGTGAATCTAGGGCAAAAACTTCCCTTTAATTAACAATTAGCGAGCATTTTCAGAAGTGTTGGGAGGTGACTTGAGAAAAATCGAAACATGTTTGACAGAAAGAGAATTTAATCACCTTCAATTTGATGTTGAAAGTGAGGTATGGTGGGGGCGAAGGGGTTGAAGGTTGAAAATGAAAATTTGACAATGTGTGTTCTGGTTCTGAATCTCCTCCTCAAAATAAAAATAGACCTGTTTTGGCGTTTTCCTGAAACAAAAATTGACGGCGAGAAATCTGGGGTGGGTCCTTTTGAAAAAAATCACCTGTACCTAGTACCTAGGTATACCTACCTCTGATGGGTAGGTATTACCTACTCTTAATCGATATCTAGCTAATTGTACCTAAATATGAAATTACCCATCTTTTATTTTGGGAATGACGCATTGTCGCAAAAGTTATTTAGTTTACAAAATAGGGTTTGGGATGTGTGATACCTAATGGACCAAAAAAATCTTATCGGTTAGGTAAGTACCTACCTATCATCTACTTATTTTTATTGTACATAATACGTTAATCAAATCAAATACATCAAGACGGTTATTCTAACACAATCGTAGCGTGCATACATGTGTCTGTTCAAATTCTGCTTTCTGCTTTCTTGCTTTCTTATTTCTTTCTTTGTAGGGGAAGTACGGACAAAATGATCCCCCTAAGCAAACTCACCGGTTTTGAACTCAAATTTAGACATTTTTCACCGTTTCTTGCGTGTAAGTCACTATTCGCATACTTATTTATAACATACATACAGCTGAATTACTAAAAATTCAATATGAGCAAAATATAATGGAAAACGTGAAATTGCCGAAAAGGATCATTTTGTCAACAGGAATGTCTAAAATGATCCCAGTGGTGTCGGCAAAATGATCCCTGAATATTATTCCCAGCAAATTATTTTTTAAATATTTAATTTCCCAAAAAACAATAACACAAAACATTCAACATCAATATAAGATTCTGGAGTAAGCAAAAAACATGAACATTCCATTCTTGATATGAGAATTTTCAATAAACGTAGAAGGAATAGTTGAAAAAAAACAAGTAGTTGTCGAAGTACAAGTTTTTCGCTTGTACTCCGACATTCTGGAACTGTTTTTCACTCAATAAAATGGGCGCATAGGAAAGTGCATTAGCACAAAACGATCCCCTCAATTATTTGCAAAATGATCCCGGGATCATTTTGTAAATTTGATTTGGGATCATTTTGTCCAAAGGCGAATAATTACAAATATTGTAACCTCACAACTGTAAATATTCCAACCAAAGAGAAACAAGTACTGTAGGAGGTATATAAAGAGGTGTATTTTATCGTAAGATGCAACCACTTTCCAAATTTGCATTTACCTGGTGCTAAACATGAAATTCCCACAGAATCCTTCTTAGAGCAGCAACGCACCACACGAACTTTGCTAGATTGCAGAAAACCAGTAGACGAAAAATACTGCCAATCATACATCAGCGTCGTAGAGTATCAAGCTCTTTAAGGTAATTTCATCCTTCATGCTGACATCTATGTAATAGCGTGGAAACTTGGAAAGGATCATTTTGCGCGCGGGATCGTTTTGTCCGTACCTCCCCTACTTGCCGAGGTACCTACTAGACTTTGTTGTGTTCAAATGTTTTAGCAGGTTGTGTCTCTTCAAATTTGACTTATGTCTAGTCTGGAACGAGCAATGGTTGCACTGAAACCAGATGGTCTCTTTATCAGTAGCATGTTTCGACATGTTATGCTTTTTCAAGTTTGTTTTCAGTTTGGTACGGTACGAACAATCATCGCACTGGAACCAGTTGATTTCTTCATCCGCCGTATGTTTGAACATCATGTGCTCTCGCAAAGTAGATTTTCTTTTAGCTTGGTACGGACAAACGGTGCACGGAAACCGTTTGATCTCTCTGTTTGTACAGAGGTTAGTTGTGTTCGCGTGTTTCACCTGGTCGTGTCTCTTCAAATTTGACTTATGTCTAGTCTGGAACGGGCAATGGTTGCATTGAAACCAGAGGGTCTCTTTATCAGTGGCATGTTTCAACATGTTGTGCTTATTCAAGTCTGGTTTCAGTTTGGTACGGTAGGAACAATCGTTGCATTGGAACCAAGTGATTTCATTCGCAGCATGTTCTATCCTGTTGTGTATTTCCAAAGATGGCTTTCCTTCAGCTCGGTACGAACAGTGGTTGCACTGGAACCAGTCGATTTCCTTGCATTCAAACCCGTTGATCTCTTCATTCGTGGAATGTTTCACGATATGCTTACTCATTGTTGTTTTGTATTTAGCTTGATATGGGCAATGGCTGCACTGAAACCCGTTGTTCGTCTCGATATACGTTGACGTGTATAATTCAACATTCTCGATGAGTTGCGTGCCTTTGGCTTCTACTGTGGTTTCTAGTGAATTTGCCTCCAATTCAGCTTCATAAACATTTGTGTGGTTCCTCCTGAAGTGGTGGTGATGGAAAAGGCTAGAATCAGTCCGATATGAACACTGCGAGCAGTTGTATATGCGTTCGGGAAGTTGATCATTTTCGGGTAGCTCCAACCTGGAATAGCACAGAAATAAAGCTTGATAAAAACTATGTTCTACTATTTGGGAAAAGCACCTATGTAAAAGGCGGGTCCTGGCTCAAATTAATCCCGTTTCCATAAAAAGAAGCAAGTCAAACCCATCTTTTTACTTTATTAGGTACCTACCTAGGTAAATGCAATTTATAGGTAGGTAGGTAGGTTCATACTCAAGGGAAGCCCGGGCAACACGGGTACTGTAGTATATCTTGGTTAGGTACGGCACCACTTCTGTAGGTAGTATATCCTGGTCACGGCACCATTCTGTGGTGTAACCCCGTTTTCGATCTTTGGCTCTGATCGTCGTTGTCCCTGCCCTTCTTGACGTTGTTCACCTTTTACCTACGTTGTGTTGAGTTCTTACTCGAGATATATCGTTGGGGATGAGGTTTGATTCTTAAATGGAACGCGAATGGAATGCAAGCAAAATGAATGTTTTATTGAAGATCAATTTGCAAAGTTTTAAATGAATTTGTTTCTTTTCTCAATTCACCTCACAGCAAGAGATTGACGGTGATGAAAATGACACAACATAAATAAAGAACAACAACACACAAAACAAAAAAAAATATTACAAATTATTTACAATCCAGGAATTTACAACAATGAAATGAACACAAAATCAGATTAGCAAAACAAAACAAGGAATCATGGAACATGTTAAACTGTCAATTTGATCGCAAAGAAGAAGTGACGTATTCGCTAACAGGCACACATGGGAAGAACACGTCAAAGAAATCCATGCGTATAACCTGGTTGATTGCTAGAAAATCCCTTCCCAAATGATCTGAATAAAAGTCAAGTGTGAATGAGTCATGATGAAATGACAGAGAAGTCACTCCAGTGATGCATTGATGCAAGTCAGGGTGAATCATTCACACTTGGTTTTTATTCAGATTATTTGAGGAGGGAGTTTTCAGCAATCAACCAGGCTATACGCATGGGTTTCTTTGACGTGTTCTTCCCATGTTTGCCTGTCAGCGAATACGTCACTTCTCCTTTGCGATCAAGGATCAATCTTGTTTTGTTTTGCTAATCTGATTTTGTGTTTATTCCATTGTTGTAAATTCCTGGATTGTAAATAATTTGTAATGATTTTTTTTGTTTTGTGTGTTGTTGTTCTTCATTCATGTTGTGACATTTTCATCACTGTCAATCTCTTGCTGTGAGGTGAATTGAGAAAAGAAACAAATTAATTTGAAACTTTGCAAATAATTGATCTTCAATAAAACATTCATTTTGCTTGCATTCCATTCGCGTTTCATTTTAGAATCGAGCCCCATCCCCAACGACACATTCTCATCTCGAGTAAGAACTCAACACAACGTAGGTAAAAGGTAAACAACGTCAAGAAGGGAAGGCACAACGACGATCACAGCCAAACATCGAAAACGGGGTTACACTACAGAATGGTGCCGTGACCAGGATATACTACAGAAGTGGTGCCGTAACCAAGATATACTACAGAAGTGGTGCCGTAACCAAGATATACTACAGAAGTGGTGCCGTGACCAGGATCTACTACAGAAGTGGTGCCGTAACCAAGATATACTACAGAAGTGGTGCCGTAACCAAGATATACTACAGAAGTGGTGCCGTGACCAGGATACTCAAAGATGAGAATGTTGTGGGATGATGTTGATCTTATGTTTGTTGTCACACTTCACTACTGATTATTTTGTTTTCATGAGCGATAACTCGATCTGGAGAAGATGAGGTGCTGACGACCCAAGCGAGTTGTGTAATTCCCAAGACGAGATTCAACATCGCTGAACCAACAGTTTGCTCTTCCACACTCAGCCCCGCTGGACCAGCAGTCTACTTCTCCACACTCAACGTCGCTGATCCAGGAAGGCCACTTGAAACTATCGTCTACTCGACACCGTTGAATCGCCGATCACTTGAGAAAGAAAAAATCGACAACTGGTCCATCAATAGACCAACACAAAGTACCTACTGCTCGAGATGCTTCACCCGACATCATTGGATTCCCAGCTTGTCATCCACTCTCGAAACACTGTCACCGGAGAGCGGAATAAAAGATAATGAGTAAAAGAGAAACGTGGGTCCCACACCCGATCCGTACTGAATATTGGGAACTTGTTGACTATGATCCGGGCTTATTCCAGACCTGACATTCTGAAGGATTTAAGGAAAGAGGGTAAGAGCCGAGTAAACCGCAGAAATAGTACCGTAACGGGACATTGTGATGGGCACAGAGTGAAACGCTGTCGGGAACCAGTTTTTTTCAAGAGCGTGGAAGAGGAATGTTGTGAGAAGGGCTAAGTTGTTTGTTTTGTGTGGCCTTTTTTTTTGCTGGTTTTCGTTCCGTTTTATGAACGACAACTCCAATTGCGTGGCCAAATAAAAACTTGCCATTGATATTCAATAAACATTCATTTTGCTTGCATTTCATTCGCGTTTCATCCAAGAATCAAACCTCATCCCCAACGACACATTCTCATCTCGAGTAAAAACTCAACACAACGTAGGTAAAATTGAAACGACGTGGGGAAAGGAAGAAACAACGACGATCACTCCCATCATTGAAAACGGAGTTACACTACAGAAATGGTGCCGTGACCAGGATACACTACAGTACCTTCCTAACTAGAATCAGGAAATGCAGTTGACCCTCGAGTTGACCCTTCTGCTGAAAATCCGGTACAAGATTTTTCAGGGGAACAAGCCTCGAAACACCAATAGTTGAATTATTGAGTTGAACCGCGAAAAATTTTGACTACCTTTCAGTCAATTTTCACCTTGAAAATGTATGATCGACACCGGAGCCGCAAAGTCTTTCATGAGCCTAAAAATTGCGGAAAATCATTCCATCAGTAGGTAGGTATCTATAATTGAAGGAGACGACCCCATCAATGAAATAAAAACCGCACATAGCACGACGCCAGGAAATTTCAGCAAGATAATCAAGACACCTGAAATTTTATTATCAAAACCATACCTATTTTCAAATTCCATCAATATTTCGACTGTATTCTGGAATGGGGCATCCTTGAAGCTTCAGGAGCAATTATTGATGCGCGTTGATAAGTAGTTTCAATTAGTTGGAAATAAAACCTAGCGACGTCAAAAAGACTGCTTTCAGTGTGGACAATGGACACAATCATTTCAAAAGATTGCATTTGGTTTGAAGAAAGTGCCGTCCAACCTTTCAGCGCGTTGTGAATAACATTTCAAAAGGTATACAAAACGAAACCAGCTTTGTAAGTATACGTGGACGATATCATACTGTTCAGGTAGTAGGTACTTCCTTTAAGGAACACATTGTTAGGAGCTGCGAATCCCGCATGCATTCTGGAGCATACGTGGTATTTCTCGACTGGTTGCATCAGACCGCAGCGTACAAGTGCAAAGCTTCTAAATTACAAACGAACGTGAACGCAAAATCCGTGACAATATCATCAGACTCCGTGAAGTATTCAATAGACCTGGGAGGGTCCGCTCACAAGTCAAGCTAGAAAAACCAGAGTTTCTAAAGAAAGAGGTCCAATACCATTACAATACAGTTGAATTCAGTGTCTTTGTCTGATGCATCAGTGCATACCCCGAGCACTTAAGCCTGCAAAACAAAAGCGGATACCTACTTGCAAAACAAAAGCGACTATCTACAGTTCTCTCTGATAGACATTTCCAACGTTGCCTCTTCTTGCATAAATCGGTGATCATGTTCATGAGATAATGACGTGAAGATGAAATTTTTGTCGAGATTTTTTGTTTTTTGAGTGAATTTGTGAAAACTTGGGCAAAAATGGGTCTAAGTGGGAATCTCATACCTAATCCAGTTTTTTGTCTATGAATTTCATTATTCAAGTAGAAATTTTGTTGGACAGCAGTTTCTAAAAACGAGGACAATTCATTTCAAAAACTGTCTGGAAGAGAGGAATTCAATAGCATATTTTTTTGTCAAAAGTCGACATTCTGTAATTGAAACGGATGGGCATAATTTGGTGACATTGAAACAAATCAACAATGAAAAAGGAGTAGAGGAGAAGAATTGTTCGTAGGAGGGGTTTAAGGTCCAATTTCTCAGAAATATGTTTCTCGGGATCTGAGTACAACATATGAAAAATTCGGCCAAATTCATCAAAACCACTTTTTCATAGTGAACGTGCATTCGGGTGAAGCAAAATGGACAATGGCCCAGTTTCTTTGACCCCTCACGAAAGTTGAATTTTGGAGCCGGATAGTTTTGTTGGAAATTGCAATTAAAAAATTCCCTGTCTCAGCTTTGATTTGTGACCCTTTATCAAAAAAACAGAAAATAAATTTTGACAAAGCATAAACCTTGGACAGAAATGGAAAATAATCAAAAAGATCTCAATAAAGCAAAAACCCTGGAGAGAAATAAAAAATTATCAAACATAATTCTCACCCTTTTGTCTGATGGCTTGGTTGGACGTTCTTTTTGGAAGGAGCGGCCATTTTGCACTCTACACGTCTATACTAGTTACTAGCGAAAGTCAAAGTGAAAATACTGAAAATATCAGAATGGCCGAATGCCGGCTTTGCTTCCCGTTATATATGCCTTTCCGGCAAAGAGGGAGGGGGGAATGAATAATGACTGGGTTTTTGAACAACTGTCTAGCTCGACAGGCCACTTAAGAACTTTGTACCTGAAAATGCCTCTATACATTCTCCGTTAATGTTCATGTCATCTTTTGAGGTTGAATAGCAATACTGAGAACAAGAACAAAAGGTCGAAGAACAAAAAGACTGAAGAACAAATGATCAAAAATACAATAGACCTGTCAATCAATCAATCAATAGATCCTGAATTCAGAGAAATTTGAGGCTGTGTACGCAGGGTATCAATATTTCTCCCTCAAAAATAAAGATAGGTACCTAATAGCCCAGTCAACGAAAAAAAAAAATTGCGAAAATAAATAGTGTAGTTCCAAAAATTGGCAAGATGTTCTCGAAAGCTTGCTGATCACTGTGTTGAAAGTCCCCATCGATAGGTGGTGTAGAATCGCCGCCATTATTGATACATTTCAAGTTTTTTTGCAGTTATCACGATAGATTGCAATCCCATCGGAAAACCGCTCGGTTCGAATGGAAGGCGATCAAATTGTCCGCAAAAAAGTTGCTCATCACTTCCAAGTATCTGTCATAACTTTGGAGAAATTGGCCTGTGAGCGTCAGGTGTGAGTCGTGGAGGAGATATTTCATTTCTCACGGTATTTTTGAAGAATTACCAAGAACTACAATGCAGTGCTGTTTAGGTGATCTTCGGTTATGGATATTAAAATAAAAAAATAAAAATTCGGCCTCCACTTCAAGAAATATGGGGAGGTTAAAAGGAAAAAATTAAACCTCTAATATTTTCGGTTGTTTGGGAAAATTTTAAAAAAATTTCCAGGAGTAATTATGGGCGATCCATTTATGATACAAGGTGCAAAAGACAAACCAATCATTGTACAGGGTGAGTCTGTACCCTGGATTTTTTCAGACCGCGCGTAAACCTGCAAAGCGCCTCAACACCTGAAAATGTCCGTAACCAACACTACGAGAATCAGAACAATAGGTGACCTAAACTGGTTTGTCTGTCACTCATTGTTATGATTTTGGCAGTGTTGGTTACGATTCTTTTCAGATGTTTCGATGCGGCTTTGCAGATTTACGCCCGGTCTGAAAAAATCCGGGGTACAGACTCACCCTGTACAATGATTTGTCTGTCTTTTGCACCTTGTATCATAAATGGATCGCTCATAATTCCCCCCAAAAATGTTTTCAAAATTTATCAACACGTTCACTGCCGCGCTGGTCCCATGGGACCAACAGAGAATTTTAATTTTTTTTGGTTCCTGGCTTAAGTACGCTGCATATCGACAATGGCAGCGGTCCATCACGAGCTAGAAGGTTACAAGTGCATGGACATCTTTTCGATTTTTTGATACTTATATGCGAAATTTGGCCCAAAAAAAATTAATATGTTGGGCTCAATTTTTCGTAATTTTTCGAAAAACCAAGGTGTATTTTGAACTTAACCTGTGCTAGGGGACTTAGTTATCACTGCACTATAACATGACAAAAATGGCCTGGTAAGAAAAAACGCAAAATTTCGGTGGCAGTGAACGTGTTAAAATGACCGAAAACAATAGAGGTTCAATTTTTTCTCTTTGACCCCCCCCCATATTTCTTGAAGTGGAGGCCAAAATTTTTCAAAATTTCATTATCCATGACCGAAGATCACCCAAGCAGCACTGCATTGTAGTTTTTCGTGATTCTTCAAAAATACCGTGAGAAATTGAATATCTCCTCCACGACTCACACCTGACGCTCACAGGCCAATTTCTCCAAAGTTATATGACAGATACGTGAAAGTGATACGCAACTTTTTTGTGGACAGTTTGATTGCCTTTCATTTGAACTGAGTCGTTTTTTTATGGAATCGCCTTTAATCGAGACAATTGCAAAAAATACTTCAAATGTACCAATAATTCAAGATGGCGGCGATTCCACACTCCTTATCGATGTGGACTTTCTACACAGTAATCAGCAAGCTTTCGAGAACATCTCTACCAATTTTCAGAACTACACTATTCATTTTTGCTATTCTCCTAAATTATGCTTTCATTGACTGAGCTATGAAGCGATATAGAGATTTTGAAGAGATTCCATTGAATGTTTGTCCACCTTGTTTCCGTTTGGATTAACCACATTTTTTCAGGAGCCCAATAATAACCCTAAAACACTAGAGAAGTTTCTAAAAGATTACTGGGACATTTTTTGACAAACAAACAAAATTATCAACTGTTTTATAATTTTGAGAGACGTAGAAAGTTGAGTACAGAGCCGTTTTGTGGGAAAAGGTGTCAACAAAAAAAAATTCACATTACTGATAAGAGAGAAACCCTCAAAATAATTTTGGTCTGCTGAGAATATAGTGTTAAACGCAAATGTTCCGGATCAAAATCACAGACAGAACATCCAAATACAAAAGATCCATCAAAAAAAGTATCAAATCACAAAATAATCAAAGCTCAAAATATCCTGAACAATTAAGATCCTGAAACAAAAGCTCAAAAACCACTACGTCTTCAACTGGGCCTAATCGAGTAGCTTCTATTCGGCCAGGTTGCACACAGGTATAAAAAGTGTGTCTGTTTCAACAACGGCAACGCCGGACAGTGACAAAAATACTAATCTGTCATTATGGATTTCAGATTATGTAGAAACTCAAAAAAATACTAGAAAAAACTATATTGTGCATGGTGGTTTCTTCTGCGTGCAATGCATTAAAACAGATTCATTAATTCTATACACATCTTTTTAGCTTTCAATCTTCTCTACTTTGTATCTTTGTGTTGTGGATATTTTGTGCTTTACATTTTTTGTGTCTTGGGAATTTTTGTGCTTTTGACCTTTCAATAGTTTTGATCAATTGTGATTTGGACCTTTTGTCCAGTGATGGTGGTTTACGCGTGACCTATATCGTCTACTTGACATAATATGTAGACAACGAGTTGATAACGTAAACTATGTCGACTATTGTAGACAAGGTAGACTTTCTAGTCATTTGTAATCTTTTCCCATTTTTATGTCAACCGCAACGTCAGAATTCTGATTGTTATAACCTATAAATCTTCAGAACAATGCATGTTGCTGGTTTTTGTATAAGTAAGTTTTGGGAGGTTTGCGGTAAAAACCAGAATATTTCGCTGGTACCTATCTACATTTTTCCAGTGGTTCAGGAGAGACATTGTATCGATATCGAAATGGTTTCACAAATTCTCATCTACCTCGCATAATTACAGGGTGATCTCAGAAAAGCATCTCATTGGTCTTGTGGTTACTACACCTTTTCCAGCTGTAGTTGAGGAAACTTCAGATGTATTTGAGAAAATATGAAATGTATTTAAGATTAACCAAATGTATTTGAAAAACTGCCCATGCATTTCAGAAAACTTCAGATGTACTTTAGATAATAAGGAATGTATTTTAGATTAACGAAATGTATTCGAGATATTACCAAATATATTTTAGAAAAAATTAAATGTATTCCAGATCCACGAAGTTTGATGGAGAAGTTGCCAATTGTATTTTCGAAAACGTTAGATGTATTTAAGATAAGATGAGATGTATTTGAGATATAATGAAATGTATTTCAGATTCGGATGTTTTTTTTAGGGTAGAACAGTGACGAAAAAGCAAACGTTGTTGAGGAAAACGAGCTCTAAATTCTTAACTACAATTGGCGGTTTCTCACTTACAATTCACGTTTTCTAAGCTACATATCCTTACTCTAAAATTCATTTGGTACTTTCTCAACTACATTTGAATATTCAATTATGCAACTGGCATATTCTAAACTACATTTCTCAGCTCTAAAATACATTTGGCAATTTCTAAACTACATTTCACATATTTGAAATACATCTGGCAAATTCTAAACTACATTTCTCATATTCAAAATACAATTGGTGTTTTCTCGAATACATAGTCTACACCATTTCCAACTGTATTTGCGATAATATCAAATGTATTTTAGATAAGCGATATGTATTTGAGAAAACAACAATTGTATGAATATGAGAAATGTTGGTTCAGAATTTGCCAAATGTATTTTGAATATGAGAAATGTAGTTTAGAAATTGCCAAATGTATTTTAGATTTGAGAAATGTAGTTTAGAATATGCCAGTTGTATGATTGAATATTCAAATGTAGTTGAGAAAGTAGGTACCTACCAAATGAATGGAGTATTATACTAAAAAAATTTTTTTATTGAAATGAAAACTAGATTGAAAAATAATTGACCCGTGTTTTTTTATGCAGTCAAAAACCGTATCGTTCGGGCGCAATAAATAAAAAACTTCAACTATTTCTGACGTCACAGCGAGTCACCGCCTATACCACCTGTGTAAATGACGTCAGAAATAGGCAGAATATAGAAATTTTATTTATTTATTGCGATCAAACGATACGATTTTTGGCTGAATAAAAAAATACGGGTCAGTTATTTTCCAATGTAGTTTCTGATTCCATCGGAAAAAAAATATTTTTTTAAAAGTATAATACTCTATTATAGAATAAGGATATGTAGTTTAGAAAACGTGAATTGTAAGTGAGAAACCGCCAATTGTAGTTGAGAATTTGGAGTTTGTTTTCCTCAACAACGTTTGCTCTTTCATCACTGTTCTACCCTAAAAAAAATATCTGAATCTGAAATACATTTCATAATATCTCAAATACATCTCATCTTATCTTAACTACATCTAACGTTTTCGAAAATACAATTGGCAATTTCTTAAATACATTTGGTTAGTCTTAAATACATCTCATATTTTCTGAAATACATCTGAAGTTTTCTGAACTACAGCTGGAAAAGGTGTAGAAGATGAAATTTTTGTCGGGATTTTTATTTTTTCGAGAGAATTTGTGAAAACTTGGGCGAAAATGAGTCTAAGTGGGAATCTCATACCTAATCCAGTTTTTTGTCTATAAATTTCAATATTCGAATAGAAGAAATTGTGTTCGACAGCAGTTTCTAAAAACGAGAACAATTCATTAAAAAAACTGTCTAGAAGAGAGGAATCCAATAGTATATTTTTCTTGTCAAAAGTCGACATTCTGTAATGGGATGCATTCGGAAGGGCATAATTTGCTGACATTAAAACAAATCAACAATGAAAAAGGAGTAGAGGAGAAGAATTGTTGATAGGAGGGGTTTAAGGTCCAAATTTTTCGGAAACATATTTCTCGGGATCTGAGTACAACATATGAAAAATTCGACCAAATTCATCAAAACAATTTTTTTCATAGTAAACGTGCATTCAGGTGAAGCACAATGGACAATGGCCCAGTTTCTTTGACCCCTCACGAAAGTTGAATTTTGGAGCCAGATAGTTTTGTTGAAGATTGCAATTGAAAAAATTTCCTGTCTCAACTTTGATTTGTGACTCTTTATCAAAAAAACGGAAAATAAATTTTGACAAAGCATAAACCTTGGACAGAAATGAAAAATAATAAAAAAAGTCTCAATAAAGCAAAAACCCTAGATAGTTGCAGCGGTACGCTAGCAAAATGACCCTGATTCTGCATTTTATGATACTGCAATGAAATTTGGCATATGCAAACTACCTAGAATTTAAAGTGATTTGACCCGCAGCACTCAAAAATTTGTCCATTAGAGGGCGACTGGGGGCCCCTTAAAATTTCAAGATGTCAGAGTTTTTACCATGCACCATTCAGTACCGCCCTATCTACCGTACAGGACCTAAACAACTTTGTTCTTGACCATCATAACATTTTTCGTCATGTCAATTCCATTCTTCTTACAGAAAAAAAATTATATCTTTGTCTGGTCAACAAGTCGAGAAATAATTTTTTTTTGGACCACAAATAGATTGTTGAATCGTTTTTGTGTGATCATCGATGAATCCGCATCCCCTTGATTCATTTATGAAAACAAAAGTTTTGCTGTTCTATTCTTTAAAAAAGGGGTGACCTCAACTCACCATTATTTCCAACATTACCTACCTATTTCAATGTTTTATTCCTAAAAATATGATTATTATTGTACTATTATATAGCTTGAAGTTTTCTCCAACGGTGTGAATCTTGAAACAGCCTCAGATTCCACCTGAAAGCCGTGCATATTAATTTTTCTGCAAGGCCGTCGAATTTGGCATTTTTGATTTTAACAATAATCATACTTACAGGGGTAAAACATTAGAAAAGGTGATGTTGAAAACAATGGTGAGTTGAAGTCACTCCTTTGTTGAAAAATAGCACTGCAAAAGTTTTCTCTCCATAAATGAATCAAGGGGATGCGGATTCATCGATGATCGCACAAAAACTACTCAACAATCTATTGGTGGCCCAAAAAATATATATTTTTTAATTTGTTGACCAGGCAAAGAAATTTTTTTTTCTATAGAAGGATGGAATTGACATGACAAAAAATGTTATGATGGTCGGTGGTACGGCGGTACTGAATGGCGCATGGGAAAAATTCAGACATCTTGAAATTTTAAGGGGCCCCCAGTCGCCCCCTAATGGACAAATTTTTGAGTGCTGCGGGTCGAATCACTTGAAATTTTACGTAGTTTGCATATGCCAAATTTCATTGCAGTATCACAAAATGCAGAATCAAAAAGCGTACCGCTGCAACTAAGAGAGAAATAAAAAATAATCAAACATAATTCTCACCTTTTTGTCTGATGGCTGGGTTGGACGTTCTCATTGCAAGAAGCGGCCATTTTGCACTCGACACGTCTATATTCGTCACTAGCGAAAGTCAAAGTGAAAATACTGAAAATATCAGAATGGCCGAATGCCGGCTATGCTTCCTGTTATATATGCCTCTTTGGCAAAGAAGTGGAAGAATGAATAATGACTGGGTTTTTGAACAACTGTCCAGATCTATTCTTCTGAAGTTCCAGAAGAAGCTGAGACCATAATTTTATACTTGAACGGCTGGAGGTGTAGTTGGCAGCTTCTTTTCTGAGTTTCAAGACGGTGATTCAATATCTGAAAAATGGATCATACAATTTGTAAATGGGTACCTATGTAGTTATTGGAAGTTGGATTGCGTTATACTTCCATTCAATCAAATCACATCTTTTTAGCTTTCCATCTTTCCTACTTTGTATCTTTGTGTTTTGGATATTCTGTGCTTTAGATTTTTTGTCTTGGATTTTTTGTGCTTTTGACCTTTTATAGTTTTGATCAATTGTGATTAGGACCTTTTGTCCAGTGATGGTGGTTTACGCGTGATCTATATCGTCTACTTGACATAATATCTAGACAACGAGTTGATAACGTGAACTATGTCAACTATTGTAGAGAAGGTAAACTTTCTAGTTATTTGTCATTTTCTCCCATTTTTATGTCAACCGCAACGTCAGAATTCTGATTGTTTGACCTATAAATGTTCAGAACAATGCATGTTGCTGGTTTTTGTATAAGTAAGTTTTGGGAGGTTTGGGGTAAAAACCAGAATATTTCGCTGGTACCTATCTACATTTCTCCAGTGGTTCAGGAGACATCGATATCGAAATGGTTTCACAAATTTCCACCTATCTCGCATAATTACAGGGTGATCTCAGAAAAGCATCTCATTGGTCTTGTGGTTACTACTTTTTCCATTGTTGACCAAAATCCATAATAAAGGGCTCATGTTTGAAGCACTTCAGGCAAGAATGTTTGAAGATCGAAATTGACCTATCATGGAATTTAAAATCAGGGGGCAGATTCAAGATTCAAGAACTACGTCGAAGATCGAAGTTATCTTTAGGTTAGGTAAGAAAACCCTCAATCAACGGTTTTCTAATCACTGAATCGCAAAAACACTACTTCGAAGGCCCGTAATACAAAGATTTAACTTACCAGATGTCACGCTTGGAGATCGTCATATTCCAGGTGCTTGTCACTATAGTTTCCAGCCCAGGCGACATTGATGAGGATGATTGGTTTGGTAGTCGCCGCATAGTGGTAGGAAAATTTAGAAAACAATGGGTTTGACGATTACTTCGAAATCAAGAACCTCTTGAATTTCTTCACAATAGGTACCTACTTATTTATTGGCAACGACAGTGAAGGATATCAGAAAAAACCGCTGTGAAGAAATCATAAATATTGGAATGATAAAAACGATAACAAACAAAATTGCAAGAAGTAAAGCCATAAGAACTTACGAAACGTTTCGTTCTCATCTAAAAAAACTGTATCATATTTCTAGTAACAATAAAATCAAAATAAATTTCAAACTAATTGATGGATTCATTTGAACAAAATAAATTCTTTAAGATCAAACAATACGCTTGATATTGGAGGAATTGCCAATTTCAAGTAAGTGGGTACCAACCTGTCCTAGTCTTTTTTTTCACACTGTTGGAATATTTCGTGCACCCCTGTTTGAATTTTGCTTGAGGTTACTTGTATTGAACAATTTCGCTGAGCTTCCACCCCGACCGTAGGGTCTGTGGCAGTAATTACACGTAACATGCTGACTTCTTGGTGTTTTCTTCGTGAAACACAGTCACACGAAAGTCATTATATCTTCATTTAACTTATTCACCCTGCACGACACACTACGCTAATGAAATAAAATACATATGCCAGTTCCAACTCGTGAAACCAGCTGGGGAAACTTGATCCGCTCTGCGCGTCCAAAATAACAATAAAATTCTACTTTCAGCCTGCCGTTATTTTGGCCAATCAATCGGAATTTTTCTGATGTTCGATACTATCGGAAAATCGCCGATTATAGCGATTTCCGATTATCCTCGCGATTATCATAATCGGAAACGGTACACCTGTCCTCTAACAGACACATTTGATTGTTTAAGTACATTTTCGGATATTTTTCCAAAAAAGATTGGATATTCAGACCTTAATTTTTAGAATTTCAGCAAAAATGTGAGAGCAACAGAGTGATTTTTTTTCCAAAAATCAGCCATTATAGAACTCATGTGTAATACAGAGTTCTATATTTTTTTATCACAATTTTTGAAGATCGAAGTACATCATCCACCACATTGTCTCTGTATGTTATCCTTGGGCAAAACGGTCAAAGAAATACGTTTCATTGTTGTGTTGGAAGATGTGAATATACCGATCAATTGAAAGAGATAGGTATCTAGCATTATTGACCTTATTAGTTCAATCATCTCCTATTAGATGGCGTTCTGCTTGTCAGTTCCGTAACTTGGTAGGTAGCTGGTGCGTCTGACCGCTTCGTTTCATTGTATGAATATGGTGATTTCGGGCCAATTTTGGCGCAAAATTTGAATATTACAGCTAAGCTAACAACAGATGACCGCCATTACGGCTGTTTTTCAAATGCCAAACACTTTTCATAGAGATGACGCCCTCTTTGACAATTGAAATTTCAAGTCGGCACCTGTCATGGTGGTACAGATATCCCTAAAACAAACACTAACTTTGCTATCAGAAATTGGGTTCTGTCATGTGACGTGACAGGTCCAGGATTTACGCACTCCCGGTAAAACTGCCGTGGCAACGTTTCCGAGGGGTTGGCGTCTGGGGTTGAGCCGCGACTCCTGCTTCCCAGGTGGCGCTAGCGTCACTCTTCCCGCCCCTGATTGGTGATCTTTCCCGGCTCGACCGATTCATGCCTCAAGTCCCGAAACCCCCCGATCTGGTCCTCCAAAATCGGAATTTGCAGCGCTGTAGGGCAGGGTTTTGCAGTGGCTGTGAGATTTGTTACGGGTTTTTGCTGTGAGGTGGCGATAAGGCGTATATGCGAAAAAGAGCGAAATAAAATTTGATAAGGCATTCAGCGCCGAGCCTCCGAGAAACCAGGTGCATGCTCGGGTGAAGAGAAGTGCAGTAAGGGCAGACACTCTGTTATATCGACTGTGGTCGGATTCGCCTTTTCTGAACCCTCAGGGAAACGTCGATTTTGTTTTTGGAAAGAAGAAAGTCAAAGTTTGGCAACGGCGTTTCCTTAATAATTTATTCTTGTGAAGATTTGTGGGCACACTGGATTATTATCTCGGAGGTATGAGTATCCGCACGTTTTATATTTTTGTTGCAAGTTGAATCTCCTTTTAGGCTCGTTCCTCCAGATTTAAATTTTGACTCCAGAAGCAGGTTGCTCTAGCCTCCCGTGGGCCTCTGCACGAATATTAATACAATACCTGAACGTTGCCGTCGCCGCCTATTGGAACTGCTGTACCTACCATTACCGTCATATTTAATAAAGACAATCATACTGCAAGATTTGGACTTTTCCTTCGCGGCCTTTTAGTGGTTCTGGCAGCGCCATCGAGGAGGGTAAATCACTTGGCGCCCGGACGCCAATCACCGCCTATGGACCACGACCAATTGAGCTAACTGGTGCACCACTCCCCTACCACCCCGCTCTTGGCGACGAGGATTCAGGGTGGTAACAGATTGCCAAAGCAACAAATCAAAAACCAATTTTTCGTTCGCCTCATTTCCCAGCGTTTTTCTTTTAAACAAAAATATTGGTAATTGAAAGAAGTTTAGTGTCCATGCAAGTTATTCTGTGGATAAGTGTTGGATATTGGATGATGTGGCAGTATTCAAAGCAGTTTTTCTGCAACGTTCCGATTCAACAAGTTCTGGATTCCCTGGGGACCCCTCGCCCAGGTGCGCATATCCTCCATCAAGCCCTCAAGTCAAGCTAGGACATCCGGAGCCGGTTTTAATTCAGAGCCTTCAGAGCTTCAGAAGATGACTTTGCAGCTTCCAGTTCCCATTTACTGCGCATCTTCGACTCTGCTTGTGAAGATTGGAGTTTATCTCAAAAGTGTTTGTCAAATGTTCCCAAAACAGTTACTAGATTAACCAACCAAAGTTACCAATCATCAGTGTCAGCAGGTTCTTTCTCTTATTTCAATCATTTCCCGTTGAAGAGCAACAAGTCTGGTGGAAGTTCTGGAATTAGTTGATAATTTGATTCATAGGTGGCGTCCTGTGATAACTACGATTAGAGAGACCTGGATCTGGTCACCCAGAGAGTGACGAAAGCCAAGTCATTGAGCGAGAGGGTATAGAGAGAGAGAAAGCTAGAGCACTAGGATATTTGCACGTCAGGGTGTTGTGCCATTGCTTGTTACTAAACCACCCTGCGTCACAGTCAAAATGCATGACATGAGCTGTCAATATTTTTGTTTAGGTTGAGTCGACTGTTTCATCTTTCAACACAGATTTTTCCACTAAATTTAACAGAAACTCTTAAAAACTGTTCTAGTCATGTATATTGTGTTCCATACATAGCAGATGCTTTCGATCACCGTATTTCAAGTACTGCTGGCATTTCGTCGAACGTAGGTTTCATCATCCAACTCATTTCGTCGAACGCAAATTCCGTTGATCGTTGAATGCAGTAACCGTCGACGTGGTGACCCCATCGTGAAGATAGATTTGTAATTGCCGTAAGCGCAGTAGGTATATTATGTATTTCAGTAGGTACTGGCCCCGAACAGCTGGAAAACCCAAAAAGTACAATAATAGAAGTCCATCAATTTTGCAAGATTCTATACCTGATGGTTTCTTCGGCAAGGAAAACATCACATCTTCCCGACTCTTGTACTGCTTCACGGTGCACCTTTTTCGTTTTGGCATTTTTAGCCCGGATTTCGACCTCCTTGGGATTTCGGCGATTTCGGCATGCAAAATAATGACAATTCAAATTTGTAAACAAATCGGGGAAATGACAAATGTCAATAGCAACCACGCCCACCGCAGCTAACTCTGTTTTAAATTTTGACGAGGCCAGGAAATGCCGAGATACTGACAGAGAATACCGATATATCCCTCTCATAGCTTCGTCTCTCTAGGTACAGTTTCTCTAACTACGATGTCTGATTGTCTGGGAATGAACTGGTTTCCATTCACTTCTGCAAGGTACAAGAAATCATATATGATGAAACACTTTCACATCCCTTTTTTTCCCAAACTATACAAATAATGAATTGGATAGTGATGCCAGGGGCGAACGAGGCACGGCCAGGCGGAAGGGCGGAGCCTTCAGGCTCTGGCGGAAGCGCACTGTTAATGGCGCTGGTGAGACCCGAGGCCTCGCTTGCGAACGACTTCCACTCGGCGGTTGGTTCGGAAAGGTGGCCCCGAGAGGGGCCGATGCTTTGGCCCTGAAAAGGGCCAATGGTTTTTTGAAGATGGTCGTGGATGGGGAACATCAGGGCGAAAGCCGTCTGCGGACGTGCGGTGCGTAGTCGATGCGGCGATGTGTGTCGGCTCAGGACTGCTGAACGACTGGGGAGAATCATACAAGCGTCGGCTTATATAGGAGCGAAGGGACGGGCGTAGGCCCCACCTCCTTCCAGCCGGGCCGGTAACAATAGTTAGGTACATCATTATAAAGAAACTATTTACATCCAGAGATTATTTACACAAATTATATACACAGTTATTTTATACAATACTTATTCCTTAAAATCTAAATCTGTCAGGTTTTACAACAGGTCTGCCACTTTGAAGTATGTTTTGGGACATTGTATACTTCGCTATCATTGAAACTACTTTCCGTATTATCAATTGTACTATCATCTTGTGTCAGATCTATAATTTCTGATGGTTCGTCAATACTTTGGTTACAGTTAGCTGGTTCATTATCAGGTTCTACAAATTTTATAAAAATGTCTATTTCTATGTATCACATCACCATTATCAGTTTTAACTTCATATGATCTGGGTCCGACTTGATTTTGACTCATTATTTCTCCCTTTTTCCAAGTCTTGTCCGATAATCTACCCTTATAGTAAATGTTTTTGTTATTATTATCTATTATAAATTACTATTATCTGTATGTGCACCGGGATTCCATCGATTATACAAAGTGATCAAAAATTCATTCTCCTTCAAAAGACTACATGAAAACTCGTACATGTGAAACAGTCAAGCATGCTTGATGCTTATTTGATCAATTTCACACCCTGATACATAGATGATTTTATTCCTTACTGAACAGACCACTTTCCATTGAGATTACAGTTTTTTTTTCAACTGATTCGTCAATCCTGGCAATTAGCATGAGCCAAAAAGAATAGGTCGCCTCGTTTGGTTTTTCCTGAGTGCACATGTGTGGCGCGAATTTCCAAATGAATCCAGTGATTTTGGATAAGATACACCAAGAAAATTCAAAAATCTTATCTCCTTCGGTTTGACGCAGTTTGACGCGTTTTAAACCATGTTGTTGTCTCTCATCAATTCTAACCTTATTTTAGAGTAGTGGAATAGGATTGAGTGGAGCTGATCGAACGTGCGAAGATGAAAACACGCTTGACTGAAACCACTTTGGATCCGATCGAAACTCGAGCCTCTCATCTCTCACCTCTCATCATCGAGCCTCAAACTCGATCGGATCAGAAGCTGCGATAGAAACGCAGTGATGGAGGATGCCCTTCTCTTTCTCCCTATTTTCCACTTTCCCAGTCATTTTTGTTAGTAAGTTCAATTTCCCAATACTACATATAAGTGATTTCAATCACGCCACGTGAAAGAGGTTGACAATTGTGTTTTTATTTTGACATATCGTTACGGGGTCAGATCGTCCGAAAACTATCAGAATCTATAAAATTCTTGTTCAATGATGATTCCCATGATTCTGGCAGATGCATTTTTTTTTCAAATCGATTTATTCAAAATAAAAATTATCCTGGGAGTTTTTTTCCTCGAAAATGACTAAAATGTTCCAAAAGAAACGTTCGCTGACCAAAGGGCGATCGGTAAATACTACCTGGGTCGTCCTGGAAAGACCCTTCCAAAAGAACAATAGAGGCCCTGCCTTTGTTCAAAAATTTATAGAAGACTTCTGTACCTGCGTCCTTGGCAAAAGGTGAAGTGGGACATTCACAGTTCTTTCCTTATTATTTTTGTGAGTGGTTTCACGGTACAATCTATGTAGATGAAAAAACTACCATTGCACATTCAGGCTGTGTCAAAAGTGTCGCATTTTGAGTCCAGAGCGAAACATGGAATGGACTCAAGAACTGAAAGGAAATATTCAAAAAAATCAGGATAGATGAAAAAAGGGGATCAAAGAGTGGGAGTCCGCTTCCTTCCATTCTCAAAAGTGAAAATGTTCTTGTGGAACTGTTTGTGACCTATTTATCAGTAAAAATTATCAACCACTGTATGTGCACTGGGATTCCATCGATTATACAGGGTGATCAAAAATTAATTATTCTTCAAAAACCTACATAAAACTTCTTAGACATGGAAAAGCCAAGCATGCTCATTTGAGCTGTTTCACACCTCAATACATGGATGATTTCATTCCGTACTGAACAGACGAATTCCTGTTGAGAGGGTTACATTTTTTCAACTAATTGGTCAATTCGGACAGTTAGCATAAGCCAGAAGAAATAGGTCGCTCCATTGGTTTTTTTCTTTCGAGTGCGCATGTGTGACGCGAATTCCATAGTGTCGTACACCGATATCGAGAATTAGCACTAGAAATTATTGTAGTGTGCCCAAAATTTCTCCAATTATTCAAAATTTTCAAAATTAGACGCATTTCAGCATGCGCACCTGCCCAAACGAAGTAGCCGATTGGGGATCCATAATCCTGATCGCAATTATGAATTTCAGATGTATTAACATAATTTCCGGCGTTAACTAGACTCTCTTATTGTATACCGTAATCAAGACATGATATAATCATATTTAACCTGTAGTAAATAAAATATTTCATCCTTCTATAAGACATGGTTTCCACTGAATTGTCATTCACGACACTCTATCAATTATTGAAGCTAAGCATCAGTTTTATATACCGATTACAAAAATGTTTGACAATTGTGGTTTTCCTCTCAAAATTTTCCAAAAGATCCTTTTTGCACTTTGAGGCATTCATTAGGCGATGAAATTGACTGAAAGTAAAAAAAAAAACAAGAAGTTATCACAATTTGGACCAAATAGAGAATAAATAAGGGTTGGTTGTCTATGCTACTGTCGGAGTCTCCACGGTACTCCGCACTCTTTGACGGATGCATTCGAAAAACGCTTCAAAATACATAACAAAACAGAAAAACGCAGTCATTAGCAGCCATGTGACCGCGCTTGCCACAAACAAGCTCGCTGGTAATTACCAACAGCAATTTTCTTCAGCTGGGGCGTGAAAAGAATTTAATAATTACAACGTACAAATCCTACGTATACAGTGATGCACATCCTCACTGCATTATACAAAGAGAAAACGAGAAAGAAAAGAAACAATCCAGTTTGAACCATCATACCATTTTACTAGAAAGAAAGAGACACAAGAAAAAACAAGAATGAAAGAGATATTGACAAAAAAAAAGTGAGGCCTAAGTGGCCAGCTAATAAGGATTATCGGATAAGCACTTACTTAATCAAGTTTGTAGATACATACATAAAGACACAATCATGTACATACAACAAACAAGAAACTAGATGCTTGTCACGTCGTGCGAGATCCCAAGTATGGACCGTCGCCGGGATGCTTTTATTGTATAATTGGTAAAACAAGCTCTTTTCTCGGAAATATTATGCTCGTTCAATCACGAACCGCCAGCAAATCATTAATTTGCCTCAAATAATGGCTCGAATGTTCAAGATATTAGGATGTTGTAACAGTGGCTAATTATTGTCGCAATTCAAGCAACTGCACATCATTTTCTGTAGGTAGGTATAGTTGCCGTATAAGACAATGAAGAAGTATGCACGTATGCGGTAATACGATTTTTTCTTGGCACACTTATATATCATGTCTACGGATTTACGGTAGGTACAGGGTGTTTTGAGGAAGCAAATGTCGTAGCTTATTGTTCGATATCGAGGTGAGTCTAGATGCGACAAAAAAAAAAGTTCAACTCTTGTTTAGGTACAAACAGTTTTCATGTTTGAGTCCAAATTTTGAAAGACAATAGAATTGCACGGCTTAATTGATATGATTGAATGAAACTCAACAGTAATACTTTTCTACTATTCTACTAAGACTACACAAGATGGCCTGGGACTGGAAAAAAAATCAGGACGGTCCGCGGAAAAAGCTGGTCTGTCTGCACTTTTTTTTAGACAGAAACGGTCATTTTTGGACTGTCTTGAAAAAAACGGCAAGAGATCCAGAAAGTACAGGAAAAATACCATAAAAATGGCTCATCAATCGCATGGCACACTTCGACCGCTTAGACAGAACTCAAAATAAGGAATAATGAGAACATTCATATCTCAACTTCATCGGCCATATTACTCCTAATGTTCGGCAAAATGCTTGCCTGGGGCAGAAATAGCCCAAGATAGAGATGCAAAGCTTTGATCGACCCTAGGATAAATTAGAGAAAAGTTGAAAATTTGAGGTTCACTTCAGAATTCGATGGGTAACAATACAGGGTGTTTCAGTGACCTTGCATATAATTTTGGGAGGTGATTTCCCTCAAAAAAATAAGTCGAAAAGTAATAGTAACATTTTTTTTCAAATGCTTCCTGATAGTCCGGTGGACTATAGTCCGGATGCTAGTTGAAAGTATCTTGCATTTTTTGATGAGAAGATGTCACTCGACGGAAATGTTCCTTGCATCGTACTCTTCCGATCCAGAAAGGTAGCCATCAGTGCCATCCATGCCGGCGGCGTATACAGGGTGATACAGAAAAAAAAAGTTGAAAAATTATATTTAATCAACCGAAACATGTGGAGACGTGTAACTCACCACATACATTAACTATTTTATGCTCATGAAGTCACAGCAAACTCTTCTTGATTACCTTGAATCGTCTTTGAAATGTAGGGGAAAACAAGATAAAAAAACAAGAATACTTTTTTTCCCATAAATAAGTAATTCTTCGAGATATTGACACAATACTTGGTATTTCTACAAAAAGTAATGTTAGAAATGATATGAGCTGGGTAGCCAATTTCTTAGGCAACTATTTCCAGAAATACGATTGTCAACTTTTTTTCTCTTGAGCACCATCTTGAATCTGCCTTGTGAGGCATCGTTGAAAAAGTGATTGGTTATTATATTAATGGTAACATGAAATCATTGCATCGCAAAAACAACCTCCTCATCATAATTTAGTGACTTCTTCAGCGGGAAATAATTGTCATTCACGTATTTTTTAGCTCTTCAAAGCTTTAGTGCCCATGATGGCATTTGCAACATCTGGAATGGTAAAATATGTTACGCATTATGAACCTTGATGTACTTTGAGGTAGCCTACCAAGTTTCACTATTATCAATTGAGAGGTTTGTTCTTAAAAGCTGTTTGAACAAAATTTGTGTCGTTTTTTTATGAAAAATACAAAATATTGGGTCTCTCACCCTTACTTGATCCCTCACTGAGGATAGCCTGAAACCGAAAGTCTCGGAATTTTTTATGATAATGGTTCAGTGGAAAGTGCTCTTCAATGTTTAGTTGTCAAAAATTGCATAGTTGCGTTCAGATTCCAGACAGGGAGCGATAAAGAATTTCATGCAGTAAAAAAAGACATAAATTACAATAGAGAAAAAACTAGCCCAGAGCTAGACTGAAAGCTGTCTGGAGACCTTGCTTTTTATAACATAAATGTGCAATTTGGTACACTGGTAGAGCCTTAAGTTAGTAATGTTTCAAGCCTTTCACCCACGCTTGAGAGTCTCACAGAACCTGTGTATTGCAAGAAGCCTATCTCAAAAGGACATTTCCGAGATTTCTCCGTTGCATTAAAAGTTGTCTCTTTTTTCACTGCAAGAACTTCTTTGTCGCTCTCTGTCTGGAATCTGAACGCAACTATGCAGATTTTGACAACTACACATTGAAGAGCAGTTCTCGGTGAACCATTAGCATAAAATTTTTACAGACTTTCGGTTTCAGGCTTTCCTCAACGAGGGATCAAATAAGGGTGAAAGATCCAATATTTTGCATTTTCCACAAAAAAATTAAACAAGTTTTGTTCAAACAGCCTTTGAGAACAAACCTTTCAATTGATAATTGCAAAACTTGGTAGGCTACCTCAAAGTACATCAAGGTTCATAATGCCTAACATATTTTACCATTCCAGATGTTGCAAATGCTATCATGGGCACTAAAGCTCTGAAGAGCCAGAAAATACGTGAATGGCAATTCTTTCCCGCCGAAGAGGTCACTAAATTATGACGAGGAGGTTGTTTTTACGATGCACTGATTAAATATTACCATTATTATGATAACCAATCACTTTTTTGACGATGCCTCACAGGGCAGATTCAAGATGGTGCTCGAGAGGAAAAAAAAAAGTTGACAATCGTATTTCTGGAAATAGTTAGCTTAGGAATTGGCTACCCAGCTCATATCATTTCTAACAATACTTTTTGTGGAAATACCAAGTATTGTGTCAATATCTCTAAGAATCACTTATTTATGGAAAAAATAGTGGTTTTGTTTTTTTTTCTGTTTTTCCCCTACATTTCAAAGACGGTTCAAGGTAATCAAGAGCGGTTTACTGTGACCTCATAAGCATAAAACAAATAATGTATGTGGTAAATTACAGGTCTCCACATGCTACGGTTATTTAAATATAATTTTCCAACTTTTCTTTTATGTTTAACCCTGTATACGCTGCCTGCATGAATGGCGCTGATGGCTACCTCTCTGGATCGGAAGAGTATGATGCAAAGAGCATTTCCACCAAGTAGCATCTTCGCATCAAAAAATGCAAGGTTCATTCCATTTTATGCAACTAGCATCCGGACTACTAGGGTTATAACTATGCATTTTATGACTACGGAACAATTTTTTGCATGCATGTTCAGAAAGCCTTCATCTATCATTTGAGAAGTGCTGCCAAGCAATTTTTCAATGTGGGGGGTCAGGGGGCCCTTTTTTGACAACTTGAATCGTTTTTTGTCGATAAAATCCGTAATAAAAATGCTGAATGAAAAATTCCAACAGATTATTGGAAAGCAACTCGAAAGGTCACTTATGGGTTATAAAAACTATCACAGGGTGAACAGGTTCCGAAAAAAATGACTATCTGTCAACATGCAATATAATAAAGAAAATATTGTGCCAAAAACCTTCAGCTTCGTCATTGGGAAATGCCAATTGGCATATTTGTTGATCATATCCACCTGAACTGGTTGAGAACGGCACCCAACAGCGTCAACAGTGCCGGAGCTATATACAGGGTGGAAGAGAAAAATATTTTTGTTTCCATTTATTTCAAAAACCAAGATAGATAAAGTAAACAAAATTAAGGAATTGATGTTCCATTCAATGCATGTGAAGACACAACAAACCGTTTTCAAATATCTTGGAGCGTTCCTGAAATATTTGAAAAAAACTGAAGAATATCATCAAAATTTCACTTTCTACTTTAATTTCGTATTTTCCATTATACAGATGTATATCCTTAAGTTATGCAACAAATTTCACAATAGGTATACACAAATATACAATAAATTATGGTTAAAACTGAACAGCAGCATCACCGGCATCAATCATGTATGCGTTGTATACATGGTGTAAGAAAAAATGATTGTTTTTTTTGCTGTATATAAAAAAACAAGCGAAAAAACGCGTGGATCACACATTCACGTCAGTAATTTACCTTATCAGGTGTCTCGGCTTGGTTCGTTTCCCCATAAACTCCTTACCTCCCTAATTTTTCACTTTTTATGTCTTGATTTTTCTATAACAGCAAAGAAAACAAACATTTTTTCTTACACCCTGTATATGACGCATTGACGCATACATGATTGATGCTGGTGAGTGATGTGGCTGTTTAGTTTCCACACTAATTTGTTGTTGAATTATAGTATATACCTCTATATAATGGAAAATACGAAATCAAAGTAGAAAGTAAAATTTTTATAATATTCTTCAGTGTTTTCAAAATATTTCAAGAACGCTTCAAGATATTCAAAAACGGTTTGATGTGTCTTCACACGCATTGAATGAAGCATCAATTCCTAAATTTCGATTACTTTATCCATCTTGGTTTTTGAAATAAATAATAACAAAAATATTTTTCTCTTCCACCCTGTATATAACTCTGGCACCAGTGACACAGTTGGGTACTGTTCTCAACCAGTTCAGGTGCGTATGATCAACAAATATGCCAATCGGCATCTTTCAATGACGCAACTAAAGGTCTTTGGCGCAATTTTTCCTTCATCATATTGCATGTTGACGGAAAGTCATCTTTCTCGGAACCGGTTCACCCTGTAATAAGTCTCATCACACATAAGTGACATTTTGAGTTGCTTTTCAATAATCCGTTGAAGTTTTCTTTATAGCATTTTTATGACGGATTTTATCGACACAAAACGATTCAAGTTGTCAAAAAAGGGGGCCCCCTGGCCCCCCACATTGGAAAATTGCTTGGCAGCACTTCTCAAATAATAGAGGAAGGGTTCCTGAACATGCCTGCAAAAAATTGTTCTGTAGTCATGAAATGCATAGTTTGGGCAATATTTGGCGCTAGTCCACCGGACTATGAGGGAGTTACAGCCTCTTGAATGTACGAGATGGAACAGAATTTTCAATCATTTGCTCAAGAACCGTCGAAGTGAAGAACTTCAAATTTGGTGTAGGAAATTTTCTCAACATTGAAAAATGTTCATGCGAAGTTTCAAACAAATCTGGCCAGTGGCGGCGGAGTTAAAGGGGTTAGGGGTTGGATTAGGTTGAGCTGTCACAAAAATATGAGAAACGAGGTTTTCCATGGAATCGGTTTTCGGCTGATCCCCTATTTTCCTTCGATTAGAAAAACCTTCGGACAAAATTCTCATTTTATGTTCAATCGCATCTAATGGCGCATTTTTCAAAATTTCAGAGTCATCCTTTTTAGCAATCGTCACGTGAGGAATGAAAATGTTATTGAATGAGTGTTTCGTATCAATTCTTATTGTTTTGTCTCTTTCGTCTTTGAGTTCAATCCCGTCTAGTAGATCAATGTTGATCATGTTATAAATTAGTGACTGTCCAATGAGTGCTTCCCAGCCTCTCTCCTGTAGCGTCTCATAGTCTTGTGGATGAATTTAAACAGTGACGCTCACTAACTGTGGGGTAGGACTGGAATAGTGTAGTGGTACAGGCTCCTCTTACTTTGATTGAATAACTCGTAATGGTTGGATAAAAAAAGTACCTACCATCTTTTATGACTTGGAGTTCCACTGGATATTTCTTACTCTCTTGAGCCAACGATGCCCTCTTCCATTGAATAATTTCCTTGAGTAGTTCTTTATGAATAATTCGTCAGCAATAATTATTGATCAAATCAATAATTGAGCATCCTAATTAGCTCGACGTTTAGAGAACCCCCAAAAGTCCCCAGGTTATAAAGGACTAGTGAAAAGGACAACAAAAAATGCATAGTTCATTGATAACGAACGAATTTCAGAATAACATAATCATAACTTTATTACAAATATCAATAAAAAAATTATCAATAAATAAATATTTTTGATTATAAAATTAGCTTCTCAGGTATTAAGCCCCCTCACGGACTTCCATCCTGCGTTTTTTGAGGCCATAGTCCCTTTTGCCGCTGACCATCGTTGGCTGGGTCCTCTTCCTGGTCGGCACCCAGGTATCGACGGCTTTGGCCACGTGCCGACCATTGAGGTTCCGAGCCGCGGGTGGTGCAAACTTCTTCGCCGGTTGTTGCTTTCGCCGGGTCTCCACAACTTTTAGCGACGGCTTGGGCTGCACTGGGTTCAGAAACTTGGAGGAATTGGTAACGACGGCTCCAATTTTCCTGCAATTTCCTACCTTGCAACTCCACATCCTGGTCGCTATCAGTCGCGGAGAATCTGGCGGGCTCAAAAACTTCAGCTTGGCGCATCCCGCGCATTTCCCGGGATGGCCGTAGCTCTGGATGAGATTGTGGTTCTCTTCAGCAGTGAGACTCTCGTCCCACAGCTCAAAGTCTCTGATGTAATTGAGAATCACGGGTCTCGGGGCCATCCACCACTTCTCAAAATCTGCCGGCCCAAAATAGTGAGTGTAGATGGCGAAGATTGCCATCTTCACTATTTTGGAACCGACCGGCTCCTGCTCTGGTTCCGGAGTCTCCACCATTTTCCAAACAGGAGTGCTATGGTTCTCCTTTTTGATTTCGGGCGATAATTTCGGAGCATTTGATGGCACTAGTTTCATTGGAAGGGCAACAGCAGCCTCTGTCCTTGCTTGTGGCCGCGCATTCCCATTTTTCGGAAGGGCAACAGCATCCTCTGCCCTTGCTTGTGGCGCCGCATTCCCAATTATCCTCCTTGGTGGCTCCCATTCTGAAAATAAAACAAAAATGTTTTCAAAAAGTGCAACATACTCAATGTTCAACAAAAAATTGCAATATTTCAGAACGATATGTATAAAGGTTTGTGAAATTTGAATTTTCTCAGTGTAGCAGGCGAATATAGGACCTGAAGTGAGGAAACTTGATGCCGTACTCGATGTATCGATGAACACTGGCTATGGAATATACTGGGTGTCCCACTATGTAACCAACATAGTTCAAGTGTAGATGTACTTTCTGAAGGCAAATCAGAATCTGCCGTCAAAATTCTCTTGGCGACCCCTTTTTTGATTCGTTTTTTGACTTTTCATTGAACATAAATTTGAAAATTGAGAAAGATTCCCACATAATGTTTTTTGTAGGTTGAATCTGTTCACTAAAATTTTCTGTGACATATCGCTCACAAGGGGCGATATCAAAAATTTTCCTCAAATCGGACATCCTGCATCTTGATCTGTAACTCAATTCCGTTTTTCATAATGCTCATAAATCACGTTAGAGGTTATTGAAAGAAAAAGGCTTACCGAAGAAGTTGTTGAAGTTCCAAGAAATTTGGGAAAATCTTTCTTCCTTGCTTCAAGCGGGGTGATAAAAGTTTCAAAATATAATCAAATCCATTCACCCAGAATGATGAAAAGCTCATTAAGTTACTTTACAAAAATCTTCATCAATTTTCCACGTATGAGTTTTGTTGACTAACCTATCAAGAATATATTTTATAAATCAGAATGAAAAGTGGAACCGATTCCCATACTGGAATGCAGGGTGTCCAATTTGAGAAAAAAAGAATCGATGTTGCACCCTGTAAGCGATATACCACAGACACATTTTTGTGGGCAGATTCGAAGCGAAGGAAGAAAACGTACAAGATTCGTTATCCATTTTTAGATTACATTTGACTAGATGTCTCCGGGGAAAGCGGTATAACTTATACGTGGACACTCTGTACAAGCAGTGGAAGGCAGTAAAATGTCGTAATCCGTTTCGAGATATTGATGCAAGGTTTTTGAAGATAAAATAGTGAAAATGTACAACTGTTTTAAAAGAAGTAACACATGCTTGAAGATGGACCACTTAGCACTCCTTCTTTTGCCATCCTGTTTAATGTACACTATATTGCCTAGGACGATATTTGAATATCAAGCTTGCAATGAGTTGAACGTTTGGATCATTACCGTCATCTTTTTTTTTCCAAATCGAATAATTTTTCCTCCCGATATCCTCATTTGAACCTGAAAGAGTTTTTGGAGTGGACCACTTCAATTTTGATCTGTTTACTCAGAGATGCAACAGTTTGAAAATCATTCATTTTCAAAATGGGTAAGACTACTGCAGCACTGAATACACTAAAATCATTTTGAACGGACAATATTATATTATAAAACTGGTGTTACAATGACGACTATTATTGTAGTACGAGTGAGTTGTGCTAAACGAACCACGAAGCGATAAGTTATGCAATGTACGATTATTACAAAAAGGAATTGTAACTCGTGTTCCCCATACTATTTTGTCTATTCTGCCTTGATTTACTCGATAAAAATTGAAAAAATGCAGAGCGACATTTGAAATCTGCTTGTGTTATCATGTTATGAACGCCAGTCAAAATACTGACACAAAGTGCATTATTGTACAGTAATGCAGTATTCTTAGTAGCACTTTGTGACACTGTTTTTTAGAGAAATAGTTCACAAAGTAGTCATGGAATAACCAAAAATAAAAAAAAAAGTTGAGAATGTTGTTCAGGCACAGGGCAAAACTTTTTGCAAACATTAGAATAAAAATCAAGAAGAATCGATGAACAGATTATAATAAGGGGACTCACCTTGATCGCCAGTTGAACCCAGCCAGTCTTCGACATTACCCGGGAATAAATTATCGAATTTGTCCCAAAATTCTTTGGTCTCGAGATCCATTTTTTATGATATTTCGAATGTGAATATTGGCACTGATTTAGAACAGTATGTTGCTAGGTTGTATATTGAACACTGTACTGAGCCTCCAAAATCACCATCAAGCCTTATATAGAAGGGCTCAGGTACTTATTCGAACAAGGTACAGGTAAATTTGAAAAGACTTCAGAAGTCAAAGAAAATGAATTGCTTTTCATAGGTAACTATACAATTTTTGCTTAGAAATTACTCGAGCACCTTTTGTGGCGACCTAGACAATGTGCTTCCAAAGTAAATTGTTATTGTCGTCATATTGTCAATGCAGAGGTACCATGAAGTTTCACAGCAAGCTCCATCGAAGAGTTTGAGACAAGATATTGATTTTCAATTTCATAAATCAGAAGTGTTTGATCATAGGCAACTGACCATGGGAAATACAAAAAAATCTGAACCGATTCCAATCAAATGTGAAACAAAAATCACGAGAATAAGTCTCTATGGAACATTAATAACGCGGTCCATCAACTTTTCAGAGAAAAATACAGATGATACCCTTTTCTTTCTTCTTATTTTCAACTAGCTATTGAGTCAGCGGGTCAATATTTCCAATGCTACATATAAGTTATTCCAATCACGCCACGTGGAAGTGGTTGTGAAATATATTTCTATTTTGACATATGTTGCGGAGTCAGATCGTCAGGAAAACTGTTAAAATTGATAAAAATCCTGTTTTATGTTGGCTCTCATGCTCTTGCGGATCGATTTTTCTTCCATGATAATTTATTCAGGATAACAATTATCCTTGAAGTTTTCCATTGAAAAATGACTGAAATGTTTCAATAGAAACGTCCGCTGACTTGCGAGTAATTGTTAAATACTACCTGGGTCGTTCTAGGAAGCCTTTTCCAAGAGGACAATAGAGGCCTTCCTTTTGTTTGGAAATTCACAGAAGACCTCTGTACCTGTCCTTAGCAAAAGGTGAGGCAGGACATTCACTGTTCTTTCTTAATTATTTTTGTAAGTGGTTTCATTGTTTGAATACTGCGTTGAATCTACTTGAAAAAGTTCCCATTGCACATTTAGGCTGTCTCAAAAATAGGGATCGCATTCCGAGTCCAGAACGATATATGGAATCTACTCAAGGACTGAAAAGTAATATTCAACAAAATAAGGATAGATAAGAAGGGGCACCAAAGAGTGGGAGTTTGCTCGTTTCTATTTTCGAAAGTAAAAGTGATCTTAGGGAATTGTTTGTGACCTATTTATCAGCTAATTATTATGATTTTCACAATTATTATTGACACATTTATGGTAGTCATGATTATGTTTTTGCTTATTTTGTCTATTCTTCAACACATTCTTTACTGGTCCGTATTCAATACTCTGAGGCTTCAACAATGAATTTTCGTTGGGTATTATCTCTCAATTTTCTGGACATCAACAATTCAGACTGTGATTTTGGATCATGACTTGGGAGAATATGAATATTATGATACATGAGAAGTGCTAGGCAAGGATATTTGTTATCAGCTTTAGCTTTGTATAATATCTGTTTCAAAGTTTGAACATTTCTCTCAACAAGACCATTAGATTGAGGCCATAAAGAACTGGAGGTGCAATGCTGAAACTGCCACTTTTTGCAAACTTCTTGAATATTAGACTAGAAAATTGGGGCCCATTATCTGATGTTAACGTTTTTGGTAGACCATGTCTGGCAAAAATAGATTTCAAATACGTGATCACCTGCTGAGAAGACTGCGAATCATCAAGTTCGCAAGTTCTATATATTGAGAAAAAAAATCAACCAGTCACAAATGATTTTCTGAGTTGAAATAAAATAGATCACAAGCCACTTTTTCCCAAGGTCCGCCTGGTACTGGCGTTGGAATCATGGGTTCCTCGACCTTATTCCTGCTGTACGAGTTACAAACATCACAATTCTGAATTAAAACCGCAATATGTTTTGACATATTTGGCCAAAAAAATGATTCCCTTGCCCGGTTAAAGCATCTGTTAACCTCTCATGTGACCGTAATGAATTCTATTTCAAAACTCTTTTCTCAGCTTAAGTGGAACAATCAGTTTTTTGTCTTTGTACAACAAATCATCTGCTTATGTGATTGAATCTTTGAATTTGTAAAAAAATCCCACAAACCTCGAGTTCCACCAAACTTTCATCAACGCGATAACTTTATCCTCGACTTTATCACTCTGATAGTAACTTAGCAACTGGCCATCCTATTGGCTGGTGCATAGCAACTATCAGCGTGATAAATTTAATCTGCTCTTAAAATTTTGGTGGAACCCGAGGACAATTAATTACTTTTTTTATGGAGTTTGGCCGACTATCAATTACTCAATTTTTTACCATCTGTAAACATCCATCATTTTGGGTGCAATTTTTGATTTCTTCAACCTTTTCACTAGTAGTATACCCGTAATTTCGGATAAAACTCGGCTCGGCAGCTCGATGTTTTTATTTTCGGTTTGGCAGCTCGGGGAGGTTCTTTGAAATTTTTGGTGTTGGACGGAAAATACCTACTTACCAGAAACAAGAGGGCGCCATCCGCTCATGAACGGCACAATACTGAGAAACTATCGGGAAGGAACGGCACTCCACAAAAGTTATTTTTGAGATACTTTGGCACTTCCTCCAATTTTAAAAGAAAAATGTAAATGACTGATTTGAAGACTAAATTTAGTAAATAGGAAAGCGTATTTAAAATAAAAATTAATAATTTGTATTGTAGTTAACTGCGGTACATGTGATTGAAAATGTGATGAATAAATTAAGCTTTGATATACAGGTGAGTTATAGAAAACAGACGACTTTTACAGGCCTAACGCCTTTTCTCTTCTTCTTCTCGAGCTCCGAAAATCTGGAAACCGAGAAAACAGGGTACCCTAGTACACTTAAAATTTGAAAACGACGTGGCGTGGGGGTTAACCTAATTCTGCAGAATTTTGTATGTCCACGGACAATGTACGCGAACGATTCACACGAATAATAATAAAAGGGCACCTCAACTTCTAGATTTCTTACTCTCGATGTTAGGCTCGTAGTTCTTGGAGATAGAAGAGAAGAACGTCACGGCGGCGGCCGGAAGATAATGATAAAGTTGACTGTTGTGTTGCAGATCACAAGATAGGTAGCGGCGATATGAATGAGGACCTCTCAGCATCAGTACGGCATACAACTGCTTCAGTACGGCATACAGCTGCTTCAGTACGGCAGGTAATTTCGTATAGGTGGCTTGACATTAATTCGAAACGCTGAGGTAATGTTTGATCGATTTTCGTGGATCTTATTTCATAGTAGGTATATCGTGTGGGTAGTCCGTCGGTGGTGGATCTATATTATTGAATTTAAAAGGAAAAGTAAGCAAATGAAAAACTGAAGCCCGACGTCGCCGGTTTTCATTGTACTCACCAGCATCCGCACGAGATATCTTCAAATATCACAATATTTTCTCGGATCTTCCTTCATAGACAAATCTTTTTATACTTTCAGATCAATATTGGAGTTTAAGAAAATCGCGGAGCTGATCCGACTACGTTTAAAAGATGTTCATTCTACTACATGAAGTTCGAAAAAGCCCGAGCTCGAAAACAAGATAAGGGTTTTTGCCGTGTGACAACAATTCGAGTGTGGAAGGAGGAAGCAAGCGCCGTTCCTACATTATAATATTTACGATGGCAACAAACTATTGAATTAAATCATAATTTATATAACTCAAGTCTCATGAAAATAAATATGAAGTTTTAAATAAGGAAAATAAAATAAACAAACAACAACTGCCGTAACCAATGAGCTAATGAATTTTCTTAAAGGCTACAGTAGCATTCAACTCTTATCTTAGTAGACAAACTTGAGCCTCAATCTCAGCATCCAAATCATCACTGTCTTCAATTTCACTCTTTAAATAAGCCCGAGACAACGTATCAGCAATTAGAAGCTCTTTTTCCGGCTTATAAACTAACTTTATGTAATATTTTTGCAGTCTCAAAAACATACGTTGTAATCTTGGTGGACAACTATTTAGAGGTTTTTGACAGATCTGTACTGGAGGTTTATGATCAGTTCCCGAAGTTATTGTTTTACCAAAAATGAATTGATGGAATCGTGTACATGCAAATGTCAAAGCATATAATTCTTTTTCAATCTGCGCATATTTTTTCTGTGTATCACTTGAAGCTCTCGAGGCATACATGCATGGTCTCCCGAGCTGCAGCAGACAGGCTCCAATTCCATCTTCACTGGCATCAGCTGAAATGACGATAGGATCGATGTGACTATAAAATTTCAGTACTGGAAGATTAGTTAATTCTTGTTTCAACTGTACAAAGGACTTTCCATGTAACTCATTCCAATGCCAAGCAACCTGTTTCTTTAACAACTCTCTCAAGGGCGCAGTTATTTGCGGAATGTTGTCAATACATTTTGAGACATACGTGACCATACCTGACCACCATACGTACCACCATACCATACGTGACCATACCATCTCTGTAAATCGTGTTTGCTCGTAGGTCTTGGCATGTGACCAACTGCCTCAACTTTAAAGCTATCTGGACCAATTCCATTTCTGAAATTGTGTGCCCTACATAATTTATATTTGTCATCCCTATTTCACATTTATTTTTATCAAACTTGATGTTATGAGTTCTGGCGATTCCAAAAACTTTATTCAAAATCTCATCGTGTTCCTTTTTCGAATCGGCCGAACCTCTTTGACAAAAAAACGAAACCCCGTATCGAAAATTGATCACTACATTCTTAATTCATGATTCGGCCCTACATGCGCATTGAATGTTGAAAATGAATGCGAACAGACCAAAAGAGATGTGGAATGAATCTTGAGCAAATAAGTCAGAAACACGGATTTCTGAATATAGAGCTGGATAGCTAATCACAATATACCCCCACCACAATTTTTGTCAAACGCGTGTTGGCCGCCATACTGTGCTAATTTTTAGTTACTTTAATGCTTGTGGGTTGGCAAAGCTGCGAATAATTGTCATCCCTGAGTGTCACTTTGATTGCCAAATGTCACCCAAATGTCAATCTATTGTCATTTTTTGACGTTTTTCTTGTTTATCCGTTTCTTTGTGCGAAGTTTTCTCGACGTTTTTCAGTGATTTGTTGAAGAAAAAGACTTGATGTCGTCCTGTTTTGTGCCTAGTTGCAAAAATAGCGACAAACAAAACAAAACCGGCATAACCTATCATGTGTAAGTTCGATGTTTTTATCCGATTTTTCATTTATTACAAAAGAATTATTTCAGGTTTCCGGAACGATCAAAGTGGAGTGGCTCCAGGCCATCAGTAGAGATCAACAAACATTTATTCAGCAGCGTAACAATGAGAGCGTGTTTGTTCAGATCATTTCTTGGATGAAGCCTTCGAGCGAATTGGATTGCTCAAGAAACTGAAACCCAATGTAATTCCTTCACTTGATTTGCCTACCCTGAGACCACGGTATACCTGAGACCCATTCCAGTAGCTTCAGAAAGCAGTCAAGCTATCCAGGAAGCTCCAACAACCACAAGCCAAGTTATGCCGGAATCATGACCAGATCAAGCTATGCCGAAAGCATCAACAAGCCAAGCTATGTCGGAATTATTATTAAGCACAAATAAACAATTATGTTATACTTCAATAATTGTTTTCATTTTATTTTTGTGATATAAATCAGGTTCGTGTTTGTGTTGTTTTGTAGCGTTTTAAAATCACTAGAACCGATCCAGTTCGGCTCTAAAATCAAGGGATCCGATAGGTTCTCGAAAATCCTTGCCCAATCAGTGATAGCGATTTTCGAGCTGAACTGGCTCCGTTCTGGCCAGTCGAAGACGCCATTAGTTTTTTGCTTGAGTTTCTACGTTTTGTCTTCGAAACAATTCATCAAATACCTTACGTTTCCAACATGTATGTAGTTAACTATTCCGAAATAAAATGAGTTGCAATTTGTAATGAACAACATTAATGAAATCATAACCACTAACCAATAATTAAAAAATGAATAATAGGAAAATTCCAGAACCAAGAATCATTCTACGAAACAAAAGTACAAGCATCTTAGCTTTCTCCCTGTAGGACTCGTCCAGTTTCAGGTAATTATTATCTCACAATTAATATTTGAAACAAATGTAAACACCAATGCACAAAAGACGGCGGTTTATATTTTGAATCCGATTTGTTGCCCGTCAGCCAATAACATTTTAGCACAGTATGGCGGCCAGCTGGGTTCGGACAACACGCATGTGTTGTATTAGCTATCCAGCTCTATATTCAGAAATCCGTGGTCAGAAATCATCTACCTGTGATGGAAATCTTTCAGGACGTCGCGGGACACATCTAGCTTCGACAAAGCATGACACAAGAATCCCCTTTGACCCGCGAGAATCCGAATTCATGCCACGTTTTCTGTCAGTTCCTAATAAGTATAGAAATGTTCTCTCGCGTGGAATTATTGAAATATTCCATTCTATAATAATTCTATTCTTGAATAATTGATTCTAGGTCAGTGCTGGTTGAATGATCACAGAAAATGCATACAAGCTGTTGTGGTTTAAACATTTTTCCATAATCTTTCGTGAAACTTGTGTTTTCTGTGGTCACTAAGCCAATAGGTATTCACCAAAGAAAATACCTCAATTAGTTGACAATGAATCAATTTGCTGGTGGAACTGACTATATATTTTTGAAATTATTATTGAATTAGGTTTTTGAATTAATTATTGAATTAAGTTTTCGAATTAGGTTCAAAATTATAGCTAAAATGCGTTTCATCTTTCATCACAGCATTAAGGAAAAAATGTTCCAGTTCCCTAGACTTCACAGAATGCGCTGGATATGAGAAAGTATCCAGGTGATGCAAAAAGCTGGATATCTTTCCTTATTTCCGGAAATATATTTGGTGGCAACAGGTGTTTGCTTCCGACGTATCTGACATAGCTGGGCTACGAGTAGAGTTGTGAGACCCGGAAATTTTCCGTTGGAAATATTTCCAACATGGAATTTTTCCGGAAATATTTCCAAGCAAAAAAGTGGAAATTTTCCATTTTTCGAAATTCCCGCGAATAGTCTGGGGAATTAGTTTTATTAAGGTACTGACAAAGAAAACAACTGACATTTTGCTCGTCGCTCATAACCAAATTAACATAAACAAATTTTTGTCAAACAGTGAGAATTGATTTTGTCGAAAAGAAAAGTGTGATATCCAAAAGTGTTGCAATATGTTTTTTACAAGTAAAATGTTGAGCACTGATGATTTTCCTATGTTAATTGAAATGTGTAGTTTATTTTCAGGTGCGTTAATGTTGAACACTGACAGTATGATTGTTTTTTTCAGATTTATTCTTTTTATTTTTCAAGTTTGTAGAAAGATTATGTAGATAGATATAGAATAGTCCTTTTTTATGATTGCTTAAGTGCAATATTTGCTTCCTACACCTACGTTAAGAATGAGAATGTATTACTTACGTTACGTAGGAACAGCCATTTACGTCTATGTCAAGAATTTGTGATTTTTTTTAATATCTTTGTTTATTTTTTGTTTATTCAATTAAATGAAATAAAAATATTTTGAAAAAAAAATGGTACTTAACCTAATTACCGGGGCATGTTTTTTATTTATTTTGTGCAACTTGAGTAATTTCAATTTCATAATTACATTATTTGCTAGTGAATGGTGATATTTGATAGTTCCACTCAAATTCACTGACAATCTTGAGGGATAAGGGTCGGGTGCGACTGGGGCGGGAACTGGGTGCATCTAGGAATAGGAGGTATCGTAATTTAGTAATTTTTACAGATATTTTTCTGAAAATCTGTACTTTAAACCTTAAAACTAACTACTATTTAGTGTTTTTAGGTTCATTAAGCCATAATAATGACAACGATCACAATCAATTACAAAACCAAACGTTTCAATTTTTCCCAGAAATATTTCCGGAAAATTTCCGGAAATATTTCCGAAATTTATTTTTCCGGAAATTTTGCAACTCTAGCTACGAGTCGAACCCTGTACCCGCCACCCGCCATAGACAGCTGTCGCGGAGTTCTGCTACTAATAGTTAGATGGCGCTGATTTTTTAAAGTTTGGGCTGCAAATCATTCCTTTTCGCCCTTGCTTTCCAAGTCACCCCGTTTTACAGTATTAGATAACTGATAATAATTGTAAATATAGAATGACCTATCTTATACATTTTGGGAATGTCCGAGTGTCGCAGAGGTTATGCAGCTTTCAAAATAAGGTTGATGGGGATGTGTGATACGGGTGGACTAAGAAAGAATCTTATTGGTTTTCATCTATTTTTATTGTAGGTGTATTCTACAATCGGTTATTCTAGCACAATCGTATTGTGCATATTGAACATGTGTCTGTTCAAATTCTGCTTCCGTTTTCCTCGGTACGAACAATCGTCGCACTGAAACCAGTTGATTTCTTCGTCCGCCGTGTGTTTGAACGTCATGTGCTCTCGCAAAGTAGATTTTCGTTTAGCGTGGTACGAACAAACGGTGCACGGAAACCGTTTGATTTCTCTGTTAGTAGCAGTTTTGGTTGTGTTCGCGTGTTTCACCTGGTTGTGTCTCTTCAAATTGGACTTATGTCTAGTCTGGAACGGGCAATGGTTGCACTGAAACCAGATGGTCTCTTTATCAGTGGCATGTTCCAACATGTTGTGCTTATTCAAGTCTGGTTTCAGTTTGGTACGGTAGGAGCAATCGTTGCATTGGAACCAGTTGATTTCTTCATTCGTGGAATGTTCCAAGATATGCTTACTCATTGTTGTTCTGTATTTAGCTTGATATGGGCAATGACTGCACTGAAACCCGTTGTTCGTCTCGATATACGTTGACGTGTATGATTCAACATTGCTGGTGAGTTCCATGCCTTCGGCTTCTGCTGCGGTTTCTTGAGCTGCCGCCTCCCGTTCAGCTGCATAAACATTGAATATGTGATATCTTTTGTGGCTGTTCAGTAGAATGCTGGATTCAGTTTGATATGGACACTGCGAGCAGTTGTACACGCGTTCAGGAAGTTCATCCATTCCGGGTAGCTCCAGCCTGAAATAACACAAAAAATTAAATAAAATTTCAAATGAAAAAAAAAATCCTACAACTCGGAAAATTAAACTTATTGATGGAAGCATTGTTCTACAATTTGAGAATAGAAGGTACTTTTGTGAAAGGCGGGTCCTGGTCCCGGAAATGTACACAAGGAAAGACCAAACAATAAAAAGGTCCATTTGATAGCAAAAGCCATCGACCTAGGACTTATACCCAGATAAACCAGTCGGGCAATGAACACTATGATTTCAAAAGAATTCCTTTGGTTTGAAGAAAGCGCCGTCAACCATTCAGCGCGCTGTGAATAACATTTCAAGAGGTATACAAAACAAAACCTGTTTTGTATACGTGGACGACATCATAATGTTCAGTACTTCCCTCGGTACTTCCTTTAAGGAATACATTGTTACGAGCGACGATTCTCGCATGCATTCTGGAGCACCCGCGGTCTATCTCGACTGGTCGCATTAGACCGCAGTGTACAAGTGCAAAGCTTCTCAATAGAGTCCTTGCATGAATTCTATATTGAAACGATTACTCCATAAAATCATTTAAAACGTTATCCACGATAATTTTCGGCAAAAAAAATTTCAAAAAAATTGGTATATCCTTTGAATGAAGATCAAAGTTCGAAATTTTTTTTTCGCGCCAAAAACGCGGTTGCTTCCACAATGACCTTGTATGACCACGATGACGTTAACTCGAAAGTTCTATTTTTCGTTTGCAAGTTTTTTTCTTTGTGAAGTTGCAGCCCTGTGCTCTGAAATCCCGCCAAAATTCAAATCTTCATTATTTTACAGATCTATTTCAATTTTGGAGCCGCGAACAGCGCCGTCGCCCTTGCTCACGTGTCAGGGCCATGCCGAAGCTCGTGCTGTGCGCTTTCTAACCTGGATGGAGCGTCAGCTCTACAGACGTCTGGGACGGTGACAGTGAGATATGTCAAACATTTGAAATTCGTAGTCGCAATATGTTGGTATAGAATCAAGTGGCCCCAGCCCAGGGCACAATGACGTCATCCCGCAGCTGACACATCGGTGCATGAAAGTTGCATGCCCAACAGTTTTTGTGTTTTAAATTTACAAAATAAAATAATATATCAAGATTTTCGAAAAACCGTTCAGTCTGTGGTGCTATTTTGCTACCAAAGCATCACTGGAGGCAATAAAAAAAAAATCGTTCGAGGACCCTATTACAAACAAACGTGGACGGAAAATCCGTGACAATATCATCAGACTCCGTGAAGTATTCGGAGGACCTTGGAAGGCCCGTTTAAGAGTCCAGCTAAACAAATAAAAATTTCTAAAGAAGAAGGTCCAATACCAATACAATACAGTTGGATCTAGTGTCTTTGTCTAGTAAATTAGTGCATACCCGAGCAAAACAAAAGCTGCTACCTGCTTGCAGAACAAAAGCGACTAGGTACGGTTCTTTCTGATAGACATCTCCAACGTTGCCTTTTCTTGCATAAATCATCAGTGATCATGTCCATCAGATAATTAGGTGGAAATAAAATTTTTGTTGAGATCTCTTGTTCTTCGACAGACTTTGTGAGAATTTGAACAAAAAATGGGGAAAGCGGGGATCTCATTTCTAGTCCAGTTTTTTATCTATGAATTTCATTATCAAAATGAAAGAAATTTCTTTCGACAGCGGATCCTAAAAACCAGAAAAATCAGTTTGAAAAGTTGTCTGGAAGAGAGAAATAAAGCAGCATTTTTTTGTAAAAGGTAGACATTCTGTACTGGGAACGGATAGGAATAAATTGGTGACATTGAATCAAAAATTAATTAGGAGTGTAGGAGGAAAACTTTCTATAGGAGGACAGAATTGAGAAATAATCAAAAATAAATGTCAATGAACCATAAACCCGAGAGAGAAATGAAAAATAATCAAATAATTCTTACCCATTTATTTGATGGCTTGGTTGGACGTCATTGTGAGGAGTGGCCATTTTGCACTTAACACCTGTATATTGTCACTAGCGAAGGAACAGGTCTAGGTCGAAACAGTGAAAATATCAGAATGATCGAATGCCGGCTATACTTCCAGTTATATACCTTTTTGGCAAAGAAGTGGGGGAATGAATTACAATAGGAGGTTTTCCGAACAACTGTCTAGCTCTACAGATGACTTTAAAAATTTGTACCTGGAAATGTCCTATTGTAGGTACATTTTCTGCTATTGTGCATGTCATCTTTTGAGGTTGAATAGCAATACCTCACCTAAGCACAAATAGCCCCGGCGCGGCGCCAGGAGAAACAATAAGGAGATAATTGTTCACTGGCTGGAAATTAGCGTGAAACGATCTGTGTAGCTTAGATTTTGACATACTAGTTTCCCCCCTTTCTGGAATATCGGCGTCATGTTGCCATCATCAACCAGAAGTGCACCAGCGTGGATTTTGCCGAATATCTTACTTTTGAGTCATCTGACAGCAAAAAATGTGGGGAGTCATTTTGAAGCCTATAAAATTCCCTACAGTTTGGTTTCTAAGTAAATTTTCTGCGACCTATGGTCTTTGAGATATAGCTTCTGGAAGCGAGAGTCATTGTCGTGAAAGCTCCATGACATGTGACTCGAAAAACTAAAATGTCGATGTGACAAAAAAAATTCAAAATAAGATAACTCGAGAATTCGTTATCGGATTCTGGAGTTTGTTGTTTGAGGGCCCTTTAGGTCCAAATCCTCAAATAAAAAATTCACATTGGTCCCTTGGCATATAATATACTGTTATAAACATTCCTTGGTACTGTGAATTTTGAATATTTTGATGATTTCAGAGGGCCAGGGTGGCGAAAGAAAGATCCAATCACAAAAGATCAAAAACAAAAGGCAAAAGCGCAAGAGGGCTAAAGCACAAGTGACAAAAATACAATAGATCCTGAAATTCAAAAGAACTTGAACACAAAAGGTCCAAAATACACAAAGACTAGACAGGACAAGACAGCATCGTCCAAATCAAGGTGGGAATCAACCAGGTTTTCAGAGCCCTTGAAAGTTGCCCATGCTCCACTGAAGTTCCAGGATAAGCTGAGACCATAATTTTGTATCGTGTAAATGTGGTAGTCTTCTCCATTTATTTTTTTCAACTTGTTTACTGCAATTTCAGCTTTATAAATGTAATGTAAAAGCCATTTTCAAAAATATCAGTACAAAATTTGACACATAGAATTGAAACGTTATGTGCAATTGACATCAACAGGTGGAAGCAATAGTATTGATTAAAATATCGTATTTGATTGATCCACTAATAATTTGTGTTGCATTTGTTAGATTCAAGACGAAGGAGAGTCACAAACTTGGGAGTAAAGATGGTATTATATGGATGTTGTCAAACTGAACTTGATCATTTAAAAGACTATCTGAATTTTGAAAATGTTGTTTTTTGATTTCTAAGATTTCTGAAAATTCGATTATTGATTTATTCTGAAGCTTCAGGATAGGTTTTATACAATTTGGTAAAAAGTCATGGGTTTCATCGACTACATGTCTGGTGAAATTTGACTTTATATCTATTGACCAGAGCTCTCGTTTGTGTTCATTAAATCTAATTTTGAAAGATCTTATTGTCCTGCCAATGTATACTCTTCCACAGAAGCATGTTAATTTGTACACTCCACTATTGTCAAGTGGACTGATAGGATCTTTTGTTTTAACAAAATATGAACTCAAAGTGAAAGGACTTTTGAAGCTGATATTGAAACTAAGTTGTTTTAGAATGCGAGATATCGATGTGGTTATATTTCCAATAAGAAATAATAATAATATAGTAAATAAGATCAAGAAACATACTGTTTTGGTTCTTGTCCAGATGTCAAACTAAAATTCTTTTTTATGTTATGTTTGAAAAGTTTCTTATTTTAGAAGACATCAAAAACAGTTGAAAGAAACTCATTGTTTATTGCAATTTGTTTAATGATGTTGAGCTCAACTGAGAAATCCTCAGGTGAGAGTGGTGTATTGGAGAAGACGATGAATGTAACTGTGTAGAGATAAAAAAAATTGTGTATGGTGGTGACATGAGTCGTATTTTATTATAGTGTCTGTAGTTGTCAGTTTTCTATAAATTTCAAAAGTGTGTTTGTGATTTATTATAGAAATGTATGAGTCAAGGGAAGGAATGCTATTATCAACACTAATTTCTGAAGTAAAAGTAATGTTGATATGTACAGAATTTATAAAATTCGAAAACTTACTTAAATCGGATTGCGTACCTTCGAATCAACAAATAATATCATCAACATACCTGTACCAATAAATGGCGTGAGTTTTAAAAAGGTCATTTGTAGAAATATGAGTTTTTTCTAACCATGTCATAAAAACTTCATCTAAAAGTGGAGATAATGGTGAACCCATACTCAAGCCCGACTTTAGTAAATAGATTTTGTCATTGAATTTGAAGTAGTTTTGTTTGATGCAAGTATTAACATGTTGAAAATGTTATTAGAGTTTTCATCATTCAAGTTGGAGTTGAATAATAAATTTTTGACTAATAATTGTAAAGTTTCTTTGACAGGAACAAAAGGGAATGAATTTGCTATGTCAAAAGTTACTAAAAAACTATATTCTTGAACATCAATTGGTATTATATTAGAAATGAGATTATTGGAGTTTTTTTATTCTGAAAGTGGAAGTCAAATCAATATGTGACATCAAAATTTGATTGACTCTTTTAGATAATAGGTATGTTGGTGAGTTTATCAAAGATACGATTGGACGAATAGGTATATCTTTTTTATGAATCTTTGGAAGAAAATAAAGTCTGAGAATCCCGGGATTTGAAGTGACTAGTGTATTATTTCCAATATTGAAAAACGATAAAGTATTATTAAAGGATTTTAAACATTCTTTCATTTGTCTTTGATAAGTTGTGATAGGGTCTTTTGGTGAAATTTCAAATGCAGCTGTATCAAGAAAATTCTCAGTTTTTGAAATGTAATCATCTTTGTTTATCACTACCATGGTGTTACCTTTGTCTGTCTTTGACACTATTAAATTGTTGTTCAAAATGAATTCTTGTAAATTACGAATATTTTTGTAAGACTCATTTCTTGAAGAATTCATTTCGATATCTTTATGAGATGTCTATTATCATGAGAAATATGTTCTTAATTCTTATTGGAAATATGGTTTCCTGAAGCATTCTAACTTTGATTCTTGACTCTGTTCGAAATGACTTCACTTTCAACGACTAAAGAGCTTATCTGATTCTTACTGATGTTGATATGTGAAGGTGCTAATTTCAGACCTTTATCTAAAAGCTTCAAATAATTTCCAGGTATATTCTCACCAGAAATATTCAGAGTTCTTGGATGGAATTTGAAATCCGAAAATTTATGGTTCTTCGTTATAAGGTTATTTATTATTAGATAGTCTGTTAAAAGAACCTATACTATGAGTCTCCATTCTTTCTCTCAAATCTGTGTCCATTGCATCTAAAATCACTGGACAGTTTGACACATTCTGTTCTTGAAACTTCACAATTAGTGAAAAATTTATTATTCAACTCCAACTTGAATGATGAAAACTCTAATAACATTTTTAACTCAATTTTAAACATTTTAAATAGGTACTTGCATCAAACAAAACTACTTCAAATTCAATAACAAAATCTATTTACAAAAGTCTGGCTTGAGTATGGGTTCACCATTATCTCCACTTTTAGCTGAAGTTTTCATGACATGATTAGAAAAAACTTATATTCCTACAAATGACCTTTTTAAAACTCACGTCATTTATTGGTATAGGTATGTTGATGATATTATTTGTTTATTCAAAGGTACGCAATATAATTTGAGTAAGTCTTTTGGCCCGTATTCATAGTCAGATCTTATGTCTTAAGACGGCCTTATTCAATTTAATACACTAATTTCTCCCGAACACAACCTTGAGAAGATGTAGGGGTATTTTATTATGTTATAAAATGTTCACAAGATGATAACTGTAGGTATAAAACCATCTTGGTTCAAGCCTGTGTCTAAATAAACATGGTCTTAAGACCACCTTATATATAAGATCCGACTATGAATACGGGCCTTTGAATTTTATAAATTCTGTACATATCAACATCACTTTTACTTTAGAAATTAGTGTTGATAATAGCATTCCTTTCCTTGATTTATATATTTCTATAATTAATCACAAACACACTTTCAAAATTTACAGAAAACTGACAACGAATCGACGAAGTTTTTTTGGGATACAGAATGCAAAGGAAAATTATCTTCGACAGTGGTACGCAATTTGTGAGTGGTCTAACGCGGAATGTAGCCGAATGTTTCTCAATTAAGCAATCCTTGATTCCCGTCTATCATCCTGCAGCCAATCCTGTCAAAAGGAAAAACAGAGACCTAAAGACCCAAATTGCCATTTTGGTAAAGAATTATCAATGAGAGTGTTGGGACTGTAAACTTCCAACAATTCGTTTTGCAATGAATTCTACTTTGACTCTTTCAACTGGTCATTCATCCGCTTCTGTAACTTTTTGCCCGAGAGCTTAGATTTTTCACTGACGCTCAGCATGATTTTTCGGCGATTGTACAAAATTTAAATTTATCCCCGAAACTACCCCCTATATTTTAACGATAGCGGACACCATGGAGGAGGTCCGTGAGATCAGTAAGAGGCAACAAGATATTCGTAGACAATATGCTGATCTTCATCGACAAGAAGTCCTTGAATCTCAAGAAAATGACAAAGTTTCAATAAAAACGCATTCCCTCAGTGATGCTGCAAAGAAAGAAACTTCAAAGCTTTTTCCACGTAAGGATAGTTCTTACAATATCAAAGCTAAGCTCTCTCCTGTTGTATTTATTGTTTATTTCTTCTTTGTTAACTTGTGGGACAGGGAAATAACACAACTGTACTTTGAGAGCGTTGCATAGTAAGTGCCTTTATTCATACACCTACTTCCGAGGGCTGCGTCCACTTGCGCGTGGAGACTGCGCGTACCGGTATAATATTTATGTGCCACTGCACGTACACTAGTGTAAGCCTGGTTGCCTACATGGCTATGTTATTTAATATTTACACATCTCCCTTTCTTAATTTCGAGTACTTACATTCAAATCACTAACTTATCTAACTTACTAACTAACTTAAAATACTAAAGATCCATTCGAATTAGTGGTTTCACAATTCGACCAGATCTGGATCTGCTACAATCAATGTGGTGGTCTTCTTCTGGACTTTCATGAATAACAATATCTTCAGGAATGTCCCGACTAACAATATCTTCCGGTGTATTTATTTTAGGGGTGGTATCATGATGGGTATCAGACAGACTATCAGGTAATTCATAGTTACGGACACTAGTGCTGCTTTGACCACGACTGTTTGTGTCATTGTTGCCATTATTATTTTAATGAGATGCCATCTATTTCTAACAAATCTTCTACCTGTTTCGTCAACTTCCACTATGTAAGATCTTTCATATCCCAGTCTGTTATCAATAACTACACCTTCAACCCATTTTTCTTTCTCCTGTTAGCTACGAAGTGGTGTCGAGCCTTCGATTTCCATTGGCCAACATCATGTGTCTGATCTGACGCCCTTCATATTCGAAGAGACCACCACTGCGGAAGAGGATCCTCTTCCTGCACGTTCCATTAGGAAACGAGGGGGGGCCCGTAAGAAGCAAGAAGGTCCACTAAGTGCTGGACCTCTCGGCTCCATATCATTGGCTCCGAACACCGACTTCGTCGATTTCGGTCCCACTGGCCCCAACAGCTCCAGAGGGAAAGGTTGTAACACCCTTAAAACCGACGGCCTTGACAGGAAACGTCAAACACGCCGACTAGAGGTTGACAGCGCTGGAGGAAAAAAACAGTCTACCAGACCGGTGAGCAGAGTGAACATTGTTTACCTGAATTATCAACGATTTTCCCAGTTTCTTCAGTGTCTGATGCCTTCCCCTTTTGTTTTCCAGACCCGTCGTTCCAACTGCAAACAACAAGAGCCCGCATCCCATGAGAATCGGCAGGAAATCATCTGAAATTTCACTATTCATTCCTTTTATTTTGTTGATAACAACATCGTCCATTATTGTAGCGGAAGTGCAATAAAAACTGATAATTGTGTTTTGTTCGAAGGTAAAAATGTGGCGTTTTCTTTCCGCTTAAAATACCTCAGGCCAGCATCAGCCAACAACTTCAAGTTTTGGCTTTAACATGTGCTCACTAAGATTCCGAAAATCGGCTGACAGGAAAAAAAGTTGACATTGGAACACCAAAATGTCAATATTTTTTCGATAACCTACCCTGTTAGTAAAACAGATAGGAATCAAAAATCCGTCGAAGGTTATGAGGTCTATCTTCATGCATCTGGTGTTAAAAAAACAAAATCTTTATTCAAGCGGGGCTTGGTTCTTTATTTATTCGTATCCAACCCGGAATAAGTTAAAATTTAATGTGTGTACCCTGTTAGCGCGGTACACATAAAGACGGCAGCCTTCCGATGAAGGCTGCATTAAAACAATAACTCTTGGATTAGGAAAGCAGCAAGCGACAGTCAGAAATAAAATTCACAACAACAATCAAAAACTTTAATGCAGAACAAAGAAAAAAAACACAAACAGACAGAATTACAAAACAATAAAAAAAAACAATGTGAATTAAATGAAATGAAAAATCCGAGTGGTTCTGATCGGGGGCAGATTCGCTGGCGCCGATTGACGTCCTGAAAACGAGACGAACTGCACTGAAGGTATACACCCCGGCAAACGGGAATAAACGGTAAATGGTAAAAACAATGGAAAATATGGAACTTACGGGATCTTATTCGGTGGCGGCGTCGTCCTGGCGGAGTCCGAAGGCGGCGTCGTGGTGGATGGCCGTTCTGGTGGTGGATTTCCTGGTGAAATGCACGAGTGCCCGTGTTCGTCACCAAAATGGCGGACGAACGACTCGATCCCGTCCGAAACTGGAGCTTTGTGTGCGGCTGGCTGATCCAAGCCGCTCCCCGGTGAAAGCGGTGAAAACTGCCGCTTTCTGGACTTGGAGATGCTGCAGAGCTCCTCCAGGAGTCACTATCGGACGCGATGGGCCTTGGATGGGCTTCTGGTCGAGTACGAATGTACGCCGATGGCACGACAAGATGGCCGCGAGAACGATGACCCAAAAAAAGACGGCGTGGCTTCCCGCTCGACGTACGGAGATCGACGCCGCTTCGAACGAAGCGGCAAAGGCACGAGCGGAAAGAAAGCCGAAGAATGCCGAAGACGGCCGAAGAAAGTGCTGGAGCTCGTTTACGCTTGCGCCTGACAGCCAAGTGCCAGGCACACCGAACAGGGGGTGAGGGGTGAGGACTTGGACAACACAGGGATATTTTGGGTTGCATACCCTCAGTGCACACGAATGCAGTTTTCAATGAACGGGGCCGAGACATACTCCCCACCAAAATACCACTCGGGGTATTTTCAAAGTTCAAAAATTAATGAAATCAAACATGATACAAAAAGAAAGAGCATAGTGAAAACAATGACGGAAGTGAAAACACAGAATGCTCACTGTCCTGAAGGGAGGGGACAAAGTTTGACCATTGGGCGTCGCAGAACGTCGCGTTGAGTACGGACATCTGCGACACGACAAATGCCATCTTTGCCGGGGAAGAGTTTTGAAATTCTGCCTAACCTCCACTTCAGAGGGGGAGCGTTTTCGTCCTTGATGAGGACTAAAGACCCCACATCTGCGGATTCAAGGTGACGTGACTTGTGCCACTTGCCGCGTTGGTACAGCGTGTGTAGATACTCGTCGCGCCAACGCGCCCAGAAACGCTGTTGCATGGATTGGACCAACTGCCATCGCGACAACCTGCTGATCTTGAGGTGGGACAAATCTGGGTCAGGTGGGGCCGTTAACGGCTCGAGCGTCAAAAAATGACCAGGCGTCAATGGGCACAGATCATTTGGATCCGAGCTCAGCTCCGAAAGTGGCCGTGAGTTGAGCAACGCTTCAACTTGGGTGACCAACGTGGTCAGCTCTTCAAAGGTGAGTATTTGATCACCTATCACGCGAGATAGATGAGTTTTGACAGCTTTTATGCCGCTTTCCCACAGCCCGCCAAAGTGGGGACTGGAGGGAGGAATGAAGCGCCAAGTGATGGCTTCGGATTCCGCGGCGAGTTGCATTGACGTCGTCAATTGCCTATGAGCTCCGACAAAGTTTGTGCCATTGTCGCTATAGATGGTAGAGCAACGACCGCGCCGGGCAATGAATCTGCGCAAGGCAGCGAGGAAAGCATCTGTTGAGAGATCGGAGGCAACCTCGACGTGCAATGCCTTGGTGGCGAAGCACACGAAAAGACAGAGATGTACGCCTTCGTAGTTCTGACACCGCGAGCGCGTGACATGAGGATTGGAAAAGGGCCACCATAGTCGAGCCCGACGCAGCTAAAAGGATTTAGCTGAGAAATTCGCGCCGAGGGGAGGTCGCCCATGGTGGGAGAAAAAGTTTGCGGCTTAGTCCGGAAGCACCGGTAACACGATGCAAGATAGTGCCGTACCGCGCGTCGCGTGGACAATATCCAAAAATTTTGCTGCAGGAGATAGCAGGTATTGTTGAGTCCCGGGTGGCAATGTCGGGAATGAACTTGTCGAATGACGAGTCCTGTCAAGACGTGACGAGATGGAAGAAGAGCAGGGTGTCTGGTTGCAAATGGCAACTCATGACAATGCTTCAAACGTCCGCCGACGCGGAGAACATCGTCACGATCGAGAAAGGGTGAAAGTTTTCGAAAGGGTCTTGAACAGGGTTTGCCGTTGCGTAACGACGCGATTTCGACGGCAAATACCTTCTGCTGTACATGTTTGACAATGTACAACAAGGCAAAATGGAGTTCTGTATCCGAGAGGGGTCCTGTGAACTTCTCATCGGACTTGCATTTGCAGAACCGATAGAAATAGGCGACAGCGCCCTGAATCTTCCGTAAGGAGGATATGCGCAAAAAGAGGTCGTCGATGTCAATCGGCGGCGGCTGCGGCACACGCACGACCAAAGCGAGCTTTCGCTCTTCAGACGCAATGTCTGGGGAGGACACGGAGAATTTGTCATCCGGCCATGTGTCATCCGCTGATGACAGAAAAGGTGGGCCAGACCACCAGAGGGAGCACGAAAGCATGTCTTCGGGAAACAATCCGCGCGAAGCTGGGTCGGCGGGATTGTCCGATGTTGAGACATGTCTCCAACACTGAGGCGGGACACGCTGTTGAATATGCTCAACACGGTGAGCAACAAATGTTTTCCAGCGGTGCGAAGAGGAACGCAGCCAGCTGAGAACAACCGTAGAATCGGTCCACGCAAATATGGCATCGAACTGTACGGTTCCTGCGAGCGCTGCAACGGTGAAGGCAACGAGATTGGAAAGTAGGACCGCTGCACACAATTCGAGACGGGGTACGGTCAGCAATTTGACTGGAGCCACCTTTGATTTGGCGGTTAGGAGACGAATGGTGGGAACACCATTTCGAAGGTAACGAACGTACAACACGCTCGCGTACCCAGATTCAGATGCGTCGCAAAAGGCGTGCAACTGGCACCTGTCTGCAGGCGACGGAAAAGTATGCCGTGGAATTTGCAACCGCGAAAGTTGCGATAGCTCGGATTGAAAACGCAACCACTGCTGACATACGATGTCTGGAGGGGTGTCGTCCCAATCAAGGCCAAGTTTCCATAACCGTTGGATTAAATGTTTGGCGAAAAATGCAACAGGGCACAGAAAGCCGAGCGGATCGTAAATCCGAGCCACCTCCGACAAGATGGACCGTTTTGTGCACGGTAGTTCATTTGGATGAACCGTGAATGAAAAGGTGTCTGTTGCCGCTTGCCACTGGAGGCCAAGAATTTTTACAGTATTGTCAGCAACGTCACTGAAAGTGGACGGCTGAGTTCGAACGTGATCAAGTGGTATGTCTTGCAGCACATCAGGGTGATTGCTTGCCCACTTGCGCAATTCAAAGCAACCCGATTGGAGCAGGTTGATTAGCTGCGTTTGTAATTCCCGTGCTGATTCCACGGAGTTCGCACCGCAAAGTAGATCGTCTACATACAAATTACGGCGAATTGCCTGCGAAGCCAATGGAAACTTCGAGGCGCTTTGTTCTGCCAAGTGAAGCAACGTGCGAACCGCTAGAAACGGTGCCGAAGAAACACCATATGTAATGGTGTTCAATTGGTACGTTTCAATGGGTCGATCAGGGGAGAAACGAAAGCGAATGAGTTGATACTTGCGATGTTCGGGCGAGATAAGTATCTGCCGATACATCTGACGGATGTCACAAGTAAAAACGATCGGCTCACACCGAAACTGCAGTAGCAAAGCTGCTATGTCCTGTTGTAACTTAGGACCGACGAGAAGCGTCTCGTTGAGAGATAAATGATTCGGCGCTTGCGCCGAAGCATCAAAAACGACGCGAATTTTCGGCTTGTCGTCTTCGATCTTGACGATCGGATGATGAGGGATGTAATACGCCTCAGAATCTGGAGGTTCTGCGTCCAGCAAGGTCATGTGACCTAGGTCGAGGTAGTCGCGCATGAATGCTATGTACAGATCACGGAGTGTGTCCTGACGGACCAGGCGACGTTCGATAGCTAACCAACGGCGGTCAGCCATAGACCTGCAATGTTCAAAGGTGGGGGACTCCCTTTTGAAGGGAAGCGAAACCCCAAAACGACCCGACGGACAACGGTAGACAGAGTCCCGGAAACAAATTTCTGCACGTTCATCATCTGGGGACAAACGTGTTTTGGACGATGGTGACGAGATTTCCTCTACTTCCCAAAATTTGTGCAGAGACTCGTCGATTCCAGTTGGAGTGCAAACCAAAAAGGAATGCAGAGGTTTTGACGGGGTTTGAAAGGGACCGAGAAGAGCCCAGCCAAAAATGGTGTTTATGGCAACAGGCTGTGACGGACCTGACGAGACGATTCCCTCTTTCACGACTGACGGATAAACGTCGGCGCCCAACAACACTTGAATGGGGCCTGGCTTGAACCATGTGGGATCCGCCAGATTCGATAAGTTCAAGTGGAATTGATCCGGGTTCAAAGCGGTGTCTGGCAGGTTACCACAAATCCTGCGCAGGACAATTAACTCCAATTCAGGGATTGGGAGAGACTCATCATCAGCCTTGACCTGGCAAGTGACTGTGCCACACGTCGAATTGGCGGGGGTGAGACCCAAGCCAAAAACGGGCACATTGTGATTTGATGGGGATAGACCCAATTTGCGCACGCAGGAGTCCAAAATAAACGATGCCTGACTGGCAGGGTCTATGAGCGCACGGAGGCTTTGGTAGCCTCCCCACCGGTCACGAACGTGAACGATTGCCGTGGCCAACAAAACATGAGCTGCCTTGAGGCTTGAGGCGAGATTCGTCACCGAATTCGCGACATTTTCTGGAAGACCAGGGGAAACGATTTGCGGTAATTCAACTGGATTCGATAAAGAACTGGGTGACTCATGACCTGCAGTTCTATGTGGCTTGGGGAAGTGCAGCAAGGTGTGATGCCTTGCGTGGCACTGCCGACACGAATACGACGATGGACATTTTGGAGCGCCGTGATTGGTGCTCAAGCAGTTGAGACAGAGCCTTTTCTGTTTGACCGCCAAATATCTGTCATTTGGGGACATTGACAGAAAAGTCTTGCACGCGGTGACTCTATGACTTCTCGCCCCACAATGAGAACATGCTGACTCATGCGACGTCGCTGGGGCAGATGAAGTCTGAGACACCAACGTATGTGAGGCCCACGACTTGCGGCTGACCTCGGGCTTCACGGTAACGGTGTTTGCCCGTGTGGAGCGGGAGTTCGATTGCGTTTTAGAATTTAAGGCAGTTGCCTCGAAAGCCTTGCATTGGTCGAGCACGAAAGACTTGACGTCTTCGTATTTGGGGAAGGGGGTGCCAGCTGACTGCACCTCGAAACGTTTTCGCGTCGACTCATCGAGTTTCTGGAGCAGCATGCTCGACAGGGTGAAATCCCACAGGTCGATATGCGGATACTGCTCGAGCGCCACTAAATTTTCGTTGAACGTGTTCACAAGATGGCGAAGCGCTTGCGCGGAGTCAGATGTGACGGAGGAGGCGTTCATCATCGACTGCCAGTAAAAAGTGACTAGCACGCGGTCGTTCTGGTATCTCTCAACCAACGAGTCGAACGCAATTATGTAATTATCTCCCGTCAATGGCAGGTGTTTAACCATTGAGAGAGGTTCACCAGATAAAGACGAGATCAGATACTGAAACCGTTCAATATCTGAGAGAGACTGGTTTCTGTGTATTAACGCCGTGAACAGATCATAGTATGGTAGCCATGATTTTAACTTTCCGTCGAACAACGGCAACGCGATTTTTGGCAATCGGACATTGCTCCGGCCTGTCTCGAACCAAGTTTGCGAGGCTTGGCGAGAGAGCGAGGAAGTCGGCTCTGAATTCGCAAACGAGGCTTTTACCGCAGCAAGTTTGCCATACAAGCTGTCTGCCCGGAGTGTACGTTCAAGAAATGTAGCCTTCTGCTCCTCGCTGGGGAGAGGGGCAGTGTTGACCGTGCTCTTGAAACCGTTGTAAATTTCCGCCGCAATGTCAAACGTGGCTAAAAATGCCGGTTGGAGGCTTGGCTCGGTGGTAGCTGTGACGCCTTGTTCCAGAAGGGGCTCAAGGCGCGCAATAGCTATCGCGATGGACGATAAAGTTGCGTCCATTGTGTACGGCACAAAGAAAAATGAAAACAAAGCAACTGACCCTTAGGTTGGCGTACCTGAATGGCGAACCCAACCCAGGTGAAAAAGTGCGAATGAGACGGGCGAAAAACGAATTGATCAACACGCTGGACCAACGCACAAGTGTCACGTGGGTTTGACCCGTGACTTTAAAGTTTCAATAGTGAGGTGAATTAAATTCCTGACTGTACCATGCTTAGCCTGTATCCGGCTCGAAGGACCAATTTATATGTTAGCGCGGTACACATAAAGACGGCAGCCTTCCGATGAAGGCTGCATTAAAACAATAACTCTTGGATTAGGAAAGCAGCAAGCGACAGTCAGAAATAAAATTCACAACAACAATCAAAAACTTTAATGCAGAACAAAGAAAAAAAACACAAACAGACAGAATTACAAAACAATAAAAAAAAACAATGTGAATTAAATGAAATGAAAAATCCGAGTGGTTCTGATCGGGGGCAGATTCGCTGGCGCCGATTGACGTCCTGAAAACGAGACGAACTGCACTGAAGGTATACACCCCGGCAAACGGGAATAAACGGTAAATGGTAAAAACAATGGAAAATATGGAACTTACGGGATCTTATTCGGTGGCGGCGTCGTCCTGGCGGAGTCCGAAGGCGGCGTCGTGGTGGATGGCCGTTCTGGTGGTGGATTTCCTGGTGAAATGCACGAGTGCCCGTGTTCGTCACCAAAATGGCGGACGAACGACTCGATCCCGTCCGAAACTGGAGCTTTGTGTGCGGCTGGCTGATCCAAGCCGCTCCCCGGTGAAAGCGGTGAAAACTGCCGCTTTCTGGACTTGGAGATGCTGCAGAGCTCCTCCAGGAGTCACTATCGGACGCGATGGGCCTTGGATGGGCTTCTGGTCGAGTACGAATGTACGCCGATGGCACGACAAGATGGCCGCGAGAACGATGACCCAAAAAAAGACGGCGTGGCTTCCCGCTCGACGTACGGAGATCGACGCCGCTTCGAACGAAGCGGCAAAGGCACGAGCGGAAAGAAAGCCGAAGAATGCCGAAGACGGCCGAAGAAAGTGCTGGAGCTCGTTTACGCTTGCGCCTGACAGCCAAGTGCCAGGCACACCGAACAGGGGGTGAGGGGTGAGGACTTGGACAACACAGGGATATTTTGGGTTGCGTACCCTCAGTGCACACGAATGCAGTTTTCAATGAACGGGGCCGAGACATACCCAGTGAACAAATATAAAAACTAAATGTATTGAATGTAGATGGTCCCATTTCCAGAGACCAGTATTCGGCGCATTCGAGTGCCACCGCTGATGCTTCGGCGATGTCTTCAGGGCGGCAGGGGATTCTCAATTTTGTACCTGTGATTAAATGGTCCATTGTTTGTGGCTAGCCGCATGTACCTCTGTAGCCTGCGTAGTGTCCCCATCTTATGAGGTTTGTCTTACATGGGCCTGTCTTTGTTCTTAGTCTATTTAAAGTTTTCCATGTTGTCCATTGTTCTAGGGAACCATGGGGGAAGGTGTTCTTTAACGCGAATGAGCATTTCTTTGTCTCGTTTGGAGTGTGAAACCTGAAACATTTCTTACCTGGTCATGGTGACAGGCTTGGTGGTGACACTGACCCACTGACCTCAGGAAACTCCTCCGTGACCTAAGTCTTGCGTTTACTGCTTCTTTGCCGTATAATGGGTGTCGTTAGTCGGTTTGTTGTTTGTGTCGCTCTAGCATACCTACTTGGGGCTTGGTTGAACGCATATCGGACTTGCAGCAACGTTTTACATATCACCCTGTATGAACTTTATTTGAAGACTTTTGAGCTTCATATCTGCGTAAGATGATTTGTCAAAAGATAAGACTAACGGACAGCGCGAACCAAAATAAAATCGGCTGCGACCAAACAAAAGGTATGATGTTTTGACAAAAACTGCAAAGTTTTTGAGTGTGACACATCGAGTGCTGCACAGTTTAGAAGGATTCTGTTCCTTAAAATAGCAAGCGAAATGAAAAATGATGTTCAACCATCGCGCATGCGCAGTCGGTAATTACTCTAAACTACGAAACATCCTGACTTTATCGATAAAGAACCTCACAGCGCTAGGAAAAAAACAGTCAGGATTCTCCGTCTCTATCACTATTTGCTACCGTGTAACACCTCACCTACTAGCACCTTGACGAAACGTCACTCCCGTCGCCCATTGCGGTTTGCAGACTGACGGGGAGACGAGCAGTTGAACTCATGGTAAGCAGCGAGACAGTCGTTTTTGGTTTTGTTTAAATCATTTCGCCCTTCCCAGTCTCACAGTTTTCAACCCGTCTAATTCCCTTGTTCCTTTCAGTTTGTGAAGCCGAGAATCAACGCCCCCCCTGACCAAGAGGACCACCTACGCCGTTAAATTACTCGAATACCTACCTTTTCGTTGTAGCAGAGTGCGACGAATAAACTACTTCATTTGTTTTGTGTTAATGGTGCATCTTTTTATACCATGGCCCTCTCGCTCTAAGCTAGCCAAAAGGAGCAGCTCCTACAACCGTATATTGTATAGTAAGCAACCATTCATTAGGAGTTTATGAAAATTATAAACTTATAATACAGTCAATTGCAAATGATTAACAAAAAGTTCGCATAAACTGTTTCTCCGCGTATTCTTTGGCTGGGGTGCTTTAGCACACATTACTCTCCTTTCAGTCACTTCGCACAATTTTACTATCGTAGCATAGTCATTCTTGCCAGAGGCTTGTCCGATATGTGCGCTTGTTTTGAACAGAAACTCATCAGAGTCCTTGTTAGTGACAAGGAAGAATATTTCAGATAGTGGGAACCTTTTATTCCACAACGGAAGTGAGAAATTCCGTCAAAAATCTCTTCCTTAAAATAACCAACGGGCGAAACGATTTTTTTCCAACAGAGTAGGGTAAGATAGCCGGTTCTGGGACCTCCTCCTCCTCCTCCTCCTCCTCCTCCTCCTCCTCCTCCTCCTCCTCCTCCTCCTCCTCCTCCTCCTCCTCCTCCTCCTCCTCCTCCTCCTCCTCCTCCTCCTCCTCCTCCTCCTCCTCCTCCTCCTCCTCCTCCTCCTCCTCCTCCTCCTCCTCCTCCTCCTCCTCCTCCTCCTCCTCCTCCTCCTCCTCCTCCTCCTCCTCCTCCTCCTCCTCCTCCTCCTCCTCCTCCTCCTCCTCCTCCTCCTCCTCCTCCTCCTCCTCCTCCTCCTCCTCCTCCTCCTCCTCCTCCTCCTCCTCCTCCTCCTCCTCCTCCTCCTCCTCCTCCTCCTCCTCCTCCTCCTCCTCCTCCTCCTCCTCCTCCTCCTCCTCCTCCTCCTCCTCCTCCTCCTCCTCCTCCTCCTCCTCCTCCTCCTCCTCCTCCTCCTCCTCCTCCTCCTCCTCCTCCTCCTCCTCCTCCTCCTCCTCCTCCTCCTCCTCCTCCTCCTCCTCCTCCTCCTCCTCCTCCTCCTCCTCCTCCTCCTCCTCCTCCTCCTCCTCCTCCTCCTCCTCCTCCTCCTCCTCCTCCTCCTCCTCCTCCTCCTCCTCCTCCTCCTCCTCCTCCTCCTCCTCCTCCTCCTCCTCCTCCTCCTCCTCCTCCTCCTCCTCCTCCTCCTCCTCCTCCTCCTCCTCCTCCTCCTCCTCCTCCTCCTCCTCCTCCTCCTCCTCCTCCTCCTCCTCCTCCTCCTCCTCCTCCTCCTCCTCCTCCTCCTCCTCCTCCTCCTCCTCCTCCTCCTCCTCCTCCTCCTCCTCCTCCTCCTCCTCCTCCTCCTCCTCCTCCTCCTCCTCCTCCTCCTCCTCCTCCTCCTCCTCCTCCTCCTCCTCCTCCTCCTCCTCCTCCTCCTCCTCCTCCTCCTCCTCCTCCTCCTCCTCCTCCTCCTCCTCCTCCTCCTCCTCCTCCTCCTCCTCCTCCTCCTCCTCCTCCTCCTCCTCCTCCTCCTCCTCCTCCTCCTCCTCCTCCTCCTCCGCCTCCTCCTCCTCCTCCTCCTCCGCCTCAGACAGATAGGGGAAAGTGGGCTAGCCTGAGCTGACCCGAGTATGTAGGGGAGAGTTGGGAAATTTAGGATACAAAATGGCGGCCTGACAGCTGTCACCTGTCAACTGTCACCTGTCAGCTGTCAGCTGTACATAGGGGACAGTGGGCTAACCTGGGCTGACCCGAGCTTGTAGGGGAGAGTTGGAAATTCAGGATACAAAATGGTGGTCTGTCAGCTGTCACCTGTCAACTCTCACCTGCCAGCTGTCAACTGTCACCTGTCAGCTGTACATAGGGGGAATGTGGGCTAACCTGAGCTGAGCTGAGTATGTAGGGGAGAGTTGGGAAATTCAGGATACCAAATGGTGGTCTGTCAGCTGTCACCTCTTAACTGTCATCTATCAACTGTCATTTGTCAGCTGTCAACTGTCACTTGTCAGCTTTCAACTGTCCTGTCACTTTGCATAGCTGCGCCATCCATGGATCGAATTTCTAACTATTGCCACCTGTCAAATGTCACCTGTCAGCTAGCAGAGCTACGCCATCTATTGATTGAATTCCCAACTGATCTCAGAACTGTCAGCTCGTACCTGTCATATGTCATCAGCTACCAGAGATGCAGCATCTATGGATCGAATTTCCAACGAATCTCACAACTATCAGCTCCCACCTATCACATGGCAGCGGTCAAAGATGCGCCGCCTATAGGTCGAGTTTCTAACTAATCTAACAGATGATAGCTCAAAGGTCCAAGGTCATTGCATGTCACCTGTCACAACTGCCGGCTGTCAGAAATGTCACTCGACGTCATCTGGCGGTGGACTTTCGAGGCGATGCTGTCGAAGCTCTCAGTAGACTCTTACGTGATGCGACACCTGACGACTAGGGATTGTAGGATGTCTCATCTAGCGACGGACTTCTAGTGGAAGGTCTACCAGATGATATATTTCCATCATTTTCACTCCGGCAATAGCTATATGTTCATCAGTGTAATCAGTAACCACCAATCTCGAGAAATATTGTGATGGCTCTCGCGAAACTAGCGTCATACAACTTGAACCTTAGCGCGCGGGTAAAAAAAAAAGAAATTTCGACATGAGATCGCGTTTTTAGGCCTGAAGTCGCGTCCACCTACAACTTACGACTCATCTATTAAAAGTCGCGCGTCGAGCACCATCTGCACGGAAAGTGTCAAAGTAGACATTAGCAAGGCGAGCTCTCATCTAGCGAAGAGGTCTCAGAGCTGCCATGGCTCTATCTTTCCTCCATATAAAACAGTAAAAACATACGTTGGAATCATACGACGACGACGAGGATGTTGGACTGTTACATACATGTTTGCAGTTAACCTATGTGGGATACCTACCTCACTATTTATAAATACACCATATCCATCAGCAGATCATCAGTCCAATGCTGATCGCTAAAGAAGGTAGCGGTTTGATGAATAGCGTAATAAATAACTTACCATTCGAGCTACACGTGCCAGGATATCAATATCTAGTTGATTAGTTAGCAGGATGGGGCTGAGATTCAACCAACTGTATAAAAGTCCAACAGTTCGTTCATTCGATTCAGTTCGTGGGACATCATCAAAGAAAACAGCCAAATTTCTTCAAGACCTCCGAGCCTTGGCAATTTAGTACGTGGAACATCGCCAAAAGTAACAGCCAAATCTCTTCGAGATCTCAGAGCTTTGGGATATCATGTCAGAAAAATTAGACATATTCAAAGACCCCGTCTATGATGAGAGCATTTGGCGCGAGGAAGGTCACTCCTACTACGCACAGACAGCCTCGTTTGAAAATAATGATGAAATTGAGATAGCGATTAATCAGCAAGATGTTCTGATTGCATTCCACGATGGTCATCTCTATATGGAATGTGCCTTCAATCCGATCGGGCTTGAGGCTCAGGTGCAAGGTGGCGGTGTGTGTACTCTCTCCAATAATTGCGGCATCAACCTCTTTGAACGTATATCATATGAGCTAAATGGATGCGAACTGGACGTGCTTCGCGATCCCGGGACGACAACCGCCATGAGAGGTCTAGCCTCATACAGCCGGGATGAGAGCAGAGCTTTAGCCACTACCGGATGGGATCCAACCAGAGCTGGGATTGCTACCTATAATGAAAATGATCGAACGATGAGCTTCAGGATTCCACTACCATTCCTATTGAACATTTTTAATGATTATCAACGGGTATTGATGGGTCGTCACAAAATCAGACTTGTGAGACGCCGAGTTGATGATAATTGCTATATATCTACTGGAACAAGTCGCGCGACCATTGAAATTCGAAAAATATTCATAAAGGTCCAGCATGTGTACCCAAATGACGAATTCAAGCTGAAATTGCTAAAAAACATTGGTAGCGGCGTTACATTTAAAATTCCATTCCGGAGATTTGAATTACACGAGCTACCGGCGTTGCGGCCTGCCAACAAAGATATCTGGTCGATCAAGACCAGCCTGAAATTGGAGAAGCCTATAGCATGTATTGTGGCATATCAGACTAATCGACGGGATAATCCAAGAGTCGATAGCACCAGATTCGACAACATTACACTGCGGAATATTAAACTCTGGCTAAATAGTGTAAGCTATCCATTTGAGAATCAAAATTTCGACTTTACAACTATAAAATATACCGAGGCCTACCAGAATTATTGTGATTTTCCCAGAAACTTCCTCGGAAAGTCAAGTGTGACACCGCTACTAAAATATGAGGAATTCGAGACTGATCCAATATTCATCATTGACTGCTCCAAACAGATCGAATCGCTTCAATCGTCTACAGTAGATGTGAAACTTGAGTTTGAGTCGGCCAACAATTTCCCGGCAAATACCCGTGCATATGCGTTAATCATACATGATAAGCTGTATGAATACTCCCCACTCCACTCCACAGTTAGAGAGATTCAGTAGTATGCTGGACAGAAAATCGCTTAATCCAATACATCCGGTAATGATGAAAAAATGTCTCATTCCAATCGATTAACATTTTATTTCCACCAGAATATTTAATACATCTGCAGATAACTATTCCATAAAGCAAAGTCTGGCATGAATTGAAACTCATCCAAGTATATGATATAGAAACTTATGATAGAAATAAAGTTATTTATATTATGCATAATGATGGCCTAAAAAAAAAATATCACCATATCACTTTAGCTTCCCGAAGAATGTTCTCCAATGACTCTATTTCCGGCATACAGTCGACGTCGCCAGTTTTTTGTTGTGCACTCAATGTTACCAATTTTTCTACAACCTCATTCATGTCACTGAAATATTTATACACTACGGGCCTCTTTACAAATTGGCGTTCCGATGAAGAGTGGTACTTGTAGACATTCTTATAGTCCTTACGCGATTCAACTCGCGACCTCGGAAAAGAAACTTCCCCATCATCAGTGAAATGATTGATGCTGTTATCTGACATATCATCATCGAAAACGTTTGAGCCGCTGCAATATTCATCGCGCCTGATACCACTTTTCAAGATGGAATTATTCTTCGAAGGATTAGTGATGGTCACATGTTCAGAACCCTCGCGCGATTTGATTGGATCCTTCGATGAAAAACGCGGGCTGACAACGTTGACATAATCGTAGGCCTTGATCACTTCAACTTGTGAACCATGCGGATCCGCTCTAGCAGTAGCACTGGGATCAGCAACAGTGGAGTTGACATCTGGCATTATATTATCATACACCACATCATCATCATCATCATCATCATCATCATTAACATCATCGGCAGCAGCAGCAGACACATCTGTTTGCGATATTAAGTTGACTGATGGTGAGAGCGCTGACGACTGCGACGACGTCGACTGAGGTGTTGATGGGGCTGGGAGGATGAATGCCGATGTGATCGATGGAACGGTGAATGGATACTTCAGACTTATAGCCGAATCATTCGAGCTGAACCCACTTTTTGGGGCAGTAACAGGATTTTTTCTATGAGGGATGACTTCAGATGTTTCGTCAGGGTCTACCACTCGAGTCAAATTGCCGTCCCCAGGGCTTTTAAGTGAAATGTCTGGGTGGCGTTTTATGAATCCTCTACACCAGTCGAAAGATGCGGCCTGGCGCCTGTCCCAGAGCTTGGGATATCTCTTGTTCAGCAGCCTAGCTCGTTTTAATGCGAGTTTACACACCTCCATGCGTGTCACACCATGTTGCATTTTCGATGCAGCTTTGATGGAATCAGCAAGTATCAATTCCTCGCCTGCTGAGAAGATTCCCCTATTCCCGATATTTGGATCATAAGTTTGCACATCATCTACTTCTTCATACCGTCGCACCAAGCGCCACAGTGTAGATCTCGGAATACCGAACAAACGTCCGATCGCCCTTAGCGACGCTCCACGTTGGACTTTATCTATAGCATTTTCCATTACTTCAGAATTATTTTGAATTTTCATGTTTTTCGGATCACTGCCTTCCATAATTGATGGTAGATCGGCCACGAGTGAGTATCATAGCACCATTCGAGGCTTCATATACCTAGCTGATCATTTATGATCTCTATCACATTTATGAGCGCATGTGCTCTGAGCGGTATCATAATCTAATTTTACCTATAGTAAGAGTTGAAATATATGAGGTGTTAGCGTTGATGTGGACAACGATAATAATAAATGAGCTATACCAAATGTTTGGCATCTTTATTTCTACTACTACCATCGTCAATATATTCCTAGATAGCTGCTGAATACTATTTGACGTTTGACGACCCCGCAGTACAGGTGGTCAGTATCCACCTGTGATTCGGAGGTTGCGGGTTCGATTCCCGCTATAGTCTGGCCGTTGTGTCGTCTTTGAAGGGCGATTTTTCAGCTAAATGATATCCCCGGGTTGGGTTTCGTGATAGAGGATGTTATCGGTATGCGTGGTACGTTAAGTTGGTTTGTTGATCGGCATGAGTGGGACACTAGGTTAGTCGGCATGGGTGGGACACTAAGTTAGTCGGCATGGGTGGGACACTAAGTAAGTCGGCATGAGTGGGACACTAAGTTAGTCGGCATGGGTGGGACACTGAGTTAGTCGGCATGGGTGGGACACTAAGTTAGTCGGCATGGGTGGGACACTAAGTAAGTCGGCATGAGTGGGACACTAAGTTAGTCGGCATGGGTGGGACACTGAGTTAGTCGGCATGGGTGGGACACTAAGTTAGTCGGCATGGGTGGGACACTAAGTTAGTCGGCATGGGTGGGACACTAAGTTAGTCGGCATGGGTGGGACACTAAGTTAGTCGGCATGAGTGGGACACTGAGTTAGTCGGCATGGGTGGGACACTAAGTTAGTCGGCATGGGTGGGACACTAAGTTAGTCGACATGGGTGGGACACTAAGTTAGTCGGCATGAGTGGGACACTGAGTTAGTCGGCATGGGTGGGACACTAAGTTAGTCGGCATGAGTGGGACACTAAGTTAGTCGGCATGGGTGGGACACTTAGTTAGTCGGCATGGGTGGGACACTAAGTTAGTCGGCATGGGTGGGACACTGAGTTGGTCGGCATGAGTGGGACACTAAGTTAGTCGGCATGAGTGGGACACTAAGTTAGTCGGCATGGATGGGACACTTAGTTAGTCGGCATGGGTGGGACACTAACTTAGTCGGCATGGGTGGGACACTAACTTAGTCGGCATGGGTGGGACACTTAGTTAGTCGGCATGGGTGGGACACTAAGTTAGTCGGCATGGATGGGACACTAAGTTAGTCGGCATGGGTGGGACACTAAGTAAGTCAGCATGGGTGGGACACTAAGTTAGTCGGCATGGGTGGGACATTAAGTTAGTCGGCATGGGTGGGACACTAAGTTAGTCGGCATGATTGGGACACTAAGTTAGTCGGCGTGACTCACGTCTTCCCCATGGGTGGGACGCTGAAGGTTGTCGATATGCCTGAGACGCCAGGTTGTCGGTATAAGTGGGGCGCTAAGGCTTTCGACACCGCTAGTTTAGCATTATTACAATGGTTATTAATTATTATAGTGTATCTGAGATAGACATGGCAAAAAAAAGATGAACGTCATTTGATAATTATTTATTGTAGTACCTATCTGAATAATACATAAATATACTTAAACATCTAGGCGCGGCATAGAGATTCTATGTCACATAAAATAGTACGATAGTGGAATTGAATACACTCCAGCATACATGAAACTTGCTGTGATGTATCAAAGTTATATAGTAATCGTTCCATAAATTCACGCGCTGCAGCAACATCAACGATGACGGCTATTGATGGGAGCGAGCGTCGGCGTTCATCCAATACAGCTCCAACAGTTCTCAAGAAGGTATTATAGAAATCGTTGAACTTCATTTCATGCAAAATCTTCATCCGGTATAGAAGTAGCGGTGACATTGCAGTGATTTCATCGATGAAATCACTTGTTAAATAAATCGTCTCCCCTCTACTGTATATGTATAACGGCTTATCACCATCGAATTTGACAGAGAAATTTTCATAAATGACCGAACTCGTTGCACTGGGCTGACGCAGGACGTTCATGAACTCATTCCATTCATGTGACAGGAACGATACAGTGGTAGACTCTGCCAATGATGTTACACTAATCGTTGGCAAATATCCTCTGACATAGCTGAATCCGACAGCGATCTTTGTATGCACACCATTCAGAACTGACTGATATGTCAATTCTCGCTCCATTCGAATAGCTTCATCATATCTATTCATCAGCTGGTTGAGGGAAGTCAGTGGAGCACCATTGCCACAGACATCCTCACCGCTGCCAGGTTCGATGTTGATCACCACATCATTAGATGGGGGCTGATACACTTTGCTATCCCCTGACGGGCTATCGACGCTGGAAGTACGCCTTGTATCTTCTTGGCTAAACATCATCATCTCTTTTTAGCTGTAGTAACTATTGAGAATGCTTTTGATGGTGATGATCGTGATGATGACTTTTCTCGAACAGGTTTCAACTGCGACTGACGATCTCAGTTCTCAGTTCAGTACGTCTTCAGACTGAACCCAGCTGCAGTCGGGCATGCCCAGCCACTTGACATAAATTCTAGAGCCCCTCCTCTTCAAGACCTTTTCAACCAGGTAAATTTCAGGATGATTTGTGCGCTGCAACTCCTCAGTATAGAAGCGGCCCTTGATTGGATCCCCTTTAAGATCGTCTAGTAAATATGTCGGCGGATCTGTGGTGGGATTCACTTTTGAGATTTTAAACAATTCAGTTGTCCAATTGGGGGTTTAGCCCTTCTCAAATAGATGCTTACACTTGCTAACCCGAACCGTATCACCAACTGCAAATTTAGTTTTCCCAAATTTCTTCAAATGAGTGTACGAGTCTCGTAGGACTCTGGCAGCATTCCGCCTATTAATCAAATTTGGCTTCAATCCAGTTGTACGATGCTTGGTGTCATTATATTCACTCGTGCTTCGATCTAATAGATCATCAATCCAATTATGGGTAGCATGAAGTGTGAATGCCTTGTATAATCGAGATTTCAAAGTTCTAATGACACGTTCAGCCATCGATGCTTTAATTACACTATATGTATTATAATGAATAATTCCATATTTTCGCATTAAAGCATTGAACTGTTTATTGAAGAATTCAGTACCCTGATCAGTCTGCAAGTGTTTTGGAATCCTACCATTGGAGTTTTGCAATATATCGGCCATTGCAGCGCACACTTTCCCTGCACTCTTAGTCTTCAAGGGTCTTGTCCATAGGAACTTTGAAAAACAGTCAATCACCACTAGCACATAATTATGGTTGCGATTACTCTTGCTATACTCGCGAAATTCAGCCAAATCCACTTGCCATAGATCGTCTAGTCCCTTTATGATTGTACGACATCGTCTGAATTTTCGAATCGCTGGCCTGAACAGCTCATTGACCAGCTCAACTTATTCAGCAGGGTGATTCATGTTGATTGCACTCTCTTTCATATCGAATCCCGTTGCCTATGATAATGTTCTCAATAAGTGATGGTATGCCATCAAGTTTCCCCTCCACTCCCCGTCGCAGTTCAACTAAAAATTTTTCCGTGTAATCTTCAACAAACTTTTTTGTAGCACAGTCCTGATCCGCCTCGAGGTACTCGACACCAGTTAGTCGACGATTGCCCCAATCGATGCCAGCGTCAGCCGTAAGCTTATAATGAGGTTGATATATGACTGGATGTGGCGGTGTTCGTAGTCCTCGTCACATCCGATGCACGTCCGAACTTGTCAATTGACATGATCGATGTGAGGTGTACCTCAGCCATCAACTTAAATATATTATTCCAGCTTTGCGTAATGTCGATTCAATTGGAATTCTTTCGGCCTCACATGCGCTCCGCGGGATGCGTGGAGACGAACGAAAGTCTCCTCACTAATTCATTGGGGTCATTCCAGTACCTAATTTCTACCGGACTCTCGGTATATTGTGAATATCTCGTTCCCGAGCCCCTGTAGGCCGCAGCACTTGGTAATGGTTCAATAATTTTCGTTGAGCTATATCGTCTATTACCCATAATTCGACCTGTGGAAGATGCCCCAACTCTGGCCGCATTGGTCAGCTTCAATATTTTACCATATTCACGAGCATCGATTCGCGTATACTCTCAAGGATATCTTAGGAATATCAGCTCATATATCCCAGGGATTCCTCTAAACCTACGCGCCTCATCAGATCAGAAATATCAGCTCATATATCCCAGGTGTTCCTCTAAACCTACGCGCCTCATCAGATCGACTCATCCCTATGAAGATAATGTCGGACGTTCTCTCGCAGATTCTTAATCTGGTTTCACTCAACTGATACTCGCAGCACGGTTTGATAACACTTGGCCCATAAGTCCTATTTATGCTATTTCGATCGGATGAATCATGCAGCCCCATCAATTGTACCCCCAGCGGGCTGTTTGAATTAAATCTGAAGTTAAATACGCTGAGCGGAGATGTCTGCTCAAGCTCAGTCACAGCATCATCATATTCAGCTTCCTCCTCATCATCATCACCCACCTCGGTAGCAGGAGTTGACATGATAGTGCCGTTTACATCAGGAAGGGAGAATGTTCGATAAATAACTGACAGAAATAACTCAGATTACAACATTTTATTGAGAAGGAATTCCATACATAGGTGTCCACAATTGAATGTATTAAATTTTTGATATCTATCATAATTGAAAAATATTTTATAATTCTTATCGCCAAAGTATCTTATAAGTTCCATTGGAGGTGTCAAATCATCGAAACTGTCAAAGTAGTATATTTTATCTCCACGCTTCTTATAATATGCCACCCAATGTGTTCCAGCACCGATCGTCGAATCCAGATTCACAATTGCCGTTTCATACTTATGCGGTGGCTTCAGATCATTTAGTTCATTCCGCATAAACACCCCTCGAAAATGTGGTATTTCAAACACCCTGGCAAACTTTAGGATGTCACTGTCAGTCAGGGCTCTCCTGGGCAGCATCTCCATCAGTTTTTTGACTGGTTGTAAAAGAGTCTGAGTCCGGATCCATGCTTTTTCAGATAGAGTCCCTTGCCTAATGCTATAGCCTCCATATGCTTATTATGCCGCTCGGCCTCATCCAACCTCTTCTGAGCACTTCTAGCCTCTAGTACAGTCTTGGCAATACCGGCTGCACCACCAGTCAGGCCTCCAACTGCTGATAGGGCTGCGAATAGGGGAATCAGTGGTAGAAATCCGCCAATCTTTGGCACCGGCATTACCCGCGGTATTCTAATGCGCTTGCACCCTCCCACGTCTTTAATGAGTCGACGTGCTACTTCAAGTGATTTCTCCGATATGTTTCTCACATCTTCATCGTGTTCAATGCGCTTGGAATATCGCTTCAGAGGGTCGAGTAATGCCTTGCGGAATGGAATCTTCAGCGCACCGCCTGAACGAGATGGTTTCACATGCTTCCTAGTCTTACTCAATTTTTTGCGCAAGGTGGTCGTCTCCCTCACACGCTTTACGCCTTTCCCCCTTTTCACGGGTGTTTCAGCCCTTTCAAGCCTCTTCATAGCAGCAGCCATCGAACTGTTTTCATCAACCATCCTTCTCTTCGCTGCGATCCCCATGCCCAATTTGCGCTTAACTTTCATAACGTTGGTGACAATCCAGGCCGTCGCTTTCTCACCAAATGTAGCGTCCTTAGATTTAACCCGCTTCCAGGCCTTCTCTTGAAGAATTTTATCGGCTATATGCCGATCGCTCAATTTTTTCGATTTTGAATAGGCGATGTCGTGGTCCTTAGCCGCCCGGTCCAATTCGTTGATGCCAGGGTCACCTCGACTCAAACGTTTTGCTAATTTAGTTCCAGGTCCTAGATATTGATATCCTGGCACGTGTAGCTCAAATGGTAAGTTATTTATTGCGCTATTCATCAAACCACTACCTTCTTTAGCAATCAGCATTGGACTGATGATCTACTGATGAATATGGGGTATTTATAAATAGTGAGGTAGGTATCCCGCATAGGCTAACTGCGAACATGTATGTAACAGCCCAACATCCTCATCGTCGTCGTATGATTCCAACGTATGTTTTACTGTTTTACATGAAGGAAAGATAGCGCCATGGCAGCTCTGAGACCTCTTCGCTAGATGACAGCTTGCCTTGCTGATATCTACTTTGAGACTTTCCGTGCAGATGATGCTCGACGCGAGACGTTTAATAGATGAGTCGGAAGTTGTAGGTAGACGCGATTTCGGGTGTATGAGGCTAGTTTGGCGAGAGCCATCACAATATTTCTCGAGATTGGTGGTTACTGATTACACTGATGAACATTATATCACATTGAACAATATTGCCGGAGTGAAAATGATGGAAATATATCATCTGGTAGACCTTCCACTAGAAGTCCGTCGCTAGATGAGACATTCTACAATCCCTAGTCGTCAGGTGTCGCATCACGTAAGAGTCTACTGAGAGCTTCGACAGCATCGCCTCGAAAGTCCACCGCCAGATGACGTCGAGTGACATTTCTGACAGCCGGCAGTTGTGACAGGTGACATGCAATGACCTTGGACCTTTGAGCTATCAGCTGTTAGATTAGTTAGAAACTCGACCTATAGGCGGCGCATCTTTCACCGCTGCCATGTGATAGGTGGGAGCTGATAGTTGTGAGATTAGTTGGAAATTCGATCCATAGATGCTGCATCTCTGGTAGCTGATGACATATGACAGGTACGAGCTGACAGTTCTGAGATCAGTTGGAAATTCAATCAATAGATGCCGTAGCTCTGCTAGCTGACAGGTGACATTTGACAGGTGGCAATAGTTAGAAATTCGATCCATGGATGGCGCAGCTATGCAAAGTGACAGGACAGTTGAAAGCTGACAAGTGACAGTTGACAGCTGACAAATGACAGTTGATAGATGACAGTTAAGAGGTGACAGCTGACAGACCACCATTTGGTATCCTGAATTTCCCAACTCTCCCCTACATACTCAGCTCAGCTCAGGTTAGCCCACATTCCCCCCTATGTACAGCTTACAGGTGAGAGTTGACAGGTGACAGCTGACAGACCACCATTTTGTATCCTAAATTTCCAACTCTCCCCTACAAGCTCGGGTCAGCCCAGGTTAGCCCACTGTCCCCTATGTACAGCTGACAGCTGACAGGTGACAGTTGACAGGTGACAGCTGTCAGGCCGCAATTTTGTATCCTAAATTTCCCAACTCTCCCCTACATACTCGGGTCAGCTCAGGCTAGCCCACTTTCCCCTATCTGTCTGAGGCGGAGGAGGAGGAGGAGGAGGAGGAGGAGGAGGAGGAGGAGGAGGAGGAGGAGGAGGAGGAGGAGGAGGAGGAGGAGGAGGAGGAGGAGGAGGTCCCAGAACCGGCTATCTTACCCTACTCAACAGAAACTCATCAGAGACTTTGCCAGTGATGAGAATAGTAGTTCACAATACGAGTTGGCTGTTACATAAGTGGTTTTCAGACACGAAGCCAAATTTGCAGAACGAGGGCGCAGCCCGAGTTCTGTGAGAGGCTGAGTATCGGAAAGCATCTTGTGTAACAAGCCACGAGTGTTGTACAACATTTTACGTGTTTGTTCTTTTAAAAATTTTGAAATTTTCGAGGTTATTTTGACAAGTGTCAACTTGAATACATAAACTGTAATATCCATATACAACTTATATAAAAGTCATTACATCTCATGTATTAACACAACAAACACGTAAAGAATATTTCAGAAGGCACAAACCCCGTTCATTTCCTAACAGAGGTGAGAAATTCCGTCAGAAATCTGTTCTTCAAAAAGACCAACCGACAAACCGTGTAACTTTGTTGAACAGAACTCATCCGAGACCTTGTTAGTGACGAGAAAAAATATTTCAGAGAGCAGGAACCAGTGGAGTAAAATTACCGTGATTCAGGCTGGGCTCCATCTGCGGTCGGCCTAGAAATTCAACCATCGCAGTACCTGTAGCCTCCATTGTTGTTCTCGGATGGGTAATACGTTTCGATCTTCATGTTTACTGCCCTATTTTATTTATTCAGGGCACACATTCTTCCAAAATTTGAATGTGTACCTACCCACACTGATCGCTCACGTCAAACTTATTATACTATGTTACAAAGCAACAATACACAATATAAATATTGCGCCTCTTTGGGCCATGAATAGGGATGGCAACGATATATCGATATATAAGAAATATCGATATATTCCTTGCAATATATCGATATATTTATATCGTTTTTTCGTTCCAATATATCGATACAAATATCGATATATTTCTGGATATATCGGAAACTGTCCGACTCGACTTTGTCACGCTTTTCGTACGTAGGGGAAGGTTACTCAAAATGGGACACTTAAGGTTTGAACCCTTAGAAATAATAGCTGAATAAAGCAAACCTCATCTAATTATGTCTAATTATTCCTTGCTCAGTTTTATATCATAACCCCAAAGAGTTTTTGGAACAAAAATGTATTTTCCGAAATATAACTACTTTTCCAAAAAATGTGCAAGTATCCCGTTTTAGGGAACCCATATGGTAAAACGGGATGATACCCTATATCTTAAAAATGGAATAGTAATTAAAATTATTAGATTTAACTAGTCTATCAAGAATATGATAACCAAACATTCAAATTCCAAGTTTTTATTATGATAACTACTGGGTAGGTTTAACAGACATATAAAATATGAAAATAAACAATCATTCTTAGGTAACAAAACAAAAACAAAATAAACATTTTTAAATTGTGCTTAAGACAAGAAAAAAGAAAGAATTAGACTTCAAGGCAAAAGTCACCGAGGAAGTCTTCTCCTTTTTCATCTGCCCTGGCGCAGGCATCATGGACCTACCTTCTGAACCTCACGCATCTGGGATATCCCGTTTTACGGGATGACAAAAATCCCGTTTCACCCGAACACTCATATTTGACATTTGAAATTTTTTCTCACGTAACCTCAAAATAAATAAGAAAAACTTGTTCGTCAAATCAATAGTTCATATCTTAGCTTGAGGTGAATAAATAATGAAGATGTTCCCCCTATCACTTCGCATGCAATTCTTACTAATATGAACCCTTGATATTAGATCAGAAAATCTGAAAACCATAAAACTTATCTGGTACGGCTCGCGCTTCAGCTGTCAACTCGAAAGTACGTTTGACCGTTGCATTAGACTAGAGCTTGAGTTCGGTGGATATTGGGTTAGATGGCGATACCTGGTATTGTCAGAATTCTTGGTATCCCGATTTAGCTGAGTATCCCATTTTAAGTAACTTTCCCCTAAATTATTGAATACTCGAGGCTGAGCTGTGACTCTGTTAATGAAATACAGGAAACTACGCTTCGCAGGCAGTACTTGGCAAATTTTGCAGAAGGCACTGATGCGGTGACCAAGTTTGGAAATCTTGAACCTTTCGGAATTTTCAAACGATTTAAATTTAGTTTGTTATTAGAAAATTATAAAAAACAACCTTTTTCCTGTCTGTTTCATACTATTTGCTTTTTTTTATATTCAATCCTTCCTAAACATTATGCACATCGTGATTCGTGAGCTACAGCTGCACCATCTATCGAACGTAACTTATACTCGGTGATTTCTCGGTTCTTGGAATCACCGAATTTCAAAACAGTTTTCATATTTAATGACAACATGGTGGCAGAAGAGTTTCGGAATGGATGTGAAAAATTGCATTACCCTGTAGTTTCTACATTTGAAATAGCTGGTACGATTAACCAGGCGGTACGATATACCCTACTCTACCCTACGTTTAACACGTTTTATCGTTCAGTTCAACATTTATATTGAAAATTTGGAAATATATCGATATATGAAAATATCGATATATTTCTTGCAATATATCGAATGTATCGATATACAGGGTGGTGAAAATTTCGATGCTCACCATTGGTATCTTGGAAACGGTAAGAGATACGAGGTCGGTTAAATTAGAAAAAAGTTGCGCATTTTTGTGACGATTGAGAATCTGAGAAGAAACTTTGAATATTTTGATTGGTTTACGATTTATCACGAAAAAACTGAAAATTTTGATCTTAGAAATTATTTTTTATCTTTCCAACCATTCAAGCTATTTCAATCAAACTTGGTAGTTTTATGTTTTTGATCACTCCGAGTCGATCAACGTTGGCAGAAATTTTTCAGGCCTTCTAGATGTCAAATTATGTTAGCCAACTTTTGTTTTTCTTATGGCCGCCATATTGGATTTTTGCACAAATAGATAGGGAAAAAAATTAGCTTTCCGAATTAGTGACCAACATGTTATTTTTATGACATTTTAAGCGTCAAATTTTGAAATTCTCGTAAATTATTGACAAAATCGGAAATGCTTTGAAAAACAATTGAAATATCATCATTAGCAACAACAAAAAAGTGACAGATGGTGTGCAATTGAGGTATCTAACTTCTTAATCGTGTTTTGTGCTTGTTTGTACCGGTAGTTCATAAATTGAATGGGTCAAGGGTGTCTGTGAGTTCAAAAACGTCTGTCGCAACTAGCATATCGTTCTTGTTGAAGTTTGACAAATTTATTAGAAAAGGAGTAAGGATTACCCTAGTTTCGACAGACGTTTTTGAATTCACAGGCATCCTTGACTCTTTTAATTTATGAGCTCTCGGTACAAACGAGCACAAAACACGATTAAGAAGTTACGGCTCGATATCAAGTTGGGGTTGAGACCGCCGTAAGTGCCGTTACCATAGCAACGGCGGATACCAACCAATCAGACCGCGCTGTATTTGGCGAGTTACGCCGTCACAAACTTCGCGCCTGCAACTTGGTACCGGGCCCTTAGATACGTCAATTGGAACACAATCTGTCTTTTTTCTGTTGTTGCTATTGATAATATTTCAATTGTTTTTCGAAGCATTCCCGATTTTGTCAATAATTTACGAAAATTTCAAAATTTGATGCTAAAAATGTCATAAAAAGAGCATGTTGGTTGCTAAATCGGAAAGCTAATTTTTTTCTCTATTCATTAGTGCAAAAATCCAATATGGCGGCCATAAGAAAAACAAAAGTTGACTATCATAATTTGACATCTAGAAGACCTGGAAAATTTCTGCCAACGTTGATCGACTCGGAGTGATCAAAAACATAAAACTACCAAGTTTGATTGAAATAGCTTGAATGGTTGGAAAGATAAAAAATAATTTCTAAGATCAAAATTTTCAGTTTTTTCGTGATAAATCGTAAACCAATCAAAATATTCAAAGTTTCTTCTCAGATTCTCAATTGTCACAAAAATGCGCAACTTTTTTCTAATTTAACCGACCTCGTATCTCTTACCGTTTCCAAGATACCAATGGTGAGCATCGAAATTTTCACCACCCTGTATAGCTTGCGATATATCAAATGACCGATATATCGATATATTTCAACTTTTTGCCATCCCTAGCCATAAAGCAAGCACCTCGAATTTTCAAATTAAACAAAACTCTCCGACTATCACAACATCAGACGATCGGACCGAAACTGCACAGACACGTGTTTCACCCCCTACTGGGGGCTCATCAGTGCGCGGGCGTTCGGTCAAACCATCCGATGCTGTGGTAGCCAGAGAACTCATGGTAGGTATTATACACCCAGGAGGACTCATAATATGTGAGTCCTCCAAGCGGCGTCATCTATCAAAGTATTCCGCAGATGCTATATTTCGAGGCATCAGGCAGGCGAGGGAATTAAACACAATTCCACGTAAAGCCAGCCGTCACCAAGAGAGCATCGATGGTAGGTGTAACACATGTATACTCGGCAAGTAGAGTAGAGCGATGTTATAAAGCATCAATACACAATAACCTACCTACGTAATTTTGTGATACGGCGTAATTTTGTGGATTAGCTCCACGGAGGCTAACCGGATATTCCTGATTCAAAAACGAATTTTGAGGCGCATTCTGGATTCTGGGTCTAAAAAATAGAGAAAGTTGCAGGAACCACTTTATTCATAACGGAATTTCTCCACTGTACAGCTTGGCAATTTTAGAGGGCATCATTTTTGCAATTAAAAATCCAGAATTGTTTTGAGAAAACAAATTTCAACATGAATACATGACAAGGAAGAGATATCATTTGAAAAACGAAAAATTAAAATACTCTTACTTTCAAAAGAACGTGGAATCTTTTGTGATTTCTGTCTACAACAGGATGCCGCTGTGCTGGAGGCTGATGCCGGAGGTCATATTGCGTAAGAAGCTCAAAAAGATATTGAGAACGAGAGCGTATTACTTCATCAGCGAGTTCATCCATGACGACTCGCTATTTAGGGAATAACCACTGTGATATTTACTATCGTGTTTGTGATGTACATTGTTGCTAATTTTAGTTATAGGTGTTTTTTGACGTGCTCCATAGCATGTAGTGTAGGTATTGTTTTATACAGGGTGGCCCAACAAAAACAGAACAGAGGAGTTCTTGAGCATTTCACCTCATTTTTTTGAAAAAAGCTCGAACAGGTCGATTTTTATACAGGGTGATTCACAACTTATCACTTTCCTTTCAAGGGGTTATGGGGCCCCAAAAACTTGACTTCATGTGCTTGAAAATAATTCAAAAAGCTATATGGTTTACGAGGAAAAAAATAATGAAAATTTGCCAAACATATGTGGGACTAATGGGTTTATTTTTCTATCTGTTGATGAGACATACGATTCAACAATAGTTCAACGCAGGTTCAACGATAAGCGAAAATGTTTCTATGTAAACACTCCTCCTTTAGCAATAATCGGAGGTAAAAATAATTAATTTGTCAGTGTCAACCTCAACTGATGATGCCTCGACTTACTTCCTTTCCTCGTCTCTTTGTCCATTACATAAGGTAAGGATCCTTATGTTTGGCTGATGGTCGCAATTATTTACTCGGGTTACCTATCTTACTGTATTTGTACCCGCTACTTGTAAATTTTAGTTGAATAGGTAATAATAATGGTCAACTAACGTCATTATTAACAATAATACCTTATTATCGATCAACCATTATTGAGTATGTTGTTTCCATAGTACCAGATTAGAATTATCCACGTGAGGCATTGCATCGGCGATCCCCAAAATTTTCTTCGATGTTGAGTTCAAATAAGTCAATATTTTAGGATTTTTTTTTCAACTTTTTTCCCTCAGAAATAGTTTTTTCGGCACATCCTGAGCTCACCCGTGAAAGGAAAGTCACAAGTTGTGAATCACCCTGTATTGAGGGGGACATGAAACATACATTGGCGGATTTCTATCTTTAGCCCCCTCCCCCCACCCACCCCAACTTCGAAGTTTCAAATGACACCACCCACTTTGCCATACATCAAATTGGAAGGAATTGAATTCTCTTTCTGTAAAAATATTTCTATAATTTTCAACCCCACCCCCCTTCTTCCTAAAATTGTCAGAGTTTCCAATGTAATATTTGTGATCTCTTGATTCTTTTCAGTACAGTCAACGTCATTCTGCACAGCATCAAGGGAGAAAATTTTCTGTGTAAAAAGTGCCACCCAAATTCACCCCTTCACTCCCTCACCTCAACTTGAAAATCTAAAATGACACTATCTACTTTGTGATACATCAAATCGAAGAGAATTGAATTCTCTTCCTGAATAAAATATTTTCAGAATTTTTACAGAACCCCCTTCCCCCTAAAATACTCCGAATGTTCAATTTATCAGGAGAGGGGTAGAAAGTTCCAAAAAAACTGTTTTCAGAAAGAGAAATCAATTTCCTTCTATTCGATGTATCACAAAGTGGGTGATGTCTGTTGAGTTTTAAAATTGGGGTGGGGGAGAGGAAAGGGGTGAATTTGGGTAACACTTTTCTCCACCGAAAATTTTCTTCTTAGATGCTATTTAGGATGACACTGATTAAATTGAAGAGAATTGAGGGGTCGAGGATATAAAATGGGACAGTCAGAGAAATTTGGAAAGATAGGGGGTGGAGTTGAAAATTTTAAAAATATTTTTTCCAGAAATTTTTTTTGATTCTCTTTGATTTGATGTATCGCAAAGGAGATAGTGCCATTTGAAATTCTGAAGTTGAGGTGGGTAGGGGTGAGAGGGCTGAAGATAGAAATTTGCCAATGTATATTTCAGATGTCCCCCTCGATATAAAACTCGACCTGTCTGAGCTTTTTTCGGAAAAAAGATGTGAAATGCCCGAAAACCCCTCTGTTCTGTTTTCGTTGGGCCACCCTGTATAAATATACCGGGTGATCATTTGAAAACTATCCACCTGCAATAACTCCCGATTCCTACTGAATATTTTTTCGAGCAGAAACAGGTCGATTTTTATATCGGGGGGGGGACATCTAAAACATACATTGGCAAATTTCTATATCCACCTCCCTCGCCCCCACTCACCCCAACTTTAAATTTTCAAATGACACTACCTACCTTGCGATACATCAAATTGGAGAGAATTAAATTTTCTTTCTGAAAAAAATATTTCCAAAATTTTGAACCCCATTCCCTTTTTCCTAAAAATTCTCTGACTGTCCCATTTCATATTCTGGACCCCTCATTTTTTTTCTCAATTTAGTCGGCGTCATCCCCGATAGCATCAAAGAAGAAAATTTTCAGTGGAAAAAGTGCTACCCAAATTCACCCCTTTGCTCTCCCCCACCTCAACTCCCAAATTCAACAAAACACCACCTGCTTTGTGATACATCAAATTGAAGGGAATTGAATTCTCTTTTTCAAAAGAGATTTTTTGAAATTTCCTACCCCTCCCACAATAAATTGGTCATTTGGAGTATTTTAGGGGAGAAGTGGGAGGCTTTAAAAATTGTGAAAAAATCTTCCTCAGGAAGATAATTCAATTTCCTTCAATTTGATGTATTACACAGTGAGTATTGACATTTTAGATTTTTGAGGTCAGGTGGGGGGAGCGAAGGGGTGAATTTGGGTGGCACTTTTTCATAGAAAATTTTGTCTTCCGATGCTGTGCAGGCTGACGTTGCCTGTATTGAAGGGAAATGGAGGTCAAGAATATTAACTTGGACACTCAGAGAATTTTAGGAAGAACGAAGGGTGGGGTTGAACAATTTCAAATTATTTTTTATTAGAAAGAAAACTTAATTCTCTTCAATTTGATGTATCGCAAGGTAGGTGATGTCGTTTGAAATTTCAAAGTTGGGATGAGTGGGGGCGAGGGGGCTCAAGACATCAACTCTCCAATGTATGTTTTAGATGTCTCCGTCGATATAAAAATCGACCGGTTTTTGCTCCAAGACATTTGCACTAGGAATCGAGAGATATTGCAGGTGGATAGTTTTCAAATGATCACCCGGTACCTATATACAAAGACTGTACATACAAAATGCTCTTCTCAGAACTAATAAAATAAAATTCGATTCAATTCAATTCAATATAATTCGCTTTTCCCATTAAAAACGTTTCATATACAAACACAAATTTTGAAGTAATAGAGAATTGTAAATTTCTAGGAATATTTCTGGACCGAAAACTTTCATGGATAAACCATATAGAAAATTTAAAATCTAGATTAGGTTCGGCAATTTTTGTGCTAAAAAAATTAAGATTAACTTCAAATTTAAAAACTTTATTGATGGTTTATCATGCGTATTTTGGATCAATAATTCAATATGGAATACAATTTTGGGGAAACAGTTGTCATATCAAAATTATTTTAAAACTCCAAAAAAAGGCAATTCGAGCAATGTTAGGCTTAGTTCAAAGAGAATCTTGTAGGGAACATTTCAAAGATTTAAACATCATGACGGTAATCTCTTTATATATATTAAATTGCTTGAGTTACATGCATAAACATAAAGGGGAATTTAGTGTAGGAACTTCTGTCCATAATCATCAAACTAGAAAAAATAACGAAATTAGGGGGGAAATCCCAAAGAATGACATTTTTCTAAGATCTTTTGTACATCAATCAATAGTATTATATAACAAAATTCCAATCGATATCAGAAATCTCAACTCAAAATTTTTCAATCAAAATTTAAAAACAATGTTAAAATCAAAAGTATATTATTCAATGGAGGAATATATTAATGACACTTCAAAGTGGGAATAAGTAAACTTTTATACAATTACATTTTCTGTTATCATTTTATGACATTTTATTGATGTATAATTGTTATTGTTTTCTATTATTCTTGTATGTTACCTATATACCTAATTGTTATGTATTCGACACCAGTAATGGTATATGAATAAACATTATCATTATCTATCAATATAAATTTTGCGCCTCTTTGGGCCATAAAGCGGGCACCTCAAGGAAAGCCTTGATAGATGGCGCCGCGGCATTCCTTGAGGTGCCCGCTTTATATGGCCCAAAGAGGCGCGATATTTATATTGTGTATTGTTGCTTTCTAACCTCGCTCTACTTGCCGAGTATACATGTGTTACATCTACCATCGATGCTCTCTTGGTGACGGCTGGCTTTACGTGAAATTGTGCTCAATTCCCTCGCCTGCCTGATGCCTCGAAATATAGCATCTGCGGAATGCCTTGGTAGATGGCGCCGCTTGGAAGACTCACATATTATGAGTCCTCCTGGGTGTATAATACCATGAGTTATCTGGCTACCGCTACCACAGCATCGGATGGTTTGACTGAACGCCTGCGCACTGATGAGCCTCCAGTAGGGGTGAAACACTTGTCTGTTGTCTGTGCAGTTTCGGTCCGATCGTCTGATGTTGTGGTAGTCGGAGAGCTTTGTTTCATTTAATATACTATGTTGAATTGTTCAAATAAAGTGGTCAAGAAAATAAGTGTCTATGTCGATATTTGTATAGTTTTTCAAAACTTGACAGCTTTGGAATCTTTCGCGCGATTTTGGATCTGTTTGAACTGGTGGATAGCCTCATTCTTTGGCTATCGGATCCAAGTTTTGCGGATATTGAGAAAGCCCAATAAAATTTCTACAGGGTGTCAAATAAAGCAATGCAAAAGTTTTGAAAGTTTCGCTAACCCCCATTTTGCCAAGAAATTTTTTTTGTGGATACCAACACCAAAAATATGAAGAATGATGTATTCTCTCGAAAAGGTTTTCGATTCATCCCCCTATTTCTGTTTTAAAAAAAGTTATGCCATTTTTTCCTCAATCTACACTTTTCGACAATTAACGTTACAACTGGCCATATTATCGAGGCAAATTTGACAACAATTGATAATTTCACTGGAAAAACTGTCCCATGAAAAACATTTTCTTTACTCACCCCTAAAATGATTATCTACGGTCAGTGCCTAAAGCCCCTGCGGACCGAGTAAGAATGTAGCCTGCTGGAGCTGGAGATGGAATAGCACTGTATCACATCAGATTTACAACATTAACCATATGAAACCCTCTGATAATGTTTGTTAAGGGTTGTTTTAAAAAAATTGAAAATTGATAACTTGATAACGAGAAGACCTAGAGGCTACTTTCTTATTTGACGTTCAATCGCATACGGTGACGCATTTTGCAACAAAGTGGGGGTGTGATTCATAGCTACCCTTACTTAAGGGATGGAAATGTTTTTGTTCAAGTGTTTGGTATCATTTCTTATGGTTTCGTCTGTTCTGAATGCAATTTTGGCAATTAAAATTGATTTTGAACAAATGTTACCATTTGAAAGAAAGAATCAAGTTCATAACTTCGGATGGAGTTTTTCTTTATTGTGACAAAATGTTTACAATTGAAAAACAATGTTTCCATAAAATCGATAGAGTTATACTATCAGTAGCGAAAAAAATTGGTACAGCCCAGTTTTAACTTTCAGTTGCTTTCAAACTCGGCGCGGTCAAAGACAGCAAAAATTTTGTAGACAAGACTTCCACTGATTTCCACGTAACTTCTACTGACTTCCATGTGATTTCCATTGACCGCCACCATTGTGTACACCAGACTTCCACTGCGGTTTACCTATAGAGCAAGCGTAGCCGGAACTATGGACTTGATTTCAAGTTGGAGATACGCCCGCGCCTAGAGTCTCACGCAAAAATAGCCAACTCGCTTGTCTTCGTGTCTCGGAGGACACGTAAAGCACTCGTTCTTCCTCGGTTAGTGCGCCACGTTACTAGTCACCTCAAACCAAGTAAAAGTGTAACTAGGAACTGCCTTCGGGTCTCTCCGCAAAATACTCTTCGGCTGCGATTAAAAAAGGAAACACCGTTAGACACGAGGGATATGAAAATATCCTTGAATCACTCACATAAGTTCATCTTCATCAGTATTTGGGGGGACCTCCTCTAGCTCTAATGAGAGCCGCAACCCTTCGAGGCATACTCTCCACCAGGTTTCGCAAAAACTCCTGCGAATAGCATCCCATTCAACCTGAATCGCATCCGCCAAGTCATCAAAATTTTCAATTTGTCCTTCCCTTTCTTTCATATTTCTCTTCATTCTACTCCATACATGCTCAATCACATTCATATCAGGAGACAAGGGTGGCCAATCCATTCGCTCAATATTGTGATCCCTCAAAAATTCGGTGACAATACGTGCACGATGTGGTCTCGCGTTGTCGTCAACCAGAATGAATCCATCACCAAAGTTTTGCGCGTAGGGGACCACAATATCCCTAATACACAAATCTCGATATCTCTTTCCATTCATGCTCTGTCCTCTTAACACCACCAACTCACTCTTCCCTGTCATCGTGATTCCACTCCAAACAGTCACTCCTCCACCTCCAAACGCCACTCTCGCCTCCATGTGCTCTTCCAAAAATCTTTCATTTCTTCTTCTCCACACCAAAACACGCCCATCCGAATGGAACAAATTGAACTTACTTTCATCCGTGAACAAACATCTACCCCATTCAGCTATTCCCCAGTTCTGGTGGTCCCTAGCCCATTGGAGACGCACGGCGCGATGACGTCGGTTCATTAAAGGGCATGAGGCTCTTCTTCTCGCTCTTAGCCCAGAGTCGTGCAATCTTCGTCTGACAGTTTGGTTTGACAGCTGGATCCCCGTCGTGGCCCTCAACACGTTGTTGATGGCACTTGCAGTAGTGGTCGGTTTTCTCTGGATCGCCCTTCGAACAAAGCGATCCTGCGCAGCGGTTGTTTTCCGAGTTCTTCCTCCACGACGGTAATTAATGTCTCCAGCTGCCAGACGTCGAATTGCACGACTTATGGACCTAGAGGAGGTCCTAAAAAGTGCCGCAATGTTGTCGATGGTGTCGCCCCTCTCTCGCATTCGTGCCACGATGGCTAATTCATCCGGACTTAAACGCGGCATTTTACAAATTACTCTGCTCACAATAGCGGAAGAAAAAGGTTTGGTTTTTAAGGTAACATAAGTAAAACGATAAGTTCTTCAGCTAAAAAGACACATACACAAATGAAAAACCAATCGAACGAGTTTCACCCGAATAGGAGATAATGTTGAATAAAAACAATTTTTAATACCAAAATTGAATTCAGAAGAGACGAAACCATAAGAAATGAAACCACACACTCCTACAAAAACATTTCCGTCCCTTAAGTAAGGGTTGCTAAGAAGGACACCCCCACTACGTTGCAAAATGTGTCACCGTATGCGAGTGAACATGAAATAAAAATTTTGTCTCTAGGTCTTTTTCTTCTCAAGTTATCAATTACCAATTTTTTGAAAACAACCCCTAACAAACAATATCAAAGGGGGTTTGATATGGTTGATGTGGTAAATCTGTTGTGACACAGTACTATCCCATCCTGATGCCCGCTCCAGCAGGCTACATTCTAAGTCGGTCCGCAGGGGCTTAAGGCACTGACCGTAGATAATCATTTTAGGGGTGAGTAAAGAAAATGTTTTTCATGGGACAGTTTTTCAAGTGAAAGTATCAATTGTTGTCAAATTTGCCTCGATAATATGGCCAGTTGTAACGTTAATTGTCGAAAAGTGTAGATTGAGGAAAAAATGGCATAACTTTTTTTTAAACAGAAATAGGGGGATGAATCGAAAACCTTTTCGAGAGAATACATCATTCTTCATATTTTTGGTGTTGGTATCCACAAAAAAAAATTCTTGGCAAAATGGGGGTTAGCGAAACTTTCAAAACTTTTGCATTGCTTTATTTGACACCCTGTAGAAATTTTATTGGGCTTTCTCAATATCCGCAAAACTTGGATCCGATAGCCAAAGAATGAGGCTATCCACCAGTTCAAACAGATCCAAAATCGCGCGAAAGATTCCAAAGCTGTCAAGTTTTGAAAAACTATACAAATATCGACATAGACACTTATTTTGTTGACCACTTTAGCTTTCGCCTCGGCTTTTGCTCTTCCCTAGACCAGTTCACACCCATCATTCTCCAAAGTAGGTACAGCCCTCTGCTCTACGCTTCTAGCCGGCAACGACTCCGGGGCTTGCACCTGGGCGGTGGTCATGTCATAACAGTCACCCCCCCCCCCAGCCCTTCTCTCACGGAGAGAACCACTTCACCATCTCCTTTTGAAGTGAAAAAGTAACAGCCTTGAAGATGCAACACTAACCAAAACAATTTCAAAAAAATGAAAATTGAATTGACACTAAAAATACTTGAGCACTCTGTCGGCACTGGAACACAACTGTCTTTGAATCGACTATTCAAATTTGGTTTACATCTGGCATCCGGCATACGGGAGGTAGGTACCTACTGCTCTATATTTTGTGGAGAATCCTGAGCTACAAAATTGCAAAATAAAAATATTCACATTCTTTCAGTTATTGAAATTCGACCTTAGGAATCCATGATAATGGCCATCAAATGTTAAAAACTCGTTTTTTTAGCGAAGAAGTCCTTGTCTTGACTCAAGATTTTCCTTTTTGCAGTTGCATCATTTCATATGACCATTGTAACAATAGCCATATAGGTACCTACGATTTCATTATTTGTATAGGAGGCGGATTCAAGATGGCGGCCAAAAACAACAGTTGACTATCGTTTTTTCTGAAAATAATAGACGTAGACATTGAATGAGGATCATATTTTATTTCTTACATGACTTTCAATTGAAAATTTAGGTTATGCTTCACTTATCTACTATCTAAAAAAATCATCGATCTATTGAAAAAGAGGTTTTGGTAGTTTTTTCAGTTTTTCAGAAAATTTCAAAAACGGTTGAAGATTATTCCAGGATGGTTTTCAACACCTCAAACAGCGCATCTAAAATTAATATTTCGTGGGGCCTACCCTCGGGCCTACCGCATATAGAAGTTTGCCCTGTGTTTTTTCAAATTCACGGAATGTGCAAATTCAATTTTGAAAAAATTACCGTCGGAAAATCGGTAGCGTGCATCGTTATTGAAAATAGGCCTAGGTATAGGTGACGCCCAATCCAATCTACTTTCGATATCAGGAAAGTAAAAGCTGCAGCATTTGATGCCTAATGTAAGGCTACCATAAGGTGGTCTCGCGGTTGCTTTCCTTTGCCCACCTATTATTATTCTTTCATGCGCGCATCTCCCTTTTCTTCATAAGGTTTGTTCCATCAGCAGTCCGTGACTGTCCGTGGACGTCAGCAGCATGCGCATTACGATTTTGTCGTTCCATAAATCGTAATGCGCAAGCTGCTGACGTCCACGGACAGTCAGGGACTGCTGATGGAACAAACCTATTATGGTCTGTATCACTGCTCGCGCACTCAAGATAGGGGAAGGGAGGGGTCATCAAGCGTACAGTACTTCTCTCACTCTACTCTGCGGAATTCAGCCGTATGCGATTGAACCAGGAAGATGTATTGTTCCTCGTGTTGCTGACCATTAGGTACTTCCGATTTGTTGTAGGTACCTCTTCAGTCTTCATCATTACAAAATGTAAGTTGCTAGTGAATGCCTTGAATAGTTCACATCAAAGTCTCATTCCTGTTCCTGTGCTATTTTAGGTTAGAACTACCCGAGATTGTTGACACGTACAACTGTACACAGTGTTCGCATCGGACTGATTCCGCCTTTCAACTCGCCCACCACGTCCAGAGGAATCACGAAAATATTTATGCTGCCGAACTGTACCATGCCTTTATTGAACCAGAACAGTTCTCTTGCATCTGCTGCCACTATAAGAGCTACTATCAGTTCGAATTGTACGAACATTTCAAACAAGTACATAGTCTGGGGATGACTGAAAACAATGAAAATTTGCCGTTTTCCGAAAGAATTGAAAGATATCCGTGTTTCTGCTGCAGATACAAGTCGGATTCCAGTTTATTTATTGTGAAACATCAAGATTTATTTAGACATGGGCCGGTGAGAAAACGAAAACAAACCACAAAAGAAGCCAAAGACATAGCGTCGCCAGAATTGGATGGGGTCGGTACAAGAAGAACCGTCAGAGATAATGAAGAAATAGAATTAAACATGTTGACGCATGCTGCGAATGAAAGAATCAACGGGTTCCAGTGCAACCATTGTTCGTACCGAGCTAAACGAAAGTCACAGTTGAAATCGCACATGTTGAAACATGTTGCGAATGAAGATATCGACTGGTTCCAGTGCAATCATTGTTCGTATCGAGCTAAACGAAAGGCGCATTTGAAAGATCACGTGTTGACACATACTCCAAATGAAGAAATCAACTGGCTTCAGTGCAACCATTGTTCGTACCGAGCCAAACAGAAGTCAAGTTTGAGACATCACATGTTGAAACATACTCCGAATGAGGAAATCAACTGGTTTCAGTGCAACCATTGTTCATTCCGAGCTAAGCAAAGTTCAAATTTGAGACAACACAACATGGCCAGACATGCTGCTGATGAAGAAATCAACTGGCTCCAGTGCAATCATTGTTCGTATCGAGCTAAACAAAAGGCGCATTTCAAATCGCACGTGTTGAAACATACTCCGGATGAAGAAATCAACTGGTTTCAGTGCCACCATTGTTCGTACCGAGCTAAACAGAAGTCAAATTTGAAAATTCACATGTTGAAACATTGTCCGAAGTCGGTTACGAAGTCGGCTACGGATAAAGAAACCAAAAGGCTTCAGTGCAACCATTGTTCATACAAAACCAACCAAAAGTCGAGTTTGAAAACACACTTCATTAATCAACATGCTACGGATGAAGAAATCAAATGGTTCCAATGCAACCATTGTACGTACCGAGCTAAACACAAATCACATTTGAAGCAGCATATGTTGAGGGGTCATTCTTCAAAAATGGGACAATTTGTATAGGTAGTTCAAGAAATTTGTTTTTTTTTCACCCTAAAAATTGCAAATACTTCATCATTTGAAAGATGATGACACAAACAATAAGAATATAAGTCGAGCAGAGCTGATCGAATGCATTTTTTTGATTTTTAGACGAAAATAAAAGAGCCAAGTAGGACTTTGGAGTTGACTTTCCGCCTACGGAGTTGATGACGTGGAATATTCATAGCTTAAAATATCGTATTTAGAGAAGAAGACAATTTTTATTGAAAAAAAAATGGATAAATAACATTTGTTTTTGAGAAATTATCATTCAAAACAAAAAAAATGTTACTTTTGACTGTTTCTGTCGACCCTCTGTTGACTGTTCAAATCGTGAAGGAAACTCGATCAGTGATTCTCGTAACATAGGTTACGTATATTTTCAGGTAAGCAAGAGCATCGGTCCTCCTGTGAAAACATGCACTCCTAATTTGGGGTTTCCGTCGTTAATTGTTGCCCCAAATAAGCGAGTCTGATCTTAAAATGTTCGTGATGAGTGGTTTCTTCAACGACAAGTTGATTTCTCTTGAAAAATTCCCCCAAATCGGATTCCGGCCTTATTTCATGCTCAGGTCACATTTGATGCAACCCCCCCCCCCTTTTGAAATTATGTGTTAATTCAATTCTGTTAATGGATTCTTCTCACCTGAGGTCTTCGCCTCGACATTAGCTCCAAATTGTGAAAATCGGTTCACAAACAAAAAAGTTACCACTACAAAAACAAAAAGTTGTTTTTTTTACATCACCCTGTAACCGAAGAAGATGGGCGGAAATTTTGAAAACCGTTTCGAGCCATGAATGTGCACTTCATAAAAATGTAATCAGAAAGACTCGGCGAATCTTTTTGCAAAAGTGGGACGTGCTTTAAAATAAACCATTTTGGAACTCTTTTTGTTGTCGCCCTGTATATCATGCATTATGTTATCAATTGTTTTGTCTATTGTAGCACCTTATAGTGAAAATAATAAGCTATCCAAAAACACTGCACTTTTGAGAATCGGTCGATTTTTTTCTGAGATATTTGTATTTGAAATCGGTCGAAATTTTCGAGTGGACCACTTCAATTGTTGAGCAGTTTACATATTTTTCCAGTGATTTAGGAGAGACATTGTATCCATATCGGAATGGTTTCACACTTTTACAAATTCTCACCTATCTCGCCTAATTACAGGGCGATCTCAAAAAATCATCTTATTGGTCTTGTGGTTACTACTAATTTCATTGTTGACCGAAATCCAAAATAAAGGGCTCATATTTGAAGCCTGAACTTCAGGCAAGAATGTTTGAAGATCGAAATCGACCTATCATGGAATTTGAAAGTGAGGGGGCAGATTCAAGATCACAACTACGTCGAAGATCGAAGTCATTTTCAGGCTAAGTAAGGGCCCCTTAATTAACGATTTTCTGATCACTGGATTGGAAAAACACTACTTCGAAAGCCCCTAATAGAAAGATTTCACTCACCAGATATCACGATTGGTGATCGTTATATTCAGGTGCTTGCCACTATAGTTTTCAACCCAGGTGACGTTGTAAGAGGATGATTGGTAGTCGTCATGATGGTGAACAAATCTAGAAAACGATGGGTTTGACGTTTACTCCGAAATAAAGGACCTCTTGATCTCCTTCACAATAGGTACTGTCGAGGGTACTGTAAGGGGCAGCTTAAAATTAAAACAACAAAGGGGAAATTATATTTTGGGACAAATTAGTCTGGGATATAAGGAATGCGAAGATATCGATTTTGCCGGCTGATATCGGGGTGACACCGCATGCCGACATCGAGGTTTGTTGGCAAGGGGTTTGAGACGTGAGACGGGGGTCGGTAACAGGAAGGGTCCAATAATAGAGACGGGGAAGAAGAAGAGATTGTAGTACAAGAAAGATAGATTTCAACCTCGGAAAAAATATGGACGTCCTGAAAATTTGATATTCTGTTCAGAATTAAGTGCTTTACAACATATCCAAAATCGCCAAAAATCGCACACGGGAGTTCTGAGTTATTGGATCGGGGGGGGGGGGGGGGGGTGAAAAATTGCAACCTAAAATGGAGGGGATGAAACCCGTCAATCCATTGGGAGCAAATACGTTATAATTCGACGCATAATATCCCATTGATACTATTTTTTTAGAAGCTCTGCTAGGTGGTCCGTTTTGCTTTTTGGCCATGTAGAACCGATTGCGACAAGTTTGGTATCTCTTCCGACTAGATTCAATCTCCTGAACTCGAATCCGTTGTGTGAATTTGGATGAAAACAAGTTTGGACAAGTTAACTCAAGAACACTTGTTTTTTCTTTGACAATTTTGACGTATTTTTTTTACTGTTAGAGGTGTTCATCTTTGATAAATTTTCAGTGGCCAATAAATTGAAGTGTATTCTTCGGGAAAATCATCCACTCGATGTATGATTTTGTTTCTCGAGTTTGAAAAATCGATTTGAACCCAAGTCGTCATTTACTACTGACCAGAACACTACAACAAGCACCTTCAAATGAAAGTAGCTGAAATTACTGAAAAAATAATAACAAATGTTTGAAAATTCGAGGATTTGTGCAGAACTGAATTCCCTATAGCACGAACAAAATCGCCATGAATCGCACTGCAGGATTTTGAGTTATTTGAGGAGGAGGATAACATTTTGGAAAGATTCATACTTTATGAACTGTTGCCTCTCCCCTCAAATAACTCAAAACCCTGCAGTGCGATTCATGGCGATTTTGTTTATGTTATAGGGAATTTATTTCTGCATAGATCCTCAAATTCTCAACGATCAGTTGTTAGTTTTTTAATCATTTGAGCTATTTTCATTTAAAAGTGCATGCTGTAATGTTCTGGTCAGTAGTAGACGACGCGCCGCACCGGCTCAGGTTCAAATCGATTTTTTAACTCTAGAAACAAAGTCATACATCGAGTGGACGATTTTGATGAAAACTACACTTATGGCCACTGAAATTTAATGGCCACTGGAAATTTTCCAGAGATAAACACCTTTAACAGTAAATAAAAAACCGGCAAGATTGTCAAGGAAAAAACAAATTTTCTCGAGTTAACTTGTTCAAACTTGTTTTCATCCAAATTTACACAATGGATTCGAGTTTAGGAGATTGAATTTAGTCGGAAAAGATGCCAAACTTGTCGTGATCGGTTCAATATGGCGCAGGAAGAAAAAAAAACCCTAGTCAAGCTTCGCATCCCCACGAGCCCCCTTCAACAATGATCGACACTTTTTGCACCAAAATGATGTAAACGGGATACAATTCGTTGAATTACGATGTATTTGTATCCAGTGGATTGACAGGTTTCATCCCCTCCATTTAGGGTTGAAATTTCCCCCCCCCCCCTCAAATAACTCAGAACTCCCAGGTGCGATTTTTGGCGACTTTGGATTTGTTGTAGATCATTCCATTTTGAACAGAATGTCACATTTTCAGGACGTCCATATTCATTCCGAGGTTTTGCTGATTTTTTTTACTATTTTTGCTGTACTATTGGCGTCGGAATACTCGACAACGGCAGACGTGTGTAGAGAAGGAAAATTATTTCTCGACAAGAATAAGTTATGAGAGTGGAAAAAACCATTGGTTATAGTTGTAGTGCATCAGTGACAAGAAAGGGAAACATTGAGGCAAGTCTGATTTCCATTTTAATCAAATGCAAGTTGTTTAATAGGGTTGAAGAAATTGTTTGGTTCATAAAATGATAGTAGGTTCTGTTTTGATTTTCCAAACAGCCGTGGTGAGCGTCAAGCCGATTTCAATTCCCTGTGGTTGCTTTGAGCTTTCAAATGTGGCCTCTTTGTTCCCAGCTATCTACCTTCAAGACACCAGAAAATGGTGAAAACTTCAGTAACCCTTTCGAAAGATCTCGTTTCCGTCAGATTGATTTCCCTAGGTCAGTTCTGCTGAAAATCCAGCGCTTTCGACATATATTTGGATCAAGTCTGGACGACAATCTCTCACGCGAATTCTTCTCCCATAGAATAAAAGATTTAACCCTTTTGCGCGACAGAGAGTTCAAAAGCAAAAAAAGGTTGAGTTCAAAAAAAATCAACTTCTTGAACCATGGCAAGAAATTTCAGTGTCGCTTCGAAACACTTCAAGATAAGAAAGGAGAATAACATAATTTTCGCGGGCTGAATACCTGACGGGAGTGTAGATTTGAGTGGAGTCATATAACCCAGCTCGAAATAGAGTTGTTGGATAAGGCTGTAAGTCAAACCACAGCACCAGCTGGATACAAAGTTATGGAATGTCAACACTCAAATTTTATGTAAATGCTTTGATCAATAATTAAAGTAGTGGCTGTAAATTCGAAATAACAAGACAATACTTAATGAACAACAATCTCTCTCTAAGTACAAGTAAATCATCGAAATTTCTCTTCGTACAAAATGAAAATGGACAAGAAGGAAGAAAGGGTTCAAATTAAAATTCGACGGAGTCCTAGTTATTTTAAGGCAAGGAATTGGAACTCTAGTGCATTAGGAAACGAGTTCACCAATAGTTTCGAAAATTAGGAAGAATGCAAAACGGAATTAATTTTTTTTTCAACTTTATAACAACAATTTTCATTCGTGAAGGAAATTACAAAATTATGTAAAATTAATTAAGGATAATATAAAATGTGTAAAAGGTATTTAATTGGAAGGGTTGAACTAATTAGTCGGAGGGTTTTCGCGCGTTATTAGGGTGTTCTTTTCTTTCAGAAACCAAATGTAAACTTGATTAATGCCTAACGCTAGCTGATGTCAGCACGTCTGGAAATTATGAAATGAATAATTAAGGTGAACCTGATTGGTAATTAAATGGGCGAATCGAATCTGGGGCTACTGCGGCCGCAGACAGCCATACAACCACCTGTGCCACGAAGCCGTCTAATCTCACGAGGTCGATGTCGGATCCGAGCTTAGTCCCGTGTCTTGACCTCCTGCGGAACCGTCTTGCTGTGAGACTCAGGGTGATTCAGCAATGGATTCTTGATCATCTCTTCGGCCGTCATTCAACGGTCAGCTCAGAACTGGCACGGACCAGGGGAATCCGACAGTCTAATAGGGTAGTGACCGATTTTTTTTTTATAATTTTTTTCAAAAGTTCACTTCTTGATAAGTGACGCCATGTAGTCAACAGATTTTTTTCCGTAAGTTTTCTTGGCAAAAAAAATTATGAAAGTTTTCGATCATTTCAAATTTGGCGCGATGACGTCACAATCTTTCATGGGCGGAGAAGCAGGCTTGACAACACTACAGAACTTACTACAAAAAGCACTAGCGTCAACCCGTCAACGTTCATAACAGCTGATTGTTATATTGTTAACGCTTTGTGTATCTGTGCGGTGATTCGTGTTGTTTAGATTTTGCTTGAAAATATGGAAAGTTGGTGAAATCTTCCATGATTTATGAATATTTCAAGACTACATCAGACTTCAATGGTTATGACACACAGGCAACGGAGGTGGAGTCATCCCCACTACTGTCAAAAGATTGAAACGTCACAGCCCGCCTTACAGCTCGAAAAATTTGAAATCGTTCGCAAAAGTAGCCACTTTCAAGGCAGATTTTGAGACACTTGGAACTTTTTTTTTCGAATTTTCACGAAACGTAGTCTTGTTATTGAAGCTCTACATTCGAATAGTATGATTTTTTTCTATATTTTTGGATGGTGGTCACTACCCTATTATAACAAAACATTGTGTTGGCCTCAGCAGGTGTTGACGCAATGTGATTTCTGCCCAGTGCTCTGAATGTCAACGTGTTGGAAGATGTTAATATACTCACCAATCATTTGAAAAAAGTAGGTATCTAACAATCTTGGCCTAATAAGTTCAATGCGTGTCAGCTTAGTGGCTTGGTAGGTAGCTGCCCAAGCAACAAATTAGGGCCAAATTAGGTTAAAATCTACCTCACTATTGGTCAGCGACCAATTTTCAATAGGTCGGATTTACGTTTAATCGACGTCGAATTCAGGTAAGTGGGGAAAAATAAGTGGGTAATTTAAACGTCGAAAATTGGGCACATAGGTCGATTTGACTTATAGGTCAAATACCCTGTTAGTCGGCTGAACCTAAAATAAGTTACATTCTTAGTAATAATAAGTAATTTAAGACCTATTTTCACTGATTTGTGACCTGTGTCTTACAAGACTTGAATAGGTAATATTATCCACTATGGTATTATTTTGGGTTTTCCTGACTTATATTTGGTCATACGACTTTAAAAGACATTAGTGCACAATAGTGTTGTTGGTGTTACCATAGTGACTGAGTTTCATGGCGGACCTCCGTCCTTCATAGCAAAATATACCTACCTATAGCACGAAACATTTTGCGGACTTAGAGAATCCTCCCTGGTCATAATATTCACACGAAGGAAATATTATTGACAAATGTGCCTCTTGCACCTCCAAATATTGCAATGCGCCTTGGAAAAATCGATTTATTGCAGAACTTGCGGAAATAACAACTTGAATTTTTTTTGGTCAATCACAGTTTAGAGCACTAAAATGTTGATATTAAGCTCTTAAATTGAACAGTGTTCCTTAATTACACTTTTTTTGCCTGGTGCCTGGCAAAAAAACAAGTAATTAAGGGAATACAAAAATTACAGAACAGCTTTTATCGTAATGGCGGACGTGAAACCTGCTGGAGTAAGATGGCGTGTCTGGTGATATTTAGAGATTTGACTTTCAGGGCAAATTTACTATTGTTTTTTACTTATAGGGAAAATTTCCCTTCGAACAGGGCAAAATTACTTGAAATTCGAACTTTGAAGTCAAAATTGACCTAATTCGGTAAATTTTACCTCATAGTCTACTTATGGTTTTTTGTTGTTATCGACTTCAGAGTCAACTTTCCCTAAATTACCGATTTGGACCAAATTTCAACTATGAAGACTACAATTTTAAATTACGCGCTCAATAAATCGGAGTCGGAGAGCGATGCTGGTATGTTGATGTCCGCCATTTCCGACGAAAGCGGAGTTGGATTTTGAGCCGCGCCGGTGACACTTTTTTTTAATAGGCGATAGTAACCTGCGGTGTGCCTATACAGCTTAAACTTCTTACTTGGAGGACATTTTCTGCTTTGTACTATTTCACAGCACAGCACAGCAGGTACTGGTAACACTGACAAGAGATGATCTGCATGAAAAACCCCAAACAACAAAGAGCCAGCTCATTTTCTGACCTCAAAAGCCACATAAGACGGATTTCCTTTAAAGTTCACTATAATGGTACTTTCGCCCTCCTTTTGACCAGTGTTCCTTAATAAGTCAATTTTTATAGTAATTCTGACTTCAAAGGCAAATGTTCAAATTGAATAGGTCCGCTTTTTTACTAAAATAACCCTTGTTATTCACCATGACCTGTAAGGCATTGTGTAAAGTTGAGAATTACCAAATTTGGACTGGTATAAAGAGGTTATTGATAACCAGACTTTGAAGTTAAAATTAGGGTAATTTCGAAGTAATTGCGACTACCGTTGATAGCTTAAATCAACCTCAGAGGTAAAATGGACTTAAACGGCGAAAGTCGAGCGAAAATGAACTAATTTTTGCCCTAGATAATGCCTTATGAATTTTAAAGAATTTGAAGGCATTTTTTAGGTGGAATCTAGGTAATTTTCAACTTCCAAAAACTTTTTGAAGTCGATGGTAAATTTAGGGTTTTCGCAAGGTTAAATCTTGGTAATTTTTGATTTAAATAATGACTTTGTGGAGCATTTGTCATAGAAGGAAAATTTTATGTCAAATTCATGCATATTTCGCCTTCTTTAAGTCAATTTGACTTTAGCTTGGTAATTTGGCCCTAAATTGCTGCTTGGGTGGTGTGTCTGACCGCCACGTGTTTTTGTATAAATTTGGTGATTTTAGACTCATTTCGACACAAAATTTGATGAATGCAGCACAGCTTATCTAACCACAGATGGCCGTCATCACGGCTATTTTCCAAATGCCAAACACTTTTCATAGATGACGCCCTCTTCCAAAACTCAAATTTAAGGTCGACACCTGTCGTGCTGGTACAAATATCCCTAAAACGGTCACTAACTTTGCTACCAGAGACCATGGGATCGGATATTGGCTCTGTCATGTCACAGGTCTGAGATTAATAATTATTCCATTCATAGGTGGCGTCCGTCTTGACAAATGACATTCAATACGTGTCAGGGAGCCATCTTGATAGATCTGCCCCACTTTTCAATTAGTTCAGTTATCTTTTGTTAGAGAGTGTCCTGGAGCTTCACACGAACTGAACAAATCAAGGCGCAGTTTTAGAAATCATCGACCCCAATTATTCGAATTTCAAGTTGGTACCTTCGTTTTGGTACAAATGTTCCCAAAACAGTTACTAGATTTACCACCAGAAGTTACCAATTTTCCGTGTCGGCAATTTTTTTCTTTTATTTAAAATATTTATTTCCCGTTCGATTGCGGGTTATTCAGTTTTCAAAATACGGTTGAGGATGTGTGATAAGGTGAACTAGAAAAAAATCTTATCGGTTATTATCTATCTATTTTTATTCTAGGTACATAATACGTTAATTAAATCAAATAAGCAGGTAAGACAATAATACGGTTATTCTAGCACAATCGTATTGTGCATATTGAACATATGTCTGTTCAAATTCTGCTTCCGTTTTCCTCGGTACGAACAATCGTCACACTGGAACCAGTTGATGTCTTCGTCCGCCGTATGTTTGAACGTCATGTGCTCTCGCAAAGTAGATTTTCTTCTAGCTTGGTACGAACAAACGGTGCACGGAAACCATTTAATTTCTTTGTGTGTTCCGAGGTTTGTACTAGCCTCGGTTATTGTGTTTTCATGTTTTAGCAGGATGTGTCTTTTCAAATTTGTCTTATATCTAGTCTGGAACGGGCAATGGTTGCACTGAAACCAGATGGTTTCTTTAGCAGTAGCATGTTTCATCCTGTTGTGTATTTCCAAAGATGGCTTTCCTTCAGCTCGGTACGGACAGTGGTTGCACTGGAACCAGTTGATTTCTCCATTCGTGGAATGTGTCGACATATGCTTTTTCATTGTTAACTTGTATTTAGCTTTATATGAACAGCGGTTGCACTGAAACCCGTTGGTTGTCTCGATGTACGTTGACATGTATAATTGACCATTCCTGGTGAGTTCCATGCCTTCGGCTTCTGCTGCGGTTTCTTGAGCTCTCGCCTCCATCAGTTCAGCTGCATAAACATTGAATATGTGATTTCTTTTGTGGCTGTTCAGTAGAATGCTGGATTCAGTTCGATATGGACACTGCGAGCAGTTGTACACGCGTTCGGGAAGTTCATCCATTCCGGGTAGCTCCAGCCTGAAATGACACAAAAAGTAAAAGTTTATTGATGAAAACTATGTTCTACTACACACATCAAAAGAATCTAGGGGACAAGCAAATCCAGACGATTTCTGAAATCATCATAACTTTTGATTTCCGTCAGCGATTTCATATCGGCCTTCGGTGTGGCCAATGGACAATGGACACTATCATTTCAAAAGAATGCCTTTGGTTTGGAGAAAACGCCGTCAACCTTTCAGCACGCTGTAAATAACATTTCAAGAGGTATACAAAACGAAACCTGTTTTGTATACGTGGACGATATCATAATGTTCAGTACTTCCTTTAAGGAAGACATTGTTACAAGCGGCGATTCTCGCATGCATTCTGGTGCACACGCGGTCTTTCTTGACTGGTCGCATTAGACTGCAGTGTACAAGTACAAAGCTTCTCAATTACAAACGAACGTAGACGAAAAATCCGTAACAATATCATCAGACTCTGTGAAGTATTTGAAAGACCTGGGAAGGCCTGTTCAAAAGTCCAACCAAACAAATCAGAGTTTCTAAAGAAAGAGGTCCAATACCAATACAATACAGTTGGATCCAGTGTCTTTGTCTGGTGAATCAGTGCATACCCCGAGCACTTGCACCTGCAAAACAAAAGCGGCTACCTGCTTGCAGAACAAAAGCGACTACGGTTCTCCCTCATAGACATTTTCAACGTCGTTCATCATTAAAATGAAAGAAATTTTGTTCGACAGCGGTTTTTAAAAACCAAAAAAATTCATTTGGAAAATTGTCTGGAAGAGAGGAATTCAATGGCATTTTTTCTGTCAAAAGTAGACACTCTGTACTGAGAACGGACAGAAATAAATTGGTGACATAAAAACAAATCAAAGATAATTAGGAGTGTAGGGGGAAAAACTCTCCATAGGAGAGGTCCGAGGTCCAATTTTTCAGGAATATATTTCTCGAGCCAAGATCTACAACATATAGAAAATTCAACCAAATCCATCGAAACCACTTGTTCATAGAAAACGTGGGTTTGAGTGAAGTACCATTGTCGAAGAACGCCGCCTCATTATGGTTTAGGCAGCAGAGATAATGGATTTGTGGAGAATGATCGGCTATTGTTCTCATCATGTTCAAAATCACGTGACATTCACGATGACCTGAATTGGTTAAACTTTGGAAAGTTGCTCAAGATCTGATTTATGTTAAATTCGTTGCTAAATCTAATAACGCTGTAACGGCATGACGAATATATATTATTATTATCATTAATACTTGGTATGGACAACGTTTCATGACTTATGGCCCAGTTTCTTTGACCGCTTACAAAGTTGAATTTGGAGCCAGACAGTTCTGTTGAAAATTGAAATTGAAAAAAAAAACCCTGTTTCAACTTCCATTTATGACCCTTTATCAAAAAAAAAAAATCGATTTTGGAAGAGCATAAACCCTGGACAGAAATGAAAAATAATCAAAAATAAAACTCAATAAAGCATAAACCCTAGAGAGAAATGAAAAATAATCAAACATAATTCTTACCTATTTGTTTGATGGCTTGGTTGGCCGTACTCACTGCAGAAAGTGGCCATTTTTCACTAAACACTTGTATATTGGTCACTAGCAAAGGAGCAGGTCAAAGTAGAGACACTGAAAATATCAGAATGGTCGAATGCCGGCTATCCGCTCTGTTATATATGCCTTTTCGGTAAAGAAGTGGGGGAATGAATTACGACTGGTTTCCCAAACAACTGTCTAGCTCTACAGACGACTTCAAAAATTTGTACCTGAAAATGCCCCATTTCAGGTACATTTTCTGCTATTGTGCGTGTCATCTTTCGAGGTTAAATAACAATACCTCACCTTAGCACAAAATGAATGGAATGAAACTGAAAAATAGGGTGGCGAAACAAAGATCCAATCACAAAAGATCAAAAACAAAAGGCCGAAGAGCGAAAGGTCTGAAACACGAATGATCAAAAATACAATAGATCCTGAAATTCAAAAGAACTTGAACACAAAAGGTCCAAAATACAAAAGGACTAGACAGGATACGAGAACATTGTAAAAATCAAGGTAGGTATCAACCACGTTTCCAGAGCCCTTGAAGTTCTATGCTCCACTGAAAATCCAGAATGAGCTGAGAGCATAATTTTGTGTTTTGGATTTCTTGTGCTTTTGGTCATTCATAGTTTTGATCAATTATGATTTGGACCTTTCATCCAGTGATGGTAATTACGCGTTGTCTACATATATCGTCTCCTTGACATATGTAGACGACGAGTAGACAACGTAGACTATCAAGTTTTTTTTTTTTTTTATGTGAAACGAAACGGCACTTACCTGGCTGAAGAGCTCTAGCCCTCTGGGTCAGAAGGCGTTTATTGCACAGTAATCACAGACACAGAACGGTTTATTGTAACTGCCGCCGCCGGCCGCAGAGCTTAGCATGGAGCTTGGTTAAAGGTTATGATGCAGTGTTTTTTTTTCAAATTCACGGAATGTGCAAATTTTATTTTGAAAAAAATACCGTCGGAAAACCGGAACCGTGTCGATTTTGAAAATAGGCCTACACGATGCCCAATCCAATCTACTTTCGATATCAGTTGGAATATCCCAAAAAAAAGTCGATCCCCGAGCAGGAATGAATTTTCAAGTGGAGTCCTGCTACAGAAGCGAGTCGTTCGTCTGGTCAAAACACCGGCGAGAGCCCGTGGTAACGGCCAGGAGAAATTTTGAGAAATTATTACGCCCGACTGTAGAAGTTTTGAACTTTGACATTCTTTATTATTTGACAGATGGCAGATAGGGCAATATACCTTCAACTGTTCTGAATGAAGTTTTTCAGGGGCTTTCAAATCACATATTGCAAGTCAAGTTGCGTAAGATGAATTTTCTGAGATCCGTTGACAGAGTTGAGTGAGCATTCCGTTTGACAGATGACAGTCAAAAAGTATTGGACTCTTTCCAGAGAAAAACCATGTCCGCATACCAAATTTCGAGTCGATCCGGTCAACGGTTCGGCAGTTAGGTATCGTGGAAGATCACAGACAGACAAACACACAGACAGACATAATTCTGAAAATGGTCTTTTTAGGCGACCAACATTCAAAAGCTTTCTTTACGTTCTTTTTGACGTCCCAAAAGTGTCTTTTTTTTGTACGCTAATGTCAATATTTCCCTTTTCGGCCGCTAAACCTCATTTGTTTTCTTTTGTTGGGACGCTAATGTCATTCTGCTTTTTTCACGTTACATGATTTTAGACCGATTTAGCTGTTGAATATTTACATCACGAAGTAGTCGGCGGTATACCTGATTAATAAAGAGCAATCAATCATTCAATGATGACCCAAAATCAGATGTAAACCTTACATAAATTTGAAAATACAGTTATTTTCTCCTCAAGGTTGGTGCCACTGCAGTGATTTCCGAGAGTTGCAAGATTGCTACGCTACTCATCATTGGTCAATTCATGTGAATGCTGTCAAAGTCAATTTCACTATTTTGTTTTGTTGGTTATGGGTTATGCTATGCTTATTGTCGTGAAAATTGGCCCAACTAGGTCCGAAACTCGCGTGTCTGTTGGATTTTCGATGTATACCGCAGCCCTCACCATGGAATAAATAGACCACCAACGTTGATGACTTGCACGATTGTGATTTTCCCGAAAGGTAGGCCAGAGAAACAGACCCTGTCCAGATTTTTGCCTTGTTTTACAGGCACCACCTCATCACAAAATGTTCATACTGCTGCAGGTAAGTACCTATACAGCTTGTAATTTCAGCGGAAGCAAATTCAAAGCTGCCGCATTTGAGCTTCAGCCTATGTGGTGCCGGCGGGGTTTGAGAAAAATCGCTTTCTTGTCTAAACTACCTACTGTCATGATATAACACCTACAAATTTTGTTTTCCAATGTCACAGGTAACTATGCGAGTAAGAAATCAAACAATTCAAAACATCAGTATTTTGCTCAATTTTTTGTGATAGTCGCCTAAAAAATGTCGTGTGCACCTCGGCCAAAAGGTTCTTTGGCCTCACCTGTTTTGCAGCCTCGGCTACGCCTCGGCTACAAAATTTCAGATTCGGCCAAAAAACATTACCTTTATGGCCTTGATACACAAAGTACTAAAAGGCTAAAGGGGACGATAAAATAATATATATTTATTATGCTTGAAAAAATTGATACATGACTGTATAAATTATGTACCTAGGTGGGTATATAAAAGACATGAATTACTTATAAGTTATAATTTTAGATATGGGTGATATAGTTAATTGTAGTTGCATTGTATATGTATATGTATATATAGAAGAGTATGTATAAAAGTTTGTATGTATTGTATATTGTATGTGTATGGTGTATATCTGGGTGCGAAATGTAGACGATCTTGAGGGAAAGTGCGAGGGAAAGTGTAAAAAATTATAAATCCAGTCTGAAACCAGTTGTTGAGAGCCATTCCTGAGCTGTTTCTGTGAGATTATGGATCGCATTTAGTCCTTCATCAAAGGCGGTTAATGGGCAGTCTGACACAATGTGGTCCATAGTTTGGTTTTGTGCTCCACAGATGCAGCTTGGATTTTCTACATAACCCCATCGGTGTAATAAGAAATTACATCTCCCTTGGCCGGTTCTAATTCTGTTTAGAGTTGTCCACAATTTTCTTTCCAGAGCGAAACCTTCAACCTTGGTCGTTGGATCAGTAACAAGGTGTTTGTTTTTCGTCTCAATTGTTCTCCAGGAGACGTTCCATCTCGCGTTCCATTGATCTTCAATTTTCAAGTTTCCTTCATATAAGGTTTTGGCTGTTAGTATAGAGGTTGTCTGGATTTCAATCTCAAGTTACTATTTAGGAGAGGGATGATGTTCATATCTTTGGAAATTGGTAGATTCGGATTCTGCAGTAATTTTTCATATTCTCCGAGCAACAGATGTTCACGTCGTAATCGTGGTGGAGCAATATTGCATATCACCGGTAACCATTCAATCTGGGTAGACTTCAACGTTCCAGAAACAATCCTCATCACCTGGTTCAATTTCACGTCGATTAAGTTGGTGTGTTTGCTGTTGATCCATACCGGGGCACCATATTCTGCAGTGGAGTACACTAAGGCTATTGCAGATATACGGAGAGTGTCAGCATCAGCACCCCATGTCGTTCCAGCCAGTTTTTGTATGAGGTTCACTCTGGTTTTTGTTTTGGCAGTCAGATTTTTCAGGTTCTGTTTATAAGACAAAGTACGATCTAGGGTAATACCAAGGTACTTCGGTGTCGAGTTGTGTGGTATGGGATATCCATTGAAAATCACGTTCAATTGTTGATTGGCTTCTCTGTTGTTAAGGTGAAAGATAGAAGATTCCGTTTTTCTTGGATTTGGGTTGAGACCCCAGTTGTTGAAGTAGTCGCTTAGAATTCTCAGATCTCTTGTAAGTGTACTTTCTCCAATCGTAGAATTTTGATGTTGGTAAATGATGGCAATGTCGTCTGCGTATATGAATTTTCGTGATGAGGTTTCCGGAATGTCACTTAAATAAATATTGAAAAGTAACGGCGAAATAACTGATCCTTGTGGAAGTCCATTGTTGAGTTTCCTTAACTTGCTCACTTTACCGTCAATATAAACTTGAAAGAATCGTTCACTAATGATGTTATTGATTAATTTCAAAAAATTACGGCAAGGAACTAGACTATAAAGTTTCCATAACAATCCCTTTCTCCACACTGTGTCATACGCTGCTGAGAGGTCTACAAAAACAGCTGCTGATTTTTTCTTTTGTTGGAAACCATTTTCAATATGAGTCGTTATGGCCAAAACTTGATCACAGCAATTTCTATTGGGACGAAAGCCAGCTTGTTCTGTTGGTAATCTGTCATCTACTAATGGACTCAATCTGTTATAAATTAATCGCTCTAGAAGTTTATAACAGACACTAAGCAACGCAATAGGGCGGTAATTTTCCGGTTCTGGTGTTTTCCCTGGTTTCAAGATACCCATAATTTTTGTGTATTCGAAAGTTTCTGGTAAGTTGCAAGTTGTCAGTATATTATTATAAAATTTCAATAGCCATAGTCTTGTTTTGATTCCGAAATTCTTGATGAACTCGGGCAATATTCCGTCATATCCTGAGGTTTTCTTGTTGCGTTGTTGCGAAATTGCCATGTCTAATTCTTCAGTGGTGAATTGTTTCATAATTTCACAATCCTGTTGTTGGGATTTCTTGATAGTGCGTAATTTTCTAATTATGTTCTTTCGATTCAAGTTATTGATATTGCATTTTGACATTTTAATTATTCTTTTGGCGATCGTATCAGGGTGTGGGTTTTTGCTTTTTTCTTTAAAGGTGGAGGTTTGTAAATTCTTCAAAAGAGACCACGCATTTCTGCTTGAGTGTCTAAAGTTGAGTTTTTGTAAGGTCTTTCTCCATCGCTTTTTTCTGCCCTCGTCAAGTTTTCCAATCAAAAGATCAGCTGTTTCACTTCTTCCATTTTTTTTAAATTCTTCATAAAGCAGTGTACATTCATCGTTCCAGCAGGCCACATATTCCTTTCGATGTCCTCTGGGGATCCATTTGCTCGCTATCTTTATGACTAGTCCGGTAAAACGGTCATAATTGTTAGTATTACATGGGTCTATCCATCTGATGCAGTTGTCTAATTCTGTAGAAAATTCATTCCATCTTGCCTTGTTGAGATTCCAACGTGGTTTAACATTTGTGGAGGTCAGATGTATTTCATTCCCAACTCTAACTGTAACCGGTCGATGTTGAGAACGTGGGAAGTTTCCTAGAACATTTCGAGAAATCCTTAAAGGAACGTTGTTCACATCGGAAGTAACGATACATAAATCAGGATTGTAACCCCTGTTCCAACGTGCGGAATGGAAAGTTGGCTTGTCTTTCGCATTGAACACAAGATGTAGATTATTGTTAATGATGTAGTCGTTCAGTATTTTTCCATTGGCATCGTTATCATCATATCCCCATAAATTGTGATGACTGTTGAAATCTCCGATGTAAATTGTTGGATGTTCGAATGAATGGATGACTTGTCCATTCCAGTCTATGTTTGGTGGCTTGTCGATGTTCACTATGGTGGTATTCAGAATTTGTATTCCCAAGATGAAAATGTCATCTATACAAGTGTCAAAGATTTTGGTTGCATGCAAAGTATTCCTCACATAGGTTGCAATTCCATACACTCTACTGTTGATAGACCCAGCTAGTGTGTAACCAGTGATGTTCCCTCGATTGTACAGTTGAAGATCGTCTGATGTGTAAGTTTCTTGTAGAGCTACAACATCCACTTCTTCTTCTTCTCCTAGTATCTTAGCAAGGTATTCGCTTTTCGCCTTACTAATTCCTTCAACATTGAGTTGCAAAATCTTCAAAATTGGTCCTAGTTTGATTGACATATTGCATGTATCTCTCGCCGGGAGATTCAGAATGAACAGTTCGGCAGCAAAGATTGTGATAAAATAATGTGTTTCTGAGACGCGAGATGGCGCAGAAACTAATATCATTCTCAAAATTAACTCAATGGACCGATTTTAAAAATTCAAACGTTATTATATTAAGATTATATAACTATCTGATGCTGTAGTCAAAAAAAAAATTTTTCATATTTTTTGGAAAAAAATTTTGAATTTTTTCAAATTTTCAATTTTTTTTTTGAAAATTTAAGGTAGTCATTATATTCTCTGATAAATATTGTATAATAATCTTTTTTCAAAATTTAAATATCATGAATAGTATCGACCGAAATCAATTTTGAATATTTCCCTTTGAAGTTCACCGCGTGCCGCCCGCCGCCACCTGCAAGCGGTTCCCGTCCTGTATCATCATACAATATTTATAGTCCGCGAGAAAAAAGAGCTCTGTCGTAATTGCAGAATTGATACCTGGACTGTATGTCTCCAGTCCCGTAGAAAATCTCAACAGTGTAACAAGCAACTGGGCAATACCAAATCGGTTACTTTTTCAATTTTGATTATTAATATCTTCGTCACTCGATATAATTGGGATGTTCTCCAGAAATAAATAAGTAAGATGAGTGAAAAACTACTATAAAGAAAAGTACAGTAGGAGGCTTTATTTTGTTTTCTGTTTCATGCACAAAATGTTTATAACGAGAGATGGAAAACGCTATCCGTCAAGTTGGCCTGTGAATCAAAAAGTAACAGTCACAGAGATAGGAAACTGCAGCTCACAAAATGACTAAAACTAATTTTTGCTGAAATCAAATTCTTGAAACATTCGAAAATTCAAAGAAAAAGTTCACCCATATACCAACGGTGTCTGTCGCCCATTAGGAGCAGCCAATTTCATTCTTTGGTTGTAATGAAAATTTAGAACAGGCATTGAACCCAGTAACTGGAAGCTATGGGAAGATACAGGTGGTCGATCCTAGCGTAATCATCTCATAGCGGCCTTACCGTTCAAGATAAAAAAAAAACGAAATAGTGTTATTCTGTGAAAAATAACATTCCATAAACTCTCTGTAATGTAAAAATTCTAGTCGGCAATTGGCTGTTGCCTGGGTGATACAACGTAACAGAGCCTTTATGGAACGTAATTTTTTAGAAAATCGCACCATAAGAAAAAAGTTGTATGGTTTGATTAGAGCTGAACATAACGAAATAAAGTTGAATTATGAGGCCTGTTTGTGGACCCGACCCATGGATATCTTGCGGTATCGCCAGACGGGGCTTCTTCCTCATCAGAATGGTACTATCATCAAGGTGAAATGTCCTAAGTCGGCAAAACAAAAGACCATACAGGAAACCATACAGACCAATCAACAATTTTGTTTGGAGAGAAATTCTCAGCTTAAACGGACACACATTCACTATTTCCAAGTACAAGGATATATTGGACTGACAAAATAAAAAAACAAAATTGATTGACTTCTATATCAAAATTTTACTGCCTGAGATCATCGATTTGCGGGCTTGTAGGAGCATGCCCATTCAAGAAAGTTGAAATGCTATGACTTTTTTCCCATCAACGGTTCTTAGGTACTGGCCACTTTTCGACACTCAAATGCGTATCGTACTACGATACGTAATACGAATTTTATACAAAACAAGTGCATTCTAATGGAACGATTTCAACAAAAATCAAATGAGCCGAGGTCATTCACGAAGATAACCACACAGACAGCCAGACACACAAACAAACAAACAAGAGAGATATCCACACAGGACTCAAACGGACGGACAGACAGACAAACAGACTTCAGACGGAGTAGGACTAGTAGTAGTAGTTCTTTGCGGTTTTGTTATTTACTTTCAGTGTATATAGTTTCAAATACCTACATATACACATTTGTGCAGCCTATTGTTTTGCAATTGCAATTTGACTTCACAATGTTTGTCCCTTTATAATCAGATATGAGTATGTTGGAGTATGAGTATGTTGGAGTATCAGTATATTGTAGATCTAGATAGTGTGATCACTTGAGAGGAATAATCAACTTGGACAAAAATTACAATTTCAAAAATCGTAGTAACGAAATATATCGGCGTAATACCACGATGTCACAAATCTTTACTACTGCTATTCACATTGCCTATTTCTCAGAAAACATCATAACACCATGTGTGCAGAAAGTGATCACTACCTATATCATGAATGACTCATCGCGGAGAACAGCTGCAGCGGGCGGCAAATAACAAAGTGAGATTTTCAATATGTGTTTCGGAGGGCACTATTCATGCTACAGAAATTCTAAAAACAGATTAATGTTTGATATTTTCAGTACTTCAAAATGACTACCTGTGATTTTAGAAAAAATCAAAATTATTTTGTAAAATTGAAAAAAAAAATTAAAAAATTTTTTTGGAATTTTTTTTTTGACTAGTGCATCAAATAGAATTGAAATCTGAGTATAACCCTTTTTTTAGATCCAAAATCGGACCGATAGTTTTCTCAAAAACATTTTATTACTTTTGATGTATTTTCTCTCTGTCGCACACTTGGTACTCAATGGGATGTTTTCAGCGTAGTTGAAGAAACAATGCTAGATGTCCCTAGTGGTTCGTAAGGGGCTTGGGAACATTTGTGTTCTGTATGTTGACAACTCAACCGACTGCTTGTTGTCGTTCAAAATTGAAATGTACCTAACCCAAAAAATTGATCGAGCGACGTTTCTCAAAAGTGTCAAAGTCTGAAGTGTTGAGTTTCGCTGGCCTTTCTTTGTTCGTTGAACAATCACAACGAACGTGAACTGCAGCAAAACCATGCCTGTAAGGTCAAGAAATAAGGAAGTGCAACTGACGCTACTTAATTTTGAATTCAACACTTCGCCGAAGTGCTTATCTGAAGATGCTCAACAGAGTTTAGTCTGGGTATTATTGTCCTGGTCTCCTCCTGCTTCCTGCTTTGTGTGGAAGAAAAGGCGACATGAGAATACGAGTTAAAATAATTTATAAAACCTGGTAATTTTTACATAATCTTGTTTATTAAAAATGTTCCTGGAATAATTTGCATGGTTTTCACTCGACCTCCTCGCATAGCGTGCTGAAGTTAACGTTCAATTCAGTGGTTGTGGCTACTCTCTGGTTGTAGTCTGCAGTCTGCACTACACCTTTTTGTCTCTTCAGCCTCTCAAGCTACGAAGTTATCCACAGAACCATTTGTGGCCGCGCCTTCCACAGGGTGCGTGCTTCTATCTTCTTTGTGTGAACAGAAATTTATACCGCAATTTCGTCACATTACCCAGCAATAAGAAAATTGTGTTCCATGCTCAATCGATTTCTATTATTGTATCTTCATTTATACCAAGCTGTTCAGCACCAAGAAGCTTTCGTACAAAGGACGTGCGTGATGACACGGGAATGGGAGATCTGGAACTGACAACAGCTGCCACATAGACAATTTAGCATTCGGCATATTTGGCAACGACTCTATGGCAACGACCGCAAGCTGTCGCGGAACAGTCACATTCAAAAATCCCGCTGAAATATCAGGGCAGCCGAACTGCGTCAGTGTCGCCAACTTATGATAATTGAATGTTTCTCAGCCCCTTACGAACTACCAGGGACATCTATTTAGAACCTGTCAGGAAAACATCCCATTTCAGTCCCCTTTAGCCTTAATCGTCTTGGGGGTAATCAAAACGGGTGGGTAGGTATATCCGGTGAAATCTCAAAACTTTTTTTTGCACGATAACAATAATACATAGGTACTTCCCCTTCCATGTTGGTGGAGGGTCGGGAAAGTAAAAGCTGCGGTGGTCTCGCTGTTGCTTTCCTTTGCCTACCTACACAGGGTGTTTCAGGGATGATAGCAAAAAATTCAACTGTGGGTAGATCTCGTCAAAGTATGACGAAAACCTACATACCATTTTGCAAAGTTCGGCTTAATGACGAAGATACAGCCCTCCAAAGTTCACTTTTTTCGGATTCCAATAATTTCTAGCTCGTGGAACGTTTCGTCAAATTCAGCTTTAATCCAGCATAAGCTGGTTTGTCCTAATTATCCATCAACCTGCTAAATTTGGAAAGAATCCAATCAGTGGCGTAAAAGTTATGAGGGGTCACCTCAAGTCAACTTTTCTTCGGATGCGTCTGAACTATTGACCCTCATAACTCCTACACCACTGGTTGGATTTTTTCCACATTAGGCAGGTTGATAGATAATTATATGACAAACTAGCTTCAGCTGAATAAAAGCTAAATTTGTCGGAACGTTCCTGAGTTACAAATTTTTGAATTCCGAAAAAAGTGAACTTTGGAGGGCTGTATCTTCGTCATTAGGCCGAGCATTGCAAAATGGTAGGTATATAGATTATCGTTATATATTGACGAGATCTACCCACACATAAATTTTTTGCCATCATCCCTGAAACACCCTGTATGTATTACTTTTTCATGCGCGCATCTCTCTCTTCTTCATAATGGTCTGTACTGTATCACTTCTCGCGCACTCAAGATAGGGGAAGGGAGGGATCATCCAGCGTACAGCTATTCTCTGGCGTACAGTATCAGATCATTAGTTCTCTGACTCTAAGTACTCTGCGGAATTCAACCGTATGCGATTGAACCAGGAGGATGTAGGTATTCCTCGTGTTGCTGACCATTGGGTACTTCCGATTTGTTGTAGGTACCTCTTCATCATTATGAAATGTAAGTTGCTAGTGAATGCCTTGAATAGTTCACATCAAAGTCTCATTCCTTTGCTATTTTAGGTTAGAACTGCCTGACATTGTTGACACGTACAACTGTACGCAGTGTTCGCATCGGACCGAATCCGCCTTCCAACTCAACCACCACGTCCAGAGGAATCACGAAAATATTCATGCGGCCGAACTGTACCATGCCATTGTGGAACCAGAAGAGTTCCCTTCCATCTGCTGCGACTTAAAGAGCTACTATCAGTTCGAATTGTACGAACATTGCAAACAAGTACATAGTGTGGGGATGACTGGAAACAATGAAAATTTGCCGTTTTCCGAAGAAATTGGAAGATATCCGTGTTTTTGCTGCAGATACAAGTCGGACTCCAGTTTATTTCTTGTGAAACATCAAGATTTATTTAGACACGGGCCGGTGGAAAAACGAAAACAAACCACGAAAGAAGCCAAAGACATAGCGTCGCTAGAATTGGATGGGGTTGGTGCAAGAACCGTCGGAGATTATGGAGAAATAGAATTGAACATGTTGACACATGCTGCGATTGAAGGAATCAACTGGTTCCAGTGCAACCATTGTTCGTATCGAGCTAGACGGAAGTCAACTTTGAAAGTTCACGTGTTGAAACATACTCCAAATGAAGAAATCAACTGGCTTAAGTGCAACCATTGTTCGTGCCGAGCTAAACAGAAGTCAAATTTGAAATACCACATGTTGAAACATACTCCGAGTGAAAAAATCAACTGGTTTCAGTGCAACCATTGTTCATTCCGAGCTAAGCAAAATTCAGATTTGAGACAGCACAACATGGCCAGACATGCTGCTGATGAAGAAATCAACTGGTTACAGTGCAATCATTGTTCGTATCGAGCTAAACGAAAGTCGCATTTTAAAATGCACGTGTTGAAACATACTCCGAATGAAGAAATCAACTGGTTTCAGTGCCACCATTGCTCGTACCGAGCTAAACAGAAGTCAAATTTGAAAACTCACATGTTGAAACATTATCCGAAGTCGGCTACGAATGAAGAAACCAAAAGGTTCCAGTGCAACCATTGTTCATACAAAACCAACCGAAAATCAGTTTTGAAAACACACCTGATTCATCAACATGCTACGGATGGAGAAATCAAATGGTTCCAATGCAACCATTGTACGTACCGAGCTAAACAAAAATCACATTTGGGACAGCATATGTTGAGACATGCTGCGAATGAAGATATCAAATGGTTCCAGTGCAACCATTGTTCGTACAAATCAAGTCGTAACTCACAGTTGAAAAATCACATGTTGAAGCATGCTGCGAATGAACAAATCAACTGGTTCCAGTGCAACCATTGTTCGTACCGAGCTAAACGAAAGTCACATTTAAAAATGCACATGTTGAAACATGATACGAAGTCGGCTACGAATGAAGAAACCAAAAGGTTCCAGTGCAACCACTGTTCGTACAAAACCAACCGAAAGTCTGTTTTGAAAACACACCTGATGCAACACGCTACGGATGAAGAAATCAAATGGTTGCAATGCAACCATTGTACGTACCGAGCTAAACAAAAATCACATTTGGGGCAGCATATGTTGAATCATGCTGCGAATGAAGGAGTCAAAAAGTTCCATAGTGAAATCATCCCAAGTAGCACGCTGCCGACCACCACCTAAATTACCTACAAGTTGCGACGTCGGATTCAGTTCGATTTTGGTTGGATTGTTACCATTTCGTGTTCCGACGTCGTAGCGACGTTGTCACAACGTCGGATGCCGACCTGATGTGAATCGGCTCGAGTCGTGTTACCGACGTAGGTACAATGTCGGCCCTGCGTTGGACGCTTTTTATTTACAACACTTTGTATCGGATTGTGTCAGCTTGTGTTAGCTTGTGTCGATGACACACAGCAACACAAATCAAATGGAATGCATTTGTGCCGATTTGTGTCGACACAAGTCAACTTGTGTCGGTAAATGGAAAGCGCCCGATCTAATCTGGTTTGGTCAGTCTATGTCGAAGTGGCAACGTTGTCCCGACGTCGGCTAATGACCTGATAAGCCAGGTCCGCTTAGGTCGCGTCACCGACGTTGGTGCGACGTCGGCATTTCCGACGTAGGTTTGTGCAACGTAGTTTGCTCTGCTCGTTTCATATCGTTATATATTATTATAAAGTCGAGTGATTTCTATATTACACATTTGTGACCAATTATTATGGAGCGGATAGTCTCTAGGAGGCCTACAACACAATTGCGTCATACTACAGGAGAACGAGTTCCTATCTGGCCTCTTTCATTGAAAAAAAAACAGTCGAGTAAGTGGAGAAAGGGGTTATGTTTTGGAGCCGTTAGGATCGACTCCATCAAATCCTTGTGCTCAGATCCAGACGTCTCAAGCGCCAGATCCAGAAACAAGATCAGCGTGAGTGCAGGAAATGATCGTCTTGACATCAACAGCAATGACGACTTTCACATCAGAGAACAGCAGTTGGAGTTCCTTGGAGAGAACCACTCCACCACTACCCTCAGGAGTGAAAAGGTTACATTGACGTCCAACGAATGGGCCTCGATCTCGATTTTTGGGGCCAAATTTCAAATATTTGGTACGATGTGGTTGTGTGTGAATTTGGACTCTGGGTGGTGGTTTTCAAAGGTTTTAGAAATTTAAACTTGTAGATGTGTAAAGTAAGCGTCGAAGAGAACGACATTGCACTTTCAATTTTTTTTTTCATTTAATTTTTTTTGTGTGGCGAAACGAACGCGAGACAATTTCTTTATTGTCAATGTCAAATCATGTCCAGTTAGGGCAGGGAAACTTAACTTCACTAATTTCTGACGACAATCAGTTTTTTTTATGCGTCGCGTGATATCGCAATGGGAGGCATGGACGATTTTGCTCCCACCAGGAGGCGCTGCAGTCGGTTGGGACCTCTAGGGATTTTATCTCGCCTAGGTTGCATAAACAAGCGCGTTGTGTCAAATCGTCAAATATTTAGAAATGTCACCGTGAACATAAATTGTGATTCTTGAGTCGTATCGTTGAATCGTTCATGAGGATGCCGTAGGCTCTTGCGACGAGGGTCAGGACGCGGCCCCAAACTCCAGGAAAGCTCAGTTTGACTACCGAAGAAAAAATACATTTTTATTCACTGTTATCGTAGATCCGGGCCCGGTATGGTACTCTGGAGAGGTAAATAGATGCTCTGAATAAGCCCTTCCTGCTCCATTCTATCAGACAGATGGAGACAGGAATCATCGAAAAACATTGACATTGCTGAGCTGCATGAAGGGATCTAGGTTATGTTGGTTCTATGTTGAAGTTTTGAACTTGTTCAGTTAAGCTATCATGTTCACAGCGTTGTGCGTAGTATACGAAAATTATACACATGAAATACAGTTCTTTAATCAGTCAGGACATTTCACTTTATTACAATAATTCAAACCATCACTTTACAGAGAGTTTTTCCACACTGCTACAAAATTTTGAAGGAAGGGCGACTCTTGTATTGGTGGTACCGAAATGTCCTCCTGTTCTCGTATAGTATAGTCTAATTTCTCTCTCCGTTACCCATGTACTAGGATGAAGCAGGAGTGGCTTATTCAGAGCATCCCTTTGCCTCTTCAGTAGATACCATATGGAGTCCCTCGGGTCTATAGTAGTAAACAAAAATGAATTTTTGCCTTGGGCAGTCAAACTGAACTTACCCAAAGTTAAACGGAGCCCTGTTTAAACATGATAGCTTGGGACCACTGTGGGTTGCAGTATTTGTATTTTTCAATTTTTCCTATTTTTGACTATATAAAATGTTTGTTTAAAAATCTTCTGTTTATCTGACCACCTCTCACGTAGACAAATAATTATAAGCTGGAAGTTCCCACTCGATTCAAATGCCTCGTCTGCCGGACTCAACATAAACACCTTTCTGAAGAGTTAAAGCCAGAAATAGATGCACGCTACCCCAACCTAGATTAAAACCGTAAGATGCACCCAGATGGTCTGTTCCCCTCCCCCTATGGATCTGTCTCTCCATACAAAACAACTGAGAACAGTGGTGGCAGCACACGTTACTACCCTTAGATATAAGCAACCCCTATTCTAACGACCATATAGGGTCATCGACCTACTATAGTTCCCCCAAACCGTACATAAGGTACAGGAACTCGTAATACTTATTATCATACACACCTACTTTATTGTGTTTACATTGTTCAGTTTTTTGAACACCAATCACCCCCAGTTTTGCAGTTGGTGGTATTTTAATATCAATTGATACTTTGGAAATGTCTTGGACATATTTCAATTGCGTCGATCGTAAACCGCAATTTCATATTCAATTTAACCCCCTAATACTAAATTCGTTTTATATTACACAAGGTAACCCTCAACCCCTTGAATCAAAGTTATCTTCAATATGTTTATCCTGTCTGTTACGATTGTGGCAAATGGTGGGATCTTTTCGTCTAAAACATAAATACTTTTATATTACCATTATAACTCTTAATCCGCTTATAGTTTTTCATCCTCCAAATTAAAATCATCCCTGATTAATACATAAGCTCTATTCCTACATTTTGTGCGTTGTGCGTTGATGGAAGACAATAAGAATATACCTACCTACTAAAAATTTTGGGCTAAATAATCTTGCCTACCTAAATCACCAGCATCCAGCAAAATCCATCAGGTATTTATAAATGTCGAAACGTTAGAACGAGAACAAGAAAAAGTATGAACAACGCTCAACGGTGTCTTTGAGCAAGCGTAGTATGAATCCTCTCGCGAAAAATCTTGCGGCATCAGGCGACTGGCGAAAGAAAAACTACCTTTCTGGAGGAGGTCGCCCCGCCGACTCAGGGAAATGAGCTGAGTAATGAAAAAGGTAGGAATGGAGTACAAACAGTGGCCAAGAAGGTACTTCAACGGAAGATTAAACACACCAGCGGGACTGGGGAGCAAAAAAAGGGAGCTGGGAGGGGAGAAGCTGAAAATAACGCGACATGAAACAAAAACAGGGCGAAATATCGCAAAAAATCGTAAGAAAAAAAAACATTGGTTTTGTTACGATAGAATAAATCACACGAAAAGGAAAGAAAGTTGCAAAAAAGGCAGTCGACGCGTGTAAATGGTGTGACACCGGCGGCAGCGAGCGAAAGTGATCACATCAGCGAAGTTGAGGAAAGTGATACCTATCTAAGTGCAGAGACAGCCAATGAAACACCGTAGCAAACCGGGCCTTATTTGCTTGGTTTCCCCTACTCGGGATTTATTTTAACTAATTGCTGAAGCTTGATTTTTCTTGTTGTAACCCAACTGCTATTTTTCAATAGTTAATTCGAATTATGAGAGAGATTCGGAACTAAATTACGACCGCCTTATCCCCTGATAAACATTCCGATGCTTCAATGTAATGAATGAGTCAACCAGACGGCTGAATTATTTCTTTAGAGATAATTCGAGCCCATCATGCATTTCCAGACTATACCTTTCACAGGCCTACGTGCAGACTTTAGCGTCGCATCAGAAAAACCAGACCACCTAAGAAGGCCGCTCTTATTGGTCTGCAAGACCACGCGGTGAAAAGATAACCCAAGTTGATAAATAGGCCCCACTTGACTTTCCAGAAGACTTCCGACCCAACTTTGAACCGAGCTGCATTTTCGTTGCAGGCCGCGCTGCGGTTAAATTCAATTACTAAATTATTCATGGCTAATTAACCAGAGTCACTAAATTTCTAAGCCTCGGATGTGTCGGCGGAACCGTCAAGATTTGATGGTTCCCCCCAGTAAAATTCCCGAATTTTGAGTGGTCAAAGTGCCACAATTCTACTGTTAAAATCACGCGCGAGTAATCAATTGAATTCCTTTCCTGGTACTACTACACAGAAAATCGACGCGTTATCATATTTACATTTTTCTAAGTTACGCGAAGACGCGTTCCTTCGTAACGTGCAACCTATTCGCCCTAAAAACATGACCCCTGTGTTCTTCGCGAGTGAACTCTATTGGAACCCAGAGTGGAACGTAAAAATTAGAGTCCTTATCAATGTGACGTCACCGTATATAAGGTAAAAATCTATTAAAATAATATTCTCACGGATGAAGATTGAGTCACCCGTAATAATATTGAATCATCTGCTATAACTATGTCTCTCTCATGCTAGTGAAATCACTCTCCCTCTCTCTTGTATTCCCACTTACGTCATGTGCACGAGCTATGACGAATAAACGCTCAGAGCGGCGTCGCAACGGTTGTTGCATTTCTCTCTCATATCTCGTTCTAAATGTATTGTTAACCATGGAAATGGTACCGTCGGGTAAAGCAGTGGGTAACGCCATCTGGCCGCCCGAGCGCGAGTCAGAGCGCAGGACTCTGTTTTACCGGCGCTGTCACTGAAATGTCAATTACGTCATTCAAACGTCAGTGTCAACTGAGTTTGTTTGTTCACAATTATTGTTCAAAAGTCACGTGGATGGCTCTACCACTTGATATTGTTAATACTAGTTTTGATAACAATCTTGCAGTATTCGCATTTTAATTCTTGCTTATTTTTTTTATTACATAATGTTTTGTTTTGAAAAATCTTTTGTTTATCTTATCACCCTTCACGTAGACAGATAATTATAAGCTGGAGGTTCCTACTCGATTCAAATGCCTCGTCTGCCGGACTCAACATAAACGCCTTTCTGAAGAGTTAAAGCCAGAAATAGATGCACGCTACCCCAACCTAGATTAAAACCGTAAGATGCACCCAGATGGTCTGTTCCCCTCCCCCTATGGATCTGTCTCTCCATACAAAACAACTGGGAACAGTGGTGGCAGCACGTTACTACCTTAGATATAAGCAACCCCTATTCTAACGACCATATAGGGTCATCGACCTACTATAGTTCCCCCAAACCGTACATAAGGTACAGGAACTCGTAATACTCATTATCATACACCCCTACTTTATTGTGTTTACATTGTTCAGTTTTTTGAACACCAATCACCCCCAGTTTTGCAGTTGGTGGTATTTTAATATCAATTGATACTTTGGAAATGTCTTGGACATATTTCAATTGCGTCGATCGTGAACCGCAATTTTATATTCAAATTAACCTCCCCTAATACTAAAATCGTGTCATATTATAATTGGTAACCCTCAACCCCTAGAATCAAAGTTATCTTTAATATTTTTATCCTGTTTGTTACGGTTGTGGCAAATGGTAGGATCTTTCGTCTAAAACATAAATACTTTTATATTACCATGTAACCGCCAATCATCCCCTTATAGTTTTTATTAGATCCCAATTATTAAAAGCATCCCTGCGTGTTACAACACCATGTTTAACTCATTGCCTGCTCACTGGTTATTGTTCCAAAGTGGGAAATAATCTCATGCGATGCACTAGAAGTAGTAGGTATATATTATATAAAACGTCCTTATGTTTCTTGCTAAACATATTTATTATTCAATAACAATTATTAGGAATTATTTGTCACAATAATACTGATCTGTTACTCTAGAAGCAGTCACTTCTGTACTTTCTAACAATGAATACTTTTATAATCCCAAAACTTTGGCATGGGTACCTATAGGTAACTACCTTAGTTATGTAGGTATAGGTGTAACTACTTACAGATAATATTGAATAATACTGTTTTCATTGTAGCTGCTTTATCAAGAGTTTTTCAATAAATTTGTTGATATATCTTCACATTGAAATTGAATAAATTTGTGTGGATGACAACGGAATGTTTTTTTTTAGGAAAGTCCACACTGCAAGTTTTCATCTACGAGTGACTGAAAAAATTTCATTCCACATTCCGAAAGTGGGATACAATAATTGCAATTTTTCCATCACTCGTGGAATGAAACTACTTTATTCATGAGAACTCCGGCAGAAACTAGAAGTAAAAACAAACTCTTTCTAGTCAGCTCTACAGCTTGATCTGTAGAGCCGATCACACCCTGTAATTATTGGAAAACCTTCCTGCCACGCCGCAATTTCTAGATCAGCGTCGTCTCGTCCTGCCGATCGAACACCATGAGCAACGAGTGCTGGGACGACGACCTCTCGGTGCGGCTCAGCAGGGCCGTCCGCTCGCCGTTGTTCTCGTTCAGCGAGCAGTCGGGACTGCTGTTGTCCTGCATGAAATTGTTGGTGGTGGTGGCGCTGCTGGTGGACGGCAGGTCGTGTATGTCGGGCGAGGCCAGCGGCGGGAAGTTCTTCGGGCTCGATTCCAGGTTCTCCCGCAGGTGCATCACCGGATAGGACTCCTTGTAGCCGGACGTGCTGGAGGTCTGCGAAACGGCGCTGTCCTCGTCCCAGGAGCTCTCGGCCGGCTTGCCGCGGCTCGAGATGATGCGCAGACGGTGCGGATCGGAGATCGTGGAGAGCGGAGGTTGGTCGGCGTTCGGCTTCGTTTCCGGGCTGGTGGTGGTGACGACGGCCGGCGGGGGGGCCGGCGCCGGCGGAGACTGCTGCGCCGGAGGGCTGGCCTGCGGCGATTCTTCCGACTCCAGCTTCATGTGGGACACCTGTGGAACACGGAGCTGGTTGAGCACATAAGAATTGGAAAAAGCCTTGATTGATTATGAGGTACCAATCGACTCTAAGTACAGGCACACTAGACAAAGTTTCGAAAAATGCCAAGCGACCGTTGGCAGTTCTTGGAAAAACAAGGGAACAGCATGGTTACGACGTGAAATCTAGGAAGTTGAAACTTGGAACAGGGAGCATGGCTTAAGCTTCTCGGTTTCTCCTTACCAGCCCAGACAAATTTCTCTGTGAAAAGAATTCTATAAAAAACTCGACAAGCCTCATCATTGGGCAGTGCAGGTGTTTGGGCATGGAGTTCAAGCCGCAGGAATTATAGTGACGCCACGTGTAACAAATACTACTATTCATTGCAATGTGATGCCGTACGTACCAAGCGCCCATTATGCATTACGATGATGAGCAATAAAATTATTGCCGATGAATTTTCTCTATGAATATTGTGCTCGGCTTTCGTTGTATTTACTTGTTGTTGAAATTATGCGGTTGCTTTGCATACATATGGATCATTGGAACAATAGATGCAACTAGGTTGTATAAACGATGGAAACTGTAATGTATTGAATTAATATCATATTGAGTTTTTATTGTAAAAAGGTTATACGATAATCATTGTAAAAAAAACAGAATGAGAACATTGAATGTATATTGGTTAAATCTTGAAACTACACCACAATTTTTGTATTTTTTCTTTCACCAACCGGTCTCGCCTTTCGGCATCGTCAGGGCTCTGTAATTAGTTGTATAGAATAAATTGATATAAAATTTGATAAAAGCTCACGGTATAATATCTATAATATAATTATTCTTTTTTGGAGAAATTTGTGAAAGTTTTGACATTCGTCAAAAATTAATTCAATTGACATAAGTAATAATTGATTTAATTGACATGAAAAACAGTTGGTTCGAGATAACATGATAACAGTTTATTATGAATTTAAATTTTGAGAATCGAAGATTTGAAAAAGGTTGATTTATTGATTAAGGTAGATGTACTCAGCATCTAGTGAAATTTCAATTGTTTTGGCTCCTTCTAAATCTTTAGTTTGCTCATTTAGGTATTGGTAATTTCGAAATCTTGAAATTTCTAGTGATTCAAAAAGTATTATTTGGTTATATTTTGTTGTTTGGTGTGAAAATTTAACATCTGTATTTGGATCAAATTTATGTTTCGCTAAAATGATATGATTTGCTAAATGTGATTTACTTCCAATGAGACCAATTGATTTAGATTTGATTATATCTCTGTTATGTTCTCCTATTCGTGTGGAAAATTTTCTACCTGTATGACCTATATACTTTGCATGGCATGTTTGACAATTCAATTCATAAACACCAGATCTACCTTCAATTGGTAAAAAAATCTTTTGGTTTACTTAAAATTTGTCCCAAATTTAAATTGGTTTCGAAAGAAATTGAAATATGTGGGTTGCTTTTCTGAAATATATTAGCTATTTTGTAAGAGGTTGATCCAAGAAATGTTGAGCATTTGTATATTTTATATGGTTTTATTTTAATTTGTTTACTTGTGTGTTTTGAAAGGAATTTGTTGAAAATTTTATCCATAAAATGATTGGTATAACCATTATCTAGGCCTATTTGTTTTATTATTTTATATTCTTCTTTGAAATAATTTTTTGAAAGGGGTATTGTGAAAAGTCTATTGAAATAAGTGCTAAAAGCTGCCGTTTTTGATAAATTTGGACTGAAAGAAGTTGATGAGATTATGAGATTTGTAGTTGTCTTTTTTCTATAGATGTTGAATTCAAGTTTTTCTTTGGTCCTTTTTATGTTAAGATCCAAGTACGGTAAAATTTTGTCTACTTCTTTTTCAGATGTGAATTTTATATTTGGATGAATATTGTTAATGTAAGTGGGGAAGTTTTCTAAATTTGTTTGATCGCCAGAAAATATCATGAGAATGTCATCAACATATCTTGAGTAGAAGGTTATGTATTTTATATATGGATAATTGTTGTTCATGATGGGGTCTGTTTCTGAATTATTCATAAATATTTCGGCTAATAATGGAGATAAATCTGACCCAATAAAAAGTCCTGTTTGTTTCTTGTATGTATAATTTGTCATTGAATTAAAAATAGTTTTGATCTAGAGAAAGTCTTAAAAGTGTACATAAATCTAAGATTTGGTGAGTTGGTATTTAATTTTTGAACAATGTTTCTCTGAATATTTTGATGCATTCTTGACTGGGAATAGATGGAAATGAGTTTGTTACATCAAAAGAGATTAAAAATGGGTTGTTATTCAATTCAATGTTTTTTAGTTTGCTTATCAAGTCTTGAGAATTTTTGATAGAGTATTCACCTTGAAAGTTTGTAATTTGGTGGAATATTTTATGTAATTCTAGTGAAAGTATAGAACATGGTAAATTGATGTAAGAAAGTAATGGCCGAATGGGTATATTTGGTTCATGTACTTTAGGAAGTCCATATAATCTTGGTATGTACGTACTGATTTTGTGGGACTATATTAGTTGTTTTCATGTTGAAAAAATCCAAGGTGTCTTTACATTTTTTGATAGTTTGTTTGAAATGTCTGATAAATGTGTTGTGTGGATTTGTTTTTATTATTTTGAAGTCTCCTTCAGATAAAAATTGTTCGACTATTTGTATGTAGGTAGTCTTTTTTGTTTAAAATTACAATGCTCTGACCTTTATCTGATTTCGTAATGATTAAGTTGTTGTTTTTAATTGAATTTTATAAGGATTTCAAACTATTTTCTGTTTTGGTACCGACAACTCATACATACAACTCAATAAAGGTTGATTATTGATAAAGGTAGATGTACTCAGCATCTAGTAAAATTTTAATTGTTTTGGCTCCTTCTGACTCTTTAGTTTGCTCATTTAGGTATTGGTATGATTGGTATCTCATAGACCCCAATTTTTAGAACCACCCCTAGCATTTCAAAAAATGACTGAAAATTCAAAGTGGAATAACGACCTAAATAAACGGGGAATTTTTTTGTATCTGACACAGTATGTTTAAAGTGATGCTGATCCATTATTTCTTGCGAACCAACCCCTAAAATCTGACGTTCACCCTCCACTGAATTATCGACTTCTGCTCTGTCCTATTAGAAATAAATTGTTTCTTGATAAGTTAAAATAAAATAAGTTTCTACGACTGTAGCATGTTATGTGTTGGAAAAAGTTGGTCCATATTGATCTCTTTTGTCTACCCCTCACCCCTATAGCCCCTATACCCTAATAGTTTTTCCCAAATTGGCAGTGGAAGCACTCGTTGCACATTTTCTAGTTGAATGAGTTGAACCTATCATTTCTGTAAAAACTACCAGGGTATAGGTGTCATATGGGTAAGGGTGTCTACCCATAAGGGATGAATATGTATCATGTATCACCCTTTTCTATATATGGTGCTAAAATAGTGGGAATTCATTTCAACTTAACAAGAAACAATTCATTTGGAGTAGCGCAGAGCAGAAGTTCATAATTTATTGGAGGGTGAACGCCAGATTTTAGGGGTTGATACGTAAAAAATACTTGATCAGCAACACTTTGAACATACCGTGTCAGAAATCCAAAAAAATTACTTGTTTATTTTGGTCATTATTCAACTTTGAATTTTCAGTCATTTTTCGAAATCCTAGGGGTGGTTCTAAAAATAGGGGTCTACGAAATATTTTGACCAGTTTGGAGTTATGGCAAGTTTAACCCTAGAGCCACCGCGTGGCGTCAAAATGGATCCACCTTTTGCTCATTGAAGCCCCTAATTGCAATAACTTAGTTCTGTGACTACCGGCATTCCACCCCATTTAGAGGGTGAACCGTTGAGTTTAGAGGATTTGAGCAATGATAAAGTTTGATCACCTCAACAAGGGCTACAACATATCAAAGTTTGAGCTAAATCCCCCGGGGAGCCAAATCCCATGAGGAATATGCGGGGTCCTTTGAATTTTGAAAATAAAATCTCGATTATTAAAATTTATGTGATCAAACAGGGAGGCCCACCATTACTGGGTAGAGATTTTTTGCAAAATTATAAATAATCTCTGAATGAGATCAACTGCTTACAGAAAACTGCATTTTCAGAAAAAGAAGAGGAGAAAAAATTGATTGAAAAATATAACGAGTTATTTTCGCCACGTTTAGGCACGTTCAATGAAACAAAAATTTCTTTAAAATTGAAAAATGAGAAGGCAACTCCAAAATTTCACAGACCACGACCTTTACCGTATTCCATGCGAGATAAAGCAGAAGCTGAACTAAATCGTTTAGTGGAATTGAAAATTTTGTATCCTGTTGATTTCAGCGACTGGGCGGCACCCATTGTGCCCATTTTGAAAGACGGCTCAGTAAGAATATCAGATTACAAAGTCGCGGTCAATCCAGTTTTGGAGGTAGATAGATATCCCTTGCCAAGGATGAAGGATCTTTTTTCAAAGTTAGAGGGTGGTAAAGTTTTCACTAAACTTGATCTTTCACAGGCCTATCAACAAATAGAGTTGGACAAAGGTTCTCAAGAGTTCGTGACAATTTCTACTCACAAAGGACTGTTTCGATACTCAAGACTTCCGTATGGAGTCTCGGCAGCGCCTGGAAAGTTTGAAAGAATAATTGAAGCCTTATTGCAAGACATTCCAGGTTGTGTAAATTTCTTGGATGGTGTGTTGGTCGGTGGTGAAGATTTTCAAAGCCATTCAACATTCAACAACGTTACGTAAAGTATTGGAAAGGTTGCATGATTCAGGTTTGAAATTGGCTGTAGATGAATGGACTTTTTTTGAGTGGGAAATTAAGTACCTAGGTTTCAAGATAAATGAATTTGGTTTGTCTACGTGTGAATCCATTATCAAATTAGTAAGGGATGCACCTGTTCCAACTAATGTGACGCAATTAAAATCTTTCTTGGGGCTTGTGAATTAATATGGTAAATTCATAAAAAATCTGTCAACAATCCTTTTTCCGCTTTATCTGTTGTTGGAAAAAGACGTAAGATTTATTAATATTGACACTTCAAGTAGACCAAAACGGAGTGTAACACAGTCCGATAGATTGAAATATTAAAAGATGTAGCCAATGTCCCGTAGCGAAAGATGGTATTAATTTGACTGAGATTTTCAGCACCATCTTAGTTCGAAGTGATTCAAAACCCACGTTAGAACGATGCGTCAAAGGGTATTTATTTGTGTAATGAACCATGTGCCCAGAGGTAGTGGTGGACTCGATACCATCTCCCCGCAACAAAAGGTTAGTGCACTTCATAATTGAAGAAAGCGAAAGGTGTATTTTGAGTGAGTTATGCTTGTCGAAAACAAAGTAATTTACTTGGCGACTAACGCCCTTGACAGGGTGTATACTTTTGCCCTGACCGAAAAGCCCGCTTGAAGTAAGTGATTGATAATCATTAATTCCGTGTAACTATCCATCTGGTGATTCTGGTGGTGTGGTGTTTTGAATACAAAGTTCGATTATTGAAAGGGTTATGGAAAAAGTGACCATCCAATCATTACGATGTCTATCACACTTGGAAGTCCGCAGTGCCGCTTCCCACAAAATTGGTTGTGCCATAATGGCGCTGAAGCGAAGGATAAGAGCCAAGATGCTGTCAGATCCCAAAATTGTACCCATTTGTTTTATGCTGAGAAGACGGTAACTTCCTGCAAAAAGGCTACAAGTGACATCTGTGTGATCCAATGAAGGGCCGGAGTCTCAAGCCATAATTTGAGTTGATACATTCTTAAAAAGAGCTACCTGATAAAGTTCCGGGCGAGCGTTACCGAAGGGTTGTGAAATTGCATGTTTTAAAAACCGCGTTGGCGCGATCGTGAGTCGGGAAAACTACAAATGATGGATTTCATTCAGTGGTAAAATGCCAAGCATACATCGTAAATTGTGTCTTCCAATTATCTATGAGAAATCTGCCATAATTTCCCTATTGCTGGTGAAGCCAGCTACCCCTTTTCCTAAATGAGATAAAGTAATCCACCGTGCCTGTTTGAGCTAGTTTGCAGTTTTCAGTCTGCTCCAGCCGGCGGCAGCACGCATCTTCTTTCACAAGACGGCCAATATGTGGTTAGCTAGAATAGCTGATGAGGAACCTTTTGTAACTAGACCTCCCAGAGTTATCGAAAAGACATAATCAGACGAGACACCTCGTAACACCACATGGTATTTAACAAGCAGGAATTGTCACCACGAAGACGAGTTCAACCGTTTCAAAAGCTAGTGACTATTGTTTGACTGAATTGAAAAGTCATTAATCATCAGAAAATTGAGTAAGATCTCAAATAATTTGTAAATAGTCCAGGAATTATGGAAAAAATAGCGAACAAAAATGATAACTAGCCGGATTTTTGTATTTAAGCTCAGTTAAGCATGTAGTTCAACATAGTAAAAGTCTTCAAGAATCCGGTGTGAGCTTCGGCCGTTGTGGTCTCGAGAAGAACTTGAGGATCAGTTTTTCGTGTTTATCTCGTAAACGATGGCACTTGGAGGAGAAGCACTCAAAGCAAATTTGTTGGGAATTGTGTTGTCTACAAGAAAAGTCTTTACATATTCCATCATCAGTCCACTCCTTCTTCGTCAAAGCACAAGAAAAGCTAAATAGTCCAGATGCTCGATGCCGAAGACTATACGGACCTTGAGTTTTATGATGGCAGGGTGCCATTTGGTAGAGGTGTTGTTCGATCCATTCTCTTTTGATTGAAACTTAATGCCATCAATACCAGCTATGACGGCGGCATATACAGGGTGACATAAAAATAAAAAGTTGAACAAATGTACCTCAAGAACCAAAATAGGTTAAGCCATGTAAATCGCCAAAAATATTTCTAATTTCATGACCATGAAGTCGTCGTGAACTTGAATCAAATATGTTGAGCCGTTTCTGAAATATCTTCAGAAGACTGAAGTCGTTACGAAAAAAAAAATAGTTTTCCATATATCAGTAATTCTTCAGATCTTGAATCTAAACTTGGTGTTTTGAATCGAAACGATGATAAATTACATTTGAAATGAAATTACAGTGGAAAGCCCTCCCTAGGCCAACTAATTTAAAAAAACACGGTCAACTTTTTTTCTGATAACTAGACGAAAATATATTATTTTTTGGTAACAACTTCAGTCTGTTGAAGATATTTCAAGAACGGCTCAAGATATTCGATTCAAGTTTACGACGACTTCATGACTATGAAATCAGAATTATTTATGGCGATTTACATGTCTTCACCTATTTTGGTTCTCGAGGTACAAATGTTCAACTTCTTATTTTTATTCCACCCTGTATATGCCGCCGGCATAGTTCGTCTTGATGGCTTCAAGTTTCAACCAAAAGAGAGTGGATCAAACAACACCTCTATACCGCACTCCGCCATCATAAAACTCAAGGTCCATACCAGTCTTCAGCATCGAGCATCTGGACTATTCTTATTTTCTTGTGTTTTGACGGAGAAGGAGATGACTGACGATGAAATGTGTAAGGACCTTTCTTGTAGACAATAAAATTTCCAACAATTTCTTTTTGGAAACTTTTTTCCCAAGTGCTATTGTTCATGAGATATACGCGAAAAACTGACCCTCAAGTTCTTCTCGAGGCCACAACGGCCGAAGCTCACACCGGATTCTTGAGGACTTTTACTTTGTTGAACTACATGCTTAACTGAGCTCATATACAAAAATCCGGATAGTTATCATTTTTGTTCGCTATTTGCGATTTAAACAGCTAAAATTCCTGGACTAACTGTTTTCTCAATTGCCGGGTCCGGTGACGGCTAGTTCCACCTATAATAATGAGCGACGTCAGCCTACAAATTATTGTCAAAAGTCTCTAACTTTTGTGACTGATCTTCGACTTCAAGCTCGACCATACAACGCACATCGCCCATTTACAGACGCTTTGCTCATAGAAAAACATACAGAATGGTCTGTGAGTCCAAATTCACATTGATTGGTGTCAGAATTTGGTCATAATTTAGCGCTTTTCATCAAACCAATTTCAATTCTCTCTAATTCTCCATAAATAAACCTAACCAAAACCGATGTGGTTACGTTGCAAGATTAAACGGAATTTTTTTCAAGCGAGAACAAAATTTTTAAAAGTAAAACCCTCACAGACGAATTTAGGTTTTTTTAGAAAATTGGTTTTTCAACTGAAACGAAATCAAAAGTTCTGGTATTTCATTTTGAACAATCCCACATAATTCGTTCATGTTGCAGAGTCTCGACGGAAACGCTGAAAATTAAATTTTCGACCATTTTCCACTTTTTCCTCAATTTACGGCGCCTGTGACTGCTAGTTCCACCTATAATAGCAGCGACGCTAGCCTACCAATAGCCGCCAATTTTCGGAACTGATCCTCGACTCCAAGTTGCACCATACAACGCTTTTTACAGATTTTATTTACAGACGCAATTGGGAAAAAAAAAGGTACGTGATACTCACATCAACGCGGCTATTCTTCCGGCTCTTCCGGATGCGGAACGTCTTCCGGCTTTGCGGCTTGATCCGCTGCAGACGCGACTTGCTCGGGTGGTTCTCACCGGAGCTGTCTTCGGCAGGACTGCCGGGACTCAGCGGAGTGGTGGACGTTTCTCCTTTGAACAAAACGACATTTTAATACCAAACTACACTCAACGTTTCAGGGCGCTAACATTGGGTATTATAGAGGAACAGAGGGGCGATTTGGGAATTACCTGAGGAATGTCTAAGCTCTACAGAAGAGACAAAGCGCAGTTTATGTGCCTTATGAGAGATGAGGGATTCAGATTTGGGCAATGGAGCGTGTTCGTCACTTACTGAAGATCGTTGAGATGAACGATCTGAAACATGCAAACATCAAACACCCACAGGAGATTCTAAACACCAACACCGGCTAAACAGTAAACGATTAAGAAAACTCTGGTTTGTGAAAAACGTATTTTTTTTATTAGGAGAATGTTTGGAATTACCAGTGACGACGTTGCTTCCAATGACTGTGTCTTGTCCGTCGCTTGCGGCTTGGCAAGGCGTCGAAATGTGACTTGCACTTGATGATTCTGGAACTGAAGGTGCATGTTTTGAGGAATTGCTCAGGTGAAGCAGAAAGCTTATACCTCTGAGTGGTGGATGCGCATGATCGGTTTTGTGGTGACCTTCGCCGCCGGTGAACAGTCCAATCAGCGAGTGCCTCGGGTGCCGGCCATGGTTCGTTTCGCTGGTCGTGTGGACGGTAGGTTGGGGCGCTTCCTTCTTCGTCGTATCTGTAGCATCTGAAGCTGAAGCATTCTGAAGTGGGTATTGGTACAACACATACTACATTCTACCAAAGTACGTTTAGCTCGAATGTGGTTCTAGTTCGTTCAGAAAATTTTTAGTTTAACATTATAGGCTTGCCACCTTTCCATCTGATGTGAAACTGGCTTGGTCAAAAGTTTTGCTCGATCATCACGTCTCCAGTTCACTTCTCGCCACAAAAAATCCGTCCAACTGTGGTCGATATGCGCGGAAAACGTGTTTGTTGCCCCCCCGGACAACATCGTGTGTCGTCGTGAATTATTGTGCCAAATATCGCCAGTGCAGCCAACTGCAAAGTTTTTGGGACTTTCTACCTATATTGACATTTGGAAACCGAATCTCTCATGTAACTATTCATTTGGAAACACACTTGAATTGAACGTACTATACTATACTAAAACTAGCCCACACGACTTCGAAACTGCTAAATTATTACCATTACCATCTTCGAGTTCTTCTTTGAGCTCTTTCATCTGGTGGGCGAGTTCCATGAGGAGGGCGCCGCGGCTTTTCGGAAACGGCAGCCCTATGCTGCGCATCTTGTCCCGGATTTTCGTGTGTATGTTGCGTTCGAAGTCGGATATCGGCGGCTGGGCCAGCTTCTGGAAGATGAAGGGCTGCATGAGGATGAAAAGGGGAGTGCGATGGGTGACGATGAAGTCCAGAAAGTCCCACAGGAAGCTGGCGGCTTCGTTTCTCTTGCCCAGCTCGCGCATGGTCCTCGCGATCTTGGTCCAGACGGTTATCAGCTCGCCTTCGAAGCAGATCGTCATGATTTTCAAAGCTGAAAGGAAGTGATTCTTGTCAGTTTTTGGAAACTTGGGTGACCGTGCCATGAAGGAGAGGAAGAAAGCGATTTATTTACGTTACCTATTTCATTTTCGCACTTGAACATCGCCCACTGACGTTTTATTCACAACTGTCAACGTTTGAGAGCTAGCCGACCGCTACGTGCGATATTCCGACATTCCTCTTTGCAGGAAAGAAAGAATAAAACACAGAAAATGAGATGAAAGTCGCAAAAATAGGTAGTTGATGGGCAACCAACAATACAGCTTGAGAACAGCGAGAATAGAGTGGCGACGAATAAGAAAACTGGGCAATGTTCGAGTGCGAAAATGGAATAGTTAACGTGAGTGAATCGCATTCTTCCGTACCTATTCTCAAGATTCCATGTACCAAAAAAATTGGCAGAAGAGCTCGCTTTCTTAAAGAAGTTTCACGTCTACAATTTGGTGCTATAGCAGATTTTATCAAGACGTCTATGATCCGAACATTTGTTTTGATATTTTGGAATAGTTTGGGATTGATTACTCGCCAATTGGTACCACTGATTTGCAAGAGAAATTGCAGTTGGTAAGCTTCAAGAAGTTTCACGTCTACAAATTGGTGTTGAATAAAGTTTGATCAAGACGTCTATGATCGAAGCATTTGTTTTGATATTTTGAAATTTGGCGGTTTTAACTCGCTGAATTTTTATCACTGTACTGTGCAGCGAGTGCTTTTCCCGATTCGCCTGTAGAAATAAAGCTGGATTTGCAATTCAAAATCTCGTGGCACCATATGATAATATAAAAACTACCATGAGCATTGGCATAAGTTCACAAACAATTCAAGTGTAAACTAAGCTTCAGTTGAACCCGTTTTGTCTTCAAAAATATCTACTACGCAGCGAAAGCTATACATGACTCGCCTGTTGAATTGAAGCTGGATTCAAAATTTACAATTCTGTGGCACCATATGACCATATATTGAAACTGTCATTAGCATTGGCGTAAGTTTACAAGTGTAGACTACGCTTTACTTGCAATTGTTCTGTTGCCAAAAATCATACGACGCGAAAAATGCTCTTGTACGACTCGCCTGTAGAAATAATGCTGGATTCACAGTACGAAATCTAGTGACGCAATATCAAAACTGCCACGAGCTTTGGCGTGAGTTCACAAGTGTAGACCCCGCTTTAGTTGAAATTGTTCTGTTGGCAGAAATTGTACTAGCGCGAAAAATGCTTTAATACGATTCGCCAGTAGAAATAAAGCTCGATTCACAAAATGAGATCTAGTGACGCAAAAACAAAACTGTCACGAGTTTTAGCGCAAGTTTACAAATGTAGATTCCGCTTAAGTTGGAATTGTTGCTGCCAGAAATGATACCAGGCGAAAAATGCTTTTGTGCAACTCGCCTGTAGAAATGAAGCTCGATTTACCATACAGAATTCAGTGGCGTTATATCAAAGCTGTCACGAGCTTTAGCGCCAAGTTCACAAGTGTAGACTCCGCTTTAGTTGAAATTGTTTTGTTTCCAGAAATTGTACTACAAAACAAATGTTTTTGTACGATTCGCCTGTGAAAATGAAGCTCGATTCACAATACGAAACTAAGTGATATGATATCAAAACTGTCACGAGCTTTGGCGGAATTCACAAGTGTAGACTTCGCTTTAGTTGAAACTTTTCTGTTGCCAAAAATTGTGCTAACGCGAAAAACGCTTCTATGAAACTCACCTGTGGAAATAAAGCTCGATTCACAATACGAAATCTAGTGACACAATATTAAAACTTATTCCACAAGCTTTGGCGCAAGTTTACAAGTGTAGATCCCGCTTCAGATGAAATTGTTCTGTTGGCGGAAATGGTACTAACGCAAAAAATGCTTTTACACGACTTGCCAGTAGAAATAAAGTTCGATTTACAAAATGAAATCTAGTGACGCAAAATCAAAACTGTCACGAGCTTTAGCGCATGTTTACAAGTGTAGACTCCGCTTTAGTTGAAATTGTTGTTGCCAGAAATTATACCAGGCGAATAATGCTTTAGTGCAACTCGCCTGTACAAATAAGGCTCGATTTATCATACAAAATTCAGTGGCGTTATATTAAAGCTGTCACGAGCTTTAGCGCCAAGTTACAAGTGTAGACTCCGCTTTAGTTGAAAATGTTCTGTTTCCAGAAATTGTACTACAAGACAAATGTTTTTGTACGATTCGCCTGTGAAAATGAAGCTCGATTCACAATACGAAATCAAGTGACATAATATCAAAACTGTCACGAGCTTTAAAGGAAGTTCACAAGTGTAGACTCCGCTTTAGTTGAAATTTTTATGTTGCCAGAGATGGTGCTAATGCGAAAAATGCTTTCATGGAACTCACCTGTAGAAATAAAGCTCGATTCACAATACGAAATCCAGTAAGGCAAAATCAAAACTGGCACGAGCTTTGGCGCAAAGCGAGGCGCAGGTCCCGAGTGTAGACTCCGGTTTCGTTGGAATTGTTCTGTTGCCAGAAATTATATGACGCGAAAAATGCTTTTGTACGGCTCGCATGTATAAATAAAGCTCGATTCACAATACGACATCAAGTGAAACAATATCAAAACTGTCACGAGCCTTGGCGCGAACTCATAAGTGTAGACTCCGCTTTAGTTGAATTGTTCCGTTGCTAGAAATTGTAGTACCAACGCGAAAAATGCCTCTATACGACTCGCCTGTAGAAATAAAGCTCAATTCACAATACGAAATCCAGTAAAGCTAAATCGAAACTGTCACCTTCAGCTTTGGCGCAAGGTTGCAAGTGTAGACTCCGCTTCAGTTGAAATTGTTTTGTTGCCAGGAATTATATTGAGTGAATTTTTTGTGAAACTCGCCTGTAGAAATAAAGCTCGATTCACAATACAAAATCCAGTAAACAATATGAAAACTGTCACGACCTTTGGCGCAAGGTCGCAAGTGTAGACTCCGCTTTAGTTGAAATTGTTCTATAGCCAGAAGTTATATGAGGCGGAAAATGCTTTTGTACGGTTCGCGTGTATAAATAAAGCTCGATTTACAATACGAGATCAAGTGACCCAATATCAAAACTGTGACGAGCTTTAGCGCAAACTCACAAGTGTAGACTCCGCTTTAGTTGAAACTGTTCCGCTGCTGGAAATTGTACTAACGCGAAAAATGCTTTTATACGACTCGCCTGTAAAAATAAAGCTCGATTCACAATACGGAATCTAGTGACGCAAAATTAAAACTGTCACGAGCTTTGACGCAAGGTTGAAAGTGTAGACTCCGCTAATTGTTTTATTGCCAGAAATCAAACGACGCGAAAAATGTTTTCGTACGGCTCGCATTAATAAATAAAGCTCGATTCACAATACGAGATCAAGTGAAACAATATCAAAACTGTCACGAGCTTTGGCGCGAGCTCACAAGTGTAGACTCCGCTTCAGTTGAAATTGTTCTGTTGCTAGAAATTGTACTAAAGCGAAATATGCTTTCATACGACTCGCCTGTACAAATAAAGCTCGATTCACAATACGAAATTTAGTGACGCAAAATCAAAACTGTCACGAGATTTAGCGCAAGTTTACAAGTGTAGACTCCGCTTTAGTTGAAATTGTTATGTTGCTAGAAATTATTCCAGGCGAAAAATGCTTTTGTGCAACTTGCCTGCAGAAATAAAGCTCGATTTACCAAACAAAATTCAGTGGCATTATATCAAAACTGTCACGAGCTTTAACGCCGAGTTCACAAGTGTAGACTCCGCCTTAGTTGAAATTTTTCTGTGGCCAGAAATTGTGCTAAGCAAAAAATGCTTTGATGGAACTTGCCTGTAGAAATAAAGCTTGATTCACAAATGTAGAGATCAAGCCCGATTGACATTTCGCAATCTAGTAACATAATATTAAAACTGTCACGAGCTTTTGCGTAAATTCACAAGTGTAGTCTCCGCTTTAGTTGCAACTGTACACTTGCAAAAAAATGATAGTAGGACAAAAATTCTTTTGTAAAACTTGCCTGCAAAAATAAAGCTCGATTCACAATACAAAATCTAGTGAAACAATATGAAAACTGTCACGAGATTTGGCGCCAGGTCGCAAGTGCAGACTCTGCTTTAGTTGAAATTGTTTTGTTGCCAGAAATCATACGACGCGAAAAATGCTTTCGTACGGCTTGCATGTAGAAATAAAGCTCGATTCACAATACGAGATCAAGTGAAACACTATCAAAAGTGTCACAAGCTTTGACGCAAAGGCACGAGTGTAGACTCCGCTTTAGTTGGGATTGTCCCGTTGCTAGAAATTGTACCAACGCGAAAAATGCTTTTATACGACTCGTCTGTAGGAATAAAGCTCGATTCACAATACGAAATCCAGTGACGCAAAATCAAAACTGTCACGAGCTTTGGCGCAAGGTTGAAACTGTAGACTCCGCTTTAGTTGAAATGGCTTTGTTGCCAGAAATCATATGACGCGAAAAATGCTTTCGTACGGTTTGCATGTAGAAATGAAGCTCAATTCACAACTACTGTAGAGATCAAGCCCGATTGGCATCATGCAATCTAGTGACATAATATCAAAACTGTCACGAGCTTCAGCGCGAGTTCACAAGTGTAGACTCCGCTTTATTTGCATTTTAGTAGGAAAAAAATGCTTTCGTGAAACTCACCCGTAGAAATAAAGCTCCATTCACAGTACAAAATCTAGTAAAATGTGAAAAATGTCACAAGATTTGGAGCAACGTGGCAAGTGCAGACTCCAGCCTCCGTTTCAATTGAAATTGTTGTTGCCAGAAATTATATGACGCGAAAAATGCTTTTGTACGGCTCGCATGTATAAGTAAAGCTCGATTCACAATACGAGATCAAGTGGAATGTATCAAAACTGTAACAAAGCTTTGGCGCAAATTCACGAGTGTAGACTTCTCTTCAGTTGAAATTGTAGGCAAAAAATGCTTTTGTACGACGCGCCTTCGGACGCGCCTGTAGAAATAAAGCTCGATTCACAACTGTAGAGATCAAGCCCGATTGACATTACGCAATCTAGTGACATAATATCGAAACTGTCACGAGCTTTAGCGCAAGTTCACAGGTGTAGATCCGCTTTAGTTGCAATTGTTCTGTTGCCAAAAATTATAGTAAGAAAAAAAAATGCTTTTGTGAAACTCGCCTGTAGAAATAAAGCTCGATTCACAATACAAAATCTAGTGAAACAATATGAAAACTGTTTCGAGCTTTAGCGCGAGGTCGCAAGTGTAAACTCCGCTTTCCTTGAAATTGTTCTGTTGCCAGAAATTATATGACGCGAAAAATGCTTTTGTACGGATCGCATGTATAAGTAAAGCTCGATTCACAATACGAGATCAAGTGAGACAAATATCAAAACTGTCACGAGTTTTGGTGCAAACTCACAAGTGTAGACTCCGCTTGTAACGGGGGGGGGAATGAAAAAGAGTCTCTCCTCTTTTAACTGGTCCCTGCTCGGGCGGCAGTTTGTAACGGGGGGAATGAAGACTGGGGTTTCTTCTCTTTCACTGGTCCCTGCTCGGGCGCCAGTTTGTAACGGGGGGAAAAATGAAAAAGGGGGTTTTCCTCTTTCAACTGGTCCCTGCTCGGGCGCCAGTTTGTAACGGGGGGGAAAAATGAAAAGCTTTCTTTCCTCTTTTAACTCGAATAGATTCGCGGGTTCTTACTCTTCCCACATGAATCGATGCGTTTCTCTCTAGGGGGTTTGCTCGGGCGCCACCTTACTTTACCGCAAGGAATTTAAACAAGATTCGGGTTTTACTTTAGTATATTGAACACACAACAATATCTCAAACAAGTATCAAAAAGACAACAATTATATTTACAGTTTACAACGTTACTTAGAGAGAAATGTGACCGCACCTATCCACCCTGTGGGAATCTACCACAACAACACGACTACCGTCAGTCAATTATCCAACTTCAGTGCAATGCGCTACTCGTTTGGTGTGAAGCACCGATGGGTTCCGACCCCGCAACAGTCTAGGGTACTCTTCGTATCCGCTCCACCCCGCAACAGTGTAAGGTGGAGTAAGCCTACAAGAGCAATCCACACAGCAGCCCCCTTCAGGTCACTCGTCCGGTCCCCACGTCCCAGACAACCTGTTATCCGTAGACAGGACACCAGAGAGAGCACCACGAAGACGACCCGCAGGACGCGGTATTAACGCGGAGGGGCATCCACACAGTCGCCCCCTTTCGGTTGATGTCGCAGTATCAGAAGCTCAGGACAACGGTCAGGTTGTTATCCACGGCTTCGACACCGCTAATCCCCCACAAAGGTGACCCGCAGGACACTATTGCATCTCAATGCAAAGTGGCGAGAAGTGCGCTTCCGTCTCCACCCCGCAACAGTGTAAGGTGGAGTATAGCCTACAAGAGAGCGATCCACACAGCGGTCTCCTTCAGGTACTCGTCCGGTACCCACGTCCCAGACAACCGTGTTATCCGTAGACAGGACACCAGAGAGAGCGCCACGAAGACGACCCGCAGGACGCGGTATTAACGCGGAGGGGCATCCACACAGTCGCCCCCTTTCGGTTGATGTCGCAGTATCAGAAGCTCAGGACAACGGTCAGGTTGTCATCCACGGCTTCGACACCGCTAATCCCCCACAAAGGTGACCCGCAGGACACTATTGCATCTCAATGCAAAGTGGCGAGAAGTGCGATCCCGGCATCACCGCGTCAGTTGGCCGTCGTCGGCTTGGTTCAAACAAACTAGCTTGGCACTTGGTGTACGAATTGGTCGGCCGCGGCCAGTTAATTCATCAAGCACCGTTCATGTACCCTCCCTAGATGTTCGCCTTGCCGATTGCGACTGGCACAAACTGCGTGTCTTTTTATGACTGATGCATTCTCTGTACAACGTCTTTACAAAGACATGCGTACATGCGATCCAGTGGAATTGGATGAAGTGGCCGTCCGCCACAACTTTACTTACGTTGGGTCGTTGGACGCGGTGCGGTGGCTTGGCCGCACGGCGCCCTCTCTCGGTCACCGTTGGGACCTTGTATTTACCGCGGGACGAGTGCGCTTGCTACTTATTTATCTCGCGTTACCTAGACGCTTTATCACACCCCCTCCCTGCTTTGGGAGAAAAAGGAAAATTCCTTCGGGAGTTTCCTTTTTCTAGTGACCTTTCGTCCTATAGGTAATACACCCCGCCCCACAACAAATGTTTTATTGGGTCTCTTCCTTAGATTAAATAACTGTTATTTACAAACTTATAAACTACCTAGGTGCGGGTCACGGTAATCCTAAGACACAAGTAGTTGATACATATGGCCTCAGCCGAACTACAATTTACATGGCCGCAGCCGAATAAAACAAAACACAGTTAACTTTATACAATATTTTCTCAAACTAGCGACTCTCCGTGGGGCGATCGATCGTCGAGGGACCGCTTCCTATGCACCTTCCTGTGCATCGACGTCGCGTTCAGAGGCCGCTTTCTGTGCACCTTTCTGTGCACTGATGACGTCGCATTCAGGGACGCGTCAGTCGCACCAGTGTCGCTCTTGGAGGCTGCTTCCGCTGCACGTTGCTGGCGTCGTAGTCGGCGTTCACAACCGCGCCGGCGGTTGCGATGTCGCTTGTTGCTATGCCGCCGCTTCGTCGTGGGCGGTGGTGGGTCCGAGGACACGGGACCTTGCCATGGTTTCACCGATACTGAATCTCCGCTGCTGCTGGGCAATATAACCGTTGGATGGCGAGAAGACTCATCCCCTCTCTTCAGATCTTTCACGTGGACTTGAAAAGATCGATCCTGGTTATCTCGGAGCAGTGCGACCTGCGTGGCGAGAGGCTCCTCCACCACAAAGGGACCGCTGTTTTGCCGTCGCAGCCGGCACTTATAGCTTCGCCGGCGGTTTCGATTCTGCGTCTTTCGGCGGGTTCGCGGGAGGGTCGGCTCTACGTCCAGTGGAGCCGTCTGGGTGACGCTGTCGCAGTCTGTGAAGTGGGTAATCCTCTCTTCCAGAGAATTGTCAAGCCTCTGCCGTCTCTCCGTGCTCGGCCAGTCTCGGGGCGGCTCGGTTTCTTTCTCCAATGAGATGGTGGCAGTCTCGGCAGGCTCTTCACTCTTGTCCGCGCTTTCGTTGTCTGCTCCTCCCATGAACACTATTCGGCGGCTTGTGTTCACCACTATCTGCATTTTTGTCATCGAATTCATGCCCAACACCATGTCTGTGGTGAGAGGCGGCAAGTGAGACGCTCTGATCGTCCACACGTTGCCATCTTCCGTGGCCATTGGGAACGCAAAGTTTCCCTTCGTCTTGATGCGTTTCCCGTTGGCCAGCCGTACTGCTCCGCTCTCCATGGGCATGAATCTCTCCCTTCGCAGGACCGCTGCGAGTTTGTTTCCGATGTGTGACCAGCACGACCCGGTGTCTACCAGGGCGCGCCATTTCCTGCCACAAATGTTGACAGTTATCATTGGTCGGTTGTCTTCATATGGCGTGTCCAGCGCACAGTTTGCCGCTGGAGGGGCCTCGTTTCTTTCTTGCTTGATTACTGGGTGACAGCTCCGTGTGAACACGTCCAGTTTTCCGCAAGTCCAACAGAACAGACGGGCTTGATTATCGCATCGCATCCGATTGTGGCTGGCATCTCCACAGCGTTGACAATTTCGGTTTCGGTCATAATTCGGAATGTACTTCGCTACTTTTTGAGCCGGCTGGTGCCTTGAGTCGGTGGCTGGCGCCGAGGGCGTCCACCGCTGGTTACCTCCTTGCTCTTCGGGCGTTTTCCGATCCCGCGTCCGTTTCTCTTCTGGCTCCTTGTAGGCCGTCTCCGTCGTATATGCCTGTGCTGCCCGAGGAGGTGGTCTAAAGGAACTCGTCTCCGCTTGCAGCTGTTCGAACTCCTCCGTCATCTGGACAAGTTCCTCCATGGTGTCGAAATCTCGCCATCGTACATATCCCTTATATTCCGGACGAAGATTCCGGTAAATCTGGGCCAGCTCGGTTCGCTCGTTGCAACCACCGTGCCGCCGCATCAGGGTCTGCATGGCGGTGAGATAGTCTCTGGCTTTCTCGCGCGCGCCTTGCGTCCGTGAACGGATTTCCTCTTCCATTCGGAATTCAAAATCATGAGGCAAGAAATGGCGTCGAAAATCTGCTTCGAATTCGTTCCACCAGATCCATCTTTGCCTGTTGTTGCGATACCACAGCAGCGCACTGCCTCGCAACAACTCGGGAAGGGCCTTTAATAGCGCCTCTCGTGGCAGATCATACGCTTCTCGTAATTCTTCTAGCCTCTCCAAAAATGTTACTGTTTCGCCGACCTGGCCCTCGAAATGCAGGTTCCATTTTCTGACAACGTTGAGTACGTCTCCGATGCGTCGCGTCGGCGGCATCTCTTCCGGACCCCACGGCAGGTCTTGCTGCTGCTCCGTGTGTCTCCTCGGTGGATGCGCTCGGTGGACGTCGTGTCGTGGTCTCTCGTACTGTTGCAAGAAGGGATTTCGCGGCGGCGCCGTCCAAACTCGTGGCTCTGCATCTCTTGGTAACGTATTTTCGACAAGCTGTCTGTGTGCGCCACAGCGCTCTTCATGGCTTGCCACCCTCTCTATTGGTGGTCTTCGTGCGCCACAGCCCTCTCCGCAGCATGCCACCTGGCTCCGTGGGGGCACCTGGGGGTCTGTTGGTCTCGCACTTTGTTGTTCGAAGCTCTCCCGTACCATGGGGCTTCTCGATTCTTCGTTGTGATGCGCTCGCATCGAAGCTTCCTCATATCGTGCCGTCGGACTTGTGATATCCACGATGCATCGTGAGTGAGGTGTATGCACTGATCCAATTGACGAGGTTCCTCCGCCTCTTCTGAGCCCGGTATCGTCGTGCGATTCTCTCTGTTCATCTTCTACTCGACGAGATGATTGGCTCTGCGGTGTCAAGCTGGATCGGGTCATGCGTTCGCTTCTTTCGTCCACTTCTCCTGCCGCGGACTCTTGTTGTTCACCAGCTTCTCCCCTGTCTTGAAGTGTTGGCGGCGTTCGTCTTTCAACTTGTTCGGCCCCATTAACCGCTGCTGCCGTTCTTCTGCCTGCGAGCCATGGAATCGCGCCCGGACCATGCTCCAAGTAAAAAATTAGGCGTCGTCGCAGTTCTTCTATGGCGCCGGTTTCATTGATGCCAAACTTTTGCAGTTCCGCCTGCACTTCTTTCTTCTTAAGCCGTTGGATCCAACCGTATCGGTTGTCCGTGGCATTCCCCATTTCTTGGGGTACTGGTGATTTCTGTCGTCGTCGCGTCATTGTCAAGGAGGAAAGGATAGGATGAGTCTACGCTTTGCACTGGTGTGTGTTTTGTAGCAGAAACGTGTCCCTGCTCGGTAGCGTCAGTTTGTAACGGGGGGGGGAATGAAAAAGAGTCTCTCCTCTTTTAACTGGTCCCTGCTCGGGCGGCAGTTTGTAACGGGGGGAATGAAGACTGGGGTTTCTTCTCTTTCACTGGTCCCTGCTCGGGCGCCAGTTTGTAACGGGGGGAAAAATGAAAAAGGGGGTTTTCCTCTTTCAACTGGTCCCTGCTCGGGCGCCAGTTTGTAACGGGGGGGAAAAATGAAAAGCTTTCTTTCCTCTTTTAACTCGAATAGATTCGCGGGTTCTTACTCTTCCCACATGAATCGATGCGTTTCTCTCTAGGGGGTTTGCTCGGGCGCCACCTTACTTTACCGCAAGGAATTTAAACAAGATTCGGGTTTTACTTTAGTATATTGAACACACAACAATATCTCAAACAAGTATCAAAAAGACAACAATTATATTTACAGTTTACAACGTTACTTAGAGAGAAATGTGACCGCACCTATCCACCCTGTGGGAATCTACCACAACAACACGACTACCGTCAGTCAATTATCCAACTTCAGTGCAATGCGCTACTCGTTTGGTGTGAAGCACCGATGGGTTCCGACCCCGCAACAGTCTAGGGTACTCTTCGTATCCGCTCCACCCCGCAACAGTGTAAGGTGGAGTAAGCCTACAAGAGCAATCCACACAGCAGCCCCCTTCAGGTCACTCGTCCGGTACCCACGTCCCAGACAACCGTGTTATCCGTAGACAGGACACCAGAGAGAGCGCCACGAAGACGACCCGCAGGACGCGGTATTAACGCGGAGGGGCATCCACACAGTCGCCCCCTTTCGGTTGATGTCGCAGTATCAGAAGCTCAGGACAACGGTCAGGTTGTCATCCACGGCTTCGACACCGCTAATCCCCCACAAAGGTGACCCGCAGGACACTATTGCATCTCAATGCAAAGTGGCGAGAAGTGCGATCCCGGCATCACCGCGTCAGTTGGCCGTCGTCGGCTTGGTTCAAACAAACTAGCTTGGCACTTGGTGTACGAATTGGTCGGCCGCGGCCAGTTAATTCATCAAGCACCGTTCATGTACCCTCCCTAGATGTTCGCCTTGCCGATTGCGACTGGCACAAACTGCGTGTCTTTTTATGACTGATGCATTCTCTGTACAACGTCTTTACAAAGACATGCGTACATGCGATCCAGTGGAATTGGATGAAGTGGCCGTCCGCCACAACTTTACTTACGTTGGGTCGTTGGACGCGGTGCGGTGGCTTGGCCGCACGGCGCCCTCTCTCGGTCACCGTTGGGACCTTGTATTTACCGCGGGACGAGTGCGCTTGCTACTTATTTATCTCGCGTTACCTAGACGCTTTATCACACGCTTTAGTTGAAATTGGTCCGTTGCTAGAAATTGTACTGACGCTAAAAATGCTTTTAAATTTAGTGACGCAAAATCAAAACCGTCACGAGCTTTGGCGCAAGGTTGGAAGTGTAGACTCCGCTTTAGTTGATATTGTTTTGTTGCCAGAAATCATGCGACGCGAAAATGCTTTCGTACGGCTTGCATGCAGAAATAAAGCTCGATTCACAATACGAAATCAAGTGAAACAATATCAAAACTTTCACGAGCTTTGGCGCAAATTCACGAGTGTAGACTCCGCTTAAGTTGAAATTGTTCTGTTGCTAGAAATTGTACTAACGCAAAAAATGCTTTTATACGACTCGCCTGTAAAAATGAAGCTCGACTCACAACTGTAGAGATCAAGCTCGATTGGCATTACGCAATCTAATGACATAATATCTAAACTGTCACGAGCTTTAGCGCAAGTTCACAAGTGTAGACTCCGCTTCAGTTGCAATTGTGCTGTTGCCAAAAGTTATAGTAAGAAAAAATGCTTTTGTTAAACTCGCCTGTGGAAATAAAGCTTGATTCACAATACAAAATCTGGTGGAACAATATGGAAACTGTCACGAGCTTCGGCGCAAGGTCGCAAGTGTAGAATCCGCTTTAGCTATATGTTGTGTTGCCAGAAGTTATACTACGGTAAAAATGCTTTCGTACGGCTTGCCTGTAGAAATAAAGCTCGATTCACAACAAAATCTATCGGAGCAATATCAAAACTGTCATTAGAAACGGAAACGGCGAGGAATAAAGTCTAAACTTAGCTTTACTTGGTACAGATTGTGCAACCTTCAGGAGTTATACCACGCGGCTAGTGCTTTTGTACGACTCGTTTGTGGAAATGAAGCCTGATTTACAACACAAAATCTAGTGACGCGTATCAGAATGAAGCTCCTTCATTGCTAATTAAGCCCAATTTCTGCAGGATTCATGAACTGAAAAATACTCCGAAAAGGAGACTACAACACTAGCTTCTGTTGTGTAAATCAAGCTTTAGTTCATCTTTCTGAAGGTGGGTACTCTTAATAAGCTACACATGACTATGAAGCTTTTCTATTCAAGCTTCATTTCTTCAGCCTCATCCTATAATGCACACTGGAAGGAGGACACTACGAGAATGGAGTTTTCACATATTGTAAATCAAGCTTTATTTCTTGCAGTATTGTTCTGAAGGCACTGGCCGAAGGTGTTGCACTAGTACAGCATGTTCTATTGGCAGCCGTCGTGAATCAAGCCTTACATCTTCTAGCGGCTTGATTGCGTAACGTGCACGTCAATGGACATAACGACAGTAGATTATGAACTGTGAATCAAGCTTTAGTTCTTCAATCAATTTACTTTGTTGAAGACACTTGCCAGAAGCGACACACGACTACATTAGATTTTTCATTATAAATTAAGCCTTACATCTTTAAACTTCACCACGAAACGAGAACGCCAAAGCAGAATACTACAGTTAGTTTTACATTGTGAATTAAGCTTTAGCTCTTCAATTTTATTTTTTGAAGGCACCCGCCAAGAAAGGACACAAGATCACAGCATATTTTTATTCTTTTGCCGTTGTGAATCAAGCCGTATATTTTCTAGCAGCTTGATTTCGTAACGCACACGCCCATTGACACTATGCCCTATGCCAGTAGATTTTAAATTGTGAATTAGGCTTTAGTTTTCCAGTTCACCTTTCTGAGACACTTGTCAGAGCCAACACACGACTACAGTATAGTTTTCATTATAAATCAAGCCTTACAGTGGGCATTGTCATTCCGTTCTCTTCATTGGCCACCACTAACCTAACAGCATTAGCGAAAAACCACCAACCAGCAGACGATGTTGACAACAAACTACTGTCACATTGCGTAAGCTAACATTATACGAACCTAGAAAAGAGACTTGGTACAAAGACACGTTGATCTTCGCCGAGATCTTCGTGTCCCTGGTTCCGGTGAACGTCAGGCTTCCGGTGCGCGTTTCCGCAGCCACCTTCAAGCTGGGCCCGGAAGAAGCGACGTTTTTGGTGTTCGGAGGGCTCATGGCGTGCAGGACCAGCGTCAGGGCGAAGTTTATGTCCTGCTGTTTCATGGCCGGAACGTCTGAAATTCGAGCGAAATCAGTTTTGCAATTTGGAAGAAGAGCGACGAGTACCTCCGCTACCTTTGCGTCCACTTCCGACGCGCAAGCACAGAGGCATTATCAGGTTCATGATCATGCTCTCGGTCTTGTCTTGCGTCGGGAACGTCGAGCTGCCGCCGCAGACTTGTTCCAGAGTGCAGTTCTCCTAAGGAATTGGAAAAAATCAAATTTCAGCAATTTTGTAAACCGTGGCACTGTTCAGTACTTCGGGTGGACACGAAAAAACTTACGTTCATGTTTTGAATTTGGAGTGCAATCAAGCGGACGACCATGGAGGTGAAATGCGGCGGAGGGGACTGGCCCATCAGGGCGGCAGTTGCCGAAGAAACTCCCTCAGTGTTGCAGACATCGCTCACGATCAACGTCTGGAAAAAAAATCAAGCTCTTAGCTGTTTTGAATCAAATTAGATTTTATTGAATAGTTGATATTGAAAATTGCTAAATTGAACTGGAATTTGCAGATTTTTGCTGAAACCTGCTAATCTTTGGCACAGAATAGCTAAACTCTTGCCAAAGATTGCTGAACTTGATGAAGCTTGCTGAATCTTGGTGAAAAATTGCTAAATTTGTGAACAAAATTGCTGATATTTGCTACAATTTGCTAACTCATTGATGGAAGCTGCTTATTACATGCTTAAAATTGCTGAACCTAGTCTAATTTTGGTTAAAAATAGCTAATTTGTAGGTACAAAATCATAAACTTTGCTGGAAATTGCTAAATTTTGCTTGATGTTTATGCTAAAAATTACTGACTTCTTTGAAATTACTGAATTGTAGCAAGAAAGTGCTGGAATTAGTTGGAACGTGCTAGAGCTAGATTGAAAATTGCTAATACTTACAGAAAAAAGCTGATTGTCTACTCAGACTTCCTCAATTTTGCTAAAACTTGCGAATAAATTAGCTGAATACCGCTAAAGCATGCCAAACGTTTTAGAAAATTACTGATTGTTGCTAAAAACTCCTCAACGTTGCTGAAACTTGCTGAAGTTCTGTTGCAACTTGATACTTTTAGCTACAAACTGCTAAATTTCAGTTGAAGATTGCTGAGTTTGGCTAAAAATAGCTGAATCTTGCTGGGGCTTGCTAAATTTTTGTTAAAAATGGCTAAATTGCTGCTGGAAACTTAATAAATTCATGTTGAAACTTGCTCTACAGTTCTGCTGACAATTGATGAATTGAATTTTTGTTGGAAACTGATTGTTTGTTGTTGAAAATCATCACATATTTGCTGAAGTTTGCTGAATTTTCTTCGAAATTGTCTAATATTTGCTGAAACTTGTGATTCTTTGGTTGAAAATTCATGAATTGTTGTTAAAACTTGCTGAATAGTAGGGAATTGCTCCAGTTTTGCCTGGATTTTGCTGAAATTCACTGATTGTGGCTGAAAATTATAAAAATGTTGCTAGAAAAATTGTAAATTGCAAGAATAGCTGAATTTTCGTTTAAACTCAATAAATTTTTGATTAAAAGTACCAAAGTGTCCCTGGAATTGCTAAATTGTCGTCATACGTACTGAGTTTCTGAACAAAATTGCTAAATTATCGCTGAAAGTTGCTAAAATTGGTTGAAACGTGCTAAATTTTGATTGAAAACTGGTAGTTGTTGCTGAAGAACCAATAGTTGCTAAATATTGCTGCGTTTTCCAAAATGTATAGGAAATTGGTGAAAATGTTGAACTTTGCTAAAAATTTTTTAAAATTAAAATAAATTGCTGAAAATTTGCTAAATTAAATTGAATGACATCTAATTCCGCTAAAATTTCTAAATTTGCCAAATTTTTACTGAAAACTACCAAATTTAGCTGGAACATTTGAAGTTCCAGCTGAAATTGCTAGATTGTTCGCTAAAAAGTGGACATTGCAAAATTGTAACTGGAACTTGCGAATATTTGCTGAAACCTGCTAGATTTTGTTACAAAATGGCTGAACTATTGCTAAGGATTGCTGAACTTGATGAAGCTTGCTGAATTTCCGTGAAAAATTGCTGAACTTCAAGACAAAATTGCTGATATTTGCTACAACTTGCTCAACTGTTATCGAAAACTGCCTGCTGAAATTTCTGAATCTAGCCTTATTTGTGTTGCGAATTGCTAATTTGTAGCAACAAAATTATGAACATTGCTGGATTGTTAAATTTTGCTTTAATATTGCTAAATACTGCCGACTTTCTTCAAATTATCAAATTGTAGCAAGCAATCACTGAATTTGTTGAAACGTGCTGAAGTTCGATTGAACATTGGCAATCTTTACGGAAAAAAAGCTGAATGTTACCTCAGACTTCCTTAGTTTTGGTAAAACTTGCTAATTTATTGCTGAATATCGCTAAAACATGCCAGACTTTTTGAAAAATCACTATTGTCGCTAAAAACTACTGAACGTTGGTAAAACTTGCTGAAGTTTTGTTCAAACTTGCTATATTTTTGCTACAAATTGCTGGAGTTCAGTCAAAGATTGCTGAATTTGGCTCAAAATGGCTGAAGCTTGCTGAATGTTTGTTGAAATGAATTTTTTGTCTTCCTGAACAATTATTGTTGAATTGAATTGGATACGAATATTTTTGAATTTTGTTGAAATTTTACAATTTATTGAACGATTGCTAAAAACTGCTGTATTTAGCTGAAACTTGCTACATTTTTGCTACAAATTGCTAAATTTCAGTCAAGATTGCTGAATTTAACCAAAAATGGCCAAATTGCTGCCAAAACTTGCTGAAGCTCTGCTGAAAATTGATGGATTTTTGTTGAAAACTGATCGTTCGTTGTTGAAAATGATTGTACATATATTTGCTGAAACTTGGGGAGTTTTCTTTGAAATTGCTTAATATTTGCTGAGACTTGCTGATTCTTGGTCGAAAATTGATAAATTTTTTCTAAAAATTGCTAAATTTTGTTGAAACTTGCTGAAATGTAAGTGAAAATTGCTCAACTCTTGTTAATAATGGCTCAAGCTTTGCCGCGAATTGCTGAATTTTGCTAGAAGTTGCTGCTATACGTTGATAGGAAATGGATGGCCGATTGTTGGTCAACATTTTTGAATTTTGCTGAAATTTGCTGATTTTGGTTGAACATTATTAACTAAATTTTCGCTCACACTCAGCAGATTTTTGTCCAAATCACTGAATTGTTCCTGGAAATTGCTAAATTGTCGTCATACTTGCTGAATTGTGGAATAGAAATGCTGACTTGCCGCTGAAAATTGCTGAAATTAGTTGAAACGTGTTTAATTTCGATTAAAAGTTGGAAGTTGTTATTGAAAAAATGCATTGGAATTTGCTGAAAATGTTGTACTTGACATGAAAATTTGCTAAATTCAGTTTAATATTCACTAATTCCACTGAAATTTCCTGATTTGTTGAACTGTTGCTAAAATTGCTGAATTTTGGTCGAAAATTGCTGAATTGTCGCTAGGAATTGCTGAGTTTTGCTGAAACTAGTTAAAACGTGCTAAATTTTGATGGCAAATTAGTAATTGTTACGGAAAGACAAATATTCAGTTGCTGAATATTGCTACGTTTTTTTGAAATGTATTGGGAGTTGCTGAAAATGTTGAACTTCTGCTTGAAATTTGCTGAATGTAGTTGAACACAAAGTTGAATATTTTTAATTTTGCTAAAATTCACCAATTTGTTGAATTGTTGTTAAAATTGCTGTATTTTGCTGAAACGTGCTGAATTTTGGTTGGAAATGGCTAAATTGTGACTGGAACTTGCGGAATTTTTTCAAAACCTGCTGAATTTTGGCACAAAGTGGCTAAACTATTGCTGAGGATTGCTGAACTTGATGAAACTTGCTGAATTTTGGTGAAAAATTGCGAGACTTGGAGACCAAATTGCTGTTATTCGCTACAACTTGTTGAACTGTTATTGTAAACTGCTTTTTCGATGCTGGAAATTATCCGGAACCTAGCCCAATTTGTGTTGAAAATTGCTTAATGTTGCTAGAAATTTCTGATCACTCCTCGACTTGTTGAATTTTTGTTGTAAATTGCTGAATATTTGCTGGAACTTGCTGAATTTATGACGAACCTCGCAATTTTTCTTCGAATGATGCTCATTTGATGCAAATAGTTGAATTTCAATGGAACCTGCCATATTCTTGTTCAAAATGGTTGGATTCCTGAAACTCGCTAGAAAATCTTGTAGAAAATGGCTTCAACTGTCGCTTAGAATGACTGAAATATCATTGCTAAATATCGCTAAAGCATGCTACACTTCTTGGAAAATCACTAATTGTTGCTCAAAACTACTGAAGTTGCTGAAATTTACGACAGTTCTGTTGAAACTTGCTACAGTTTTGCTACAAAGTGCTAAATTCAGTTGAGGGTTGCTTAATTTGGCTGGAAATTGCTGAAATTGGCTGAAGCTGAATTTGTGTTGGAAATGGCTGAATTGCCGCTGAAACTTACTAAATGCTACAACTTGCTAAATTTTAGTTGAAGATTGCTGAATTTGACTAAAAATTGCCAAATTGCTGCCTAAACTTGCTGAAGCTCTGCTGAAAATTGATGGATTTCTGTTGAAAACTGATCGTTCGTTATTGAAAATGATTGTACATATTTTGCTGGAACTTTCTGAGTTTTCTTTAAAATTGCTTAATATTTGCTAAAAATTGCTGTATTCTGTTGAAACTTGCTGAATTGTTAGTGGAAATTGCTCAACTCTTGTTAACACTTGCTCCAGTTTTGCTGCGAATTGCTGAATTTTGCTCAAAATTGCTTCTATACGTTTATCGAAAGTGGATGGCCGATTGTTGCTCAACATATTTTTGGATTTTGCTGGAATTTACTAATTTTGGCTGAAAATTATTCAACTGTTGCTAGAAATTACTGAATTTTTGCTCACACTAAACAAATTTTCGTCCAAATGACTGAATTGTTCCTGGAAATTGCTAAATTATCGGCATACTTGCTGAATTTTTGAAAAGAATTGCTGACTTGCCGCTGGAAATTGCTGAAATTAGTTGAAACGTGCTCAACTTTGATTGAAAATTGGAAGCTGTTGCTGCAAAAATTTATTAGAAATTGCTGAAAATGTTGTACTTGACATGAAAATTTGCAAAATTCAGTTAAATATTTACTAATTCCACTAAAATTTCACGGTTTGTTGAATTGTTGCTAAAATTACTGAATGTTGCTAGAACTTACTGAATTTTGGTCGAAAATTGCTGAATTGTCGCTAGAAATTGCTGAATTTTGCTGAAACTAGTTAAAACGTGCTTAATTTTGTAGACAAATTAGTAATTGTTACGGAAAGACAAATATTCAGTTGCTGAATATTGCTACGTTTTCTAAAATGTATTGGGAATTGCTAAAAATGTTGAACTTTTGCTTGAAATTTGCTGAATGTAGTTGAACACAAGGTTGAATATTTTTAATTTTGCTAAAATTTACCAATTTGTTGAATTGTTGCTAAAATTGCTGTATTTTGCTGGAACGTGCTGAATTTTGGTTGGAAATTGCTAAATTGTGACTGGAACTTGCGGAATTTTTTCAAAACCTGCTGAATTTTGGCACAAAGTGGCTAAACTATTGCTGAGGATTGCTGAACTTGATAAAACTTGCTGAATTTTGGTGAAAAATTGCGAAACTTGGAGACCAAATTGCGGTTATTCGCTACAACTTGTTGAACTGTTATTGTAAACTGCTTTTTCGATGCTGGAAATTATCCGGAACCTAGCCCAATTTGTGTTGAAAATTGCTTAATGTTGCTAGAAATTTCTGATTACTCCTCGACTTGTTGAATTTTTGTTGTAAATTGCTGAATATATGCTGGAACTTGCTAAATTTATGACGAACCTCGCAATTTTTCTTCGAATGATGCTCATTTGATGCAAACAGTTGAATTTCAATGAAACTTGCCATATTCTTGTTCAAAATGGTTGGATTCCTGAAACTCGCTAGAAAATCTTGTAGAAAATGGCTTCAACTGTCGCTTAGAATGACTGAAATATCATTGCTAAATATCGCTAAAACATGCTACACTTCTTGGAAAATCACTAATTGTTGCTCAAAACTACTGAAGTTGCTGAAATTTACGACAGTTCTGTTGAAACTTGCTACAGTTTTGCTACAAAGTGCTAAATTCAGTTGAGGGTTGCTTAATTTGGCTGGAAATTGCTGAAATTGGCTGAAGCTGAATTTGTGTTGGAAATGGCTGAATTGCTGCTGAAACTTACTAAATGCTACAACTTGCTAAATTTTAGTTGAAGATTGCTGAATTTGACTAAAAATGGCCAAATTGCTGCCTAAACTTCCTAAAGCTCTGCTGAAAATTGATGGATTTTTGTTGAAAACTGATCGTTCGTTATTGAAAATGATTGTACATATTTTGCTGGACTTTCTGAGTTTTCTTTAAAATTGCTTAATATTTGCTGAAAATTGCTGTATTCTGTTGAAACTTGCTGAATTGTTAATGGAAATTGCTCAACTCTTGTTAACAATCGCTCCAGTTTTGCTGCAAATTGCTGAATTTTGCTCAAAATTGCTGCTATACGTTTATCGAGAGTGGATGGCCGATTGTTGCTCAACATATTTTTGGATTTTGCTGAAATTTGCTGATTTTGGTGGAAAATTATTCAACTGTTGCTAGAAATTACTGAATTTTTGCTCACACTGAACAAATTTTCGTCCAAATTACTGAATTGTTCCTGGAAATTGCTAAATTGCCGTCATACTTGCTGAATTTTTGAATAGAGTTGCTAACTCGCCGCTGGAAATTGCTGAAATTAGTTGAAACGTGCTCAATTTCGATTGAAAATTGGAAGCTGCTACTTAAAAAATTCATTGGAAATTGCTGAAAATGTTGTACTTGGCATGAAAATTTGCTAAATTCAGTTAAATATTTACTGACTCCGCTGAAATTTGCTGATTTGTTGAACTGTTACGAAAATTGCTGTATTTTGCTAAAACTTCCTGAATTTTGATCGAATGTTGCCAAATTGTCGCTGGAAATTGCTGAATATTGCTCAAACATTTGAAATTCAGGCTGAAATTGCTACGTTGTTTGCTAAAAAGTAGGAACGGCTAAATCTAGGTGATAATTCCTGAATTGTGGTTGGAAATAGCTAAATTTTGACTGGAACTTATAAAATTTTGCTAGAACCTGCTAAATTTTTGCACAGAATAGCTGAACTGTTGCTAAGGATTGCTGAACTTGACGGAACTTGCAGAATTTTGGTGCAGACTTGCTGAATTTCAAGACACAATTGCTGATATTCGCTAGATCTTGCTGAATTGTTCTTGAAAGCTGCTTATAACTTGCTGAAAATTACTGAACCTAGTCTAATTTGCCTTTGAAAATTGCAAATTTGTAGTTACAAATATATGAACTTTGCTGGAACTTGCTAGATGTTTCACTATTATTGCTAAGAATTGCTGACTTTTTTAAAATTACTAAATTCTAGCAGAAAATTGCTGAAATCTGTTGACACGTGCTGAAATTCGATTGAAAATTGATAATTTTCACAGACAAAAGCTAAATGTTGACTGACACTTCCTTAATTTTGGTAAAACTTGCTAATTTATCGTTGAAATTTTCTAAATTTGCTAAATGTTGAGCGCGGTTCCCAGCTCTCGGCTGGCGGTGCAGAGCAGTGTCGACTCAGCGGTTTAGCTCGACGGAAAACCTCCATGCAACGTCGCCGGTCTACAAGTCAATGCACGGCCCTATGTTAACAAATGACACCATACAACGTCGGCGGTTAACAAGTCAATGCCCGGCTCCATGTGACCATGACAATTCGATGAGTATTATAAAAGGACCCAGAGTTGAACGGACGAAAATCAATAATTTATCGTTGTTGCGGCCCCTAACTCCGCTCGTCGGGATAAGATTGTATGATTAAATGGAATTATACACATAACCCAAGTCATTCAGGCATTTAAATGCAAGCTGAAGTTTTCTTCGCTTGGCTCGCGAAACGCACACGCTCGCTTTCGCGTCTGAGTGAATGAACAAATGTCACTCAAGTTGATGAGTGGTGACAGTTTGAACCAACAGGTGCAGCATCACTCCAAAACTAAGAAGTAGGTGAGTAGATGAGAGTGCAATCAATCGTACCTGGCAGGTGTTGATCAACGCCTTGATGTGCTGCCAGTGCATTATGTACGGATACTTGACCATCGTGTCGTAGATTCCTTTCAAAAGTCCAGCTGCCGCGTCCCAATCCGTATTTCTCTGCAACAAAAACAATCGTTTTTCCAAGACTTTTCCCGCAAAAAAATTCTATAGGATCGAAATGGAAAACTCACCCTAATCGAAGGCTTTTTGGATATCTTCAAGAAAACCTTGTCCAGCCTTCTGAGAATGGTAACCAGAGCAGGTCGCATGGCATCGTCCGCCCATTCCGTGGACGGCAAGATGTAGCTCATGTAATGCTGCAGACCGCGACAGCCCATCGACTCTGGATCATACGGCGATACCTTCAGAAGACTGTGCGCAATGTCTGCTAACCTCTGTAGACAGTTCAATACTCAGTATTATTTACACCATTTATTAGAATACGTACAATATTACTGGAGTTATCAAGCAATTCAATCATTTTTCCTTCTTGGTTGTTCCTCTTGTTGAGCTCGATCAGCCTAGCAGTGGCTCTGCACATGAACTCCCCAACCAGAGACAGCAACACGTCTCTCGGCCGCCTGTACTCAGCACGGAGGACTTCAGAATCCTCGATGTCGTGTTCGTACATGCTCTTGGCCCGCGAATGCTCGCTCATGAATTTCGAATGGGAGTCGTCTTCGAAATCGAACCCGGGCGAATACGGCCCGCGGCTGTAGTTCCTCTGGCTGGAACCCTTGTGCTCCGGACTGGACCGGTAGGGGCCGTTATAACTCTTGGTTAAAGCTTCGCAATTGTTGACCAAAGTCTTGATGGATACGGCCAGCTGGTTGATGATTTCCTTCTCGGTTTTGCCTTCTTTATTGTACGACGGCAGCTGGATGTGCTGCACGTAACAAGGCAGTATCGCTTCCAGTATGATCAGCATCTGGTAACCCCTGCAGCTTTCCGAAGAGTACGATACGACCATGACGCACAGCGAAATGCACTCCAGTATGTTGACCATTTCGTATTCGTCGTGGTAGCAGAAATCGATTGGTTTCAACGGTTTTTCTTCTTTGACCAGCTCGGCTATGTTGAGCGGATCCGGCGAAGGCGTTTCCAAACTCAACAGCAAGTTGAACAAGCAACTGGATTGGATCTTGTGCGCGTCGCCAAAAGTACCTTCTTCGTCTGTATCAAGCATCGCAGACACTGAACCGAACATTTGCAGAATGAACGGCTTCCGGTTCATCAAATAAAACTGCTTGACTGCATACTCAACAGTTGTAGTGACCAGCTTATTCGTTTGATGATTGGAATAAATCTTGAGCAACGTCGGCATGATCAGCAAGTATCCGTTGGTGGAAAAGATGTTCTTGAAGTGGAAGGCTGCGTTGATGTACGTTGCCATCACGTACCGCAAGATGCAAGCGTCTTCGGAATGGAGTATGACGGCTCCGTTCAGGACGTTGAGGAACAAGTGGATGTCTCCGGAATAAGCAAAGTTCCCGGCCATGGCTTCGAACATCCTGGCTATGAGACGCACCCACATGAATTTGTGCAGCACGTCCAGGCCGAGCAGCTCTTTGCCCAGGGCTCCGCCTTTGTACAGGTCCAGATCCGATTCGAGGGCTTTCCGCGGGAACGAGGGCAGCTTCATCAGTTCTTCGTGCAAGAACACGACGCGTTGGACGACCATGTCGACGTTCTTCAGGATGGCCCAGGTAAGGAGCACCTTGCCGATTTCCACGAACTTGTGCAGCAGCTCCTGCTTCTGCAGGGCGTTGAAGGCGTCTTCCGGTTTCATGTGGATGAGCTCAAGCTGGGGGTACTGGGAGCGCTTGAAGAAGTAGTAGTCGCGGACGTACGAAGCCGGATTGCGTATTTGATCTGCGAAATAACAATTAATGAAGCCTTGTATCACAAGTGGATTGCTGGTCGTAACCGTTATTACTCCAAGTACTAATTTGGATCATCCGAGTTTAACAGAGCGATTTTGGGTGGGAAGCTAGAAAACGTGGTACTGAGGCAGAAGTTTTGGAAGAACCCGCGTTTTCAAGTGTTTTGGTCATTAGCTTAGCATGCACAGCTTTCATTTCGCTACAACTCAGAAAAAGAAACGTAGAAATCGGTTGAAAAACGCAAAAGTTGCGCAAGAAACTGTCTTTTCGGTTTTGAACTGCGTGGTGCAGGGAAAAGCGCGCAACTTTTTTGTTGATGACTCAATTGCAGTGAAATTTGTTCCAGCGTGTCCGCTACAGCTCTCTCCGCTCAGCATCTGGCAACAATGGAGACCAGATGATGAGAAAATTTAACTTTGAGATTGGGACGTACGATTTTTTGCAAAAAGTTCAGGCTTCTGGGTCAATTCAATTTGTTCTAGTTGCTCAGGTGATCTTGATCATTCCAAGAAATCAACTTGAGTGAATATGAATTGAAGTGAGTAAATATTGATGGAAGAGCTGCAGCTGAAAACTGGAAGCGTGAATTGTGAAGGAAGTTGCATTGTGAAGTGTTTGGTCTTTGTCTATGCGTGCTCAGCATTTATTTAGCTGCAATTTGGCACAAGAAACATGAACATTGGTTGAGAAACGCAGAAGTTGCACAAGAAACTGCTTTTTCGGTTTCCAACTCAGTTGCGGGAGAATGCGCGCAACTTTTTTATTTACGACTCGATTGGAGCGGTATTTGTTTTGGCATGTCCACTACAACTTCCTCTATGAACCAGCATAGGATAAATCAAGACCAAATGATTGAAAAACTGAACATTGAGATTGAAACGTGCGATTTTTTTGGAAAATTTTAAGTTCGAGGAAAATTCAAGTTGTTCCAATTTACGGGGTGATATTTCATCATCTTAAGGAAATAACCCAAGTGAATACGAATAGGAATGAGAAAAAATTGATGTAAAATCTGACACACGAAATACTGGAAGCGAGAATTGTGGGAGAAATGGCACTGTGTAGTCTTTTGGTCTTTGGCTAAGCGTGCTCGGCATTTATTCAGCTGCAATTTGGTACAAGGATCGTAAAATCAGTTGAAGAGAGCAAAAGTTGCGCAAGAAACTGCTTTTTCGGTTTTCAACTGTGTTGCGCAGAAAAAAGCGCGCATCTTTCTTGTTTATGGTTCGATTCCAGCCAAATTCAGTTTGACGTGCTCGTTACAACTCCCTCTATGAACCAACATAGAAGCAATCGAGACCAAATTATGATAAAAGTGGACGTTGGGATTGAAAAGTCTGATTTTTACAGAGTTTCTGATTTTGGGGCAATTTAATTAGTTTTTATGATTAGTTTTTGATCTTCTATTATTTCAAAAAACTTACTCAAGTGGAAATAAGTCAAAATATAAAAAAATTAATAAAAGAAGGCCAAACAAAAAATTTAGAAGCGTGAACTGTGGAAAAAATCGCATCGTTGAACATTTGGTCTTCAGCTGAGCATACTCGGCATTCATTCAGCTGCAATTTGGGAAGAAAAGCGTGAAAATCGGTTGGGAAACTGAAAAGTTGCGCAAAAAACTACTTTTTCGAGGTTCATTTCTATTGCGCAAGAAATGGCGCGCAACTTTTTTGTTTATGGTTCGATTTCAGCCAAATTCTATTTGACGTGCTCGTTACAACTCCCTCTATGAACCAACATAGGAGCAATCAAGACCAAATGATGAAAAAGTGGACGTTGGGATTGAAACGTGCAATTTTTTTCAGTTATTGATTCTGGGGAAATTCAATTAGTTCTTTATGACCGGGTGATCTTCTATTATTTCAAGAAACAACTCAAGTGGGAATAAGTCAAAATATGAAAATATTGATAAAAAAGGCAAAACGCGAAATGTAGAAGCGTGAATTGTGGAAAAAAATCGCATCGTTGAGCATTTTGTCTTCAGCTAAGCATACTCGGCATCCATTCAGCTGCAATTTGAAAAAAAAGCGAGAAAATTGGTTGAGAAACAGAAAAGTTGCGCAAGAAACTGCTTTTTCGAGTTTCATTTCCATTGCGCAGGAAATAGTGCACAACTTTTTTCTTTATGGCTCGATTGGAGCTAAATTTATTCTGGCATGTCCGCTACAACTTTCTCTATGAACCAAGATAGAAACCATCAAGACCAAATGATGAGAAAACTGAATGCTGAGATTGAAACGTGCGATTTTTTGCTGGAATTTCCATTTCGTGACAATTCAATTTGTTCCAATGTTGTGGTGATCTTTTATCATTCCAAAGAACTAACTCAAGTTAATATAAATTGTGATGAAAAAAAAGTTGATGTAAAATCTGAAAGACGGAATGTTGAAAGCGAGAATTGTGGGAGAAATGGCACTGTGTAGTCTTTTGGTCTTTGGCTAAGCGTGCTCGGCATTTATTCAGCTGCAATTTGGAACAAGGATCGTGAGAATTAGTTGAAGTGAGCAAAAGTTGCGCAAAAAACTGCTTTTTCGGTTTTCAACTGTGTTGCGCAGAAAAAAGCGCGCAACTTTTTTTGTTTATGGTTCGATTTGAGCCAAATTCAATTTGACGTGTCCGTTACATCTCCCTTTATGAACCGAAATAAAAGCAATCGAGACCAAATGCTAATAAAAGTGGACGTAGGGATTGAAACGTGTGAATTTTCTGCAGTTTTTGATTCTGGGAAAATTTAATCAGTTCTTCATGACCGGGTGATCTTCTTTTATTTCAAGAAACTAACTCAAGTGGAAATGAGTCAAAATATAAAAATATTGATAAAAAAGGCGAAACACGAAATGCAAAAGCGTGAATTGTGGGAAAAATCGCATCGTTGAGCATTTGGTCTTCAGCTGAGCATACTTGGCATTAATTCAGCTGCAATTTGGGAAAAAAAGCGTGAACATCGGTTGAGAAATAGAAAAGTTGCGCAAGAAACTGTTTTTTCGAGTTTCATTTCCATTGCGCAAAAAATAGCGCACAACTTTTTTGTTTATGGCTCGATTGGAGCGGAATTTATTTTGGCATGTCCGCTACAACTTTCTCTATAAACCAAGATAGGAACAATTAAGACCAAATGATGAAAAAACTGAATGCTGAGATTGAAACGTGCGATCTTTTGCTGAAATTTCCATTTTCGTCACAATTCAATTTGTTCCAATTGTTGTGGTGATTTTCCATCATTTCAAAGAACTAACTCAAGTTAATATGAATTGTGATAAGAAAAAGTTGAAGTGAAATCCGAAAGACGGAATGTTGAAAGCGAGAATTGTGGGAGAAATGGCACTGTGTAGTCTTTTGGTCTTTGGCTAAGCGTGCTCGGCATTTATTCAGCTGCAATTTGGTACAAGGATCGTAAAATCAGTTGAAGAGAGCAAAAGTTGCGCAAGAAACTGCTTTTTCGGTTTTCAACTGTGTTGCGCAGAAAAAAGCGCGCATCTTTCTTGTTTATGGTTCGATTCCAGCCAAATTCAGTTTGACGTGCTCGTTACAACTCCCTCTATGAACCAACATAGAAGCAATCGAGACCAAATTATGATAAAAGTGGACGTTGGGATTGAAAAGTCTGATTTTTACAGAGTTTCTGATTTTGGGGCAATTTAATTAGTTTTTATGATTAGTTTTTGATCTTCTATTATTTCAAAAAACTTACTCAAGTGGAAATAAGTCAAAATATAAAAAAATTAATAAAAGAAGGCCAAACAAAAAATTTAGAAGCGTGAACTGTGGAAAAAATCGCATCGTTGAACATTTGGTCTTCAGCTGAGCATACTCGGCATTCATTCAGCTGCAATTTGGGAAGAAAAGCGTGAAAATCGGTTGGGAAACTGAAAAGTTGCGCAAAAAACTACTTTTTCGAGGTTCATTTCTATTGCGCAAGAAATGGCGCGCAACTTTTTTGTTTATGGTTCGATTTCAGCCAAATTCTATTTGACGTGCTCGTTACAACTCCCTCTATGAACCAACATAGGAGCAATCAAGACCAAATGATGAAAAAGTGGACGTTGGGATTGAAACGTGCAATTTTTTTCAGTTATTGATTCTGGGGAAATTCAATTAGTTCTTTATGACCGGGTGATCTTCTATTATTTCAAGAAACAACTCAAGTGGGAATAAGTCAAAATATGAAAATATTGATAAAAAAGGCAAAACGCGAAATGTAGAAGCGTGAATTGTGGAAAAAAATCGCATCGTTGAGCATTTTGTCTTCAGCTAAGCATACTCGGCATCCATTCAGCTGCAATTTGAAAAAAAAGCGAGAAAATTGGTTGAGAAACAGAAAAGTTGCGCAAGAAACTGCTTTTTCGAGTTTCATTTCCATTGCGCAGGAAATAGTGCACAACTTTTTTCTTTATGGCTCGATTGGAGCTAAATTTATTCTGGCATGTCCGCTACAACTTTCTCTATGAACCAAGATAGAAACCATCAAGACCAAATGATGAGAAAACTGAATGCTGAGATTGAAACGTGCGATTTTTTGCTGGAATTTCCATTTCGTGACAATTCAATTTGTTCCAATGTTGTGGTGATCTTTTATCATTCCAAAGAACTAACTCAAGTTAATATAAATTGTGATGAAAAAAAAGTTGATGTAAAATCTGAAAGACGGAATGTTGAAAGCGAGAATTGTGGGAGAAATGGCACTGTGTAGTCTTTTGGTCTTTGGCTAAGCGTGCTCGGCATTTATTCAGCTGCAATTTGGAACAAGGATCGTGAGAATTAGTTGAAGTGAGCAAAAGTTGCGCAAAAAACTGCTTTTTCGGTTTTCAACTGTGTTGCGCAGAAAAAAGCGCGCAACTTTTTTTGTTTATGGTTCGATTTGAGCCAAATTCAATTTGACGTGTCCGTTACATCTCCCTTTATGAACCGAAATAAAAGCAATCGAGACCAAATGCTAATAAAAGTGGACGTAGGGATTGAAACGTGTGAATTTTCTGCAGTTTTTGATTCTGGGAAAATTTAATCAGTTCTTCATGACCGGGTGATCTTCTTTTATTTCAAGAAACTAACTCAAGTGGAAATGAGTCAAAATATAAAAATATTGATAAAAAAGGCGAAACACGAAATGCAAAAGCGTGAATTGTGGGAAAAATCGCATCGTTGAGCATTTGGTCTTCAGCTGAGCATACTTGGCATTAATTCAGCTGCAATTTGGGAAAAAAAGCGTGAACATCGGTTGAGAAATAGAAAAGTTGCGCAAGAAACTGTTTTTTCGAGTTTCATTTCCATTGCGCAAAAAATAGCGCACAACTTTTTTGTTTATGGCTCGATTGGAGCGGAATTTATTTTGGCATGTCCGCTACAACTTTCTCTATAAACCAAGATAGGAACAATTAAGACCAAATGATGAAAAAACTGAATGCTGAGATTGAAACGTGCGATCTTTTGCTGAAATTTCCATTTTCGTCACAATTCAATTTGTTCCAATTGTTGTGGTGATTTTCCATCATTTCAAAGAACTAACTCAAGTTAATATGAATTGTGATAAGAAAAAGTTGAAGTGAAATCCGAAAGACGGAATGTTGAAAGCGAGAATTGTGGGAGAAATGGCACTGTGTAGTCTTTTGGTCTTTGGCTAAGCGTGCTCGGCATTTATCCAGCTGCAATTTGGTACAAGGATCGTAAAAATCAGTTGAAGAGAGCAAAAGTTGCGCAAGAAACTGCTTTTTTCGGTTTTCAACTGCGTTGCGCAGAAAAAAGCGCGCAACTTTCTTGTTTATGGTTCGATTTCAGCCAAATTCAGTTTGACGTGCTCGTTACAACTCCCTCTATGAACCAACATAGAAGCAATTGAGACCAAATCATGATAAAAGTGGACGTTGGGATTGAAAAGTCTGATTTTTACAGAGTTTCTGATTTTGGGGCAATTCAATTAGTTTTTATGACCGGGTGATCTTCTATTATTTCAAGAAACTTACTCAAGTGGAAATAAGTCAAAATATAAATATATTGATAAAAGAAGGCAAAACACAAAATTTAGAGGCGTGAACTGTGGAAAAAATCGCATCGTTGAGCATTTGGTCTTCAGCTGAGCATACTCGGCATCCATTCAGCTGCAATTTGGAAAAAAAAGTGTGAAAATCGGTTGAGAAACAGAGAAGTTGCGCAAGAAACTATTTTTTCGAGGTTCATTTCTATTGCGCAAGAAATGGTGCGCAACTTTTTTGTTTATGGTTCGATTTCAGCCAAATTCAGTTTGACGTGCTCGTACAACTCCCTCTATAAACCAATATAGAAGTAATCGAGACCAAATGATAATAAAAGTGGACGTTGGGAGTGAAACGTGCGATTTTTTGCAGCTTCTGATTTTGGGAAAATTTATTCAGTTCTTTATGACCGGGTGATCTTCAATTATTTCAAAAAACTAACTCAAGTGGAGATAAGTCAAAATATAAAAATATTGATGAAAAAGGCAAAACACGAAATGTAGAAGCGTGAATTGTGGAAAAAATAGCATCGTTGAGCATTTGGTTTTCAGCTGAGCATACTCGACATCCATTCAGCTGCAATTTGGAAAAAAAAAACCGGAAAATCGGTTGAGAAACAGAAAAGTTGCGCAAGAAACTGCTTTTTCGAGTTTCATTTCTATTGCGCAGAAAACAGCGCACAACATTTTTGTTTATGGCTCGATTGGAGCGGAATTTATTTTGGCATGTCCGCTACAACTTTCTCTATAAACCAAGATAGAAACAATAAGGACTAAATATTGAAAAAAACTGAACGCTAAGATTGAAACGTGCGATTTTTTGCTGAAATTTCCATTTTCGTGACAATTCAATTTCTTCCAATTGTTGTAGTGATCTTTTATCACTTTCAAGAACTAGCTCAAGTTAATATAAATTGTGATAAGAAAAAGTTGAAGTAAAATCCGAAAGACGGAATATTGAAAGCGAGAATTGTGGGAGAAATGGCATTGTGTAGTCTTTTGGTCTTTGGCTGAGCGTGCTTGGCATCTCTTCAGCTGCAATTTGGAACAAGGATCGTAAAAATCAGTTGAAGAGAGCTAAAGTTGCGCAATGAACTGCTTTTTCGGTTTTCAACTGCGTTGCGCAAAAAAAAGCGCGCAATTTTTATGTTTATGGTTCGATTCCAGCCAAAATCCGTTTGACGTGCCCGTTACGGCTTCCTGTATGAACCAAGACAGAAGCAATCGAGACCAAATGATAATAGTAAAAATGAAGGTTGGGATTGAAACGTGAAATTTTTTGCAGAGTTTGTGATTCTGGGGCAATTTATTTAGTTCTTCATGACCAAGTGATCTTTTATTATTTCAAGAAGCTAACTCAAGTGGAAATAAGTCAAAATATAAAAATATTGATAAAAAAGGCAAAACACGAAATGTAGAAGCGTGAAATGTGAGGAAAATCGCATTCTTGAGCATTTGGTCTTTAGCTGAGCATACTCGACATTCATCCAGCTGCAATTTGGGAAAAAAGCGTGAGAATCGGTTGAGAAACAGAAAAGTTGCGCAAGAAACTGCTTTTTCGAGTTTCATTTTTATTGCGCAGAAAACAGCGCGCAACTTTTTTGTTCATGGCTCGATTGGAGCGGAATTTTTTTGGCATGTCCGCTACAACTTTCTCTATAAACCAAGGTAGAAACAATAAGGACCAAATGATAAAAAAACTGAACGCTTAGATTGAAACGTGCGATTTTTTGCTGAAATTCCCATTTTTGTGACAATTCAATTTGTTCAAATAGGGTAGTGACCACCATCCAAAAATATAGAAAAAAATCATACTAATCGAATGTAGAGCCTTAATAACAAGACTACGCCTCGTGAAAATTGGAAAAAAAAAGTTCGAAGTGTCTCAAAATCTGCCTTGAAAGTGGCTACTTTTGCGAACGATTTCAAATCTACCGAGCTGTAGGGCGGGCTGTGACGTTTCAATCTTTTGACAGTAGTGGGGATGACCACACCTCCGTTGCCTGTGTGTCAGTGTTGACGTTGACGTTTGCCAGCATAACATAACCATTGAAGTCTGATGTAGTCTTGAAATATTCATAAATCATGAAAGATTTTACCAACTTTCCATATTTTCAAGCAAAACAACTAAACAACACGAATCACCGCACAGATACACAAAGCGTTAACAATAAAACAATCAGCTGTTATGAGCGTTGACGGGTTGACGCTAGTGCTTTTTGTAGTAAGTTCTGTATAATGTTGTCAAGCCTGCTTCTCCGCCTATGAAAGATTGCGACGTCATCGCGCCAAATTTGAAATGATCGAAAACTTTCATGAATTTTTTTTACCAAGAAAACTTACGAAAAAAAATCTGTTAACTATATAGCGTCACTTATCAAGAAGTGAACTTTGAAAAAAAATAATAAAAAAAAAATCGGTCACTACCCTATTGTTGTAGTGATTTTTTATCACTTTCAAGAACTAACTCGAGGTAATATAAATTGTGATAAGAAAAAGTTGAAGTAAAATCCGAAAGACGGAATATTGAAAGCGAGAATTGTGGGAGAAATGGCATTGTGTAGTCTTTTGGTCTTTGTCTGAGCGTGCTTGGCATTTATTCAGCTGAAATTTGGAACAAGGATCGTGGAAACCAGTTGAAGAGAGCAAAAGTTGCGCAAGAAACTGCTTTTTCGATTTTCAACTGTGTTGCGCAGAAAAAAGCGCGCAACTTTCTTGTTTATGATTCGATTGCAGCCAAATTCAGTTTGACTTGCACGTTACAACTCCCTCTATGAACCGACATAGAAGCAATCGAGACCAACTGATAATGAAAGTGGACGAAGGGATTGAAACGTGCGATTTTTTGCAGATTATGATTCTGGGGAATTTCAATTAGTTCTTCATGACCGGGTGACCTTCTATCACTTCAAGAAACTAACTCAAGTGGAAATAAGTCAAAATATAAAAATATTGATAAAAAAGGCAAAACACGAAATGTAGAAGCGTGAATTGTAGAGAAAATCGCATCGTTGAGCATTTGGTCTTCAGCTGAGCATACTCGACATCCATCCAGTTGCAATTTGGGAAAAAAGCGTGAGAATCGGTTAAGAAACAGAAAAGTTGCGCAAGAAACTGCTTTTTCGAGTTTCATTTTTATTGCGCAGAAAACAGCGCACAACTTTTTTGTTTATGGCTCGATTAGAGCGGAATTTATTTTGGCATGTCCGCTACAACTTTCTCTATAAATCAAGATAGAAACAATAAGGACCAAATGATAAAAAAAACTGAACGCTTAGATTGAAACGTGCGATTTTTTGCTGAAATTTCCTTTTTTGTGACAATTCAATTTGTTCCAATTGTTGTGGTGATCTTTTATCATTTCAAAGAACTAACCCAAGTTGATATAAATTGTGATAAAAAAAAGTTGATGTAAATATTGAAAGCGAGAATTGTGGGAGAAATGGCATAGTGTAGTCTTTTGGTCTTTGGCTGAGCGTGCTCGGCATTAATTCAGCTGCAATTTGGAACAAGAAACAAAGAAATCGGTTAGGAAACGCAAAAGTTGCACAAGAAGCTGCGTTTTCGATATCCAACTGTGTTGCGAAAGAGAAAGTGCGCAACTCTTTTGTTTTGAGCTCGATCGTTGCGAAACCGGTTTTCGTATGTCCATTATTGTCTCCTCTACAAACCAAGATGGGAAAAATCGAGACCAGAGAAGAAAACAGAACTTTGGGATTGAAAACGTGCAATTGTTGTGAAAATCTCGACTTGTGTTTTTGTCATTTGCTTGTAAACGGGTAAAAGTATTTGGTCCTAATTTGACAGAGATATGATATGACTCAATACCTCTTCATATGTCAAATTTGAACAAAATCTAACCACTGGTTCTAAAGATGTGAGCTCGAAGAACTCGTCCAGGGTTCCTGTTGCAGTACTGAATTCTGGGAGAATAATGATAGATGAATTCAGATCCAGAAACTTCTGGCTGAATAAGGCAGTCTTTCACTAGCGAAGCTCTACTTACGCGTTTTGTGATCGACCAGGAAGAACTCCCTGTGCCGGCAGTCGTCTATGCCGAAAAAGTCCAGGGCTTCCTTCAAGATCTGGTAGAACTGCGTGTCTTCTTGCACCGGAAACTGCGAAGGAATCCCGCCGGCATCCGGATCTTGCGGGCCATGTACGATAATCTTCTTCGCGGACGGCACGTTGGCCGTCAGCAAGATCGAAGCGTCGCACTGCTCTTTCCGCAGGATCTGCTTCAGATCCTTGAACATGATCCCGTGGACGCTGTGGACGACCATCCAGAGGAGCGAAAGCGCCGCTCCGATCAACAACTGCCCGTTTTCGTGCGGCGACCTCACGTAGAACATCACGTAACCGATTATGTAATTGTACAGGGCAAAAGCGGCCTGCTGCGGCAGCTTCGGTATAAATCTGATGACGTGGCGCAGAATTTTGAACATCTGGTCTTGTTTCTCACGCGTGAGGCGTTCCAAAATGTAGCGGAGGAAGAGTGCTGAGTCTTCGACGAGGCAGCACCAGATGACTTGGTAGGCCACTTCGTAGACCGCGTTGCCGTCCGCGGAAACCGCGGGGTCGTCCAGCAGATTGATTATTTGAACGACCGCCGAGCACAAGCAGGACGGGAACAGAGAATGCGCAGAGTGCAAGTGATGGCCCAAGTTTCGCATCTGTCCGTCGGGCTCGTCGTCGCCTTCGTCGTGTTCGTCGGCGTGGTGCAGGCTGGGTTCGTGCGCCGCCTGGATCGTAATCGGAATCGTGGTGATCAAGAAGTTCTCGCGTTCCATCCTGCGCCGGTCGTCTTGAGCCTGAAGCGCCATCTTGATCAGCTCCGTCTGCTGCTTCTTCCTCGTCTTGGTCGCCGTGACCAGCGACCGGTGCCGTTCCGAATTTATGGTCACCTCTTCGACTTTGGTCGTCACCAAGAGCTCCCACGGGCTGTCGACCACGTCCAGAGATTCGATGCCGATTTTGGGCGAGGGCAGGGTGAACTCGATGCCCGGCGGCGGGACTTTGAACAGAATGTGAGCGCTTTCTTCCATGCGCGGCCAGACCTGGTAGCGCATCTTCCACAGGATCTGGAAGCGCAGGATGGAATTGATGCGGATGGCCGGATCCGGGTGGGACAGGCCGTGCTGCATGATGTCGGAAACTTGCGTCGCAGCTTTGACGGCGCACAGGATGAAAATCGATGCGGCACAGGCGGCCACTTCTTGGTTGCTTTCCAGAAGGAGTTCCCAGACCACGGGGAGGATGTCCACGAAGAGCTCTTCGGGTAGAATGACGGAGCCTTTCAGAACCACCGCGAGCGGGGCGTGGAACGCGTTTTTTACCTGTCGGATAAGAAAGAAATTATTTGTTCGTTGAAGGCGTGGTGCAAATAGCGTTTAGAAAAAGATTCATCAAAACGAAGCCTTGCAATAATGGGTAACCAAGCTTGATTTGGTTATTCATCAATCGATTCACTTGATTTTTCTTAGCAAATCGAAGTCCTGAGACCCCTTGACCAGTATGTGGAAGAAAATGTGGAATTGTAGACAAGTGAAATTACACCAAGAAGGGAAGGTCTTATGAAAACTGGTTACCTAACTTCATTCAGTTGACCATTCAGTGGTCAACTTGATTCTTTGAAGTGGCAGAGTAACTGGACTCGCATAATATGATGCAAAATGTTGATTGTAAACCACTACCAGGACGCCAAGAAGGGTAAGCGTTACAAAACTGGGTTACACGACTTAGTTCGGTTACCCATCAGAAGGTTCCCTTCTCCCTTTATTCTTTTTGTAAACAAAAGCTCTTGAGCCCTTGGACCAGTCCATGACAAAAACTGTTGGATTCGCGATCACGATCATGGGACCAAGAAGGTGAACTGCACGCAGTCTTCCTTCAAATTATTATTTATTTTTGACCGGTTTCAAAGGTCTCTGGCCCTTCTTTGTCAGAGTGTGAAGTTCAAGAATGTATAAAAGGATGGTAAAGATAAAGTTTTGCCCTACAAAATTGGGTAACCGGACTTGGTTGGGTCACCCATTCAAATTTTCGTTTGATTCTTTTTATAAATAGAAGCTCTTGAGCTCTTGAACTAGTCTATGACGAAAACTGTTGGATTCGCGGTCACTATCATGGCACCAAGAAGAGTAAGCCTTGAAAAAATGGGTTACTAGGCTCATTTTCCTTGACTATCGATGAATTCTCATGATTCTCCCCGTGAATAAAAGTCTTGAGCTTTGAGCAAGTCTATGATGAAAACTGTCAAATTTTCGATCACCTTCATTGCACCAAGAAGGGTAAGCCTTACAAAATTGATAACCCGACTTAGTTTGGTCACCCACTCAGATATTCCCTTGATTCTTTTTATAAATAGGAGCCCTTGAGTCCTTGAACTAGTCTATGACGAAAACTGCTGGATTCGCGGTCACTATCATGGCACCAAGAAGGGTAAGCCCTACAAAATTGAGTAAGCCGACTTGATTTGGTCACCCATTCAAATATTCCCCTGATTCTTTTTATGAATGAAAGCTCTTGAGCTCTTGAACTAGTCCATGACGAGAACTGTTGGATTCGCGATCACTATCATGGAACCAAGAAGGGTAAGCCTTGAAAAAATGGGTACTTGGCTCATTTTCTTTGACTATCAATGAACTCTCATGACTCTTCAAGTGAATATAAGTCTTGAGCCTTTGAACAAGTCTATGATGAAAACTTTCGAATTTTCGATCACCATCATGGCACCAAGAAGGGCAAGCCCTACAAAATTAGATAACCCGACTTAGTTTGGTCACCCACTCAGATATTCCCTTGATTCTTTCTATAAATAGGAGCTCTTGAGCCCTTGAACTAGTATATGACGAAAACTGCTGGATTCGCGGTCACTATCATGGCACCAAGAAGGGTAAGCCTTGAAAAAAGGGATTCCTCGGCTCATTTTCCTTGACTATCGATGAATTCTCATGATTCTTCCCGTGAATAAAAGTCTTGAGCTTTGAGCAAGTCTATGATGAAAACTGTCAAATTTTCGATCACCTTCATGGCACCAAGAAGGGTAAGCCTTACAAAATTGGATAACCCGACTCAGTTTGGTCACCCACTCAGATATTCTCTTGATTCTTTTTATAAATAGAAGCTCTTGGGCCCTTGAACTATGACGAAAACTGTTGGATTCGCGATCACTATCATGGCACCAAGAAGGGTAAGCCTTAAAAAAAGGGGTTACTCGGCTCATTTTCCTTGACTATCAATGAATTCTCATGATTCTTCCCGTGAATAAAAGTCTTGAGCCTTGAGCTAGTCTATGATGAAAACTGTCGAATTTTCGATCACCTTCATGGCACCAAGAAGGGTAAGCCCTACAAAATTGGATAACCCAAATTAGTTTGGTCACCCACTCAGATATTCCCTTGATTCTTCCTATAAATAGGAGCTCTTGAGCCCTTGAACTAGTATATGACGAAAACTGCTGGATTCGCGGTCACTATCATGGCACCAAGAAGGGTAAGCCTTGAAAAAATGGGTTACTCGGCTCATTTTCCTTGACTATCAAAGAATTCTCATTATTCTTCCCGTGAATAAAAGTCTTGAGCTTTGAGCAAGTCTAGGATGGAAACTTTCGAATTTTCAATCACCATCATGGCACCAAGAAAAGTAAGCCCTACAAAATTAGGTAACCCGACTTAGTTTGGTCACCCATTCAAATATTCTCTTGGTTTTTTTTATAAAAAGGAGCTCTTGGGCCCTTGAACTAGTCTATGACGAAAACTGTTGGATTCGCGATCACTATCATGGCACCAAGAAGGGTAATCCTTGAAAAAATGGATTACCTGACTCATTTTCCTTGACTATCAATGAATTCTCATGATTCTTCTAGTGAATGAAGGTCTTGAGCCTTTGAACAAATCCATGATGAAAACTGTCGAATTTTCGATCACCATCATGGCACCAAGAAGGGTAAGCCTTACAAAAATTGGGTAACCCGACTTAGTTTGTTCACTTATTCAAATATTCCCTTGATTCTTTTCACAAATAGGAGCTCTTGAGCCCTTGAACTAGTCTATGACGAAAACTGTTGGATTCGCGATCACTGTCATGGCACCAAGAAAGGTAAGCCTTGAAAAAATGGGTTACTTGGCTCATTTTTCTTGACTATCAATGAATTTTTATGATTCCTCTAGTGAATAAGAGTCTTGAGTTTTTGAACAAGTCTATGATGAAAACTGTCAAATTTTCGATCACCATCATGGCACCAAGAAGGGTAAGCCCTACAAAATTGGGTAACCCGACTGAGTTTGGTCACCCATTCAAATATTCCCTTGATTCTTTTTATAAATAGGAGCCCTTGAGCTCTTGAACCAGTCTATGACGAAAACTGTTGGATTCGTGATCACTATCATGGCACCAAGAAGGGTAAGCCTTAAAAAAATTGGTTGACCGGCTCATTTTCCTTGACCATCAATAAATTTCATGATTCTTCTAGTGAATAAAAGTCTTGGGCCTTTGAACAAGTCTATAGTGAAAACTGTCGAATTTTCGATCACCATCATGGCACCAAGAAGGGTGAGCCCTACAAAATTGGGTAACCCGACTTAGTTTGATCACCCATTCGAATATTTTCTTGATTCTTTTTATAAATAGGAGCTCTTGAGGCCTTGAACTAGTCTAAGACGAAAACTGTTGGATTCGCGATCACTGTCATGACACCAAGAAGGGTAAGCCTTGAAAAAAGGGGTTACTCGGCTCATTCTCCTTGACTATCAATGAATTCTCATGATTCTTTCAGTGAATAAAAGTCTTGAGCCTTTGAACAAGTCTATGATGAAAACTTACAAATTTTCGATCACCATCATGGCACCAGGAAGGGTAGGCTCTACAAAATTGGGCAACCCGACTTGGTTTGGTCACCGATTCAAATATTCCCTTGTCGCTTTTTATAAATAGGAGCTCTTGGGCTCTTGAACCAGTTCACGATGGAAACTGTTGAATTTTTGATCACCATCATGGCACCAAGAAGGGTAAGCCATACAAAAATTGATTACTTGACTCAAGTCGGTTACCCATCAGTCAATTCAATTTATTCTTTTTGTTAATCAAAACTCAGAGACCACTCAACTCGTACATGGAAGAAAATGTGGAGTTGTCAACGAGCATCATTGCACCAAGAGGGAAGGTCTCACCAAAGTGGGTGACCCAACTGAATTTTGATACCCATCGACCGATTGACTCGATTTTTTTTGTAAATGGCAGCTCCAGGACCACCGCATTCGCATATGAAAGAATCGTTGATTTGTTGACGAGCAACACAGTCACCAAAGTGTGTTATTGCTGTCGACACTAACCTGAGTTTTGATGTATTTGAGAATAGGCGGCGGCTCCAGAGGTTTCCCGTTGTCTTTAGACCCGTCTTGCCCGGAGTCGCTATCCGCGATGTCTCGAGACGAATCTTTGGACGCCGCCAGCTTGCTCAGCTGAGAACCGTCCATGTTCTTATCGATCCTGCAATTTTTCGACAGAGCATTATTGTCGATAATCCTGTCGACCGAGAATCTTCACTAACTTATCCTTTTTACCGACGCTGTCCTTGCGACGTATCGGCGACACCTGCGAGCTGGTCTGATCGGAAACCTTGCGGTTCTGCCTGTCCTTGTCCTTCTTGGTCGTGCCCTTCTTCTTGCCGCCGAAGTCCATGTTGAGCCGGTCGTCGGTCACGCCGAACTCTTCGCCGTAAACCTTGCGCACGGCCTTGACCAGCCGCGAACATCCGCGCGTCACCCGCCGGTAGCAGTACGGGTGGCAGAAGCCCTGGTGCGGGCAGAAGTAGAACAGCGAGTTGGACACCTGGACCATGACCTTCATCCAGGGCATGTGCTTGGCCGTGTCGTCGGCGTCGTTGCTGTCCGTCGGGCTTTCCGGCGCCTGCTCGTCGCTCAGCACGCCGGGTGACTCTTCGCCGAACTCGCCGGCGCCCTCGCCGCCCCCCGGCTCGGAGGTGTCGCTGCGATCGGAGATCGAGCTGACCTTGCGCTTCGACTGGATCGAATCCGTCCGCTTGACCGTTTCCGGAATCCTCCCTGAAACCGTCAGTGAGACCGTTCAGATGTGTCGACTGGAAAAAAAATCGGATGAATATCTACACTCGAGCTCCATGTCTTTGCCCTCTTTGGTGCCGCGTCTGAGTTTCAACGAGCGGCGTTTGAAGGAACCGCCGGCGGGCGCCGCGGTGCCTCTCCGCAACAAGTACGGTCTCGTAGGCTGGACGCGCTTTTCTTCCGAAATCATCGCTTGCTGAAAGTCACAGTGCAAGCTTAGACCGGTCGTGGTTGGGGTGAGGGACGAAAATGAGTGGTGTTCTCGAGCGACACTGAGGTGTGTAGCCGAAGACATGATCGAACGGAACACGAGTGACATTTAAGTGCATAGAGTAGTGGTAAGTTTTATGTACAACAGGAACTAAGCAGGTTGGGAAAGACATCGCGTTTTGACAACGAAAAGTTCGTTCGGGGATATGGCAGAAAAATTCGGGCTTCGATTTTTTTTTATTAAACAGCGGCGTGCATCGTCACTCCTGAAAGAGATGAACTCATCAGTCGAAATATAGTAACCAAGTACCGTTGCTTAGCTACTAAGCGTCGTTGCTCGGCAACTAAATGTCGTTGCTCATCAAGTTAGTATCGTTGCTTGGTTACCATTACTGTTGTTCCGCAATTACTGTCATTGCTTGGCAACCAAGTCTAGCTGCTAGGCAACCAAGTGTCGTTGCTCAACAACCAAGTGTCGTTGTTTTGGCAACCAGTTTGTTATTGCTATGATTTACCGACTGAGTTCTTTTGTTCCAAGGATGAGACTTTCGCCAGTACAAATAAGAGTTTACTCATGGTCAGGGAGCTGGTGCCCCAAAACTTACGTCATAAGGTACATGATTTTAACCCTGTAGGTCTAATAAATGTGCGTTGATGAGGTTGTTGAAAATTGCTTTGTCTTACATGTCAGACCGGGGGTTTTAGGCTGGTATGAGCCTGTCAGTTTTCGAAAAAATGGTCAAAAACTTACGTCACAAGGTACATGAATGAAACCAACTGGATTTTATGTGGAAACATCTCCTTGATCGAAAATCTGGTCGTAAAGGCAAAATTTTTGGGGGCTTTCGGTCCATAAGACAAGTTTGAAATTTTCAAAAAAGGGCCAAAATTCATCAATTTTTTCACAGGCGTTTTGTTAACTAAGGGCTCGATACCAAGTTGCAGGCGCAAAAGTTAGGACGGCGTAACTTGCCAAATAGAGCGGTCTGATTGGCCGTTGCTATAGTAACCGCACTTACGGCGGTCTCAGCCTCAACTTGGTATCGAGCCGTAACCCACTAACCTTGGGTTCCACCAAAATTTTAAGAGCAGATTAAATCTATCACGCTGATAGTTGCTATGCACCAGCCAATAGGATGGCCGGTTGCTTAGTTACTATCAGAGTGATAGAGTTATCGCGTTGATAAAAGTTTGGTGGATCCCGAGGTAAGTGTGATATATTATAAAGTGGTCAACAAAATAAGTGTCTATGTCGATATTTGTATAGTTTTTCAAAACTTGACAGCTTTGGAATCTTTCGCGCGATTTTGGATCTGTTTGAACTGGTGGATAGCCTCATTCTTTGGCTATCGGATCCAAGTTTTGCGGATATTGAGAAAGCCCAATAAAATTTCTACAGGGTGTCAAATAAAGCAATGCAAATGTTTTGAAAGTTTCGCTAACCCCCATTTTGCCAAGAAATTTTTTTTGTGGATACCAACACCAAAAATATGAAGAATGATGTATTCTCTCGAAAAGGTTTTCGATTCATCCCCCTATTTCTGTTTAAAAAAAAGTTATGCCATTTTTTCCTCAATCTACACTTTTCGACAATTAACGTTACAACTGGCCATATTATCGAGGCAAATTTGACAACAATTGATACTTTCACTTGAAAAACTGTCCCATGAAAAACATTTTCTTTACTCACCCCTAAAATGATTATCTACGGTCAGTGCCTAAAGCCCCTGCGGACCGAGTAAGAATGTAGCCTGCTGGAGCTGGAGATGGAATAGCACTGTATCACATCAGATTTACAACATTAACCATATGAAACCCTCTGATAATGTTTGTTAAGGGTTGTTTTAAAAAAATTGAAAATTGATAACTTGAGAACGAGAAGACCTAGAGGCTACTTTCTTATTTGACGTTCAATCGCATACGGTGACGCATTTTGCAACAAAGTGGGGGTGTGATTCATAGCTACCCTTACTTAAGGGATGGAAATGTTTTTGTTTAAGTGTTTGGTATCATTTCTTATGGTTTCGTCTGTTCTGAATGCAATTTTGGCAATTAAAATTGATTTTGAACAAATGTTACCATTTGAAAGAAAGAATCAAGTTCATAACTTCGGATGGAGTTTTTCGTTATTGTGACAAAATGTTTACAATTGAAAACAATGTTTTCATAAAATCGATAGAGTTATACTATCAGTAGCGAAAAAAATTGGTACAGCCCAGTTTTAACTTTCAGTTGCTTTCAAACTCGGCGCGGTCAAAGACAGCAAAAATTTTGTAGACAAGACTTCCACTGATTTCCACGTAACTTCTACTGACTTCCATGTGATTTCCATTGACCGCCACCATTGTGTACACCAGACTTCCACTGCGGTTTACCTATAGAGCAAGCGTAGCCGGAACTATGGACTTGATTTCAAGTTGGAGATACGCCCGCGCCTAGAGTCTCACGCAAAAATAGCCAACTCGCTTGTCTTCGTGTCTCGGAGGACACGTAAAGCACTCGTTCTTCCTCGGTTAGTGCGCCACGTCACTAGTCACCTCAAACCAAGTAAAAGTGTAACTAGGAACTGCCTTCGGGTCTCTCCGCAACATACTCTTCGGCTGCGACTAAAAAAGGAAACACCGTTAGACACGAGGGATATGAAAATATCCTTGAATCACTCACATAAGTTCATCTTCATCAGTATTTGGTGGGACCTCCTCTAGCTCTAATGAGAGCCGCAACCCTTCGAGGCATACTCTCCACCAGGTTTCGCAAAAACTCCTGAGGAATAGCATCCCATTCAACCTGAATCGCATCCGCCAAGTCATCAAAATTTTCAATTTGTCCTTCCCTTTCTTTCATATTTCTCTTCATTCTACTCCATACATGCTCAATCACATTCATATCAGGAGACAAGGGTGGCCAATCCATTCGCTCAATATTGTGATCCCTCAAAAATTCGGTGACAATACGTGCACGATGTGGTCTCGCGTTGTCGTCAACCAGAATGAATCCATCACCGAAGTTTTGCGCGTAGGGGACCACAATATCCCTAATACACAAATCTCGATATCTCTCTCCATTCATGCTCTGTCCTCTTAACACCACCAACTCACTCTTTCCTGTCATCGTGATTCCACCCCAAACAGTCACTCCTCCACCTCCAAACGCCACTCTCGCCTCCATGTGCTCTTCCAAAAATCTTTCATTTCTTCTTCTCCACACCAAAACACGCCCATCCGAATGGAACAAATTGAACTTACTTTCATCCGTAAACAAACATCTACCCCATTCAGCTATTCCCCAGTTCTGGTGGTCCCTAGCCCATTGGAGACGCACGGCGCGATGACGTCGGTTCATTAAAGGGCATGAGGCTCTTCTTCTCGCTCTTAGCCCAGAGTCGTGCAATCTTCGTCTGACAGTTTGGTTTGACAGCTGGATCCCCGTCGTGGCCCTCAACACGTTGTTGATGGCACTTGCAGTAGTGGTCGGTTTTCTCTGGATCGCCCTTCGAACAAAGCGATCCTGCGCAGCGGTTGTTTTCCGAGTTCTTCCTCCACGACGGTAATTAATGTCTCCAGCTGCCAGACGTCGAATTGTACGACTTATGGACCTAGAGGAGGTCCTAAAAAGTGCCGCAATGTTGTCGATGGTGTCGCCCCTCTCTCGCATTCGTGCCACGATGGCTAATTCATCCGGACTTAAACGCGGCATTTTACAAATTACTCTGCTCACAATAGCGGAAGAAAAAGGTTTGGTTTTTAAGGTAACATAAGTAAAACGATAAGTTCTTCAGCTAAAAAGACACATACACAAATGAAAAACCAATCGAACGAGTTTTACCCGAATAGGAGATAATGTTGAATAAAAACAATTTTTAATACCAAAATTGAATTCAGAAGAGACGAAACCATAAGAAATGAAACCACACACTCCTACAAAAACATTTCCGTCCCTTAAGTAAGGGTTGCTAAGAAGGACACCCCCACTACATTGCAAAATGTGTCACCGTATGCGATTGAACATGAAATAAAAATTTTGTCTCTAGGTCTTTTTCTTCTCAAGTTATCAATTACCAATTTTTTGAAAACAACCCCTAACAAACAATATCAAAGGGGGTTTGATATGGTTGATGTGGTAAATCTGTTGTGACACAGTACTATCCCATCCTGATGCCCGCTCCAGCAGGCTACATTCTAAGTCGGTCCGCAGGGGCTCAAGGCACTGACCGTAGATAATCATTTTAGGGGTGAGTAAAGAAAATGTTTTTCATGGGACAGTTTTTCAAGTGAAAGTATCAATTGTTGTCAAATTTGCCTTTTTTTAAACAGAAATAGGGGGATGAATCGAAAACCTTTTCGAGAGAATACATCATTCTTCATATTTTTGGTGTTGGTATCCACAAAAAAAAATTCTTGGCAAAATGGGGGTTAGCGAAACTTTCAAAACTTTTGCATTGCTTTATTTGACACCCTGTAGAAATTTTATTGGGCTTTCTCAATATCCGCAAAACTTGGATCCGATAGCCAAAGAATGAGGCTATCCACCAGTTCAAACAGATCCAAAATCGCGCGAAAGATTCCAAAGCTGTCAAGTTTTGAAAAACTATACAAATATCGACATAGACACTTATTTTGTTGACCACTTTATTTGTAATCAGGATGAAAGACGGAATCGATTTCCATGCTAAAATACAGGGTGCACGATTTGAGAAAAATTATTCGATGTTGCACCCTGATTCGAAACCTGCCTAAAAAATCATGTAAGAATCGTTTTTAATTCCTAAAATTATGTCAAAGAAAAAGTTCTCAGGAGAAGGTAAGTTTTAGCCTCTTTTGAAAATTTCAAACTTGTCTTATGGACCAACAGCCCCCAAAAATTTTGTCTTGTGACCCAATTTTTGATTAAGGGGATGTTACCACACAAAAACCCGTTGGTTTCATTCATGTACCTTATGACATACATTTTTGACATTTTTCAAAAATTGACAAGCTCATACCAGCCCGAGTACCAGCCTTAAGCCCCCGGTCTGACATGTAAGACAAAGTAATTTTTGACAACCTTATCAACGCACATTAGAGCTACAGGGTTGAAATCATGTACCTTATGACGTAAGTTTTGAGGCACCAGCTCCCTGTCCATTAAGGATTTTTCAAGATCAATGAATTTCACCGGATGGGAGTCTCTGATAAAAAAGTGAACTAAAGTAGAATCCCGATTTTTTGATTCGCCATCCCTCGGTACGACACCAACAACGAAAGTAAAGAGATTTAAGAGCCAATGCCACAAAGAGTTTTTGAATTTCAAGTACTCAATTTGGGTTTTTTCAAAACAAGTGAATCTCAAAACCAAAACATTTAATCGACAATTAGCTCAAGTCAAAGTCTTTGCTTCTGGGAAGTGACTAAAAAAACTCTACAGCAATTGATATGATAATTATGTGAAATAAGGTGTGTTTTATGTTTAAATTTCGAGAGTATACAGCTTTTTTCTCAGACGGATTTTTATCATCGCAAACAACTGAACACAAGGTAAAGACGTTGATCGGAGCTTCTTGCAAGTTCCAGCAAATCCAATTATTTAACATATTGGTCCAGAAAACACAAAGATTGGTCGTCCAACATCGAGAATAACAGCAACATGCATTTCGTATGCCGCACCTTTCATAATCGGAGAGTTTTTAAAGAAACTTTATGAAAAGTGGGTTTAGAGGTACATTGAAACATTTAACATTTACATATATATATATATATTGAGAAAAAAAGTGCATTCTCCTCGCTTTGGTCTTCCGAAAACTCCGGGGAGTTTTTAGAATATCGTATCCATATAAATCCAAAAAATTATCTTTTACCCTCACAAACAGCCACTTATTGCTGCTCACTTGTATGTTAACCGTCGTATTGCTGCTGTTCTCAGACTCATCGGGTTCGTGCAAAACGAAACTTATCTTCCGTTCGGCTTGCACCGCCGCCTCTCTGTCACCGGCAATGCTCTGCAAGCTCTGTGCAGACGTTTGCGAGTGGCCCATCGAGCTCAGCGCCATGCTCCAGCGCCTGTTGGCCTCTCGGCTATAGAGCTTCTCCCATGGCGGCGGGCGCTCTTTGCCGGTCATTCTGGACACTTTCGGCAGCGTCTGGTACGTCTCGCGCAAGAACGACGTTATCTCGTGCAGCAAGACGCAAGCTATGAGTCTGAGCGGAACGGGGCAGCTGGAACCGTAGGCGTTGATGCTGGCCTCGTCCAGAAAGTCCTCCTCTTCGTCCTGCATCAGCAGCTCTTTCTGTTTGAGGTCGTCGCTCAGCATGGCCGAGATCTGCGGTTCGATGTTTCTGTCTTCGTTGGTGATCTCTTCCAGGCGCTGGCCGAGCACCTCGGCCCAGGTGTGGAACATTTTTCCGGCGGCCCTCTGCATGTTGTGCGAACGCCGGATGGCGGTGCTGGGGCCCCTGGTGGCGTTCATCTGGGTCGACGGGCGGAACATCGGGAAGTTGATCTTCATCCACGACGGCCACTGGCCCTTGTTGCAGCAATGGACGAAGTAGGCGCATTCTAGGAGCAGCGCCGCTCTGGCCACCACCGCCGATTGGGGCTGTTGGATCGAAACATTTGACAAAGTTTCAAGGAACCATACGGTACTTATTTGTACACCGGAGATTATCAAATGGAACTCAAACAAGTGATTTTATGCATTATAATGTCAGCAGGATTAGATGAAAAAATATCTGATTCAATAATAGACATGTCATATATTATGATTCAAGAGTCTCATTCAGTGATTCACGACTTTTGCTTATACGCAATGATTTGTTTGTAATTGAATATTTCAAACTGGAAACGTCTCCTTTGCTAATTCATGCCAATTTTTCTTGCAGGGAAGTATGTTCATCTAGCTTGACGTCACTGTAAATTATTGCCGGTTCATTTAATAATTCACGACTCTTGCTTCTACGAAAGATTCGTTTATGATCGAATATTCCAAATTAGGAATGTCTATTTTGCTAGTTTATGCTGATTATTCTCCAAGAAAAGTATATTCATCTTGCTTGAAGCCACTGTGAATTATTACGGTCTCATTCAGTATCAATAGTCCGGATGCTAGTTGAAAGTACCTTGCATTTTTTGATGAGATAATGCTACTCGGTGGAAATGTTCTTTGCATCGTACTCTTCCGATCCAGAAAGGTAGCCATTAGCGCCATCCATGCCGGCGGCGTATACAGGGTGATACAAGAAAAAAGAGTTTAAAAATTATATTTAATTAACCGAAGCATGTGGAGACGTGTAACTCACCACATACATTAACTGTATTATGCTCATGAAGTCACAGCAAACTGTTCTTGATTATCTTAAACCGTCTTTGAAATATAGGGGAAAACCAGAAAAAAAAACAAGAACACTCTTTTTTCCATAAATAAGTAATTCTTCGAGATATTGACAGAATACTTGGTATTTCTTCAAAAAGTGATGTTAGAGATGATATGAGCTGGGTAGCCAATTTCTAAGCCAACTATTTCCAGAAATACGATTGTCAACTTTTTTTTTCCTCTTGAGCACCATCTTGAATCTGCCCTGTGAGGCATCGTTAAAAAAGTGATTGGTTATTACAATAATGGTAACTTAAATCATTGCATCGCAAAAACAACCTACTCATCATATTTTAGTGACCTCTTCGGCGAGAAAGAATTTCATTCACGTATTTTTTGGCTCTTCAAAGCTTTAGTGCCAATGATGGCATTTGAAAAATCTGGAGTGATGAAATATGTTTCGCATTATGAACCTTGATGTACTTTGAGGTAGCATACCAAGTTTGACCATCATCAGTTAAGAGGTTTATTCTCAAAAGCTGTTTGAACAAAATCTGTGTCGTTTTTTATGAAAAATACAAAATATTGAGTCTCTCACCCTTACTTGATCCCTCACTGAGGATAGCCTGAAACCGAAAGTCTCCAAATTTTTTATGACAATGGTTCAGTGGGAAGTTCTCTTCAATGTTTAGTTGTCAAAAATTGCATAGTTGCGTTCAGATTCCAGACAGCGAGCGACGAAGAAGTTCATGCAGTAAAAAAAGACATAAATTACAGTCGAGAAAAACTAGTCCAGAGCTAGACTGAAAACTGTCTGGAGACCTTGCTTTTTATAACATGAATGTGCAATTTGGTACACTGTTAGAGCCTTAAGTTAGTAATGTTTCAAGTTTTTCACCGACGCTTAAGAGTCTTACAGAACCTGCGTGTATTGCGGGAAGCCTATCTAGAAGGGACATTCCCGGGATTTCTCCGTTGCATTGAAAGTTGTGTCTTTTTTCACTTCATGAACTTCTTTGTCGCTCTCCGTCTGGAATCTGAACGCAACTGTGCAGATTTTGACAACTACACATTGAAGAGCAGTTCTCAGTGAACTATTAGCATAAAATTTTTGGAGACTTTCTGTTTCAGGCTTTCCTCAACGAGGGATCAAATAAGAGTGAAAGATCCAATATTTTGCATTTTCCATAAAAAAATTGAACAAATTTTGTTCAAACAGCTTTTAAGAACAAACCTTTTGATTGATGATTGCAAAACTTGGTAGGCTACCTCAAAGTACATCAAGGTTCCTAATGCGTAACATATTTTACCATTCCAGATGTTGCAAATGCCATCATGGGCACTAAAGCTTTGAAGAGCCAGAAAATACGTGGATGGCAATTCTTTTTCGCCGAAGAGGTCACTAAATTATGATGAGGAGGTTGTTTTTACGATGTCATGATTACATATTATCATTATTATGATAACCAATCACTTTTTCAGCGATGCCTCACAGGGCAGATTCAAAATGGTGCTGAAAAGGAAAAAAAAATTGGCAATCGTATTTCTGGAAATAGTTGGCTTAGGAATTGGCTACCCAGCTCATATCATTTCCAACATTACTTTTTGTAGAAATACCAAGTTTTGTGTCGATATCTCTAGAAATCACTTATTCATGGGAAAAAAAGTGTTTTTTTTTTCTGTTTTTCCCCTACAATTCAAAGACAGTTCAAGGTAATCAAGAACGGTTCACTGTGACTTCATGAGCATAAAACAGTTAATGTATGTGGTAAATTACACGTCTCCACATGCTTCGGTTATTTAAATATAATTTCCCAACTTTCTTTTTCTGTTTCACCCTGTATACGCTGCCGGCATGGATGGCGATGATGGCTACCTTTCTGGATCGGAAGAGTATGATGCAAAGAACATTTCCACCAAGTAGCATCTTCTCATCAAAAAATGCAAGGTTCATTCCATTTTATGCAACTAGCACCGAACTATAACCTCTTGCTTCTACAAAAAGATCTATTTGTAATTGAATATTCCAAACTAGGAATGTCTGATTTGCTTATTTACTCCTATTATTCTTGGAGGGAAGTGGTTGAATTTAAAGGCAATAAAGTTGATTGATTGATTGATTGATTGATTGATTGATTGATTGATTGATTGATTGATTGATTGATTGATTGATTGATTGATTGATTGACCCAACAAACACAAGAATTTTCAAGGATTCTCAAGAACTCCAACGGGATTTCTGGAGATGTTTGAACATTCCTATAGGATTTCAGAGATTCTTGAAGATTTTTGCGAGATTTTCCTCAAAATATTTAGAAGATTTCTGGGGGCTTTCGAGTGTTTCTCAGGATTTCAAAAATTTTCTATGGAATTTTTAGGGATTCGCACGATAATTCTGAAGATATCTGAATATCTGCAAAGAATACCAGTAATTTTCAAGGATCCTCTAACATTTCTACGGTCCAAGGGATCACGTGAGGGCTTCTATGAAATTTTCAAAGACTTTTAAGACTTTCTGAGCAGTTCTGAAGATTTTACGGAATTTATACGAGATTTTTTATGGAATTTCTGGCATTTATGGGATTTTTTAGGATTTCTACGGTATATCGGAGAATTTTATATATCGTGTGGAAATTAAAAAAGCTCGAACGATTTCCAAGAATTTCTATGAATTTTTTCAAATCCACAAAAATTTCTACAAAATTTTATAAGAATTTTTTTAAATGTTGAGGATTTCCTGATTTTTCAATTATTCTTAGAGGATTTCTGGAAACTCATAGAGATTTATATTACATTCCTGGGAATTCCTCAAGATTCAAACGAGATTTTTGAAGAATTTATAAAGATTTCTGGGAGTTTCTCTAGGTTCTTGAAGATATTCACGAAAGATCTGCGAATTGTTGTAAGAACTCATGAAGATTCATATTACATTTCTGGGAATTCCCCAAGATTCAAACGAGATTTTCGTAGAATTCATAAAGATTTCTGAGAGTTCCTCTAAGTTCTTGAAGATATTCACAAAAGATCTGAGAATCCTTGTGAGAACACAAAAAGATTTATTATACATTTCTGGGAATTCCTAAAAATTCATACAGGATTTTTGAAGAATTCATAAAGATTTCTGGGAGTTTCTCTAGGTTCTTGAAGATATTTATGAAAAATCTGAGAATTCTCGTGAGAACTCATAAAGATTTATATTACATTCCTGGGAATTCCTTAAAAGATGCAAACAAGATATTTGAAAAAATTATAGAGATTTCTGGAAGTTTCTCTAGGTTCTTGAAGATATTTACGAAAGATCTGAGAATCCTTGTGAGAACTCTTGAAGATTTATATAACATTTCTGGGAATTCCTTGAGATTCGAACGAGATTTTTGAAAGTCTTTCTAGGTTCTTGAAGATATTCACGAAAGATCTGCGAATTCTTGTGAGAACTCATGAAGATTTATATTACATTTCTGGGAATTTCTCAAGATTCAAACGAGATTTTTGAAGAATTCATAGATTTCTGGAAGTTTCTCTAGGTTCTTGAAAATATTTACGAAAGATCTGGGAATTATTGTGAGAACTCATGAAGATTTATATTATATTTCTGAGAACTCGTTGAGATTTAAACGAGATTTTTTGAAGAATTTATTGAGATTTCTGGAAGTTTCTCTAGGTTCTTGAAGATATTTACGAAAGATCTGAGAATTCTTGTGAGAACTCATCAAGATTTATATCACATTTCTGGGAACTCCTTAGGATTAAAACGAGATTTTTGAAAAATGTCTAAAGATTTCTGGGAGTTTCTCTAGGTTCTTGAAGATATTTACGAGAGATCTGAGAATTCTTGTGAGAGCTCATAAAGATTTATATTACATTTCTGGGATTTCCATAAGATTCAAACAAGATTTTTGAAGAATTCATAGAGATTTCTGGAAGTTCCTCTAGGTTCTTGAAGAAATTCACGAAAGATCTGAGAATTCTTGTGAGGACTCATAAAGATTTATTATACATTTCTGGGAATTCGTTGAGATTCAAACGAGATTTTTTAAGAATTTATAGAGATTTCTGGAAGTTTTTCTAGGTTATTGAAGATTATTACGAAAGATCTGGGAATTCTTGTGAGAACTCATAAAGATTTATATTACATTCCTGGGAATTCCTGAGGATTCGAACGAGATTTTTGAAGAATTTATAAAGATTTCTGGAAGTTTCTTTAGGTTCTTGAAGATATTCACGAAAGATCTGAGAATTCTTCCGAGAACTCAATATTTTATATTACATTTCGGGGAATTCTTGAGGATTCGAACGAGATTTTTGAAGAATTTATAAAGAATCCTGGAAGTTTCTCTAGGTTCTTGAAGATATTCACGAAAGATCCGAGAATTCTTCCGAGAACTCAATATTTATATTACATTTCGGGGAATTTCTTTGGATTGAAACAAGATTTTTGAAAAATTTATAGAGATTTCTGGAAGTTTCTCTAGGTTCTTGAAGATATTTACGAAAGATCTGAGAATTCTTGTGAGAACTCATGAAGATTTATATTACATTTCTGGGAATCCCTCAAGATTCAAACGAGATTTTTGAAGAATTTATAGATAGATATAGATATAGAAGATATTTACGAAAGATCTGAGAACTCTTGTAAGAACTCATAAAGATTTATATTACATTTCTGGGAATTCGTTGAGATTCAAACGAGATTTTTCAAGAATTTATAGAGATTTCTGGAAGTTCCTCAAGTAAAGATCTGAGAACTCTTGTGAGAATTTCTACGGGTTTCTGTACATTTTGACGGGATCTCCAAGGATTCTTGAACATTATTTTTGAATTTCGAGGTTTTTTTTTAATATTTCTACGGAGTTTGTAAGGATTCCTGAAGATTTCTACAAGATTTCTACGGGGTTGATGAGGGTTTATAGGTTTTTCTGAAAATGTGTAGGGAGTTCTGAGATTGAAGATGTGTTTGTAGTTTCTTTTGTGTTGAAGATTTCCACGAACAGAGTGAAGATCAATTTGAAATTTTCATGGAATTTTTGAGATTTCTAGAGATCCCTGAGGATTTCAAAAAATTTCAGGGAGTTCAAAGTTTCAACAAGACCTCAGGGGTTCACAAAGATTTTCACGATTCGTTACAGACTTCTGAATAATCCCGCAAAGTTTCTGAGAGCTTCTAGAGATTTCTACGAAATTTCAGATGATTTTCTTCCAACTTCATTTCCTCTTTCGGCTGAATTTATTTTCAAGAATTTAGGAATTTCTGGATTTTTTGAGAATTTGTAGAGTATTTCTAGGGATCTCTAGGGATTCTTGATGATTCTTCTTATGCGATTTCATAAAACTGCCCAGTATTTCCGAGAATATCTACCGATTTTTGCAGGTTTCTACGTGATTTCCAGGAATTCCAAAGATCTTTCTGGAAGATTTTGCAAAGATTTCTTGCTTTCTGTGAGGATTGCTGAAAATTTCTATGGATTTCTCAAATTTCTACGGGATTTTTAGGAATCCATGAAGACTTGTATGAGATTTCTAGGGATTTCTGAGGAACTCCAGGAGATGTTTGAGGCATTTCTAGGCCTTTCTGAAAAATTTTATATGTCCCAAAGATATTTACGAGAATTTCGAGGATTCCTGTGGAAATTTTCAAGAATTTCCAAAGATTTCGACGGGAAACCTTGGACACTTCGAAATTTGTTGAGATTTTACGTGGATTTTCGGATATTTCTCAAGAATTTCTAAAGATTTCCAAAGAGTTCTAGAGATTTCTACAAGATTTTCAAGGTTTTCTAAAAATTCTGACAAGGTCAGACAAGATTTTAACAGATTTGTGGGCTCGAGTGAAGATTTGTATGGAATTTCTAGTGTTTTCAAGATTTCTACGGTATTTTTCAAAAATTCCAGGGGCTTCTGAGATTACTTATCTACTTATTGATTATTTTTCACTTAGGGAATGTCTTGACAATTGTACAAGATTCGTGGGAATTTCCAAAGATTTTTACGGGATAACTATATACCGGGTGTTTATAAATGTCTGTGATCGCATCGCCTTTGGAATCCGCTTTCGATCACTACAATTCCGCCTGTTACTGCGTTTTTCGGCCTGACCCATGCCTGCTGCGATCACAGTTTCTTATAAACACCCCGTATATTGAGTGATGAATAGATTGAGTGACTCCTCCTCTGGATTCCTTTCAGTGCGAATAAATCTTTCGCCTTTTACTAGAGATTTCCGTGGAGGGGATCAACTCAAATGAGTCTGTAATTGAGTGATGAATTTCTGAGAATATAACGGGTGTTTTTTTTTTTTTAATCTGGCGTCGAAGTGTGCTGTGCTGTAGCCAAATTCGCCTGCATTCGGTCAGAAGAGAGCACACTTCGACGCCAGATTTGAAAAAAAACACCCGTTATAGGGAGTTTTAAAATTTTGTATAGGATTTTTGAAAATTTGTTTGGAATTTATAGGAATTTCTGAATATTTCTGCAAGATTTTTAAGGATTCCTGGAGATTTTTCAAGATTGATTGATTGATTGATTGATTGATATATTGATTGATTGATTGAAATATTGATTGATTGATTAATTGATTGATTGATTGATTGATTGATTGATTGATTGATTGATTGATTGATTGATACGAAGAATTGAGGAAGTTTGCATTGCTCTTCAAAAATTCCTATAGATTTCTCACGAAAATTAGATTTTTGAAGATTTCTACAAGCTTTCCAGGGATTTATGAAGATTTAAAGGGAAGAAGAACTATGTATTGATTTTTGATATTTCCGATATTTACAGAAGAGCAGCTTTAGATATTTGCTTACGTTGGTCATACATGATAAGCGTAATACTTCCACAGATCAAGGGATTTTTAAAATCTACGGGAATTCGATGGATTTTTCAAGATTTTTACGGAAATTCGAGGGATTTCTCAAGTCTCTAAGGGATTATTTTCAAGATCACAAGAAGTATTCTGGCGATTTTTAGAGATTTCTACGAGAATTCCAAGGATTTTCGAGAGTATTTAGGATTGCTATGAAATTTTCAAGAGATTCTAGGCATTCCTACAGATTTTCTGAGGATTTTTCTGGGACTTCCTCTGGGGATTTTGGAACATTTTTACGGGATCCTGGGAACTCGTATGGGATTTTTAAAAACAATCTGACAATTTCTATGAATTTTTGGACATTTCTCTAGAATTTCAGAGGTTTTGAAAAGATTTTGTAGAGATTTCTGAAGAGTTTTGAGGATTCTCAAGAATTTCCTCCCTGTTTTGCTAAAGTATGCTGATTATTCTCGCAGAAAAGTATGTCTACCGGCTTCAAACCACTGCAGTTCAAGAAGGTTCTTCTGTAGCTACCACAAGCTAGATTACAAACGTACCAGATCCAAGATCGAAGCCAACAAATGTGCATCTGGCACGCTCCCCGGCGGACAAGTCTCCAACAAAAACGACAGACGCAGCGTCCCGCTGTACACCGGCCCGGTCGCCACCAGCTTCCTCTCTTTCAGAATCACAAATTCCGATTCCCTCGACGATTCCCCGAATTCCCACGAATTCCTTCTGCTTAAATCTACAAAAACCGACCGGTAACAGGTGCCTATTGTGAAAACCCGATTGCCTTACATCCACCGGAAGATTCTTCGGCGCTGCCGTCTTTCTTCTTTCCTTTCTTCAGCACGTACTTGTTGAAGCGATCTTCGACCCTGCGCTTCGCTTTCTGCAGCGTTTGACCGACGTTGCTCGTTTTGCTCGCCGGCTTTTGCGAATAGTACTTGGACGAGACGCGTATGAAGCTGGAGGTGTCGGTCATGGAATCGCCGTTGTCTTCGTTGTCGTCCATCGAATTCTGGTCGCTCTTTTTGAACCAGTTGACTGGAATTCGAAACGACAGATTAATGTTTTGAAGAAGGAAACTATAATGATATTACGTACTGATTCCGCCGAGTTTGGTTTTGGATGACTTCTTTGGCGGTTCGGTTATGCCGAGGGCCTTTTCGCTTTGGCGCGGCGTAAGAATGTGTCGCTTCCGCAGGTTTCCCAGCGGGCTCTGGCTTGCTTTCGACAGTTCTTCTGCTTCGGTTTCCAGCAAGCTCTGCAAAGCGAAACCCCGATTAGTTACGTTTAATACTCCCTTATATACAAAGTTGTTAGGGAACATTTCTCTCGAGGGGTTGACCCGGGTTTTGATCTCTGGCGCCGACATACCTGAATAAAGAAATATAGGTCAAAAAAAAAGTTTAGACGATCTGAAGAAATGAAGCAAAATGGAGGCTGTATTGACAAGACTGGAAGAAATGAATATTAAACTGAACAAACTTGATAGTGTCGAGGCTAAAATGGAACGATGTTTGAGAGCGATGGAAGGCTTGAAATTAGAAAATCAAGAGTTGAAGAAGCACATAGAAAGTCAAGAAGACCGTCTAGACACCCTGGAACGCGAAATTGTGAAGAAGAAATTGATCATATATGGCGTCGCAGAGGAAGAGAAAGAAAACGAAGCAAAACTCGAAATGAAAGTAAGTCAAATAATAAGATCTTTGGAAATAGAGATGTCTGGAGTATCTGGACAGCAAGACATGCAAGAAACAAGAAGAATGGGTAGAAGAGAAAAAGGAAGACCGAGACCGATACAACTAGAAGTAACAACTAAAAGAATGGGGAATGAAATCATGAGAGAAAAGAAAAGATTGGAGGATGATCATGCTGACATTTGGATAGAGGAAGCTTTTCCCAAGAAGATACTAGATGAAAGAAGAGAACTAGTGAAGTAAATGAAGAGGAAAAAGCGAAAGGAAAAAAGCTTTCGTTAGATACAACAAGCTGATTACAGATGGAAATGCATATGCATTGAAAGAGATAGAGAGAGATTTCAGAGAGAAAGCGAAAGTTGATGAAACACCAAAAAACACTGAAAACATGGTGAGAACGTATAGTGAGAGATCTCCAGAAGAAGAAGAGATTGATGTTGACCGAGAAAAAAAGAGAGCGGTCACGAACATAACACAGACAAAAAACTAAACAAAGAGAAGCATCAGGCAAAGAAAAGAACGACCAAGGCTATGAACACGGACAGACACACAGAAAGGGATAAGCGACAGAGAAGGAGAAGAGAAGGGAACATTGAAAAGACCACGGCAGCGAAAGGGAAGATGGAAGAAAAACGGAAGCCAAAGCAGTAAACACAAAAATGAAGGTTCTGTTTTGGAACGTCGCTGGCATATCACAAAAAGAAGATAACTTCTGAGATATATCAACAGATTTAATGTGGTCGGAATGACGGAAACGTGGGTAGTAGAAAAACTGGGAAAAAATAGAACAAAGACTGCCAGATGGATTCAGGTGGAAATTCCAAGCGGCAATAAGGGAGAAAAGAATGGGAAGAGCAAGAGGAGGAATCATAACGGAAGTAAGACAGGAAATAGAAGAGGAAACGGGAAAACACCAGTGAACCATCAATGAACATGATGAGAAGAAATGTGAAGATCGGACGAGAAACATGGCAAATTGTAACAGTATACAACACAAACACGAGAAAGCTGGAAACAGAAATAGATGAGAAGATACGAGAAGTAGGAGAAGAAAGGCTACTGATAGGAGAAGACTATAATGCAAGAATAGGAGCGAGAGGAGGAAGATACAAAGAAATGGAGAAAGAAGCAAGGAGGCCGGCAAGAGACATAGAAGAGAACAGAGAAGGGAAGACACGGATGGGTATTATTGAAGACAGAGGCTGGGCTGTGCTAAACAGAAATAGAGAAGGAAACGAGAAAGGAGAATACAACTATATCAGAGGAAGCGTAGCAACCACAATAGGCTACGCAATAGTAAATGAAGAAGCATTCAATGAGGTGGAAACATTCACCATTGGAGAGAGAATCGAATCAGATCACATGCCACTGGAAATAGAGATCGAATTGGAGGAACAAGTACCCGAAAGAATAGAAAGAAAAAACAGAGTTGTAATGGAGAAGCGAGTATGGAACGAGGAAACAATCTAGAAATACAAGCAAAGGATAAAAGAAGCAGAATTTCAAGCAGAAACAGTAGATAAAGATAGATGAGCTAATCAAATACATAGATCAAACTGCACAGAGAAAGAGAACGGAGGGGTGGACGAAAAGAAACGATTGGTGGAACCAGGAATGCACAATAAAGAAAAGGGAAGCCAGAGAAAGATTGAGCCAATGGAAAAATAACGTAGGAACAAGATAAGACTACCTAGAAGCCAGAGAAAAATACAGAAGACAATGCAGACAAGGGAAAAAAGAAAGAAGAAAGGAAGAGGAAAGTAAGAGGAAAGTAAGATAAAAGAAATCAGAAAAGAAAGCGAAATATGGAAATACATAAACAGAGACAGAAGAAAAAAAAAAGAAAAAATAAGTGACAGAATACATAAACACGAGGGGCGAAAACACTTCATGGAACTACTAGGAGGAAAGGAAGCACCAGAAACAAGGAAGAGAGCTGAGTTTAACCAAATCAATGACACTGAGACCGTAAAAGAAGAAGTAACAGAACAGATACAAAGGCTGAAGAAAAACAAGGCGCCGGGAAAAGACAGAATAGAAAACGAAGCATGGAAGTATGGTCCGGACGAAGTGGTAGAGAGATTGAGAGAGGTACTTAATGAATGACGTGTGGTGCGGAAAAGGATTCCCACAGCAATGGAGAGAAGGAATAATATGTCCATTACATGAGAAAGGAGACAGACATGAGATAGGAAACTATAGAGGAATTACCCTGCTCAACACGGCATACAAAATCTACTCAATGGTACTAGAAGAAAGATTGGTGGAAGAGATGGAAGAAAAAGGAGTGTTACAAGACGGACAGGCAGGGTTCAGAAAGGGAAGAGGAACGGTGGACAACGTGTACATTCTACATCACATAGTGGAAAGGGAACTGAAAGAGAAAGGTGGACATGTATATGCTCTGTTCATTGACCTAAAGGCAGCATTTGACAATGTAGATATAGAGCGACTTTGGAAAAGCTTGAGAGAAAAAGGTATAAATGAACATCTGTTGAACAAAATTGAGGAAGCATATGAGATAACTACAAACAGAGTAAGAGTGAAAGGAGAAGAGAGTGAAAGCTTCTACCTACACCACGAGAGGAGTGAGGTAGGGATGTCCTTTGAGTCCTGATTTGTTCACTGCATACCTGGCAGACCTAGAAGAAATGCTCAAAAAAGCACAGGCAGGAGGTATCGTGGTGGGCAAGGAGAAAGTAATAATGCTGGCGTACGCGGACGACCTGGTCGTTTTGACAAAAGATGAGAGAAGCATGAAAGATATGATGAAGAACCTAGAAAGATATATGAGAAAAAAGAAACTACAACTCAACGTAAACAAAACAAAAATGATGGTATTTGGAAAAGGCAGAACACGGAAAACAACGGAATGGAAATGGGAACAAGAGAAAATAGAAGACATCAAAGAAGTCAAGGCGCATGTCATAGGAACAGTGAGAAAAGCGAACAGACCATTAGGCCAGGTGTGGAGGATAGGAGAAAGAAAATTCGGTCACGACACTGGAAGAAGATGGGCTTTGTTTGACAGTCTGACAGGCAGTGTGATAACTTATGTAGCAGAAGTCTGGGGATGGGAAGAATACGAGGAAATCGAAAGAGTACAAGAAAAATACCTAAAATGGACATTGAGACTGTAAAAAGAAACACCGGGATATATAGTAAGGGAAGAAACTAAAAGATGGAGAATTAAAATAGAAACAGGCCGGAAAGCAGTAAAATACGAAGAGAAGATGTACGACAGAGAAGATTGCAAAATTTTACAAGAATGCTGGAAAGAAAGGAACAGAAGAGCAGAAGGCAGGACATGGGAAGAGAGAGAGAAATACCACAGAAGAAACAGATACGCAGGAGAAGAGATTGGAAGAATAAGAAGAAATGGTGGCTTGCTGATGGGGGAACTGAGGATGCGGGACAGAGATGTCGAAAAGCAAGAAAGGATGGAAAAAATAAAAGAATCAAGGTATCACAGAAAGTACGAAGGGCTAGTGACAAAAGAACAGCCAAAATATCTTGATAGGGAGAGCGCGAAAGAAAGAAAGATAATGGCAAGATTCAGATGCGGGAATGAAGAAAGAGAAAACAGATTTTGGAAGGAGGACGAAGAGCGAATATGTAGGATGTGTGGAAATGAAGCAGAAACGATGGAACACATGATGAGAAGATGCACCGAAATGAGAGAGAGGTAGGAAAGTGTCGAAAAAATATTGAACGAGGATGGAAAGGGGATGGAGTGGCTGAAGGAAATCGTAAATAGAAGAGGAGAGCTGAACCAGGCATTGAGAAGAACAATTACAAATGTGTGATTATAGCTGATAAATGTAATGTATTAAAATGGATAAACGAACCTACAAACCCGAAGGGTAAATAAACTTATATACCAAGAACTGTCGCTGAAGCCAGGTTCAGTACCCTAAAGATTATGTATTCTGAGAGACTGCTTTAGATCTGTTGGCTTGTTGAAACCTTCCAGATCTATCTAACGTAAAGAATGTTATTTGTCGACCCTCCCTCCCCCCCCCGTTTCGAGAAACTGTAGCTTCTTCTGTATAACATCCCAATTGCAATAGAAGTTCAATACGAGAATACTTACAGCACATGTGGACGACGTGCTTCGCTTCTTGAACAGCAGTTTTCTGACGCCTCGGTCGTCTATGGTATACGCAGACGTGTTATCGGGCCCCACTTCACCACTGTCATCGATTTCTGTATGATGGACGTGCCTGCAAATTCTTGCTCATTAGATTCTGGCCTGGACAAATCAAACAGAACTGACTTAATAACCCTGGTCGTTTGAACGTTGGCGTCCTTTTTGGCCGGACGATCGACGGTGTCCAGCAACGCGCTCAGCGCCACCCTTCTGAACACGCTGCCGTGGCCCTCTTTGACGTACGTCATCAGCTGCCGTATCTCGTAATACAAGCTCTGCAATTCAAAGATCGTCAGCCTCGAGATCGGCATCGCTCCGACGGGCGCTTCGAACTCACCAAGTTCTCCGGCGATTTGATCTCCTTGGAGGACTCCACGAACCGGCTGACCATGATCTTGAGGACGTGCGACATGATCTGCCCTTCGACCCCCCGGATCCCCCCGCCACCCACGCCTGTGTCAAAGTTCGTTGCATAACCACCTTGTGGAACTGTGTCAGGTGACTTGCTAGAGCCCCGCTTCTGGTCTGTGTGATGGAACAATGCTATTTTCCTCTATGTGTCTATTTATTGTTATATACAAGACAGGTGGCGCTTTGAAAAACTGCTGAATGTTCGACGAGTGTGCCAAATCAAGAATCTTTCAAAGCTCCTTAAGTATATCAAAATAATCGCAACCATATTCTATTCTACGTTCTCTATGGGACATTCTTGAAGTATATGAAGCAATAATAAAGGAGACCAGTTCACTATGGAGCATAGCATAGCACATACACTAGTCTTACAAGGTGAAGTAGTAAGGGGTGGTTTTGATAAAAAAAAAAGATGTCCATAGTCAATAGTGGACACTTTGTGGTAACAGTGTAGAGTGTTGAGTGTAATAAAACAGATGCAATAAAAACGCACACATAGAACTTACTGAGAGGTGAGAGGAGCGAGCTGGGGTCGACGCAGAAACCGAGGTAAGCATGGAAAAACTCCATGATATTCGGAATGGTTTGCAGCTTGACGTAATCGCGCAAAAAGCTCTTGAACTGCTTCCCGCTGGCCCTGTTCAGTTTAGCCAGGATGTTCTGGCACTGCGTGCGCAAGAACTCGGCGGCGGGTCCTCGCTGGCCGTCCGCGCAGCCGTGCTGGCAGCCCAGATGCTTCAGCACTCTGATTATTATGTTCATCATGAACCGGTGCGAAGACATCGGCTTCTGGATCTTGTCTCCGCTGTCCATGCCGCCCAGGGAACCGTGCGTGCCGCTGGTGGGCATCTTGTTGGTTTTGGGACTGGTTCCGGGGGCCGGAACGACCGGAGTTTGCGCTTCGTCCCTCAGGCACTGCTTCAGCACGCCCATGTCCATCAGCAGCTCCAGCAGGTTGAGCATCACTTCGAGGACGCGCAAGGTGCACGTGGTGTTGTCGCGGACGGAAGTGGCGTGCACGGCCTTGAGCACGACCTGGAAGTCGATGTCGCCGTCTCTGGTGATGTAGCAGAAGGCGCCCGAGGCCTCCGGGATGTCTTCGCCGGCGTAGGTGATGTTCGAGTCGGTCTGCGATCGCGTCAGGCTGGCCTTGCGCTCCTGCCAGTGGCCCTGCTGTTTGCCGGACAGGCTCATGGCGTCCAGCTGACTGTCCATCGAACCCTGGAATAATCATTTCATTTATAATACCTACTACGAAAACTACTACTTAAACAAGTTTTTACTTTCAAATATACTAATTTTTTGCATCAACCTGGATTCTACTGATGCCTGTACCCCCGTGCTCACTCATCGCGAGGTATCCAACAGTATAACAAGGGAGAAAGTGTGGTGGCCGACAAATAATATTTGTTAAATTGTCGCACTTTGTTTAATTGTAACGAATCGAGCAGCGGCGCAATCAATATCAATCTCGACCCCGAGTGAGGCGGCGAAATTCCAACTGAAATCAACACCAGAGCACTTCTTCAGCCAGAGGCCAAGGGGAAGCGAGACGAGACGCTGGCGGGTATCGCAGAAATAAAAAACGTTTTGTTATTTCAGCGGATAGACCCGTCTTTCAAAACTGCTCCCCTCTTGCCCTTCTCTCTTATCAAGTTTTGCCACCTGCATAAACAACCCTGTCTTCGTGGAAAACCTTGAAATGCTACCTTCCCCTCGCCCCTCGCGTCAAACGGTCCGAGTTTTAACACACCGCATCAGTAACTCCGTTTCATGGAAAATTCTGTATTGCGCCATCCTAAGCCATCCTCTGACGTCAATCTCCTCGTCTATAAAAAGAGGATCGTCCCCCGAAAATATTTCAGTAAAGTCTGGACATCTATCCAGTGAACAACCCTCTGCTAGAGTCCAGTTCCATCTTTCATCAGGGATGTAGTACCCACCTACGTTTACCAAAGTCTAGTGCTTCCAAAGTTCAAACATGAACATGAGATAATAATAATAATACATTCACACACACAAGTGTGACGTACCTAGTACGTTTGTCAAAAGTTAGTGCTTTCTGTCTAAACATCATTGGGGTATGTAAAAGCTGGTTTTTCTCATAACGATGTGCTTTAGATTTTTATTCATGTAATTATTGTGTATCACAGATGTAAGTTTGTTCATATTATAGAAACGTTTTAAACAATTGATGTGCTGATAAGATATCCGTGTAAATACGTGTTCCCGTGCGCTCTCTGAACAATCATTAATTCCGCGTGTTTGTTGTTGTTTTTTGTGCTAATGGACTGCCAATAACTAACAAATGCAGCACCTGGAGTAACCTGGAGCAGCTGATACTCTGGAAAATTCACCCGATGCAGGTTCAATAGCTGAAAACGTGGTGAGAAGTATCCATCCAGTCTTATCGCTGAAAAAGTCAACTTTTTGTCGGGCGCTCTGCGCCTAGCAGTGTCGCACCTGCCTTGTGTATATTTATCAATTATACATTGATAAATTCAGATTTACCGACATGAGTACCCCTCTCTCTATTAACACCATGGAATCTACTTCAAATTATACTCCACAACAACCTGCAAAATCTTCATCATCCTATGTCAATGCCGCCAAGTCACGTCCACCAACAAATTACCCCAAAAAAGAGCAAGCAATAATCATGAACGTCAACGAAGAACTCTCTAGACTCGATTATGTCAAGTCAATAGGTAAAATCGTAGGACCCAAAAATATTATTTTTGCTTCTCGCATTTCAAATGACCGTGTGTGCATGTACCTCTCGAGCGTCCAAGCGGTGGAAAACTTGGTGACTAAATACAAAATCATAAATATAAACGGCATTGACATAGGTATAAGGAAGTTGATCACTCCATCAAAAAGAGTGATAATATCGAATGTATGCCCATCGATCCCCAAAGAAATTGTTGAAGCTGCATTTAAAGATACAGGTTTAAAGCTCGTGTCATCAATATCGTTTTTGAGAGCAGGCTACCAAGAAGATGAATTCAATCATATTTTGAGCTTTAGAAGGCATGTTTACGTCACACCCGATGAGCAAATCCAGTTGACACCTTCCTTGGTAATAAATTTTGAAGACACCAACTATCGCATATTCTTGACATATGACGACCTAACATGTTTCATTTGCGGTCGTCAAGGACATATATCTAGTTCTTGCTCTGCCCAACCATCCACAGAATCTCAAACTCCCATGGATACCGAGGATCAACGGAATAAGCGCCCAGCTCCTTCAGAAAGCTTAGATTCGCCGCCGGCGGACGGTGCAATCCAAAATTCCCAAGATCTGTTTAAAAGCCAAAATGCATTACAAACACCTAACCCCTTCCAAAAACCGGAAAATAAGCCAAAAAAACCACGAATAGCAGATCCCGAAGCCAACTTGGACAAACCCAAACCTTATAGTTCAACTGAATCTTTACAGCTAGATTTGGACATGGAGCCTATCAAACTACACATAGAAAAAAAACCTAAATCCTTCCCTGTGACATATAGCGTCTTCAAAGGTTTTCTGGAAAACTGTAGAGGAAACCCTGATCCACTTAGCGAGGCAAGACGATGTGTAAATGACGTTGAATCCCTTTTGAAAATGATGTTTGATCTATACCCTCTTCTTCCAAACAAGGCTGCCAAAACAAGATTCACCCGTATACATAAAAAGATCAAAAGTCAAATGACAACACATGAACTAGGAAAGAGCAGATCCTTGAGCCTGAGCACCTGCTCTCTCAATTCTCAAGACTCCCAACAAGACGAGTACTAACCCCCCCACACCCTACCAATGAAATCATTTTCTTCATTCTACAGTGGAACTTGAATGGGTACTATACCCATTTGGAAGAATTAAAACTCCTAGTTGCTAACGACAAGCCTCTCATAATCTGCTTACAAAAAACACATTTAAAAAGCGATCCTTGTCTCAGAGGTTACAAATGTTTCTCCAAACACCGATTAGACAGAGAAAGATCGAGTGGAGGAGTAGCTTCATACGTTAGCACAAATTATCACTCTCAAAAAATCGATCTCAACACAAACCTTGAAGCGGTTGCCTTCTCAATACAACTTAAATCCCGAATATCAATATGCAATGTCTACATTCCCCCAAACAGAGAAATCCACCAACAAGAACTTAGAGATCTTTTTAACCAGATCCCCACTCCATGTGTGATACTGGGTGATTTCAACGCCCATAATACATTGTTTGGTTCTTCCACGACAAATCATAGGGGTCAAATTATAGAGCAATGGCTTGACTTTTCTAATCTAACCCTACTCAACACAGGTTCTCCTACCAGGTTTAATTCGTTTACTGCCAATTTCAGTGCCCTAGATCTCACTTTATGTACTCCAAACCTCACACCTTATTCGTCTTGGGAAACCTACCCTTACCTCCATGGTAGTGACCATTACCCCATTAAAATAAGAAATGACCAAATAAACTCTACCAACGATCTAAATAATCACCACCCCAAATGGAAACTAAAAACCGCAAACTGGACCAAATTTTCTGATGAGGTAGACCATGATCTTGACCTGGTGCACATTACTAACCATGACATTGACCAAATAATCCAAAAGTTCTCTGACATCCTACTCACGGCAGCTCACAAATCTATAGGTAAGTCTACTGCCCTAAAAAAACATACTTCTGTTCCATGGTGGAACAAAGAATGTTCAGACGCCATAAAAGAAAGCAAAAATGCGTTCAACAGACTGAAAAGAAATAATTCCCCTGAAAATCTCCTAACTTTCAAAAGATTAAGGGCTCGGGCAAGGTATATCACCAAGAAAAGTAAAAAGCTATCCTGGGAAAATTATGTATCTTCAATCTCGTCATCCACCCCAATCTCGGAAGTCTGGAACAAAATTAGGAGACTTGAATCCATCAACCGCCCTCAAATAAAAATACTCAAGGACAACAATCAAATCTATGAATCCGAAACTGACATCGCTGAGGTCTTGGCTGAATCCTTTCGTACAAATTCAAGTGATTTGAACTTCGACCAAAATTTCTTACAATATAAAAGAGGTAGGGAAATGCAAGAAGTAACTGACCACTGTCTTGACAATACTCATCACATCAATCTTCCCCTTACATTATCAGAGCTCGACGAATCGCTCAAATCAGCCAAAGACTCTATCCCTGGCCCCGACGATATCTCCTATCTTTTTTTGGAAAATCTAACGGCTAAAGGCAAAGCCAAACTCTTGGACATTTACAATAAGATTTGGCAAACTCAGGTTTTCCCCAAAGCGTGGTCTGAATCAACTGTCATACCACTATTGAAACCAAACAAACGAAGTGATGAAAAGAGCTCCTACCGTCCAATATCTCTGACCAACACTATGTTCAAAACCTTCGAGCGCATCATCACAAAACGTTTGTCTTGGCAGTTGGATAAAGATAAATTGCTTCATCCCACCCAAAATGGTTTCAGAAAACACCGTTCAACCACTGACAACATAATACAGTTGGAATCCGAGATACATCAGGCTTTTGCAACCAAACAAAACTTATTGGCCATCTTCATTGACGTCGAAAAAGCCTATGACATGACTTGGACTCGCCATGTGATCGAAAAACTGATAGAATGGAACATAAAGGGGAATATTTTGGCGTTCATCCAAAAATTTTCACGTAACAGGTCATTCAAAGTCAAAATCAACAACAGTTTTTCCAACAGTAAGAAACTGCAAAACGGTGTTCCCCAGGGCTCAGTCTTGAGTGTGATCCTATTCCTGATAGCAATTAATGACATACTAACACGCATTGAAGCTCCAGTCCGCTGTTGTCTATTCGCAGATGATTTGGTGATATACCTGAGAGGAAAAAATCTTACATCGATGCAAGAAATCCTTCAAGCAACATTGCGTAACATAGAAAACTGGTGCTCAACATCAGGTTTTAAATTTTCTACGCAAAAAACAACCTGCATCAACTTCAGTAGGACCAAACAAATAAGCTCCTCTCTCCTTCGACTGAACGGCAGAAGCTTAAAATTCTCTGAATCAACCAAATTTTTAGGCATTACATTTGACCAGAAACTATCTTGGAAACAACACTTATTACAACTCAAGACATCATGCCACCAAGGTTTAAATTTAATGAGAATTTTGTCTAACCACACCTGGGGAGCAGACACCAAAACATTGTTGATGATCTATCGCAGTCTTATAAGATCAAAACTTGACTATGGAGCAATTGCCTTCATGACAGCCAAAAAGTCGTACCTCAGATCCATCAGTGCTATACAATCACTGGCTATCAGAATAGCAACAGGAGCGTTTTGTACCACTCCGGTGGAAAGTCTCCTAGCGTTGGTGAACGAGCCCCCTCTCGAACTCCGTAACAAACGATCCACCCTGAACTTTGCTATAAACACCCTCTCAAATCCACAAAGCCTGAGTCGTGACTTAGTGTTCCCAACTAGGCCTGAAATCACTTTGAACGGGAGTGTAGCTCCACCAGTTCATGAAAGAGTCGCTTGCATCCAACGAGAAATCAACTTCACTATCCCTGAAACTCTTCCTTGGCAAAACTCCTCGGTCCCACCATGGAAACACTCTAAGATTAAATTGATCCTTGATCTTACAAGGTTTGACAAAGCTGAAACAAATCACACTCTTATCAAGACTCATTTCCTTGAAATAGTCAATGATTTTCCAAATCACAGACTGATTTTCACCGATGGCTCCAAAATTGACGATAAAGTGGCATCTGCCCTAATCACCCCAACATCTGAACAATCCTTTCGCCTCCAAAACTACAATACTATCTATACAGCTGAGCTCTATGCCATACTTCAAGCGTTAATTTACACAAAAGCACACCCTGAAATAAATTTTATTATTTGTTCAGATTCTCTAAGCTCACTTAAGGCCTTGAACCATCTTTACCCACGAGATCCCCTTATACAAACAATAAAAGACGAACTGTCCGATAGGGTTGACAAAATAGTTTTTATGTATACACCATCACACATCGGAATAGATGGTAATGGAAGAGCTGACGATCTGGCCAAAAAGGCAACATCATCGAACAATCTACCAATTAGTCGAATTAATCCCCCAGCTGACATCAAAACATATGTGAAGGTCAGTATATCTCGTATCTGGCAGCAGTGTTGGGACCGAAAAGACCACTATCTTCAAAAAACAAAACCACTTATCTGTACAGTTCTCACCTCCCCGGAGAAAAGAAACGAACAAGTTAAACTCAATAGGTTGAGACTGGGATACTCCAGATATACCCACTCTTTTTTGTTGTCAAGGCAAGATCGTCCAAAATGTCCAACCTGCGACATCCATCTGTCAATCGACCATATCCTCTACCATTGCCCAAACCACCATAATCACAGATCACTATATGGTGTTGCAGAGTCTCCAACAACTCTTACAGACCCTAACAAATATGATAAAGTTCTAACTTTCCTGAAAGAAATCCAAATATTTGACTCCATCTAACCCGTACGTCACACTTCAGTAACTCAAGTGACTCAACTCAAGCATTGTAAATGTAAATAAAAAAAAATAAATTGATGTGCTATCGAAATTATGCTCTCAATTCAAGTAGTTCGTTCAGATATTACATACTTAACCAAATGCCAAAAGTCGGACTTTTGGACTTTTGGCAAAGTTATTCAAATCAGCCGAAGACTTACAACTGATTATTTGTTATGATGCTACCCAGCGAAAAAATCTGATCTTCGGTTGAAATTTTTCACGGTGAAGCACCACCTTAGCACGTCTCAGGTTTGAAGATTGGGGGCTCGTACTCAACTTTAGGCAATTACACATTGTTCCATTGATCACCCTGTAGAAACTTCACAAAACAATCTTCGTATTTGATATGATCAAGGCATGAGAACGAAGGATTCGGCTATCGAACATTGAAAATCGATATAAAATCGCTGACTGCAATCAAAGTTATGATAATTCCAGAAATCGTCTGAATTTAGTTGACCCTTAGATTCTGTTGATGTGTGTTGTATTATTACAAGGAATAATGAAGATCCAGAGATACGCAATAATGAAATATCCAGAAATGTTTCGGGAAATGTAGACCTCAGAACCAAATTAGATATGGATCAAACTGATACTTACAATCGGGTCAACCTACCGCGATTCATACCAAACTTCCATACCAAATGGACAGAAAGAAGTGAGGAAAATGAAATGTTCAAGAATACAGACCTTAGAAACATGCCTCAGAAGCATACCTGGATTCAAATGATCAATATAATTCAGAAATATACAAGAATGTTTCGGGGAATGTAGACCTCAGAACCATATTTGGATTCATTCAACTAATACCTACTCACCCATCATCGGACTAGTTACCACGATTCATCCCAACCCATCTGTTCAAGGACAGAGAAAATAAAGAAATAATGCAAAACATCCAGAAAGGTCGTTAGGAACATGGTCCTCGGAAGTATGCTTCGGAAGCATATCAGGACTCGATTGACTAGCTACCTATCTCCAGGAAATTATCTTCGTGATGAAACAAAACCTCAGAAGCACAGAAAAACTTCATCTGAACTCAATTACTCAGAACCGAGGAACTCCGTGATGACCATGCACTGACTCATCTCAGATCAGAGGTAGAAATAAGACTAGCACTTGGTGAAATAGCTGAATTCCGAGGAAACACAATCGCTGGAAAAAAACACAGTCCAAGCTCAAGCACTCAAGAAGCTCATGAGAACCTTTATTTGAAGAGGACTCGAGTCAATAACTCATTTTTCAAGACTCAAGAGACCACCGCTGAAGGGTGGAAGACTCAATTCTGGAGACTTGGATGATTTTGAAAATCATCTGAATTTGCTTGGTCCCTAGATTCTTTTGATGTGTGTAGGTGATTCGCGGTGAATTAGTACAGGAGAACAAAGGTATCGATCATTTGAATCCAGATTTGCTTTTGAAGCAAGCTTCTGATGTCTGTATTTCTGGATATACATCTCCCTTATTTCTCTTTGTCCTTTTTGAACAGATGTTTGGTATGAATCGCCGTACCATCGCAGCTGGTGGTACTTGGTCCGGTGGTAAGTACTTACTGAATGATTGCAAATATGGTTCCAAGCTCTACGTTTTTTTAAACATTCGGGAAATTTAATTATTTGGTAGGTATCTCTTGATTCTCCGTCTCCTCTCATAGTATCAGACAAATCGTGGTGAATTGGGAAGGGAGTACATAAGTATTGATCATTTGAATCCAGATATGCTTCTGAGGTCAATATTTCCTAGAATATTTCTTGATCTTTCATCTTATTTCTTGATCCTATTTTGAACAAAGGTTTGGTTGAATCGTGGTACATTTGTCTGATGGCGGGTAAGTATTATATTGGTTGAATGAATCCACATTATGGTACAGTGGTGAGTAGGGATAGATCAGTTGAATCCACATATGCTTCTGAGGTCTTTTTTTGGGTAACATTTCTGACTATTTTGTATTTCTGGATTCTCTTTGTCTGTGAACATTGAAAAGAGTGGATTTTCGACAGTGATTTTCTTGAAAATACGGTATCAGTGCAGACACGCGGTGTGTTGTTACTCGTCGTGAACAAGACCATCACTCAAAGATTTTATAATTGAAGAAACACAAAGATCCCACCAAAATTGTTTCAGGACAAGAGACTTCAAAATAATAGCCGAAGACGACTCAAATATCTTGATTCAGTGGATTCACATGCAACCATTGAAAGCGGCTCAATACAAGAACTCAATTCTGGAGACTTGAAAGCAATTGTTGAAGTGTATTTGTAACAAGAACTGACGACTCTTATATCTTAGCTACGAAACAGCTGAAGAGGTGATCTACCCGGGAGAAAATCTCAATTACCTGTCTCTTCATGTAATCAGGCGACGGAGTCGGAGTGTGCTCAGTCACGGTTATGATGGGGTTTGCCATCGGTTGCGCCGGTTTTTCGAATCTGCTGGGCCTCCGCCGGTCCCAATGTATCTCACCGATGTACCTAAAATCACGCCGTTATTTAGAACTTGATCTTTGGAAAATATCTGCATCAAGAAGCACTAATGGGGACTGAAGCTTTATAGCTAAAAGGAGTGCAGCGCTAGCTATGATAGCTATAAAATGGACAAAAGCTGCGTCTATGGTAAAAGGTTCTTTGTTCAACGCTACTTACCCACCGGCGGTTAATTCATCTATTAAACAGCTAAGAGAGACAGAATACAATGATAAGACATCCAAGACACAAGAAAATGGGAAATGAAAATACTAAGACAGTTTTACCACCAAACATTTAAAAAGATCGTGATTTTTTGTACGTTGTACAAAATGGCGATGGTTAGCCTTGAAAAAATTGTCTAATTATTGACAATATTGATTGCTCGGTTGAATAACAGTATAGAGCTTGACCATGAACCATTCTGTATTTTTTTTCCAAATTTCGACAATGTTAGTGAAACAAATAAGAATCAGTATGGAGGAATACAGTTCTCACCTCAAGCTAGGCATACTTTTCCCCTTGACCAAGTTGCTGGAAGTCGGTTCAAACATTTTCGACATTGCTGAATTTGGTCTGGAAAGGTGCTCGTCGCCAGTATCCAAACTGCGATGGTATTCCTATTGGTAAACAAAAAGATTATTGGAAGCTGTGAGTTAGGTACTAGATAAGTATTAATAACAATAATTATGAAGTAGATTATTGGGTGGATATTGGGTATACCTATTATTTCAGCTAGATAACTGCAGGGTTCTATTAGGTAGCTACAAATAAGATTGGAAAGAAAAAAGTATAACAAGGATAAAATAAAGAAAAAAGAGAAGATAGAAATACATACACCGAACAAGAATCGCCTTGAACCCACCGCTTGATCGCCTAACGGCTTCGGCTCGTCCTGTCCGATCTTTTCCAGCGCCTTGTCCGACTTGGACAGCAGCTTCGTTTCCACGAAGGCCTTCAAGTCGGCCATCTTCATCCGTTTCTTCGTTTTCTCGCTGGCGCCCCGTCTCATCTGCTTGTCGCTCGTGTCTGCTGTTGCTGTCGTTGCTGTTGCCACGTCTGTTGGTGGTTTTTGGTAAGTATGATAGGGCGATTCTAAAAGAATCTAGAAGAAGTTTCCACACCCCGACAACGGCTGCTTTATACCTGCAAGAAGCGACTCTCTCACTTCGGGGACCTCGATGAAATCCTTGTTTGTGCCGTCCTGTTTCTTGTTGTTGCCGCCCTCGCCGGCGCCTTGGTAAAGGGAAACTTCGATTTTGGGTATCGGCAATGAATTGCTTCTCCTGCGCGGTTGCTGTTGGTTAGCTGTTTCTTCGCTTATGTCCCTCAATCTACAAAGATATTTTTTCATGTAGGTATACCTACTGCTAGCGAGACAAAGATATAGTACCTGTTGTATAAGTAGTGTAACGCCCAGTAAGTGCCTTCTTCTTGCCAGTGCGTTATGAACAAACACCTCAGTACTGCAACGTCTAAGAAAGTTGCTGAGCTTATGTCTCCAGTATGGCTCCCGGTGAGGGTCTTCCTTGAACCACGGATGTCGCTTTGGGCGCCATCGCCAGAAGGATGCTTGCTATCCAAAGAATCCTTGTCTGTTGATGACCTGGAATCACAACAGTTATATTGGTATATGATTACTACAATAAATTCCTCGGCAAATGATTTATCGTAACTTGTTACGGTTCTAAAATGCTCACCCAATCTTTTGAATCGAGGGTTTCTTGGCTTCTGCTGAAGCTCCTGATCCAGCAAGCTGCTGCTGCTGCTCCAGCTTGACGTTATTTTTAACGCTATTCTTTCGCATTGCCAACTGGAACAAGCTCGTTTCGGCCTGGAAACCGAATTCAATCACAAATATTTTGCTTTCAAAATCGAAAATTTGGAATAATTACCGTGTAAATAGAAGGATCGCGCAGAAAGCCGTCGGATTCGTGCAGCGAAGGCAGTCGAAAGATGACGACGTGTTCCTCTTCGGTGCTGGACGACTCTTCCGGTATCGTTTCCGGAAAAACGGTGTCCTTTGGAGATTGCACCCAGTTATTCTAATGGGTGGTGGTGATTTGGATGTGATGAAGAAACAGCAATGATGGAAATTTTGAAGGGAAGTTGTAAAGAAACACCAAATAGAATGATTTTTTCCAAGTTCGGTCAACATAGTGGATAAAGATACCCCGATGGAACAGAAAAAATACCTCATCGTCTGCAATTTTCGTTATGGTGGCTGTAACTGTGACGGTGGATGGCGTGCTGGTGGGCAGACCTGATCCGGGTCCGGCTGAGGAGAAAAGGTGCTGCTGCTCGGAGCTGGAAGCGCTGATGCCTTGGCTTGGAGGACTCTCGTGGCCCAGACCGACGTCGTCCGATTGTTTCCCTGCAAATAAAAAAACGAACCAGTGAGTTTTATCATTCATGGCACGGTTCTATTCTTCAACGCACTAATTATTCAGGTGTTTCGTGGTGTCTCATCCAAGATGTTGAGGTATCATGAGGATATCAAGATTCAAAACAGCAAAGCTGCCCTAGTAGAAGCATACCTCATTGTGAGGTACAACTGGCAAAGAAGCAAAGCTCCCCGAATGACGCACCTTAATCTGGAGGTCCCTTAATAAGGCAGCAGAGCTGCCCTATCAGCATACCTCGTTTAGAAAGATAGATGACGAGGCAGCGAAGCTGCCCTATTAGCACATCTCACTCTGGAGGTCACCTGGCGCGGCAACTAAGCTGCTTCATTAGCACAACTCATTTATAAAGAATAATGACGAGGCAGCGTGCATTATTAGTACACCTAATTTAGGAAGAATACCGAAGATGCCCTATCAGCACACCTCACTTGAAAAGACAGCTGACAAGTCAGCAAAGCTGCCCTATTGGCACACTTCATTCTGAAGGAGACCTGACAAGGCAGCGAAGCTGCCCTATTAGCACATCTTACTCTGAAGGTCAACTGAGAAGGCGGCGGAGCTGCCCTATCAGCACACCTCATTTGAAAACATAGTCAATAAGGCAGCGAGGCTGATCTATGAGCACATGTTAATCTGAAGGACAACTCACAAGGCAGCGAAGCTGCCCTATCAGCACACCTCATTTGTAAAGATACCTGACAGGGCAGCGAAGCTGCCTTATTAGCACATCCCACTCTGGATGATACCTCACAAGGCAGCGAAGCTGCCCTATTAGCACCCCTCATTTGAAAAGATAGATGGCAAGGCAGCGAAGCTGCCCTATGAGCACACCTCAATTAGAAAAATAGATAACAAGGCAGCGAAGCTGCCCTATTAGCACACCTCACTTGGAAAGATACCCGACAAGGCAGCGAAGCTGCCCTATTAGCACATCTCACTCTGGAGGACAACTCACAACGCAGCGAAGCTGCCCTATCAGCACACCTCATTTGGAAAGATACCTGACAGGGCAGCGAAGCTGCCTTATTAGCACATCCCACTCTGGATGATACCACACAAGGCAGCGAAGCTGCCCTATTAGCACCCCTCATTTGGAAAGATAGATGGCAAGGCAGCGAAGCTGCCCTATGAGCACACCTCAATTAGAAAAATAGATAACAAGGCAGCGAAGCTGCCCTATTAGCACACCTCACTTGGAAAGATACCTGACAAGGCAGCGAAGCTGCCCTATTAGCACATCTCACTCTGGAGGACACTTCACAAGGCAGCGAAGCTGACCTATCAGCACACCTCATTTGGAAAGATAGATGGCAAGGCAGCGAAGCTGCCCTATCACCACACCTCATTTGTAAAGATACCTGACAGGGCAGCGAAGCTGCCCTATTAAGCTGCCCTATCAGCACATCCCACTCTGGATGATACCACACAAGGCAGCGAAGCTGCCCTATCAGCATACCTCATTTAGAAAGATAAATGACAAGGCAGCGAAGCTGCCCTATCAGCACACCTCATTTGTAAAGATACCTGACAGGGCAGCTAGCTGCCCTATTAGCACATCCCACTCTGGATGATACCTCACAAGGCAGCGAAGCTGCCCTATCAGCATACCTCATTTAGAAAGATAGATGACAAGGCAGCGAAGCTGCCCTATTAGCACATCTTACTATGGAGGACATCTCACAAGGCAGCGGAGCTGCCCTATCAGCACACCTCACTTGGAAAGATACCTGATAAGGCAGCGAAGCTGCCCTATTAGCACATCTCACTCTGGAGGAGACCTCACAAGGCAGCGAAGCTGACCTATCAGCACACCTCATTTGGAAAGATACATAACAAAGCAGCAAAGCTGCCCTATCAGCAAACCTCAATTAGAAAGATAGATGGCAAGGCAGCGAAGCTGCCCTATTAGCACATCTCACTCCGGAGGACACCTCAGAAGGCATCGAAGCTGCCCTATCAGCACACCTCATTTGGAAAGAAACCTGACAAGGCAGCGAAGCTGCCCTATTAGCACATCTCACTCTGGAGGACACCTCACAAGGCAGCGAAGCTGCCCTATTAGCACACCTCATTTGGAAAGAAACCTGACAAGGCAGCGAAGCTGCCCTATTAGCACATCTCACTCTGGAGGACACCTCACAAGGCAGCAAAGCTGCCCTATCAGCACACCTCATTTGGAAAGATAGATGACAAGGCAGCAAAGCTGCCCTATCAGCACACCTCATTTAGAAAGATACCTGACAAAGCAGCAAAGCTGCCCTATCAGCAAACCTCAATTAGAAAGATAGATGGCAAGGCAGCGAAGCTGCCCTATTAGCACATCTCACTCCGGAGGACACCTCAGAAGGCATCGAAGCTGCCCTATCAGCACACCTCATTTGGAAAGAAACCTGACAAGGCAGCGAAGCTGCCCTATTAGCACATCTCACTCTGGAGGACACCTCACAAGGCAGCGAAGCTGCCCTATTAGCACACCTCATTTGGAAAGAAACCTGACAAGGCAGCGAAGCTGCCCTATTAGCACATCTCACTCTGGAGGACACCTCACAAGGCAGCAAAGCTGCCCTATCAGCACACCTCATTTGGAAAGATAGATGACAAGGCAGCAAAGCTGCCCTATCAGCACACCTCATTTAGAAAGATACCTGACAAAGCAGCGAAGCTGTCCCATCAGCAAACCTCAATTACAAAGATAGATGGCAAGGCAGCGAAGCTGCCCTATTAGCACATCTCACTCCGGAGGACACCTCAGAAGACATCGAAGCTGCCCTATCAGCACACCTCATTTAGAAAGATAGATGAAAAGGCAGCGAAGCGGCCCTATCAGCACACCTCATTTGGAAAGATACCTGACAAGGCAGCGAAGCTGCCCTATCAGCACACCTCATTCAGAAAGATTGATGACAAGGCAGCAAAGCTGCCCTATCAGCACACCTCATTTAGAAAGATACCTGACAAAGCAGCGAGGCTGTCCCATCAGCAAACCTCAATTACAAAGATAGATGGCAAGGCAGCGAAGCTGCCCTATTAGCACATCTCACTCCGGAGGACACCTCAGAAGACATCGAAGCTGCCCTATCAGCACATCTCATTTAGAAAGATAGATCACAAGACAGCGGAGCTGCCCTATTAGCACACCTCATTTGGAAAGATATACTCGACTAGGCAGCGAAGCTGCCCTATTAGCACATCTTACTCTGGAGGACACCTCACAAGGCAGGTATTCCCTTGCAAGTGATACCTACTTACCTGTAAAAATGTAAAAACTCCAGATTTGAACAGGGTTCCTAACAACTAATTCAACAACGTTGAAAAATGATGATTCTCCGGATGATTCGATGAGTTTTTAGGGGCGTAAGGACGGAGTGATCAAGCAAATTTCCTCTCAAGGTAGGCCTCCATCTCCTCGCGTACCTACCATGTTTTGTCGCCAGATTTTCAGGAATCGAACGCGACTGGAGAAAAAATCTATTCTATTATCATTAGTTCAGATTTGCTTAATGCTGAATTGAAAAAAAATGGGAAAATGCTTTTTGAAATCATTGTTTTTTGGTATTATTATGTATTAGCATTACACACTGAGAAAAATCGACTTAACAAACTTTGTTTCTGAAACTTTTTATTTACCTGAAACTAAAATTTTATTTAATATAAATTACCTGGTTACTTACTGTTGAATAACATGAGTTTTTGAAACCGCTTATTAATCAATAATCTATTTTCCACTTGAAATAGTGGCCAACTGTTCCAGTTCAACAACTACAAATGAATGTTTAATAAGTGACATGACATTGGCATTACTGGCTAATGGAAAAGTTCATTAGCGAAAACATATTCGAGATAAATGTACTGTATGCTCGCCATTATTAAAATATTTTATAATTTAACCCTTAACTGGCGTTGTGGTGTCCCAGGGACCGCTCCGAATATATTTTTGTCACTACCTCCGCCACTTTTTAGCGCACTTCTCCAAACGGGAAGGCGCTTTTGTCCTCGCTTTGTCCGTCCGTCCGTCCGTCCGTCCATCCGTCCGTCACAGCATCTAGTCCTAGACGAAAAGGTTTTTGCGAAAAAATTTTACTCTATTGGGTAGCTCATGACCTTGTATCCCGAACCAAGAAAAATCTCGACGAAATAATAATATACAATGACAAAAATAACAATTTAGTGTGACGCCGCATCGCCGTTGAATGCTGCATTTCAGAAGCCGGCCTGATCTCGAAAGTTATCACATGCGAGGAAGTACCCGATCTTATCATTTTACCATAATACATATGCGGAGTTATATTTAGAGGATGATTTGAACTTCATTTTAATGAACATTTCACATCGGTGCGAAGTGCAGGCCAATAGTTATTAATTTTTGAAAATGACTCCGAAACTACGGCTCGGCCGCAAATGATTTATTCGTTGCTTGCTGGTGCTTGATATCCTTTCCTCCGAACAAAACAAAATTCAATACAGAAAATATTCCATCTCGAATGGGTAGCTCATGGCCTTGGTACGCGAATCAAGAAAAATTTTGCCGAAATAATCATGAACAATTACAAAAATAACATTTTGGTGTAGGTCGGCTTCGCCGATCAAGTGCTGGCATTCGCGGTAAGATGTAGAAAGTTGCGATATGCAGGCAACTACAATTTCTTAATGAAATACATCACTGCATGTACGGCATTATATTTAAAGAACAATTTGAACTTTCTTTTGACAAAAACTCCACTTCGATCCGACCGTCGGGTCAATTGTTATCAATTTTTGAAAACGACCGCAAAGCCACGGCTCGGCGCATATTACACGACCCTACAAATTTAAAATCAGACGTGCCGAAATAGTAATTGAACATTTTGAAATAGCCAATACTAGGTACCTGAAGGATAATGGCACTCAAATTACGAAACATGTTCGCTCAATAACAAAAAAAAAAGTAGGTAGGTATCACTAAAAATCATGTGACAGGCTACCATTTTTTCGGTTTTTCGATAAAAGAGAAATGTTCCAATTCAAAGGTGAACCCGATATTCGTGTTCAGGAGGTCGAAATCAGTCGGAGAACATTTTTTTATATAAGTAACAGAATGACGCTTATGTGGCCGGTTTGTCTGTCTGTCTGTCTGTCTGTCTGTCTGTCTGTCTGTCTGTCCGAGTCCGTGCAGAAATTAAGACGCTGTACTCCTTCTCGAGAATTGGAACAAGAGTCTTGGAACTTTTTTCCGATTAATAGCTGATGTCCCCAAGGGTGGCCAGTGGGCACTATTTTTGTTATTCATACATCGTTATCATTATTCTCAAAAAACAGAGACCTCCTGTGCACTTCGATGAAGTTGAACTTCTCCTCGGGAAATAAAGCTACAGCCCTTGAAGATTGAACTTTATCCGGTGGATAGCTTAGGTCCTCAAGGACCAAATAGGCAGGTTGGCTTTCATAATTCGGCCGCCATCTTGGCTGCCATATTGAAATTTCTTATTAGTGGAACGATTGTCATGAAACTTGAAACTTACCCTTGTCTAGTACGATCATTCTTATTTTCAAGCCAAATTTCATGATTGCCCCACCATCTTGGCCGCCATATTGAAATCTCTTATAAGTGGAAGGATTTTCATGAAACTTGAGAGTTACGCTTGTCTCGTACGATCATTCCTATTTTCAAGCTGAGTTTCATAATTCTGCCGCATCTTGGCCGCCATATTGAAATCTCTTGTTAGTGGAACGATTTTCATGAAATTTGGAACTTACCCTTGTCTAGTACGATCATTTTGATTTTTAAGCCGAATTTCATGATTCTGTCGATATTTTGGCCGCCATATTGGAATTTTTTGCCCAAGACGGTAGAACCCTAATCACTTGACATCTTGCGTTCACGAATCCTCCAAAAAGGAAGTGCGCTACTGAGCCTCATGCCCATGAGGCGTATTCGCTTGTTATTATTTTGCGCCGTTTCTCCCAGTACCTTCCGCATTCAGTGTCTTGCAAACCTGGGTGGATTGTCGCCGAGGTCGACCTGCTAATTTAGATAATATTAGGGTGTTGCGGTCCCACGTACCTCACGACGCACGGCAGGCAATAAATCGAGATTCTTCTATATTTGCAAATAACACGGTTTTCACACTTCAGACTCCACAAGATGGCAAAAATACCTGTTCCTGATGCAGTAAGGTACGATGATCCAGATTTTGAGGATGAGGTGTTGCTCTATCGGCCGAATCTTGGGGGGAGAACTTTCGATGCTTGAAGGAAAACATGCTATCTTTGTCCGTCAAAAAAAGGGGAAACTGCATAGGTACTTGTGTCATGCTTGAAAAAAGCCTATTTGCTTAGAATGCAGCAGAAAAATTTGTCTAGAATGCGCCAACAACAAACCTGACTGATCAGAAATTTACTATTCTAACCCCTTGCAGGTTTTTTTTTTCTGTTCTGTAGACTCTTTTATATTTGCTTATATGTATAGAGTTTATTCTTATTTGGTTTTGTCCTGATTTTGTTTCGTTCCTGAATTATAATTTTTTTGATCAAGCGATGCCATTTCATTTGTAAAATATCAACCATTCGAAATTAATTTGTTTTTTGACTATTCAAGTTTTTAGAAGATTTTGATGTATATGAGATGTCTTTTATATTGTACTTCCTAATTATATACATGCAATCGATTCTTCATAGTCGCGTAGTTTATTTCTAACGCTTTCAATATGCGGTCCGTGGGACCGCACGACGGTGCTTACGCGCAGATTTTTCACGACGCCAGTCAAGGGTTAATAAACGTTTTCCTATGGCAAATAAATTGTTGGGAAAAACGACCCTGTTCGGAATAATTCGGAACCCGAGTGGTTGCGTGCAAAATGCGTCCTCAGCCCCCGCGTGGCAGACCACTGTAGGATTACTAGGATTTGCCAGAAGGCAGTGAATTTGCGTGAAGTGTGGTGCAATATCGGATCGATAATATGGATCAGGTGGATCAGCACGACCAAGAGTTTCCATCTTCGAAGTTTGAAATTATTATTATTAGACTATTTCTAATGAGAAAATGTAATATTCCTTTTTTTGCAAAAATTTCCTTTTTGCATGTTATTGTTGTACCTACTGACATTCCGCATTTTGTGAACAGGTAACGTTACTGTTTCACCTACTTTTTTATATATTATTCTATTATATTTAGGTTAGAAATAATGGACCATTTCGGATAAGGCAATTTCTATACTTTTTGTACTTGCTGACATGCCATTTTATGAATGATGTTACTGTGTTACCTACCTAGGTTTTTTGTATTATTACTCAAATCTATACATATGGGCTGTTTCTGATGATAATATAAGAGAATTTATTACCTTTTCGTAGCTGCTGACATGCCATTTTATATGAATAATGTTACTGTGTTGCCTATAATTTTTTGTATTATCAATGTCATATTTCATAAATAAATTTTTCATAAAAAACTGTATTCATTTTTTCAATAATAATAACCATAATCCCTAATATAGTGTCAATTTGCAATGATTAAAATTGCTTTATTTACCGTAAGTAAAAAGCCCATTGGAGGAAATATAAGTATTAATTCAACATAATAACCAAGTTTATTACGGGCTAATGCCGACAAGCCAAAAGATGAGTAGCCTGTATTAGCACAACTTTTTAACTATCAATAAAGTAGTTTATTAAAGGGCAATACACGATTAACCAATAAAAAAAAAATTGACACAAATAAACAGTCCCAGAAAACTCGATTTACTGGTTATTACTGAACAGTTGACTGGTCCTGTATTCATTACAACTTTTTGCTGACTGTTAATAAAATTTCAATTGCCCCAATCAAACATTTCTCTCAGTGCATATTATTATTATTATTTCGACGAGTTTTTGCCTGCGGCGCTATTCTGCTCACTTCGCTCGTACTTTGATATTATTTTTTTCACTATTATCATCCAGAAACTTTTATGTCCGGATTTTGGTTTTCAAAAATCTAGCAACCCTAATCGTACTCAATGCGAAAGAAAGAAAGGATCGACCGAACCTACTGCGCATTTTCCTAGTCGAATATTGGTGGACATCTCTTTCCAAGAGTAAGCATATCTACACACTATGTTTTGTCACAGTTAACAGTGTCGAAATGTGATAATTTTTCAAATTAAACTGTTTGAATTTAGAACTGACAACGGTTATTTTTAGCTGAACATATTTTTCAGCTTCAGATTCGTGTTCTCCAATAATACGTCACTCAACTACTTTCATGAATTGCCCCCTCCCCTCCTATCTCCACGGTATGAAATCCTGAAAATAGACACTTTCCTTTATCCAGATAGACATACCCTTAGTTTTGATTTCTCTATCTCACCTCCTTCTTTGTGTGATTTCAATCTGTACCTTGTTCAAATAACTCAATTTATTTTTCACATTGGCTTTCATCACAGACCTAGCTTTTACATACTCACTTCTTATGCCAGTGTGTGGTATTTATTGTCACATTGAGCAAAATAGGTCGTTTGCTCTAATCCAAAAGTAAGTCATGATACAGACGATACCTACTAATAATAATAATCGAACAATAATCAGTTATTCATGACATCAAGCTCAAAATAACAGAAATGTAATGAGATGAAAAGTAGATTTTGAAGATGGATTGGCATTCTGATTGTATTGATTAGACGCTGTGGAAATTTTGACACAGGTAAGAATAAATAAATAATCAAAGCCAGACGCCCTTGTCTCCTGTTATTATTATAACAAACGCTCCGATTGATGACCTGTCAGCCCTAAGTAAAGGGCCCGTGAATAATAGTAAATATAGGTAACTACGTACTTTGTTTTCTTGAGAAATATTCTGAGCATTCACTCCCGTAAAATATGGAGAAACTCTTTGGTGCTCTGCTCTGTTCTACACAAATATGCGCTGCAAAAGATTTCGAAACTGCACTCGCAGAAATGATACTGGCAGTTTTCCCAGAAGCTTTCTGCTTGTACTATCAAGACTATCGGGACTATCAAAACCATCAAAATTATCAAGTCTCGACACTACTGGCTAAAGCCATGATAATCGCCAACATACCCATCGTCAATGGAGCTGAAAGTGATAGCTGCAACGGTTACGTGATCGCCGTTGAAAACTCAATCCAACTCGAATCTCGACTGGAAGCGTTCAACTGGAAACCCCACTCGCGGGTCTTGTTATTCTGCATGAGTTGTCAAGACGAATTTTTCGGGGAAATTGAAAGCGTCGACTTATTGATGGCGTACTGGAACTCAGCCATGAACTCAACTGTGGGCTCAACTGCGAACTCAAGTGCAATTTCAGTCAAATCCGTGCGACTCAACCGAGTGATTTGGAACAGCTCCCAGAGCGAAATCGACATCGGAGATTTCAAGCAACCCCAGTGGCGACCAACGAGTGAGTTTGTGGTTGCAACTTTCGATTGTCCACCGTTTTTCTTCTTGGATGACCAGTCGAACGTAGTCGGAGGAGTTGAATATCAAATGATCAAAGGCATTGTTGATAATGTGCGCTTCAAACACATCGGCATGAAAGAGAGGGCGTTAGTATGGGCGGCAACTTTGAACGCGGTCGAGAATAAAACAGCAGATCTGGCCGCGTGCTCGCTGTGGCTGTTTTCTTTCGACAAAAAAGACCTCGACATGCCATACCCGCTCCATCAGATTTGCACCACGTTCGCGGTACCAAAACCGAAACTTTTACCACATTTCATTTTCATATTTCGACCATTCCCGGTCGTGATCTGGCTCATAAACTTGGTACTGTTGGTCTTAAGCGGCTTGGCGATCCGCGTGATCGCAACCGTCTACCGAGCCATCCGCATCGAAGGCTACCAAAAAATATTCATGGATATGACTCCAGTTTTCGTCTACCTCATGCGTTTATACACTTTGGGTGGCATTACAATTCTACCACCCGCAAACCAGCTAACCTTACGTTTGATCTTAGCCAACTGGTTCATCAGTTGCCTTCTAACTTCGACTTATTACTCAGCTGGGATTACAAGCGCCCTGACCAATCCCGGCTACACGGAACCGATCCGAACCATCAAGGACATGGTGGAGCAGCAAGTGTTCTGGCAAGACAAGCCGGACGTGAAGAAAGCTTTCAAGTCCATGTCCAGCAAGTTCGACGAAATCTACGAAGTTCCGAAAACCAGCGACGATTTCATAGCGAGACCCATCAAAACCCTGCCGCATTACGTCACGGATACGGAAAGCTTCAGCGACACGGAAAGGACAAACATGATGGTGCTGAAAGAATGCATAGGGCAATTCTACTACACCTTCGGCCTGACCAAGCGTTCCCCCTACACCAAAGTCTTCAACAAGTACATGCTTCGCTTTTTCGAACAGGGCCTCACGGACTTTTGGTTGAAGAACATCACGTACGTGGAAGGGAGCTTCAAAGGTTTCCAATCGTTTTACACCACGACGCGGGAAAGCGAAGAGCAGTACTGGATCGATTGGAAACGGTTCGTCGGAGCCGTGTACCTTATGCTGATCGGGTACATCGTTGCATTGATTGCGTTTCTTTGTGAATATTACAACGTTTTGGTATTTTATTATTTTGTTCAATAAACAATCTATGTTGTCATGAGCTTCCCGTCAGTTTTTGCAGCATTTCGATATGTCGCTTGGTTCTGGAGATATTCGAGATGGACCCGAAACAGGGGTCGGCTTAGCGCTGTGGAGCTAAACTAAAGATGGTCCAAAATGACCCGAGTTTGATCTCGTTTCGAAACAATCGCCAGCCCCGAGTTCAATTTGTATATTTCTGTTAGGATCAAGTCAAAAAATATAGCTTAGCAAGTCAATCTACGACACGTTCAACATAGATTGGCCTTATCGTTACGAACAAGGCGACCACGCGCAAAACGTGATCGCAAATTGGTCCAAAAGGTTATGGACTCATCATAAAACTGAAATTGGCTCGAATAGAATCACACTTACTTCCAAGAAACACGTCCCCAAACACAGTCTTCTGCTTGCTGTTCTTGCCGAGCAAGTTCTTCGGTTTCGGCTTGCAATGCGACGTGAAACAGGGCGCTTCCGGATGGCGAAACTCCCACATTGCCTGCCAGATTTTCAGGCCGTTTTCCAGCCTGAAATTCTGGAAGTCCGACTCTTTCAGGTGGTGACATAGCGGCGCGAATAGATATACGAAGAGCTGTTGGAAAAAACTTAATTCAATCATTCAATATTTTTCAACAAATTTTCTGAAGTAGGTTATCAAGCAGCAACAAAGGGGGGGAGAGTATCCAGTCTCTTTCCAGTGCCGAGGGCAAATAATACCCAAAGAATGAAGATCCTGATAAATGTACTCACTCTGATAACAAGATTTTTCTTGCAAGCCCATGAGCATTAGAGTAAAAGAAAACTGAAAACTTGTATCTAGGCTTGAAGTTGGCTTTTGCAGTGAGTAATTCAAACATCATAAATAAGACTTCACTACTTTTTCCCAAACACATGCGGGATGGTCAGGTTTTAGTAAAAAAAATATAAATCGATAGAGCAACGAGAAATGATGAAACTTTTCTCGGGAAACATATTTCAGAAACGCTATAATAACGGAGATATGATAGATCATCGAGTTGAACTTGGTGGAAGTTTTTTTTTAATCATTACTTCTACACCCGTGCAAGCAATTTTTACGTCATAGGAGTTGCTGCATTCTCATTCAAATTTGGTACAAGTGAAAGTCCGTTTTACACAGCACAGATCCAGACACACCTACCCAGACCTGATATGGAGCGGTGGTAGCCGAGTGGTACAGGTAATGGCAAGCCAAACCATTCGCGCTGCCCTGTGTGGGTTCGAATCCTACTTCATCCATGGATATTTTGTGCTGTCCCCGAGGTTGCATGGTAGAGCAGCTTATAGCTGAATGCCGCCTCGTAAAATAAGACAATTAAATAAAAAATAAATAAATATGCCCGGGAATCGAACCCAGGAGCTCCACTTGCCGAGCAAACACGCAGTCCACTTGACTAGTGGGCCTGTCAAGTCAAAATTGTCATCAAAATCCGATAAATTGGAATAGTAATCAACGCATATTAAACCTTTAAAATGTCAGTGAGATTATTATTCAAAATAGTTCAGTGATGCAGATATTGGAGAAGCTCGCCCTTTTACTTCCATTTTTTCGACGCCTCCCTGGAAATCCTCGAAAGCCCAGTCAAAAACTGATTCGATTTTCGGATTCTACCTCGGATTCTACGTTCAGTTTTGATATAAAACACTGTTACCTATAGGTACTCAAACTTGGATAGAATAAGCGAGGATAAGGCCTTCCCGATATTCGAGTTCAAAAAGTTCAAAAACAGATCGTAGAGTACTCGGAATACCAGAGGGACCTGTGGGCGGAGCCTAACTGCGCGAACTGAGCTCCTGAGTGATGCACCTAGATTTGCAGTGGGATTTCAGGTTCGCCTGTGACCTGGTAATGGTTCACCACTCCAGCTGACAGTGTTGCTTTCGCTATTTCAACACGCGAACTCATCCAAAACGATTTTTGTTTTTCTGGTAAGCTCCGCCCACAGGTCCCTGTGGTGTGCCGTAAACTCTAAAAAAAATCATTCCAACGCGTTTCTCGGCTTTTTTATATCACGAAAATACTATTTCTGTGGATGAGTCACGTCATGTTTTCTCAAATTTTGATTTTCAGTCTTTTGAAATAAGCATTTTTTGAGGTGTTTTTGAACCTTCAAACCCAAATATCTCGGAAACGGCTTCTCTATCCCAGTTACCGCTAAGTACAAGTTTCATACTATTGAACGTAGAATCAAAAAAATTGATGAATTTGAAAAAATCCAGTGGCGTAGAAATATGTGGGTTGAAACGACGAGCTTCCCTAACATCCACGCCACTGGACTATCTTAGCAAAATTTGTTACAGTACAGTGAAAAAGTATGTGAAGGACACATTATGCATTCCTGAAATATGTATCCCAATTATTTTTGTAAGCTATCACTTGTGAGGTTTTTTTTTACTGAAACCTGGACCAGCTTGTGTACAGGGTGAGTCATATTTCGCGGACACCGGCCCTCCGGACCCGGAAGTCTGGAGTTTAATGCAATGGACCCTGCATTTGGTGATAGAAGCTCGAAAATGGGCAGGATGGCACAAAAGTCCGTTCTCTTTCGATTGAAAATGAACGCTTCACAGATTTTTCCTCCTTCTTTTCAGATTATCTCGGGGCGGGAAGGGCTAGGGGTCCTTGAAAGTTAGGAGCGCTGGAACTCCCACAAAACCACTTTCCAATACCGTTACACTTGATGGAGATGAAACGTATGACTTTATTATTAACCACTTATAAGTCAATGAAAAATTGGAGCGTTTGGTATCATTTTCCACATTTTCGCATCAGCTCATTCTATTTCATGAAGTAGAAATTGCGACAGTCCCATTTTTGGGAGATATCACAAATCGATAAAACATTACTACATAAACATAACGATATTAAAAAGTGGTTCTTTGGGAGTATCAGCACCTTTCAAATTTCAAGGCCCCCTGGCCCCCCTGAGGACACTTTTTTTACCATCCTATAAATTTTCGTGCTTTTGCCACCAAGTACAAGGTTCATTTTATTTCTGGTTACTGAAAACAGTTTCAGTCCAGGATATATTTTTAGGTCTCAGCCCCGACATTATAAAGGGGTATTTTTCGTCTTCCCTTCCCTTTGCATCCCGATTGCGGGCTTCCGGTGAGAAATTCGGCTTGACAACAATGTTTTTCGTATTCAGCGAGGTCCAAATATCTTTAGAATTCATGTTGCCAAGCTTCAATCACTTCACTTGGATCATGTGATCATGTGATGGAGATATGGATCACTTGGGCCCCATATCTCAAAAAATTAAGAAGCCAAATTTTGTTCAAACATTCTTTTGCACTTTTGGAGCAATGCCGCAAATTGCCCTGGACTCTCTGTCCGCGACTTATGAAATCGCCCTGTATATAAAGGAGAAGAATATTTTCTTCGGAATGATAAAGCGGGTAGGGGAAACACTTTTCCATTGATTAAGTACGTACCGTCAATGTTGGTATGGAAAACAGGTAGTAGAAAGGCGACGAATGGTATATACCCTGTTCGAAATCATTATCGGCGCATTCCTCAGCCGCATCCAGAATTATCCAGTGGAGTGTGTACAGCAGTTTCGTTTCCACAGCGCCCAAACTCTGGATATTTCCATCTTTGATCCTAAAAAAAGACAAAACGTACTGATGAGTGTCAATAAGAACGAAATGCATTCAAATAGTGTAGTTATTCGTAAATAAATATGGATATAATCAACGGGTATAATCCTGTTTGATAATAAAACTGTTTAGTGTTGAGCGATCGCCGGTGAGCAGGCAACCAGTTATACATTTCAACAGTTTTATACAATTTTCTTGCTTAAGCAAGGTACAAATTGAATTTCCCAGGTCAGCCGGTTCTTCATACTTGAGTACTAGTTTTGTGGTTGTTTTTTGTAGGTTTGAAAAAATATATGAACACGGAAAGACACACAGAAAGGGATAAGAACGACAGAGAAAGAGGAGAGAGGGAAACATTAAAAAGACCAAGGCAGAGAAAGGGGAGATGGAAAAAAAACGGGAGCCAGAAAACGAAACGAAGGTTCTATTCTGGAACGTCGCTGGCATATCACAAAACGAAGATAATTTCTGGGAATATAATATCAACAGATTTGATGTTGTCGGAAAGACGGAAACGTGGGTAGAAGAAAAAAAACTGGGAAAAAATAGAACAAAGTCTGCCAGATGAATTCAGGTGAAAATTCTAAGCGGCAATAAGGGAAAAAAGAATGGAAACAGCGAAGAGCAAAAGGTGGAATCATAACGGGAGTAAGACAGGAAATAGAAGAGGAAACGGAAAACACTAGTGAACCATCAATGAACATGATGACAAGAAATGTGAAGATCGGACGAAAAACATGGCAAATTGTAACAATATACAACACAAACACGAGAAAGCTGGAAAAAGAAATAGATGAGAAGATACGAGAAGTAGGAGAAGAAAGGCTACTGATAGGAGGAGGCAAGAATAGGAGAGAGAGGAGGAAGATACAAAGAAATGGAGAAAGAAACAAGGAGGCCGGCAAAAGACAAAGAAGAGAACAGAGAAGGGAAGACACTGATGGGTATTATTGAAGACAGAGGCTGGGCCGTGCTAAACGGAAATAAAGAAGGAGACGAGGAAGGAGAATACACCTATATCAGAGGAATCGTAGCAACCACAATGGACTACGCAATAGTAAATGAAGAAGCATTCAATGAGGTGGAAACATTTACCATTAGAGAGATAATCGAATCAGATCACATGCCACTGGAAATAGAGATCGAATTGGAGGAAGAAGTACCTGAAAGAATGGAAAGAGAAAACAGAGTCGTAATGGAGAGGCGAGTACGGAACGAGGAAACAATCTGGAAATACAAGCAAGGAATGAAAGAAGCAGAATTTAAAGCAAAAACAGTAGATGGAAAGACAGAGGGGCTAACTAAATACATAGATCAAACTGCACAGAAAAAGAGAACGGAGGGGTGGACGGAAAGAAATGATTGGTGGAACCAGGAATGCACAATGAAGAAGAGGGAAGGCAGAGAAAGATTGAGACAATGGAAAATAACGGAGGAACAAGACAAGACTACCTAGAAGCCAGAGAAAGATGCAGAAGAAAATGCAGAGAAAGGAAGATGGAAAGAAGAAAGGGAGAGGAAAGGAAGATAACAAAAATCAGAAATGAAAGCGTAGTGTAGAAATACATGAACAGAGACAGAAAAAAGAAAGAAAAAATAAGTGACAGAATACAGAAACACGAATGGCGAAAACACTCCAAGGAACTACTAGGAGGAAAGGAAGAACCAAAAACAAGGGAAAGAGCTGAGTTCAGCCAAATCAATGACACTGAGATTGAAAAAGAAGAAGTAACAAGACAGATACAAAGGCTTAAGAAAAACAAGGCGCCGGGAAAAGACGAAATAGAAAACTAAGCATGGAAGTATGGCCCGGACGAAGTGGTAGAGAGATTGAGAGAGGTAATGAATGACGTGTGGTGCGGAAAAAGACTCCCACAGTAATGGAGAGGAAGAATAATATGTCCATTACATAAGGAGACAGACATGAGATAGCAAACTATAGAGGAGTTACCCTGCTTAACACGGCATACAAAATTTACTCAATGGTACTAGAAGAAAGATTGGTGAAAGAGATGGAGGAGTGTTACCAGACGGACAGGCAGGGTTCAGAAAGGGAAGAGGAACGGTGGACAACGTGTACGATCTACATCACATAGTGGAAAGGGAACCGAAAAAGGGAGGTGGACATGTATTTGCTTTGTTCATTGACCTGAAGGCAGCATTTGTCAACGTAGATAGAGAGCGACTTTGGAGAAGCTCAAGAGAAAAAGGTATAAATGAACATCTGATAAACAAAATTGAGGAAGCGTATGAGATAACTACAAACAGAGTAAGAGTAAAAGGAGAAGAAAGTGAAAGCTTCTTACACCATGAGAGGAGTGAGGCAGGGATGTCCTTTGAGTCCCAATTCGTTCACTGCATACCTGGCAGACCTGAAGGAAATGCTCAAAAAAGCACAGGCAGGAGGTATCGTGGTGGGCAAGCAGAAAGTATGAACGCTGGCGTACGCGGACGACCTGGTTGTTTTGGCGAAAGATGAGAGAAGCATGAAAGATATGATGAAGAACCCAGAAAGATATATGAGAAGAAATAAACTACAGCTCAACGTGAACAAAACAAATATGATGATATTTGGAGGAGGCAGAACAAGGAAAACAACGGAATGGAAATGGGAACAAGAGAAAATAGAAGAAATCAAAGAAGTCAAATACTTAGGATACATCTTCAACAGAACAAACAACCCCAAGGCGCATGTCACAGAAACAGTGAGAAAAGAGAACAGACTATTAGGCCAGGTGTGGGATAGGAGAAAGAAAATTCGGTCACGACATTGGAAGAAGATGTGCTTTGTTTGACAATCTGGGCAGTGTGATAACGTGTGGAGCAGAGGTCTGGGGATGGAAAGAATACGAGAAATCGAAAGAGTACAAGAAAAATACCTAAGATGGATAGAAACGGGCCGGAGAGCAGTAAAATACGAAAAGAAGATGTACGACAGAGAAGATTGCAAAATTTTACAAGAATGCTGGAAAGAAAAGAACAGAAGAGCAGAAGACAGGACATGGGAAGAAAGAGAGAAATACTACAGAAGAAACGGATACGCAGGAGAAGAGGTTGCAAGAATAAGGAAAAATGGTGGCTTGCTGATGGAGGAACTGAGGATGCGGGACAGAGATGTCGAAATGCAAGAAAGAATGGAAACAATAAAAGAATCAAGGTATCACAGAAAGTACGGAGGGCTAATGACAAAAGAACAGCCAAAATATCTAGATAGGTAGAGCGCAAAAGAAAGAAAGATAATGGCAAGATTCAGATGCGGAAATGAAGCAGAAACGATGGAACGTATGATGAGAAGATGCACCGAAATGAGATAAAGGGAAGAAAGTGTCGAAGAAATATTGAGCGAGGATGGAAGAGGGATGGAGTGACTGAAGGAGATTGTAAATAGAAGAGGAGAGCTGAACCAGGCATTGAGAAGAACAATTACAAATGTATAATTATAGCTGATAAATTGAATGTACTGAAATGGATGAACGGACCTGTAAACCTGTAGGGTGAATAAACTGATATACCTGGAATATTAAAAAAAAATTAAGTTATTCCTTCAGTTTGATTTTAAACCCAAAAGTAACGACAAAACCTGTAGTACTGATATACCGTGTGTTTTTCGAAAACCGCACCGGCCCATAACTTTTTCCCTGTGGGATACACATAGATGTGAAATATTTATGGGGTATTTGAGAGCACTTTTGCTATTTTTTGCGTTGATCATAAAGCGAGTCATAAAGCAACGCGGATGATCGGAACGGAGCAACGCGCCTCCCGGAAGTAAGTGGAAGTGACATCAACTTTTGGTTTTCAAATGGAGCACCTGTATATTCTCTGCTAATCGGATAGAGATTCTCTTTGTTGACATTGAGGGTGGTCTTAAAAATTCGCTATCATAAAAAAAAAGGATTTCATAGCGGATTGAATATATATTGAATCATCATTACAAAAGGTGGGTGCGACCAAAAATAAAAATCTGAAGTTGGAAGTTTAACGATTGTTTATGTCAAGAAGCGTGGCCGGGTTGAAATCGACATAAATAAAAAAACAAAGCTCCAACCTCAGATTTTTATTTGTGGTCGCAGCGACCTTTACTATCAATAGTTTACTTATATTCAATCCGCCATAAAATCGTCATTTTCCTATCATAGAGAATTTTCAAAACCATTACTGTGTCAATGAAAAAATCTCTATCCAAATATCAAAAAATATACAGGGTATTCCATTCGACAATCGGAAGTTGACGTCACTTCCGGTTACTTTTGGAAATGATAGCAGTTTTATGATCAACGCAAAAAATAGCAAAACTACTCCTAAATATACCCCTTGAAAAATCCAAATCGATATATCCTTATGGTGTGGTTTTCGAAAAACACACGGTATTTAACCGAGCGAGTAGCTGAGTGACTTGCGAGAAATAAAATTTCCATCTTTTGCCAGAAAAACTGGCAAACATTGTAAAATTGTATAACTGGTTGCCTGGTCACTGATGGCTCCTCTTATTAGAAGGGGATGAAGAGAAAAGGAATAGAAGAACAATTATCGAATAAGAACAAATTAAGAAAGAATGCTCAGCAATAATATTTATGCAGTGTGACTCATTATTCGCGAACACGGAATATCTTACGGAATAAAGGCCTCAAAAGAACCAGAAAATGTTCGTTTCATGAAAAAAAAATCTGTTTTATTTTTGGAGATATGGTGGATTAAGTTCAAGATGGATTTGAACCCCCTCTATCGTTGTTATTTGAAACAACTTTTGTGGACTCTGTTTGAGGTAAAAAAGACAATTTGGAGGACAATATTTTTTCCAACATTTTTCTGGCACTTACGAAGCATTCGAGTGAACTGCCCTGGACCCTATACTACCTAGACTCCATGTCCGCGGCGAACTATGGATCATCCTGTATGTACAATAATTATAGAACAAATAGGTACCTGTTGAACAAGATAGAAGATACGGAATGCATGACATGCGGCAAAGATGCTTGAATGAGCTTCCATCGCGGTACTGTCCTCAATGCTTGGGTCAAATCAGGCTTCAATCCGCTTTGTATATTTTGCACCAAGACCTTTTCGAAAAGCTTACACGCTTCTTTTAGTTCCTAAAAAATTTTCATTTTAATCAGTATAGTACCTACCTACAGTTAGTACCTACTACAGTACAGTTACAAAATACAGTTACCGATATTTAACTTAAGTTTATTTGATACTGAAATAGTGGAACACACTCACATGATGTCCAGTCATGGAATGCTGACAAAACTGTAACGGAAAAGATTTTAAATAAACCTGTAAAAGTCTGTGAAAATTTTAACTCACCATGCATGATTGTTCATGCAACTTGCCGAGCTTCGGTTTGACGAAAGGACTGAAAACGAAAGCATTTATTGTCAGCTTCGTTTTGGATTTTTCAGAGAGATATGCATCATACCCGATTTGTCTCCAGAGGAACACCTGGATGGGAATGGGCAGCGAATTTTCGATATCATCGCTGCCCGAAGACTTGTCGGAATCGCCCATATTACACTGCCGCCGGTGAGGAGGTCGAGCGACGAAGGACGTTGTCGGGGGGAACCTCGGCGTTCCGGATCATCGGAGGCGCCGACACATCGCCGACAGTAGAAGCGGTGAAAATCGAGAGGAGATCCCGGAATTCCAGCAGGAACAGGCTCACGGGCGAGCTATCTACAAGTTGTAGGTCGCGGGACAGCAGCAGCAGCAGCAGCAGCGCGGGGATTATTGATCTGTTTTCATCATATCACGGCTTCGTTATTCCCGGTTTTTGGGTCGCGCGCTCGAGATCAGTGGGAGTCTGCGGGTTCGCATTCTTTTCCTGGAATATTTTCCTTCAAGCGATACATACACACGTACTAGTACAGGCGCCAGGGATAAAAAAATGGGACAAGAAGAAAGTAATTTCCAACAAGCTGGAAACGGGTTCGAAATGATGTTGATAGTTCAGGCTATAGAATACTAATTTTCTGCCTGAGGGAGATGACGGCTTCATTGTCGCCATCATCAACAAGAAGTGATACCAAATTTGGGAAAATCGGTTGAGAAATGAGCGTATGGCGGATTGGCGGACAGGATAGGTACCTAAATTTGGGTCAATTATGCGGAAATGAAAAAAATGGAAAGTAGGCCTCGCTTCAACTCGCAATAGCTCCTCAGCAGATAACCCTATTTTATTAGTTGTGATCTTTAATTGACAAGGAAGGTCTAATCCTTCATAAATACATTATTGGTTTTGACTTTCTGGTAACTTTCAATAAAAGGCAACGAGAACAAAAGAAGGCCTATTTTCAATTGTTTCTACCATCTTGAATTTTGGTATGTCGGCCATTTTGAAATACAGAAATGATAGCCTATTCAATTGGCCATCCAATGCTGAAAAGTCGATAAAATCGGTGAAGGAATAAAAATTTCAGAAGAAAAAATTCAGAGCACAGTTTTTTATGGCCCACCCGGTAGTTATTGAGATAGGCGTCTGGAAGTATAAGCATTTTTCAAGCCCATGGAAGAGTCATGTCGTCGTTCAACTTTGGAAACCAGAATTAAAACCAGATTCAATTCGACGCCTTTTTCATTAGAGTAAGCTTCAAGCTATGGAAAAATGTGTTGTGTTGGCATGAATGGTACCATATGCTAACTTGAAGCGACAATAATAGTAGTCACGTCACGACATCGCGACGTGATGTAAGCGCAAGTGAGAATGTTCGAGACTAGGTAGCGAAAATTATTCCTACTGTCATGGTGGCTTCCTCGCTAATGCTGTTAGGTAGTGGTGGCTATCGTAAAAATGACGCCGAATCGTGGCGGTACTATGGAAAAAATGGAATGAGAATGCCTGCTGCCTAGATGCCCCATCTTGACATCTTCTGATGCTTATCGCTGAGTAGCGATTACAACCAACTCCGAGACCAACTCTAGCTCACACTAAAACAGCAAGCAGGTGTGGAGGAAGGAGATGCGTACAGGATGTTCACGTTACAATTGACCCCCTTACTAGCTACGTTATACCTGGAACAATTATTAAGCGACGACGGATCTTGCTTTGTACACTCCTACCAATTGGGTAGCCCCACCCCTCGCCCCACCCATACCAAAAAGGTTTTGAATGATCCACAATGTTCTAGAATGTTCCACAACATTAGAGAGTGTTCTGGAATGTTCAACAATAATCTGGAATGTTCCTGGATGTTTCCGAACTTCCCAGACTATTCCTGAATATTCCAGAATACACCGGAACATCCTGTACTGTACCTCTACCAATAGGTGGCCCCACATCGAAAAGGCTTCGAATAGTCCACAATGTTCCAGAACCTTTCACAATTTCTGGGAGTGTTCTAGAATGTTCTACAATGATCTGGAATGTTTTCGAACGTTTCAGACTATTCCTCAGCATTCCAGTACATACCGGTACAATCTGGAATGCTGTAGAGTGATCCCGAATGCTCTCGCATTTCCCGAACATTTCAGGACATACCGGAACATTCTGGAATGCTGTAGAATGATCTCGAATGATCCATAAAGATCTGGAATGTTCCGGGATGTTTCTGAACGTTCCAGGTTACTCCCGACCATACCGGATTCTGGAATGTTGTGGAATGATTTCGAATGTTCCCCAATAAGTTTGAATTTTTCGGAATGTTTTCGAACCTTTACTACCGGTGTGTAGTAAAATGGCGGGGTCCATGACACTAAAAAGACACACGCAAATCGAAACGAAAAAAAATAGGCAAATCGCTCAGAATGGCGTGTGGAATGATAATCTGAAATGAAATTTGCGGATTATCTAGAAATTTATTGCAAAAAAAAGAAGAAACAACGCGTTCAAAGAAAACAGTTTGTTTCTGGATGCTGTTGTATTGTTGGTTGCCTACTACATCACTTCAGTGGAAAATTAGAGAAGATACGGGGTACAGTGACTCATGACTTATCAACAATACATTATGTTGCGCAATGTTGTGCGTGGGCCAGAGATGAGCACCGCAAAGAAGAGCAGTACGACGTAAACAATCCAACTGCAAAGAAACCATAAGTGTGATCGTAATTTCTCACTCGGTCGGGACTAATCATCGTGAGTAGAAGGACACCAAAGTTTGTTTCGTGGTTGTAAATTTTTTTTACAATGTGTCCCTCAAGTGTCATGGACCCAGATGGCGATTTCAGAGGAGGGGGTCATAATCTGTTAAGGGAATCTGAGAAATTAGCAGTCCAGCTATACTATAGGATCGTGGGCCCACCGCATGTCGAAGTTTGCACTGCAGTTTCTTCAAATTAACGGAATTTTCAAATTTCATTTTGAAAAAATTACCGTCGGAAAACCGGAACCGCGTCGATTTTGAAAATGGGTCTAAACGACGCTCAATTCAATCTACTTCAGATATCAGTTGTAATTTTTCAAAAAAAAAGTCGATCCCCGAGCAGGAATGAGTTTTTGAGTAGAGTCCTGCCTCAAAAGCGAGTCGTCCTTGTCAAAACACGGGTGGAAAGCCCTCTCGGGTGGCAATTGAATTTGGAGCAGAGGAATTTTGGAAACTCATAACGCCTGACTGGAATGGTGGAAAACCGCAACTGCGGACTAAATTTGACTCTTTTGTTGTGTTGCTCCCTGCCAAACTTGTTCCAATCCATCGGATACATTTTGAATAATGTAATGGTGAAGTTTTGAACTTTCAAATTTTTTATTATTTGACAGATGACAGATAGGGCAATACTTTTAACTGTTCTGAATACAGTTCATTAAGCGCTCTCAAATGACATATCACAAGTCGAGCTCCGGCGTGCGATAAAGTTTCTGACATTTGTTCATAGTTCTGTTTAACAGATGACAGCCAAAAACTAATTGGCTGATTCCACGGACCAACATGTCCGCATACCAAATTTCAAGACGATCGGATCAACGGGTCGGCAGTTATCGTGGAAGATCACAGACACACATACACACACCCACGCACACAACGCACGCACAGATAGACATCATTCTGAAAATGGTCTTGTAGTCTTGCAGTAGTCTTGGGGGACCTCAAAATGGATATATACAGCGAAATCTCGATACTTTTTTCCGCACGATTATGATACTTTCCCTTCCATGTTGGTAAGGGGTCAGGAAAGTTAAAGATTTGTGGAATTATTCTTCATCGTAAATAAGTGATAATACCTACCTATTTTTATCATCATTTTCATTAATGTTATTATTATCATCCCTAAATAATTTCGTTTGCGGCGCCAGCCCACTAACTTTGCTCGCGGCCTCAATATTAGGCCAGCGGTTTCGATTTCTTGCCCAAGAGGCCGAAAGTGCTAAGGCCGGCACTGGTCTTGAGGGTTTGTTATAAATATAACAGGTCAAGTAAGGCGGGATCTATATTGAAGGGAAAGTGACAAGTTGTAAATCACCCTGTACATAACAGATGTAGGCAACTATAGCTGCCCCAAGACGTGAGCATCAAGTTAGCATCGTGCCATTCGTACCAACACAACACATTTTTCCCATAGATTACTCCGAGGATTACCCTAATATTCTCTAATAAGTAGGTGGGTAACCACTTTCACTGGTTCATTCGGAAGTACGAGTAGATACCAACTAATAAGGTGAAATACAAAAATAGTTACTACTAATCCGCTATGTGCATTCAGTCGAGTAGCGACATCTCGCAGCCGAAAATAACACAAATAGGCATCCTTCAGTTTCGTGAATCACCACTTTGAGCGCTGAGTCGACTCCTCCCGGCGAACGCACATAGCGGAATCACCACGTGCATTCAGTCGAGTAGCGACATCTAGCTACCGAAAACAGAATAAATAGGCATTATATTCAGTTTCGTAAATCGTCACCTTGAGCGCTGATGTCGACTCCTCCCACTTTTTTGGCGAACGCACATAGCGGATACATACTGAAGGACCATCCAAGATCAACCTACCAGGGGCCTTATTCTTGAAACGGGAAATAAAGTTCTCATGCGGTGTTGCTATGCAAGGAGAGCTATGATTGGCCCTTGCCTAGCAACTATACACATGTGGACTCTGTTCCCCGTTTCAAGAATAGGGCCTCTGGTAGGTATCTATTAACTTACCTATTATTATGAAAGCTAGAACGAGTTCTGACGTCGGTTATGTTCGCGTCCAATAATTCTGGACCCTTATTGGTTCTATTCTTGATGTTCCTTTCCTTTCAATCCTTTTCTGCTTTTCGAAATCAGTTCCCTCCTCGGCTCCCTCTGAACCTGGCACAGCAATAATAACAATCACACTTTAAAAACTAAGCAACAAATCTGAACGTATGACGTGTGAATCAAAGAACAGGGTGTGAGCAGAGGTGTGAGTGACTCATGTTTACGTGAACGTGTGGGCTAGTGGAGTAGTGGCTGGGTTACCCAGAGAAGGGTTAGCGACTGAGCTTTCTAGGCAGGGCCGTCTTCTTTAACAGGGCCGGACGCCGGACCAGATCTAATGGGTTGGGGGCAATGGAGGAACCTTTTAATCAAGCTGGACTGCCGATATTTAGTTTATATGGGTCTCCAGAAAGCAGGCCGTGCGCTGCTATTATAGGTGGTCCTGAAGGATTTATAAGTTTTTTTTACTTTTTTTCGAGGTTTCTTATTCCTTAATGCATGTTAATTATGACCATGATATCTCAGTTACGGTACACATTTGGGGGGTCAATAATTACCAAGGAAATTATGAAATTCATAATTTACTCTAGGGTTGTTATGAATCCATATTACGCTCAATTAGTGTGACGTCAAAACGTGGCCTAGGTCATAGATAGCCTAGGTGAAAGTTTTGTATGAAAACAACGAACACGTAAGTTGGCAACACTTCTTGTCAAAGTGACGGCTAATGGAATATTTGCGTATTGTGATTTATTTATGTTTATCAACCGTTTAGAGGTAAGTACATTGACCTTCCTGTAGAGTGTTTCGTAACCAAAAGGGTCTTCGAGGGTGGGAATGCTGGTTAAATACATTTTAAAATTTGTTTGACAGCTGCAGTAGTGGTTGTGGGAAGGCGGTGAGGGGAGAATTGAGAGTGACAGTAAGTGCTGCCACTCTGGCAGAGATTGTTTTCATACAAAACCCTGGCCTAGCATAACTTTTGACGTCAGCAGTGTCAGCACTAATTGAGTGTATTCCCTCTAGCTCATGGGTTGACAAATAATTTTGAAAAAGTGTGACCTCACCCTTTCCAACGGGAAAAAGTAGATTTGGTATAGAATAAGATCATCTACGTACTACTGGAATTATCAGATCGCAAATTTTCAAATTGATAGTGTCATAATAAAAGAAGTTAGGGTGGGTTTATAGTCAGCTTATTCAGCCGCAAGTTTTGATTTAAGTCACAAGCTTAGCGACGCCCGTTGGCTCTTATGAAGCAGCCTCCTCAGAACAGCCAATAAGCGATAAAACCGAGGCTTAATGAGCTGGCTGAACCCACCGAGGAACCCACCCTTAATTTGAAGTTTTTGGCTCCGAAATTTTTCAGTTTTATCAAGATATTTCAGTCGGAGATCCGCCCGCGCAAGTGTAGTGAAGTCCGGTCACTAGGTCCCTATGGCAACGTAACACAATCCGGCGCGATGATTGGCTTATCGATGCCGTAAATGAGTAGCGTGACTTGCACCATTTCAGATATTGTAGTGTAACGTAGTTTATCCTGGTCACGGCACCATTCTGTAGTATAACCCCGTTTTCGATGTTGGCAGCGATCGTCGTTGTTTCTTCCCTTCCCCACGTCGTTTACATTTTACCTACGTTGTGTTGAGTTCTTACTCGAGATGAGAATGTGTAGTTGGGGATGAGGTTTGATTCTTGAATGAAACGCGAAGGAATCACAAGCAAAATGAATGTTTTATTGGGAATCAATGGCAAAGTTTTGGATGAATTTGTTTCTTTTCTCAAAACACCTAACAACAAGGAATTGACAGTGATAAAATCACACAACATGAATGAAGAACAACAAAATACAAAGACAAATGAAACAATAAAAGTCATTACAAATTATTTGACAATGCAGGAATTTACAACAATGAAATGAACATAAAATCAGATTAACAAAACAAAACAAGAAATCATGAAACACTCGATGAAGCATGTTAAACTGTCAATTTGATCGCAAAGGAAAAGTGACGTATTCGCTGACAGGCACACATGGGAAGAATACGTCAAAGAAACCCCTGCGTATTGCCTGGTTGGTTGCTGAAAAATCCCTTCCCAAATGATCTGAATAAAAGTCAAGTGTGAATGAGTCATGATGAAATGACAGAGAAGTCACTCCAGTTATGCATTGATCAAGTCAGCGTGAAGCGGTGCTTGAACCTCTTTGAAAGTTTGTTTCGTTCACAAGTTATTTACGTAACAACAAAAGAAAACTTTACGCTCAGCAATAAATGTTACACTTTACAAACAAAAGAAGTCAAATTGATAGATAAGTAAACAATAAAGAAACGATCGGTAAACAAGTACATAAATCAGCAAGAAACAAGAAATAAGTGATCAAGTGGATAAATCAGCAAGAAACAAATGATAAATAATGGTGTAGGTAAATCAACAAGAAACAAATAAGAGATAAACAGCTAAATGAATAAAAAAGAAACAGGTGGAAGATAAATTAGTAGATAATTTGAAAGTTGGTCATACTCTTTTCCAAGCAATTGAAAGGAAGAAGTATCTATAACGCATTCGCCCGAAATTCCCCAGCAGTTACCCATCAAAAACCCCACAGATACATACTTACATTCAAAACAGAACAATGGTTAGTAAACAGTAATCACATCCAAGAAATAACAGTAAATACAAGAAAATCGACTCGGGCCAACCTGTGGCCCTCTCTTCGTCGTTATACATAATTTCCCCCCCAAATAAGAAAGGTTAGTAGATTCAACAAGGCAGATTCATACAAGTGGAGGACCACGGAGAAGCGGCAAGTCTCTCTTTCCTTCCTTTACTTTCATGTATAACCCGGCAATGAACAATGAAATGAGAATGAATCATCAAAAGTACTGTTCTCTACTTAGCGGCTGATTTGACGAAGCAGAGTTCCTTTTTGTCGTCTTACTGTTTGTGGCGTAACTTGTGGAAAGAAACAATTAATGAAACCTCGAAGTACGCGCGATAGCGCGGCCTTGAGGTCACGTCATGAGTGCGCAAAAAGCACACCCACTAGATTTCCGGCTGTTGCCGTCAACATTGAGATCATTTGGGAGTAGATAAATCACACAAAATTCAAAGCAGTGTGAAGCACCTTGATTCCAAAGAGGAAAAAGGCGGGTTATGCAAGCCCGTTGAGAACAAAGAGAACAAAGCATTTCGTGTTATGTACAATAATTTCGCGGACAAAATAGGTATCAAAATGCGTGATTTGGTGAGTGGGTGGAAGCCAACATTACGATACAATAATCAAAGAAAGACCGACCTTACATTGTAAAAACGACGCACTCTCGATGCACCGAAACGTTCACGTCCTCGTCACAACAGCTGATCCTCTTCTCTCTGTCTGCCCGCGGCTGCCGCTCGCCGGCTCGCCTAGCGCAGCGCCATCTCCCTCTCCCCGCGGCAAACGCTACGAACGTCAACGACCGTACCTACTTCAGGTACCAACGTATAAACAAAACAAAGGGGGGAATACCACAATATTCAGAATTCAGCCCTAGTTAGCTTGACATACCGGGTGATCATTTGAAAACTATCCACCTGCAATAACTCCCGATTCCTATGAATGCATGATAATTTCAAAATATGAAAATGTCTTCGAGCAGAAACAGGTCGTTCTTTATATCAAAGGGGGAAATCTATAACATACTGTTACGAGCGGCGATCCCGTGCATACTGGCAAACACGCGATCTTTCTGGACTCTTCCACAGCCGCAGTGTACAAATGCGCGGAGCTCTGGACATTTCTAGAGTGAACTCGATGGAATTGAAATACATTGAGACTCCAACGTTCGATCGAGACACATCTGTTCATTTTGGCGGAGACGCTGGTTCTAGAACACGGCAGAATTATACGGATAATGTGTGTGATTATTCAGGAATGGTCTAGAAACCGCATTATGCCAGGCCACTATGGAAATTGCTGGAAGATGATAGAAAGCTCGGGAACGCTAATCTGAGGCATATAAAGCACCGGTACGCGAAATACGTAACAATACACTGGCGAGTTTCTATCTTTAGCCCCCTCGCCCTCACCCTTCCCAACTTTGGAATTTCAAATGACACCACCTATTTTGCGATACCTACATCAAATTCAACAGAATTAAATTCTCTTTCTAGAAAAATATTTCTAAAATTTGTTTCCTCACCCCCCTTCTCCCTTAAATTCTCTAAGTGCTGAGTGTCCAGTTTATTATTCTTGACCTCTCAATTCTTTCCAATGCAGTCAACGTCATCCTGCACAGCACCGGAAGAGAACATTTTATATGGAAAAAGTGCCACCCAAATTCACCCCTTCGCTCCTCCCACCTCACCTTAAAAATCTAAAATGACAATACCTACTCTGTGATACCTACATCAAATCGAAGAAAATTGAACCTTCTCCCTGAGCACAATTTTTTCGAAATTCTTAAAACCCTCCTTTCCCTCCTAAAATACTCCAAATGTCCAATCGAGTGTCCAATTAACTAGAAGGGGTTGAAACTCGGGTTGAAAATTTAAAAAAAAAAAGTTTTCAGAAAGAGAATTTAATTTCCTTTGATTTGATATGGGTACCTATCACAAAGTAGGTGGTGTTTTGTTGAACTTTGAAGTTGAGGTGGGAGAGAGCATTGCAATGGGGTGAATTTGGGTGGCACTTTTTCCAGCAAAAATTCTCTTATTTGATGCTATTTAGGATGCTGCTGACTAATCTGAAGAAAATTGAGGGGTCCAGAATATTAAATGAGAGAATTTTTAAGGAGGAGTGGGGTGGGGTTAAAGTTTTTTGGAAATGTTCCTCTATTTTTGGAAAGAGAATTTAATTCTCTTCAATTTGATATATCGCAAGGTGGGTATATAGTGCCATTTGGAAATTCAAAGTTGGGATAAGTGGGGGCGAGGGGGCTGAATATAGAAATTTGCTTTATAAGGGGGCTACGGCCCCCTGCTGAATATGTGCCCCTGATGAAGATGATTTTTATTTTGTTAGCGCATTTATTTAAAAATAGTTGATAGATTAAACGAGAGAGGGCGCTGACTGGGCAGTCCTGAGTCAGGGGAGTCAGTGGTCGCCCAAGCCGCAAGGAGAGCGGATGTATCAGAATAAAATACGTAAAAGTTGACGGTCTGGTTTTCCTTGGTCCCCAGGCCCCAAATAGAAATCCTACACTTCAGAAGTGCGATAACGATCCGCGTATGTGACGCGTAGTGCCGAAAAGTCATTACAACGGAGAGTTAGTCGGTTCCCTGAGTTTTGCTGTGTGAGTGAACCAAGATGGCGGACGGTTCAAGACGGGACGGTCGGGCTAGCTCCTTCCAGGATGACGGAAGTGCGCAGAGTCGAAATCTGAGTGAATACGACTCATTTCTGAGTGATCAAGAAATGTCGCCGATAGATGGAGCTGCAGGTGGTCATCCGAGAACAACATACAATACATTCGATCGGCCCCCGGAAAACGTCACCTACACCTCGAGGATGGAATGGTCTGTTCAGCAGCAGATGAATTCGATGCTAAATTTGGTCGCGAGAATGGAAGAGAGTAGATCAAGAACGGATAACATGTTACTTGAGCTTTTGCAAAACCGCAATGACAGTCCACGCCCGAGCAATACGAACTTCTATCAAGTCATGCCAGATTTAAACAAAGCTGTTCCAATGTTCAACGGCACAAGAGAAAACGATGCTAGCGAGTGGTTGGCTAGGATAAACAGTTGCGGGACATTCACTGGCGGCTCCACGGGGGGTACGACGGTACGGCCGTACCCCCTGTTGCAAATCAGGGGCGCCAGAAGTCAATTTTGAAAAAAAATCCACGAGTAGTACCGATGGATACTCTTTGTAAAAAATAATTAACGCGATAAAAGCTTGTCAATGAAATTGGTTTCTATGCATGGAAATTCGCTTTGGGCGTCGCGCGATAGAATCTTGGAACTATTCTCATAACATTATGTGAAGGTGGAAAGAAGTTCTACTCACAACCACCCTAATAATTGATCATTACTGGCTTTTAAAAAAGTTGGAAAATAAACCATTACGAACTATCGGCTCGCGGCGCGCTGTGCAGCTACATTGGCTCTTGTCTGTAATGAACCTCTTTCCGTCTCGGTATGTACTATTACTCACAACCAATATGGCAATTGATTCATAACATACTATGTAAGAGGGCGGGAAGTAGCTCATTACCTACTCCGCGGGAAAAAGAAGAAATGGTAGCTTCAGAAGATAAATTCCAGAATAATGAATCCAACCAAACAATGAGTGGGTAAATACGTATTCCTGAGCCAAGTTTCAGAAAAATTGATTCGCCGATCTGGAAGTCATGGCAAAAAAAACTTTCTAATTTCAATTTTTGAACACCATGATACTTTAAGCTGCGCAGGTACATGGTTATGAGATGAGTAAAATAGTAAATATATGTACTCCCAACAGTAAATAAGTAATAGATCATTACTGCTGAGGGCTAGAGGCTCCCAGGCTCCGCCAAAACCAGAAGTTGGTCTACGATGACTGGAGAATGACTAAATACCCTGTTAGTAATGACAGTAAAGGCAGATAGGTGTAAATGCATGAAAATCGAAGATTGCATCGTAAAGTTTAGTTTTGTAGAATAGATACGTAGAGAAGAGTTCAATTTATACTATTAAAACCAATCTGTTGTCATGATCGTTTTTCTTTGAAAACTGCTTCTGAATCAACTACATAAAGGAAGTTCTAGTGAAGTTACTCACGTATAGTACTAACGGGGGAGGGATGAAGGGGATAATTTTCCCTCTAAGACTTCGACCAACAGGAAAAAATCTGATACATTTATCCCCCAAGGACTTCATGCGCAATACAAAAAAAAATGTATGATGTGTCCCCTGACGTCCACACCTATTCCCTGGCGAAATTTTTAAAGAGCTGGCCAAGGCTCCAAGGTGGCCAAGGCTCTATATATTATCATTTGATTGATTGCTTGATACCTACTGGACAGAATTTAGGTTATGTTTTTCGAATAGTTTTGCACTTTTGAGTTTTGACTGAACCTCGAAGGAAAGAAAACAAAATGAATTAGGGAGGCTTTCCTTTTTTCTGCTTATTATTGTCAATATTATTATTATTATACCCGAAAATTTCCGCCTGCGGCGCTAGTTTTTACTGCCTGCGGTCGCCCAGTACAGACTATAATATACACAAAACTTCATCGATCCCCCCATTTGTCTATAAATCTGGGTACGCCACTGGAGAAAAGCATGGGGCTTATTTTGATCGTAGCCCACACCTTAAGGGCGCCTGGTCGGTGGACCGTACCCCCTGTTCGAAAATGCTGGAGCCGCCAGTGGGGACATTGCATCATTGGCCAGAAGAGGTGAAATTAGAAACGGCGAGAATACATTTAGTTGGACCAGCAAAAGATTGGTACGAAGTGCGTCGCGACGAAATCCAGTCGTGGGCGTCATTTGAGCGACTCTTCAAAGCTGCGTTCGTGACACAGGAAAGCATGACGGATTTATGGTGTGCGATGATTTCAAGAACCCAGGGCAACAAGGAAGCTGTTGAGTCATACTTCCACGAGAAGTACAAGCTGTGCAGAAAGCTGAGACTACCCCTTGAAGAGTGCAAGGAGCAGATCGTCGCAGGATTGTACAACAAGACGCTTATTCCGGGATTGCTAACAGCGTATCATACCACCATTGAGGAGTTACTTCACGACATTATACGTTTGTGTCGAGTGACAGAAAAGAAAAACAGCGTCGATTCCGCGAACATGAGTGTCCATCGTAAAAGCGACGGTGACTATCGTGCGCGAGCTGTAAAACGTGGCTTTGGTGACCGTGCGTTGCCACCAAAAAGGTGCTACAATTGTGGAGGCACAGACGGGCATATCTCATCTCAGTGCACCAGAGCTAGGGAAAGACTTTGTTTCGCCTGTCACCTACCGGGACATGTTTCTTCGGAGTGTACTCGAAAAGGACAAACCAACCGTGCACCAATGACTAGTGCACCGCATGCGAATTCTAGTCCGCGAGTGTATAACGCAGCGCAGACACAGCCAGCGTCGTCAGCAAGATACTCGGGAGGAGGTGCGACTGCCAAAGATACGCATAGCGTGATGACTGTGGAGGATCACAACGACCAGCCGGAGGAAAATCACACAACTCCTGCCAGCAAGTTTTTTCGTAAGGTCAAAATGAATGAACGTGAGTACCATTCTTTTATTGATATGGGAAGTAGTGTATGCACTATTCGAGAGAGCGCCGTGCCTGATAGCAGCCAAACAGATCGAGTTACAAAAACATTATTCGGTTTCGGCGGCGGTACGGTAAATTGTACGAGGGTGATGCATGCCGACCTTGAACTTGATGACGCGCGGGTGAATGACATTGAACTTTTCTTAGTTCCCGAAAACGCCCAACCGATTGACATAATTCTCGGACGGAGTTTTACTGAAAATGAAGACATTGTTTACGTACGCAAAGATGATCAGCTTGTTTTCGGTCGTCGAGAAAAACAACCTTTCCGCGATCTCGAAATTGAGGAAATGTCTCCAAGGCTGAAGCTTCGTACGGTGCGAGAAAATGTTATACCAGCGCTTTCGGTCAGTTATATCGAAGTACACGCGAATGACGAGACGCAGTGGTTGGTACCGGTTACGAACCATTCGAAGCAGCAAATCGAATTACCGGAAAATACCAGCGTAGGAATAGCAAGAGCGCCGATTGCGGATGGTCAAGAATTGAAAAATAGTGCGGAAAGCGGTATGACGCGGATCACGAAGGAGATGCTTCAAGTCGATGAGGACACTCCCGAAGAAATCGTTTCCGAGCTATGCGCGTTGTGTAATGAATTTCGCGATTGTTTTGCTTTCAATTTGGCAGAGCTTGGATGTACAGACTTGGTAGAGGTTGACATTCAGGATAGCGGGGTACCGGTAAGAGCCAAGCCCTATAGAGCGAGCATGCAGGAACGTCAGACAATCAGCCGAATTGTACAGGAATGGAAACAGCATGGTCTCGTGACGGAAACAACGTCGGCGTATGCCAGCCCTGTACTGTTGATCATGAAAAAGTCCGGAGAGCCGCGCTTAGTAATCGATTACCGAAAGTTGAACAATCAAACCGTGAAGAGAAATTTCCCAATAGCTAATGCTGAGGAGCATCTGGAAACGCTGAATGGGGCTAGTCTGTTCAGCGTGTTGGACCTGGCCCATGGCTATCTGCAGTTACCACTAAGCGAGTCGTCGAAGGAGAAAACGGCATTTATAACTCCAGATGATACAGGCCAATTTGAACGAATGATTTTCGGACTAACCAATGCCCCATATGAATTCAGTCGAGCGATGACTTTGGCGTTAGGTGCGCTGAAGAACCAGGTAGTGATGAGCTACCTAGACGATGTAATCACACCCGCGAAGGATTGGTCAGAGATGTTCGAGAAGCTGCGGAAAGTCTTCGAAGCATTTAGAAGAGCGAGGCTGACACTGAAGTTAGAAAAATGTGTGTTCGGTGCACGACAGGTCGAATATCTCGGCATGCGGATTTCAGCCGAAGGAATACGACCGGGCGAACGCAAAACCGCCGCGATACGTGACTTTCCGAGACCCCAAAATGTGCATGATGTCAGACGTTTTCTTGGTCTCACCTCGTACTTCAGAAAATTCGTTCCATGTTACGCGATCATCGCGCGAGCCTTAAGCGAATTAACGAAGAAGAATGCAATCTTCAGGTGGACAAACGATCAAGAAGCCGCGTTTGAAAAGTTGAAAATGATCTTAACTGAAAATCCGGTTCTGAAGATCTACAATCCGCAGGCCACCGAGACAGAATTACATACCGACGCTTCATCCCAGGGATTAGCAGGAATACTATTGCAGAAACAAGCAAACGGAGAAATGCACCCGATTTATTATGTGTCGAAAAAGACTACTGAGACAGAGATGAACTATCACTCTTCAAAACTCGAGTTAATGGCGATAGTTTACTGCGTGGAGCGACTCCGAAACTTCCTGATCGGAATGCATTTCGTGGTGTACACAGATTGCCAAGCATTAGTGTACTTAAATGCACAAAAGACGCAAAATCCACAAATTGCTAGATGGTCGAACTTGTTGAACGAGTATGACATGGAGGTGAAATACAGATCTGGAACCAGAATGGCGCATGTGGATGCGTTGTCGAGAGCTGCCGTCGAAGATGCGACGGACACGATGACCGAAGTTTACAACCGACAATTCATGTACTCAATTATGGATGAGCACGATTATATACTCACAATTCAAAACTCTGACGAAAAGTTGAAAAGACTAATCAGTATATCACAGAAGGAAGAGAAGGAACGAACGAGCGAAGAAAACAAGAGTGTGAAGGACTACGTGTTGGAAGAGTCGAAGTTAATGAGGAAAAACGGGGAAAGCTTGCTTTATGTGATCCCGAATGCTTTGCGGAAAAGTATTGCCGTCAAATACCATGATTTGATTGGTCACTTTGGAGTGGACCGCACAGTGGCTAAAATCAGAGAGAGATATTGGTTTCCGAGGTTGAAGCGATACATCCGCCGTCACATTAGCGCGTGTGCCGAGTGCATGCTAAGTAAAATCCCATCGGGGAAACAACCTGGAGAATTGCATCCAATCTCTCCACCTAGTCGACCATTTGGAAGGATCCATTTAGATCACGTGGGTCCACTTGTTACCAGCCGAAAGGGCAATAAACATATTCTGGTACTAATTGACGCTCTAACCAAGTTTGTAAAATTGTTTGCTGTGAAGGACACGAAAACGCGATCGACAATTCGCGCCCTCAACAAGTTTGTTGAACAACATGGTTATCCAGGAAGAATAGTTACGGATCGAGGAACGTCGTTCACATCCACGGAGTTTCGAAACTTTATTGAAGAGAACGGACTCAGACATACCTTGAACTCAACACATTGGGCCCGAGCCAATGGCCAATGTGAACGAGCACATAGAACTCTGATACCGACACTGATGACCATGACGGAAACTGAGGACAGTTGGGACACCAAACTTAGTAAAGTCGAACAAGGGTTGAATAGTATGCCGAATAAAACCACCGGAAAGACACCATTTGAAATTTTATATGGATACATTCCTCGCTTCCATGATGCCAAGTTATCGTCATTGGTGGAAAACGAGCAAGGCCGCTGGACGCCAGCGAAAGAGATCCAGGAACAGATTCGAGAAGAAATCCAACGACAACAAAAGTCATACAAAACGCGATATGACAAAACGAGATTCAAAGGTGTGAAATACCACGAAGGAGACATCGTTTTCATGCGAAGAATGCCACAACTTACTGGAGAAAGTACGAAGACCCAGCCAAAATACCGTGGGCCGCTGGTCATCACCGAAGTGTTACCAAGCGACACTTACCGAGTAACAAATCTCGACGGACAGCGAAGATACAGCACTACGGCAACCGTGAGCCAACTGAAGATATATCGCCTGCCAGAAGAAGATGACATCAGCGACAACGACGAGGAAGATTTCGAAGAGAATGTGCGCGAAAACGCCGAGTTCGGGAGTTTCCGCGAAGGGCCAATTGAAAACGAAACGGCCCAGAGGGCGAGTGTTAGTGGCCAGTGCACAAGTGCGAACGAGAAACCCGAGATTCCCAGGTTACCCTCTGAAGGCGAGCGAGCGCCGCTTCCGAGATCGCGCCGCAGACCCGCCTACCTGAGCGACTATGAACAGTGAGAACTGCGTTCTTTTTTTTTACTAGAATCTTGATTCCGGTTGAGTTACTCGACGAATTTCATATAATTGATTTGTTTCATTAGTCTAGTAATTTTGTGCTTAGAATAGAGATGTTCGCCAATTCAGATAAGAAAAATGAGGGCATTTTGACCGTCAGGATGCCCGGGTGTTAGCGCATTTATTTAAAAATAGTTGATAGATTAAACGAGAGAGGGCGCTGACTGGGCAGTCCTGAGTCAGGGGAGTCAGTGGTCGCCCAAGCCGCAAGGAGAGCGGATGTATCAGAATAAAATACGTAAAAGTTGACGGTCTGGTTTTCCTTGGTCCCCAGGCCCCAAATAGAAATCCTACAATTTATTACCTTCCAAACTAGTTGTGGCAAAATGCATGGCGAAATTTAGTACATCAACTAAAGTTTTCATGCTCAATACCATGGAGTGAAAATCGATAGAAAAAGTCACCCGGGAGTGAAGTAACCTCGGAAGTAACTTAGGAAGAATAAGTGGGGTAATAATTACCCCAACTTTTTTGTGTGTATTTTTTTTGGGATTATGTGCAAAATTATGAAATTTTAGTGTCTGTGCCGAATTTCACCCATTTGCCCTAATTCTAATTTCGGAGGTACCTGGGTAAAGAAAAACCATCTTCAGGGGCACACATTCAGGAGGCTATGGGGACTGTAGCCCCCTTGTAAGGCATTCTCCGGTCTATATATTTATAAAAAAAATTCGCTCTTCAACCTATGGCTCAGATCAATAGTGGTGAAATAGATAGACGTTCACAGTTTTTCGCTTCAAACTCACCTGTGAGAAATTGCAACGTATCGGATCATCAAAAAAAAAAAATAGTGACCTGACGAGGTCACGACATTCAACAGCTTTTTACGTCCCATGTCGGCATGCGCGAAGTGACGTCACATCGGAACAAAAACGAACTGGCACAGCTATATCTCGTTCACTGTTTATTTTCAGTGGAATGACTTTTTGATGCAAAAATAAAGTGACAAGATGGGGGGCTACGGCTACGGCTGATGGCACCTGCAAAGTTTTAGAGCAAAACTATCAGCGGCCAATCCATCCAGCGCTCCAGCTTGTCACTTAAGTTTTGCTCCAATATGTCATTCTACTGAAAATAAAATATGAACGGGATATATTTATGTGCATTTCGCAATGCGTTAAGTGACAATTTATTGGATCATAGAAAAAAAATTGTGGCCTGACGAGGTCCATGTGCGCAGTGCAAAGCTTCTCGCAGCCAACTCGCCACGTGGAACTTTGATTATTTAGCTCATCAAAAAGAAAACGTGGTGACCTGACGAGGTCTATGTACACAGCGTTTCGCACCTAGCTCGCCATGTGAACAATTTTTACCCTTGTCACCGTTGGTGAAATCACCGAGCGAACGCTGTTACATCTAGAAGAGTACCTGCCTGACATGATTCAACATAGCAAGGACGCAAAAACCCGCATTACAGTGAAAAATGGCTATTTCGTCGAATCCAGCATCGAACAGTAGAATGAAATAAATAATGTGAGCACAAACCAAACCGTTTTCAACTTCAAATTGCATCGAGAACGGAATGGTAGTAGGATGAGGACTGTAAAATTTGTGGTTCATACGAAACTGGAACCTTCAGAGTTCAAACAAATAGTCGTATGAAAAGTTTTTATTTCTGATATGGCAGTATATTTTACACTTATTTCTAAAGGGAATCGCGCCAGTGATTCCTAATGCACGTGAAAGCACCAAAGAAGCTTGTATATAATAAAAAGTTCGAGTAGGTATGTATACAAAAATACAATATGTACATAATATAAAAAATGGCACTAAAAATACTCTTTGGCCCTCCTTATCAAAACAGTATTCGAAATAAATATTTGACAATAATACTTGTTAACAATCATGTCTCACTGATGTGTTTAGGATAATAAAGACTTACAGGACTAACAATATACACAATTCGAGTGGTACAAAAATATAAAATGGTAATCTTACGAGTAGATTTAAGGCACACATTATTGGCACTTTGTTTAATAGAAACAAACTTAAGTACTGTGGGGCAAGTTACAGATGAAGCAAGTAATAAGCACAGGCGTTTATAGTCGAATCAAGTTCGTCGTATTTCAAGCATACAGTTTCGAGAGTGATCCTCATAAATGACCAACGATTCTGATTGGCTCTTGTCAAATTATTGCGGAACTTGAAAGTAGGTTACCGGCGAGGCTACCAGTCACACGGATTACAAACTCGAAACACGACATACTTGACCTCAAAGCGAAACCAAAGGAGTCCAACTGCTAGACCCTTTTGGGTTTGCTGATCATGGCATAGGGTTCGTTGTTGTGAAACTGGTGGCTGACGGCGTCGTCCGCGGCGGCTTTCAACGCCGCATTGCCGACGGTTTCTTTGGGCGGTTCCTTGCGGATGAGGGCGTAGCCGAGGTGGGAGTCGTCGGCCAGCCGGATGCCTTCGATGCCCGGCTGGACTTCGTCGTAGTCGTTGAACGAGGGCGGACAGGGGACGGCCGAGGCGGCGCCCATGGCGATCTGCTTGTAGCCGGATTTGACGTTGAGCTGGCGCGACGAGCCGAAAAAGTTGAGCTTGTCGTAGTTGGGGTCCTCTTCGGGCGTGACCGGCGGGTTGGTGAGGATCTTCGGCGTCCTGCTGGCGGGCGGGACGAAGTTCGTGGTGGCGGCGGCGCCGGCGGACGGCTTGTGTCCCCACGACATGTATTCTTCGTCCTCTTCGCCGACGTTCTCCGTGTGTTTGATCTGCAAGCATATTTATCAACATCTGTGTGATATTACGAGCTAAAATTCGGAAAACATACGTACTGGCCCAATTGGTATTTTGATTCAATCAGGCCCTGTGAATAGAGGTGAAACCTGGCTGAAATAGGACCGAAAATACAAGCAGAGAAGTTTTTAGAAATACGATAAGGGGCGATAAGCTTTTTCCGTAAAGAAAGAACATTCATTCTGAGTCGAGATTTCACGTCGAAAACGGTGCCGTGTGCCCGCTGGTAAATTCCAATTGAATCGACCGAAATTATCATACATTTCCGCAGTTTTATCGATCACGTGTACATGCAGTATAGTACGAATACCGTAGAAAATTGTATTTGTTGGAAATTGACTCACGAATCAAACGGTAAGCTAGATTTTTCAAATATCCGTCCGCTAAAAATGCTCATTGATTTGAGGCCATCAGAATCCTCTGCGTATACGGCTGTGTACGTAAATAGATCCGTTTAGATCCATCGCATTCACACATACTCATATATGCGCCGAGTGCATTTGAGAAATACACTCGCGGTGTCGACAATAGCCCCTGAATACATCTGTTACCGCTACGCTCGAAACGTCAAATTTCGCAAACCATCACCATCGTTGATCCGATGTGGACAAGACAAGGACAGTCTCTCACCGTCGCTGAACGAGTCTTCCATGATCAAGTTGGCAAAATCATTGACGTACGTTGGCAAGATATCCGACCGCTTTTGTGGACCGTACGGTTATGAAAATTTGTAGGAAGTGAATCTACGTATATCCTTTTTTATCTTCGTTGGGTGATATTATTCTATTATAGTTATATTCACGTTGTATATGGTTATTATTATTATCGTCATGTGAACTACAATTTATCGTTGTGTTGTATCTATCTAAATTTCGCGTTGTGAAAACGAAAGTTCGAACTCGCGTTTCCGGTAGCTTGATCCGTAACAACCTTTGTCAACTAAATTGGTATCAATCGACTTCCACGGGATATATCACGTATCATTCGCACTTACTATAGATTTGTCTCCGAAGCTTTCATTTATCTAAAGACGGCCGATCGCCGCTATATTTGATTTCTACTATATTCAACAAACTTGAACTAAATTGTACATAACTATCATATCATCTTTATCAAACTTGTAAATATTAATCTGTGATTGTGTTCTTTATCTGTGTGTGTGCGCGATTGTCCTTCATATGCGAAAACATTCAACAAAGCAAATTCCGTTATTAATTCTCGTGTAGTGACCTGCGACATCTTCGCGAGTTCACTAGAGGCAATTAACTATTGCAGGTGGTGCTCTTGAAAATATTTCGTGTTGTTTGAACTGTCGAGAATAGCTAAAAGGTTAACCCACCCCAATCTCCTTCTGAGCTACAGGTCCTTTTGAGCCAACGAATTTAGAATCAATTATAATAAACGCTACCAAACAATCAACACCTGTTCTGTATCTCGAGCACCTGCCCAAAGGACACCTCAATTTACGGCTCTTTCCATTGGAGCAAGCCTTGGAAATAATGTGTTCTGTTTCTACTGATTGACGGCTCCGCGCTAATGCTGCTACGTGAGCGGTGGCCACTAAAGAAAATGGAATGAGAATGATTGCATCGCGCTGACGGTGACAGCTGTCACATTATACATAGTACATGTATCAAGGCGTTAGCATCAAGTTAGAATGGTACCATTCGTGCCAACACAACAACGTTTTTCCAAGGCTTGCTCTAATGTGAAAGCCATAAAACTGATTATAATGTAATTCCATTGAGAATCTGGCTTACTTCGTTCACACCCATCGTGCGCCAGGCGTCGCTCCTGTACTCCACCCTGTCGTACTTGTCGATCGGTTCGTAGGCGTTCGCGCTGTCCGCGAAGATCTTGTTCTGGTCGCTCTGCTGCAAGGGCGGCGGTGGCTGCGGCTTCACCAGGTTCTTCCGCGGCGGTTTGCTCGGCTTGGCCGGCTTCGCCTGCGACAGTTTCTGCTTGATCGACGCGACCGTCGACGACGACGAGAACGAGGAGTCTTCGAACAGGGTGGCGTTGGAGATGCTGGCCTCGACGTCGCGGAGCGTCGTGGGGGACGGCAGCAGGGGGCTGCGCGACCTGGCCTCCATGCTCATGGCCGCGTGGAACTGGTTCTCGCCGGCGCCGAAGTCGAGGATCGACGAAGACGAGGCCGGATTCGACGACGACGACGAGTCCTCCCTCAGCATCTTCTTCATGGTTTTCATTTTCGACGCCAGACACCTGGAAGCGGCAATTCCACAATGGAATATTATTATTATATTTCAACCAGAAAGTATCATCTTTCAATATACAGGGTGGTCCTCGTTTCATGTCATTAAATTTAAGGATCGATAGAAAATGAAAAATGAAGGGGACTTTCTCCAGAAAACAAAGATGGAAATAGATAATCGTTTTTTTTGCATAACTTTTGAACCGTTCAACCGATTTGATTATAAATAGGACCAAAGGTTCACTGAAATTATCCCCTGTCGAACAATCTTAACATATTCCATAAAAAAGTTTCAGGGGCTTAGACATTAGGGGGTGACCCTACTTTTCCCCCCTATTTTTCACCCCCTAGCTATTTTTGGAAACTGTTCATAATTTTGAATTCTACGTTCAATTTAGAAGAAAAAGTCACTCTTGCAAAATTTTGATTAGAGGCTTCGTTTAGGAGATATTCGAGTTCGAAACTTTGGGAAACATCCCAAAATCGCCACTTTCCAGAACCCAATTTTTTTTCCTGAAAATTTCCGGTGTTTTGGAAAAAATGGTGGTTTATAAACTTAGAAATTCTAGGAAACCTATTTCAGCTGAGAAATCATGAGTTTCTTTGGATTTTAATTTTTAGACCTTTGAAAGGGGCGATTTCGGGATGTTTCTCAAAGTTTCAAACCCAAATATCTCCTAAACCCTCTAATCAAAATTTTGCAACAGTGATTTTTTCTTCAAAATTGAACGTAGAATTCAAAATTATGAACAGTTTTCAAAAATAACTAGGGGGGTGACAAATAGGGGGGGGGGGAAGTAGGGTCACCCCCTAATGTCTAAGCCCCTGAAACTTTTTTATGGAATATGTTATGATTGTTCGACAGGGGATAATTTCAGTGAACCTTTGGTTCTATTTATAATCAAATCGGTTGGACGGTTCAAAAGTTATGCGAAAAAAACGATTATTTATTTCCAACTTTAAAGGGCTGTATCTCTGTTATCAGGCATTTCTCAAATATGTTTTCTGGAGAAAGTCCCCCTCATTTTTAATTTTCTATTGATCCTTAAATTTAATGAAATAAAACGAGGACCACCCTGTATACTATTGATTTCAACAATAAAAAGCGAGATTTCAACCATGAAATACTGAATTTCAACCATGAATTATTGAACAAAGGCCTTTTGAAACTGCGGAGGCTTTTACGGATACGCTAAAGCAAACAATGTAAAAAATTAGGAAAATCATCTCAGAATTGTCGCTCAGACCGACCAAGCAACAACTTTCAATCATCAAATATTGAGTCACAAACACTGACTACTGGGTTTTAACGGTGAAATACTGAGTTTTGACTATAAATACTGAATCTCAACCATTTAATCATCAGTTTCAACCATGAAATATTGACTTTCAACCGTTCAATACTGAATTTCAAATATGAAAATTCTGGATTCCAACAGCCAGATACTCGATTGCGATACAAAACTACCACGTTTCAACCGTAACATACTCAATTTCAACTATGAGATACTAAGTTCCAACCATGTTATATTAAATTTAAATGATCAAATATTGAGTTTCAACCATGAAATATTGAGTTTCGAACATGAAATACTGGGTTTCAACCGTGAAATACTGAAATTAAATCATTGATTACGGGATTTCAACTAGAGTTGGAGTCGAATCTGTAGCGTAAATACGCGAAGAATGTGTTTCAATACATCCTTTTCGTATAAGGGCCATCTTAGCGCAAGCGTCAGCAGGGTGGTACAAATTCTGACAGTCAGTTAACGGTGGAACAACAGAAATTTTAGCTATGTTTTGACACATATTTTTAAGGTTATGTCATTTCAGAACGCGATTTACTTGGAAAAGCAGCTTCCTTATAATTCCTTCACTGCAGAAGGACCTTATATGGTAATTCCATGCTCTAATCGTCCTAACAAGCCCAAATGGAAAACAAATTGTCAACACATTTACTGTTCCAAATGTTCGTATCAATAGTTACGAAGGAGTCAAACAGTAATCAAAGTTGGAGCTCGTAATAGAAAATATTGGCAATATTTTGTACTTTTTAGGAGCGGCACATATTGGCATTTTGCTAGGTAATTGGCAGTTACCGCTAGAGACAACCAGATGTACCCAGGGTAGTGCAATCCTTCCATTTACATCTCAAGAGTGTTGTAAGCGTTCATATCATATCGCAGAGAAAGTCATTTGCAAAATCATCGCTTATGTTTTTACGTTTTGAAATTATATCGAATGTAAATAGTAATATAATGGTGGGCTAATGGGTGGGTGAATCTATCAAATACATAAAAAAGTTTTGTACCTAACATCGCTATCATTCATTTTCGCGTATATTCTAGTCGAATTTGTACCAACCTGTTCGAATATTCAATGGACCTATTTCTTTTTCACGCCCATTTTGCCTCCTATCTCCGCTCATTGGCGGGATTTGCCTCACATTCTCCCATAGCAACTCTGTCAGTGTCAGTGACTTTCCACTTCTCATCACCCCTGACAACGATATGTTACAATTTGTCATCAGTTGTCAGTAGAGCAGAACCAAAATGTGGAGCAAAAGTCTTGCCACGATGCAAACCTACAGACTCGACAACGCTTCACTTGTTTATAAGTGTAAGCATCAAATGACGGGGAACCAGCGTGATAAGGGGTTGAAGTATAGTGCGGAAGGATATTTTGAAGACGTACTTGTGAATAACCTGAAGGTAGAAGGGAAGTGCTACAGGAGCCAGAAAAAGGAACAAGCTCCTCAAGAAAATGTTTGGAACAGCATTTGTTTTCAGTGACTTCTTTGTACCACTCAATCACTGATGAATAGAAATCTTCCGCTCTGAAGTGCCCCGTGAGACACCTAAGATTAAAGCAAAATATTGGGGATTTGTTGTGAAGTGGCAGTAATAGCCGAATAGGAAGGTGAGGTAGCATTCCCAACACTTTGAACGGTGATTTGGACGCCCCCTTTTTGGCCTTGCAAGTACAACTTGTAAAACAGCTGAAGTTGTTTCGTCAGCCTTTAAATTCTTCCTGATGCCGGCATCGTGTCTTCCAGTGGCGGCCATCCATTTATTTCGCTTATTTTCGTCGGCAGGAAAACCGTGGAATGCAACATTTGGGGGAAATGCTGTCTTGGACTTTGAGCGGACAACTTTTCACACAACATACGTGCATTTTTCGAATTGTTTGATCAGTGTAGCGACACGACACATGTTACAGTCATAGTGACAGTGACAATCTAATTTATTGTGACAGTATCGCCTTCCTCGAATTTCGCGCCTAATAATTAAAGGCGTTTAATTGGCCAGGGGTGTGGCTTTAAATTATTCATCCTTGTCTGAACGTCTCTGTTCCCCATAAGAAATAGGTCTATTACGCGCCGGGAATCTTACGTATTTGACAACCGAACGCAAGCGCACTGTAGTAGGAAAATAGTGTATAGTGGCCGGACGACATCGTGGTCATCGCGAATGATTGAAGCCGAGAGTAACCATGGGAGGGCGCCACCTGTACATCCTCATTCTTTAGATACCAGTTAAAAGTAAACGCCGGGAAACGTAGATTTTAGCCCTCTGGGGTTTTTGGAATTTTCATAAACAGTCAAAATCCAAGTGCGAACGCAGCGGCGTTCATGTCAATAAATATAGTTGATTCACTTGTAGGTACCGCGATTCTAGTAGGCTGGGCAAATTTTACAGTTTGGCATTGTAGACTTCACGTCCAACTGCCTGGTGTGCGCCTGAGCGTCTGGCTTTGAAATATAGGTTATGTTGGTGCGTCTTTGTCAAGATACGTTATGTTGATGTGTTGACTGTTGCTGTCAAAAATGAAAAAATTACCGAAATCAACTTTGCAAATTGCAAGTACGGAGTAGATGTAGTTCACCTTTCACAAGTTCCGCAAATTTCTTGTTCCAATACGATGTCCTGAGCAGTGAAATCGAGTATTAACGCCAATGAATCCCATCCACACAAAAAGTAGAAGCATGTAGCTTCCCACAGTTCCCAGTCTTCCAGAGTGTGGGTACTTCTTTTAAAAACCAGGAATAGTTCACAATGTTCCCATATTATGTGGTTTTTGAAAATAAATTCACGGCTTCTCCGCAAAGCTGAACGTTATGGGGTACCTACATGCCCAGCACCAGCCCAGCACTTATTCCACCCATTTTCTCCCAGCCAGAAGCGTGTCCTTATGGCACCTTCAAGGGCTTCAAAATAAGCACTGACTGAACATTTTTGTTCAAGGCAGGCAAGCCGAGGCACAAGCTCAGTTTTCACATTCCATTTAGGCAATTTTCTAATTATGAAATTATCAAAACAGCGTCAAGCTTGAGCTTTCAAACATCAGTGCAAGCAATTGTCAAGTTCTAGGGAGTTTTCAAATTTCAAATTCGGAAACTAAGAAACAAAATCTCACAGCCGACTAGAATCACGGCACAAGTGAACCTACTATACGAATGAATAAACTGGGGCTTCGCGTGACCTTTTGACTGGAACAGAGAAAAAGATCGATGCTTCGTTCGTGATATTTTTCCCGATATGAGCTTTGAAAAATGCTTCAGTTCACTTTCGACCGCTTTAACGTTTAATTGTGTCTAATAGATATTTATTGTATTAGGAGTATAAGTGACACATTATGTGACGGAGTATGGATGTTTAAGCGCCGAGCGCAGCGAGGCGAGTTAAATCTATACGAGTCACATAAAGTCACTTATACTCTGAATACAATACAATGTTTTATTTTCAAACAATCATTTTGTACACGGAAATATTAAAAGAAAGAATATTGAAAAAAGACTATGAAGCTGCCTGGCGTCGATCACTTTTACGCCGCTCAATGCCGGTGTCATAGAAATGCCCCTTATACTTTGTCAACACAGTCACAAAAGTGCCATGTTATATGACGTTTGAAAATAAATAATTTTGTTTATTGTTTTTCCACTTTTGCGTGCTTACGAAATCTACCGCTAGGTGGCTACCGGCCTGCTGTCGGCTGCCCTAATACGCTCAATTAGTGTGACGTCAAAACGTGGGTTTTATATGAAAACAACGAACACGTAAGTTGGCAACACTTCTTGTCAAAGTGGCAGCCAATGGAATATTTGCGGATCAATAGATACAACGACCTTCCTGTTGGGTGTTCCGTAACCAAAAAGGCCTTCGAGGGTGGGATAATGCTGGTTAAATACATTTTACATTTTATTTGACAGCTGCAGTGAAGGATGTGGGAAGGGGAGAGGGTGGAAATCAGGAGTGACAGTGAGTGCTGCCAACCTAGCAGAGATTGTTTTCACACAAAACTCAACTTTTGACGTCATCACTAATTGAGCGTATTATGCCGAATATCGCCAGTGCAGCCAACCACAAAATTTAGAGGATTTTCCATATTTCACATTTGGTAACTTTAAAGTGAATGTACTATACATGGAAAAAGAGTTGAATTGAAATTTTGTAGAAAATCAAGCAAGACATAATAGGGCAATAGGGCATTTTCCTGGCCATACTGCACATGTGCGAGGTGCAAGTAATGGCGGGGAATTGAGAACAACCGGACAAACTAATGCATTTACGCAGATTTGTCATGATCAAAATTTCTGCATAGATGAAATATTATAGCATATTTTGTCTCAAAATAGACTAGCCTTGGAAATCTACCGCGTTTTATTACATTACAGGTGCATTAGAGTAGGATTCAAAGGCTTTTGTCCGGTTTTTTCAAAAAGCCCGCCTAAAATTTAGCGCATGTCCCTGAAATGATTGCTTAGGACAAGCCCCTATTACTGGACGAGTTCATGTCACTGTATCACTCACCTATTATTGCTGGAGGGACCAATCGAATTCGACAAATGCGAATTTTGACCAATCAATCGCGTGATTGCGATAATTCGGCATGAACTCGCCTAATGATTATAATAGATAGCTTTTATGCTTCGCGTTCGATGAAATTTCTATTCTCATGCTGAATTTATGCAGCGCAAATTAGAACTAAACTTCCACTCTTACTAAGAATACTGAAACCAGATTGGTTGATTTAGAACAGCAAGTCAAAAGTCACCAATCAATTCTGCTATTTTTTCAGAAAAAACAATTTGGGCTCTGGAAAATGGCGATTTCGAGAAGTTTCCCAAAGTTTAAAACCCAAATGTCTCAATAATTGAGCCTCTAATAAAAATTTTGCGACAGTAACTTTTCTTCTTAATTGAATGTAGAATCCGAAAACATCAACGATTTCAACAATTAATTAGGGGAGGTAAAAATAGGAGAGAAAAAAGGGGCACTACCCCTATTATCTACCCTCTGAAAATTTTTGATGAATCGCGGTATTATCATTCGATGGAGACCCACTTGAGTGAACTTTGGATCAAATTTTATTAAAATCCGTCCAACGGTTCAAAAGTTACGGTGGAAAATCGATTTGAAAAAGTCAACTTCATCTTAAAGAATCATTTTAGGACCATGAGTTTTATTTCCATTCGGTCTTACTTCTTGAAGAGAGCCTAACACCCTGTAACCATAATTAGGATGAAGAGCGGAATCGATTCCCATATTGAAATATTCCAATTTGAGAAAATTTTGGGAGTCTCTAGGGAGGGGGGGCATAATTTATACGTGAACAACCTGTACATAGAATACCAGTGACTATACAGGGTATCCCGCTAAAACAGCCCAGCGCGATTTTCTCAGAAAATATCAAAACAACAAAAAAAGTTTTTCAATTGGGAGAAAGCCTGGCCTTTTAGTTTTTTTTTTGAGGGGGCGTCGATGCTTGTAGGTGATCTAGTTTCCAAGAAAATGCGATTTCAATCGGACGAGTCACAAGAATTCGAAAATTCATGACCGACAAAATAAAATACTCCAGATGGAAAACTAGACAAGGGTAAGTTCCAAGTTTCATGAAAATCGTTCCACTAATAAGAGATTCCAATATGGCGGCCTAGATGGCGGAAGAATTATGAAACTCAGCTTGAAAATAGGAATGATCGTACGAGACAAGCGTAACTCTCAAGTTTCATGAAAATCCTCCCACTTATATAAGAGATTTCAATATGGCGGCCAGGATGGTGGGGCAATCATGAAATTTGGCTTGAAAATAAGAATGATCGTACTAGACAAGGGTAAAGTTCAAGTTTCATGACAATCGTTCCACTAATAAGAAATTTCAATATGGCAGCCAAGATGGCGGCCGAATTATGAAAGCCAACCTGCCTATTTGGTCCTTGAGGACCTAAGCTATCCACCGGATAAAGTTCAATCTTCAAGGGCTGTAGCTTTATTTCCCGAGGAGAAGTTCAACTTCATCGAAGTGCACAGGAGATCTCTGTTTTTTGAGAATAATGATAACGATGTATGGATAACAAAAATAGTGCCCATTGGCCACCCTTGGGGACATCAGCTATTAATCGGAAAAAATTTCCAAGACTCTTGTTTCAGTTCTCGAGAAGGAGTACAGCGTCTTAATTTCTGCACGGACTCGGACGGACAGACAGACAGACAGACAGACAAACCGGCCACATAAGCGTCATTCTGTTACTTATATAAAAAATGTTCTCCAACTGATTTCGACCTCCTGACACGAATATCGGGTTCACTTTTGAATTGGAACATTTCTTTTTTATCGAAAAACCGAAAAAATGGTAGCCTGTCACATAATTTTTAGTGATACCTACCTAATTTTTTTTTTGTTATTGAGCGAACATGTTTCGTAATTTGAGTGCCATTATCCTTCAGGTACCTAGTATTGGCTATTTCAAAATGTTCAATTACTATTTCGGCACGTCTGATTTTAAATTTGTAGGGTCGTGTAATATGCGCCGAGCCGTGGCTTTGCGGTCGTTTTCAAAAATTGATAACAATTGACCCGACGGTCGGATCGAAGTGGGGTTTTTGTCAAAAGGAAGTTCAAATTGTTCTCTAAATATAATGCCGTACATGCAGTGATGTATTTCATTAAGAAATTGTAGTTGCCTGCATATCGCAACTTTCTACATCTTACCGCGAATGCCAGCACTTGATCGGCGAAGCCGCCCTACACCAAAATGTTATTTTTGTAATTGTTCATGATTATTTCGGCAAAATTTTTCTTGATTCGCGTACCAAGGCCATGAGCTACCCATTCGAGTTGAAATATTTTCTGTATTGAATTTCGTTTTGTTCGGAGGAAAGGATATCAAGCACCAGCAAGCAACGAATAAATCATTTGCGGCCGAGCCGTAGTTTCGGAGTCATTTTCAAAAATTAATAACTATTGGCCTGCACTTCGCACCGATGTGAAATGTTCATTAAAATGAAGTTCAAATCATCCTCTAAATATAACTCCGCATATGTATTATGGTAAAATGATAAGATCGGGTACTTCCTCGCATGTGATAACTTTCGAGATCAGGCCGGCTTCTGAAATGCAGCATTCAACGGCGATGCCGCGTCACACTAAATTGTTATTATTGTCATTGTTTATTATTATTATTTCGTCAAGATTTTTCTTGGTTCGGGATACAAGGTCATGAGCTACCCAATGGAGTAAAATTTTTTCGCAAAAACCTTTTCGTCTAGGCTAGATGCTGTGACGGACGGACGGACGGACAAAGCGAGGACAAAAGCGTCTTCCCGTTTGGAGAAGTGCGCTAAAAATCGTCTTTCTCTGGGCTTTCCATTGATGTGTCCCTAATGTCTGTACCTGGTCAAGTAAGCTAGGCTAGATATTGTCTTACAGTCCAGCAAACACAATAATCGGAATTCATGACGTCACCCTTCACACACTTGTTGATTTTAACATCAGCCAGTATTCATTGCTATGGTGACTCCAGGTATGGTAAGTGAAAAAGTCCTAGTAACGGCTAGTGTTGAAATCAACAAGTGTGTGATCAGTGACGTCATGGATTCCAATTATTGTGTTTGCTGGACTGTAAGACAGAATATCTGACTTGCTGGGCCAGGCACAGACATCAGCGACACATCAATGAAAAGCCCAGAGAAAGTGTTTTTTTTTTCATCTGAAGTATTTTGTTTTGTCGGTCATGGATTTTTGAATTCTTGTGACTCGCCCGATTAAAATTACATTTTCTTGAAAACTAGAGCACCTACAACCATCGGCACTCCCTCAAAAGAGAGCTAAAAGGTCAGGCTGCCCCCAGCTTAATTTTTTTTGTTACCTTGATATTTTTAGTGAAAATTGCGCTGAGTTGTTTTAGCTCGGACACCCTGTGGATGGATACATTTTTTACATGTTCAGTAAGAGACCATATTATATGGTTGCTGAATATAGAAAGACTGTTTTTCTCCAGGATTACCAGTATTTCTCTGGGATTATTTCACAGAATAAAAAATTGAAATGAAATTTTTCAATTTTCACTTCACCTTGTATACTAATTGGTATCAAGCACAGGGGCTTATACTTCTGCAACAATGAATAGATGAGGATGAGCTTGCCGTAAAACAAAAAACCGTTCAAGGAATCCTTTCTTCAAGCAAAAAATCGAATTCGAATATGCCAGTACCTGAATATCTCTTGTTGATTTGAGTGCAGCAGATAAAACGTCCCTTCGCCCGAATCGCACATGCGGCCGGCTTCGAAAGTGAACTTTCCCCCCTTGTACCCGTAGCGCCGTATGTATCGGTAGGGCCAAGTGTACAGCAGGTTGCAATCGTTGAGGTTCCGCAACTGCATGGCGGTCTGAGTCAGCAGCAACGTGTACAGCGTCTTGGTGTCGAGGCCGCAGCGGTCCGAGGCGGCCGAGGAATGTATGCGCACGTGGAAGATGCCCTCGCCGGAGCTGCAGTACAGGTCGTTGTCTTCCTGCATGCTCGTCATCAGAGACACGTCGTCGGGGAAAGCCACCGACTGCAGGTGACCCATCCATTCGTTCTTGGCCTGCGTCGAGAGCGCGCCGAACTCGTAGATGCACGGCGACGACTTGGTGGTCACCGTGAAGTGCGTCGGGCTCGAGCTGGTGATCTTGATGCAGTTCTCCAGGGTTATGATCCGGGACGGGGTGGCTTTCGAAACGTCCTGGCTGTCGTACACTTCCAGGCGCTCGATGCCGAACTTGGATGCCTTGAACAGCAGGCAGTGCTTCTGCTGCCACGTTTTCTAAAAAAAATATTTTTCAAAATCTTGTTTTTTTTTTAATCGGACATAACCTCAATTTACCTTGAGCAGGATCTTGCCCGCGGGCGGCAGCAGGAGGATCCCGCTGTACACCAGCTCATTCTGTTCCATGTTCTTTACGTTTTCGCCTCAAACTGCCTGGAAGGAATGCGGAACTTCGTTATCGCATTCATATCGAGTGACATTTCCTGTGCGTCCTCCTGCCAGGCGGATTTCAAACACCATTGCCGCATTCACCGCGCAAATTCGCATAGTATCATGCTTTTCGACCGAACCGTGCGCTTTTTCCCGTGAAATTATCGCTGGTTTTGCGGAATAAATCGTTTGAAAACTCGAGGAATTCGCTGGTGTCAACGGGAATGACGTTTACTTTGACTTTGACATTTAAGCGTCAAGCCAAGCTGGCAACGCCGCCGCCGCCGCCTTTGCGGTCGGGATGACACTCCTTCGGAAATTCCACAAGAAACTCCGGAAATGCCTGGTTTTTCCACGCTACTGGTTCCGCGTAGCCATCTGATTTGTCATTCGAGAGGTGAAAATGGAATGAGTAGTTTTTTACGGCATTTTTGAGGCAGTTTTGTCGCCGCTCGTGGAAGTTTCTAAAACGCAGGCGGTCTGCAAACTGCAGGCGGGACGCAGGGGCCACTCCGAGGGGGTTGATTTTTTGCACAGAGGTGCTGCTGAAGCCGCAGCATCCCCTCCCCAAAACTCAACCCCCTACTGCCAGCCGAAGGGTAGTTTTGAAGAATTTATCTGAATATCGCCTAATGCAGGCAACCAAGAATACACCAGGCAAAAATTGGACGATATGGGACCACTGGTACTATATCGATTTATTCAATTTTCATACCGACACCTTCACCTGAGAAATACTGTAGGACCCAGTATTCACCCAGAAACTACCCCTCCCCCCTTTCCCCTCACTCCTGTTGAACGATTACAGTAGATGATGGAGATGAAATTGAATTCACCCCCGATCAGGGATGCCAGACGTCCCGTTTTCTGCGGGATTGTCCTATGTGGATTGTCCCGCAATTAGGCATTTCCACATGACGTCACGAGCTCGTCAGTGTTGCCAACCTAGTTGAATTTATAACGTCAAAAAAGTGTTCGGGAACTGCGTGATAATTAGGCATTTCCACATGACGTCACGAGCTCGCCAGTGTTGCCAACCTAGTTGAATTTATAACGTCAAAAAAGTGTTAGGGAACAACCCGCGTTGTTATGATTGTAAAAAAAGTACTTTTTTGAGATTTTGGATACAGTAGGAAGCAAGTTTGTGCGTGATAATTGTTCACGAAACTCTGGCGCTTCGATCAATACTGATAGTTGGAGATGTGCTGCCCCAAATAGCTCAATAAACAAGAAAGTTTGGTGGAGTGCTTAAATCATTTTCGTCGAAAAAAAAGAAATCCGTGGCTTTTTCGGAAAACTAGATTCCTGGAAGAGAAGAGCATGGAAGTATCTCAAAGTTCCAAGAAATGCGACTCAAAGACATCTGGGAAGGAGAAAATATGCCAGTTTATTATCCTGCCGATAAGGTAAAAAGCTGACTAAATTGTTAGAATACAGAATAAATGTGAGATGATTTTACAAATTATCCATTACTGAGCGCCCTTCTGATTTCAGAAAGTATGGCTGTGGCAAAAACTGTGACCTGTGGCGATCGTGAAATGGGAAAATCCAGCGACCAAGGAATTGCTAAGTTGACCACAATGTTACCTCAAATCCTGCTTACAAGAAGAAATTTCAGGATTTTTTAAGCAATGTGTCTTGCCGCGATGAAGCCATCAACTGAAAATTCAAGATTGTCAAGTCAGGTGTACGATTTGGTCAACAGAAGATGAAGATACTCGGAGCCGATCCCATGTGGTTCACATGTGCTTAGATCACAGCAAATATTACAACTATAGTGAAGTAGAAAATGGAAACTATTGTCAATTCAAACATCTAGGCTTGTGAAAGCAATGGAGAAAGCATGGCTAGAGATGTAGAGGCTCGTGTAGAGGGCTCAATGAACGTGAACGTTGGGTTGGAATTTGAAGTGGTTGAATCTTTTTTTTGAGGAAAAAATGAGAAATTCATAGTTTTCTCGAAACGCTGGGGCTCGTGGAAGTACGAGGCATCACAGAATGTATCCCAAAGCGCCAAGAAATGGAGAGGAGGAAGGAAGGAATACACTTGAAAAAATATACGGAGGATGTACCGATAACAATTAGGATGGGTAACTAAATTGCTGTAATACAGTTATGATGTTTGCACAAAACTATCTGTTGCTAAGCCTATCTAGTTTCAGGAAGTACCTGTGTCATGAATTGTGGCCTTCGGCAATCTAAAAATGGAAAAATCTACGGACTGGGGAATTGCTACGTCGACCACAATTTGGAGCCTAGAATCCTCAATAGAACAATAAATATTTGTATTTTTAAGAAATGTGTCTTGACACAATCAAGTTGTAGTTGAAAATTCAATATCGTTAAATCAAGTGTAAAATTTCTGTCAAGGAGGGCTCCGATGACCGAATACATCTTCGGTGGCCGAACAGCTGTTCGAGTTAAACTTCCATGTTTTGCCTCTGTCCATATTCTACAACCGAAGTGAAGACATTTCTGCACTTTTAAAATATAAAATATAAACAAAAACTATTGTTTGTTTCTTTAATCCAGCAGTAAAAGCTGGGCCTCAAGTATTTGGGTGATTGGGAAGCACAAACCGAAGAGGTACATACCTAGCCCCACACAAGGCATATCACTCCAGCAATGCCGGGAACGTAAACCCCCAACATTCAGGTGAGGTTTGGTGGCAAAGTTCATGCCCAATTTTGTCGGAAAATATGAATTTTCACCACTACCCTGTGCAGTTAACCTAACATGTTTGGCTTACTTACTGACAGGCGTCAGGTCCAATCAGAACCCAGTAGCTAAAAAAGCTGCAGCTTTAGATGCTCAATGTAGGGCTACCATGAACGTATCTATAACTGAGAGGTCAGTAGAAGTAGGAATGACAGGACTGTCAGTCTACTGTGACGACACGACTGACAGATAGTTTGCTCGGGTCGTTGACTTTGACAGTTTTTTTAGTACTCGATTGTAAGTTGAAATCTTTGTAATATAATTTTTCCTCTCTGAAACACCAGACACTTCAGTCAGGAGCATAAGACTACGGAGATATATTCTTTGTATTCTCTTCCAGAAGAATACTGGAATTGAATTTGTATTTGTCTTCCTTTTTTTTGTAATTGTTAAATCTAAATAAATTTCAGTAGGTTTGTTTCATATGTTTTCATTTCATAACGATATGTTTCATCGATTTATCGATGTTTTGTGCCGATATTTTGCACATCGATTTAAATTTTTGAGAAATCGATGTTTTGAAACATCAATTTTTTTCTTTTGATGTGCCCATCTCTACTTCAAGAGTTGCTTGCACATTATTGGGCCCAAATTAAGCGACAAAGGTTAAATTTCAAACAAAAGTTGGAATATCATGAAAATTTTCGAAATTCCAGAAGTTCACAAAGATTTCGAAAAATATACTTGCTTTGGAAACTGACACCTATAGTCAAGTTCTTTCTCTACATTCTGAGTTATTTTTGTCGACGATCTATGGTAAATTACAAAGAAAATCACAAAATAGTAATTTTTATGACAGAAAATGGAGAAAACACGCTTTGACATAGTTGGCCATAATTTTGGCCCGAACTAAATTTATTGGAAGTTTTGCACCTGAATATACTTCAAATGGTCTGTTTTATTTTGAGATGGTATTAGTTTGACATCACTGGTCAAATGAATGGCTGCTTTATCCTTCTAGTTGAACCGCATTTTCAATAAAGAAAAATCACTAAACTCTTCTCTGTCATACTTTTAAACATTAGAATGGGCAGTTTGACAGCCCACAGTTCTCCCTCAATATTTCATCTGCAATTTTAAAAAAGAATCACAGAAATCCATCAAAAAATGATAGTTGCAGCTGTACGCTTTTTTATTCTGCATTTTGTGATACTGCAATGAAATTCGGCATATGCAAACTACATAAAATTTCATGTGATTTGACCCGCAGCACTCAAAAATTTGTCCATTAGGGGGCGACTGGGGCCCCCCTCAAAATTTCAAGATGTAAGAATTTTTTCGTGCTGCCATAACCGAAAATGACAATATACGCTCGATGTCCTGCACTGTTATATTCAGAAAAAGATCTAGAGCGGCAAAGTAAAAAGTACACGTGAAATATAAACTAACCTCGCAAAATCATTTACAATTCAAGAGAGATCACGTTTCCAATGTTATAGCTTGAAATTTTCGGTTTGAATCAGTTAAAATTATAAATAATTACTTTGAAAATTGACAATTTAGGGTCATTTTTCTAATATCTGTTGGTACAATTGCAAAATGATTTTTGACGTTTTGTGGCGCGAAGGTTCAAAAGTGATTAATTTATGCCATTTCCTGTGTTTCGTCGTCAGACAAGACACTAGAGCTCAGTGATTTCGGGATTTTTGGGGGATGGCCCTTCTAATTGGGGAGGGGAAGGGCGGTTTTAAGCAAGAAACTTCAAACATAGGACGCAATTTTTCAAATCGGCATTTGACACACAAAAATTTGCATCTAGTAGGTATATGCCTCGTGCCTTGGTGATGGATGGCAAAAGTACAAACTTGAAATGATTATTGCGATATGATCTTATTTATTTGTAATTTTATTAAAAGCAGCTCGAAAAACAATGTATGCTACTCGCGCTGAAAACGGCATAGCATAACTCTCTTACATGCAGCTCTCGGCCTAGGGCCTCGAGCTGCATTCACGTTCGTTATGCTATGCCCGGTTTTCGGCGCTAGTAACATAAAATACTATTCCCATGCGCCATTCAGTACCGCCCTATCTACCGTACAGGACCTGAACAGCTTTGTTCTTGACCATCATAACATTTTTCGTCATGTCAGTTCCATTCTTCTTATAGAAAAAAAATTTCTTTGCCTGGTCAACAAATTGGAAAATAATAATTTTTTTTGGACCACCAATAGATTGTTAGGTTGTTGTTGTTGTTAGAAAACTTTCGCAGTGCTATTTTTCAACAAGGGAGTGACCTCAACTTACCATTATTTTCAACATTACCTTTTTCAATGTTTTATCCCGCTAAGTATGATTATTGTTATACTAATATATAGCTTGAAGTTTTCTTCAACGATGTGGATGATGAAACTGCCTCAGATTCCACCTGGAAGCCGTACATAATAATTTTTCTGCAAGGCCGTCAAATTTGGCATTTTTGATTTTCTATCGGGAGCGGCCAAAATGTCAATACACACTACTCCGCCCGAGAGCACCGGTTTGCTTTAGCGGGAAACGATATTCACGTCTTACTGAAATAAGGGTTGGTGCGGAAGTACTGTAACCGGTGCTCTCGGGCGGAGTGGTGTGTATTGAGATTTTGGCCGCTCCCGGTAGGAAATAAAAAATGCCAAATTTGACGGCCTTGCAGAAAAATTAATATGCACTGCTTCCAGGAATCTGAGGCGGTTTCATTATCCACACCGTTGAAGAAACTTCAAGCTATATATTAGTACAACAATAATCATATTTATCGGGATGAAACATTGAAATAGGCGGTAATGTTGAAAATAATCCTAAGTTGAGGTCACCCCTTCGTTGAAAAATAGAACAGCAAAACTTTTGTTTTCATAATCGAATCAAGGGGATGCGGATTTATCGATGATCACACAAAAACGACTCAACCTTGGACTCTACACTTTTTTTTTGTGGTCAAAAAAAAATTTTTTTTCGATTTGTTGACCAGACAAAGAATTTTTTTTTCTGTAAGAAGAATGGAAATGACATGACGAAAAATATTATGATATGGTCAAGAACAAAGTTGTTTAGGTCCTGTACGGTAGGTAGGGCGGTACTGAATGGTGCATTGTAAAAGCTCTGACATCTTGAAATTTTGAGGGGCTAGGGGCCCCCTAATGAACAAATTTTTGAGTGCTGCGGGTCAAATCACTTGAAATTCTACGTAGTTTGCATATTATGCCAAATTTCATTGCAGTATCACAAAATGCAGAATCAGGGTCACTTCGCTAGCGTACGGCTGCAACTATGAAGAAAGGTTAGAATTTCAAGTTATCATCATACATATGTTCAGTTTCACTTCTGACGTATCCGTTAATATTTTTTTTACCTAAATGACGTATCAAAAATCTATCACAAATATCGTGTAGATGCCAAAATTGTCTTTAAAATGAGCTTTCGTACATAGAAATCGGACGAGCGGTGTCAAAGATTCAACAGATGGAGAAAAAAGTTATGTCTTCATTTTGAAGAGGCCATCAAGGTTACCAGACGCCACAGATCGATGGCCACCAAAAAAAAAATCTTCAACCGGGGATACTACCTTATCGATCCGAACCACTTTTATTCCGTCTTCAGGAATACCGCCACTGGAGCTGTTTTTCCCAGAGAATAGGTTTTTCCCACATAAGCTCCCGGACTAAAATCGTGGTCCCATACCGTCCAATTTTTGTCTGGTGTATTCTTGGTTGCCTGCATCTGGCGATATCCAGATAAATTCTTCAAAACTATCCTTCGGCTGGCAGCAGGGGATTTATTTTTGGGGAGGGGATGCTGCGGCTCCAGCAGCACCTCTGTGCAAAAAATCAACCTCCTCGGAGGGGCCCCTGCCTCCCGCCTGCAATTTGCAGACCGCCTGCGTTTTAGGTAGACCCCCGCCTCGCCGCCAGCTTTTACGACATCGGTAATGCAGGAAGCTGCGCTGTCAGTGTCAGAGTGACAGTGACGCGGCCGGTGGCGCCGCACCTGTATTTGGCGTTTCCCACCAGCTTCGAAGTTTGTTGACAGCAGTTTACAGGTGGGCGAAGAGGTGTGCGGTTGCTGGGTGAAATACGAGACTCAATTTTCGAGCAATTTCGAGCTAAAATGCTCGGGAAAACGCGCGTGGAAATTCAGTGTCGTCTGGAATAAGGACTGCCGTACCGCCGACTCGATCGCGATGAAGCACTTCTTCGGATTTCACCTGAGTTTATTGCTCATCACAGGTAAGAAGAACCTGCGGCGGCCGTTGCCTAGAGAACCGTGTCCACACAGCCCGAGTGTTTTGTTTATTTTACGCTTGCCCTGCATTTTTCTCTTGCCTCATTCCCTCTGCAAACATGCAAGTTTATTGATATCTGGCGCCTGGTCTTCAGCCCAAGACTGAAGACTGAACGTCGCTAGAAGAACGCCTTTGTTGCTTCTTTGTTGGCTCAGTCCCCGCAAAGGAAGATCGTTGTTATTGTATTGTTACCTAAAACAGCAGGAAGGTATGACTCATGCCGGAACTTTTATTCTGCGGCTTTCGGAATTCGGACACCCACCGCAAGGACATATGATTGTGGAGAATTTCGCGATTATTGCACTTTTCCTGGTATTATGTCAAAGTTTCAATGAAAATCGCAAGTCGCACTTGGAAGCGAAATTAATTGCACCTAGGTACCCAATTGTAATTATTATTACTGTGATTGTTTGGGATTACGGCAGCGTGAGTTGGCTGGGTAATTGCAGACAATCGCAATTTTTTTTTAATTGGTGCTTAGAAAGTTTACATTTTTAAGAATTGTGTCTGCTCCACACTTTGCTGATGATGAGGTTTATGGTTTGGCAATTTTTTTATTATTGCTAGCAGCAGGTGTAATACGGCTTAAAAAACCATTACTTCTACCAGTCTACCTACACAGTTAATACCAATTTCGGGTCAATTAACGTGGGCATTCATGAAAATCTCGAAACGGTTGTATCATCAGGATTACTGGTCAACCTTTCGGAAAAGATTCACCTAGTTTCAGTAGATTCAGACAAATAGGAAGCCTCTTACTTGCTTCTTAAAAAGATAAAACTCTGTCATACCTAACTCCGGCAAGGATGGCTTTGATTGAAACAAAATTTCGTATCTATACTACGTTCACTTGTACCGTGATTCTAGTTGGCTGTGAGATTGTGTTTCTAAGTTTCCAAATGTGAAATATAGAAAATCCCCAAAACTTTGCAGTTGGCTGCTCTGGCCGGACCAGTTTTGAAACAATTTTTTGCGTATTTCCTTTGCAGATAGCCGGAACATTTTTGCGGGACGTGATGTCTGACGCTTTTTCACATTTTATTGGAAAATGTAGCAATTTTTCGACCTGTTTTCAATTTTCGCCGATGAACAAATAAATCAAAACAGCCTTGACATTTGACAGTTGTGAAAAATATTCCTAACCTCTCGAAGCCGGTTCAACTTTCGATGCTTCAAATTGAAGAGTATAAAATGCCCTTCGTCTAAAAAAAGGGGGCCCATGCAATCATCAACCCTTTCGCCTCTTCCAGTCAAAAATTCAAGCTAAACCCTGATAGTCGGGGTGGTACGCGACATAAAATAGCAAAATACAGCAAATGAATTAGACGGGATGCCCTTTGGTATGATGACTACTTATACCAAGGTGATTAATTTTCGCCAAGGATGCGTCAACATTTCCCACTTAGAAAAAAAGATGGCGACGATTTTTGACAGGAGCGGATTTTTTATAAAACATGCGTGTGACACATGTTTTCTCACTAATTTTGAACTCCTGAATACGAATATGGAGTTTATTTTCACATTGGGAATCAACTTGACCTCATATTTCACATCTGAAAACCGCAAAAATAGCACTCTCGCTAATTTTTGAACTGAAAATTTTATGTATCATCAACGGCGATTTCCAGCCTTGAGCTGGCTGTATAGATCCCATAGAACATGTTAACAGTCTAAGTTCTGCAAAATAACTCTTCAAATATCGCCAGGGTTCGCCTCAAATCATACCAAAAATGGGCGCTGGGAGCACACTTTGCTGCGGCTGGATGGGGAATGTAAGTGTGAAAGGAGGAATGTTGTGCAATATGTTTTACTGTTTATGACATACCAAGCATTCATCAACATACCATAGGGATTTGAAACAAAATATCGTACAAACAAATTTTCATGATTTGTTAATAATTTTTTTTATGATAGGTATAATTGATACCAAAAAACGTGGCTCTGATTTTGATGATGTTCTTTATCAAGGTAAGTATATCAAGAGACCTTTCTCACCTGGAATAACCACCCTAGCTCAAAGTTTCATATAATATAAAGCATTTTCGTCAGATCCGCGATTGCCAAACATCAGAAAAGCGTCTATTAATAATTTCAAAGTCCTTCTTTGAACTTGTTCTGGAATGCAACATACGGCTGATGGTTAAGCTTTGGCTTAAGTTTTCTGTCTCGCCCGTGAACTCATTCAGGTGTCTGCTGGACTGGATATGCACCAACGGCAAAGGTTCAGTAGGACCTTCAGTGTTATTCGTATTTCTTTGGCACCAACTTCAAATTTGTTGTCTTGTGTGTGTCAGAATAATGCGAGAATGAAAGTAACGAGCTATTAATGGAGGCTCAAAAGCGTCTAGGACGTGAACAAGCCAAAGAGCATGAAACATACACCATGTATCATAGGTACCATAGTTGCAAAATAAGAGTCGTAATGTTGAAAAGGTCTTGGTGCCTACCTGATCACTTTTCCATATGTTTTCCACGTCCGTTTTCTATGCCTGTCCACGTCCTAGGTGTTTTTGCGCCTTGACTGATGATACTATAGTTCCATTCTCGCCAATTCCAACACACACAAGACAACAAATTTTAAATTGATAATAACACTGAAGATCCTACTGCCCTTCGCCGTTGGTGCATATCCAGTCCGAAAATCTCTAGACACCTGAATGAGTTCATGGGCGAGATAGAAATACTCGTAGAAAACTTTGAACCAAAGATTCACCATCAGCCGTATGTTGCATTCTAGAACAAGTGTAAAGACAAAACTTTAAAATCAAAAGACGCTTTTCCAATGCTTGGCAACCGCAAGTCTAACGAAAAATGATTTAATTCTGAGTCGCTATACCGAAACTTTGAGCTAAGGTAGTTGTTTCAGGTGAAAAAGGTCTCTTGACTCGTCTCTTGATGTATTTACCTTGATGGAAAACATCATCAAAATCAAAGCAACGTTTTTTAGTATTATTGAAAAAAAAGTTATCAACAAATCATGAAAATATATTTTTTTGGTTTTTTATCTGAAATTGTCATTGTATGTTGATATATGTAAGCTTACTATATAAAACAGTGAAATGTATTGCAAAACATTTTCCATTTCACACTTACATCCCTTAAATCAGTCGCAGAAAAATGTGCTCCCAGAGCCCATATTTTGTATGTTTTGGGGCGCACCCTGGCGATGTTTGTAGACTTATTTGGCAGAACTTACACTGTTAACTTGTTCCGTGGGATCTATTTAACGAGCTCAAGGCTGGAAATCGATGTAATTGGCATACAAAATTTTCAATTCGAAAATAAGCGAAAGTCTGCTATTTTTTCGGTTTTCAGATGTGAAATATGAGGTCGATTTGATTTCTGATGTGAAAATAAACTCGATATTCGTGTTCAGGAGGTCAAAATTAGTAAGAAAACATAGCCCACATGCCTATGTTTTACAAAAATTCAGGTCCTGTCAAAAATCGTCGCCATCTTTTTTTCTGAGTGGGAAATGTTGACGCATCCTTGGAGAAAATGAATCACCTTGGTATGAGTAGTTATCATGCCAAAGGGCATCCCGTCTAATTCATTTGCGGTATTCAAAATCGTAGCACCCCGACTATGAAGAATTATAGGCGATACAAGGATCGCCGTGCAGTCTGTCATTGGCAAAAGAATTTACGTGTAAAAAGTAAATTAAACCAAATTTCAAAAAACCCAGCCGCTCAAAGTTGCGTATTGGACCGAAGTTGATGTTAGTTCCTTCAATTTGCAATTTGGTTTCGTTTTTGGGCTTTCCGGGACGAGTTTTTGTCGACTCTGAATGGGCCGCCGTCAAGATGACTTAGATTTGCGGCCGCCCCGTGCTCTTTTGGTGTCTACATGACGGTAACACAGCTCTGCGTCCCCCTAGTCGTACTTCCACATAGGACCAGGTCAATTTTCCACGATTTTAATATCAATTTGATAAGAAATATAACTTCACTTCCAGAAAAGTCAGTTTCACACCAGGTGAAAAGGCGGCAAGCCTACAATGCTAAAGTAGAAAGCTTGCCCAGCCAACTAGAGTCACAGTACAAGTGAACCTACTATCACTTCTACCGTGATGCTATTTCTAGTCGGCTGTGAGATTTTGTTTTTAAGTTTCCAAGGGCCGTGTGAATAAAAAAAAGCATTTGCTTTTGCTAGGAGTTGCTAAGGAAAATTTGCTTAGCAATTCCTGAGAAAGTCGAAGTGAAAGCAAAAGCTACTTTTCATTCACACGGCCCCAAATGTGAAATATATAAAATCCCCTTAAAAATCCCCTTAAAAAACCCAAAACTTGCAGTTGGCTGCTCTGGCTTCATTCGGCAACAATAATTCACGAAGAGACACGAAGTCGCCCGGACCAGTTTGAAACACATTTTTCGCGTATTTCCTCTGCAGATAGGCGGAATATTTTGGCGGGACGTGATTTTCAATTTAATTGGCAAATGCAGTAATTTTTCGATCTGTTTCTAATTTTCGCCTACGGACAAATAAATCAAAGGAGCCTTGACATATTTGACAGTTGTCAAGAATATTTCTGACCTCTTGAAGAAGGTTCAACTTTCGATGGTTCAAATTAAAGAATATGCAACTCTTCGTCCGAAAAATGTGCCCCATGCAATCATCATCCCTTTAGCCTGTTCCAGTCGAAAAGACACGCCAAGCCCTGAAGAATTACAGGCGATACAACGATCGCCGTGCGGTCTGTCATTGGCAAAAGAATTTACGTGTAAAAAGTTGATTTAAGCCAAACTTCAAAAAACCCAGCTGCTCAAAGTTGCGTATTGGACCGATATTGGTCAGTTTTCCAAGATTTTAATTCCAATTTGATAAGAAATATAACTTTGGTTTTAGAGAAGTCAGTTTCACACCAGGTGAAAAGATGGCAAACCTACAATCGAGTTTGCCCAGTCACCTAGAATCACAGTAGAAGTGAACCTACTATACATGTTCTACGCTTGGCTTCAATACCTATTATCCGTTTCACCCTTATTTGCCACACACAAAGCTATGTAAAAATTTTGTTACGTTGGTATCCCTGACACACACAAGTGGTTTCACGCAGTGAAGGTTATGTAGCTCTGACATTGATAATTCAAAAATTGATTCTTTCAAAGCTGTCAAACCGACTTCTCACTAATATCACCACGATGATACCGTGATGACGCCGTGCCGTGAAAAAAAAATCGCTCCAGGGGCCCTATTTTCGGTGCACATGTGAACTGTTCCTATAGGAACTGTTCCCTCAAAAACAGGGGAAGCGGCATTTTCGGGTACATTCACGCGTGATCACGCCTGTTCTCCTAGGAACGACCGAGAGAACAACTCATTCCCCGCTTATGTCAATCAGAGCACACTCGTTCTCCTAGGAACGACCGAGAGAACAGCTCATTCCCTGCTTATGTCAATCAAAGCAAAGGACTGCAAATAGTCTAAATTGAAAATCACTAAAAAAAGCACATTGTTCATAGGTTGGCAACGCTGAATGCACCAAAAATACAACCAAAACAATTGCCAAATGACAGATGATAGATATAACTTTGACAATTGAAATTCTCGTTCGGCGTCTTTTCAATAATTTCAATTTTACGTTGCAATCTCCAATTTTTCGAAAGTTTCTTGAAATAATTTGGGTAAAATGGATCCATTGAACGCGGCATTGGCGGTCCATGTAATCGCGGACTTGGAAGCGGCCGAAGAAGATGCGCGCCAACCCGGCAAACGATTTGTGGACGATAATGGGGAGAATCCTTTTAAGGAACTTTCCGAAGTGCAGTTTGTGCAGTATTTCCGCGTGACACAAGACTTGGCCCGGCACATCACAGAACTAGTCACGCCATTTATCCCAGTACCCGGGGAAGGAAGCCGGCTGACCGTAGCAAGTAAAGTAGGTACCACGTTTGGACAATCAAGTACCTACCAAAATCCTGTTTTTCCTGATACAATAATATGACGTTATGAGTTATGATATCAAGTAGCAATACACAGGGAGGCTAGAAGACCCGTTGGTGTTATTTTTGAAAGTCTTAAAAAATTACAATTCGATTTCAAATATCATTATGACAGCTGACAGCCAAGCTTCGACATTACACGGACATGTACGAGGTGTGTACGAGTATAGCCGAAAAGTGGACACGAAAATACCACTTTTAGAACCGGGGAACTGATCACTTCACCGGCGTTCCCCGGTGATCGCCGGGGAACAGATCACGTGTACCGAAAATAGGGCCCCAGGGGTCTAGCCCAAGGAAGCAAGAGGAAGTGGCGCAGGTGAATTTTTATTAAAAACTAAAACATGAATTGCTTGACTCCAAGTCAAACTTGAGCTGAGAGTGAAGGAACCGTAAGTTTTTACTTACCCCAAAAACTAAATCGGTCCATCCACCGTCATGTTTTCGGCCCGTGTCTGACTGTAGGCGCTCAACGTGCTGAATATGCCGCAAACTTGCATTTTCGGTTGATGCAGGATGATTCATATGGCATCTTGAAAACTGATTTGACCTAACATTGTCAAAATTTGTCAATATACTGATGAAGTTTTGTCAGTGTGCTAAACCCAACAGAACAATATTGTTACGAGCGGCGATCCCGTGCATTCTGGTAAACACGCGATCTTTCTAGATTCTTCCATCCATTTTGTCGCGGTGTAGATACAAGTGCGGAGCTCTCGACATTTCCAGAAGTATACGCGATGGCTTGGCATCGGGAATCTTCGACGCTCGATCAAGACACATCTGCTCATTTTGGCGGAGGCGCCGGCAAGCACGGCAGAATTATACGGGTAATGTGCAAGATTTTTCGGGAGTCGCATGGAAACCGTATGGAACATTCGAGATAAATTGGTCTAACCTATACAAGGCATCAAGCGTCGTCCCACGAGCAATATTGAATTGGAATGCGAAGTGGTAGCGAGCGGATTAAAAGTCAGTAGTAATCACAGCGATATACCTAAGTAAATTATTATTGTTGGCGTGTATTTATTGTAGCACGCAGTAATAAACAGTGTGTGTGTTTTGAAACGATCGTCTCAATTATAATCGAACCCGTACGCGACATGCGTAACAATATTATAGCTTACTGTGTGGCAAATAAAGGTGAAGCCCTCCACGGGTGAAACGGATAATAATATGCTTGTATAGGGCATTTTTTGGAATTTGGAAATACTTTCGATTTCGAATAACCTCCATCTGCGGCGGGCGTCCAGTATTATTGCTGGGCCTTCAATATTGCACCCCACTGGCGAGTCTTACGAAATCCGAGAGAATTTATAGAAAATGACCTCGAAAATGACTCTGCATCAGTAATAGTCCAGTCAAAATATGTTTTAACCGGAAATAAATTCGGAAGTTGACGAAATTTGGTGGATCGATGCAGAATTTAACGTGGAATAACATACTGAAATTCCCGAAAATTCCAAGGCTTGGCTTTTTTTCTAGGACCAATAAAAGAGCGCCATCCTTGTAAATTTTCGATTTTTTCTGAATAAGTTTTAACTATCACCTTTAGATCACAAAAACCAGCAAAGCAAATGTAGCCTATTAAATTCTCAAGATATCAGTATTAAATTCATCACTTTGTGATCAATAGTCTCTGAGATACAGCGTCTGCTAGAACGCATCGAAAATGGCTCAAAATTTATTTCCGCATTTCATGTAACAATTTGCACAATGTCAGTTCAGGGGCTGTAACGTGGACAGCAAATGTGCGGATTTTAGTGTGTTTTACATTTTCGGAAAGCCAATTCAATATTCGGTACCACACTTTTGTCTAGAAGTCGCCAACTTTGAAATGGTACTTTTCCTCGACCTTTGAAATCGATACTTGAAGTCCCGAAGATTCCCCAAAAATCGATTATTTTCATACCATGCCATTTGCTTAGTTTTTCAAGTATGTAAAAACCATCTAGAGAATATGTGGAGGATTGAATACCGAAAAAATAACATGTTTCAGAATCTTTTTCCTCGTGATGGTTCCCGAGTTATATGGGTTGAAAGACTAAAACGACCTATTTGGAAAAAAAAAGATTGGTAGTTCGGGCACTAACTGCTGAATACTGTACGGACCTTGCATTTGAGGTGTAAGATGCCACTTGGCAGACGCGGAAAGTACAAAAGTATATTCACTACGTCTGCTGAGTGGCATTTTGTATCATCAAATGCAAGGGCCGTACAGTATTCAGCAGTTAGTGTCCGGACTACCTATATTTTTCTCCAAAGAGGTCGTTTTAGTCTTTCAACCCATATAGCTCAGGAACCATCACTGGGAATTTTTTTTCGAAACATGTTATTTCTTTGGTATTCAATTCTCCACATATTTCCTGGATGGTTTTGCTCTACTTGGAAAATTAGAAAAATGGCATGGTATGAAAATAATCGATTTTTGGGGATTCTTCGGGACTTTAGGTATCGATTTCAAAGGTCGAGGAAAAGTATCATTTTGAAGTTGGCGACTTCTAGACTAGAGTTTGATACCGAATGTTGAATTGGCTTCCCAAAAATGTAAAACACATCGAAATCCGCATATTTTCTGACCACGTTACAGCCCCTGAATTGACACTATGCAAATTGTTACGTAAAATCCGGAAATAAATTTTGAGTAATTTTCACTGAGTTTTAGCAGGCGCTGTATCTCAAAGACTATTGACCACAAAGTAATGAGTTTAGTACTGATATCTTGATAATTTAACGGGCTACATTTGCTTCGCAGGTATTTGTGTTCTAAAGGTAATAGTTTACAAGTTATTAGAAAAAATCGAAAAATTTCAAGGATTGCGTTCTTTTATTGGCCCTGAAACAAAATCCAAGCCTTGGAATTTTCAGGAATTTCAGTATGTTATTCTACGTTAAATTCTGCATCGATTCACCAAATTTCGTCAACTTCCGAATTTATTTCCGGTTTGGCCAGATTTTTGCTTAATTTGACTGGACTATAAGGCATGCAATATGTAAAATTTCCTCGGAAATTTTATGTTACAGTCGAGGCCCTCTCCTCGAAGTTACGACATAATATTTTGTTTCTTTTTTTTTGATGAGTTTTGATACACCCTGTATTCTCATTGAGCAGCGAGTGAGGGGCATATGACAATTTTGATTGATTGATTGGTTAATTTCCTAGTTAATTTATTCATTCAACACACATCGACTTTGGTGTTCAACAGCTCAGAATTTCACAAAGCATCTGGTTATCGTTTTAAAAATCATAAAATTCGTTTTTTCCCCCAAAAATCACCAAAAAGGTAAAAAACCATTGTTTAAAAAAATTGTCGTTAAACGTCATTGAAGATAATTTTGATATAATTCATGTGAAATTGCCTTGATAATGCAAAAAAAATTATCTACTCAATTTGTTCCAAATCTGCATTATTAGTTAAAATATAAGAATATATGCCATTATTATACCGGGTGGTCATTTGAAAACTACCCGCGATAACTCCCGATTCCTAGTGGAAATGTTTTCGAGCAAAAACAAGTCGATTTTTGTATCGAGGGGGGCGGTTTGTCATAGTTATCTATCAGCCTGCCAAATTGTGAAAGAATCCAATCAGTGGCGTAGAAGTTATGAGGGGTCACCTCAAGTCAACTTTTCTTTGGATGCTTCTAAATTATTGACCCTCATAACTCTTACACCACTGGTTGAATTCTGTCAAAATTTGGCAGGTCGGTAGATAGTCTCAATAAATAAGTGTATGCTGAATTTGAGTTATTTTCAACGAAACGTCACTGAGTACAGTTTTTTTTAATCCGAAAAATGTCAACTTTGAGGGGCAGTAAATGGCAGTATCTTTGTTATTAGGCCGAACTTTGCAAAATGGTTTCAGTCATATTTTGACGAGATCTATCCACAGTTAATTTTTTTGCTATCATCGCTGAAACACCCTGTATTGGCGAATTTCTATCTTAAACCCCCTCGCCCCCCACCCACTCCAACTTTGAAATTTCAAATGACACCCCACCCATTTTGCGATACATCAAATTAAACAGAAATCAATTATCTTTTTTGAAAAATCTTTATACAGTTTTTAACCCCACCCCCGAGCCCACCACCCTTCTTCCCAAAATTCTCCGAGTGTCCAATTTAATCTGGAATTTAATATTCTTGACCTCTCAATTCTCTCCAATGCTGTCAACGTCATACTGCACATCATCGAAAGAGAATTTTTTTATGGAAAAAGTACCACCCAAATTCACCCCTTCGCTCCCCCCACCTCACCTTGAAAATCCAAAATGACAATACCTACTTTGTGATACATCAAATTGAAGAAAATTGAATTCTTCTCAAGAACAAAATTTTTTTGAAATTTTCAAACCCTCCATTTCCCTTCTAAAATACTCCGAATGTCCAACTTAATGGGGAAGGGGTTGAAAATTGAAAAAAAAATTGTTTCCAGGAGAACTCAATTCCCTTTAATTTGATGTATTTGTTTTGTTGAATTTTGAAGTTGAGGTGGGAGAAAGCAATGGGGTGAATTTGGATAGCACTTTCTCCACCAAAAATTCTTTTTTCGATGCTATCTAGGATGATGCTGACTGAACTAAAGGGAATTGAGGGATCCAGAATAATTATTGGGACACTTGGAAAAATTTTAGGGTGGGGTTGAAAATTTTGAAAATAATTTTTTTAGAAAGTAAATTCAATTTTCTTCAATTTGATGAATCGCGATCGCAAGGTAGGTGGTGTCATTTGAAATTTCAAAGCTGGGGTGAGCGGAGGCGAGGGGATTGAAGATAGAAATTCGCCAATGTATGTTTCAGATGCCCCCCTCGATATAAAAATCGACCTGTTTTTGCTCGAAGAAATATCGACTAGGAATAGAGAGTTATTGCAGGTGGATAGTTTTGAAATGATCACCTGGTATAGCATTTTTAGAGAAAAAGGAAAAAGCCAAAAATCCTCGCAAAAATTTCATTAAAAAAATCGACCGGATGACTGACATTTACAAAAATATTTTGGAATATCGAATAATTATGTAAACTTCCAATTTCCGTCTCTAAACTTGGTAATTTCATTATTTTTTCACCTGGTTTTGGCAATTTAATCAAGTTAGGATTATGCCGCTCCAAGTTTTAAATAACGATTATATCCTAACTTGAGATTGGATGGTAATTTTCTAGTGTAAATTATAGCTATTTACCTCGCTATTTACGTAAAAATACGTGCGAATGTTATCCTAACTTGAGACAGAATGATAATTATTGTCTTGACAAATTACCCGCACCACTCAGTGCCATAAAGTAGTATTTTGGGATCGAGGCATATACACTATTTTATATAAAATCCGTGTAAGTTCTTGATTTTATAATTAATTGTTACTTATTTATTGTATTATTTTCAGTTTCACTGCCTTGAAAAAGACCTCACTACGAGGTAGAAACGTTGGCAATATATAAATAGAAAAAAATTATATAAAAGCTGTGGCGGTCTGTTATTCCCGAGAAACCAAAGAGATACTGTTGAATGACCAGACAAGAAGTAGGATCACCTAATGATATTTATTGCTTAATATTCAATAAATGTTCAAAATATTTGCTGAATGTTGGTGCAATATTCCACCTTAATATTTTTCTAATATTTGTAACGAATATTTTGTAAACATTTATAGAATGTTGTAAATATTCATCAACTATTACCACATACTTTCAAAACATTTCGTGCTGTCTGGGTTATATTACAGAATTAAATTTGAAAGTCACCCATCCCATTCGCAATAATTCACCCCAATTTATGACTTATGACAGCAGACAGGGTATATCATAGGTATACGTTTGGAGCGTCTATCGCAGATTTCAGAAATTCTTGAAATTTTACCAGGAGCTACTCTTTGGGGATCGAAAGTTGGTTATATGGACGTATAAAATACTCAGGATACACATTTAAAAATAAAGGATTTATATTAAAGTAATCTATTGTAGAACAGAACAAACAAAACAAATAAAAACACAAATGCAACTTAGTTCAGTGCCTATGGAATATACTACTTAATTGTAAAAGAAATAATACAAAAATGAAAAATGTATAACAATCATGTAAAATCCAACAAAAAATATAAACAGTTCATTGAATTCGTTTTTTGACCTTCGATTGAATCAATTTCTTTTCAGTAATTAGGTAGGTACTTGGGTAGGTACCTAGGGTGGGCAGTGGAATAATCATAACAATATTTTGGAAAATTCATAAACCATGAACATGCGAAACAAACGAAACTAAACTAATATATAGATACACGAATGTGTTTAGCGTTCTTCGTTTAATGTTTACGAAATGTATACATAAAAAATACAATGTTATACAGTATACAGTCATGTGAAATGAACAGAAGAAACAATGAGAAAAACATAGAAAATGCTCAGTTCAGTTGTAATAATTACCTGGCAATGGAATGTGGAAATATTTAGAAAAACAAAAGCAAATGAAACTAAACGAAATAGGAACACAATATCAACTCTGCAGTGGTGATAAAATGTAACAAATGGAACAAAGGATACCTACAATGTGATACAGCCATGTGAAATAAACAAAATGAAACAATGAAAAACACAAAAACTCAGGTCAGTTTGACGGATTGTGTTCGAGACCGCTTTCAGTGTCAAAAAGTGTCCACTGGTTAACCAAAGTAGACTCGAAAGTAGTAAAGTAAAGTGAACGTTATCTGTTCCAAAGCGTAGGTGCCTGTCATCCGGTTTTTAACAGTACCAGATAACAATTTAAGCCGAGGTAAAACTAAAACGGCACGGTAGGTATCTAAGTTGATAAGCCACCCCAGAGAGTGTTATCGGCTTCTTTTTCACACGTTAACAATGTTACAAAAACAATAATAATTTATACATGAAACCTTGTGAATTCAATTCCGAGATTCTCTTTCGAAATTATAATTATTGATCACAAGTCATACTAGGACCTTCCGCCCTATAACATCTACGTTAATTTCCACGTCACCAGCAACAAGGTACCACGGGACTGTCGGTGGCAAAAATACAGAATTTGTGTACGGATTTCAAAAGATGAAGAGTGATGTTAATTTAAACAAAGCGCATATACTCTTGGCGAATGGTCGGAAATCGCAACAATTTAATTGCGAGCAGACTGAATTTAAATTTGACCCTCTATTGTCCCCTGAAAACTGTCAACCTATTTTTCTTCCGTCTTTTTCTACAACGGTACTCGAGTAGTGATCAGGCCAAATATCAACGTGAAAATCGCTTATCGTTTACGCATTTTTAATGAAACACAAGTAATAGAGGGAAAATAAAGCAACGCAATAGGCGAAATATCGCCGGGCTCACTTGACCAAAACGCAAAGCGGTACAAACGGTGACGGCTTCCTGACGGCCGCGATCGACAATTTGTCGTACGCTGAGTCTTCCAGAGTGCGGGCGATGGCTAGACTCGGTGTCGCAGGAGATGGGGGTCCACGCTAGTGCGACAGGACTCGCCGGGCGGTTTGGAAAATCTTGCGCTCAAACCAAAGGCGGTAGCAAAAAAACTGAGTGGTGGGTAAAAGAAGAAACCTACAACAATTCAGTCAACTCAGTATCGACTCCAACTCGAAAATATAACAAAAAGGGCAACCAAATCAGTTTTTACTTTACCTCCAGGTGACAGACGGTTTCGTTTGATGCGCCAGGTGTGGTTGTACTTCTCTAGACGGCGAAACAATGCCTACTTCGAGTCCACTACCCTAATGATCCGACGTTCGCCAAATGAACCCGCAAAACAGGCGGTTTCTGGCTTCGAACTAACACAATTTCGAAGACCACTCGAACGGCAAAAACGTGGATGTACAGCACACAACTAAGCGACAGCTCCAATGCGAGTTTCAAATTGAAAAGGAAGAAGTAGCTACGTCGCTTCGTTGTATCAGATTCTACCCACCGGCGCGTTGGGTTAGTTCTTATCTATAGCCAATTGGAGAAAGGCACGCGGAACTTGTTTGTCGGAACGGCCACCGCAAGATAACGAAGTTCCCCAAACTACTAGAAAATAAACGACCGGACAGAACTGGACTGGCCCAATCGGTCCAAGTACCAAAAACAAACAGAAGCAGAAAACGGCGTAACACAATCTCTTGCATGCTTGTCGCTCCCTGCATCAAATTTTCTTCTCTTGGCTTTCGAACAGCCTAACCTCGAGCCGAACACTCTCAACTCAGCGCCGGCTGATCTCCTTCCAAACCAAAGCTCAGCAGGAACTTTCTTCGCTTCTAGTGCCATTGTTGGGCTTTTGTTTGTCAGAAATGTGGCGGAATAAGTTGCCTCACCCCACATGTTTTTGTCCATGCCTGCCTCGAGACCCATCGACCGGGCCTTGTCCAACAGCGTCCGATTCATCCGTTCGGCTACTCCGTTTTGTTCGGGGGTGTATGGAACTGTAGTTGAGAGCTTGATTCCTTGATACAAAACGATTTCGTGGAACTTGAAATAAGCAGCTGGTAACAAAATACAACACGCCTTGTCAAGCGACACCTCGAGTTTGTAATCTGTAGCTGGAGTGTTAGTTTGAAAACTTCCCACGCCCGATTTCTTCCAATTTTTTTTTTCCAAAGTAAATCCCAAGACCGGTCTATTTTATTATTTAAAGGAGACAAATGACTAGCGTGAATTTAATGTTTCACCCCCCTGAGGCAGGATGGCCGGTGGCCACCCTTTCATAATTTTTGAATGGGAATAGGGGTCGAATAGTACATCATTTTCAAGGCCTTCGACTACCGTTATTTTAGTACAAAAAGAAATAAAATCAAGGCAGAATAATAACCATTCGTGGAAAATTTAAATGAGAATAGGTGTCGAGTAACACAGCATTTTTTGAAGGCCCTCCAATTCTCTTTATTTTGATGTAGAAAGAACAAGATCGAACTACCTGGTTTCAAATTGAATTTTTTTTAATATGAAAATGTGAGTTGGAGAATTTCTGGCTTTAAAAAAATTGGTAATCCTTATTCAAAATTTTTAAAAGGGCAGCCCTAGGGGACGAAACAAGAACATTGAATTCATGCTAATCATATGTTCACCTCGCATATAAAATCGACTTGTCTTGGGATTTCTTTGAGAAAACATTTTTCAGATAAGAAATCGGGAGTGGAAAGTTTTCAAATTAACGAAGTGATGGGCATATCAAGCAACACGTCGAGCTTCTTTCTCATGTTTTTTTTTTGTGAATACAGAGTTGAATTAGTTATTGCTATTTCTTTATTAACTTTATTTCTGATGCAGGATATTGCCAAGTTTGATTGAATAAACGCGGAGAGAAATGAATGGCGTTGATTTGTTTGAACGGCTTAGGAATGGCAGGCATCCTGTTTGCTTACCGTCCACTTGGATTCGCGTTTAAAAGATTTTTTTTTTGCGGGCAGTCGAGTTTGATGAATGACTAAAACCGATAATTTGACAAGTAACCGCCGTTCACTGGAAATTTTTTCGCAAAGTGTAATCGAAAACCTCAAAACAACCTATAAAACACGGCATCGTAAACTCCGGCAGTCTCGTAGTAAATATGCGGTGTATTGTACTGAATCACTGCAAAAATGCATGCTGAATAACAATAAGATTGTGTTGAGCTATCGTTGTTCCGGCAAGGTCACACAGTGGGTAAGTGCACGCAGTTATTGTCACACACTAATCCCGACATTATTGATACATTAAAGTGATTCTTATGTAAGAAAACCGAGGGAAAACAGCATGGCAATATTTATGTTGACTCAAGGCGCATTTTTCAAAATTTTCAAACATTTCAGCTCCAATTGTCTTCGAATATTTCACACACTTTTTACCGTCCCCCGGCCGATGCAGTTGACTTTCTCTAACGGTCAATTGTTTCTCCGTTCATTCATCACGGCGCTGATAACATTCAGTTTTTACTTTACCCAGACCGAACGTGTGAAAATACGTCGTGTTGCTTTCTGTGCAAGAGTGGCATGGAAATGGTAAAAATGGCCGGCTGAAAAGACGTTGAAACTCCGGAAATGTCGACTTGGTGGATGGAGTGTCTATAGGGTTTTAATGACCGTGTGTTGGTAGAATAAAGAAAGAAAATGTAGGAGACACGGACGCTTGCACATCCTAAAGCGTTCCATGTACCGGGATGGATGCAATAATTTTATCCTTTGTGCACGTATTAATGTGTCTTGCAAATTTTCTAAATATGTAATAATTTTGAAAATAATTTATAGTCATGAGCGAAGTGACTTTAGCTGGGTTGCTGCTTGCACGTAGAAATAGTGAAACAACGTGTTTTATATTATACTTGCGTAAAAGTATATTATACTTGAATGAGTAAAAGTTAAAATTATAAATAACGTCAGAGTTTCGTAACGAAAAGTCTGTAATGAAGTTGATTCAATGCAACATGATCTGCTAAGATTCGAATGGGTCTTGGAAGATGAGGCGCCTCGTCTAACGGTCACGGTGTCAAATGTCATTGCTCCATTTCTTGACCTGAAGTGGCTTCTTATGGATATCGAGATGGATGGGAACCATGAGAACTTTCTTGCCTTGATGGGTACACAAGCCATCATTCAGTAGACACGGCATGACAAATCGCGTGGGCGTTGCTGAGCAGGTACAATACCCCCATACCCTAATCGTGCCTTGCCAGTACAGGGTGATCTGTACCACAATCTGAACATCGATTTCAAAACTATCCGTTCGAAACCCGACAGCCTTGAATTGAAACGGTCCGTTATCATCGGCGAATTGTGCAATTCACGCCGCACAAATTCGTACAACTTTTTGCGAAATCTTTCACGGTTTAACGAACGATTAGGCTTGGACGACAACAATGGGGCATAAGCCCGAGATGGCATAACGGTGATCCGCCGAACCATTCGGATATGAAATATAGCGGATTCATATTCTTGCTGCTGTAGTTCCGCATCTCGTTTTTATATCCTCTTTTTTTTTGCCGCTCGTATCCATTCTCCCAGACGTTATCATAAAAATATAATAGCGAATAGTTGGAGGTTAATGTTGTATGTGTTTGCGTTTGCATCCGGAATTAATGATAGGTTCATGTGATGGGCTTTTAAGGTCACGATTAATACCATAATTCAATTAAGTATACACACATAACGATGCCCACGCAACAAGAGAGAAAACCTTCAAATTTTAAAACTATACCGTTCTCTACTGGGTGTTTTATCTATTAATAGATGTGTATTTTTTGCAGTTTATTATGCTTCACCTGGATTCAGCTCGGGGCCGTCCAAGAACCCGGAGGCGTTCTTCAACGACGCCTATCTGAGGATTTCGAATTTGATGTCGCTGAGGAAACTGACGGGGCTGGGATTCAGGACCTGCTCAGGTAATTAAGGAGTACAGCAAAAGGGTATAATTAATAGAGAATGTAAGAGAATAAAATGAATATTCTAAAATCTTCAACATGTTCATAGCTCCTATTTATTCCTATCAAAATCATTACTTGATGAGCCAAAAGTTGGTTCTAGGGGAGGCTGTTATAGGATCTTTGAATCAGACACCGATTGTGGCATCCTGTCGCTTTGGTGCTTTCGACTACTCAGCTTATTTAGGGTCAGTTATGGTGCTTTTCCTCAGATAGTCGTTACAATTGCTCGATATTCTTGATGACCGTCACTGTCTTCAGTTGTATAATATGCCTGTTACCTACTTGTCTACTATGAAGCCGGTTTCCTTTCCCCATCAGGTAGTTTTAGCTACGTAGCCTATGAACATGACTTTGAATGCCATGAACACGGTTGTCTTCAGTAATGATGAATTTTTCTGATATTCAACTTCTATGTTACCTCTGCTGAAGATAGAAAACCTGGTCCTGTAGAAGCTCATTTTGAAGCCTCACAACGTTGTTTCCTCTCCAGATGACCTGCGGATAGTCTTCGTGTACAATTTGACGTTGTCACATCGTGTTCACATTTCACAAAGGCGCTGGTGTTAACATGTCTACTCATCGATAACCTAGTGGCCTTTTCTGAGGTCATACTGTTCTTTCCTGGCTCATTCTGAGGTCCTACTGCTCTCCCCTCAGAAGGTTTTTTCTTTCTCGGATTGTTACCGGGTTTTATATTTATATTATGATGATCCAACCGTTTCAAGGTCGTTGGTGTCTACATATTTTCCACTCTTCGATAACCTACTGGCCTTTTCTGAGGTCATATTGTTCCTTCTTCAGCTCTGTTTTTCTAGTGGCCTTCGCCGAGGTTCTGCGCTTCTCTTTCAGGTGGTCCTACGTCTTGATGACCTAGTGGCCCCTTCAGAGATCCGATTGCTCTCCCCCCCCCCAGATGGGTTTCTTTGAGATTTTCTTCTCTTCTCAAATTATTACTGTTTTTTTAAATGATAGTCCAACTGTTTCAAGATCATTGGTGTCTACAAATCATCTACTCCTAGATGATCTAATGACATTTTCTGAGGTCCTAGTCCAGTCGTTTTAAAGCCATTGGGGTCTTCAGATCTTCTACTCCTAGATTATCTAGTGACCTTTTCTGAGGTTCTACTATATCTCCTCTACCGGGTGGGCCATAAAAAACCGTGCTCGGAATTTTTCCTTCTAAAATTTTTATTTCGCCACCGATTTTATCAAACTTTTCAGCATTGGCTAGTCAATTGAATAGGCTATCATTTCCAGATTTCAAAATGGCCGACATAATAAAATTCAAGATGGCAGAAACAATTAAAAATAGGCCTTCATCTGTTCTCGTTGCTTTTTATTGAAAGTTACCAGAAATTCAAAACCAATCATGTATTATGGAAGAATAGACCTTTCTTGTCAATTCAAGACCAGAACCAGTGAAATCGGGGTCATCGGCTGAGAAGCTATTGCGAGTTGAAGCGAAGCCTACATTCCGTTTTTTTAATTTCCGCATAATTGATCCAAATTTAGGTATCTTGTCCGCCAATCCGCCATTTGCTCATTTCACAACCGATTTTTTCAAATTTGGAATCAATGGCTAGCCAATTGGACAGGCTATCTTTTTCATATTAGAGAATGACGTACATGTCAAAATCCAAGATGGCGGAAGCAATTGAAAATGGAATTCCTTTTGTTGCTATTGCTTTTCAATAAGAATCAGCAGAAAGTCAAAACCAATAATTATTATGGAGAAATAGACCTTCCATGACAATCCAAGACCGCAACCAATCAAATCGGGTCATCTGCTGAGGAGCTACGGCAAGTTGAAGCGAAGCCTACCTACCGGTTCCTTAATTCCCCCATAAGTGACCCAAATTTAGTAATCCTGCCCGCCATATCCTTATTTTCCAACCGATTTTTTCAAATTTGGTATAAATGGCTAGCCAATTGGACAGGCTGCCATTTTTTATGAAAGAAAATGGCCAACATGTAAAAAATTCAAGATGGTCGAAACTACTGAAAATGGACCTTATTCGTCCTTGTTGGTTGTTGGAATAGAAAAATGGAAAGTAGGCTTCGCTTTAACTGGCCGTAGCTCCTCATCAGATGAACCGATTCAATTGGTTGCTGTCTTGAATAGTCAAGGAAGGTCTATTCCTTCATAAAAATTTTTGGGTTTTGATTTTTCGCTCATTTTTATTGAAAAGCAATGAAGACAATAGAAATTCTATTTTCAATTGCTTCCGCTATCTTGGATTTTGACAGGTGTGTCATTTTGTCATATTTTTAAGGTAGCCTGTCCAATTGGCTAGCCATTGACACCAAATTTGAGAAAATTGGCTGAAAAATGAGCATAATGGCGGATTGGCGGGCAAGATACCTAAATTTGGGTCAATTATGCGGAAATAAAAAAAACGGAAAGTAGGCTTCTCTTCAACTCGCAATAGCCTCTCAGTAGATTAGCCGATTTTATTGGTTGTGGTCTTGAATTGACAGGGAAGGTCTAATTCTTCATAATACAGTATTGATTTTGACTTTCTGGTAACTTTAAATATAAAGCAACAAGAAGAAAAGAAGGCCCATTTTCAATTGTTTTTGCCATCTTGAATTTTGGTATGTCGGCCATTTTGAAATACAGAAATGATAGCCTATTCAATGGGCTATCCAATGCTTGAAAAGTTTGGTAAAATCGGTGTAGGAATAAAAATTTCAGAAGGAAAAATTGAGAGCACGGTTTTTTATGGCCCACCCGGTAGATATCCTCATTCATTCCTCACATCGTTACTGTTTATTTCGACAATATGTTTTGATCGTTTTAGGGCCATTGCTGTCTACAGATCATCTGCTCCCTTTTGAGATGCCTAGTCGTACTCTCTGAGGTCGTACTATTTCTCTTCCAGATGACCCTCTTATTCATCAGATTGTAACTGTTTCTTTCGATGATGTTCACACCGTCACTGTCGTTGGTCGTTTAGATCATCCACTTTTCTTTGACCTAGGGACCCTTCCTGAGGTCATACTATTTTTCTCTCAGAACTGTTTCTCCTACAGATGACCTTCTTTTGCTCCGATTGTCGCTGTTCTTCCTTTCTTTAAGGCGATTGGTGTCTAATCTACAGATCGTCTACATATAGATCAGCTAGTGACCGTTTCTGAGGTTCTACTGTATTTCCTCATTCTCCCCTAGATATCCTTATTCCTTCTTTAAAACTTTACTGTTTATTTTGACGATGTTTTGATCGTTTCCAGCCCATTAATGTCTACAAATCATCTTCTCCCTTTTAAGATACCTGGTAGCCCTTTCCGAGGTCGTCCTATTTCTTTTCCAGAACTTTCTCCTCCAGATGACCTTCTTATTTCTCAGACTGTAACTGTTTCTTTTGACGATGTTTAAACCGTCACTGTCGTTGGTGTCTGCAGATCATCTACTTTTTTTTTGATCTAGTGCCCCGTTCTGAGGTCCTCCCGATTCTCCTACAGATGACCCTCTTATTCCTCAGATTGTCACTGTTTTCCCTTCCTTCAAGGCGGTTGGTGTCTAGTCTACAGATCGTCTACTCTTAGGTCAGCTAGTGATCTTTTCTGAGGTCCTACTTCATCTCCTCCAGATATCTTTATTCCTCCCTTAGATCTCCACTGTTCATTTTGACGACGTTTTGATCATTTCAAGGTCATTAATGTCTACAGATCATCTGCTCCCTTCTGAGATGTCTAGTGGCCACTTCTGAGGTCCTACTGTTTCTCCTCCAGATGACCTTCTTATTCCTTGAATTGTAACTGTTTCTTTTGACGATGCTTACACCGTCACCGCGTTGGTGTCTACAGATCATTTCATTCTCTTTGACCTAATGACCCTTTCTGAGGTCCTACTGTTTTTCTTTCACATGATTTTCCCTTCTTTGATTATTACTGTTCCTTTTAATAACGTTTCAACAACTATTGAAACTGATGATTTGCCCTTGATGTCTCTAGGTGATTCAAATACTCTCCAAATGCTCGATTGACCTTTTAAATGACATTTCTCGCCAGAAAGTCGCTCAGTTTTTTCTCTAAAGCGTGACTTACGTCATTGATCAAGATAATGCCTCTTGATATCTTGTAAACCTGTAGCACTGCTTATACGAGGAAATCTATGGGTCAGACTTGTGTCACTTTTTTGAGGTCATTCCAGAAAGACCAAAGCATGGTTTGCAGGAGGAAATTGCACCATAGATGAATCGCCAAAGGCCTTCTAATGCCACCCTATACAGGGTGTCCGAGGTTTAAATCCGGAAACTTCAGCAATCGATAGAGAATCGAAAAATAATGGGACTTTGTCCAGAAAAATGTTTTCAAAAATTGAAAATAACGAAGATATAGCCCTTCAAAGTTGGATTCAAAAAACCGTTTTTCTGAAATAACTCTCACACCGTTCAACCGATTTTGTCAAAATTTGACACAGGTGATCTCACAATACATTTATATCAATAGCTTGAGATGAATTTTCCCGAGTGACTCCAGTGGCGTAGATATTGGGAGGTTTACTCCTATTAACCCCTCTATTTTTCACGCAAATCAAAGTTCCGAGAAAGCGACCCAAATGATTCTGTATTCAATTCCAAGGAAAAAGTTACTCCTAGTAAATTTTGATTTGAGGCTTGGTTTTTGAGGTATTTGAGTTTGAAAATTCCAAACACAAATACAAATTGAAATCATTTTTGTTACTAAAAATTCTATTTACTAGGCTAACGAAGCCTCAAATCAAAATTTACCAAGAGTAACTTTTTCTTTTAAATAAAATGCAGAAATAATAACTTGGATTGCTTCCTTAAAATATTCATTGGCGTAGAAAATAGGGGCGATAATATGAGTGTCTCCTCCGATATCTACGCCACTGGACTGTTTTTGGAATTTTCAAACTCAAATATATCAAAAACGAAGCCTCAAATCAAAATTCAACAGGAGTAACTTTTTCTTTAGAATTGAATGCAAAAACAATAATTTAGATCATTTTCTCAAAATCTTCATTGGCGTAGAAAATAGGAAGGATAATATGAGTAGCTCCCCTAATATCTACGCCACTGGACTGTTTCGATCAAAGTAATAGTTTTTCTCATGGAGCTAAGTATTCAAGCATCACCGATCCAATTTTGGAAGAAATATACTGAGTGACATAGTAAATAGAATTTTTAGTAACAAAAATGATTTTAGTTCGTAATTGTGTTTGGATTTTTCAAACTCAAATATCTCAAAAACAAAGCCTGGAATCAAAATTTACCATTGGTAACGTTTTGTTTGGAATTGAATGCAGAATCAATATTTTGGGTCGCTTTTTCAAAATGTTCGTTGGCGTAGAAAATAGAGGGGGTAATAGGGGTGAACCTCCCAATATCTACGCCACTGGGATCACTTAGAAAAAGTCATCTTGAGCTCCTGATGTAAATGTATCGTAGGATCACCTGTGTCAAATTCGGACAAAATCTGTTTAATGGTGTAAGAGTTATTTTGAAACAACGGTTTTTGGAACTAACTTTGGAAGGCTATATCTCCGTTATTTTTAATTTTTGAAAATAGTTTTCCGAACAAAGTTCCCTAATTTTTTAATTCTCTATCGGTTGTTGAAGTTTCCGGATTTAAACCTCGGACACCCTGTATAAGTAATACTAAAGCTCTATGGTTTGCACAAGCGGAGCCAGTCTTTAATTGGCCAAGCCGTTTCGATATTACCCACCATAGAATACTAAAGCGCTTTTTACACGAACGAACTGCTCTAGTCTTGGCCTTCGGCGAAAGTACAGCTTACACGAACAGTTATTGTTCTAGCTGAATTTTTGACGATCACCGCTGTTGCAGCTGAGAAATATAGCTCAGTTTACACGAGCTAACTGCTATTCTATGTGTCGCTTTTGGCAATAATTTTTGGCAATAATGATTGCCGTTTGAGATTATCCTGGAAGACTATAAATATAAACCACGGTTTCTCTGATAAACTGATTTCTCCTGATCATGTTTCGCGTGATTGCCTTATTTGATCAAACAGGCTAGATAAAGCCCAGCTTACACGAGAAGTTTGCTCTAGATTTGTTGCTGTCGATTTCCTTATCAGTTTGAGCCCACCCTGTAAGATACAAGCTCAATTCACACGAGCCAGTTGCTCTGGTTCGGTGGCTCTTTTGATATCACCTAGAAATAATATAGGACGGTGTGGACTCAGGGGTGCTTTTCGAGATCACAATAGAAGACTAAAACTCCATTTATGTGAGCAGTTTGCTTCGAATAGCTCATGTATGTCATTTGAAACGGTAGAAAGCTAAAGCCCGGTTTACAGCAGCCAATCGCACGTATCATGATTCATGATTGGTTTTTGCCATCACAGTAGACAACTAAAGCTTGATTTACTTCAGTAATTTGCTGCAGAACTGTGCAGCTTCAAGGCAACCTGCGTTTGAGATTACAACAATGGATTAAAGCGTGTTTAACACGAGCAGATCACGCTGATTCTACCTCGTTTCCGGCCATCGTTTGTTCGACCCTTCAGATATTACAAAACATTTGAAGCCATATTTACACGAGTATTTTGCTCCAGCTCTTCGATGGCTTTTGGCTCTTTTGAAATCACAGTAGAAATCTTGAGTGAAGTATAAAGCTTGGTTCACGTGAGCAGTTTTCAATTTGAGATCGCGTTAAAGAACTAAAGCGATCTTTCCACGGGCCAATAGGAAAATTCATCCCAATTTACGCAAATAATTTGCTCTGAAGGCTCGATATCATATTGGAGGCGAGAAGTTAGGACGGCGTGACTTGCCAAATGCAGCGGTTTGATTGGTTGATGGGGTTTGCTATCCGTCGTTACCATTGTGAACCCCTTCGGACCCCTTCATATAGTCTGAGGATCTATTGAACTAGCGATTTACTTCTTATTGGGGTATTTTGAGAAAACCATGAACGTATTGTGAGTGTTTTTTTTGCCGTCCTCATGTTCTGTTCTGCTAAGCTTCTGTCACTGTGAGGCAATTACTCAAGTTTCAGTTGAGTAATTCGTTCGTAGAAGGTATTCAGTTTCTTTAGAACCCGCTGAAGTCTTGACTCGCTACGTCTTACAGAGATCTTTTGCGGCAAACAAAAGTACTTTGTCTCTGTGAAGCAATTCGAGGCAAACTCAAAAGAAACTTGAGCGTTTCCTTTTCAGTTCGTTCTGGATGCCTAGTTTTTTTCGAAACCGTTCATATCTTACAGAGATCTTTTGAGGCAAATTTGGAAGTACTTTGAGTGGTGTTTGGCGTCACGTTCTCTGAGTTTCTGTTTCTGTAAGGCAATTTGATGCAAACCTTGAAAGAATTCAAAGTATTTTCTTTCAATTCTTCCATGGTACGAGTACTTTTCTTGAGGCAAACATGAAAGTAAATTGAGTGGTCTCTTGCCATTGTGATATTCTTTGACTTTGTTTCTGTAAGGCTGTTGGAGGTTATCCTGAAAGAAATTCTTGAAGAAATTTGAGTGTTTCATTTTCAATTCATGATTCATGTGTCCTACAGAGATCTCTTGAGGCAAACATGGATGTAGTTTTGAGTGGTTTCTTGCTGTTGTGATATTTTTCGACTTCGCGTTTCTGTGAGGCTTGTTGAGGCAACCTTGAAAGAATTCTCGAAGAAATTTGAGTTTTTTCTTTTCAATTCGTCCTTATAGTACCTAGTTTCTTTTGGAACCGTTCATGTCTTACAGAGATCGTTTGAGGCAACATTGAAATACCTTGTGTGGTTGCTTGCTGTCATGTTTCTATTTCTGAGGGCAATTTCAAGCAAACATACAAGAAATGTGGGTCACTTTGCGGTTTCTTGCCGTTCTGATGTAACAACTGAGCCAATATCCTTTCTTACCTTCAAGACAGTCGAGCATTTTTCTGAACTTTTTTTGTTTGGATGTTGCTAAACGCGCTCAGAAGCAGTTTGAAGCCAGTCCAATGTTTGGCTTGTTGAACTTTTACAACTCCAAAAACTGGCACAAGTGTATCGCGTTGGCACGCTTGTTTCCAAGAAGACTGTTTGAGGCCAAAACAATTCAAATGCTTGAGTGTGGCTTGATGGATGGATGGAATGAATGGAAAAAATATGTTGGAAATGCGATTTGATCGTACTGGTTTCAAAATTTCAAATTGATTCTGCATCTACAGGTGGCCAGCTGTTCTCCCAGGTCGACAACGGCAAGGAATCGGACAAGATCGAGGTGCAAGTCAACGCCGAAGGTGTCATTTTTTACGCCGAAAAGCTCGGCCAGAAGTACACCGAGAAGATCCCCGGCAACTTCCTGGACAACAAATGGCATCTGATGTACTTATCGAATGACGAAGGGAACGTAACGCTGAGCGTGGACCAACAACATTTGGTAAGCGATTTCTGTCTTCCTTTCATGATTGCTAGCTTTTGGCAACCCGATCAAGTGGGAGCGTCACGAGAGCCCACTTCGCGGTAAGTTGAAATTGACCAAGAACGGAAGCGACTGATGGTGGACAGGTGGCAAGGGGAGTCCCGCAGAACTTGCTTTTTCCGTTGTTCCAGGAGGACTACGTTATATTGTTATTTTGTATTAGTTAAATATTTGTTTGTTCATGTTTGCTTATTATTGATATTCCCTGGTAAGATAAGATTAGAACAGAGAATAAATAACTTTCAGGTGATCGCGAACTCGACCTACAACCAAGCTCTTGCCAAACCACGTCAATATAGCGAAAGCTCGACGATCCTCTTCATAGGCAACAAGTTCATCGGCTGCTTGCGCGAAGGCCCCACGCTTGTCTTTGACAAGGTCGTCACGAACGTCAACGTCGTCTTCGGCAAGTGCCCCCTCTCGGACAGCTGTAAGTTTTGCACCCAGTCTTCGCCTCGATTTTCCCAGGAATGCAACAGCTCAGCAAAATCAATTCCTGGTTCGATTTTCAGGCACCGCTCAGTCGGACCACCTGAAGGACCCCTGCCGAAACGAACCGTGCATGCAGCACGGCACGTGCCACAACACGCCGACGCCCCAGGGCTACACCTGCTTCTGCCAGCCCCCCTACAGCGGCAAGAACTGCGAACTGGGCGGCGGCAACAAGACGACGCCCTGCGACAAGCAGCCGTCGATATGCCGCAACGGCGCCACCTGCATCTGGGAGGCGGCCTCGAGCGACTACACGTGCGCCTGCACGCCCAGCTTCACCGGACGCCACTGCGACGTCGAAATGGCGGCGCCGCGGCGTGCCTGCGACGACGACACGGCCCAGCAGTGCCTGAACGGCGCCACCTGCGACGTCGTCGAGAACAACCAGATACGGTTAGTTTCGTTGTTTTGCTCTCAAGTTGTTCGGTTTCTTTGTTTTGCTTTCGTGTGGTTTTGCTCAGTCTGATACCTTTTGGGCGAGAGCGTTCCATTCAGGCCGATGTTCAAGAAGTCCCGTCGAATCGATGCCTTATGTGTGCGTTTGGACGTCACCCATCACTTGTTGTTTCTTGGATGTTTCCGTTACTTACAGAATGTTAATCTTGATGCTTTGACTTTTGGTTAGGTCTTGACTCATTGTTAGGTAGAACTGCCGTACTAACTGGTAGATGGCCGTTTTCAATATTTTGTTCACTCTTTCAACCGCATTCGCTTGGGGCGTATATGGAGCGATGCCAGTTTTTCAGATTCAATGTTATAATGAAAATGTCAAATTTTTTCTTGGAAGGTCATGAAGAGGCCTTGTAATTTTTGAGTAATTCTCGATAAACTTGCGGTAATAATTACACATCCCTAGAAGCTCTTGAACAGCTGCCAGTTTTGTGGCTGTTGGAAAGTGTACTATCGCTTTGATCTTCTCGGCATTGGGGGATGATTCATTTGCATTCACCGTGTAACCCACTAGATCAGTTTCTTTGGCCATAAACACACTTATCGATGTTCAGTTTGAGCCCCGGCTTTATGCAGTCTTCGCTGAACCTTTTTAAGTATCATCATGTGCTCCTCATATATCTTTGAAGAAATGACTTTGCCGTCCAGATAAATAAAAATCTCGTCATTTCACGTCTGCGGAAACTTGATCCGCAAGGGCCTGGAAGGTGAAGGCCATACTGCGCTATAAAGGCTGTATACTGCTTACTGCTCTTCTCCATCCTTACCTGCCATTATCCGCTGAATAGATTGAGCGACGAGAAATATCTTCTCCCCCCACGTACGTCATAGTTCTATCAATATTCGGAATAGGGTGGTAGGTCCTTTGTCACGCTATTTAACCGGCGATAGTCCACACAAATTTTCTGGAATGGTCTTTCTTGTCTAATAGAATCAGTAAAGACTCATGCCGGATTTGAAGGTCTAATGATTTTGTTTCTTCTCTCATTCAATCAATTTGTTCCTTAATGTGTTGGTTGTCGAGTGCCACCACCAGTGTTTGTTCGTGGAGGAAACCGGGCCAGTTGTACTTGGCAAAGACTCCGGGTTTGCTTGGGCATCGCTGGTTGTCTGCTACTCATGCAAAACTTTGTCTCTTCGCCGGCCATTCACTTGGAAAAAATCTGTTGTGGCACCACAATACTTCCCTGGCGAGTAGCCAGGCACGTGGATATTTTTTTGTTGAAACTTCGCTTCAAGAAGAAAGTCAGAACCTGATTGGCTCTGAACGACACTTGGAGACACAAGGTGGCTCTGTCGGACTCCAATTAACATATGAAATGAAGACACACGGTTACTTGAGCTCCGAAATCTAAGACGAGATGAACGGGCGCTCAGCAGGGCTACAAATGTCACAAGAAGACGCAAGGTATCCTAACAGGGCTCTGAGAAAACCAGTTAAGCACAAGAGTGATTCCTAATGTTTCAGAAACTTGAAAAGTAACAAAAAGCTCGATCTCGGGCTCCATTTGGGGATCCATTTGAAGACAGACGAGGGGCTCGTAAGACTTTCCAATAGAGGAAGAGACAATTGCGGGGCTTATTGGAGCCTAAGTGGCCACGAAAGTACACCTCAACAGAGCTTAAAACGACAATGTAGACACAAAGGGGCTTGATGGAGCTCTGAATAGCACAAAAAAACGCAAGGCCCTACTAAAGTTCCAAAGTTTTCAAGATGACACAAGGAGGAGGTCCAGTAGGACTCCGTCGAATACAAGAGACACAAGAGGGTGTATTCAGGCTCCGAGTGGACTAGTCGAATAATAATGCTGGAAGATTTCATGACAATTATGGTTCAAGTTAAGAATTTTTATTGTCCTATTGCACTGCCGAGGGTGGGGCCATCATAATCATCCTGAATTAGCAAGAAAGGGGAGAAGAACTGGTATGTGAGCTAAAAAGGAAGGCTGTGGCGGCGAATAGAGCTTTCTCTCGGCATTGACGACACATTTCTCTAAAATTCCCGAAAGACGAATTCTCGAAAGACAAATCAGAGATCACATGATCGTCACGTAAGTACATGTCGTAGATCCATCTCATCTGGCTTGGATGGTACGAGAAAATTCGCATTATCTATCACGTATTGGATGTTTCGGAACACGATTATGTTTGACATGAATACAGAGTGTTTCAGGGATGATAGCAAAAAATTCAACTGTGGGTAGATCTCGTCAAAATATGACGAAAACCTGTGTACCATTTTGTAAAGTTCGGCCTAATGATGAAGATACAGCCCTCAGAAGTTCACTTTTTTCGATTTCAAAAATTTTCAACTCAACATTTCGACAAATTTAGCTTTAATTTAGCATAAGCTGGTTTGTCATAATTATATATCAATCTGCCAAATTTGGAAAGAATTCAATCAGTGGCGTAGAAGTTATGAGGGGTCACCTTGAGTCAACTTTTCTTCGTATGCTTCCAAATTATTGACCCTCATAACTCCTGAACCACTGGTTGGATTCTTTCCAAATTTGGCAGGTTGATGGATCATTATGACAAACCAGCTTTTGCTGAATTAAAGCTAAATTTGTCGGAACGTTCCTGAGTTACAAATTTTTGAAATCCGACAAAAGTGGACTTTGGAGTGCTGTATCTTCGTCATTAGGCCGAACTTTGCAAAATGGTTACATATAGGTTTTCGTCATATTTTGACGAGATCTACCCACAGTTGAATTTTTTGCTAACATCCCTGAAACACTCTGTATAAAGGATTCACATTCTCCCCATTATCACGTATTAGATGTTTTGAAATACGAGTATATGTTTGACATAAAAAGAAAGGATCCACATTCTTATGACATGACGTCTCATTGAGAACTACGAAGTGTTCATTCCACTCTTCCGGGGCTACAGGCACTGTTGGCAAAGCCGAAAAATCAACGGCCGAACTGTTCCTGTGGGGACATATTCTCCGATGGCCCCACTGGGCGGACATGATCTACAATAAGACCGTCACTATGAACTGTCTTGCCAAAAAAACTCCAATCTGACTTTGCTCTACATGAAAAATCCCACAGTAACATCCACACTTCTGACAAGTTCAGTCGAAGAAATTAATTTCAACATCGGAATTCGACCAGGAAAGGCTCCACCGCAACTCTGAAAACTCGTAATTACGCTGAACCTTGTCATTTTATAACTTTCGACTGGTGATAGAGCCTCACTTTAAACTATACTGAAGAGCTTTTCAAGGACTTCCAAATGATTTACCGCACGTTGAACTCTGTGAGAAATAGCATCTGCAATTTTTTGTCAGTTCCACCTTCGTTTGACAGATGACTACTAGCATAGTAACGGTTCGGTAGTTATCATGGAGGATTGTGTTGATTGCTGGTGTAATTGTCTTTCGCTCAGCTGAAAGCGGCGGCTGTTGAGCAATAAGCAGAGGAGCAGAGAAGCAGACACAATTTCTATGACGTCTGTGTAGGGGAGGAATCTCATTTAGCCCTTGGTGACGATGCTTTTCGTCCATAATTTTACTGTGCAATTGCGTTTGAAACTACGTTGTTTTTGGTGTCAAGAGCTCCCTTACTTGCCTGAAAATAAGAAATCACCCTTCATTTCGTGAACGTTGAACAGAAAACATTCTCCGCTCGCATTTTAATCTGTGAATTTTAGGCACGTTTCAATGTCATCGGTATCAATCGTGTGTCATTCTTTATGAATCTTGTAGCTGATTTCTGCTTTCTTGTTCTATCCTATTATGATGGTAATGGAAACCTGGCGATTGTATTCACCGCGTCAGAAGCGATCAAATTGGAGTGAAAATGTTGTATTGCTTTCAATGTGTTCGTGTTTTTTGTTTGTGTGCTTGGTTGGTTACAAAGAAAACTTTATAACTTTGTTTCGGTTCCAGGTGTTTCTGCCCGCAAGGCTACGAAGGCGATCATTGCCAGATCAACGTGGACGATTGCAAGCTGAACGTTTGCAAGAACGGAGCCAAGTGCATAGACGGCAGCAACAATTACACTTGCGATTGCACTGGAACCGGGTACAGGGGCAGGTTCTGCGAGATAGACGTGGACGAGTGCCAGTCGGAGCCCTGCGGAAATCGAGGGAGGTGTTTCGACATGCACGGAGCCTATTTGTGCCAGTGCGAAGCTGGATACGGCGGACGAAATTGCAACAGAGTGAGTTTTATCTTGGTGATTCAGTTTTAGAGGGCCCGTGGAACGAAATTGAATAGGATGGGTCCGGATACGGAGCACTGGGTAGAAGGTAAAACCCGGGAAATAGCTCTCAGCCTCATCTACCCCTTACAAAATAAGTTTGAAAGCGGGTTTTTATCTTGAAAAATTCAGTTTTGAATCAAATGGTTTGAAAAATGCCGCTTGGGGATATAGAAATTCGAGAGTTAGGGCCGTATTCATATCTCACTTTTAAGCTAAAAGCTCATTTAGAAGTGTGCTTTTAGGGGCACTCTGTTCATATTGAGTTTAAAAAAAAAACGTATCACAGTTGAGCGGCTTTATTTGATTGTAATATGTACTCAATTTTGAACATCCCGATGTTAATATAATGGATGACCCCTAAAAGCGAGATATGAATACGACCTTATAAATTTGATTGCGTTCCGAGCAGGAGCGTTTCTGTTCAATAATGGGAATATAATTAGTACTGGCCGAACACAATATAGTTGTTAGGTTCGCACAAAGAGCCAGTCGCATGGAACCATAGAGCAATCAAAAGTTTATTCAATGGAGTGACAGCATTATTCCTAAGAAAATACTTAAAACGATAGTAAACCTGATTTCGACATCTATTATATTTGGTGGCTGTCCACGCTCACCTGTTGATTTTACTTCCAATTCAATTCTCCGCACTTGCTTTTACTAGCTACTTTTGTCGTCGCGGGGGAAGAGGTGGCGTCAATCCATACTTGTGACATTCCCCCTCCCCTAAAATGCCGACCCGGAATTCAAAGGGTCGTCATCCCCCCAAAATTGTTGGTCTATATCTCTACTGAAATTGCTTCAAATGCAGTTTTGTCATCACATTCTCATCTTCTTGCAATTTTTTATTTCAAATTACGGCACTGGAAGTCGGATTGGGGTCCGGCCCTTCAGGGGGCGCAGGTGTAATGGCGCCATTTTTGGGCGTTGTCACAGAAAAAAAATTCTCTGGATCCTTACGGTGTGAGATCAACGAAAATCTCGTGGACATATTCACGGAAAGCAGAAAACAAGGCTCCTCCCCAATTCTTCGATTTAAAAATTTTCACTTCAATCTCGAAATTTCAAATTGAATTTTGGAATTTCGACTTGAAACTCGAAATTTTGACTTCAACCCCGAAATTGTGACTTCAATCTCGAAATTTCGGCTTCAAAACTCGAAATTACGACTTCAAACTCGAAATTTCGACTTCTAGGAAGGAAGAAAGTGTCTGTGGAATCGCTCCTGAGGCACTCCTCTCTTACGTAACTCTTGTGTTCCTCCACTGACGTTGTCTTGTCTCAGCGGAGAAGGGCTCTCAGTGAATTGAACCGAATCGTCCCTTGTGACATTTCCCTCGCCCGTTGAATGACGACCTGGTATTGAAAGAAAAAAAAAAAAAAAAAAAAAAAACGGAAATTACTCAATTGCCCCAAGGCTATCGCCAGTTTCATTCATACTTTCCATTCATCCTTTTTTACCTGAACAACTACTTCTTCTTGAAATATAATTGAACTTGAATGTATCTTCATACAGGGTGATTCACCACCAAATGGACATAGCCTAAAGGTAGGTCCAGTTTCACCAGGCGAACCAGGATCTGGATTTGAAATTTTTCTAACACTGTTTGTTTCGAAGTTACAGGGTGATTCATGTATTTTGTCGAATTTTTCGACTAGCCGTATCTTCAGAACGACCGAATGAATTGGATTGAAATTTTGTGGGTTGATTTTTCTATTGATATCTGACACATCGCGCTATCGAACAGTTTGAAGTTTCCAGGGCCGGCCTTGTAAAAAAAGCTCCAATTTTTTTTTTCAAAAAAAGACATTCTGTATGCATATTTTTCGAATTTTATATTCTCAAATTCGGAAACTACATCAAACATGCTAATAATATTGCAAAAAAAACTGCTTGGCATCATTGAGCTGTCAAAAAAATTTTGATAATCGCAATAATTTTCTAAGTTGGGATTTTTTCTAAATGATTATTTTAAAATATTTGCAAATGATCTATTATGGTCCTAAATTTCAGCCGTTTTGTCAGATAAATGAAAATGACATTTTTCTCGTTTTCTCAGAAGTAACAAAAAATTTCATCAGAATTTTCAAAAAAAATTTGATACGTTCCTCAATTTCAGCTCAATTTGGGATAGAAGTGAAGCTGAGGGACGTAACAAAATTTTTTTTCAAATTCGGCTAAACCTTTTTGCTTTTTGTTACTACTGAGAAAACGAGAAAAATGTCATTTTTATTTTTATGACAAAACGGCTGAGATTTGGGGTCATAATAAATCATATGTAAATATTTGAAAATATTGATTTACAAAAAATCCTAACCTCAAAAATCATCAGGTTATCAAGTTTATTCTGACAGCTTAATGGTGCCAAGTAGTGTTTCACCAAATCAAGACTGTTTCAAGATCTTGTCTTGATCTTGTCTTGAAATCAAGAAAAAATCGAGACAAGAAAGGAGGTCCGAAAATCAAGACAAGACAAGAGTTGTTGTGTCAAGAATCAAGACTTCTTGAAAATGTGTCAAGAGTTCTTGATATTTCTTGATGAAAACAAATCGCAGAAGTTTCAAACATGAAGCATTCTTTTATTGAGAATACAATTCTAGCGAGAGTCTTATACTTACGTCCTTGAAGATAGTTATTTTATTTCTATAAAATTAGTGAATCAGATCATTTATCTTTGATACCGATTTTTCAATTTTTTCTAATTGTGGCGGTTGGCATCAACTGGTATCAACTGATTTTGGGCCGGACTCCACCTCAATACTGAATTACATCAAAATCGGTTTAATTTTTCCGAGGATGTAAGATGAACCACGAGTTTACCGATAAGTCTACTATATAATATTCTCCGTTTATTTTCAGAAAAATGATATCTGAAGCATAGATCTGAAAACGAAATGTCGTTTTAGGCTGATCTTTATCCTTAACACTTTTCCAAAGTATCTTCTAATTACGATGTCGCAGATGTGTACACAAATTTTTATTTCATTCTGGTAACCCGCCGCGGTCGAAATTTTGACGTTATTTCATAGAAATGGGAATATCATCCATTCATCCACAACTATTTTTTCAGTTGCAAAAGTCCTCATTGTCTGATGTCGACAATATTTTGAACAAACGTTTCAATCCTTAGATACTTCTCATCATGTTCCAAGTTTCATCAAAATCTGTGAAACTTTTCCAAAGATTTAAAAAACTCATGTTTTCATTTAACTATGTTGTGGTACACCTGACCGATGTTCAAGTGCCAAAAGCTTATAGTTACATTTGGCTACTATTGGACGCATGTCCACAAAGTTGTATTGTTATTGATTCAAAACCATGAAAAAAAAACCCAAGGATTTTCACCCGTTTTTTGCTGGAAATGTATTTTTGATTAAGTTGCATGCCTAATTTTAATCAGTGCTCCACATGTTCCGTCAACATGAGGTAAATGCAGTCGGTAAACTAATTTAAAACAAAATTAACCGATTTGATCCGGAGCCCATCAAGATCAAGAAATATCAAGATTTCTTGACATCAAGACAAGAAGGCAACCATCAAGAAATCGTCAAGTCAAGAGTACGATCTATTCTTGTCTTGAATTTCAAGACAAGACAAGAAGTGACCATCAAGACAAGATTTCTTGTCTTGATGAAACACTAGACTGCCAAGCAATTTTTTTGCGATATTGATAGCATGTTTTATGTTGTCTCTGAATATGAAAATGAATTTTGAAAAATTTGCATACAGAGTGTCTTCTTTGAAAAAAGCTTTGAAATTTTTTTTTCAAGGCCGGCTCTGGAAATTTTGAACTCTTTGATATAGCGGTGTGTCAGATATCAATAGAAGAATAAACCCACAAAATTTCAAACAATCTGTTGGGTTGTTCTGAAGTTATGGCTTGTCGAAAAATTCTACGAAATACATTAATCACCCTGTAGCTTCGAAACGAACAGAGTTAGAGAAATTTCAAAACCAGATTCAGGTTCGCCTAGAAAAACTGGACCTACCCTTGAGCTATGTCCATTTGGTGGTGAATCACCCTGTATACAGGGTCCTGCAACAGTGCGTCGGGCTTTCCTTGCGCCCTTCCTTCACGAAATAGAGGAAAAGGTGTAATACATAAAATTATTGTCACCATATGTTGTTGTTGATGTTGAAATCATTTTCAACTATACAGGTGTTCCATTTTTGCGTTATAATAAAAACTAAAAACAGAGTTTTTTCTATAAAATGTCTCACTTTTGATTTCATTCTCTTGTTCAGCTTTCCAAGCTGAGTTTGGTTGAATTTATTATATGTTGGAGATCTTTATTTGAGAAATCTATCACTGAAAAATTGGACCCCTCCCATGAACAGTTGTTCCCCTACACTCCTTATAAGTTCAAAATTAGGAATAGTCTCAAAAACTTTGAAATTCAATAAACTGGTTAAAATCGAGTTCGTGATCATGGGAAAAATAATTTAAAAGATTCAAGTTGTGAATTGTGGTAGTTATCGAGGGGGTTGGGGGGTTAAAATCGAGAAAATAATGTGAATTTCCGGAACTTTCGATTCTCATAAAAGCTGAGCGAAAGGAATAATGGAAGAATCAATTTGAAAAATCCTCATAAATAAACTGGGGTGGTTCTCAGGGGGGCTGGGGGTCAAAATCAAGAAAACGGAGTAAAATTCCGAAACTTCCGTATTCCTATTGAATATGATGTTACGAGCAGTGGAGGAATAATTCTAAAATCAATCAATCAATCAATTTATCCCATATAAACAATAGAAAAAACATTGCAAATGTTCGTCAGAAAAAAAAATGGATAACAATCATAAACTATACTGATCACAATGTAAATAAATAAATTCTCAACAAATACACATTCGTTACACAATTAAAATTCAGTATTATCTACACTACCACTGTTAAATTACATAAGTAGAAAATCTGAAACAGAATAAAAACAGTGCTGAACAAAAAAATCTAAATAAGTGAATTCGGGTATCATTGAAGGGTTGGACGGTCGAAATCCAGGAAGCGATTGAATTCTGGACCTTCCAGTTCATCTAGGAATATCTGGGCGAATGATAAAATGATGGTAAAACCAATCTGAATACGGATTGAGCTCTTCATTTCTCGATCTTCCCTACCCCTACCCACCCACGATGATACCTACCCACAATCACAATGGAATGGGGGCTGGGAGGTTGAAATCACGATTCTGAGAACTCGCGGATAAGATTTATATTGAAACAGACCGTACTTGATATGAACCCTGCTTTTGGTCATTGGATGGTTGATTCGATAAGATTCCAAAAATCGATACTGGGAGTCAGTATCAATTTTTCAAATTTAAATTTTCAATTTTATATGAATCTGAAGTCTCGGAACTTCTTCCGTTTTCCAGATTTTGACCCCTGTTGCCTCGGCAATTACCTCAGTTTATTAATTAACATAAATTTTCAACTATTTTCCCAGCATTCCTTTCAACGGAAGCTCTGGAATGTTACTTCCTTCACTCGATTTCGACCCTTCACCCCCTAGATTCACTAGATTCTCCAATTCACAACTTAGATTTTTTAATTTTTGCTTTCATGATCCCTAACACTTAATTTGAGCCAGTTTCATGAATTTTTATATTTTTGAGACAATTTCTAATTTGAACCAGGACATGGTCGTAGGCAGATAACATGGTGGATGGGTAAGGGCTGAAGGGTAGAGGGTGGTCAAGAAATGAAGAACTCAATCTTTATCCAGATTGGTTTTATTATCATTTTGTCATTCTCCCAAATCAATTTCTAGATGAACTGGAAGGTGCAGAGTTTCACTGTTGTCTCGATTTCTACCCTCCACCCCCTCAATAACACCCGAATTCATTGGTTTAGATTTTTTAGAATTATTTCCCCATTGCTCGTGGGATCATACACCGGGTGGGCCATAAAAAGCCGTACTCGCCATTTTTCCTTCCAAAATTTTCATTTTGCCACCGATTTCATCGAACTTTTCAGCATTGGCTAGCCAAATGAATAGGCTATCATTTCCGTTTTCCAAAATGGCCGACATTTCAAAATTCAAGATGGCAGAAACAATTGAAAATAGGCCCTCTTCAGTTCTCGTTGCTTTTTATTGAACGTTACCAGAAAGTCAAAACCAATAATGTATTATGAAGGAATAGACCTTTCTTGTCAATTCAAGACCACAACCAGTAAAATCCGGTCATCGGCTGAAGAGCTATTGCGAGTTGAAGCGAAGCCTACTTTCCGTTTTTTTTTTTTTCATTTCGGCATAACCGATCTTTTGGGTATTCTGCCAACCAATCCGTCATATGTTTATTTCTCAACCAATTTTTTCAAATTTGATATCAATGGCCAGCCAATTGGACAGGCTACCTTTTTTAAATGAAAAAATGACCGACATGTCAAAATCCAAGATGACGGAAGCAATGGAAAATAGAATTTCTTTTGTCCTCAATGCTTTTCAATAAGAATTAGCAGAAAGTCTAGACCAATGATTGTTGTGAAGGAATAGACCTTCCTCGACAATTCAAGACCACAACCAATCAAATCGGGTCATCTGCTGAGGAGCTGTTGCGAGTTGAAGCGAAGCCTACTTTCCGTTTTTCTATTCCAACAAGGACGAATACGGTCTGTTTTCAATAATTTCCGGCTTCTTGAATTTTGACATATTGGCCATTTTCTCATATGGAAGTGGTAGCCTGTCCAATTGGCTAGCCATTGATACCAAGTTTGTGAAAATCGGTTGGGAAATAAGGATATGGCGGGCAGGAATCCTAATTTTGAGTCATTTATGCGCGAACAAGGAATCGTTAGGTAGGCTTCGCTTCAACTCGCCACAGCCCCTCAGCAGATGGTCCGATTTGATTGGTTGCGGTCTTGAATTGTCGAGGAAGGTCTTTTTCTTCATAATAGTTATTGGTTTTGACTTTCTGCTATTTTTTATTAAAAAGCAATGAGGACAAAAGAAATTCTATTTTCAATTGCTTCCGCCATCTTGGATTTTGGCATGTCAGTCATTTTCTCATATGAAAAAGGTAGCCTGTCCAATTGGCTAGCCATTTATACCAAATATTAGGAAATCGGTTGAGAAATGAGCCTATGGCGGATTGGCGGGCATGATGCCTAAATTTGGGTCAAATATGCGGAAATTGAAAGAACTGAAAGTAGGCTTCGCTTCAACTCGCAATAGCTCATCACCAGATGATTCGATTTCATTGGTTGTGGTCTTAGGGCTCGATACCAAGTTGCAGGCGCAAAAGTTAAGACGGCGTAACTTGCCAAATAGAGCGGTCTGATTGGCCGTTGCTATAGTAACCGCACTTACGGCGGTCTCAGCCCCAACTTGGTATCGAGCCGTTAGACTGACGAAAAAGGTCTATTCTTTTAACATACATTATTGGTTTTGACTTTGAGGTAACTTTTAAAAAAAAGTAACGAGAACAAAAGAAGGCCTATCAACGTGGAAAGAAAATGTGCGGATTTCAATGTGTTTTACATGTTTGGAAAGCCAATTCAACATTCGGTATCACACTTTTGTCTAGAAGTCGCCAACTTCAAAATGGTACTTTTCCTTGACCTTTGAAATCGATACTTGATGTCCCAAAGAATCCCCAAAAATCGATTTTTTTTCAACCATGCCATTTGCTCAATTTTTCACTTAGAGCAAAACCATCCAGGGAATATATTAAGGATTGAATACCAGGAAATAACATGTTTTGGAATCTTTTTCCTAGTGATGGTGCCTGAGTTATATGGGTTGAAAGACTAAAACGACCTATTTGGAAAAAAGATAGGTAGTCCGGACACCAACTGTTGAATACTGTACGGACCTTGCATCTAATGATACAAAATGCCACTTAGCGGACGTATTGAATATATTGATGTATTTTCCACCTCTGCCAAGTGGCATCTCACACCTCAAATGCAAGGTCCTTACAGTAATCAGCAGTTAGTGTCTGGACTACCTATTTTTTTTCTAAAAAGGTCGCTTCAGTCTTTCAACCCATATAACTCAGGAACCATCACTAGGAACGAGATGTCGAAACATGTTGTTTTTTTGGTATTCAATTCTCCATATATTCCCTGGATGGTTTAGCCCTACTTGCAAAATGAAGCGAATGGCATGGTTAGAATAAAATTGATTTTTGGAAATTCTTTGGGACATCAAGCATCGATTTCAAAGGTCGAGGGGAAGTACCATTCTGAAGTTAGCGACTTCTAGACAGAAATGTGATACCGAATGTTGAATTGGCTTCCCAGACGTGTAGAACACATTGAAATCCGCCCATTGCTGTCCACCTTACAGCCCCTAAACTGACACTGTGCAAATTATTACGTAAAATCCGGAAATAAATTTTGAGTAATTTTCACTGCCTTTTTGCAGCCGCTGTATCTCAGAGACTATTGACCACAAAGTAATGATTTTTAGTACGGATTTCTTGGGGATATAACAGGCTACATTCGCTCCGCTGGTAGTTGTGCTCTACAGGTAATAGTTTACAAATTATCCAGAAAAAATCGAAAATTTTCAAGGATGGCGCTCTTTTATTGGTCCTAAAAAGGAATCCAAGCCTTAGAATTTCCGGGAATTTCAGTATGTTATTTTACGTTGAATTATGCATCGATCCACCAAATTTCGTCAACTTCCGAATTTATTTCCGGTTTGACTCGATTTTTGCTTAACTTGACTGGACTATGTTGCGACGAATTGTCCGCGGGACGAATTGTCCACGAGACGAATTGTCCACGGGACGAATTGTCCGGTCACGCCGTTTCCACACCCCTTGATTCGTAGGCCTTGATCAATTGTCTCATAGTGCATCTTTCTCGCTTCACTATCGAGCCGCCGGTCCCTTGCACGTCACTCTTGCGCTCTTTTATTGACGTTGCCTTGTCTCAGCGGAGGGCGGTCATCTCTTCGTGATATTCCCCTCGCCCGTCAAATAACGGCCCGCCGTTGAAAAAAATCTGACAGTGACGTCAGTGGAAAAACACAAAAGTTACGTGCGAGGGAACTGGCGGGTCGATAGTGAAGCGATCAAAATGTAGGAGTGCCCAAGAAGCGGTTCCACAGACACTTCCTTCAAAAGTCGAAATTTCGAGTTTCAAAGTCGAAATTTTGAAAAAAAAGAGTAGTATATCCGCTCTGTCCTGTTGTACGGATAGACTGTTTACAGCATTTGCCAGCATCCGCTCAAAATACCACGACATTCCGTGGTTGGATTCACAAAATTGAAGTTGAGTTATTCAAAAATGAAAAAATCTCTGTTCAAACTTACCGGACCCCGCGATAACTCTGCGGAAAAGCAATAGGAAAACCAGCACGGATTTATCAAGGCCGCGCTTGCTGCAAGCCGTCGCCGTCGGCACAATCATATCGTTTTTCCCCAGTCACCCGCACCAAAAGACGTGACTATCCAATTAGTTTTCGAGAAACAGTAAACTCCCGAGCGCGGCGTAGAAAATTGTGTGCAATTAACGAGAGTGCGTTTTTTTTTACCTCATCGCTTTTTCACGCTCCTTTCCGCCATGGTTTTCAAGCAGAGTTGCTTACTGTTATGCGTGTACTGTACGGTTTTTTGCGTGAGCCCGCCCGCATTTTCTCCCATTTGCATTCTGTTGAAACGTGTCCGATTTCTAGATGGAACGCAGCATCTGCAACGAAGAAACCTGCGCCCTGGCCGTGGCGGACTGCTCGCCGGACAACACCGAGTGCGTCTGCAAGCAAGGGTACGCGGGGACGTACCCCAATTGCACCCCAGCGACCTCATGCGCCGACGGCCCGTGCCGGAACGGCGGCACCTGCTCGCCGGACAAAGACGGAGGTTACACCTGCACGTGCCCTCCGAGATTCACAGGTATTTGCCTCGTACACAAAGCTTTGTATGATGAAGCTTCGTATGGTTTTTGTCATTGTAAGTATCCCGTAGAAGAGCTTCCGAGGACTCGGAATTCTCCATAAAATACTTCTCACTCTTACTGATCAGCTATTTTCGTTTCTTGTTGTTCAATCAACTAGTGTTTTCTGTGAAAATAAAAATTAGAAACCGCATGCGTGCGATAACGAAAGCATTTCACTTGTAGTGTAATCACGGACTTTCTAATCAAGCTGGACTGCTAATAGTTACCATGCAAATGACCCCCCAATGGGTTTCCAGAAAGCAGGTCTTGAATCGTGGCCGTCGTTCGAGAAGGGTTTCCCCAGACAAAAATCAAGAAATGTCCTAGTTTTTGAAGAGCTCCGTTCGTTTCTCTGGTATACCCTATATATGCACTAGATGGGTGTTTTCACAATCTAAGCTTAAAATTCGTAGTTTTATACAAAGAGTTAGAGAAACTATTTTAGGCGGATGTTAAGAGCAAAAAACAGGGGGTACCCTGCATTTTGAGGTAGAGCGAAGCCCCTTTGCATGTGTGATACTTGGACCCTCCCGGATCCATAATGATCGGTAGCCACCGGCAAAAATAGTGCAGGCACTGTATACAGGGTGAAGCAGAAAAAAATTAAGAAAATTCGTATTTCGTGAACCGAAACGTATGGAGTCGCGTGAAACATCATATCTGTTCCAAATTTTGCGTTTATTAAGATAAAGGAATCCGTTTTCGATTACCTCATGCCGTTTTTGAAATATCGTGAAAAGAAAAGAAAAAAAAAAAAAAAAAAAGCTGAAAATTGCCTTTCCATAAATGGCTGAAAATTCAAGATGGAGAGATGCGATTTGGTTTGTATGCTCTGAGTGATGTTTCAAGTGAAACTCGAGGAGTAGCCACCTGGGAAATCACTACGGGCGCTGTTACAGGGTGAGGCAGAGAAAACTGAAGATAAATCGTATTTCGTGAACCAAAACAAATGGAGTCACGCGAACAACCAAATTAAGTTCTAAATTTTGCTTTTGACAAGGTGTAAGCTATAGTTTTTGGAAATCTCATTCATTTTTTGAAAAATCATTTCAAGAACTCTTTCTTTTTTGAACTTTTTTTTTTATGAATGGCTGAAAACTCAAGATATACCGGGTGGGCCATAAAAAACCGTGGTCGGAATTTTTCCTTCTAAAATTTTTATTTCTCAACCGAATTGATCCGAAATCACGGCATTGGCTAGGCCATTGAATAGGCTACCATCTCCATATTTCAACACGACTGACATGTCAAAATTCAAGGTGACAGAAACAAATGAAAATAGGCCTACTTTTGTCCTCGTTGCGTTTAATGAAAAGTTGTCAGAAAGTCAAAGCCAGTGATGTATTATGAAGAAATAGATCTTCCCCGACAATTCAAGACTACAACCCATCAAATCGCATCATTAACTGGAAAGGTATTGCGATTTGAATCAAAGCCTACTTTCCTGATTTTATTACCCCAAGATTCACCCAAATTCAGGTATCGTCCTCGCCATTGCCTTATTACTGAACTGATTTTTCCAAATTTGGTATTAGTGGCTGGCTAATTAAACAGGCTACCATTTTCATATGAAAAAATGGCCGACATGTCAAAATTCAAAATGACAAAAGCAAATGAAAATTGGCCTTCTTTTGTCCTTGTTGCGTTTTATGAAAAGTTGTCAGAAAGTCAAAGCCAATGATGTATTATGAAGGAATAGACCTTCCTCGACAATTCAAGACCACAACCAATCAAATCGCGTCATCTGTTCGAAAGCTATTGCAAATTGAAGCGAAGCCTACTTTCCGGATTTTATTACCGCAAAATTCACCCAAATTTAGGTATCGTCCTCGCCATTGCTTTATTACTCAACTGATTTTCCCAAATTTAATGTCAGTGGCTAGATAATTTCACAGGCTACCATTTCCATGTGAGAAAATGACCGACACGTCAAAATTCAAGATGACAGAAGCAAATGAAAATAGGCCTTCTTTTGTCCTTGTTGCGTTTTATTGAAAGTTGTCAGAAAACCAAAGCCAATGATGTATTATGAAGAAGAAGACCTTCCTCAACAATTTAAGACCACAACCAATCAAATCGTGTCATCTGCTGGAAAACTATTGCAGGTTGAAGCGAAGCCTACTTTTCGGTTTTTATTTCCGCAAAATTGACCCAAAAGGTATCGTCCTCGCCATTGCCTTACTACTCAACTGATTTTCTCACATTTGGTATCAGTGGCTAGCTAATTGAACAGGCTACCATTTTAATATGAAGAAATGGTCGACATGTCAAAATTCAAGATGACAAAAACAAATGAAAATAGGCCTCCTTTTGTCTTCGTTGCGTTTTGTAAAAAGTTGTCAGAAATTCAAAGCCAACGATGTACCTATTATGAAGAAGTAGACCTTCCCCGACAACTTAAGACCACAAACAATCAAATCACGTCATCTGCTAAAAAGCTATCGCGAGTTGAATCGAAGCCTACTTTCCTGTCTTTATTCCCGCAGAATTGACCCAAATTTAGGTAACTATCGTGCTCGCCATTGCCTTTTTTCTCAACTGATTAGGAAGGTCTACTTCTTCATAATACATCGTTGGCTCCGACTTTCTGACAACTTTTTATAAAACGCAACGAAGACAAAAGAAGGCCTGTTTTCATTTGTTTCTGTCATCTTGAATTTTGACGTGTCGGTCATTTTCTCACATGGAAATGGTAGCCTGTTCAATTAGCTAGCCACTGATACCAAATTTGAAAGAATCAGTTGAGTAATAAGGCAATGGCGAGGACAATACCTAAATTTGGGTGAATCTTGCGGTAATAAAATCCGGAAAGTAGGATTCGCTTCAACTCGCAATAGCTTTCCAGTAGATGATGCGATTTGATTGGTTGTAGTCTTGAATTGTCGGGGAAGATCTATTTCTTCATAATACATCATTGGCTTTGACTTTCTGACAACTTTTCATAAAACGCAACGAGGACAAAAGTAGGTCTATTTTCATTTGTTTCTGTCATCTGGAATTTTGACATGTCAGTCGTTTTGAAATATGGAGATGGTAGCCTATTCAATTGCCTAGCCAATGCCGTAATTTCCGATCAATTCGGTTGAGAAATAAAAATTTTAGAAAGAAAAATTCCGACCACGTTTTTTTATGGCCCACCCGGTAGACGTGCAATTTGGTGGGTATGTCGATAGTGATGTTCTTAGTGAAACGCGATTGATAGTTACCAGCGCCAGTACGGCAGGCGCTGTATACAGGGTGAAGCAGAGAAAAATAAAAAAAATCATACTCCGTGAACCGAAATGGATAAAGTCGCCTGAACCGCCATATGTGTTCTGAATTCTGCTCTTGAAAAGATGTGAGCAAGTAGTTTTTGAAAATCTCGTGGACATTTTTGAAAAAATTGTCATAAAAACTTTTTCTTTTGTCGATAGTGATGTTTTACGTGAAACGCGATTGGTGATCACCGGCGCCAACACTGCAGGCGCTGTATACAGGGTTAAGCAGAAAAAAAATCAAAAAATCGTACCTAGTAGTTCGACAAGGTTGAAGTCTTGTGAACCACCATACCGGGTGATCATTTGAAAACTATCCACCTGCAATAACTCCCGATTCCTAGTGAAAATGTCTTCGAGCAAAAACAGGTCGATTCTTATATCGAGGGGGACATCTAAAACATACATAATCGATTTTCTATCTTTAGCCCCCTCGCCCCCACCTACCCCAACTTGAAAACTTCAAATGACACTACCTATTTTGCGATACATTAAATTCAACAGAATTAAATTCTCTTTCTGAATAAATATTTCTAAAATTTTCAACCCCACCCCTCTCCTCCCCTAAGCTCTCTGAGTGTCCAATCAAATATTCTTGACCTCTCAATTCTCTTCAATGCAGTCAACGTCATCCTGCACAGCATCGAAAGAGAAAATTTTCTATGGAAAAAGTGCCGCCCAAATTCACCCCTTTGCTCCCCCCTCCTCACTTTAGAAATCTAAAATGACAATACCCACTTTGTGATACATCAAATCAAAAAGAATTGAATTCTCTCCCTGAACACATTTTTTTTTCGAAATATTTCTAACCCCGTTTTCCTACTAAAATACTCCAGATGTCCAGTTAAATTGAGGAGGGGTTGAAAATTTGAAAAAAATTGTTTTTAGAAAGAGAATCTAATTTCCTCTAATTTGATGTATCACAAAGTGGGTGGTATTTTGTTAAATTTCAAAGTTGAGGTGGGGGAGAGCAATGGGGTGAATTTGGGTGGCACTTTTTCCACCGAAAATTCTCTTCTTTGAAGCTATTTAGATGATGCTGACTAAACTGAAGAGAATTGAGGGGTCCAGAATATTGAAAGAGACACTCGGAGAATTTTTAGGGAGAAGGGGGTAGAGTTCAAATTTTTGAAAATATCTTTTTCAAAAAGAGAATTTAATTTTCTTCAATTTGATGTATCGCAAGGTGGGTATAGTGTCATTTGAAATTTTATTTTTGGCATGGGTGGGGGCGAGGCGGCTGAAGATAAAATTTGCCAATGTATGTTTTTAGATGTCTCCCTCGATATAAAAATCGACCTGTTTTTGCTCGAAGAAATATAGACTGGGAATCGGGAGTTATTGCAGGTGGATAGTTTTCAAATGATCATCCGGTATATGAACTGCTCAACAATGAAAGTGTTACAATTCAAAAATTCACCCAATTTCAAACCGCTGTAACTTTTCAAGTACTGAATTGCCCAATCTTTTGGCCATATTTCTTGTCGATACGAAATGCATAGAGCCTTTCATAAAATTTCTACAGGGTGATGAACAGAGCAATGCAAAATTGATCAAAGTTCAACATACCCCCGTTTTCATAAAAAAAAATGTCTGGACCAATAACACCAAAATGAAGAGTGATGTGTTCCCTTGAAACGGTTTTTGAATTTTCGGGATTCCAGTCGAAACAGCCAAAATGTGATTTTTTATTGTGAATACTGTACCGGGTGATCATTTGAAAGCTATCCATCTGCAATAACTCCCGATTCCTAGTGAATATTTTTTCAGGCAAAAACAGGTCGATTTTTACATCAAAGGGGACATCTAAAACATACATTGGCAAATTTCTATCTTCAGCCCCCTCGCCCCCACTCACCCCAACTTTGAAATTTCAAATGACTTTCGGGACCCCTCCACCTCAACTTCAAAATTTAACAAAACACCACCCTACTTTGTGACACATCAAATCAAAGGAAATTGAATTCTCTTTCCGAAAACAATTTTTCTGAAATTTTCAACCCCTCTCCAAATAAATTAGACATTTGGAGTATTTTCTGAGAAATTGAGAGGTCAAGAATATCAATTTGGACAATTTGGAATTTCAGGAAGAGGGGGGGGTAAAAACTTTATAAATATTTTTTCGGAAAGAGATAGACAGATAGACAAACAGATAGACAGGTCTTATTGACAGAATCCCATTTAGGGGAACAACATTTCAAAAAATGTTACCAAACATGCCTATGTTTTGAAATGTGAGGTAAAGGCAAAAAAATCCAAAACGGCGGAAATGTGGTCAATCCAATTCTAATGACGTAGTCCCATGTTGACTGAAGAGAGTAAAAAATGAGTTCTTTTCAATGCTAAAAACCCGAATTTTAGGAGTAGTGCCAAAAAGTACGCTGCCAATTGGGCTTCTCTTCACGTTTACACTGGACAATAGGAACGTGTTGCAAGTCAAATTGCTCAAAATTTTCCAGTGAACAAGCCTATCAAGTGGCGTCATCTTGAAAAGTTGATGAATGTTCTAATGATGAAAAGTTCTAATGTTTTTGCTTTGCTACAGGAATAACCTACAGTATTCACAATAAAAAATCACATTTTAGCTGTTTAGAGTGAAATCTCGAAAATTCGAAAACCGTTTCGGGGGAGCACATCATTCTTCATAAATTTGGTGTTGATACTCCCAAAAGAAATTTTCAGCGAACTGTTGCATGTATGTATGTTAAACTTTCATAAATTTTGCACTGCACTGTTCATCACCCTGTTGGAATTTTATGAGGGGCTCTATGGATTTCATATTGACAAGAAAGATGGCCAAAAGATTGGGCAATTCAGAACTTGAAACAGAATTAGAATTGTTTGTGCCAAATCAAAGTTACAGCGGTTCAAAATTGGATGAATTTTTGTTTTGTAACACTTTCATTGTTGAGCAGTTCATATTCCTGATTCTGCAATTATTATGATGCAATAAATAAAACACTTAGATACCCTGTTTCGTTTTGAAAGAATCGCGATTAAAATTTTATTATTGATTTTATTTTTGACTAGGTCATGAAGGCGCGCAAGCCTTCATGACCTAGTTGAATAAACTTGAAGATTAAATGATCTCGAAAATTGAATAATCTCAAAGAATGAATATACATACCCACCCTTGAAATTATTCGAATTATAATTTCTCCTCAACATTACTTTTTCATCCGTTATTGTAGAACACACAATGAAAAAGAAATCAATTTTTGAGACCATCAAACATTTCATAGCTTGAAATTTCTTCTTTCCAAAATCTGATATAAGATTCGGAGGCCACCATAAAACATGCTATAAAATGCGATTCCTTAATTGTTTGGCACACTTTGGCTGATTCGAAAAAAAATAAGTAACTGTAATGTTTAAGGAATATTTTCAAAACTTTCAATTTAGATCAGTCAAACGCTATTCCAGATATTCACAAAGTCACTATTGCAATGTTGGTGCTCTAATTGACCGTTCTAACACTCGATAACAACGTAATCTAATGAGATGCACCTAGGTTACTTTCGAATTTCGATGAAGCTTGGAGCCTCTACATCGTGCTTGGAGCATAATAAAATAATAGGCAACACAACACACAACAGTTACCTTCGCTGAGCTGAAGATTTTACAACAGCTGTACCACAGAATAATGTCGAACTCTGAACTGCGACCTGCGGCTACATGAACACGCCGTAAACACAGAATCACAGAAATGAAATGCGTTATTGCATTCTAGCATTGAATGTTATAGTAAATTGCAAAACAAATTTGGAAATCACACTCAGATGCAGACAGCCAAACATACTTCAACTGATGTTGTGCTGTAGGGGAACAGTGTCTAAGTTAACGCAATCAAACATGAATTATTATATAAAAAAAGTACCGAACTTTCGGCAACACCAACATTAAAAAATTCATTCTGAAAATTGTGAGCAAATATCATATAATGATCATGTTCGTTTTCACGTTTATTACTTCTTGTGATACATTTGGTGTTCACAGTCACCTCAATGTTCCCTATTAGTTCGTTTCAAACTACCTATTTGACCACGTGATCAAGTTCGAAGTTCGAACAGCGCAATCGCGTCCATGGCCTTGAAGTGAACATCTCTTTTTCAAGTTTTGGGCATCCACATAGGATTAGTGCGATTCTTTCAAAACGAAACAGGGTACCTCAAGTTGTTTTTTGAATCATAATAGTTGCAGAATCAGGAATATATTATGGTGGTTCACACGACTTCATCCCTGTCGAACTACTAGGTACGATTTTTCAATTTTTTTTCTGCTCAACCCTGTATACAGCGCCTGCAGTGTTGGCGTCGGTGATCACCAATCGCGTTCAACGAAGAACATCACTATCGACATACAAAATTGCATCTCTTTTTCCTTACTTTTCAGACGTTCATAAAAAAAGAAATTCAAGAACGAAAAAGTTTTTATGGCGATTTTTTTAAAAATGTGGGAAAGATTTTCAAAAACTACTGCCCACATCTTTTCAAGAGCAAAATTTAGAACACATAAGGCGGTTCACGCGACTTTATTCATTCCGGTTCACGGAAAATGATTTTTTTCAAATTTTCTTTGCTTCACCTTGTATACAGCGCCTGCAGTACTGGCGCCGCTGGCTATCAATCGCGTTTCACTTGAAACATCACCATCGACATACCCATCAAATTACAAGTCTATATCTTGAGTTTTCAGCCATTCATAAGAAAAATAAATTCAAAAAATAAAAAGTTCTTATGATGATTTTTCAAAAAATGAATAAGATTTTCAAAAACTTTTGCCTATATCTCGTCAAAAGCAAAATTTAGAACATAATTTGGTGGTTCGCGTGACTCCATTCGTTTTGGTTCACGAAATACGATTCATCTTCAATTTTCTCTGCTTCACCCTGTAACAGCGCCCGCAGTGATTTCCCAGGTGGCTACTCCTCGAATTCAACTTGAAACACTACTCAGAGCATACAAACCAAATCGCATCTCTTCATCTTGAATTTTCAGCCATTGATGGAAAGGCAATTTTCAGCTTTCTTTTTTTTTCTTTTCACGATATTTCAAAAATGGCACAAGGTATTCGAAAACGGATTTCTTTATCTCAATTTGCGCAAAATGTGGAACAGATATGGTGTTGTTTCACACGACTCCATCCGTTTTAGTTCACGAAATACAAATTTTCTTAATTTTTTTTCCTGCTTCACCCTGTATACAGTGCCTGCACTATTTTTTCCGGTGGCTATCAAACATTATGGATCTGGGGGAGGGTCCAAGCATTACACATGCAAAGGGGCTTCGCTCTACCTCAAAATGCAGGGTCTTTCCTCTTAACATCCGGACTTGAAGCACTCGATATACAGGGTGTAACTTAAATACTGCGAAAGATTTCAGTGATTGGTTCCTAGGACTATTTCAAGAAAAAAGTTCTTATGAACATGTGTCCGAAAATGCTTACTTGCTGAGTTATAGCCCCTCAAAGTTGGGACCCTGAAGAAGGTTTTTATTATCTCCGAAACTGTCCAGTGCCGTAAGATACCAAAATTTACCATATTTCCTAATGTTTGCATGCTTGAGGGGTTTCTGATGCGACTAAAAAAGTTGTTGACGGGAATTGGTTTCATTTTATTTTTTCATCAAGTAGAAACTCCTCCAAAGAGAAAATGTACGGGCAATACTATCAAATTTTGATAATTTCCAAAAAATTTTGATTTTGGTTTTTAGAAAATTCAAAAACTAGATAGCAACGCACATGCATCTTTCTTCAAGAAAGTCGCAAGCCAAATTTGAACCTTCTATTTTTTTTAAAAAAAAAGGTAGCAAAAGTAATTTCCCGTAAACATGAAAAAGTGAATCAGTAGAAATAATTGTTATGTTTTCAGTGACATGGAGGCAAAATATGCGTTTCACAGAAAACCAGTTGATCGGGCATGCAACGGAAATGCGGAAGGGAGCATTATGTGATTATTCATACACCAACGGAAAACTTTTCTACTGAATACTTACCCATACTACTTACCGAGAAAGAAAAACTCTAATTTTTGTGTGGAATGTTGTGGAATCTGATTAACCAAACCAAATACATGTATTTCCCACTACTTATATGTTAAATGTTGTGTACGCTTCTTGCTTTTAATGTCGCTTGCTCTCTGTGTTTGTTGTGTTGCTGCATCCACGCGTGTGAAGGCCCTGCATGCGATCAGAGGGTCGTCGAAAGCGTCGTCACGTGCAAGCCGGGCACTTGTCGTAACGGCGGTGCTTGCACCCTCCTCGAAACCGTTGAGGGACAAGAGTACCGGTGCACCTGCACTGAGGGATGGACGGGTCGGAATTGCGACGAACAGGTTCACTGCGGCCACGAGCCTTGCGGCGAGCACGCCACTGGCTGCGAGGACTACGTAAGTGCGAGGGTTTTCGCCGAACAGGTCCAAAAGTTTTCAATTAAAACTGAACATGAACAAAAGAAAAAAAATTAGTGCTTTTTTGCCGTCAAGTTGATCGATTGAAAGGTTTCAAAGTTAGTAGTCCGGATACTAGTTGAAAGTACCTTGCATTTTTTGATGAGAAGATGCCACTCGGCGGAAATGTTTTTTGCATCGTACTCTTCCGATCCAGAAAGGTAGCCATCAGCGTCATCCATGCCGGCGGCGTATACAGGGTGACACAGAAAGAAAAAGTTGAAAAATTATATTCAGTTTACCGAAACATGTGGAGACGTGTAATTCACCACATACATTAATTATTTTATGCTTATGAAGTCACTGCAAACAGTTCTTGATCACCTTGAACCGTCTTTGAAATGTAGAGGAAAAACATAAGAAAAAGACAAGAACACTTTTGTTTCCATAAATAAGTAATCCTTCGAGATATTGACACAATACTTGGTATTTCTACAAAAAGTGATGTTAGAGATGATATAAGCTGGGTATCCAATTTCTAAGCCAACTATTCCCAGAAATACGATTGTCAACTTTTATTTCCTCTTGAGCACCATCTTGAATCTGCCCTGTGAGGCATCGTTGGAAAAGTGATTGGTTATTATAATAATGGTAACATGTAATCATTGCATCGTAAAAGCAACCTCCTCATCATAATTTAGTGACCTCTTCGGCGGGAAAGAATTGCCATTCACGTATTTTTTGGCTCTTCAAAGCTTTAGTGCCCATGATGGTATTTGCAACATCTGTAATGGTGAAATATGTTACGCTTCATGAACCTTGATGTACTTTGAGGTAGCCTACCAAGTTTCATCATCATTAATTAAGAGGTTTGTTCTTGAAAGCTGTTTGAACAAAATTTGTGTCGTTTTTTTTTTACGAAAAATACAAAATATTGGGTCTTTCACCCTTACTTGATTTCTCACTGAAGTTAGCCTGAAACCGAAAGTCTCCGAATTTTTCATGATAATAATTCAGTGGGAAGTGCTCTTCAGTGTTTAGTTGTCAAAAATTGCATAGTTGCGTTCAGATTCCAGACAGAGAGCGACAAAGAAGTTCATGCAGTAAAAAAAGACAAATTACAGTCGAGAAAAAACCAGTCCAGAGCTAGACTGAAAGCTGTCTGGAGACCTTGGTTTTCATAATATAAATGTGCAATTTGGTACACTGTAAGAGCCTTGAGTTGGTAATGTTTCAAGCTTTTCACCCACGCTTGAGAGTCTTACAGAACCTGTGTATTGCCTATCTAAAAGGAACATTTCCGGGATTTCTCCGTTGCATTGAAAGTTGTGTCTTTTTTCACTGCATGAACTCCTTTGTCGCTCTCTGTCTGGAATCTGAACGCAGCTATGCAGATTTTGACAACTACACATTGAAGAGCGGTTCTCAGTGAACCATTATCATAAAAATTTTGAACACTTTCGGTTTCAGGCTTTCCTCAACGAGGGATCAAATAAGGGTGAAAGATCCAATATTCTGTATTTTCCATAAAAAAAATTGAACAAGCTTTGTTCAAACAGCTTCAAAGAACAAACCATCCAATTGATGATTGCAAAACTTGGTAGGCTACCTCAAAGTACATCAAGGTTCATAATGCGTAACATATTTTACCATTCCAGACGTTTCAAATGCCATCATGAGCACTAAAGCTTTGAAGAGCCAGAAAATAAGTGAATGGCAATTCTTTCCCGCCGAAGAGGTCACTAAATTATGATGAGGAGGTTGCTTTCACGATGCAATGATTACATGTTACCATTATTATGATAACCAATCACTTTTTCAACGATGCCTCACAGGGCAGATTCAAGATGGTGCTCAAGAGAAAAAAACAGTTGACAATCGACAAACAGTCGAAATAGTTGGCTTAGGAATTGGCTACCCAGCTCATATCATTTCTAACATTAGTTTTTGTAGAAATACCAAGTATTGTGTCTAATAATCACTTATTCATGGAAAAAGAGTGTTTTTGTTTTTTTTTTGTTTATCCCCTACATTTCAAAGACGGTTCACGGTAATCAAGAACGGTTTGCTGTGACTTCATGATGATAAAACAGTTAATGTATGTGGTGAATTACACGTCTCCACATGCTTTGGTTATTTGAATATAATTTTCCAACTTTTTTTTTCTCTCTCACCCTGTATACGCCGCCGGCATGGATGGCGCTGATGGCTACCTTTCTGGATCGGAAGAGTATGATGCAAAAAACATTTCTACCAAGTAGCATCTTCTCATCAAAAAATGCAAGGTTCATTCCATTTTATGCAACTAGCATCCGGACTATAGGTTCAAAATAGTGGCTACGTTTACAGATTGCCAACTTCTCGAATGGTCTTTAAATGAGGTTTTGTAATATAATAAGGTTGTAGATGTAATAATCCATAGCTCATTGAAATCAAGGAACTGTGACTCATATACAGGGTGATTCACCACCAAATGGACATAGCTCAAAGGCAGGTCCAGTTTTCCCAGGCGAACCTGGATCTGGCTTTGAATTTTTTCTAACGCTGTTCGTTTCGAAGCTACAGGGTGATTCATGTATTTCGTGGAATTTTTTGACAGACCATAACTTTTGAACAACCCAACAGATTGATTTGAAATTTTGTGGGTTCATTCTTCTATTGATATCTGACACATCGCTTTATCAAAGAGTTCAAAATTTCCAGGGCCGGCCTCGAAAAAAAAAATTGAAAGCTTTTTTCAAAAAAGACACTCTGTGTGCATATTATATTTGAAATTCATTTTCATATTCAGAAACAACATGAAACATGCTATCAATATCGCAAAAAAAATTGCTTGGCACCATTAAGCTGTCAAAAGAAAATTCATGATCCTAATGATTTTTGAGGTTAGGATTTTTTGTAAATTAATATTTTCAAATATTTACAAATGATTTATTATGGCCCCAAATTTCAGCCATTTCGTCATAAAAATAAAAATGACATTTTTCTCGTTTTCTCAGTAGTAACAAAAAGTTTCAGCCGAATTTGAAAAAAATTATTGTAACGTCCCTCAACTTCACTTTTATCCCAAATTGAGCTAAAATTGAGAAACGTATTAAAAATTTTTTGAAAATTCTGATGAAATTTTTTGTTACTTCTGAGAAAGCGAGAAAAATGTCATTTTCATTTGTCTGACAAAACGGCTGAAATTCAGGGTCATAATAGATCATTTGCAAATATTCGAAAATATCAATTTAGAAAAAATCCTAACCTCAAAAATCATGCGATTGCCAAAATTTTCTTGACAGCTCAATGGTGCCAAGCAATTTTTTTTGCGATATTATCAGCATGTTTGATGTAGTTTCCGATTTTGAGAATGAAATTTGAAAAATATGCATACAGAATGTCTTTTTTAGAAAAAAGCTTTGAAGTTTTTTTTACAAGGCCGGCCCTGGAAACTTCAAACTGTTTGATAGGGCGATGTGTCAGATATCAATGGGAGAATCAACTTACAAAATTTCAATCCAATCCATTCTGTCGTTCTGAAGATACGGCTTGTCAAAAAATTCGACAAAATACATGAATCACCCTGTAACTTAGAAACAAACAAAGTAAGAAAAATTTCAAAGCCAGATCCTGGTTCGCCTGGTAAAACTGGACCTACCCTTAGGCTATGTCCATTTGGTGGTGAATCACCCTGTAGAGGTGTCCCGGAATATAGGCTATAAAATTCACAGGGAGATTGATAATTGAACAACAAGGAGATTTTTCTCAGTGAACATGTCCTCGCAAACATACAATAACGGAGGTACAGGCCTTCAAAGCTGCTTTTTCAAACAGTTTTTTGCGTAACCGTTCAACTGATTTTATTCAAATTCAAACCAAAGTTCACTAAAAACAAGTCCATATTAAACAATTATAACGCATCTCATCAAACATATTTAGGAGCGAAGATAATAGAGGGTACTCTTACCCTATTTCGTCTATTTTTCTCTCTTCCCCGATTTTTTTTTTGGAATTTTCCCTCAGTTTCTTGAAATAACAGACCGGTTTTATTTTTTTTAATATGTATAATGCAATCGTTGGCTATTATTATACAGGGTGTTTCGTAATTACGGTTACAAACTTCTAGGGGAGATTCCCTATCAAAAATGGACCAGGATAAAATATAACCTCGATGTACTCGTAACCTCGAAATGCTCCGTTGAAAAGTCACAGGGTGTTGAAGCTGACTTTTTTAAATCGATTGTTTGACATAACTTTCAAACCGTTCAACCGATTCTGTTGAAATTTGGAACAAAGTTAACTGAAATAAATCTCTATAGAATAATAGCAACATGTTGAAAAAAATTCAGGGGCGTAGATAATTGGGGATGTCCTCATATTCCCCCCCCCCCCTATTTGTCACCCTCTAGCTATTTTTCCAAATTGTTTCTATTTTTGGATTCTACGCTCAATTTACTCTGATCGTTTTTTGAAGTGGTTCGCCCAAAAAATTGTCCCACTTTGATAGGTTGTTACATTTGAACGGATGGATGCATGTTGTTGAGTTTTTTTTTTGTCAGAAAGGGCGTTTCTTCGGCAACAAGTGTGCATCATTGCAAATATTTGTCAACATTAATAGTGACTTTGAAGGGTGATTTGTAAAGCTATGATTTTTATATCAAATTTATTGATGTTCATAAGGTAAATGGGTCATCCTGTATATTTCATTCAAAAGTCATCATAGAGTCTCATGTCTTGGCACTACATACGTTTTTGTATTCTGGTCTCACGTCATTTGTATCAGAAGATATGATTTTCAACCATAATAAGTACAGAAAAATACGAAAACGTCAAAAAGTATTGTTCTAATTTTTCAACGCATAACAATAGATGACTAATAATTATTGTGGATGGAAAATGATCAATAACGGGTAGGGCCACCTCTACCCCTCATCACCTCTTGACATCTTCCTGGCATATACTTCTGATAACATTATTGATAAGATCACCCGGAATGGCTTCCCATTTTTGTTGAAAGACATTTCCCAGCTCTGCAATTCCATGAACTCGATTTCGCGGTCTAATATCTTCCTTTTGAGCGCATCCCACATGTTTTCTATTGGATTGAGGTCCGGTGAAAGCGCCGGTCATTCCTTTCTAGTGATATTCTCACGTTGGAAAAACTCATTCACCACGTTAGCTCAATGTTGTCTTGCGTTATCGTCCATATACACAAATTGTTCACCTATCTGATGAGAATGGAAGGACTATAGGTTCCAGAGTTCTTTCCAGACCCCGCCCAAAAAAACTGTAATTGAACGACCACCGAAAGGTGTAAGGCCAACCGTACACAATCTTCTTCGTAACGTTTATCCACTCTTCGCCACACACGCAGGCAGTTGGTATAGGCTGTCTGATTTCTACATGATTCTAGTTGGCCGCGATTCAGGCCGCGATCGGCCGATGACGACCAGAAACACAGCCCACTCGAATCATGTAAAAATCAGACAGCCTCTCAGGGACTTTCTGAAAACCGTGATTCGTCTGTAAAAAGACACTGGGCCCAGTCATTTTCAACCTAGTTTTGATGATTCAAAGCAAAATGCGAGAGACACCAGCCAAAACCAGCCTTGTAGACGCGGCCTTTTTACAAACAATTGAATTGACATGAATGCCAGAACATTGTTATTCTCAAAGATATCTGGATTTTTCCACGCAAATAAACATGCAGTGAATAAAAAATTAATATATCCAAAGCCTGGTGAGTTAGATCAGAATCAAAAAAAAAAACATGCACCGCTAAGACATAAGGCTTTGTGATGACCTTGAAATGAAATATACACGGTGACCCATTCATCTCGTGGACATCAATTAATTTGATATAAAATTCATATCTTTACAAATCACCCTGTAAAATAACTATCAATTATTACAAGTTGATGCAGTTAAGCACACTTGTTGTCGAAGAAACGACCTTTCTGACAAAAAAAACTTAATAAAATACCGCATGATCAAAAACTTTTCTACTTGCGGTAGGCTGTGGCCTGGTCATTGGCAGGCAAACGAGGCTGATTTTGGCCAGGCCACAGCCTACCGCAAGTAGAAAAGTTTTTGATCATACGGTACATCCATTCATCCAAAAGTTACAGCCCATCAAAGTAGGACAATTTTTTAAGCGAAGCTCTCCAAAAAACGATCAGTGTAGAAACAAAAATTACTCTAGCAAAATTTTGATTGGAGGTTCCTATTTTCAAGATATTTGGATATGAAACTCTGGAAAGCAGCTCGAAATCGCCACTTTAAAAGACCTTAAAATTAAAATCCAAGAAAAAGCCTCAGGATTCCTCAACAGAAATGAGTTTTGTAGGTGTTTGAAGTTGATAAATCACCATTTTTTGCTGAGAAACGGGGTGTTCCCGTGAAGAACAACTTGGGCTCTCAAAAGTGACGTGGCAAAAGGGTTTTCCAAAGTTTTGAACCAAAATATCTCAAAAATGAAGTCCCTAATCAAAATTTTGCAAGAGTAATTATTGTTTTCTCCAAACTGAACGTAGGATTCAAAAATTGGAGCCATTCCCAAAAATAATTAGGTATGGGAGTAGCTGTGGTCAGGGGGGGAAGGTGAAAAATAGCTGAAAAAGGGGGAGGGTGCCCTTCATTTCGTCCCTAAAAATGTTTGACGAAGTGCGTTATTATTGGCTACGTACGCCCATCGTTCAATAGAGATTCTAGTAAACTTTGGTTTGAATTTGAATTGAATCGGTTGAACGGTTCAGTAGTTGCGCAAAATAAAAGTTGAAAAAAACAACTTTGAAGGCTTGTATCTCCGCTATTATACGCTTACGAGGGTATGTTCATCAGGAAAAATCCTTCTATTTTCCATTCTCTACCTCCCTGTAAATTTTGTGACCCTTATTTCAGGACACCTGCATACAATTTTTGTCTCAAAAACGAATAATAAGAGATATTTTAATTTCGACTTTGAAGAGCTGTATCTCTGTTATTATGCATTTAAAAAAAAATTGACAATGCCAACAACTGTACTGTTATCATTATCAATATGGGAAATACTAGTCGTTCAACGCATTCTACGCGTGCAAATAGAGAGGAGTCCAGTACGCTAAATTCTTGGCATTAAAGCGAAGAAGTAAGTTTATCAAAATGGAAAAACATCAGCCGTGTGTCTAGAAGAAGTACTGCGTATTAAAATGAAGAAATACCAGTCGTGTGTCCTCTTGGTTAGTGGCAGTTGGAGCGGGTCCCATGGGAAGAATACTGCTTATCAGAACGAAGAAGTACCGCTTATCAAAATGAAGAAATACTAGCCATTTGAAGCGAGACCAGCGGGCGAAGTACTGAATATCAACGCGAGGAAGTACTGGTCATCAAAATTGAGAAATACTTGGCGCTCTTGTTTTTTGACGAGTACGAACGAAGTGTACTTTCTACAATAAAGAAACTGTATTCTTTTCATTGAGAAAATTGTACTATCTAGAACTTTGCCTGTCAGCGTAGAGAAACTGAAGTTTCAATAAAAAAAGAACCTGTATTTCCACAAGAAAGGGATTTAATCATAGGTCTTGAGAAAGGTAAAATTTCATCTTCAATGTGCTCTTTGCAGCAGAAGCAGCATCAGCAGCAGCAGCATAGGCACTCATTATTATGATTGAGGTACTCTTCAGGTACTACTGTAAATAGGCCTGTATCGACGATACCGATACTTTTTTCGGTAAAAAGACCACTTAAGTTTTCGGTTCAAGTTTTTGCATGTTTCACCAACTTCGACGGGCAAAAGGGCGCTGTCGAATCGAACTTTTGGATCTGTTCCGCGAGAATTTTGGGCTGAGCTCTCTGTGGACAATGTTGCTTGTTGCACGCCACTGGTCGTTCACGTGTCTTTTTTTTTTCTTCCGTTTTCTCACATCAGTGCCATATTATTACTACGAAATTATGCAATCCACAGTTGGGAGGCGGTTACCTCTGCACATGTGAACCGGGTTGGACTGGAATAGACTGCGAACAGCAGGAATTACTGGGACTGTGTACCAGCAATCCCTGCTTTAATGGTGCCACTTGCGTCGACCAAGTCGACTTCTATTCTTGTCAATGTGCCGCTGGTTACGCAGGTATTAGCCTCTTACTAGACGTTGTTTTTCTTTTCTCTTGTTGTTCTCCCATAATCTTCCAGTCTAACTAAAACTGAGCATGCATTGTTTTCAGTATTTAACACACACGTACCAATTTTTTTTTCTGTTGTTTTTTACTAACAAACGAAACGTACAGCTTGTGTTGCATTTCGCTAGTATTTCACAGACACGAAGGGTTGAGATGCACACTGAAATAGGTACAGACAAAACTCACACGTAAATACTCTAGCAACACCGCTCACACGCTGTAGACTACGTAATATTCATCAACTAAGAGAATTAAGAGAAACAATAACATTCCTATTATACGTATAGGAAGCGTTCTGTCACCGGTGGCATTGCTTAAGAGTACAAATCAATCTTGAAGTTTTTTTTTCAAGTTCCATAGCTTCTAGTCGTATCGTAAATTGATTTCTCTGGAATCATTAGAGATTGTGTTGATACAGGATTAGAATCCATCTGTTTCGAAATAAATGGTTGATAAGCTGGTAGTTTTCGAGCGATTTTTTGAGCAATTCCGCCGGTGTACAGCGCCACCATTCACTTACACTTGGTACGGAAACATCGTATGTTTGTTATACTTGTGCTTGAACCGGGTGCCGTAAAGAACGCCGATTTTAGGTAAACTGTGTCAGCTCGAGCTGACCGGCTGCTTGACGATGCAATGCCTGAACGGCGGCACTTGCATCGACCATCTCCAACCCATCCAGGGATCACCGCACCACCAGCACCCTCACTGCAACTGCACCGAAGAATGGATGGGCGCCCATTGCGAAAAACCATACGACATCTGCGCGGCCACCAAACCGTGTCGCAATAACGCCACCTGCATCTCTTCATCATCATCATCCTCACAGCAGCACCAAACACTGTCATCGTCATTGTTGCCCTACGACTATTACACTTGCGACTGCCCGCCCGGCTTTGAGGGCGATCGCTGCGAAGTCAACACGGACGACTGCAAGGGCGTCGCGTGCCCGGCCGGAAGGCAGTGCGTCGATCTGATCAACGACCACGACTGCAGGTGCCCCGAGGGATTTTCGGGTGAAAATTGCTCGGTGGACCTGGACCCGTGTCGCAGCGATCCCTGTCATCCGAGGGCCACGTGTAAGGTCGATAAGAAAACGCTCAAGCACGCTTGCGTGTGTCCGGTGGGCTACAGAGGTATTAGCTGCCTGGTTTTTGTCATTTGGGTGACCTCGCACTGCACGCATTCCTGCACTTCGAGGTGCTGTCATTCGGTTATCAACTTGGCCGTCAAGCGATCACTACTTACCCTGATAAGTCTTCCTGCAAAATTATACGGAATTTCTTCTCTCACCTCCTTCCTCTTTGCTTTTTTGATCCTCCTTTCTTCTTCTCCTTCTTTCACCAAGTCTAGATCTTCTACCATATTCACTAAAATAAAGTTTTTTGTCATCATCGGTCGTGGCCGAGTGGTATAGGTGATGGCAAGCTGACCCACTCGCGCTGCTCTGTGCGGGTTCGAACTCCGCTACATCCATGGATATTTTGTTCTATCCCCGAGGTTGCATGGTAGAGCAGCTAATAGCTGAATGTCGCCTCGTTGAATAAGTCGATTAAATAAAATGAAATGAAAATAATCTAAACGGAATTTCTTCTTTCTTCTTTTCCCGTTGTTTTATCTCCTCTTATTCTTTTGTTGGTCTCAGTCTTCTATCAAGTCCTCTAGGTCTTCCACCATGTCTCCTAGAGTAGGTCTTGCCACATAATCTATAAGCATTTTTTCACGGACCTCCTTCTTTTGTTTCCTTGTTCCCAATTTTTCGTTCTTTCCACTTTTCTACCAAATTTTACAGATCTTCCGCCATGTCGTCTCGAAATTCGGGAAACTCTTTCCTTGCCTTCTCCTTTCTCTTTTCTATTTCTCACTGTTTTGTTCTTCTCTTCCACAGTCTTCTAGATCTTCTACCATATATTTTAAAATTAGTCGTTTCTCAGAATCCATACGGAATCTCTTGCCTCACCTGCTTCCTCCTTTGTTTCTCCGTTCCTCACTCTTTTGTTCGTCTCACTCTTCTACCCAGTCCCCTAGATCTTCTAGCATGTCTCCTAGATGAAGTTTTGCCTCATAATCTATAACCGTATTTCTTTTCTGTCCTTCCTCTTCTGATTTCCCATTCTTCATTTTTTGTTCTTCTTATTTTTATACCAAATTTTATAGATCTTCCTTCATGTCGTCTAGAATAAGTCTCACCTCGACGTCATGTACGGAAATTCTTTTCTCACCTCCTTTATCTGTTTTTTACTATTCCTCATTATTTTGTTTTCCTCACTCTTCTACTGAGGCTTCTAGATCTTTCACCATATCTTTTTTTAAAAATATTTCTCAGTATCCATCTGGAATAATTTTTCTCCCCTAGTTCATCCTATCTTTCTTCATTGCAGACTTTTTTGTTCGTCTCACGCTTCTATCAAGTCTTCTAGGTCTTCTACCAAGTCTCCTTGAGTAAGTTCTGCCTCATAGTCTACGGCATCTCTTCTCTGGTCTCCTTCTTTTGTTCTCTTGTTCCTACTTTTTTTGTTCTTCTCTACCAAGTCTTACAAACCCTCTGTAATGTCGTCTAGAATAAGTCTTACCTTGAAATTATATGTAAACTGAAACTATTTTCTTGCCTCTATTCTATCTCTCATCATTCTGTTCTCCTGACTCTTCCCCTGAGTCTTCTAGATCTTCTACCATATCTTTCAAAATAAGTGTTCCCTCAGAATCCATACAGAATCTCTTTTTTCACCCCCTTCCTTCTTTGTTTCTTTATTCCGCACCCTTTTCTTCGTTTCATCCTTATTTTCTATCATGTCTTTTAGAGTAGGTCTTGCCTCGTAATCTATAAGCATTTTTTCACTGACCTCCTTCTTTTGTTTCCTTGTACCCAATCCTTCGTTCTTTCCACTTTTCTACCCAATTTTACAGATCTTCCGCCATGTCGTCTCGAATAATAAGTCTTGAAGTTATATAGGGAAATTCTTTTCTCGCCTTCTTCTTCCTTTCTTCTATTCCTCACTGTTTTGTTTTCCCCTTTTCCACAGGCTTCTAGATTTTCTACCATATATTTTGAAATTAGTCGTTCCTCAGAATCCATACGGAATCTCTCGCCTCACCTGCTTCCTCCTTTGTTTCTTCGTTCCTTGCTCTTTTGTTCGTCTCACTCTTCTACTCAGTCTCCTAGATCTTCTACCATGTCTCCTAAACGAAGTTCTGCCTCATAATCTATAACCGTATTTCCTTTCTGGCCTCCTCTTCTGATTTCCTATTTCTCATTCTTTTGTTCTTCTTATTTTTATACCAAATCTTATTGATCTTCTTTCATGTCGTCTAGAATAAGTCTTACCTTGAAGTCATGTACGGAAATTCTTTTCTCACCTCCTTTATCCTTTTTTTACTATTCCTCACTATTTTGTTTCCCTCACTCTTCTAATGAGGCTTCTAAATCTTTCACCATATCTTTTCAAAATAAGTCTTTTCTCAGTATCTATCTGGAATCATTTTCTCCCCTACTTCATCCTATATTTCTTCATTCCTGTCTTTTTTGTTCGTCACACGCTTCTATCAAGTCTTCTAGGTCTTTTACCATGTCGCCTTGAGTAAGTTTTGCCTCATAGTCTACGACATCTCTTCTCTGGTCTCCTTCTTTTGTTCTTTTGTTTCTACTTCTTTTGTTCTTCTCACTTCTCTACCAAATCTTACAAACCTTCTGTAATGTCGTCTAGAATAAGTCTTACCTTGAAATTATATGTATACGGAAATTATATTCTTGCCTCTTTTCTATTTCTCATCATTTTGTTCCCCTGACTCTTCCACTGAGTCTTCTAGATCTTCTACCATATTTTTCAAAATAAGTGTTCCCTCGGAATCCATACATAATCTCTTTTTCACCTCCTTCCTTCTTTGTTTCTTTATTCCGCACCCTTTTTTCGTATCATCATTCTAATAAGTCTTCTAGATCTTCTATCATGTCTTTTAGAATAAGTCTTCCCCCCTGCCGCCCCCTTCCCCTTCCCTCAGAATAAATATTCTCTCAAAATCTGAATGGAATTTGTTTTCTCACCTCCCCCTTTTTTTGTTTCTATATTTCTCACCACCTGCATTCACTCCACAAATTTACTCACTCTTCAACTAAGCGTTTTAGATCTTTAACCATGTCTTCTAGAATGATTCTTTCCTCAGTATCTTTACAGAATTTGTTTTCTCACCTCCTTCGTTCTTTGTTTCTGTATTTCTCACTACCTGCATTCACTCACTATTCTACTAATTATTCTAGACGTTTACCCGTGTCTTCTACACTGATTATTTTCTCAAAATCTCCATGAAATTTCTTTTCTGACCTCCTTTCTCCTTTGTTTTTCTTTATTCCTCAATTATTTTTTCGTCCTACTCGTCAATCAACTCTTCTGGATCTTCTACAAGTTTGTTTCTAGAATCTAGATGTCTTATCAGATATCATCTCAATTTTTGTTAATCCAAATCCAAAACCTACAGGTCTATTGACTGCTTTTTGGAGAAATCACAGAATCAATACTGAGCTTTCGTCCTACCAATGTCTCTATTTCTTTCCCCCTGTTTTTCTTTTTCATCTTACCCTTCCCAGGCGTCTCCTAGACCTTCTAATTTCCTTTTCACTCATTTCAATCTCGTTACCTTTGAAACATCGGGAAGAAAAAGTCTGCCTTCCCTACGATAGTAAACGCATTTTTTTGTGAAGTTTCAGAAAAAGTCAAGAAGCTTCGGTTGAACCGGAAGTCATGCAAAAAATTGGCCAATTTGAAAAAATAAACTTCTACTAGACCTCAGCCTCGTTGAAAAAATCACGTTACTATCTCTCGAAATAAAAAAGTAATGATTTTTTTTCGCAAAGAAGACAGTGTTGCTACAATCGTAAAGCACCGGGACATTCATCGCGGACTGCCAGTGTGAATAAAATGAAACAAAAACGGTTGTGTTGAGAACAGGTGCTTTTTTTGTTATTCATTATTACGGCCCGCAATTACTAAAGAAAATCTGCTATAAAGCTGCAAGACAATCATTTTCGGTTGGAAAAAGTAACGGTGTCGGTTGGGGTCTAATTGGAGAACTTTCTGATCAATCTTCGATTTCAGTGTAAGAATCACGTTTCTATCTTTTCAAAGCTACCATAAAACAGTTCAAGTCTTTAGAACAAAAGACAGTTGGTTTCTATTGCTAGGAAGCAGGACACTTACCGGCAGCTTGCCGGAATTTTGAAGAAGTCGTTTATTCGAGAACTGGTTGAGCGATTCAAGTGAAAGAAAAACTGTTGTAAAGCGGAAGAACGACGTTACTTTGGAGTGGCCTAATTTAAATGTGATTTTTGAAGTACCTACAACGCATCAAAATTTGACTCAAGCGGAAATCTTGTCCTCTGCGATTGGCTCCATCCATTGCTCAACAATCTCAACATAGATATCGAAAAATGTGTTACAGCGGTACCAAACATGATTTTCTAGCTTAAGAAATTTAGTTCCATACATTCAGCACTGTAATGTCCAGTCGATTGACAACTGTAACTATTGTTAAGGGGTTTGTGATGCGACTGAACAAAAGGATTAGTAGAAATCACTTGGCACCGTTCTTTTGAGAATAAAAAGCTCAAATTTGGAATGCGACTTCTTTGAAGAAAAAATGTATGGACATTGCATTTAAATTTTCAAATTTGAAAAAATCTATTTTTTTTCAAATTTTGAAAATTAGATAGCTACGCTCATTCGGTATTTTTTTTTTCAAGAAAGTCGCATGCCAAATTTGAATCTCCAATTCTGAAAAGAAAAGTACCAAAAAAGATTCTCACCAAACCTTTTTTTTTCAGTGGCAACACAGAAAAGTCCCACACATCCTCTTACCTGGTGTCCCTTGTGGCATCACTTGTAGCACTTTGACAGCCTTACATTGAAACCACTCGACTTTTTCATTTTGAAGATAAAAATGCGCTTTTTTACTGACATGAAGTGCAAATCTAGAGGTTTTTATTGCTTGTTTCTTGTTTCGTTTTGGTTCAAAAACTTTTTTTCAAATTTCGACAACTATCCGTCAAGTGCCCCGTCGCGCGGCAATTATAGCAGCTCATTTGTCTCACATTCAGACACACGTACCTTACTTTTTTATTTTACAGGTCGAGGACTATTCTTTCACTGAACTAGGTTAGTGTCTATCGAGGCAAGAAGCGTCATTTCAGGTCAAACTGAAAGTGCTACAATCAATTTGCTGACTTGGTTGAAATTTTCTCACACAAGACTTCACTGACTTCGCAACCAGTATTTAAGAAGAAAATGAAAAAAAAATCAACATAAGCCAGTTTTGTTACAATTATTACTGCGAAGCACCAGGACATTCAGCGTCGGTTTGTCGAAATTTGAAACAGTTGATAACTCTAGAACCAATCGCCCAATTCGACTGAAACAAAAAGCGTTGCAAAGAGACAAAAAACCTTTTTTTAGTTCAAAACTACGGCTCGTTTTTTATAATAAAATCAAAGTCGTTTTTGATCATACCGAAAGTGGCGCTATCAATTGGCTCACTTGCAAAAATCTGCTTTGATCAGATTTCAGCTTCAGTGAAGGAGGATTTCTTCTCTGAAAATGAAAAAGTTACATTTTTTGCTGAAAGAAAGTTTAGTTACAGTTGCAAAGCACAAGGACATTTAACGCCAGCATGCCAAAATTTCGAAAAAGTCGGTAACTCGAGAACTAGTTGAGCGATTTGAGTGAAACCAAAACTACTTTAAAGAGGAGGAAATATGCTACTTTGAGGTTGGCCGAACGTAATTGTAATTATCGAAAGACAACGCATCAAAATTTGTCTCAAACGAAAGTCTTGTTCTCTGCGATTGGATTCATCGAGTTGCTCAACAAAAGTATTGAAAACTGCGTTACAGCGGTACTAAAGATGATTTTTTAGCGTAAAAAATTCAGCTCTGTACACTTAACACCTTAATGTCCTATCGATTGACTAGTGTAACTGCTGTTGAATGGCACTCACAAGAAAGATCCCCACATCAATAATTTTTGTTCCACTTGAATCGCACGATCAGTTTTCGCGCTAACCCCATTAACAGTTCCAGTTGCAAGTGGTAGGATAGTGTCCTTTGCAGAATCAGCTGCAGCAGTTTGTCTGCCCCATATTGAAACCGATTTGACTTTTTGTATTTTAAAAGATATAGATGCGCTTTTTTTACTGACTGAAGTGCAAATCTGAAGGTTTTCATTGCGGCGCCTCAGCACTTTTGGTGATGGCAGAGTACGATATTTAACTACCCTACCGAAAATTATTGATTTCTGCCTTCTTCGTAACTGTCATTGTTTCTTGTTTCATTTTGGTGACCGAGTTTTTATTTTTTCAAATTCCGACAATCAGCCGTCAAGTTCTCCGTTGCGTGGCAATTATAGCAGTTCAACTGTCTCACATTCAAATACACGTACGGTTGCGGCCAAAATAAAGTGGACGACAATGTCAACGAGTTGGCGTGCTGTCATGCGACGTTCAGGCCAGAATCCTGAGAAATCTGTCAACTGTCGTCCACTTTAAAAAGGCCGCAATAGTACCTAATTTTTTTTATTTAAAAGGATAAATATCATTCTTCCACTGAACTAGCCTTGAGTCTATTCAGCAAAATGAATCGTTTTCGGTTAAACCGGAAGTAGTACAGCCAATGTGCGCCAACCTGGTTGGAATTTTCTTAGATTATGCTTCACTGATTTCACAACCAATGTTTTAGAAAAACTAGAAAAAGTTTGTTTGAGCGTGAGCCAGTTTTGTTCAAATCATTATTGCAAAACACCTGGACATTTATTGTCGATTTGCCAAAATTTTCAACATCTGATAACTTGAAAACCAATCGCGCGATTTGAATGAAACAAAAAATGTTGCAAAGAGGACAGAAAGGCTTTTTTCAGTTTAAAACCGCGGCTCATTTTCGAATATGTTATGAAAAGTTGTTACTGATCAAACCTAAAATGGCGAATCATTTAGTTTGTTCATAAAACTTGCTTTGGTCAGACTTCAAAGCAACTTTGCTAAAGGAATCTCTGGAAATGACGAGTTACGTTTTTTGCTGAAAGAAAGTTTTGTTACAGTTGCAAAGCACAGGGACATTTATCGCTAGCTTGTCATAAATTTCAACAATAATTGATAACGCGTGAACTAATCTCGCGATTCAAATGGAACAAGAACTGTTGCGAAGAGAACGAAAAGACGGTTTTTAAGTCAAACCACACTTTCCAGTCACAGAAGCAAACAGTCGATGTGAACTACTCAACAGTTGAAGTGGTATACGTCAAAATATGACTTAATTTCGGAACGAGGTTTTTTATTTTGTAGCGGCCGATCCTGATTCTGTTTGAAGTGTTCGATTGCCCAGTCTTTCGGCTGTCTGTTCAAATTTTCAAATTACACAAGCATCTTTGCGTCAGGTTTCTACAGGGCGATCAATAAAACACCGCAGAATACATGAAAGTTGAACCAACCCCTGCGTTAACAAGACATTTTTCTCTGGGTTCCAGTATCATGGTGAATAAGGTACACCTTTTGCCTTGAAATGCGTTTTGAGCTCAAGGAATTGGGAAAAAAAACTGGAAAGTGAATTTTTTCTTTATTATATGTAGTTGTAGACCTCGCCCTGTTTTTTTTTCACGAGAAATCTAATGCTTAGAGACTCTGTACCTGAACCTTCTAGGAAAACAACATCTGGGTTATTTTCTTCAAGTTGTGGCAGTGCAGTGCATTTGCGATGTTCTATAAATCATTCTCTAGAAACTTGACACGAAAATGCTCGTGTATCTTGAAAATATGAACAGATATTGTAATGATAGCCCATCGAACATTCCAAACAGAATCAAAATTAGCAGCGACAAACTACAAATATCTCGTTCCAAAATGGGATAAAATTTTGTGACGTGTAACAATTCAATTGTTGAACAGCTTAGTTCCCCATTGATTCAAAATTGTTCGATTTGGTGTTATGAAGAAAAGATTTGATCAAGCTTAGATTTTTGAGTGAAGGAGTAACGTTTCTATCTTCTTGAATAGGAACGTTTCAATTTTTGGAACGAAAGACAGCTGGCTACAGATGCTAGGAAACGGGACACTTACCACCAGCTTGCCGAAATTCTTAAACAGTCGGTAACTAGGGAACTGATGGTGCGATTTAGACGAAACAAAAACTGTTGTAACCAGTTTGAACAAAATGATTTTTTTCCACTGAAATAAATAGTAGCAGATCCAACAACCATGATTGTCTGCTCGAGTGTTTCCTATCGTTCTAACCTGTGGATGTTACCTTCCTGAATATATCCCTATTTATTATTTCATTCCTCTTTATCTCTCTTAAATCACCAACAAAATCAACACGGCCTTCTTCTGTTCCTTCTTTTCCTAAATTGTAGCAGATCTGCCCACCACGATTTTCTACTTGAGCTTTTTCTACCGTTCCTTCCTATAGAGGTTCTACTGGTGTTTCCATTTCTTTTTGCTCCTGTCAATTCCACATTTCATCTCACCCTTCTACCTCTTCCTCTTATTTCCACGTCTTTTGAATTCTCAACCAAATTATCAAGGCCGCCCTATGTCCTTTCTCCTTCTGAATAATCGCATATTTGATTGTAAATAGTTCTGCCAGGCATAGTTTCCTACCGAACTTCCCCTAGTTTTTCTTCCTTTGAATGTTCTATCATTAATCTTCATCGCTTTTTTGCCCCTGCTCATTCCACTTTTGTCCCACTCATCCCTAATCACTTCTCCGTTTCGTATCAATTGCGTTTTCATTCACGTCTTCTACTCTATACGTCACGTTCAACCAGAGCATCTCTTTGTTTCCTTTCTTCCATCCCTCTTCTGAATACAGCCAAAATTTTGTACAAAAATCGTCTCTGCTGATTGGAATTGAGCTTTCCGAAAGACTTACTGGAAGGTATGTGATTCGAACGACACGCTTCGAAGGACAAGTAACAAGAAAACTTGCTCCAACGTGCTCTGCGAAGTTACCCAACCAATCCAATCCCGCTAACTCTTGCCGAATCCAGGTGCCAGCTGCGACATCGAAATCGACGAGTGCGACCCGGACGACAAGCGTCAGTGCATGCACGGCATCTGCAGGGCCAAGAAGGGCGGCGCCGGAGGCATCCAGTGCTACTGCGAGCCCGGCTACACCGGCGAACACTGCGACGTGGACGTGGACGAGTGCCTGTCGGTGCCGTGCCACAACGGAGCCACCTGCAGGAACCTGATCAACAACTACGAGTGCGACTGCCCGCCCGGCTACGACGGCAAGCAGTGCAAGAACAACATCAACGAGTGCGACCCGAACCCCTGCGTGGAGGGCTCGCAGTGCATCGACGGCATCGCCAAGTTCACGTGCGTCTGCCAGCCGGGGCTAACCGGCAGGACGTGCGAAATCAACATCGACGACTGCGAGTCGTCGCCGTGCCAAAATTCGGCGCCCTGCATCGACGGCCTGAACAGCTTCACCTGCAACTGCACCGACACCGGCTACAGCGGCGAGTTCTGCGAGACCAACATCGACGATTGCGTCGGCATGCCCTGCCAGCACGGCGGCAAGTGCATCGACAAGGTCAAGGATTACTTCTGCGATTGCTACAAAGGGTTCAAGGGTAAGGTCTTTGTTTGCTCAGTTGATCACGGTTCTGATTGTGAAAAATGTGTTTCAAGGTACGAATTGCGAAGAGGATATCAACGAATGCGATCCGAATCCTTGCAAGTACGGAGGCACCTGTTTGGAGAAGTCGAACGATACGCTGTATCAACCCACGGTCATGGCCGAGTTGAATTTTTCTCTTCCGGATGCGTTCCAGAAGCCGTTTGATTACTCTACCGCTGCTGGGTAAGTGTTTTTTTCTGATACTTTTTTTCTCGGGAAAAGGAGAATGCTTTTTACGCACGCTGTATGAATTTGAATGAGTCCGTCAAGTTTGTCATGTTGGTCAGGTCAAGTCAGGTCAGGTCAGGTCAGGTTGATCATACTTTTCAAATTACGGCAGTAGTCTACTGGTCCTAACACGTCTGGGCATTTCTACATCAACAATAGCTGCTTTCCTTCTACTGAAGGGTTAAGCGTATGTAGTCGAAGACGGAATTGGTTTTCACATGTTTAATCATCGGAGTCGATAATACAGGTCCTGTAACTCTAAATTGTTATTCGCTCATCATAATTGCACCGGACGTTGCTTCTTTGCCTAGTCCCTATATTCGCTGAGTAGGTAAAATACCTACATCGCGAAAGTGCGTTACACGCGGTTTGTGTAATTAATAAGTGGTTAATAATGGGGCACCACACCTCCCCTTTTGAGAGAATGATGCATACCCGAAAGGTTATGCATCATTCCCCCTGGCAATTGAATTAAAATAAGAAATGCAAACAAAAATTGATAGCTTCACCTCATTAAAATTAGATTACATGTTTATATAATGATAAAAATTCGTACAAATATTCCACTATATCTGATATATATATATCATTTTCCACCCCTAATGTTGGGGTGCCGATTTTCAAATTTTCCTTTGTTAATTTGGCTCAATTTTTGGTATTGTGTACTTCTAATTCTGTTGAACAAAAAGTTCCCATGCCAAAACTTATTCCTATGGACAGTTTTTGTTCTACAGAGGACTGAAGTTGAAGATTTGAGAGCATAAATATTGAACTTCAGTCCCCTGCAGAACAAAAACTGTTCATAGGATCAAGTTTTGGTATGAGAACTTTTTGCTCAGCAGAATTAGGGGTACACAATACCAAAAATTCAGCCAAATTAACCGAGGAAAATTGGAAAATCGGCACCCCAACATTAGGGGTGGGGAATAATTTTAATGTCAAAATCCATAATTTAAATCACAGAAACCATCCGCATGGCTTTTGGAAGTAATCTCGAATTTTACGATGGTAGATAGGGGTTGGGGGTGGAGGAGGGGGTTGATATTTTTCTGTCAAATAAATACATTTAGCATGAAACACAACTTGAAGAGAAAACAAATGAAATGCTTTCAATAACGTCATAATATCATTTTGAAGCCGCCAAAACCTCCAACTTCAACCCCCTGTGGGTAAAAAACTGTCCATTATTTGAGTTTGGGGTTCACGGTATTTGATTAGTATCTCATGAGCTACAAAATATCAAAAATTCAGAGAATTTAACCGGGAGCCATTTTCCATAAGAATCGTGCGGGGTCCTTTGGTGTCTTTCCAAAAACTAACTCAAACGGAGTGTAGTTATGCGTGGAGTTTGGGGTTGTGTTATAACAAGTAAGTGAAATATCTCAACCGAACATGCCAATCAGTCATCGTAGCATTTATGTAGGAACGAACGTATTCATTAAATATTCTGTGGCTCCTTTCTACTGTTCCAACCGTCTAATGTCGATATGGTGTTGACACTTTATGCTCATACTTTAGCTGAATGGCTAGTTCATCAAATAGCGCATTTTTATACTCAGTACCAAGATCTGTCCTAATTACCTTTGGAAAACCATACGTAAGGAAAACCTCTTGGAATAGAGCTCGCGCTACCGTTCTAGATTCCTTGTCCGGAATAGGAATACTTACGAGATGCTTTGACAAATCGCATATTACTGTAAGAGCATATTTATTACCGTCGATGGACACCGGAAGTGGTCCAATTGTATCAATTATCAAAAGCTCAAATGCTTTTTGTGGTGTTGGTGTGATAATTAATTTTTCTAAACCTCCTCTTATAGGTTTATTCAACTTGCACGACTCGCCATTTCTTATGAAATCTGCCAAATCTTTTTTCATGTTTCTCCACTTGAAATGCAATTCCAATTTCGACAACATTCTCTTGGAGCCCGCCTGACGTCCAAGTAGTGGATCATCATGAAATGTTTTTAAAATTTCTTTTCTGTCGTTTTCGTCGGATAGTATAATAATAGGGGTACAAATCGCGATTTTTACATGTGTGAGGGTTCGATTTCCAATATTTTTAAATGCATTAATGCTTATTACTCGTAAGATTTCATCCTCGTTCTGAAGCTTCAACATTTTTATTCCATTCTCGCCGGCTATATTATCCAAGTTGGTTAGCCGATGCTCCAAAGCACTGTTAACGCTAGCGGATTCCTTTTTGTTACTCGAGGGATTATCCTGTACTCTTACATTACCGAGTTTCACCCTGGGTAACAAGGCCGTAGCTTTGTTATCACTAGTGACTTTTTCATCAGAACTCGCAACGCAATGTAAATTGTATTCCTGTATTATCATGATTATTCGATTTTCGAAAACTTTGAACTTAAGATGTGGTAAATTGAAGGTATCTCCATTGTTTGTTACCTCAAAAACTCCAACTTCATTTTCGCTTATTCTGGTTTCCTTTTCCGATCGGTCAGTTTCTGTAAGAATTTTTTCTTGCCTGGTTTGGGCTCCCGTCATTATTTTTGATACATTGATATTTAAAACCTCAAGTCCTTCAATATTTACCCTGGACAAGGCATCAGGTCCTACATTGTCTTTCCCCTTTGTGTAATTGATTTCAAAATCGTATTCCTCTAATTCAAGGCGCATACGTGCTAGCTTGGAAGTAGGATTCTTAATTGAAAATAAATAAACGAGTGGGCGGTGATCAGATCTCACAATAAATCTCTTTCCATAGACATATTGTTCGAAATAATCAACAGTGATTTGCTGTTGATTCTTTTTCAATGGTACTTTTGTTAGCTTCTCCCTTTGTGATTTTTTTAGATGCAAATGCGATTGGTAAATCGTTTCCGTTGTGTTCCTGTGACAAAACTGCGCCACATGCAATATTTGAGACGTCAGTTGAAAATGAAGAAGTTTTTGAAAAATCTGGATAGGTACTGCAATATTAGCGGTATCATCAATGCCTTTTTTAAACTCAAAAATGCACCGCTACAATCCGTAGTCCATTCGAATGGGACTCCTTTTTTTGTAAGCTGACGCCAATAATAATTAGCGTATGCTACGAAGCGCTTGGCTTCATCAGCGTTTTTAGGAATAGGAAAATTTTCAATTGCATCGAATTTTGCTGAGTCAGGTAAGACTCCTTTGTCTGAAACGGTATGGCCCAAATATGTGACCTAATTTTTGAAAAATTGACATTCATTAGGATTTAACTTTTAATTGCTACTCCTGCATACTTGAAAAACTGTTCTGAGATTTTGTAAATGATACCTTTCTGAACACCCTGTGATTATAACATCATCAACGTACAGAAACGCCACATCGGGTGGTAGACCCGAAAATGCCATTGTCATCATACGCTGAAAACTGTTACATGACACATTCAAACCGAAGGGCAATCTTTTGAATCTGTATGAAGCACCTTCGATAAAAAAAGAAGTGAAATTTCGCGAGTTCTCTTCTAACGGGATTTGATGGAATCCGGCCATTAGGTCAATAACCGAGAACCATTTGGCCCTACCTAATTCATCTAGGATCGCTTCAATTCTTGGTAATGGGAATTTATCTTGTACCAGTTTTTTTATTAACGTCTGAAATCAACGACCAAACGCCATTTTTTCTGATTAGGGTCTTTCGCTTTTTGGGGGACGAGTACTAATGGAGAATTGAAAGGTGACTTGCTCGCTGCTATTAAGTCTTCTTGTTTCAATAATTCTACCTGCTTTTTCACTTCTTGTTTTTGCGGTTGTGGCAGTCTGTATAGTCTTATGTAGACGAGTGTTTTATCTGTTAACGTAAGTTCCGGTTCGTAAAAGTTGTTATGTGTTCATAAATATATCATCCTCTAAAGCAAAAATATCTGAAAATTCCTCGCAAAGGGCAAATAATTTATCTTGAACATCAAGCGGCATATCTTTTTTGAATTCTGATAAAATTGTCTTGAAACGTGTGTCCTCCTGATTCATCGTTTTTACGCAACCTATGTGAAATTCTGAAAGCGGACGCATTGTCAGCTTTGGTTTATTGATAAGAACTGTTTCATTTGAAGTGTTGACAATTAAAATTTTTGCGTCGTTAGGAGAAACTATGGTGGGTGCTATATGCACACCTTCTGCAATTCCGGTCGCGTCAATTACTGACTCAGAATTTAAGTCATCAATTTTCACTTTTCCAACAATTTGGCAACGCTGGGGGATTATTAACGTATTTTGATGTACCGACTCATTTAGAATTAACATTGATCTGTCGTAGTCCAAAATGCATTTGATTTTTTTCATAAAATCCAACCCCAATATCTCATCAGATGGAATTGGAAAATCATCGTTTACAATATGGAATTCATGATTGATTTCAAATTTCTCGTTAAAAAGTGTTGTTTTCGTAGTCCCTAACGTCTTTAAAACTCCGTCCGTTACTTCTTTGATTTCTGCGTTTCTATGTGGATAAAATATTTGTTTGAGATCAATTTTCTCCTGTTTAAAAACAGATGTGTCGGCACCGCTGTCCAGCATTGAAGTAATTACGTTCCTTTTTGTCATATCCGTGTATAAATTGATGAAACTTCCCATAACCAGGTTGAAACAAAAAATTTTTACTGTTGGTTGTCTTGGTTTTCCAGAGTCTGACCTAACCTCTGGGGACCTGTCTCGTTTCCCGATTGTGAACACCTGACATTGTGGGTGTTTCCTCGCGTTGTCCTATTCCTACTTCGACCTCTGTAATCGTCGCGATTATTATTCGAGTAATTAGACCGATTTGCATTTCTCGATGAATTACCTTGAAAATTTCCCTGAAAACGAGTGTTTGAATTATTATTTCGGTAATAATTGCTGCTGCCCCGATAATGTCCGGATCCGCGGTTTCCTCGTTGTCGTGAACAATTGTTATTCCGGTAATAATTAACTTGCATGGGCTCCGTTCCTGTGTTAGCATCTATAAAATCCGTCATAAGTTCTTGAATCGTTTGGGGTTTTGAGGCTTTAACAAGTAATTTTGCTGAAGGCATCGCATTTTTCAACATTGCTTGTATCGTTTCCGTTATAGCATATTTTTTGGCCACATTTTCTGGTACTCCATCGGTCAAATATGCATTTTTGAGTTTCTCTGCAAGTAATTCTATTTATTTCGCATGAACCTCGGCCGTTTTGTGTCTCTGATCAAGGCTTACCAGCTTGGCTCTTACCAAGTCTATACTTTCTGTTTTAATCACAGCTTCGAGCTTGTCAACTACCCTTTCTATTGAATTTTCATTCGTGATATAGGCTCTGGCCCTACCTGTCAACCTTGTCTTGACAAACGATAGTGCCAGTGCCTCATGGCCAGTTTGATACGCCTTAATAAGATCCACCGAGTCGATCAATGTTTGCAGTTTATCTGGTTCCTCATCGTAAGGACTTTTTAAACTATTGGCACATAAGTTCAAAAATTGCGCTGCGTCTAACACCATATTGACAGTATTATTTTCTTTTTCGAGTTTAATGTATTTGCAATAATATCAATTCCACCTTCAATACGCTTTGCGTACTCTTTCACTGTGTTGAACAATTCTTCGTTATGAGATGTCTTATTGTTCTACGCTCTTAATTATCTCTTTCCAAATTTCGCCTAAAAACAATGACTTCTTCAAACAGGTGTCTAAATGAAGTTGCATCAGACATTCCACGGACACATTACAAAACGTTTTATTTTGTTTTATTTTTGTTTAAATATCGTCTTAGTTTCAAATTGCATTTTCGTGTCTATTTTGCGGCAAGCGATTCGCATTATACTATGTGATTTTGTACTCACTTTGTTGTGTTTATGCTGTCGGGTCGTTGCATCTTCGGCCTTGATTATGCAGCGTTTCTCTGCATGGGTTGGAATGTGCTCCGTTTGCCAGGTGTGGGGGCATTAGAACAATAGACTCTTCATTTTGCTCTGGTTGTCTAGGACATCAGATGTTGGCTGCTGCATTTTTGACAATAGACTCTTTATTTTGGTCTGGTTGTCTCGCCTCTAGGGAATGATGGCTGCTGTTCCTGCTTCCTGCTTGCTGTTTTCATTAGCGGTGCTTTGGAAACGTGGCTGGTTCTTGTAGTGTTATTTTGGTGGCTTTAGGCCTCACTTGTTCCAAAGTGTTTTCGGTGCCTTATTTTGGAATTGGCACTGTACTTTCAGCAGATTACTCTGCACGGTCGCCATTAAGGGTTAAGCGTATGTAGTCGAAGACAGAATTGATTTTCACATGTTTATTCATCGGAGTCGATCATGCAAGTCCTGTAACTCCAAATTGTTATTCGCTCATCATACTTGCACCGGACGTTGCTCCTTCGCCTAGTCCCTATATTCGCTGAGTAGGTAAAATACCTGCATCGCGAAAGTGCGTTACACGCGGTTTGTGTAATTAATAAGTGGTTAATAATGGGGCATCACACTACCATCTGACTTAGTCTTCTAACCTATGTTACTAGTCCTCATATTTTGCTGTTTTTCAACTATGGCGAGAAATGGACTGGGGACATGCTCGGGGGAAAAGCTGCACTAGAAAATTAAATTCATGATAGATTTTTCTCTTTTCAGATACGAATGCCTGTGCGTGCCGGGAACCCAGGGCGAAAACTGCACGATCAACATCAACGAGTGCGAAAGCTCGCCGTGCATCCAGGGCACGTGCGTCGACCAAATCGGCGGCTACACCTGCAGCTGCGACGACGGCTTCGAAGGCGTCTACTGCGAAATCGACATCAACGAGTGCGAAAAGTACAACCCCTGCAAGTACGGCCACTGCTTCGACCGCGTCGCCAGCTACTTCTGCGACTGCGAGCCGCAGTACGGCGGCAAGAACTGCTCCGTGGAGCTGACCGGCTGCTTCGCCGACCCGTGCCACAACAACGGCAGCTGCAAACCGTACCTGGTCAACGAAAACGAGCACAAGTTCAACTGCACCTGCCCCAACGGCTACCACGGCGAAACGTGCCAGAAAATCACCACGATGTCCCTGAGCGGCAACTCCCTGGTGATGGTCAACTCGTCCAGGGACGAAGGCTACGACATTTCGTTCCGGTTCAAGACGACCCTCGGCGACGGCGTGCTAGCTCTCGGCAAAGGCGTCACCTTCTACATCCTGTCCATATCCAAGGGCAAGCTCAACCTCCACTCCAGCTTGCTGAACAAATGGGACGGCGTTTTCGTCGGCTCCAACCTGAACGATTCCAACTGGCAGCGCGTCTTCGTGGCGATCAACTACACGCATCTGGTGCTGGCGGCCAACGAAGAGCAGACCATCTACCCGATCACGAACAACAACGACAATTCCAACGTCAGCTCGACCAGCTTCCCGCTGACTTACATCGGCGGCAGCCCGAATAACTTGAGAAAGTTGGTGCAGTACCAGCCGTACCTGGTTGGGTGCATACAGGACGTCCAAGTTAACGGGCAGTGGGTTCTGCCGGACAACAACAACGAACCGTGGTTGACCTTCCAGAACGTAGACAAGAACTGCTCGAGGAAAGCGCAGTGCGATCCCAATCCTTGCCATTCCGGCGGACACTGCACGGATATGTGGAAAGACTTCAGCTGCACTTGCGAGCGACCTTATCTTGGACATACCTGTCAATACAGTAAGTTTGAGGACAATCCGCCCTTACTGGAACGGTCGGACAGGCCTGATCCGCTACACTACTTCAGTCGTCAACCCTCAATCCGTCAATCCTTATCACACTTGCTTTCACTGGCTACTACTTTCGTCGCGAGGAAAGGGGTGGCGTCAACCCATACATGTGACATTTCCCCTTCTCCTAAAATGTGTCATCCCCAGTATTTGTTTTTTTTTTAGAAAAATTGACTTACTGAGATATTGAATAAGCATCACACAAAAATTTAAAAAAATATGAAAATTGCAGATTACACAGCAGCGACTTTCGGCTACGAGAACATATCCGATTCGCTGGTCACCGTGACGGTCTCTGATACTGCGCGCAGGGCGGTGCGCACCATAGTCGACATCAGCATGTTCATACGCACGCGCCAGGCTCGCGGCCAGATCTTCTACCTGGGCTCGGCGCCCGGCTCCCCCAACCCGATGGAGGAGACGTACATAGCGGCGCAGCTGGAGGGCGGCGAGCTGCTGGTCAGGATCCAGTTCAACGGAACGCCCGAGGCGTACACGGTGGGCGGCGTCAAGCTCAACAACGGACACAACCACCTGATCCAGGTCATCAGGAACGTCACGCTGGTCCAGGTCAAGCTGAACGGCACCGAGTTCTTCCGCAAGACCATCTCGGCATCGGGCTCGCTGGACGCGCAGTTTCTGTTCCTGGGCGGCCAGCCGCAGCTGAGGGCCGTGCGGCAGGTCAACGAGAACGCGGCCAAAGAGGGGCCGACGGCCGCCGCTTCCGTGGCTCCGCTAAGCAACATACACTTCAAGGGGATCATACAAGACGTTCAGGTCAGTGTCGTCTCTTTGAATCATCTTGTTCAAGTTAAAAATTTATTAATTTGCTTATTATAACACAGTTATTGTAAATGACTTGTTCAAGACGTTGTTTCATCATTCCGTGATGTTGAGCAACATTTAGTAGGAAAAGCTCAGTAGGAACAATCAGATGTTGAATGATCCAAGAACTCCTCAACATCTAGGTGAAGGCTTGAATCTCTTGGTTAATGTATTATTTAATAATTAAAGCCAGATGATACGAATTGGAGCGATAGTGAGAAGAGCTCAGTAGGAACAACCAGATGTTGAACGATCCAAGAACTGTTCCACATCTAGTTGAAGGCTAGAATCTCTTGGTTTATGTGTTATTGACTGATTGGAGCCAAATGAGCAAATTGGGCAATAATAAGGAGCCAGATTATGCAAATTGAAGCAATATTAAGAAATGCTTGGTAGAAACAACCAGATGTTGAACGATCCATGAACAGTTTAACGTCTAGCTGAAGGCCTAAATTTCTTGGTTTACGTGTTATCGAATGATTGAAGTCCGACGATGCAAATTGGAACGATATTGAGAAAAGCTTATTAGGAACAGCTATATGTTGAACGATCCAAGAACTGTTCAACATCTAGTTGAAGGCTCGAATCTCTTGGTTTATGTGTTATTGAATGATCGGAGCCAAATGAGCAAATTAGAGCAATATTAAGGAGCCAGAGGATGCAAATGGAAGCAATGTTAAGCAAAGGTTGGTAGAAACAACCAGATGTTGAACGATCCAAGAACTGTTGAACGTCTAACTGAAGGTCTCAATCTCTTGGTTTACGTGTTATCGAATGATTGAAGTCCGACGATGCAAATTGGAACGATATTGAGGAAAGCTTAGTAGGAACAGCTATATGTTGAACGATCCAAGAACTGTTCAACATCTAGTTGAAGGCTCGAATCTCTTGGTTCATGTGTTATTGAATGATCGGAGCCAAATGAGCAAATTGGAGCAATATTAAGGAGCCAGAGGATGCAAATTGAAGCAATATTGAGGGAAGGTCGATAGAAACAACCAAATGTTGAACGATCCAAGAACTGTTTAACGTCTAGCTGAAGGTCTGAATCTCTTGGTTTACGTGTTATCGAATGATTGAAGTCCGACGATGATGCAAATTGGAACGATATTGAAAAAAGCTTAGTAGGAACAGCTATATGTTGAACGATCCAAGAAATGTTCAACATCTAGTTGAAGGCTCGAATCTCTTGGTTCATGTGTTACTGACTGATGGGAGCCAAATGAGCAAATTGGAGCAATAATAAGGAGCCAGAGGATGCAAAGTAAAGCAATATCAATGAAAGCTCGGTAGAAACAACCAGATGTTGAACGATCCAAGAACTGTTTAACGTCTAGCTGAAGGTCTGAATCTCTTGGTTTACGTGTTATCGAATGATTGGAGTCCGACGATGCAAATTGGAACGATATTGAGAAAAGCTTAGCAGGAACAGCTATATGTTGAACGATCCAAGAACTGTTCAACATCTAGTTGAAGGCTCGAATCTCTTGGTTCATGTGTTACTGACTGATGGGAGCCAAATGAGCAAATTGGAGCAATAATAAGGAGCCAGAGAATGCAAATTGAAGCAATATCAATGAAAGCTCGGTAGAAACAACCAGATGTTGAACTATCCAAGAACTGTTTAACGTCTAGCTGAAGGTCTGAATCTCTTGGTTCACGTGTTATCGAATGATTCAAGTCCGACGATGCAAATTGGAACGATATTGAGAAAAGCTTAGTAGGAACAGCTATATGTTGAACGATCCAAGAACTGTTCAACATCTAGTTGAAGGCTCGAATCTCTTGGTTTATGTGTGATTGAGTGATCGGAGCCAAATGAGAAAATTGGAGCAATAATTAGGAGCCAGCGGATGCGAATTGAAGCAATATGTAGGAAAGGTCGGTAGAAACAACCAGATGTTGAACGATACAAGAACTGTTTAACATCTAGCTGAAGGTCTGAATCTCTTGGTTTACGTGTTATCGAATGATTGAATTCCGACGATGCAAATTGGAACGATATTGAGAAAAGCTCAGTAGGAACAGCTATATGTTGAACAAACCAAGAACTGTTCAACATCTAGTTGAAGGCTCAAATCTCTTGGTTTACGTATTATTGAACGATTGGAGCCAAATGACCAAATTGAAGCAATTTGAAGGAGCCAGATGATGAAAATTGAAGCAATATTCAGAAAAGCTCGGTAGAAACAACCGGATGTTGAACGATCCATGAACTGTTCAGCGTCTAGCTGAAGGCCTGAATCTCTTGGTTTACGTGTTATCGAATGATTGAAGTCCGACGATGCGAATTGGAACGATATTGAGAAAAGCTTAGTAGGAACAGCTATATGTTGCGATCCAAGAATTGTTCAACATCTAGTTGAAGGCTCGAATCTCTTGGTTTATGTGTGATTGAGTGATCGGAGCCAAATGAGAAAATTGGAGCAATATTAAGGAGCCAGCGGATGCGAATTGAAGCAATATGTAGGAAAGGTCGGTAGAAACAACCAGATGTTGAACGATACAAGAACTGTTTAACATCTAGCTGAAGGTCTGAATCTCTTGGTTTACGTGTTATCGAATGATTGAATTCCGACGATGCAAATTGGAACGATATTGAGAAAAGCTTAGTAGGAACAGCTATATGTTGCGATCCAAGAATTGTTCAACATCTAGTTGAAGGCTCAAATCTCTTGGTTTATGTATTATTGAATGATTGGAGCCAAATGACCATATTGGAGCAATCTCAAGGGGAGCCAGATGATGAAAATTGAAGCAATATTAGGAAAATCTTGATAGAAACAACCGGATGTTGAACGATCCATGAACTGTTCAACGTCTAGCTGAAGGCCTGAATCTCTTGGTTTACGTGTTATCGAATGATTGAAGTCCGACGATGCGAATTGGAACGATATTGAGAAAAGCTTAGTAGGAACAGCTATATGTTGCGATCCAAGAATTGTTCAACATCTAGTTGAAGGCTCAAATCTTTTGGTTTATGTACTATTGAATGATTGGAGCCAAATGACCAAATTGGAGCAATTTCAAGGGGAGCCAGATGATGAAAATTAAAGCAATATTAGGAAAAGCTTGATAGGAACAACTGGATGTTGAACGATCCATGAACTGTTCAACGTCTAGCTGAAGGCCTGAATCTCTTGGTTTACGTGTTATCGAATGATTGAAGTCCGACGATGCAAATTGGAACGATATTGAGAAAAGCTTAGTAGAAACAGCTATATGTTGAATGGTCCAAGAATTGTTCAACATCTAGTTGAAGGCTTAAATCTCTTGGTTTATGTATTATTGAACGATTGGAGCCAAATGACCAAATTGAAGCAATTTGAAGGAGCCAGATGATGAAAATTGAAGCAATATTCAGAAAGCTCGGTAGAAACAACCGGATGTTGAACGATCCATGAACTGTTCAGCGTCTAGCTGAAGGCCTGAATCTCTTGGTTTACGTGTTATCGAATGATTGAAGTCCGACGATGCAAATTGGAACGATATTGAGAAAAGCTTAGTAGGAACAGCTATATGTTGAACGATCCAAGAACTGTTCAACATCCAGTTGAAGGCTCGAATCTCTTGGTTCATGTGTTATTGAATGATCGGAGCCAAATGAGCAAATTGGAGCAATATTAGGGAGCCAGAGGATGCAAATTGAAGCAATAATAAGGGAAGGTCGATAGAAACAACCGGATGTTGAACGATCCATGAACTGTTTAACGTCTAGCTGAAGGTCTGAATTTCTTGGTTTACGTGATATCGAATGATTGAAGTCCGACGATGATGCAAATTGGGAAGATATTGAGAAAAGCTTAGTAGGAACAGCTATATGTTGAACGGTCCAAGAATTGTTTAACATCTAGTTGAAGGCTCAAATCTCTTGGTTTATGTATTATTGAATGATTCGAGCCAAATGACCAAATTGGAGCAATTTAAAGGAGAGCCAGATAATGAAAATTGAACCAATATTAAGAAAAGCTTTGTAGAAACAACCGGATGTTGAACGATCCTAGAATTGTTCAACGTCTAGCTGAAGGCCTGAATCTCTTGGTTTACGTGTTTTCGAATGATTGAAGTCCGACGATGCAAATTGGAACGATATTGAGTGAAGCTTAGTAGGAACAGCTATATGTTGAACGATCCAAGAACTGTTCAACATCTAGTTGAAGGCTCAAATCTCTTGGTTTATGTATTATTGAATGAGTGGAGCCAAATGACCAAAATGGAGCAAGTCCAAGGAGCCAGATGATGAAAATTGAAGCAATAATAAGAAATGCTCGGTAGAAACAACCAGATGTTGAACGATCCATGAACTGTTCAACGTCTAGCTGAAGGTCTGAATCTCTTGGTTTACGTGTCATCGAATGATTGAAGTCCGACGATGATGCAAATTGGAACGATATTGAAAAAAGCTTAGTAGGAACAGCTATATGTTGAACGATCCAAGAACTGTTCAACATCTAGTTGAAGGCTCGAATCTCTTGGTTCATGTGTTACTGACTGATGGGAGCCAAATGAGTAAATTGGAGCAATAATAAGGAGCCAGAGGATGCAAAGTAAAGCAATATCAATGAAAGCTCGGTAGAAACAACCAGATGTTGAACGATCCAAGAACTGTTTAACGTCTAGCTGAAGGTCTGAATCTCTTGGTTTACGTGTTATCGAATGATTGAAGTCCGACGATGATGCAAATTGGGAAGATATTGAGAAAAGCTTAGTAGGAACAGCTATATGTTGAACGATCCGAGAACTGTTCAACATCTAGTTGAAGGCTCGAATCTCTTGGTTTATGTGTTATTGAATGATCGGAGCCAAATGAGCAAATTAGAGCAATATCAAGGAGCCAGAGGATGCAAATTAAAGCAATAATAATGAAAGCTCGGTAGAAACAACCAGATGTTGAACTATCCAAGAACTGTTTAACGTCTAGCTGAAGGTCTGAATCTCTTGGTTCACGTGTTATCGAATGATTGAAGTCCGACGATGCAAATTGGAACGATATTGAGAAAAGCTTAGTAGGAACAGCTATATATTGAACGATCCGAGAACTGTTCAACATCTAGTTGAAGGCTCGAATCTCTTGGTTTATGTGTTATTGAATGATCGGAGCCAAATGAGCAAATCAGAGCAATATTAAGGAGCCAGAGGATGCAAATTAAAGCAATAATAATGAAAGCTTGGTAGAAACAACCAGATGTTGAACTATCCAAGAACTATTCAACGTCTAGCTGAAGGTCTGAATCTCTTGGTTCACGTGTTATCGAATGATTGAAGTCCGACGATGCAAATTGGAACGATATTGAAAAAAGCTTAGTAGGAACAGCTATATGTTGAACGATCCAAGAACTGTTCAACATCCAGTTGAAGGCTCGAATCTCTTGGTTTATGTGTTATTGAATGATCGGAGCCAAATGAGCAAATTGGAGCAATATTAGGGAGCCAGAGGATGCAAATTGAAGCAATATTAAGGGAAGGTCGATAGAAACAACCAAATGTTGAACGATCCAAGAACTGTTTAACGTCTAGCTGAAGGTCTGAATTTCTTGGTTTACGTGATATCGAATGATTGAAGTCCGACGATGATGCAAATTGGAACGATATTGAGAAAAGCTTAGTAGGAACAGCTATATGTTGAACGATCCAAGAACTGTTCAACATCTAGTTGAAGGCTCGAATCTCTTGGTTCATGTGTTACTGACTGATGGGAGCCAAATGAGCAAATTGCAGCAATATTAGGGAGCCAGAGGATGCAATTTGAAGCAATATTAAGGGAAGATCGATAGAAACAACCAAATGTTGAACGATCCAAGAACTGTTTAACGTCTAGCTGAAGGTCTGAATCTCTTGGTTCACGTGTTATCGAATGATTCAAGTCCGACGATGCAAATTGGAACGATATTGAGAAAAGCTTAGTAGGAACAGCTATATATTGAACGATCCAAGAACTGTTCAACATCTAGTTGAAGGCTCGAATCTCTTGGTTTATGTGTGATTGAGTGATCGGAGCCAAATGAGAAAATTGGAGCAATAATAAGGAGCCAGCGCATGCGAATTGAAGCAATATTGAGGAAAGATCGGTAGAAACAACCAGATGTTGAACGATACAAGAACTGTTTAACATCTAGCTGAAGGTCTGAATCTCTTGGTTTACGTGTTATCGAATGATTGAATTCTGACGATGCAAATTGGAACGATATTGAGAAAAGCTTAGTAGGAACAGCTATATGTTGAACAAACCAAGAACTGTTCAACATCTAGTTGAAGGCTCAAATCTCTTGGTTTATGTGTTATTGCACGATTAGAGCCAAATGACCAAATTGAAGCAATTTGAAGGAGCCAGATGATGAAAATTGAAGCAATATTCAGAAAAGCTCGGTAGAAACAACCGGATGTTGAACGATCCATGAACTGTTCAGCGTCTAGCTGAAGGCCTGAATCTCTTTGTTTACGTGTTATCGAATGATTGAAGTCCGACGATGCAAATTGGAACGATATTGAGAAAAGCTTAGTAGGAACAGCTATATGTTGAACGATCCAAGATCTGTTCAACATCTAGTTGAAGGCTCGAATCTCTTGGTTCATGTGTTACTGACTGATGGGAGCCAAATGAGCAAGTTGGAGCAATAATAAGGAGCCAGAGAATGAAAATCAATCAATATCAATGAAAGCTCGGTAGAAACAACCAGATGTTGAACTATCCAAGAACTGTTTAACGTCTAGCTGAAGGTCTGAATCTCTTGGTTCACGTGTTATCGAATGCTTGAAGTCCGACGATGCAAATTGGAACGATATTGAGAAAAGCTTAGTAGGAGCAGCTATATGTTGAACGATCCGAGAACTGTTCAACATCTAGTTGAAGGCTCGAATCTCTTGGTTTATGTGTTATTGAATGATCGGAGCCAAATGAGCAATTTAGAGCAATATTAAGGAGCCAGAGGATGCAAATTAAAGCAATAATAATGAAAGCTCGGTAGAAACAACCAGATGTTGAACTATCCAAGAACTGTTCAACGTCTAGCTGAAGGTCTGAATATCTTGGTTTACGTGTTATCGAATGATTGAAGTCCGACGATGCAAACTGGAACGATATTGAAAAAAGCTTAGTAGGAACAGCTATATGTTGAACGATCCAAGAACTGTTCAACATCCAGTTGAAGGCTCGAATCTCTTGGTTTATGTGTTATTGAATGATCGGAGCCAAATGAGCAAATTGGAGCAATATTAGGGAGCCAGAGGATGCAAATTGAAGCAATATTAAGGGAAGGTCGATGGAAACAACCAAATGTTGAACGATCCAAGAACTGTTTAACGTCTAGCTGAAGGTCTGAATTTCTTGGTTTACGTGATATCGAATGATTGAAGTCCGACGATGATACAAATTGGAACGATATTTAGAAAAGCTTAGTAGGAACAGCTATATGTTGAACGATCCAAGAACTGTTCAACATCTAGTTGAAGGCTCGAATCTCTTGGTTCATGTGTTACTGACTGATGGGAGCCAAATGAGCAAATTGGAGCAATAAAAAGGAGCCAGAGGATGCAAAGTAAAGCAATATCAATGAAAGCTCGGTAGAAACAACCAGATGTTGAACGATCCAAGAACTGTTTAACGTCTAGCTGAAGGTCTGAATCTCTTGGTTTACGTGTTATCGAATGATTGGAGCCCGACGATGCAAATTGGAACGATATTGAGAAAAGCTTAGTAGGAACAGCTATATGTTGAACGATCCAAGAACTGTTCAACATCTAGTTAAAGGCTCGAATCTCTTGGTTCATGTGTTACTGACTGATGGGAGCCAAATGAGCAAATTGGAGCAATATTAGGGAGCCAGAGGACGCAATTTGAAGCAATATTAAGGGAAGATCGATAGAAACAACCAAATGTTGAACGATCCAAGAACTGTTTAACGTCTAGCTGATGGTCTGAATCTCTTGGTTCGCCAAATGAGCAAATTGGAGCAATATAAGGGAGCCAGAGGATGCAATTTGAAGCAATATTAAGGGAAGATCGATAGAAACAACCAGATGTTGAACGATCCAAGAACTGTTTAACGTCTAGCTGAAGGTCTGAATCTCTTGGTTCACGTGTTATCGAATGATTTAAGTCCGACGATGCAAATTGGAACGATATTGAGAAAAGCTTAGTAGGAACAGCTATATGTTGAACAAACCAAGAACTGTTCAACATCTAGTTGAAAGCTCAAATCTCTTGGTTTATGTGTTATTGAACGATTGGAGCCAAATGACCAAATTGAAGGAATTTGAAGGAGCCAGATGATGAAAATTGAAGCAATATCCAGAAAAGCTCGGTAGAAACAACCGGATGTTGAACGATCCATGAACTGTTCAGCGTCTAGCTGAAGGTCTGAATCTCTTGGTTCACGTGTTATCGAATGATTGAAGTCCGACGATGCAAATTGGAACGATATTGAGAAAAGCTTAGTAGGAACAGCTATATGTTGAACGATCCAAGAACTGTTCAACATCTAGTTGAAGGCTCGAATCTCTTGGTTTATGTGTGATTGAGTGATCGGAGCCAATCGAGAAAATTGGAGCAATATTAAGGAGCCAGCGGAGGCGAATTGAAGCAATATTGAGGAGCCAGCGGATGCGAATTGAAGCAATATTGAGGAAAGGTCGGTAGAAACAACCAGATGTTGAACGATACAAGAACTGTTTAACATCTAGCTGAAGGTCTGAATCTCTTGGTTTACGTGTTATCGAATGATTGAATTCCGACGATGCAAATTGGAACGATATTGAGAAAAGCTCAGTAGGAACAGCTATATGTTGAACAAACCAAGAACTGTTCAACATCTAGTTGAAGGCTCGAATCTCTTGGTTCATGTGTTACTGACTGATGGGAGCCAAATGAGCAAATTGGAGCAATAATAAGGAGCCAGAGGATGCAAAGTAAAGTAATATCAATGATAGCTCGGTAGAAACAACCAGATGTTGAACGATCCAAGAACTGTTTAACGTCTAGCTGAAGGTCTGAATATCTTGGTTTACGTGTTATCGAATGATTGAAGTCCGACGTTGCAAATTGGAACGATATTGAGAAAAGCTTAGTAGAAACAGCTATATGTTGAATGGTCCAAGAATTGTTCAACATCTAGTTGAAGGCTTAAATCTCTTGGTTTATGTATTATTGAACGATTGGAGCCAAATGACCAAATTGAAGCAATTTGAAGGAGCCAGATGATGAAAATTGAAGCAATATTCAGAAAGCTCGGTAGAAACAACCGGATGTTGAACGATCCATGAACTGTTCAACGTCTAGCTGAAGGCCTTAATCTCTTGGTTTACGTGTTATCGAATGATTGAAGTCCGACGATGCAAATTGGAACGATATTGAGAAAAGCTTAGTAGGAACAGCTATATGTTGAACGGTCCAAGAATTGTTCAACATCTAGTTGGAGGCTCAAATCTCTTGGTTTATGTATTATTGAACGATTGGAGCCAAATGACCAAATTGAAGCAATTTGAAGGAGCCAGATGATGAAAATTGAAGCAATATTCAGAAAGCTCGGTAGAAACAACCGGATGTTGAACGATCCATGAACTGTTCAACGTCTAGCTGAAGGCCTGAATCTCTTGGTTTACGTGTTATCGAATGATTGAAGTCCGACGATGCAAATTGGAACGATATTGAGAAAAGCTTAGTAGGAACAGCTATATGTTGAACGGTCCATTGTTTAACATCTAGTTGAAGGCTCAAATCTCTTGGTTTATGTATTATTGAATGATTGGAGCCAAATGACCAAATTGGAGCAATTTCAAGGGGAGCCAGATGATGAAAATTAAAGCAATATTAGGAAAAGCTTGATAGAAACATCCGGATGTTGAACGATCCATGAACTGTTCAACGTTTAGCTGAAGGCCTGAATCTCTTGGTTTACGTGTTATCGAATGATTGAAGTCCGACGATGCAAATTGGAACGATATTGAGAAAGGCTTAGTAGGAACAGCTAAACTGCTCAACAATGAAAGTGTTACAAAGCAAAAATTCACTCAATTTTGAACAGCTATAACTTTTGATTGGCACATATGATTCTGATTTTGTTTTAAGTACTGAATAGCCCAATCTTTTGGTCATCTTCCTTGTCAATATGAAATGCATAGAGCTTCCCATAAATTTTCTACAAGGTGATGAATAGAGCAGTGCAAAATTGATGAAAGTTCAACATACCCCCGTTTTCGCAAAAAAATCTTTTTGGGAGTATCAACACCAAATTTATGAAGAATGATGTGTTCCCTCGAAACGGTTTTTGAATTTTTGGGATTCCAGTCGAAACAGCCAAAATGTGATTTTTTATTGTGAATACTGCACCGGGTGACCATTTGAAAACTATCCACCTGCAATAACTCCCTATTCCTAGTGAATATTTCTTCGAGCAAAAACAGGTCGATTTTCATATCAAATGAGACATCTAAAACATAAATTGGCAAATTTCTATCTTGAGCCCCCTCGCCCCCACTTACCCCAACTTTGAAATTTCGAATGACATGACCTACCTTGCGATACATCAAATTGAAGAGATTTAAATTTTCTTTCTAAAAAAAATCATTTACAAAAATATTAACCCCACCTTTTTTCGCCCTAAAAATTCTCTGACTGTCTAATTTCAATTCTGGACCTCTCAATTGTTTTTAATTCAGTCAGTGTCATCATAGAAAACATCAAAGAAAAGAATTTTCGGTGAAAAAAGTGCTACCCAAATTGACCCTTTTGCTCTCCCCCACCTCAACTTCAAAATTTTACGAAACACTACCTACTTTGTGATACATCAAATTAAAGGGAATTGGATTCTCCTTCCGAAAACAATTTTTTTGAAATTTTCAACCCCTCTCCAAATAAATTAGACATTTGGGGTGTTTGGTGAGGAAAATGGGGGTTTTAAAAAGTTCGAAAAAATTTTGTTCATGGAGAGAATTTCATTTCCTTCAATTTGATGTATCACAAAGTAGGTATTGCCTTTTTAGATTTTTGAGATGAGGTGGGGGGGGCGAAAGGGTGAAATTTGGGTGGCATTTTTTCCACAGAAAATTATCTCTTCCGATGCTATGCAGGATGACGTTGACTGAATTGAAAAGAATTGAGAGGTCAAGAATATCAAATTGGACACTCAGAGAATTTCAGGAAGAAGGGGGGTGGGGTTAAAAATTCTATAAATATTTTTTCGGAAAGAGATAGACAGATAAACAAACAGATAGACAGATCTTATTGACAGAATACTATTTAGGGGACCAACATTTCAAGAAATGATGCCAAACATGCCTATGTTTTGAAATTTGAGGTGAAGGCAAAAAATTCCAAAATGGCGGAAATGTTGTTAATCTAATTCTAATGACGTAGTCCCATGTTGACTAAAGAGAGTAAAAATTAACCTTTTTTTAATGCCAAAAACTCGAATTTTAGGAGTAGTACCAAAAAGTACACTGCCACTGGGCTTTTCTTCACCCCTACACTAGACAATAGGAACGTTTTGCAAATCAAATTGCTCAGAATTGTTCAGTGAACAAGCCTACCAAGTGGCGTCATCTTGATGTGAAAAGTTCCAATGTTTTTGCGTTGCTACAGGAATAATATACAGTATTCACAATAAAAAACCACATTTTGGCTGTTTCGACTGGAATCCCGAAAATTCAAAAACCGTTTTGAGGGAACACATCATTCTTCATAAATTTGGTGTTGATACTCCCGAAAAAAAAAAATTAACGAAAACGGGGGTATGTTGAACTTTCATCAATTTTGCACTGCTCTGTTTATCACCCTGTAGAAATTTTATGAAGGGCTCTATGGATTTCTTATTGACAAGAAAGATGGCCAAAAGATTGAGCTCTTCAGTACTTAAAACAGAATCAGAATCGTTTCTGCCAATCAAAAGTTACAGCGGTTCAAAATTGGGTGAATTTTTGCTTTGTAACACTTTCATTGTTGAGCACTTTATATGTTGAACGGTCCAAGAATTGTTTAACATCTAGTTGAAGGCTCAACTCTCTTGGTTTATGTATTATTGAATGATTGGAGCCAAATGACCAAATTGGAGCAATTTTAAGGAGAGCCAGATAATGAAAATTGAACCAATATTAAGAAAAGCTTTGTAGAAACAACCGGATGTTGAACGATCCTAGAATTGTTCAACGTCTAGCTGAAGGCCTGAATCTCTTGGTTTACGTGTTTTCGAATGATTGAAGTCCGACGATGCAAATTGGAACGATATTGAGTGAAGCTTAGTAGGAACAGCTATATGTTGAACGATCCAAGAACTGTTCAACATCTAGTTGAAGGCTCAAATCTCTTGGTTTATGTATTATTGAATGAGTGGAGCCAAATGACCAAAATGGAGCAAGTTCAAGGAGCCAGAAGATGAAAATTGAAGCAATAATAAGAAATGCTCGGTAGAAACAACCAAATGTTGAACGATCCATGAACTGTTCAACGTCTAGCTGAAGGTCTGAATCTTTTGGTCTACGTGTTATCGAATGATTGAAGTCCGATGATGATGCAAATTGGAACGATAGTGAGAAAAGCTTAGTAGGAACAGCTATATGTTGAACGATCCAAGAACTGTTCAACATCTAGTTGAAGGCTCGAATCTCTTGGTTCATGTGTTACTGACTGATGGGAGCCAAATGAGCAAATTGGAGCAATAATAAGGAGCCAGAGGATGCAAAGTAAAGCAATATCAATGAAAGCTCGGTAGGAACAACCAGATGTTGAACGATCCAAGAACTGTTTAACGTCTAGCTGAAGGTCTGAATCTCTTGGTTTACGTGTTATCGAATGATTGAAGTCCGACGTTGCAAATTGAAACGATATTGAGAAAAGCTTAGTAGGAACAGCTACATGTTGTACAATCCAAAAACTGTTCAACATCTAGTTGAAAACTCGAATCTCTTGGTTTATGTATTATTGAATGATCGGAGCCAAATGAGCAAATTGGAGCAATATTGAGGAGCCAGAGGATGCGAATTGAAGCAATATCAAGGAAAGGTCGGTAGAAACAATCAGATGTTGAACGATCCAAGAACTGTTTAACGTCTAGCTGAAGGCCTGAATCTCTTGGTTTACGTGTTATCGAATGATTGAAGTCCGACGATGCAAATTGGAACGATATTGAGAAAAGCTTAGTAGGAACAGCTATATGTTGAACGATCCAAGAACTGTTCAACATCTAGTTGAAGGCTCGAATCTCTTGGTTTATGTGTTATTGAATGACCGGAGCCAAATGAGCAAATTGGAGCAATATTAAGAAAATATCAGTAGAAACAACCAGATGTTGAACGATCCAAGAACTGTTTAACGTCTAGCTGAAGGTCCGAATCTCTTGTTTTACGTGATATCGAATGATTCCGAATGATCGGAATATAAGGGAGCCAGATGATGAAAATTGAAGCAATATTAAGAAAATATCAGTAGAAACAACCAGATGTTGAACGATCCAAGAACTGTTTAACGTCTAGCTGAAGGTCTGAATCTCTTGTTTTACGTGTTATCGAATGATTCGACGATGCAAATTGGAACGATATTGAGAAAAGCTTAGTAGAAACAGCTATATGTTGAACTATCCAAGAACTGTTCAACATCTAGTTGAAGGCTCAAATCTCTTGGTTTATGTGTTATTGAATGATCGGAGCCAAATGAGCAAATTGGAGCAATATTAAGGAGCCAGAGGATGCAAATTGAAGCAATATTGAGGAAAAGTCGGTAGAAACAACCAAATGTTGAACGATCCAAGAACTGTTTAACGTCTAGCTGAAGGTCTGAATCTCTTGGTTTACGTGTTATCGAGTGATTGAAGTCCGACGATGATGCAAATTGGAACGATATTGAGAAAAGCTTAGTAGGAACAGCTATATGTTGAACGATCCAAGAACTGTTCAACATCTAGTTAAAGGCTCAAATCTCTTGGTTCATGTGTTACTGACTGATGGGACCCAAATGAGCAAATTGGAGCAATAATTAGGAGCCAGAGGATGCAAATTGAAGCAATATTAAGGGAAGGTCGATAGAAACAACCAAATGTTGAACGATCCAAGAACTGTTCAACGTCTAGCTGAAGGTCTGAATCTCTTGGTTCACGTGTTATCGAATGGTTCAAGTCCGACGATGCAAATTGGAACGATATTGAGAAAAGCTTAGTAGGAACAGCTATATGTTGAACGATCCAAGAACTGTTCAACATCTAGTTGAAGGCTCGAATCTCTTGGTTTATGTGATATTGAATGACTGGAGCCAGATTATGTGAATTGGAGCAATATTAAGCTTAGTAAGAACCACCAGATGTTGAACGAGCCAACAACTGCTCGACGTTATATATTCGAACGATACATCTTCCAGAATCTTTCAGAATTTTTGGACTGCCTCGCTGAAACTAGTATTTTCACTCTAATATTTTTTTCGAATCAAGTACCGTCCCAGCTAGAGCCCTCATGCATGGCTGTATAGTCTATTTTCAAAGGGAAGTTTTTCAATAGCTAACATTGAGTGGTATGGTATGGAACTGTTCACGTCGTAGTTCCACGTGATCTCACGCTATCTTTCGTCATCAACACGCCGTTTTAGCCGTCTCACGCAATTAGCCGTCATCGTCCCACGCTTTGTCACGCATACCTACCTTATAATATCACAATCACGCAATCTCACGCTTCCTTGTGCTATCCCACGCATTCCAAAGTCCCATACTTTCCTATACCTTCGTTATATCACACGACCTCAACAGTGCCATCCCAGTTGATTCTACAGCATCTCACGTTATTATCTCACCAGATCTGTTCCCCAGCTAAACATCCAACGCAATATCTCGCCATCTCAATAATACCCACAGCTCCATCTCACGCATGCCCACGGTGTTATCTTACGCATTATTAGTTCTCGCGCAATTCACGCGATTCTTTGGTATTATCCCACGCGATCTTGAACCTTCCTAATTCTACACGATCCCACGCCGTCCTATGCAATCCCACTCCACGATTTCACGTGATCTCATGTACTTCACGATATCTCATTTGATTTCACGCCATCCAGCGCTATCCGATCTCACGGCAATACTAGAGTACAAGTAGGTATACGTCGGATAGCGTGAGATCGCTTGGGATGGTGGCGGATGATAGCGTAGAGTGGCATAAAATCGCGGAAAATGGCGTGAGATCGTGCGGAATGTTAGCATCAGCATGCGTGGGATCAGGTGGGATATCGTGGGTTAAAAGTGAAATCATTTGAGATGATATCGTCTTACTGCGTAAAGACAGCTTAGCATCTTGTAGAATTGCGTGAGATAGTGTGAGATGTTGACGTAGAGGGTGGAAAGGTTGAAGAATTGCGTGAAAACGTGAGATCGTGAAGGATTATGGCGTGAGTCTTGATGCGGCATAGGATCACGTAGAGTGCCGTGAAATCGTGTGAGATGTTCTCACGTAGAGATGCGTGAGAAGCTGAGGGATAGCGTGATGGAGCTTGAGATCGACGTAGGATTATAGCGTGGTTATATGGAGCGGCTTACAGTCCCTTAGAATGGCATGAGATCGTGTGAGAAGTTAACGCAGATATGCGTGAGGATCTGAAGAATCGCGTGAGCGAGCGTCAGATCGCGTAGGGTTATGGGGTGATTTGATGTGAGGCGGCATAGGATCACGTAGAATGGCGTGATATTGTATGGTATTCAAGCGTAAGTATGCTTCGGATAGCGTGAGATCCCTTAGGTATGCATGTGTGGGATCATTCGAGATAATAGCATGGAATTGCGTGAGATGGCTTAGCATCACGTAGAACTGCATGAGATGGCTGTGCATCGCGTAGAATGATATGAGATCTTGTGAAACGTTGACGTAGATAATATGCGTGAGATGGGGAAAAATCGCGTGAGAATGTGAGATCGTGTAAGAGTGAGATTTGTAGGGCGGCATACAATCACTTAGAATGGCGTGAGATCGTTGAGATATCAACGTAGGTATGCATGAAATAGCATTTCATAAACGGCGTGAGATCATGTAAGATGTTGGTGAGAATACGCGGGGAGAGAGTGAGAATCGCTTGAGTGAGCATGAGGTCGTGTAAAATCATGGGGTGAATTTGTGTGGGGCGGCATAGGATCGTGTATAACGACGTGAGATTATGTGATATGTTAGCATAGGTATGCTTGGAATAGTGAGATCGCGTGGGTTAATCGCGTTGTTACGCATGGGGTCAGATGGACTATCGTAAATGTAGCGTGAGATCAGTTGGGGTGATGGCGTGGGATTGTCTAAGACTTTATACGATCGTCTAAGACAGCGTGAGATCATATGTGATGTTAAGGTAGGTATGCGAGGGATAGCTTGAAAGGATGGAATAGGTATCCGTGGAATCATTTGAGATGATAGCTTGGGATCGTGGGATTGCGTGAGACGGCTTAGCAACTCGCTAAATTGCGTGAGATGGTGTGAGATGTCGTAGATATCTGCGTGGAAAGGTGAAGAATTGCGTGATGATGTGAGATCGTGTGGATTATGGCGTGATTTTGTGAGGCAGCATAGGATCACGTAGAAGTCATGTAGAGGATGTAGAGTAGAGATGCGTGAGAAGCTAGGGAATAGCATGATGGAGCATGAATCGCGCAGGATAATAGCGTAGTTGTGTGTAGTGGCAACAATTACCCAGAATTCCGTGAGATCGTTGGGATATTAGCGTAAGTATGCGTGGGATATCACCGCGTAAAATGACGTGAGATCGTGTGATATGTTGACCTAGCTAATATGCGTGAGAAGGCGAAAAATCGCGTGAGAATATGAGATCGTGTAGAATTATGGCGTGATTTTGTGAGGCGGCATAGGATCACGTAGAATGCTGTGAAATCATGTGAGATGTTCACGTAGAGATGCGTGAGAAGCTGAGAAATATCGTGACAGAGCGTGAGATTGCGTATTACACTTCCCGGCAAAATTAATGCATCGCCATTTCGCAAGCAGAATTTTAACCGTTGAAATTTTTTAAACGCATCGAGGAATCTTGAGAAAAAATTAGTATTGAAATGTCGCTTATCTGTCCACAAGTGTAGTGGGTTTCTTTAGTTTCGAAACATTACTTTTCATGATACAGGGTGATTTGCGATGACGTGTATTTTCCGTCAAGTTTGACGAGTTGTACGGGGTAACTGGATCACTCTGTATAAATGGTTTTCACGTCATTATTCAGTCCAATGTGTCAGTCCTGCACTGTTCTTGAAATTTTCCTCCCAAGCCATCGGTGTCACAAGTTATGATCTTTTCATGGAATAATGAGCATTTGGTGTTTCGAGCCGGCCGGCTACTTCATCACAAGAACGCCTGATGCACGATTCATATCATCAGAGCCGTAAACAAGGAATAAATGGCCGGACCGGGATTGGTGATCTTCATTCGACGGAACTTGAATGCACAGCGGTATATTGAGGAAATTCAAGTGTACCGTGTTCTGCTTTTCGCTGAAAATATCGAAGAAAACTTCATTCTCATGCAGAATATTGCACGCTCACATGAGGTTCGGAATGTTCGGATCGTTGGGGAGTACCTTGGTAATGTAGGCGTTGATGTTATGAGGTGGCCGGCTCGAAGTCCAGACCTCAATCCTATAGACCATCTTTGGGGCAAAATGTAACGACGCACTCCCACCCTAAATTCAGCTTCAGGGGCGAGTTTGGCCGAGGCGTTGATTGAATATGGAATGCCATAGACCAGGAACAAATAAGGCGACAGATCCAAAGCATGCCACGGCGTTGTGCTGAAGTTATCCGCGTTAGGGGTGGAAACACGATATTAATTTTTCTTATTACTGTTCACCATTTTTTGCTGAATTAAAATTGAAATGAAGGAGCTTGTGATGTGGGCTCGATCTCCACCGCAGACGGCCAGTTTTCGCCGCGAAAACAAGCTTCTCGATTTAGTTGCAATGCTTGCTAAATGCATAGTGTGTCGCATAGCACGTAAAATAATGAACGATGGTGCCGGCTTCATGCGATGTTGGTGGTCGTTGGAAATCCCCCTGTGTTGGATTCGGCAAAATCTCCGTTATAGTGGAGGAAAGTTTTCACCGGCGTCGGTTTCAGGCCTCGTTGTGGAAATAGGCCGACGTAAAATAATGATAAACGAAAATAAATTGAAATGTTTAGAATTCTAGAGATTTCCATGTTCTGTCATTAAAACATCATAACTTTTGTCACAGATGATGTAGGAAAAGAATTTTTAAAACAGTACAGAGCGGGCACATTGACTAAATAATGACGTGCAAATTATTTATCCAAAATTATTTCCAATTTCCAAATTTGGCGAACAATACATGTCTTCACAAATCACCCTATATCGTGAAAAGTGATTGTCAAAAACTAAAGAAATTCCCTCCACTTGGAATCACCCTGTATCGTGAAAAGTGATTGTCAAAAACTAAAGAAATTTTCTCCACTTGGAAACAAACAAATTCATCTCATAGAATGGCGTGAGAGCGTGTGAGATATTAACGTGGATACACGTGGGGGGTCAATAATCGCGTGAGCGAGCGTGAGATTGAGTAGGACCATGGGGTGATTTTCTGTGGGGCGGAATAGGATCACGTAGAATGATGTAAGATTGTGTGGTATGTTAGCGTCGATATGCTTATCATAGCGTGAGATCGCGTAGGTATGCTTGGGGTTGTAATCTCCCAACCCACCCCTGTTATAAAAATAAACTTTCCCCAAAGAAGAAGAAGAATCCCCTTTAAAGTTGAAGACTTAGATTTGGCCAATCTTGTTTGTCTAGTATTGTTTGTAAAGACTTTCGTTGTTTCGTGGTTACCCAAAGTAGTACAGGTAAGTGAAGGCTTGGAAATGAAACGCAGAGACTTCACTTCAACAAAGAACAATTTTATTCCAAAGACAAATATATCGACTCATGTGCAATCATGCAATATCAATTCAATTACCCCACCCTCCCACTATTTGAAATGCAGTGTGTAAGCCACTGATGCAGAGAGAACAAGAGAAAGACGAGAGAGAGTATCGCTCTCGCTAAAACAGATCATATTAGTTCCAGTAACCTAGATTGTTGAGGAACCTGTATAGCGGAAACTAAACGGCAGAACCAAAGTGTGAGCATCGCCGATACATCACTTGGTGCGAAGGGAAAGAAGAGGGAGACAAACGTTTATTAGTAAGTTCTGCGGTGACCTAAATTGACGAGGGATCTGAAGAGGGAATAGCGACGAGTTTGGCTAAGCACAGGTTCTCTTGAACAGGCCCCTGCTGCCGAAAGAAGAAAAGAGAACAGTGTTGCATATCCGGATGTCTTTTAATGGTACATAATAATAATAATGGCAATGAAAGATCAAGAATGAACATGATCAACATGGTCAATAAAATCATCATAAATTATTTATCACAATAAATACCACAACATGGCTCGAGGTAAATCAACAATATCAAAAACCAGGTCTTAACAGTTGAAGACGTATATTATTTCATAAGATAACAAAGTAAGGAAAGATATCTTCTTTCAGAAGATACCCTTCTCTTACAAAACACGACAGCAAGTAAAAATATCTGTTGTGCCAAATATCTTCATCTCACAGGACTCAGGTATGAATATAGAAGACAGTCGATCAGTGCAATATGAATCATAGTAAACAAAAGTATGAAGAAATCATCAAAGCGATTCAACTCGACTGAGAAGAATACCACAACCATGCCCATCAAGTATGCCAGCATACCTCGTAGCTCTCAAAACCACGTCACCTGTTCTACAGGTCAACGCTTTGTTGTACCGCTAGACCCTGGCTCACTAGGTAGCTCGGCCGCAGGTCATCTGGAAATCTTGTGGCGACATCGTTCTACTCTTTCGTCTCTCTCAAGCATCAACAACAGTGACGTACATGCTACGTGTATTCCCTTGATCCCCTTGAATGTGATTATCCCGTTGATTGTTACAATTGATAATGTCTAACTGACAGGAAACAAAACAACTGAATCACTTATCTTCGAGCATTCCGAAGGCACGGCAGCGATACTCTGAAAGTCTCCAACATCGGAAGAGACTTGAATTTTCTCTTTTCTATGATCTGGAGCAGGAAATACCCATTTTCTCTTGTGTTTTTCTCTTAGACATCCCCCGTCATTTTCTACCCTTTTTCCACTTCCCGTTACTTGACGACGGCCTCTCCCTTTTCAGGTGTATTACCAAAGCTCACGATGTTTTACGTTTACTCTTCATAGGCTGAAGAGCCGGTCGATTTCAGGGTCAGGAGCAATATCGTGATGTAGCCTGAGGATCAGTTGGGATGATGGCGTGGGATTGTGTAGATCGTGTGTAATGTTGGGGTGGGTAGCGTGAGATGATAGCGTCGGTATACACGGAATCATTTGAGGTGATAGTATGTGATTGCGTGAGACGGCCTAGCGTCGCGTAGACCCGCGTGAGACGGCTTATCATCGCGTAAAACTGCGGCGTGAGATCGTGTACGGTTACAACATTTCATCACAAAAATGTAACCTAAAGTCAATTCGCTATTATTATTTTTCAAGTGTGTCCAAAAAACAAAAGGATAGAATTCAATGAGTAGTATTAAAATTAGAAAATGGAATCTAGGGGTTTTGAAAATTGAGAATTTCGTCTGGGTTTATTTTGCCATTACCCTCTTGATCTATGAACCTTTTATTCTGAAAGACCCATGGACAGGAACCTAGTATGACATACATAGAACTTATAACGAGACTTGGAACGTGTTTACGATTCTTCAGACACTTCGGAAATCTAGTATAGCCACTATCCGCCCTTTGGTTTTGTCATATAGCTTTTTCCAGTGTTCCAGATTTCCCAAAAAAGTCTTTTAATGAGAAGTCTGAAAGTGTAGACAATAATTATTATTCATAGCTCAGTGATTATTGGGCCGATTTTGTTGCAGTTTAGTAATGATGCCCACGTTGTTTGTATTACAGATAAGTAACGGATCGGCTGTGATGGTCGCCGAGTTCTTCCCCCTGGAAACCAACGACACCCAGATCCCGATGTCGTTCGGAACGGTAACTTTCGACAACGCCACCGTCCTTCAGGGCGTCCTCTCCGACGATTCCTGCAAGAGCAGCGTGTGCCAGCACGAAGGAAAGTGCGAAAACACTTGGAACGATTACAGGTAATCATTGCATTTTGTCTTTTGATACAGGTATCCACCTACAGATGACCTAGGTAACTGAACCCGGAGCTGAAACCTAACAATTTTCTAGATGCATCTGCCCAAGAGGATTCAAAGGCAAGGACTGCGGCGAATGGGAATTCTGCGAGATCGACCACTGCCCCGAAGGTTTCGAATGCCGCAACATGGAAAACGGCCGCGAATGCCTGGCTAACGCCACGTTCGACGGCAAAACGCCGCCGATCCAGTACAGCTTGAACCAGCCGAACTCGTCCAAAGTCTTGGCTTTCGATACCATAGAACTGACGTACCGCACCCGGTCCTGGGGCACCGTCCTGTTCGCTCTGCACCGGAACGACTACTTCGTCATCTTCATCTACCACAACGAAGTGGTGACCGAATGGCGGATGAAGGGAACCACCACGACCAAGCGCTTCAGACGCGAGCACTTCGAAGGCCAGTGGCTGACGCTCTACTTCGAGTACAGAGACGGAATCCTGATCGGCGGCTTCAAGGACGTCATCATGGACGACAGCAAGAACTTCGAGATCGTCGATTTCGACTTCGAATCCTTCGCTTCGATGCTGAAGTACGGCACGGTTTACATCGCCGGCAGCGACGGCGAAAGCTTCGATTACGTCAGCGCGATCAAAAGCGCGGATTACAACATGACGGGGTACCTGCCCGTCAGCGATACGACCACCATCATGCCGGGCAACGGCCTGGAACTCTTCGACATATCGCAGGATGCGCTCTTGCGCAAAGTCGACGTCAACAAGACCAGCGACCGGTTCAAGGGATGCCTGAGCGAGGTCCGCATCGGCGGGCTGCTTCTGCCCTACTATACGAGGAACGTGACCAGTCTGCACGTTGGCAAGATCGAGAACTACGAGCTGGCGCTGGGATCCGAGCCGCAGATCGGGTGCTTGCTGTGCATCGACGTCGATTGTTCCAACAAAGGCAAGTGCATCGATCCCTTGACGACGTACAAGTGCAACTGCAGCGAGGGCTTCACCGCCGACGATTGTTCCATCGACATCGACGAATGCGAAAACAACAAGTGCCAGAATAACGCGACCTGCATGGATCTGATCGCGAAATACGAATGCCAGTGCTTGCCGGGCTTTGAAGGAGTTTAGTAAGTTCAGTAGATCTCTTCTAGCATTCACCGCTAGGTGTCTAAAGTTGTTTTATTTCTCCGCACTAATTGCTGCAATTACTTCGTTATTTCTAATTTCTCACTCCCATCTGATTTCAGACTCACTAAACTATACTAGCTTACGTCTATCATCTCCAGGCATCTCTCAAACATAGAACAATACCCTCCTCATGTGATTTGGAACGGCTGGACTGAACGGAACCTCGTTAATCAAAACGTGGCTTGTGTGGTGCCTAATTTGCCGTTATTGAATTTCCTATCAAGTGAACTTGCAAATCTGATCATTTCTCATCCACCAGGGCTCTCGTATCAAAAATTTAATAATTTGTTCCTTTCCCACGGTCCGTTTGGAGCTTTCCAATCTAACACGTGTCCTAAAGATTAGATGCCTGCCCCGCGCCGATGGTCGCAGCTCCATTCAAACTTTCTCGATTTCTCTTTCACAGTCCCGACATCCGGGTTTTTCCTTCCAGTGGAATTCTCAGACGTTACATTTTTCGTGTTGATCTAGTTCATTGCACCTACGGCCCTAAACTTTGCAAACTATCGACCACCCATCGGCTTGTCGGCTCTTTGTCTTGCGACACATTCAACTACCCACCCCATGTGGCCCGACTCAGATTTGGTTTTCCCCGAAACGCGCTATTCCGTCCACATTCAATTCACATTTGCCTGAAAATTGTAACTAAACAATAATTATGCTCAAAATGCCACAATACTATTGATGAATTTTCAGTTGTGAAATCGACATAGACGAGTGCGAGAGCAATCCCTGCAGGAATCAAGGAACTTGCATCGATTTGATCGGAACGTTCAAGTGCAGTTGCCCGGACGATTTCGTGGGACGACAGTGCGAAGCTCCGCTCCTGATCACTTGCGAGAACAAACCGTGCTTCGCCGGGTCCACTTGCGTTCCCGGATACAGTAAGTTGATCTATTTTGCTTGGAAAAGTCTCCTTCAAAGGCCACCTTTTTATCCACTTCGAACAAGACATCTCACTGGCTATTGTAAGTCGTACAACATTATGTTCTTATTGACAAATTACGCCATACACAGAGGGGGAAAGACCGTGAAAATATAGGGAACGTTCTGATGATTTCAATAATTATCCATTATCCGTTGTTTGGTGAAAGAAAATACGACGTCCTGATGCGGCAGGCAATAAAGAAAAGGAACAGTAGCTGATGCGAAGTGAGGAAATCGGTACCAATAATGGCTCCGGCATACTAAAGCATAGGCAGCGACCGCACCCTGTAATAATTGTTTGTTCATGGTGGCAAGAAATTGCTACCATGTCAGCTTTTTTTACTGGAGCCATGGCAATGTACGGTATCAATCCAGTTTAGGTACAGGTTATTACCGTCTACCCTTCCGGCCTTGGGCCAGAAGAGCAGTTCCTCTCAGCCCAGCTGGTAGAGGGCTATGCCGACGCTCAGGGCAACGCCGTCATGGCAAAAAAAAACCTACAAAATTGAAGCCGTGCCGTCGTTGGCGTCTTTCGGCAAATCGGGAAGTCCATGGTGGTGCAAATGACAGACACCTTCGCATTGAAAATGAATGCAAACATGTGTGCCATTTGCACTACAATGGACTTTGAAAAGAATAGACTGTAAACAAAGTGTACGTCACCGAGGTCCTTTTTGAGATGGGAAATCTGCTCGGTGTGGCTCCTGTGTTCCTCCGCCCCTGCCATAGCGAAGCGGCATCCAGGTGGCCCCCAAAATTATGTTCCGACTAGCTCATTTTTGCCGTCGAGGCGTCACCGCTGGAGAGGGTTGGTGTTGCACCTGGTGACTTAATGCTGTGAAGCGGACACTGGAGTGAAGAAGGCAGGAGAGGGCCCCCAACCGACGTCCTGGAAGAACACAAAACATCGACAGATTATTGGGCCTCGACAAGATGTTAATTATTTACTTCGAGGTCAATGACCTTGATCAGCTGTGAGCACACGGACGTAGATGAACTTCAGCGGTAGATACCGCCGAGAAAAAATGCTGAAGGCACAGAATATAAACAAAACCTAACCGGAGGCAGACCGCCGTCCGGATAGGGTCAACACACAACAACTGGGATTTCACGATTTCAGCAAAATAAGTAAATTACAAGAATAACTAAAGAATAGGTGAGGCCGACTGTGACGCGCAAAGTACCGAAGGGTTAAGCGGGAAAAGGGTCTTAACTTCCTTTTATAGGTTTATTCAACTTGCATGACTCGCAATTTCTTATGAAATTTACCAAATTTTTTTTCATGTTTCTCCACTTGAAATACAATTTCAATTTCGACAACATTCTCTTGGAGCCCGCATGACCTCCAAAGTAGTGGATCATCATGAAATGTTTTTAAAATTTGTTTTCTGTCGTTTTCGTCGGATAGTGTGATAATAGGGGTACAAATCGCGATTTTTACATGTGTGAGGGTTCAATTCCCAATATTTTCAAATGCGTTAATGCTTATTACTCTTAAAATTTCATCCTCGTTCTGAAGCTTCAACATTTTTATTTCATTCTCGCCGGCCATATTATCCAACTTGGTTAGCAGATGCTCTAAAGCACTGTTAACCCCAGCGGGTTCCTTTTTGTTACTCGAGAGATTATCCTGTACTCTTACATCACCGAACTTTACCCTGGATGACAAGGCCTCAGCTTTGTTATCATTAGTGACTTTTTCCTCAAAACTCGCAACACACTGTAAATTGTATTCCTGTATTATCATACTCATTCGATTTTCGAAAACTTTGAACTGAAGATGTGGTAAATTAAAGGTATCTTTATTGTTTGTTACCTCAAAAACTCCAACTTCATTTCGCTTATTCTGGTTTCCTTTTCCGATCGGTCAGTTTCTGTAAGAATTTTTTCTTTCCTGGTTTGGGTCCGCGTCATTATTTTTGCTTCATTGATATTTAATACCTCAAGTTCTTCGATATTTACCCCGGACGAGGCATCAGGTCCCACATTGTCTTTCCCCTTTATGTAATTGATTTCAAAATCGTATTCCTCTAATTTGAGGCGCATACGTGTTAGCTTGGAAGTAGGATTCTTCCAATTACTTTTCTTCATTGAAAATGAATAAACGAGTGGGCGGTGATCAGATCTCACAATAAATCTCTTTCCATAGACATATGGTCTGAAATAATTAACAGCCCAGTGAATTGCTGTTAATTCTTTTTCAATGGTACTTTTGTTAGCTTCTCCCTTTGTAAATTTTTTAGCTGCAAATGCGATTGGTGAATCGTTTCCGTTGTGTTCCTGTGACAAAATTGCGCCACATGCAATATTTGAGGCGTCAGTTGAAAGTATAAAAGTTTTTGAAAAATCTGGATACTGCAATATTGGAGGGATCATCAATGCCTTTTTTAAACTCAAAAATGCACTGTTACAATCCGTAATCTATTCAAATGGGATTCCTTTTTTTGTAAGCTGATTTAGTGGAGAAGTTATTTCAGCAAAGTTTCTTCTAAAACGCCGATAATAATTAGCGAAAGCTGCGAAACGCTTGGCTTCATAAGCGTTTTTTGGAATAGGAAATTTTTTAATTGCATCGAATTTTGCTGAGTCAGGTAGGACTCCTCTGTCTGAAATTGTATGGCCCAAATATGTGAACTGATTTTTGAAAAATTGACATTTATTAGGATTCAACTTTAAATTGCTACTTCGGCATACTTCGAAAACTTTTCTGAGATTTTGTAAATGATGCCTTTCTGAACACCCTGTGATTATAACATCATCAACGTACAAAAACGCCACATCGGGTGGTAGACCCGAAAATGCCATTGTCATCATACGCTGAAAACTGTTACATGACACATTCAAACCGAAGGGCAATCTTTTGAATCTGTATGAAGCACCTTCGATAGAAAAAGATGTGAAATTTCGTGAGTTTTCTTCTAACGGAATTTGATGAAATCCGGCTATTAGGTCAATAACCGAGAACCATTTGGCCCTACCTAATTCATCTAGGATCGCCTCAATTCTTGGTAATGGGAACTTATCTTGTACCAGTTTCTCATTAACTTGTCTGAAATCGACGACCAAACGTCATTTTTTCTCATTAGGTCCTCCGCTTTTTTGGGGACGAGTATTAATGGAGAATTGAAAGGTGACCTGCTCGCTTCTATGAAGTCTTTTTGTTTCAATAATTCCATCTGCCTTTTTACTTTCTGTTTTTGCGGCTGTGGCAGTCTGTATGGTTCTATGTAGACGGATGTTTCATCTGTTAACGTAAGTTCCGGTTCGTAAAAGTTGTTATGTGTTGATATATCCTCCTCCAAAGCAAAAATATTCGCAAATTCCTCGCAAAGGGCAAATAATTCATCTTGAACATAAAGCGGCATATCTTATTTAAATTTTGATGAAATTGTCTTGAAACGTGTGTCCTGATTCATCGTTTTTACGCAACATATGTGAAATTTTGATAGCGGACGCATTGTCGCTTTGGTTTATTAATAAGAACTGTTTTATTTGAAGTGTTGACAATTAAAATTCTTGCGTCGTTAGGAGAAATTATGGTGCGTGCTACATGCACACCTTCTGCAATTTCGATCGCGTCAATTACTGACTCAGAATTTAAGTTATCAAATTTCACCTTTTTAATGTGAAATGTGCTCCGTTTACCAGGTGTGGGGGCATCAGAACAATAGACTCTTCATTTTGGTCTGGTTGTCTAGGACATCAGATGTTGGCTGCTCCTTTTGACAATAGACTCTTCATTTTGGTCTGGTTGTCTCGCTTCTAGGGAATGATGGCTGCTGTTCCCGCTTCTTGCTTGCTTCCTGCTTGCTGCTTGCTGTTTTCATTAGCGGTGCTTTGGAAACGTGGCTGGTTCTTGTAGTGCTATTTTGGTGGCCTTAGGCCTACTTGTTCCAAAGTATTTTCAGTGCCTAACTTCGGAATTGGCACTGTACTTTCAGCAGATTACTCTGCACGGTCGCCATGAGGGGTTAAGCGTATTTAGACGAAGACGGAATTGGTTTTCACATGTTTATTCATCGGAGTCGATAATACAAGTCAACCAACTCTAAATTGTTATTCGCTTATTATACTTGCACCGGACGTTGCTCCTTTGCCTGGTCTCTATATTCGCTGAGTAGGTAGAATACCTACATCGCGAAAGTGCGTTACACGCGGTTTGTGTAATTAATAAGTGGTTAATATTGGGGCACCACAGGGTTGCTAAAAGATAATACAGGTGAGCCAAAGTGAGGGAGGCTTCAGCTCGCTTATTTTCTGCTTGAAGGAGATGACGGCTTCATGTCGCCATCATCAATAAAAAGTGCAGTACGGTCACGTTTGCTCTCTGGTTCTTGGTCATAAACTATTTGTGCTTGCAGACGAGCTGACGAAGAACAACTTCACGTGCACCTGCATGGACGGCTGGGAGGGGCCGCTCTGCGACACGCCCTTCTGCGAAAACACTCTCTGCGTCAACGGCCACTGCAACGCCAGCCTGCGCCAGCCCTACTGCGAGTGCCGGCGCGGCTTCGAGGGCCGCCTCTGCGAGATCAACATAAACGACTGCGTCCCCACCTCGGGCAAGAACAGCCCCTGCCAGCACGGCGTCTGCAACGACGGCATCAACCGCTACGACTGCAACTGCACCGGCACCGGCTACTCGGGCCTGCTGTGCGAGTACGACATCGACGAGTGCAACCTCACCAGGTCGCTGTGCGGCCCGCAGGGCCAGTGCTTCAACACGCCCGGTTCGTACGTGTGCAGCTGCATGACGCCGGGCAAGTGCGGACACATGTGCGCCCTGGACGATCCCTGCAACGAAAACCCTTGCGTCAACGGCGAGTGCCTGACGCAGTGCTCCGACCGGCCCGACTACCGGTGCAACTGCACGGAGAACTACACCGGCAAGAACTGCACCGATTACAAGGTGGCCGCCAGCCAGACGGACGGCGGCATCAACATCTTCTACATCATCATTCCGATCGTCCTGATCTTGCTGACGGCGTCGGCCATCGGCGTCACCATTCTCGTCAACATAGCCCGGAGCAAGCGCGCCACCCGGGGCACGTACAGTCCGAGCGCCCAAGAATTCTGCAATCCCAGGCTCGAGCTGGACCACGTACTCAAAATCCCACCTGAAGAAAGGCTTATTTGACCTGACCCCGCACGTGTTGTATGTGACTGTTTATTTATTGTTTAGTTGTTGTAGATATTTTAGTGTTTAAACGACTGTGTTTCTGGGAATGGCGAAAAAAAAAGATCCAATCCAAAAGGTCAATCAATAAAAGGTCTGGAAGACTTTTGACCTTTTGTTTTTCTTTGACATTTTGTACTTTAGCTGTTTCATAGTTTCGGCCTTTTGTCTTTTAGATCTTTTGCGTTTATTTTTTGTTTTGCTCATTGACCTCTTGTTCTCGACATTTCGTGATTGGATTATTTTTCGTCACCCTGTTTTTAGATGTACTTAATTTTTTTACATTTTAATCCTGATAAATCAAAAGCAATCAACCGTCCACTTCGTACTTTGTGATAGCGTGTTTTTTACATTATAATAATATTGATAATTGATACAAATGACAAGAAGTGTTTGTAAATTCTCAACCAAAGCATGTACATAATGATAAAAAAAAACTGATCAATATATTATACTCAGTTGGACCAACATCAAGTGAATCTCTGTAAAGTCTTTTTGTATATTTCGCTTTAAGCTACACAATACATTTTTTTAAACAAATTTGAGCGATTGTTTCAGTGACCTGGGCCTTCGTCTTCGTTGACAAACAGATGTATGTAATCGCTGTGCATTTGCTCAGTCCAGGCCGTCAACCTGTCGAATTTCGTGAGGACTTTGTTGTACTCGTGCAACAATTGCTGGTGGTTGTTCTGAAACAAATAGGCAGTTTGAAACTTGAACATCAGATTCTGAGTATTGTACAGAAACTGTTGATGTGATTGGGAAAAACAACCGGACGGAATGAGTATTAGAGCGCTAAAGTAGATATACGACATTTTTCGAGAAAATGTTATGGGACACCCAACAAGGCTGTGCCATTCGCTTACGCAATCTCGTGAAAACGAACATTGTAAGAGAAAACCCGAATGAATGCTGGGTTTATAGACCATAATAAGGCGCAAGGCGTAAGAAATAACGCCTAATAAATTCCTGGGTGGCAACTGATTGCTAGGGTAATTGGCCTAGTTTTTAGGCATTACTCCTATATCCTTGAGCGTTAAGCTTGGTGTATGAACCCACCATAAATGTAACCTTGGACGGCTTTCCTGTAGAACTAAAGCTGTATTTACGCTGGAATTTTTTTTGTGAAAGCCCCATGTCGGGCGAGTTCATCGAGCATTTCATTATCCAAAAGAGAAAACTAAAGCTTCAGTTTACACAAACAAATTGTACGAATCGCTAGTCAGTTCAGGCAAAATCGTATCTCAAGCTCAAATCCAAAGAATAGAGCTCAGTTTACTAAGGCAAATTGGTCTAGTTCTCTGTCGAACTTTCGACAATTACCCATTCGTTCTCCACTACAAAAAACTTGAGCTTGAGTTCACACGAACAAATTGTACGAATCTCGAGTCAGTTCAGGCAAAATTGTATCTCAAGCTCAAATCAAAAGAATAAAGCTCAGTTTACAAAAGCGAATTGGTCTAGTTCTGTGTCGCACTTTTGACAATCACCCATTCGTTCTCCGCTACAAAAAACTGGAGCTTGAGCTCAAATAAACAAATTGTACGAATCTCGAGTCAGTTCAGGCAAAATTGTATCTCAAGCTCAAATCAAAAGAATAAAGCTCAGTTTACAAAAGCGAATTGGTCTAGTTCTGTGTCGCACTTTCGACAATTACTCATTCGTTCTCCACTACAAAAAACTTGAGCTTGAGTTCACACGAACAAATTGTACGAATCTCGAGTCAGTTCAGGCAAAATTGTATCTCAAGCTCAAATCAAAAGAATAAAGCTCAGTTTACAAAAGCGAATTGGTCTAGTTCTGTGTCACACTTTTGACAATCACCCATTCGTTCTCCGCTACAAAAAACTGGAGCTTGAGCTCAAATAAACAAATTGTACGAATCTCGAGTCAGTTCGGGCAAAATTGTATCTCAAGCTCAAATCAAAAGAATAAAGCTCAGTTTACAAAAGCAAATTGGTCTAGTTCTGTGTCGCACTTTCGACAATAACCCATTCGTTCTTCACTACGAAAAACTTGAGCTTGAGCTCACACGAACAAATTGTACGAATCTCGATTCAGTTCAGGCAAAATTAAATCTCAAGCTCATATCAAAAGAATAAAGCTCAGTTCACAAAAGCAAATTGGTCCAGTTCTGTGTCGCACTTTTGACAATTACCCATTCGTTCTTCACTGGAAAAAACTTGAGCTTGAGCACACACGAACAAATTGTACTAATCTTGAGTCAGTTCAGGCAAAATTAAATCTCAAGCTCAAATCAAAAAAATAAAGTTCAGTTCACAAAAGCAAATTGGTCTAGTTCTGTGTCGCACTTTCGACAATTACCCATTCGTTCTCCACTACAAAAAAATTGAGCTTGAGCTCACATGAACAAATTGTACGGATCTCGAGTCACTTCAGTCAAAATTGTATATCAAACTCAAATCAAAAGAATAAAGCTCAGTTTACAAAAGCAAATTGGTTTAGTTTGTTTCGCATTTTCGACAATTACCTATCCCGTTCTTCACTACAAGAAACTTGAGCTTGAGCTCACATGAACAAATTGTACGAATCTTGAGTCAGTTCAGGCAAAATTGTATCTCAAGCTCAAAACAAAGAAGAAAGCTTAGTTTACAAAAGCAAATTGGTCTAGTTCTGTGTCGCATTTTCGACAATTACCCATTCGTTCTCCAGTACAAAAAAACTTGAGCTTGAGGTCACATGAACAAATTGTACTAATCTCGAGTCAGTTCAAGCAAAATTGTATCTCAAGCTCAAATCAAGAGAATAAAGCTTAATCTACAAAAGTAAATTGGTTTAGCTCTGTGTCGCACTTCCGACAATTATTAGTCATTCGTTATTCACTACAAAAAACTTGAGGTTGAGCTCACACGAACAAATTATACGAATCTCGAATCAGTTCAGGCAAAATTGTATCTCAAGCTCAAATCAAAAGAATAAAGCTCAGTTTACAAAAGCAAATTGGTCTTGTTCTATGTCGCATTTTCGACAATTACCCATTCGTTCTCCACTACAAAAAACTTGAGCTTTAGCTCACATGAACAAACTGTACGAATCACGAGTCAGTTCAAGCAAAATTGTATCTCAAGCTCAAATCAAAAGAATAAAGCTCAGTTTACAAAAGCAAATTGGTCTAGTTATGTGTCGCTTTTTCGACAATTACCCATTCGTTCTACACTACAAAAAACTTGAGCTTGAGCTCACACGAACAAATTGTACGAATCTCGAGTCAGTTCAAGCAAAATTGTATCTCAAGCTCAAATCAAAAGAATAAAACTCAGTTTACAAAAGCAAATTGGTCTAGTTATGTGTCGCTCTTTCGACAATTACCCATTCGTTCTTCACTACAAAAAACATGAGCTTGAGCTCACACGAACAAATTGTACGAATCTTGAGTCTGTTCAGGCAGAATTGTACCTCGCAAGTTCAAATCAAAAGAATAAAGCTCAGTTTACAAAAGCAAATTGGTCTAGTTCTGTGTCGCACTTTCGACAATTGCCCATTCGTTCTCCACTACAAAAAACTTGAGCTTGAGCTCACACGAACAAATTGTACGAATCTCGAGTCAGTTCAAGCAAAATTGTATCTCAAGCTCAAATCAAAAGAATAAAGCTCAGTTCACAAAAGCAAATTGGTCTAGTTATGTGTCGCTTTTTCGACAATTACCCATTCGTTCTACACTACAAAAAACTTGAGCTTGAGCTCACACGAACAAATTGTACGAATCTCGAGTCAGTTCAAGCAAAATTGTATCTCAAGCTCAAATCAAAATAATAAAGCTCAGTTCACAAAAGCAAATTGGTCTAGTTATGTGTCACTTTTTCGACAATTACCCATTCGTTCGACACTACAAAAAACTTGAGCTTGAGCTCACACGAACAAATTGTACGAATCTCGAGTCAGTTCAAGCAAAATTGTATCTCAAGCTCAAATCGAAAGAATAAAGCTCAGTTTACAAAAGCAAATTGGTCTAGTTATGTGTCGCTTTTTCGACAATTACCCATTCGTTCTCCACTACAAAAAAATTGAGCTTGAGCTCACATGAACAAATTGTACGGATCTCGAGTCAATTCAGTCAAAATTGTATATCAAACTCAAATCAAAAGAATAAAGCTCAGTTTACAAAAGCAAATTGGTTTAGTTTGTTTCGCATTTTCGACAATTACCTATCCCGTTCTTCACTACAAGAAACTTGAGCTTGAGCTCACATGAACAAATTGTACGAATCTTGAGTCAGTTCAGGCAAAATTGTATCTCAAGCTCAAAACAAAGAAGAAAGCTTAGTTTACAAAAGCAAATTGGTCTAGTTCTGTGTCGCATTTTCGACAATTACCCATTCGTTCTCCAGTACAAAAAAACTGGAGCTTGAGGTCACATGAACAAATTGTACTAATCTCGAGTCAGTTCAGGCAAAATTGTATCTCAAGCTCAAATCAAGAGAATAAAGCTTAATCTACAAAAGTAAATTGGTTTAGCTCTGTGTCGCACTTCCGACAATTATTAGTCATTCGTTATTCACTACAAAAAACTTGAGGTTGAGCTCACACGAACAAATTATACGAATCTCGAATCAGTTCAGGCAAAATTGTATCTCAAGCTCAAATCCAAAGAATAGAGCTCAGTTTACTAAGGCAAATTGGTCTAGTTCTTTGTCACACTTTCGACAATTACCCATTCGTTCTCCTCTACAAAAAACTTGAGCTTGAGGTCACATGAACAAATTGTACTAATCTCGAGTCAGTTCAGGCAAAATTGTATCTCAAGCTCAAATTAAAAGAATAAAGCTCAGTTCACAAAAGCAAACTGGTTCAGTTCTGTGTCGCACTTTTGACAATTACTCATTCGTTTCCACTACAAAAAACTTGAGCTTGAGCTCGCATGAACAAATTCTACGAATCTCGAAGCAGTTCAGGCAAAATTGTAGTTCAAGCTCAAATCAAAAGAATCAAGCTCAGTTTACGAAAGCAAACTGACCCACTTCTCTGTCGCACTTTCGACAATTACCCATTCGTCCTCTACTACAAAAAAACTTGAGCTTGAGCTCACACGAACACTATGTGCAAATCTCGAGTCAGTTCAGGCAAAATTGTATTACAAGCTAAATCAAAAGAATAAAGCTCAGTTCACAAAAGCAAACTGGTTCAGTTCTGTGTCGCACTTTCGACAATTACCCATTCGTTCTCCATTACAAAAAACTTGAGCTTGAGCTCACAAGAACCAATTGTACGAATCTCGAGTCAGTTCGAGCAAAATTGTATCTCAAGCTCAAATCAAAAGAATAAAGCTCAGTTTACAAAAGCGAATTGGTCTAGTTCTGTGTCGCACTTTTGACAATCACCCATTCGTTCTCCGCTACAAAAAACTGGAGCTTGAGCTCAAATAAACAAATTGTACGAATCTCGAGTCAGTTCAGGCAAAATTGTATCTCAAGCTCAAATCAAAAGAATAAAGCTCAGTTTACAAAAGCAAATTGGTCTAGCTCTGTGTCGCACTTTCGACAATTACCCATTCATTCCCCACTACAAAAAACTTGAGCTCGAACTAATATGAACAAATTGTCCGACTCTCGGGTCAGTTCAGGCAAAATTGTATATCAAGCTCAAATCAAAAGAAAAAAGTTCAGTTTACAAAATCAAACTCGTCTAGTTCTGTGTCGCACTTTCGACAATTAGCCATTTGTTCTCCACTACAAAAAACTTTAGCTTCAGCTCACCCGAACAAATTGTACGAATCTCGAGTCAGTTCAAGCAAAATTGTATCTCAAGCTCAAATCAAAAGAATAAAGCTCAGTTTACAAAAGCAAATTGGTTTTGTTCTGTGTCGCACTTTCGACAATTACCCATTCGTTTTCCACTACAAAAAACTTGAGCTTGAGCTCACACGAACAAATTGTACGAATCTCGAGTCAGTTCAAGCAAAATTGTATCTCAAGCTCTAATCAAAAGAATAAAGCTCAGTTTACAAAAGCGAATTGGTCTAGTTATGTGTCGCTTTTTCGACAATTACCCATTCGTTCTTCACTACAAAAAACTTGAGCTTGAGCTCACACGAACAAATTGTACGAATCTCGAGTCTGTTCAGGCAAAATTGTATCTCAAGCTCAAATCAAAAGAATAAAGCCCAGTTTACAAAAGCAAATTGGTCTAGTTATGTGTCGCTTTTTCGACAATTACCCATCCGTTCTCCACTACAAAAAACTTGAGCTTGAGCTCACACGAACAAATTGTACGAATCTCGAGTCAGTTCAAGAAAAATTGTACCTAAAGCTCAAATCAAAAGAATAAAGCTCAGTTTACAAAAGCAAATTGGTCTTGTTATGTGTCGCTTTTTCGACAATTACCCATTCGTTCTACACCACAAAAAACTTGAGCTTGAGCTCACACGAACAAATTGTACGAATCTCGAGTCAGTTCAAGCAAAATTGTATCTCAAGCTCAAATCAAAAGAATAAAGCTCAGTTTACAAAAGCAAATTGGTCTGGTTATGTGTCGCTTTTTCGACAATTACCCATCCGTTCTCCACTACAAAAAACTTGAGCTTGAGCTCACACGAACAAATTGTACGAATCTCGAGTCAGCTCGAGCAAAATTGTATCTCAAGCTCAAATCAAAAGAACAAAGCTCAGTTTACAAAAGCAAATTGGTCTAGTTATGTGTCGCTTTTTCGACAATTACCCATCCGTTCTCCACTACAAAAAACTTGAGCTTGAGCTCACACGAACAAATTGTACGAATCTCGAGTCAGTTCAAGAAAAATTGTACCTAAAGCTAAAATCAAAAGAATAAAGCTCAGTTCACAAAAGCAAATTGGTCTAACTCTGTGTCGCACTTTCGACAATCACTCATTCGTTCTACACTACAAAAAACTTGAACTCAAGATCACACGAACAAATTGTACGACTCTCGGGTCAGTTCAGGCAAAATTGTATATCAAGCTCAAATCAAAAGAATAAGGCTCAGTTTACAAAAGCAAATTGGTCTAGTTATGTGTCGCTTTTTCGACAATTACCCATTCGTTCTACACTACAAAAAACTTGAGCTTGAGCTCACACGAACAAATTGTACGAATCTCGAGTCAGTTCAAGAAAAATTGTACCTAAAGCTCAAATCAAAAGAATAAAGCTCAGTTCACAAAAGCAAATTGGTTTTGTTCTGTGTCGCACTTTTGACAATTACCCATTCGTTCTCCTCTACAAAAAGCTTGAGCTTGAGCTCACACGAACAAATTGTACGAATCTCGAGTCAGTTCAGGCAAAATTGTATCTCAAGCTCAAATCAAGAGAATAAAGCTCAGCTTACGACAGCAAATTGGTCTAGTTCTGTGTCGCATTTACAATTATCCATTCGTTCTCTACTACAAAAAACTAAAGCTCAAGTTTACACCAATAAAATTGATGAACACACAGTTTGCATTGCCAAAATGAAACTTCCTGTCTTTTAATGCAATATTGTCACGGTAATGACATAAGGGCCGAAGGTAAAGGTGCATCACTGGAACAAAGAAAGAAGTGAATCGCCTGAATCAGCAAACTCATGTATAATTTCCGCAGTAGTGATGGAATGCATGACAAAGGTTTCGCACGAAAAGCAAGAAGTATCCTTCAAAACACGAGGCATACCCACATCACTGACCTGATTCGGACGATTCTATAAAAAGAGTTCCAAGACTCGAGTACGCGGCCCTATCCTGCTTACGTAGCTCAACGATTCATTGGATGGATCGAAGGCTGTGTGTCCGTCGGAATCCAAGTCGAATTGTGAAGCATTACGATAAGAGCTAACCCCTAATCGCGAATAGGGATGAAGGCTAGCCATTCCTCTTTCGTGTCAATATATATTTTTCATTATGGAAAAAAAAGTGCGTGTCTTTATGTACCTAGTTACCTTAATAAATATGACTATTCCTCCATCTTCTTCGATTGGGGGCATTCTATCCATTTCCTCCAACCAAATCTTCAGTACGCTCACTCTCTGCACGGTATCAGAGATTATGCTATCGATCTCAGCATGAGCAGCATCTGTTAATCATGGAAAATACTTGTCAGTTATAGGAAATATTTTATCAATTCCATTAAAACAGATATACGACAGATAAAAATGTACAAATAGGTACCTACCTACCTTTTTTATCATCATCAAAGTCCAACAGTTGAATTTCAAGTAAATTATCAATTAACTCGACACCGTCCTTGAATTCCTCGAGCAAAGTTGCGGTGTAATTTTTCAAGGTCTCGTCGGCGATCAATTCTTGGAAATTTTGGTGGATCATTCTCGATTCGTCCTTGATTGTTTTGAAGTCACGCTCCAGCTGTTCCTGTTTCGGATTTGTTTTGAAAATTTCCAATAATAATATAAAGCAGCGAAATTAGCAGATCGAATTTGGGACTGAGGTGTGGCTGGGGTGAACATTGAGGCAAAACGGCAGAAAGCGAGAATTGTAGCTACTTTTGACTTCACTACATATTGCCTTATCGCATCAGTTCCAAGCTGATCCCTCCTCAACCCCAGAGTTTCAAGGCTTGATCCAAAAGTGTGGGCTGAAGAAGAGGACAGAGAACTTTCTGAATAGCTCACCTTATAAGGCTCAACCAAGAGCTCCTTGATTCGCTTCTTTGCATCACCGTGGATTTTATTCAGAACGTTCTCGATATCGTCCAGAAAACACTCGGTTTTCTCCTTGATTTTGGTGTACTCATCCTGAATCTTGCGTTTCTCCTTGTCGACGCGCTTGGTGATGGCATCGCAGTCGTTTTTGTACTTGCTCAGCCCGTCGTTCAGGTAATTCTTCATGGTTTTGTCGTACAAGCCGTCGATGTAGTGCAGAACGTCCAGATTGTGGCAGATCAACTGGTTCAACATTTCCAGCCAGTTGTATTCGCACTGCACCTGATAGCCGAGGTAGGTGCCCATCACTTCGTCCATGAAAGCGTTGAAATTCGGCTGAACTTTTCCCTCGTTGATTATCGCCGGATGGTCCGCGTAGAATTTCTAAGGAAACACAGTCACTGTCAGATCAGTCAAGTTCGAAATTTCCAGTTTTCAAGTTCAAAAGTTCAAAATTTTAAATTTGTAGTGTGTGTGTGTAGTAGGTACGCAAGATATGACGTCGCGCGATTGGAATCCGGCACAGAAACGTGCCTGGGCACGTGCCATAGCCGCAGAAGACAAGTTGCGTCTTGCTTGGTTCAGAAAAAACGAACCCCGTTTGGAAGCAGTCATCATAAAACCACCCACAAGAACGGTAGGTACAGCAATTTTGATCTACTAAGCTAAAAATCGCGTTGTAAAAAAAACGCATTTCAGGTGGCGGTAGAAATCAAAGAGCAAGTAAAGCAAGACACGATAAAACAATTCGAAAACGTTGTCAAACACGTGATAAAACCGCCCGAAGAAAAACCTCCTTTGGTGGACGAAGCGGCCATCAACAACATCATGAGACCTGTCGATCCGGAAACAAAAAAGCTGTTGTATACCAGTAAGTTTCAGTTCTGTAGCCTTCAAAAGCTTCCCTGCTACAAGCACAAATTTCAAATCAAGCGCGTCATAAAGCGCGTATCCGATTGGTCTGAATGATATGTCAGTTGTCACACAGCTCTCCAGCGCGCGTCAAATTTGAATTCGGTGTGCCGACCTGAACGATTGCAAAGTTTGTTAAATTAACTTATTGCTTAGAGGATCACAAGAACGGTCGCTTGGATTATCTGCGGGAGCGGGCCATCATCATACCGGAACAGAGGTATTTCTTCACGGAATGCACCAGCTGGGAATACGGCTGGTTCATGTGGAACCACTGCAGGGAGAACCCTTCGAGCGCTTTTCCGAGGAAACAGATCATCAAGGAGGACTTCTACAGGAGAGGGGGCACGGCCCGCGATCCGGACTGGTACAGGGAGCCCATCAAGCTCAGTCCCACAGTTTGCGGTTGCATTTGAACATGTTTGTTATTTACATAGGAATAACAATAGTTCGAAAAAAAAATGCGTTTTGTTTCTGCGTTTCCTCCAGGCGTTTTTGTACCCAAATGAGTTGGATGGCAAAGAATAATTTTCAAGCGGATCAAAAGCCTTGAGCCAAGAGCTAGCAGAAGCGATTGCGACCAAATAAGAGATAACTTGGAGCTTTTAGCCATGGCCTAAACCAGTAGCCCAGGCATTTTAGATCAAAATTGACCAAAACCTGGAAAAAAATAACGTAAGTCTGAAAATTGGTAGAACGCTTCCACTTCAACCCCTTAACCATATTCTGGGAGTCCTAAAAAATCGTATGTCCGCTTCATCGGTTTTTGGCGGCAAAAAGGTGTAGGTAAGTGACAATAATCTAGAATTTATCTTTAGAATACGCGATGAAGCTTTGATACAGCTGAAAATTGCTGAAAATAGTCTCCTCGGCCAGCTGAGCAACATATTAAGAGTCCTAAAAAATCCTATATCCAAGTACCTAATGTAAATGACATTGCTTTGAAAACTGATGATTAAATCACGCGTTGAAGTTCCAATACAGCTGAAATTTACTGAAAATGGTCTCATTGGTCAGTTGAACAACATGTTGAAAGTCCTAAGGGATCCTATGTCCGCTTCATACTTTTTTTCCAGCGGCAGAAAGGTATAAGTGACAATGTTTTAAAAACTATTTGGAAACTATTCAATTGAACAAGCGGTCAAGTTTTAATACAGCTGAAAATTGCCGAAAATGGTCTTCTCGGTCAGCTCAACAACATATTGAAAGTACTAAAAAATTACTATGCTCACTTCGCCGGTTTTTGGCAGAAACAATGTTCAAGTGACATTATTTTGGAAACGATTGATTAAAACATGAGTTGAAGTTTCAGTACAGCTGAAAGTTGCTGAAAAATAGTATTGTTACGATATCTCGCGTACGGGTTCGAATATAGTTGAGTTGAGACGATCGTTTTAAAACATACACTGTTTATTTCTGCGTACTACAATGAATACACGCCAACAATTATCTACTTGAATTATCGCTGTGATTATCGCTCGCTTATCCGCTCGCTGTCTCTCCTAATTCAATACTGCCCTGAGTTGCCGGCTGATGCCTTATATAGGGCCTCCGAATAGTGTTCCCGAACTTCCTGTCTACTTCCAGCAAATTCCATAGTGGCATGCGGTTTCTAGACCATTCCTGAATAATCACACACATCACCTGTATAATTCTTCCGAGCTCTGGAACGGCGCTTTCGCCAAAATGAACAGATGTTTCTCGATCGAGCATTGAAGTCTCCCCATTCGGTTTCACGTAAACGCGCGCTCTGGAATGCGCCAGAACATTCCGCACTTCTGACTACGATCTAATGGATGGAAGAATCCAGAAAGATCGCGTGTTTACCAATATGTGCGGGATCGCCGCTCGTAACAGTATCCTTTGTTAGTTGAATAACATACTGAAAGTCCTGAGAAATCCCATGCCCGCTTCATGTTTTTTGGCGGCAAAAATGTATATGTGACCTTATATTGTGAACATTTTTTTTGAAATACGGGTTGAAGTTGCAGTACAGCTGGAAATTGCTGAAAATGGCCTTCTTTGTTAGTTGACTGTACTAGTCCGAGTGGACCATTTTCAGCAATTTTCAACTGTATTGCAGCTTCAACACATATTTTGATCAAATAGTTTAAAGAAATGATCTTATACTGTTTGTCGCCAAAAGACGATGAAGCGGACATGAGATTTTTTGGGACTTCCAGTATGTTGTTCACATGATCGAGGAAATCAATTCCAGCAATTTTCAGATGAATTGGAACTTCAACGCCTATTTCAATAAATAATAGTTTCCAAAACAATGTCACTTATACCTTTTTTCCGCCAAAAAACAATGAAACGAACAGGGATTTTCCTAGTATTTTTAGTATGTTGTTCAACTGACCGAGGAGACCATTTTCAGAAATTTCTAGCTGTATCGAAACTTCGACCCGTATTTTAATAAATAGTAACAAAAGAAAATTTCACTTATACCTTTCTGCTGCCAGAAACTAATGAAGCGGAGAGAAGATTTTTTTGCACTTTAAATACAGGGTGTTCGGGTCTGGTTATTACAAATTTTGGGGTATGATTCCCCATCAAAAATAAAGCCGAACGAACAAAAAACTCATGGTCCTAAAATGCTTCCTTAAAAAGATACAGGGTGTTGAAGTTGACTTTTTTCAAATGGTTTTTTCACCGTTACTCTTGAACCGTTGAACCGATGTTGATCAAATTTCAACCAAAGTTTAGTCAAATGAGTTTCCATCGAATAATAATACCAAAATTTATCAAAAAATTTCTGGGACCGTGATAATGGGGGATAACTGTCCCCTATTCTTGCCCCTATTTTCATCTCCCCTAATTATTATTCAAAATTGTCAATAGTTTCGGATTCTACGTTCAATTTAAAAGAAATGTTACTCCTGCAAAATTTTGATCAGAGGCTTCGTTTTTGAGATATTTAGGTTTGAAACTCTAGAAAACATCTCAAAATCGCCACTTTTCAGGGCCCAAATTTTTTTTTCTGAAAAGTTATATGTTTCTTAGCAATAATGTTAGTTTATCAACTTGAAACACCTAGAAAACTTATTTCAGTTAAGGAATCTTGAGTTTCCTTGACTCCTTGATTGAATTTTAATTTTTAAGACCTTGAAAGTGGTGTTTTCGAGATGTTCTCCAAAGTTTCAAACTCAAATATCACAAAAATGAAGCCTCTAATCAAAATTTTGTAAGAGTAACTTTTTCTTCTAAATTAAACGTAGAATCCGAAAATATCAACAATTTTGAAAAATAAGCAAGGAAGATAAAAATAGAGTTTCCTATTGACTACGTCCCCAGAAATTTTGGATAAATTGTGGTACTATCATTCTGAGGAGACTCAGTTGACTAAACTTTGGTTCAAATTTGATTAAAATCGGTTCAACGGTTCAAAAGTTACGGTGAAAAAACGATTTGCATGGTAGAGCAGCTTATAGCTGAAAGCCGCCTCGTAAAATAAGACAATTAAATAAATAAAATTTGAAAAAGTCAACCTCAGTCAACACCCTGTATCTTTTTAAGGAAGCATTTTGGGACCATGAGTTCTGTGTTCTTTCGGCTTTATTTTTGATAAGGAATCATCCCTCAGAGTTTGTAATAACCAGACCCGAACACCCTGTATGTCATTGCTCAACTAACCAAAGAGACCATTTTCAGCAATTTTCAGCAGGAGCGAAACTTGACCGCCTGTTTGATTGATTAGTTTCCAAAACAATCCTCGGGTTCCACCAAAATTTTAAGAGCAGATTAAATCTATCACGCTGATAGTTGCTATGCACCAGCCAATAGGATGGCCAGTTGCTTAGTTACTATCAGAGTGATACAGTTATCGCGTTGATAAAAGTTTGGTGGAACCCAAGGAATGTCACTTATCCTTTCTGCCGCCAAAAAACAATGAAACAGACAAAAAAAATTTGAGAACTCCTAGTATGTTATTCAACTGACAAAGGAGACCAGTCTTAGCAAATTTAAGCTGTTCTGAAACTCCAACTCGTATTTTAATAAATAATTTCCAAAATAATATCATATGAACCTTTTTGCCGCCAAAAACCGATGAAGCGGACAGAGGATATTTTAGGACTTTCAATATGTTGCTCAACTGACCAATGAGATCATTTTTGGAAGTTTTCAGCTATATTGAAACCTCAACGCGTTTTTTAATGAATAGTTTCTAAAATAATGTCACTTACACCTTTTTGCCGCCAAAAACCGATGAAGCGGACATATAATTTTTTAGGACTTCAAGTGTGTGGTTAAGGGGTTAAAGTGGAGGCGTTCCACCAATTTTCAGACTAACGTTATTTTTTTCCAGGTTCTAAAATGCCTGGGCTACAGGGGCTAGTTACAAGCCGAAGGCGACTGATTATAGATACAATGGTGATAATCCTGGTATTTACTTCGAAAAAGCTCCCCAAACGCTTTTTCAAATCTCACCTCAGCTCGTCGTTGAACTTCAATCAGCGATTCGTAAATCAAATGGTTCAGTTTCGAAACGTAACTCCCATCATCGGCTATCGGTATAATGTTGAAGAGTTCATCGACGTAGTTCACAATCGGATCCTTCTTAACCGCCACTTTGGATTTGACTGTAAAAGAACACCATTTCAATGCGTTGAACCTAGCATGAGTTTTATTCCTATTTCGAATTTATCTTATCAAAACCGGCTTTTTATTTTAATTATTCACTTCAACTGCATGAATAACTTCAAATTTCGCGCGCCAGATGGACCGTCGAATTGGTCGGAGCGACTGATAGCGAACGAGAGCCAATGGAAAACGTCTTCTGACGCGCCAAATTTGAAATTTACCAAATAAGAAGCACGACACAAATAGGCCAGTCAAATTAGAACAAATTTTTCCGTTTGAGGAAAAAAACTGTTGGAGTTTTGATTTGACAGTAATGTCCGGAAAGGTGTACTAATTAACATACTAAAAGTCCCCAACTCTACCTATGGAGCTCGAGCTGCCATCTTGGAAAAATGGTCCTACGATCCAGTTTTCTGCTTATATTCCGCTAAATCATCATAGATATTCAATTAAGTTTAATAAAAAATCAAGGCTATAACATTGTCGACAAAAATTGTTTCATACTGGTTTTTTTTCCCGTATCTGTTGATATTAATAGAATTAAATTAACAAAAAAAAAATCAAAAAATTAGCTATTTTTCGCCTATGGCTAGAGATATTGTCTTCAAATTTTGTGAAGATGTTGGCAGTCTTCATCAAAGCTGAACGTGACAGTTGATATAGAAATAAAAATGCTAAAATATTTTTTTATTTTTTTTTTAATAAAGCAAAAATTTGGTTTTCGAGTTTGACATTTCCAACAGGGCGGAGTAAAAGTTTCAATCGAACATCAATCAGTTTTGATATTTACAGATTGTAACACAATATTTCATCAGTATTGTGCCTTCACGAGCTTCTGGAATGCTCGATATGAACTAAACTAAAAGAATAATGGCTAAGTCCAAAAAGTGTTGTCGATTGGTTCTGAAGGAAACATTTTGAAACAAAAGACATCAGCAATTGATATACAGGAGGTCCAAAGGTTATTCAACTTGTTACCTTTTAGACTCTCCGGGTGGAAATTTGAGAATCTTTTATTCTACCTGGGGGTAGAAAACGGGGCCAGAGAGACCTCTGGGGTACATCACCGCTACAGTATTGACTAGCTCAGTTCGGAAACATTTCCGAGTGTGTCAGCGTTCACGAATCACCAAGGGGCGCAGTGGCACGGCAAATTAAAGACCCTGATTTAGCAGTGACAAACATTTAATTATGAAATCACTTTAAATAAGTTTACAAAGGAATACTAAACAAACTAATTAAGAATCCGACGATTTATAGGCGATGCATATAATGTTTCTAAAATGAACTTGCCCGGCGAATCGTGCGTCGTCACCAGCCCAGCAATCCCAGCCTCCAGATTCACTGCCTCTCTGCCATGCTTCTCCAGGTTCGCAGCGAGTCGGCCCCTCTGTCATGCCGTTTCGCCGGTAGCAGGCCCGCTCAGCTGCCGGGTATGTTTGGGAGAATTTTCCCTGGACGCCACCTTCCACGTCGCTGCTCCGGTGAGACGGTTGATTTGCCGTGAAAGGTCGGCTGCGGCATGACTTTGGGCGTTCCCACTGGACCTGGAACATGACAGAGAAACAGTAATCGGTCACAAAAAAAAAGGCATAAATTGCATGATTGCAAGGCCAATACACAGGCAACTAAGAAAAATAAATCAGTTACATACAAGTCGCAACAACAGGTGGTATTGAAATCGTCGGACAGATAATCTCAAACATTTTGACTTAATTAAACAAAATCGTGGAAACTGACATTACCACCTGTCAAATGGCCGACACGGCTGCCAACCTGACAGACGGCAAAATCCGTCGACAGCAGACATTCCCAGTCGCACAACAAACAAAAAGTGCACATGGTTTTTCGCATTCGGCGCACGACCGCACAATTAATGCCAAAATGGCGCCGTGCGAGAGAGACAGATAAACTTTTAATAATACAGGCAGGCATGGTACGCAGGTAGAGAAAAAATCAAACATGAGAAAAAACAAGCTTTTCAAAATGAACTTAGCTTTTTCTGTACTCGAAGTCCGACGGGTGAGTCAGATCCGGCGGGACCCCACGAGCGAAGCTGGTAGAGTGCATTCGGTCGCCGACGGCACGGGAGCACAGAAAAATGCAGACGATAGCCCCCCTGGTCGTCCGACGACAGCAGAACCTGTAGAGGTGGACGTTGGCGCTCTTCTGCGCATCCAAAGACCGCAGAATGTAGACGTTGGCGCTCCTCTGCGCCTCCAAGGCCGCAGAAACATGGACGTTAGCGCTCTTCCGCGCGGGCGAGAGCGCAGATTGAGGGTTGGGCCCCCATGGGCATCCAAAGACAGCAGAAAACAGTGTAGGGTGGACGTTAGCGCTCTTCCCTACCTTGAGGGGGCGCGGTGTGGACTAGCGGCGTGTTCATCACGCTGGACGAGATCGGTGCGGGCATCCGCAGGTAGACAGGAAAACGGAGAGCGTCCTCTGATGAATCGAAGAGCAGCCCCCCGCCGAAACGGCCTGTTTATAAAAATTTACCAATAAAGAACTTGCTCGCCGGACGTAGACAAGTTGAATTGAACATACCCAAGGCGCTCCTTTTTAGAGTGGTGCACGCACTGTAGGTGTACTACTCGCACATGATGTTCTCGATACACTGGTTCGGGGCGAAAAGAAAGGGAAATTTGGGCGCGGCTGGTTTTATAGGGACGCCGTTTCTTGCCCGAAAAAACTCAGTTTTCCTATCCTCGATGGAACATTCCATGGTTCTCTCGTGCGCGGTGGCGACGCGGTTAGGAACACAGTCCGACTGTCGCCGCCAACTCAGCGCCGAGAAAATTACTAGAACCTGACCAACCCGAGTTCAGGTCCGGGCTCAATTTTTGAAGAAGGGCCTCGCACCCTGAGCGCTCGAAAATCGAGGCCGTAACAAACTGTATATGAGCCCCATATTGATGTGCCTTATCCAAAATAGTACAAAAGAATCAATCAAAATGTTACAATATACCCTGTATAACAAAAAGTAACGATACAAAATGGAAGTAGTGAAGCATACCTAATGCCAAAAAGACGGCCTTTACATTGCTGAAAGAAAGAACAAAATTAATTGATTTATTTGAAAGTTATTAGTCCTCAGACTTTACAAATTTCATCCAGTCAAATGGGGAAAAGTAGAGAGAAGTAATTGTCGCAGTTTCAGAAATTTGACAGGGATGTTCGCTAAGGTATACTTATACCGAGCGTTCATAAATTAAATGGGTCAAGGGTGCCTATGACTTTGAAAACATCTGTCGGAACTAGCATCGTTCATTTGATGTCTGTAATTTTTTGGTTATCGTAATTTGTCAAACCAGTCACAGTTTTCGTTTTCGGAACATTCTAAATGTGGTTTTCACGGAAGGGCACAAAACCTACATGATCGAGGAGTATTTTTGAACTTTAGGTATTCTCGTGCACTTATGGCAGATCAGAAATCAATACTATGAGACGTAACTTGTCAAAGTTTGACAAATTTATTTCAAAAGGATTACGCTAGTTTCGACAGACGTTTTTGAATCCACAGGCACCCTTGACCCATTTAATTTATGAACTCTCGGTATAAACATACTAAAAGTCCCCGCCTCTACCTGTTGTGCTCGAGCCGTCATTTTGGAAAAATGGTAATAAACTAGATCGAAGGACAATTTTTTCAAGATGGCGGCTCAAGCGCAACGGGTAGAGGCGAGGACTTTTATAGTGCTATTTTGTGAAAAAAAAATTCCATAAACGCTCTGTTATGTAAAAAATCGTGTCGGCCATTGGCTGTTGCCTAGGTAATAACAACGTAACAGAGCCTTTATGGAATGTAATTTTTTAGAGAATCGCACCATTAGTATGTTTATGAGTATACCTTAGCGAACATCCCTGTCAAATTTTTGAAACTTCGACAGTTACTTCTCTCTACTTTTCCCTATTTGACTGGCTGAAATTTGTAAAGTCAAGTTTGAGGACTAATAACTTTCAAATAAATCAATTAATTTTGTTCTTTCTTCCAGCAATGTAAAGGCTGTATTTTAGGCACCAGGTATGCTCCACTACTTCCATTTTGTATCGTTATTTTTTGTTATACAGGGTGAATTTTAACATTGTGTTGATTCTTCTGTACTATTTTGGATAAGGCACACCAATATGGGGTTCATATACAGTTGAATAACCTTTGGACCTCCTGTTTATCCTTTGCTGATGTCTTTTGTTTCGAAATGTCTCCTTCAGAACCAATCGACAACACTTTTTGGACTTGGCTATTATTCTTTCAGTTTATTTCATATCGAGCATTCCAGAAGCTCGTGAAGGCACAATACTGATGAAATCTTGTCTTACAATATGTAAATATCAAAACTTATTGATGTTCGATTGAAACCTTTACTTCGCCTTGTTGAAAATGTCAAACTCGAAAACCAAATTTTTGCCTCATTCAAAAAAAATTGAAAAATATTTTCGCAATTTTTTCCATCTCAAATGTCACGTTTAGCTTTGATGTAGACTGCCAACATCTTCACAAATTTTGAAGACAATATCTCCAGCCATAGGTAAAAAATCGCTAATTTTTTGATTTTTTTGTTTGTTGATTCAATTTAATGATTATCAACAGAAATACGAGAAAAAAATCGGTATGAAACAATTTTTGTAGACAATTTTATAGCCTTGATTTTATATTAAACTAATCGAATATCTCTGATGATTAGCGGAATATAAGCAGAAAACTGGATCGAAGGACCATTTTTTCAAGATGGCGGCTCGAGCTCAATAGGTAGAGTTGGGGACTTTTAGTATGTTCAACAGTACACCTCACCGGACATCACTGAAATTTCCAAAACTCCAACAGTTTTTTTTCTTCCAGCTTTCCTTATTTGACTGGCCTAAAATACGTACACTCTTTGAGATTCGGTCGAAGCAGAAACCGCATCAGCTTCCCGACTTCTTCCACGGCTTCTGCGTAGTCCTTCAAGACCTGCTGGTGGCCCGCGTCGGCACGAGTCGAGGCGTGTTTCGAAATTGCACACTGGAACGCCTCAGAGTAAGCTTTCACGTTTCTCAGTTTGCACTTTGCATCGTAAACTTTATGACGAATCGCATTCTTCAGCTGCTTGATTTGAGAAACCGTCCATTCGTTGTGCTCGAACTCTTCTTCGGACTCTGCCAGCCTTGAAGCAGTTTTAATGGTTTCGTCCAAGTACTCGAGTAGTCGAATCACAAATATTGCTTTTGATAATAAACCGAGAGGGAAGTACCTACCTGTTTCTCAGTAGGGCGTCGATTTTCATGACCTCTTCGCTGGCTTTGTTCAGGTCCTTTTTGGCGTCCAGCGAGATGACCGCGAACTTCTTCGGCACGGCTTTGGTCAGGCGCTTGACGCGTTTCTTGACGGAGGCCACTTCGGCCGCGCAGTAGTTTCCGCCCTCGCCGAACAGCTTTATGCCGCGCAAAAAGCTAAGGGTTCCCTCGGCGATGCGGTTCTGGGCCTTGTGGCCGAAGCTCTCGCTCTCGTCCCTGTCGGCCGTCAGGGCGGCCAGGGCCTCGTTCGTCCTGACGGTCAGGCCGTGCAGGTAGGCCTGGATCTGACGGACGGTCAGGGCCTTGTGGTACTGTTTCTCTTCGATCTCTTCGATGCGCGTCATGTAGTCCTTGATGATCGAGATGTTGTGCTTTCGCCGGTTCAGGTTGATGTCTTTGGCGATTTCGAATTCTTTGGAAGCCGCCTGGAATTATTGTGGAAATTTTGCGTCAATCGGCAAATAAACCATTCAGGAGCTGGAGCAGATTTTGGAGAATGAATATGTTGTTATAAATAGATAGTTAGTGAAAATTGCCCCTTGTGTCGCTTTCATAGGTTGCGTAGCCGCTGACTGCCTGACCTGTTTGGAAGATAAACCTGAGTTAAAGTATAACATGCAACAGAATGACGCATGTAGTGTAATTATGGGAAGAGAAATTCTCTATCTTAAAATCCTCCTGTAGAGCAAATTCGAAGAAAATCCTGAATCAAAGCGCAATCAACCTTAAGTCGAGATGGTCAGTTGAAGAGTTCGTTCGCTGAATCGTAGCAGACGTGAAATAGATAAGGCACGTCCCGTGCCACACAGATAAGACAAAGAACTACAGTTTAGAGTAACGAACAGCAGTACCCAACGAAATGATTACCACTAAAAACCACAGCTTGTATACATATTGTACCCTCTTTTTTTAGCGCACTTCTCCAAACCGGAAGGCGCTTTTGTCCTCGCTTTGTCCTTCCGTCCGTCCGTCCGTCCGTCCGTCACAGCATCTAGTCCTAGACGAAAAGGTTTTTGCGGAACATTTTCACTCCATTGGGTAGCTCATGACCTTGTATCCCGAACCAAGAAAAATCTCGACGAAATAATGATAAACAATGACAATAATAACAATTTAGTGTGACGCGGCATCGCCGTTGAATGCTGCATTTCAGAAGCCGGCCTGATCTCGAAAGTTATCACATGCGAGGAAGTACCCGATCTTATCATTTTACCATAATACATATGCGGAGTTATATTTAGAGGATGATTTGAACTTTATTTTAATGAAAATTTCACATCGGTGCGAGGTGCCGATTAGTAGTTATTAATTTTTGAAAATGACTCCGAAACTACGGCTCGGCCGCAAATGATTTATTCGTTGCTTGCTGGTGCTTGATATCCTTTCCTCCGAACAAAACGAAATTCAATACAGAAAATATTTCAACTCGAATGGGTAGCTCATGGCCTTGGTACGCGAATCAAGAAAAATTTTGCCGAAATAGTCATGAACAATTACAAAAATAACATTTTGGTGTAGGGCGGCTTCGCCGATCAAGTGCTGGCATTCGCGGTAAGATGTAGAAAGTTGCGATATGCAGGCAACTACAATTTCTTAATGAAATACATCACTGCATGTACGGCATTATATTTAGAGATTAATTTGAACTTTCTTTTGACAAAAACCCCACTTCGATCCGACCGTCGGGTCAATTGTTATCAACTTTTGAAAACGACCGCAAAGCCACGGCTCGGCGCATATTACACGACCCTACAAATTTACAAGCGAATACGCCTCATGGGCATGAGGCTCAGTAGCGCACTTCCTTTTTGGAGGATTAGTGAACGCAAGATGTTAAGTGATTAGGGTTCTACCGTCTTGGGCAAAAAATTCCAATATGGCGGCCAAAATATCGATAGAATCATGAAATTTGGCTTGAAAATCAAAATGATCGTACTAGACAAGGGTAAGTTCCAAGTTTCATGAAAATCGTTCCACTAACAAGAGATTTCAATATGGCGGCCAATATGGCGGCAGAATTATTAAACTCAGCTTGAAAATAGGAATGATCGTACGAGACAAGCGTAATTCTCAAGTTTCATGAAAATCCTTCCACTTATAAGAGATTTCAATATGGCGGCCAAGATGGTGGGGCAATCATGGAATTTGGCTTGAAAATAAGAATGATCGTACTAGACAAGGGTAATTTTCAAGTTTCATGACAATCGTTCCACTAATAAGAAATTTCAATATGGCAGCCAAGATGGCGGCCGAATTATGAAAGCCAACCTGCCTATTTGGTCCTTGAGGACCTAAGCTATCCACCGGATAAAATTCAATCTTCAAGGGCTGTAGCTTTATTTCCCGAGGAGAAGTTCAACTTCATCGAAGTGCACAGGAGATCTCTGTTTTTTGAGAATAATGATAACGATGTATGGATAACAAAAATAGTGCCCATTGGCCACCCTTGGGGACATCAGCTATTGATCGGAAAAAAGTTCCAAGACTCTTGTTTCAATTCTCGAGAAGGAGTACAGCGTCTTAATTTCTGCACGGACTCGGACAGACAGACAGACAGACAGACAAACCGGCCACATAAGCGTCATTCTGTTACTTATATAAAAAAATGTTCTCCAACTGACTTCGACCTCCTGAACACGAATATCGGGTTCACTTTTGAATTGGAACATTTCTTTTTTATCAAGAAAAACCGAAAAAATGGTAGCCTGTCACATGATTTTTAGTGATACCTACCTACTTTTTTTTTGTTATTGAGCGAACATGTTTCGTAATTTGAGTGCCATTATCCTTCAGGTACCTAGTATTGGCTATTTCAAAATGTTCAATTACTATTTCGGCACGTCTGATTTTAAATTTGTAGGGTCGTGTAATATGCGCCGAGCCGTGGCTTTGCGGTCGTTTTCAAAAATTGATAACAATTGACCCGACGGTCGGATCGAAGTGGGGTTTTTGTTAAAGAAAGTTCCAATTGTTCTCTAAATATAATGCCGTACATGCAGTGATGTATTTCATTAAGAAATTGTAGTTGCCTGCATATCGCAACTTTCTACATCTTACCGCGAATGCCAGCACTTGATCGGCGAAGCCGCCCTACACCAAAATGTTATTTTTGTAATTGTTCATGATTATTTCGGCAAAATTTTTCTCAATTCGCTTACCAAGGCCATGAGCTACCCATTCGAGTTGAAATCTTTTCTGTATTGAATTTCGTTTTGTTCGGAGGAAAGGATATCAAGCACCAGCAAGCAACGAATAAATCATTTGCGGCCGAGCCGTAGTTTCGGAGTCATTTTCAAAAATTAATAACTATTGGCCTGCACCTCGCACCGATGTGAAATTTTCATTAAAATAAAGTTCAAATCATCCTCTAAATATAACTCCGCATATGTATTATGGTAAAATGATAAGATCGGGTACTTCCTCGCATGTGATAATTTTCGAGATCAGGCCGGCTTCTGAAATGCAGCATTCAACGGCGATGCGGCGTCACACTAAATTGTTATTATTGTCATTGTTTATTATTATTTCGTCGATATTTTTCTTGGTTCGAGATACAAGGTCATGAGCTACCCAATGGAGTAAAAATTTTTCGCAAAAACCTTTTCGTCTAGGACTAGATGCTGTGACGGACGGACGGACGGACGGACGGACGGACAAAGCGAGGACAAAAGCGCCTTCCCGTTTGGAGAAGTGCGCTAAAAATCAGATGTGCCGAAATAGTAATTGACCATTTTGAAATAGCCAATACTAGGTACCTAAAGGATAATGGCACTCAAATTACGAAACATGTTCGCTCAATAACAAAAAAAAGTAGGTAGGTATCACTAAAAATCATGTAACAGGCTACCATTTTTTCGGTTTTTCGATAAAAAAGAAATGTTCCAATTCAAAATTGAACCCGATATTCGTGTTCAGGAGGTCGAAATCAGTTGGAGAACATTTTTTTATATAAGTAACAGAATGACGCTTATGTGACCGGTTTGTCTGTCTGTCTGTCTGTCTGTCCGAGTCCGTGCAGAAATTAAGACGCTGTACTCCTTCTCGAGAATGGGCTACTTGCCCAAATTTTTTTTATTGGCTTAATCGAAAGTATGGGCAAAAATATTGTACCCGTATTTTTTCTTTTTCCTAAATTCCCAAAATTGCGGCCGTAGTGTCTGTTTGAAAAATATATTTGTGACGTCACAAATATACTAAAAACTAAACAAACAGCACTGTTGGGTTGAAAACTCAAAAAACAGTTAGAGTGGCTTAACAATATTTGAAAAATACAGACAGAAAAATTTCACTAAAGATTCCCGACTTTTACCAACCTTTTGAAAAAAAAAATCGAAAAAAAAATCTTTTTAATCAATGGATATATTTTCCGGAAATTTTCAGAAAATACTATTTATTACTCTTGTTGATGATTGAAAGTGTTTCCAGTCAAATCTGTTTCATTGGCAAGTACCCCATTGAAACAAGAGTCTTGGAACTTTTTTCCGATTAATAGCTGATGTCCCAAGGGTGGCCAATGGGCACTATTTTTGTTATCCATACATCGTTATCATTATTTTCAAAAAACAGAGATCTCCTGTGCACTTCGATGAAGTTGAACTTCTTCTCGGGAACTAAAGCTACAGCCCTTGAAGATTGAAGTTCATCCGGTGGATAGCTTAGGTTCTCCAGGACCAAATAGGCAGAATGGCTTTCATAATTCGGCCGCCATCTTGGCTGCCATATTGAAATTTCTTATTAGTGGAACGATTGTCATGAAACTTGAAACTTACCCTTGTCTAGTACGATCATTCTTATTTTCAAGCCAAATTTCATGATTGCCTCACCATCTTGGCCGCCATATAGGAATCTCTTATAACTTATAAGTGGGAGAATTTTCATGAAACTTGAGAGTTACCTACGCTTGTCTCGTACGATCATTCCTATTTTCAAGCTGAGTTTCATAATTCTGCCGCCATCTTGGCCGCCATATTGAAATCTCTTATTAGTGGAACGATTTCCATGAAACTTGGAACTTACCCTTGTCTAGTACAATCATTCTGATTTTCAAGCCGAGTTTCATGATTCTGTCGATATTTTGGCCGCCATATTGGAATTTTTTGCCCAAGACGGTAGAACCCTAATTACCTAACATCTTGCGTTCACTAATCCTCCAAAAAGGAAGTGCGCTACTGAGCCTCATGCCCATGAGGCGTATTCGCTTGTTTGACCATGCAATGCCAACTTTTTAGCATGATTAATTCCATCCTCCTTATGTACATTTGTTTCTTTGTTATTTGATCAAACAGATTTTTATATTTTCAATATTCGTTCCTTGGCTGATTTGAAGAGAATCCACGTCCGTTTTTAATTACCTAATGTCGCAAGATTATCCCGATCCTATATATGATACCTAGAAGAGAGGAAAACACTGGAAACTCGGAAAACTGGGGAAATCAGAAGAATAATGGAGGACATAGAAGCTTGCCATACATACCGGGTGATCATTTGAAAACTATCCACCTGCAATAACTCCCGATTCCTAGTGAATATTTTTCCGAGCAAAAACAGGTCGATTTTTATATCGGGGGGGACATCTGAAACATACATTGGCAAATTTCTATATTCACCCCCCTCGCCCCCACTCACCCCAACTTTGAAATTCCAAATGACACTACCTACCTTGCGATACATCAAATTGAAGAGAATCAAATTTTGTTTCTAAAAAAAATATTTCCAAAATTTTTAATCCCACCTCTTTTTCCCCAAAAATTCTCTAACTGTCCCATTTTATATCCTGGACCCCTCATTTTTTTCTCAATTTAGTCGGCGTCATCCTAGATAGCATCGAAGAAGAAAATTTTTGGTGGAATAAGTGCTACCCAAATTCACCCCTTTGCTCCCCCCCACCTCTACTCCCAAATTCAAAAAGCACCACCTACTTTGTGATACATCAAATTCAAGGGAATTGAATTCTCTTTCCGAAAAGAATTTTTTCCAAATTTTCTACCCCTCCCCCAATAAATTGACCCTTTGGAGTATTCTAGGGGGGAGATGGGGGGGCTTTGAAAATTGTGAAAAAATCTTTTTCAGGAAGAGAATTCAATTTCCTTCAATTTGATGTATTACAAAGTGGGTATTGACATTTTAAATTTTTGAGGTCAGGTGGAGGGAGCGAAGGGGTAAATTTGGGTGGCACTTTTTTTAAAGAAATTTTTCTCTTTCGATGCTGTGCAGGATGACGTTTAATGTATTGAAGGGAAATGGAGGTCAAGAATATTAACTTGGACACTCGGAGAATTTTAGGAAGAACAGGGGGTGGGGTTGAAAAATTTCAAAATATTTTTTTTAGAAAGAGAATTTAATTCTCTTTAATTTGATGTATCGCAAGGTAGGTAGTGTCATTTGAAATTTCAAAGTTGCGGTGAGTGGGGGCGAGGGGGCTTAAGATATAAATTCTCCAATGTATGTTTTAGATGTCCCCCTCGATATAAAAATCGACCTGTTTTTGCTCAAAGACATTTGCACTAGGAATCGGGAGATATTGCAGGTGGATAGTTTTCAAATGATCACCCGGTATATGATTGTTCGCTCTACCCAGTAATGTGAGTCGGGTATTTACCGGGTAAGTAGGTAGGTGAGTATAAATCGGGTATTTACTCGGTATTTTCCCGAGCGATATTTACCGACCCTACCCAGTTTGACAGAAAAGTTGACACTGTTGACAGCTCGGTTGACAGTGTTGACGGTTAAAGGTCGAATGATTACTTTTTCCAAGTTCCAAGGCTTCATAAACATAACCTCCAAGGCACTTATTATTATTTTGCTGCTGTGAGCAAAAATCATTACCTATATCATTTGTTGTTGTTTCTCCAATTGAGGTCTCCAATTTTCCGTTGTCTCTCTTTACTGTGACGTCATGCGTATAAGAGACGGTTAATCGAGGTCATTGGGCGCTTCCCAATAAGGCGTATAAGGACACAATTCGACACAGCTAGCGTTCCAATAGCAGTAATAGCACCACATGTCGACACAATCGAAACATTGGCGAGGCTGAGTTTGGAATTGAGCTGGCAAGTGCACTTTGACATTGTGTATCCGTCTTGTCGCAGTTATTGGAAAGCCCCCTATGTTTCTTGAGATGTGACATTTCGTTTCTGACAATGGGAAATTTTTTCGAATCTGACAAGCGCTCTGTCGTGTATTTATTTGATTTCAGCATGGATTTCATGATTTCACTTGTTCTTACCCTCGTTCTTACCCAATAAGTGTGTTATATGTAGTGGAAAACTGAGAAGATACTTACAGAAATGGTTCAAGGGTGTTGTGTCGCTCTATGCGAGTGCGAGAATAAGACGAATACACCCGGCATGCACCGGTTCACGAAAGACCCAAACTTGATGGAAGTGTGGCTGCACCAGCACGTGCATCTTACTACAAAAAAACTCTATTACTTCGTCCATTAAAAACTCCCTTATGGGCCCTAGTGACTTTCCCCACATGATAATGGGAACAGTATAGCTAACCGATTGAAAATTCCCGCAAAAGTCAGAAACGAAACGTCCAAACGTCATAAACGTCAAAACGTCAAAGGTGACCTCGGAAAATTATCTATTTTCTATCTCCTAAAATTGGAAAGGTCAATTATTGTTCGTCACAATTAATGAAAATAGATACCCTTCTAGAGACCCGATTTTGGGCAAATACCCGGTATTTACCCTGGGTATTTACCCTTGCCTTGAATATAAAAACCCGGGTATTTTACATCACTGGCTCTACCTCTTGTTGCTCCTTCGAAATTGTATAACTGGTTGCCTACGCTAGGACACTTTGTAGCTTTCAAATCCAGCTGTTGCTTTGCGACTCCTGTAGGGAGACACATCCTTTCCCTTATTCCCTCTCACCTACATTCACCTTTTTACCTTTGTTTCTTCCGACCTACATTGACCTTTTTCGCTTTCCCCTCTTCTCTGGTCGAGTGGCCGATGAAAAGTCAATAACAAACCACTGATTTCTGAAGATTTTTTCAGATTGATTCTAGTCAATTTATTCACCGGCTAAATAAGCTGAGTAAGCTGATGCTGAACGAAGCTGGACTGAACTCACCCTGCTAGTGCTAAAGAAGATGAGATTAAACTCACCCTAAGCCTAAAATTTGTTGAGATTGTGTGACTTAGTAGGACAGGAAGACGGAATCAAAGGACATGATCTTCGATGGCGGTATTCTCTGGTGTAAGCTACGACGCCACTGGAATCTCGCCAGATATGACATATTGCAAACGTCAACAAGGAGCTGTCATTGATACACGTCGCGCCATCTAGCGAGATGCGCCGGAACACCACACGTCAATTGGCGACACTGGTGTCAGATGTCAATTATATGTCAATGATTCTCCATTCTCGTACACCGTACACGCGCCTGTAATGTTTTTTAGAGAACCACAGATGCCTGGTAGAGGACGGAATAAACACTTATTTTCGAATTGTTTTCCAACTAAATCCGTAACACTAGCCTCTGGCGAGCGGTATAGTATTGAGATTGGCGGTTAAACGAATTAAACGATGGCTGACACTGTGAAATGTGTTTATCCTGGGTGGTGACGTTGTTCAATTATTTTGATTGTGAAAAATCCATGCAAAAAATATTTATATACACCAAGGACTTACGGCTCGATACCAAGTTGGGGCTGAGACCGCCGTAAGTGCGGTTACCATAGCAACGACGGATGCCAACCAATCAGACCGCTGTACCTATTTGGCGAGTTACGCCGTCCCAAACTTTGCGCCTGCAACTTGGTATCGAGCCCTTATTTCATGGAATGGAAGAGTCTAATGACGATGTAACTCGGCACCTACAGGAGGAGTGAGGACAGAGGTCAGCAGGATCAGGTGAGTGCTTTACGACGTGCTGTCGTATTAAGATTCATTGCACTATCTTGGATGCAGTCATATTAAAAATTCATAAAACTTGAAGCAGCTTGTGTAATTCCACGATATCTGTGTAAGGGAAAGGTGGGTAAGGTGGTGAGGGTCAAAGGGCATAGGGTAGAATTGGTAGGTACTGGTACAGCCTGGTATCTGCTCCTGATAGGCTACTACCTGATACCTACACCCTACACTATCTGTTCTATTTAGTAGGTACCACCATGGTAGGTACAGAGGTGATCCACGAGGTGATCCACCGAGATCTGCTCCCCCCTCTGTTAGAATTTTTCCTGGAATAAATTGGTGGGGAAAGAAATTTTCTCCAACCATTTTTTCCGTAGAATTCATATTTGGACACTGATTTCTTATATCTTAAAGTAGCCTTACAGGTGTTTCAAAAAACTTCCAAAATTTTTTGACACCCTATTGTATCTGAAAATCATGGAGGGTAGAGATAAGGAGACTACACGGCCTGCTCAAAAGTGGTCCGTTTCTATGTAGTAGAGTTTTTCAGGCCTGAGTGGAACACCCGCGCTGCAGCGGAAAATAATGCAAGCTTGTTGCGGGCTACTAGACCCATGTAGGAATTCAAAGCCGTTGTCATTTTGAAAGGTTCACACGTCACGATTTTGTCCCTGGTCTCTGCTTGTCTCCCGCCAGTTTTTATCGAGTTCCGTTCATGTCTTTTTTGTTCCGTTGTGCTATGTATTGTATTCGAGTTACTTTCTGCTGAGTTCTTTTGTGTTTAATCACCTTCGGGCCTCATTTTGTGTACTCTTCAGACCGAAGTTCAGACTGTTCCACTAGGTACCCAAATCCACAGAACTACCGGCCGCCGGCCGGCCGCGGCAATGGATGGCCGGCCAGAGAACTTTCGTCCAGGCCTTCGACGGCCACACATTATTCAGGTGATTTTTTCTGGCCGGCCGTCCATTGTCAATAGGCAGTGTAGGTACCTAAAATCGTGGAATAAAAAAATGGTGAAAAGAACCCCCAGCTTATTCCGACCTCGCAGACTGAAGTAGCAAATTAATCATTGGGTACACGGGTACACGGGAGTTTCAGCCCTGCATCAGTTTCAGCTGATCTGACTTCTGACTGATCCGAGGGGGCAATCACTTGTGCAATATGTGGGACAAGCGTGTGTGCAATGCTTGTGCAATGGTGTGCAATGCTTGTGCAATGGTGTGCAATGCTTGTGCAATGGTGTGCAATGCTTGTGCAATGGTGTGCAATGCTTGTGCAATGTTTGTGCAATGTGTGCAATGCGTGTGCAATGCCTGTGCAATGTGTGCAATGTTTGTGCAATGGGTGTGCAATGTGTGCAATGCTTGTACAATGAATGTCGTATCACGCATGCGTCGTTGTTTGCTGGGAAGGAAACTAATAAGCCCGAGCCTCACCTCGCCCCCAATAATTCGAGCAGGCTGTGTGTATATCCCATACACTTCTTATTTTCAGTAGAATGACTCTTTGGAGCAAAAATAAAGTGACAAGCTGGGGGCTACAGCTACGGCTGGTGGCACCTGCAAAGTTTTGGAGCGAAACTATCAGCGGCAATCGGCCGTATTCTCCCAGCGCCCCAGCTTGTCACTTTATTTCTGCTCCAAAAAGTCATTCTACTAAAAATAGAAGGTGTATGGGATATATGTATCGTGGTGTGTCGTATGCGATCCCCACGAGGATCCCCAGCACCTAGAGACCAAGGCTCCAAAATTCAGACACGAGCTCAGATTCCTATCTGTGTTTTGCTCAGCATTCTGTTTTGCTCATTTTGCAAGTCTTCCCCCCCCCCCCCGCCCTGTCTTCCTGAGTAAGAGGTACTTAAGACAAGATAAGAAGCCGGAGTAAGCCTTCAGTCTTCGCTTCCAGTATTGGTCATGGAAAGCTCAAAGCGTTCCAACACGGAAGTCAGCACATCAGCTGTTGAAGTTCTGACAACACAACCGTGAAAGGAATTGAATTTTGGGAAATAATAGTGAGTGAAATCGGGGTGGAAATCCCGCTTCACTTGAAAATGTTGCTCCATTCTCAGCGCAGTTACCTAAAAAATGGGAGAATGGCGCGTTCAGCTTCAATTTGTCCGTCATTCGTCAGTCCATACCCGAGATAACTATTTTGGAAAAGGAGATGTCGATATGATGTGAACGCTGATCAATAGTACATAATGTCCAGGATGTCAAGTTGACTTTGGTTTTTTGTTACTTTGCCGCCATCTTTGATCCGCCATTTTGAATTTTCTCTAGAATGATCCGATTTGGATCAAATTTGCAGAAAATGTGAACCACATCAAGATACATCCATTTTTTGGCGATTGATGCTCCGTCGCCATCTTATTTCGTCCATATTGGAAATGTTTTAAAGTTAGAATTAAATTCGCTATTTTGAATGCTTTGCTGCCTTCTGCCGTGATACACCATTATGACATTTCCACATTTTGTCGCCACTTGTATACGCTATTTTGAAGTTTTTTGAATACGATCAGCTTTTGATTAAACTTGGCGTTTATTAAATAAAGTATGAAGTTCTCATACTGATTATTAATCTCAGGGTCGGTTCGTCGATATGCCGCCATATTGGTCCGCCATATTGAATTTCTTCTCAAGTGGAACTACTATTCGGCGAAAGACTTCATCCTCGGCTGTACTGATCTAGTTTTTTTGGTTATCCGTATCTGCTGACATGGATACGGCAAGTGTCGTAGGTATATTGCGTCATTTTACATCTCGCCGCCATTTTGGTCCACCATATTGATCATCTTTGAAAGTTATCCGAATCTGATGAAATTTGACTACGTGTAGCTCTCATACCTAAATTTAACTTCCAACGTGAATTTTACGGTAGGCCACCATATTGATCCGCCATATTGAAAGCAAAGTAGGTAGGTAGGTAAGGGAGAAAGAGGCACTAGTTGATACTGTAACGTGGGGCAGCGATAGGCAAGTTGACATCATCAATTTTCAGCGTTTAAAAAAAACGCTACTGGGAAGGCTTTGCTGCCTTTTGTCGTGATAGGCCATATGAAATTATCACATTCTGCCGCCATTTCCATCCGCCGCGCCATATTGAATTTTTTCAAATATGATCCAATTCCCATGAAAAATTCATATATTTATTTATTTAATTGTCTTATTTTACGAGGCGACATTCAGCTATAAGCTGCTCTACCATGCAACCTCGGGGACAGCACAAAATATCCATGGATGAAGTAGGATTCGAACCCACACAGGGCAGCGCGAATGGTTTGGCTTGCCATCACCTGTACCACTCGGCCACCACCGCTATATCATTCATTTATTTATATATTTTGCCTATTTCCTATGTAACAATATTCAGTACATCCCCACATAGGAAAGTATGACCTATATGAATATTTTAACAATTTTCCGAACTATTTTGAACGCTTATGTAATACTGTGCAATGTTTGTGCAATGGTGTGCAATGTTGTGCAATGCCTGTGCAATGCTTGTGCAATGCTTGTGCAATGCTTGTGCAATGGTGTGTAATGCTTGTGCAATGCTTGTGCAATGCTGTGCAATGCTTGTGTAATGCTGTGCAATGCTTGTGCAATACTGTGCAATGCTTGTGCAATGCTGTGCAATGTTTGTGCAATGGTGTGCAATGTGTGCAATGTTTGTGCAATGGTGTGCAATGTTTGTGCAATATTGCACAGTGGGACACGTAATTTGGGAGTGATTGCCCCCTCGGACTGATCTGACTTCTGACAAAATGAATAACCTTCGGAATAAATTGTGACAGGTCCCTACAGATTTTTTTAAAATTGCAGGTTTCTATAAACAACTAGGCCTTAGTGGAACACTTGCGCTGCTGTGGAAAAAATTATAACTGAAACCTGACGACACAAAATCATACCGTTTTTTTTTGACAGCTTTCACTACTCGTTCAGTCTCCTTTATATACCCTCCATGCTGAAAATATTGGGAATGATTTTCAGACTTTCTCGGCTTTCTCTTCTGAGTTCAGAATCTAATTTGATTTTTGAACAAGATCATATACAGGGCGTTCATTTTCACACTTCACACCCCAGATTCCTCATTCCCCTTTCCCCCGCCAATTTTTTCTTTCAAGAAAACGCCGGAACCTCGGCCGGAACAGGTCTATTTTTATTTTGAGGAGGACATCTAAAATACGTATTGCCGAATTCTCATTGACAAAAATCCACCTGTTCCGGTGTGTTTCTTGAAAAAAAATTGGCGGGGAGAAATCTGGGGTGAGGAGTGTAAAAGTGAACACCCTGTATATGATATTATTCAGATATCAAATTACATATCTGGAGTCAGAAGGTGGAGCGCATCATTTCCAATATTCAGATACAAGGTGTCATAAAAATTGGAAGTTTGTTTGAAACTGTATACCGAGCTGTATACTATGAGATACAAAAATTTTGGTTTCCTAATTTGAATTCTACGGGAAAAATGATTAGAAAAAATTTCTTTCCTGACCCAAGAGAATCCAATCAAAAGTATTAAGCGACTCCTAGCATAAGTTCTGGGAGAATATCAAGGATTTCAAGCACTTTGAAAAAAAATCCAAACCAGTTCCAAGAAAACCCAATCGTTTGTCTCAAATGAATTTAAGATCAAGCACTTTTTAGATTCAGGAACAAATTTCAAAAGAATTTTGAAATAATTCAACCACAAATCCCAGATGGAGCAGAGCACAAATTCTGAAATAATCCAAACACAAACTCCAAGAGAATCCAAGCATAAGCTCTAAGGGAATTCAAACACAAATTTTGAGAGAATATTCAGAACAAATTTCAAAGGAATCAAAGTTCAGGTTCTAGAGAAATTTGGTCACAAATTCCAAAAGAATTTAGTCACAAATTCTAGGAGAATTCAACACAAATTCTATCGAGAATCCTAGCTCCAATTCCAGGAGAACTCAAGCACAAATTCCAACACAATTTAACAATAAATTTCAAAAGAGTTTAGACACAAATTCCAAGAAGATCCAAGCACTAATTCTCTCTAGAATTCATGCACAAATTCTCTTGAAAAACCAACACAAATTTTTGGAGAACTTAAGCACAAACTTCAAGAGAATTTATAGGCACAACTGCTGGTAGAACAGAAGCATAGATTCTAGAAGATTTCAGGATAATTTGCAAAATAATTCAGGTTCAAAATTCAAAAATTCTCCAAGCGTGAATTTTAAGGAAATTAGAGCACAAATTCCAAAAGGATTCAATCCAATCCTATGCAGATTCAAGCATTCAGCCCAAAAATATCCAAGATCAAGCTCTTTGAGAATTCAAGCACAAATTTGATTAAAACTCAATGACAGATTCAAGCACAAATTTCACGAGAATTCCAACACAAAGTCCAAGAGAATTCAACATAAATTACCAAATCAAGCACAAGTTTCAAGAAAATTTAGGCAGAAATTCTGAGGAATTCAAGCTCAAATCCAAATAATATTCAAGCACATATTTTTGGGGGAATTGAAGCACAAGTTCCAGAAGGATGCAAACAAAAATTTCAGAAGAATTCAAGCATCAATTCAAATGCAGTTCAACCGCAAAGTCGCTGATTCAAGCACCCATTCTGGAAGGGTTCAAGCCTCGGTTCAAGCAAAAATTATGAGAAAATTGAAGCACAGTCTTGTCCAGTCAATTTGAAGTCCTTCAAACGAATTTCCGAGTTGGTACACATGACCAAAATTTCAACGCTTTTCAACTGTCGTCTGAGTAACATTTTTTGAATTTAGCGTGAATGTTTCTAACTGTGACATTCAGATATTTGGAGCCACCGCCAAAGCTTTTAAATGACAAGTGAAATTTAGATGTTTAAATCTACCGCCATATCGAATTCGAATGTCCCGCATTTTTCTATCATGGCAGTCACAAGGCAGTTCCTTGATGAGAATTTTTTGCGCATTTCCAACAGTCACCTGTCTAATTGCAATTAGCACTTGTCATTTGTCAAATTCAAATTTCCCGCGAGAAATCTACCGCTATTTTATTATCCTTGGGCAGATATGAAAACTAGCTGTTTTTGGGCAAGGATTTCTGAACTTTGTCACTGTCTGAAGTAAGCAGCTGTTGACGGATTACAGCACACTTGTGCTGTTAAAAGTTCGAGCCGGACCGGCTTGCCTGCGCAGATCCGTAAGGTACCTGTAATATCGGTAAGTCATCTAGCGGAGACTTGAAAATGACACAATCAGGTACCTGTAATATGGCGGTAGGGTGGCTCCATCTTAGCGAAGGTTTGAGGAAAACACAGTTGGGTACTTTTCAACTTGGTAGTAAAATGACGGTCATGACCAATACTAGAGCGCGCTGGCCAATCAGAGCGCTAAAGGGATGGGCCAGAGTGGGGGAACAAAACAAAATGGCGGCCATGATCAATCAGAGCCCAGGTGGGTGGAGCCAGATTGGGGAGGAACGGAGTAACAAAGCAAAAGGACGACCATGACCATTCGGATAGCAAGAGATTTTTTGCCAACCAATCAGAGCACAGGTGGGCAGGGCCTGAAGAGAATAGAGAAGGAGTGAACATTCCCAGGCTCAACCGGCTCCATACCTACTCTCATCGACGAAGCATTCGTTGACAGGACAACAATTTGAACAGGCAACTCGATGACAGAAAAAGTTGATGACGAAACAAATTTTCAACAGAAAAACTTACTGGCGGGACGGGTTACCGACAAGAAAGGTTGCTGATAGGGGTCAACTCATCGACAGGACAACTATCAGGAAAACTTGCTTTATAGGACAACTTATCGAGAGAAAAACTCGCCGACACAACAATGTATCGACGAAAGGAACTCGGAAAAAGGACGCTTCTTCGACAAGGAAACACGCCGACTGAGCCACTTATCGAGGAGGTAACTTTTTGTCAGAAAAACTCACTGACAGGACAATTTATTGACACGAAAATGTGCTAACGGGTCAATTTAACGAGGGGACAATTTGCTAATAAAATAAAATTTCAATAAAATCTTCTGTAGAACAACTGATCGACAGGAAAATCCGTCGACTGAACAACGTAATGAACAGAAAACCAGCTGACAGTAAAGGTTGTTGACGGAACGACCTCCCAACAGAAAACTCAGTGACAGGAAAGCTTGCTGATGGGACAACTAATCGACAGGACAACTTGCAGGAAAACTCCTTGTGGGGGAATACTCATTAGGAACCCGTCGACAGAACAATTCATCGACCATAGACAGGACTGTTCATCGCTAGGAAAACTTGCTAAGAGGTGAGAGGATAACTCATCGTCAGAAAAACTCGTCGGCAGGTCAATTTATCGACAGGATGACTTGCTAATAGGACAACCCAAGGAAATAAGAACTAGCCAGCAGGACAACTTGTCGACGGAAGAACTTGCCAACAGAACAACTTATTGACAATAAACTTGCCGTAAAAACAACTCCTTCATAAATCATTTATCAGCAGGAAAACTCACTGATGGGACAACTTATGGACAGAAAAACCTACCGGCGAGACAACATATCCACAGAAAAACTCACTGTTGGGACAACTCATCTACATGATAACTCAATGGCAGGAAAAGTCTGACAGGACTACTTATTGACAGGAAGTCTCGCCTAGGGAACAACTTATCGACAGGAGAACTTGCCAAGAGGACAACTCATTGATAAAAAATTGCCGAGACGACAACTTATCAACGTGAAAACTCGCCGGCAGGACCACTTATTGACAGGGATAACAACTTTTCTACAAGAAAACTTGCCGACAGAGAAACTCGCGAATAGAACAACTCATTCGAAGGAAACATATTGGTATGAAAACTTCCGGTACAGGGCTACTTATTGACAAGAATATTTGCCAACAGAACTACTCTTGCTGCTGACAGGACTACCTATCGACAAAAAAAAACCATCTGGAAAACTGTGGTGGAACCAAGAACACTCGATAATTGTCGATCTCGACCATTTCTCCTTTCCCCTCTGCACCCTGTACTCTGAAGCTCAAGCAAGCAAAAGGGTGAAGGGTGCAGAGGGGAAAGGGGAAATTGTCGAGATCGACAACACTGGTTTATAGGACAACTTGTGAACGGGACTACTAATGAACAGAATGACTCCGACGACAGAACTAGTCATCGACAGGAAAACTTATCAACAAGGAAACTCACCGACAGGACAACTTACTGCCAGGATGTTAAATTTGAGCTGTCTTATCCACGAGTCTTGCTGTCCGTGAGTTGTCCTATCGGCTAGTTGAGTGTCAGTGAGTTGTATCAAATCCGTTCTGTTTATAGCTAGTTATTGTAATGTGCGACTGGGCGAGGTTATGCGTATTTGTTTATTGTTTATTTGGTAGTTCAAAATTGTGCCTAATAAAGCTAATGTTAGACTCAGAACTCTGCCATTCTGCCTTCATATATTCGCGCTTCTGCTTCTCTAAACATTATTTTGATACATCAAGGTTCTAGCCTCGGTTCTAGCTAGTTCTCGAGCTAGTTGCATCAAGATTTCAGCTAGCTTTATCTAGACCAAGCTATAGCTATATCTAGATCAAGTAACTGCTGCTATAATAGGTACAAAAAGCTCACTTCTTCCAGAAACTTGAGCTTGGCCGCATGCGCGTTGATCTCTTCCAGCCTCTTGTCGTATAGCACGTGCCGGATTCGATGGTACCTCGGTAAGTGCACCGCCATTTTCACCTCCAGTCTCTTCTCGATCATTTGAATTTGCTTATCGGCCCAGGCTTCGGCCTTTCGAGTCACGTCCTGGCGGCATTCTTTCAAATACAAATGCACTCCTTCCCATAACCTTAAAAACTGGGTTGATAACCGAGTTGAAAATTACGAAAAACAGACGTTGGAATCAGTTTCTTCCGCCGGTGGAAATCACTCGAAATTAGTCGACCAGTACTACTAACCCAAACATCCAGTTGAAGATGCAGTCCACTTGGAATTGGCACTGCTTCATCTGCTGCGGCACCAGCGCGTACTTCCTTTCTTCTTCTTCGTTGATCGAAATTTGACTGCCTCTTTTCCGCTGTATGGTGGCGTCTTTTTCGTGGGTTTTGTGTTCATCCAAGAAACGTTCTATTTCCACAATGACCAGGTCAATCTCTTGCGTGACGAAGACCTTGTACTTTTCTATAACTTTGATTTCTTTGCGGCACTGAACTGCAAATCTGCAATCATTCGCGATTTGGTATAATAAAAATGGAATACGTTGACCATCAGAAGTTACGTTTTGGCGATTGAATCCAGGAGCTTGTCGGACTGTTTCAGAAGTTTATCCAGATTTTCCTTGGTCGATTCCTGACGCAGCTGATCGATCACCTGGTTGATTTTCTTTTCTGAAATCTGCAAAGCATCGTGTAAAGTATTCAATAACGGATCGCCAACCGACTTGCGAATCCCAATCGTTTTTCTGTATGACGTTGTGCAAATCCTTCAAGATGAGCGTCTGGACCAAGTTGAGCCTGGTCAGGTGCTCGTCGAATAAAAACATGCAGCCGTTGAGAAATCCGTAAGTCTCCACGATTTTCTCTTCCATGTTGTCCGTTATGGAGGTCCACAGTTCCTGGAAACTACAGTTCACAAAGAGGTTGCGAATTGTTTTGAAATTTGCACCTTCAGTTCTTCCAGATCACATCCGTATGTTTCGACGAAGCTTTCCATCAGAGGATGGTAAATTTCTTTGGCGACGTCGTCCATCGCGATTTGTTGGTGCAGACTGGAGCTGTTGGTGATGACGACTTCGGCTATGTCTTTGAGTTCGTCAAAGAACCGGTTGAAAACCAACATCACCGCGTCCTTGAACAAATCCACTAGGATCTTTGCGTTGTTTTCTGCAAAAAAAAACATTATAATTTGCAGCTGGGGAACAGAGGAACGCTTGAAGTTGTACATGAAACGCTGACCTAAATAGTCCACGGTTTTGTGTGTCTGACTGGCCCACATTTCCTTCAGCTCTTGGGACTGATCGGGAAAGTCCAGCTCGTCATCCGCATTTCCGGCTTTTCTCAAGGCACTGAAAACGTCCGAAGGCTTCGGAATGCTGCTGAACATTTTCTCGCTTCTGCAATTGAAACAAACCTATCTTGTAAGCATGTAGAGTAATCGAACAGTTCATATTGTTGAAAAACGTGTTTCCTCACATGATGGTGTTGAGCTCGCCTTTCCGCCTGGCCTTCTCGGTGCTTTTCTCACACTCCATAATTTCGTAAATCCTTATCCGCAACGTGTTCTGGATTTGCGATTTGAAATAAAAGCGGAAGTATTCGTAGCATCTGTGGTTGGCCAGAGTCGTCTGGTTGATTTTCTGAAAAACACACACGATTCGTGGTATGAGAAATTGCTGCTGCAGCTTCAAACATCTTGTTGATAAGTTTCAATCAACCTGTTGGCTTTGCTACCACAAGCTCGACTGGATTTTCAAATTCAGCGCGCTAAGTCGTACTTATTTGACCTTGACAGCAAGCCAGCACAACAAGACCATGACCGAGTTTTTAGGCAACCAGTTATACATCTTGGGGTGAATATAAAATAATCTAGCCCTCGATCTAGCCTAATTTCTCAAGGTGTACCTACAGCTGGTTGTCTAAAGATTTGGTTTCCGGGCTTTCAGTATTGAATTGCGACCAAATGCTTCATCGTGCCAAGCTGGAAGTGAGCTGAATTGAAAACAACGCAAGAATATACCAGGATCTCGTTCTCGAAATATTCCTGCAAATCGTGCGGCAGCTGGTAGTAAATCTTGTGCATCTTTGCGAAGCACTCCTTCAGGACCATCACGAACATCTCCGACCTCTTCTTCTCCAGCTCGAGCAGGTTGCGGTGCAACTCCTCCACGGCCTTGCTCTGCCTGCCGTGGAGCTTGTGGATTTTTTCCATCCTCTTCCTGAAATAATCCTTGATCAGAACGGCTTCCTCGATGGTGTCGTCTTTCAGCTCCGAATTGATGATCAGGTCCATGTGCTCGTCCAGCTGTCGCAATCGCTTCTCCAAGTCGGCAAATTCTCTCCGCATCTTTTCGGCCACGGACAGATTGGTGTCGCGGAACGCCTCCTGCATGGCCAGGAGAACCGCGTCGTGGTCATTCTTGCGCTTGACCAGAAGGTTTTCGATTCTTTTCGACGGTATCGATACTGAAACTGTATCTCAATGTCAATAATGTATTTGGATATGATACCAAGAGAATTGAGCATGGAAAGAAGAAAGCGCTTACCAAAATCGGAGGGAAGTGCTTTGATGGCTTCGAGCTCCTCTTCTTTGGAGACGCCGCTCAACTTGAAGTGCTTGTTGGAGCTCATTTTCTTTGACAAATGTTTGATACAGAACCACAAAACCAAGGATGTCATAGGACAGACGTTTGTCAAAAAACGGTACGAAACTTCAAACGCTTCTTGATTTTCTGCATCTCCCAGAAATGTGTTCCATAAAAAGATTCCTCCAATAGATTTTCCAATAGGTTGATTATCAAAACTATGAACAAGGCTTCATGTTACCATTTGAGTTACGTGCACAGAGCTTCAGCGTGCCTAGTGAGGCTAGTTTTAAGGTGGCTCCATCCCAGCGGAGGCTTGAAGAGAACATAGTCAGATATCTGTAATATCGGTAATCAAATGGCGGCCATGACCAATCAGAGCGCAGGAGGGCGGTGCTAGAGCTCGCTGACAAATCAGAGCCAAGGTGGGTGGGGTCAGAACAAGAAGGAACAAAAGAAAATGGCGGCAGTTACCAATCACAGAGCAGGAGGGCGGTGAAAGAAGGCGGAAGAACTCCGCGTCGACCAATAAGAGCACAGGTGGGCGTGCCCTGAAAGAGAAGGAGGTCAATATTCCTCAGTCCCAACCGACCATGTACCTACTCTAATCGACAATGCACTCCTTGACAGAACAACAATTTGAACATAAAACTCGCCGACAAAGAAACTTGGTGACTGAACAACTTCACAACAGAAAAATTCACTGACGGGGCGACTTCAGGCAGAAAAGGTCGCTGACAGGAGATCCACTCATCAATAGAACAACTTTTAGGGAAACCGCTTGACAGGACAACTTATTGAGAGGAAAACTCGTTGCCAAAATAACGTACCGACGAGAGAAACTCTGAAAAGGGACAACTCGTTGACAGGAAACTCGCCGACTGAACAACTCATCGAGGAGGTTAGCTTTTTTGGGCAGAAAAACCCACTTACAGGACAACTTATCGACAGGACAATTTCCAGGGAAACTCGTTTTGATAATACAACTTATCGAGAGGTGAATTTGTTGCCAGAACAACTTATCGAGTAGAAAACTCATTGCCAGAACAACGTATCGACAAAAGAAATTCGAAAAAGGGACAACACATCGACCAGGAAACCCGCCGGCTAAACAACTCTCGAGGAGGTCAACTTTCGGGCAGAAAAACTCACTGACAGGACAACTTATCGATAGGACAACTTTCAGCAGAACTCGTTTGATAGGACAACTTATCGAGAGGAAAATTCGTTGCCAGAACAACTCATCGAGTGGTAAACTCGTTGTCAGATCAACGTATCGACGAAAAAAACTCGAAAAAAGAACAACTCGTTGACGAGGAAACTCGCCGACTGAACAGCTCATCAAGGAGGTCAACTTTCGGGCAGAAAAACTCACTGACAGGACAATTTATCGATAGGACAACCTCCAGCAGAACTCATTTGATAGGACAACTACTTATCGAGAGGAGAATTCGTTGCCAGAACAACTTATCGAGTGGAAAACTCATTGCCAGAACAACGTACCGAAGAAAGAAACTCGAAAAAGGGACAACACATTGACCAAGAAACTCTCCGGCTGAACAACTCATCGGGGATGCTAACTTCCGGACAGAAAAACTCACTGACAGGACAACTCACCAACATGATAACTTTCAGGAAAACTTGCTTGGCAGGACAACTCATCTAGAGGAAAACTCGTTGTCGGAACAACTTATCGAGTGAAAAACTCGTTGCTAGATCAAAGTATCGACAAAAGAAACTTGGAAAAAGGACAACTCGTTGACCAGGAAACTCGCCGACTGAACAACTCATCGGGTAGTTAACCTTTTGGGCAGAGAAACTCATTGACAGGACAACTTACCGACATGACAACTTTCAGGAAAACTCGCTTGTCAAGACAACTGATCGAGAGGAGAATCCGTTGCCAGAACAACTTATCGAGTGGGAAATTTCTTGCCAGAACAACGTATCGACGAAATGAACTTGAAAAAAAAAACAACTTTTCGATTAGGAAATTCGTCCACTGAACAACTCATCGAGGAGGTGACTTCCGGGCAGAAAAACTCACTTACAGGATAACTCACCGACATGACAACTCTAAGGAAAACTCGCCTGGTAGGACAACTCATCGAGGGGAAAACTTGTTGCCTGAATAACTTTTCCAGTGGAAAAATCTTTGCCAGAATAACGTATCGACGGAAGAACCTTGAAAAAAGGACAACACATTGACCAGGTAACTCGCCGGCTGGACAACTCATTAGGGGGGTTAACTCCAGGACAGCAAAACTCACTGACAGGACAACTCATCGACAGGACAACTTTCAGGAAAACTCGCTTTATAGGACAACTCATCGAGTGGGAAACTTGATGCCAGAACAACGTATCGACGAAATAAACTCGAAAAAGGACAACTCTTCGACTAGGAAATTCGCCTACTGAACAACTCATCGAGTAGGTTAACTTTCGAGCAGAAGAACTCACCGACAGGACAACTCACCGACATGACAATTTTTAGGATATTTCGCTTGGCAGGACAACTTATCGAGGAGAAAACTCGTTGCCAGAACAACTTATCGAGTAAAAAACCTGTTCCCAGAACAACGTATGGACAAAAGAAACTCGAAAAAGGGACAACACGTTGACCAGGAAATTTGCTGGCTGAACAACTTATCGAGGAGGTCAACTTTTGGGCTGAAAAACTCACTGACAGGACAACTTATCGGCAGGACAACTTCCAGGATAACTCGTTTTGATAAGACAACTTATGAAGAGGAGAATTCGTTGCCCAGAACAACTTATCGAGTGGAAAACTCGTTGCCAGAACAACGTATCGACGAAATAAACTCGAAAAAAAACAACTCTTTGATTAGGAAATTTGTCTACTGAACAACTCATCGGGCAGCTTTCGGGCAGAGAAACTCACTGACAGGACAACTCACCGACATGACAACTTCCAGGAAAACTTGTTTGGCAGGACAACTTATCGAGGGAAAAATTCGTTGCCAGAATAACTTAACCAGTGGAAAACTCGTTGCCAGAATAACGTATCGACGAAAGCACCTCGAAAAAAGGACAACACGTTGACCAAGTAACTCGCCGGCTAAACAACTTATCAAGGAGGTTAACTTCAGGACAGAAAAACTCACTGACAGGACATCTTATCGACAGGAAACTTCCAGGAGAACTCGCTTGATAGGACAACTCATCGAGAGGAGAATTCGTTGCCAGAACCACTCATCGAATGGGAGACTCGTTGCCAGAGCAACGATCGACGAAAGAAACTCGAAAAAGGGACAATACTTTAAGGAAAACTCTTTTGGTAGGACAACTTATCGAGAGGGAAACTCGTTACCATAACAACTTATCAAGAGAAAAACTTGTTGCCAGAACAAGGTAAACAAGTCATCGAGGGGGTAACTTCTCGAATCTCGACAGGTGAAAACTCGATTGATAGAACAGTTTATCAACGGAAAAACTCGCATACGGGACTATTCATCAACAGGAAACTCGCCGACAGAACAACTTATCGACGGGATAGTTCACTGGTGAACTAGGTGATGGGACAATTCATCGGCTGAATAATTTAGCAAAAAAGAAATCTCGCTGACAGAACCACTTATTGACGGAAAACTCCCCGATAGGACAATCTATCGTCAGGGAATCTCGCTGACTGGTCAACTTATCGAGAGAAAAACTGGTTGATGGAACAATTTATTGACGAAACAGTTTGCCGACAGGACAACTTATTCACTCGCTGATGGGAAAACTTATCCTCAGGTGAACTCGCTGACGCTGACGCACGAGAAGACTCATCGATAGGACAACTGATTGACAGGACAACTGATTGTCAAGAAAACTCGCTCACAGAACCTCTAATCGATGGTGTAATGCATCAACGGGGAAACTTGTTGACCGATCAACTTATCCTTTTGAAAAACTTGATAACTGATAAATTATTTCAGAGAAAAACTAGCTAATGGGGCAATTTGTAGACGGAAAGGCTTGCCGACGGGACAACTTACAAGAACTCTCGCTGATGGAACATCGCATCTTCACGGAAACTCGCTGATGGGAAATCTTATCGACAGGACAACTGACTATTAAAAAAACTCGTTGACAGAACAACTTATCTCAAGGAAAACTTGCTACCTGGTCAACTTATCGAGAGGAAAACCAGCTAATGGAACATTTTATTGACGGAAAAGCTTGCCGCCAGGACAACTCATTCACAAGAAGACTCGCTGAAGGGCCAACTTATCCTCAGGTTGGGACAACCATCCAAACAGAAAGGTTTGTCGACAGGACAACTCACAAGAAAATTCGCTGATGAGACATTTCAAAACTAGCTGGTGGGACAATTTGTCAACGGCAAAGCTTGTCAACAGGTTGACTTACCAACAAGAAAACTCGCTGATGATAGAGCTTACCGACGGGACAACTTATCCTCAGATAAAATCGCTGTCAGAACAACTTATTCTCGTGGAAACTTGGTGACTGTTCAACTTATCGAGAAAAGGCTAGCTCATGAAACAAATCTCCGACGGAAAAGTTTGCCGACAAAATTGTAACGTTTCAAAAATTGGACGATAATGGTTTGGTTACGATGTTATTTTAGGCTGGTTTGTGAAAGTCGAAGAGTTCAGAAATACCAATTCAAACAGCTAAACTCCCGCTCGGAACAACCTATCTTCAAGAGAACTCGCTGACGGGAGAACTGATCGACAGGACAACTGATCTACAGAAAAACTCGCTGATAGGACAACTTATCCTCATTGAAACTTGCTGACTAGTGAACTGATCCAGAGAAAAATCAGCTGATGGGACAACTTATCCTCAGAAAAACCCGCTGACGAGAGAACTCATCGACAGGACAACTGATTGACAAAAAAAACAGTTGATAGGACATCTCATCCTCAAGGAAACTTGTTGGTGCTTGGTGAAGTCCTGTCCTGTTGATGAGATTTCCCATCATCGAGTTTCGGTGAGGATCGATTGTTCCAACAACGAGATTTCTTGTGAGTTGTCCTGTCATCAAGTCTTTGCGTCGACAAATTATCAGCTAGTATTTCTCTCGATAAGTTTACCGGTCAGCAAGTTCCCCTGAGGATAAATTGTCCTATCAGAGGGTTTTTCTGTGAATCAGTTGTACTGTTGATGAGTTCTGTCGTCAGCGGGCTCCCCTGAGAATGAATTGTTCCATCAGCAAATTTTTTTGTGAGTTGTCCTGTCGGCAAACTGTTCCGTCGGTAAATTGTTCCATTAGCTAATTTTTCTCTCGATAAGTTCACCAGCCAACAATATTTCCTGATGATTAGTTTTCCGTCAGAGAGTTTTCCTGTGGATAAGTTATCCTGTTGACAAGCTTTGCCGTTGATAAACTGTCCCATTAGCTAGTTTTTCTTTTGATAAATTTACCAATAAGCAAGTTTCTTCACGTCGACAATTTGTCTTATTAGCTAGTTTTTCTCTCGATTAGTTTACCAGTCATCAAGTTTTCCCCGAGGATAAGTTGTCCTGTCGTCGAGTTTTCCCGTTAATAAGTTCACCATCAATTAGTGGTTTTGTGAGCCAGTTTTTCTGGCAATAAGTTGTCCTGTCAATCAGTTGCTTCATCGATGAGTCCTCTCGTGCGTCAGCGAGTTTACCCGAGGATAAGTTGTCCCATCAGCAAGTTTTCTTGTGAATAAGTTGTCCTGTCTGCAAACTTTTTCGTCAATAAAATGTTCCATGAGCTAGTTTTGCTCTCTATAAGTTGACCAGGCAGCTAGTTTCCCTGGGGATAAGTAGTTCTGTCAGCGAGTTTTCCTATCAATCAGTTGTCCTGTCGATGAGATTTCTTGTCAGCGAGTTTCCGTGAGGATGGAATGTTCCATCAACGAGATTTCTTGTAAGTTGTCCTGTCGGTAAGTTCACCAGTCAGCAAGTTTCCCTGGGGATGAGTTGTCCTGTCAGCAAACTTTTCCGTTGATAGGATCTCCCATTTGCGTCAGCAAGTTTCCCTGAGGATGAGATGTCCTGTCAACGTTTTTTTTTGTCAATCAGTTGTCCTGTCGATGAGTTCTCTCGTCAGCGAGTTCTCCTGACAATAAGTTGTTTCATCAGCGAGTTTTCTTGTGAGCTGTCCTGTCGGCAAACTTTTCCGTTGATAAGATCTCCCATTTGCTAGTTTTGCTCGCGAAAAATTCACCAATCAGCAAGTTTCCCTGATGATGAAATGTCCCATCAACGAGTTTTCTTGTGCGTTGTCCTGTCAGCAAGTCTCTACGTCGACAACTTTCATCAATAGCTCGTTTTTCTCTCGAATAATTCATCAGTCATCAAGTTTTCCTGTCGTCGAGTTTTACTGTTGATAAGTTCACCATCAATTAGTGGTTCTGTGAGCGAGTTTTCCTGACAATCAGTTGTCCTGTCAATCAGTTGCTTTATCGATGAGTCCTCTCGTGCGTCAGCGAGTTTACCCAAGGATAAGTTGTGCCATCAGCGAGTTTTCTTGTGAATTATTTCTCCTGTCGGCAACTTATCCACAAGAAAACTCACTGATGGGACAACTTATCCTCAGGTAAACTCGCTGACGCACGAAAGGACTCATCGATAGGACAACTGATGGTCAGGAAAACTCGCTTACGGAACCACTAATCGACGGTGTAACTTTTCAGCGGAAAAACTTGCCGACAGGACAACGTATCCTCAGGTAAACTCGCTGACTGGTGAACTTATTGATAGAAAAACTAGCTAATGGAACAATTTGTCAACGGGAAGGCTTGTTGTTGAACAATTCACAAGAAAACTTACTGATGGGACATTTCATCCTCAGGGAAACCTGCTGATTGGTAAATTTATCGAGAGAAAAACTAGCGAATGGGACATCTTATCAACGGCAAAGCTTGTCAACATCAGGACAACTTATTCACAGGAAAACTTGCTGACAGAATCACGAATCTATGTTAACTTGGTGTAAAGACAAGAAAACTCGTCGACAGGACAATTTATCCCCAGAGGAACTCGCTGGCTGGTCAGCTTATCGAGGGAAAAACTAGCCAATTTGACAATTTATCGACGAAGAAGCTTGTCGACAGGACAACTTATTCACAAGAAAACTTGCTGATGAGACAATTTATTGTCAGGAAAACTCGCCAGCGGATTGGGTTCAGTATGTGAGAGAGACTCAGAGACTAAAAAAAAACTATAATGTCATTTCAAGTATATTAGACAAACTGAGACAATGCTAGAACTGAGCAAGAACAGGCACGGACTTGAAAGAATTTTGCGAAGGTCGTATGGAAAACTACAAGAATTCGAAGAAATGGGATACACTTGAGTATCCCACAGTAGATGAAACACCTACTGAGCGACGGGAGAGTCTATGAAGAAAAAGTCTTGAGATCTAGAAATAATTTAGAAATGGTAGGTAACAACATGTTGAAACATAAATAAAATTGCGGACTACAAAAACTAAGAAGTCACGTTGACGGTTCTTGATAAATTGAGGAGATGTCAGATCTTGGCAAGTAGCCACGGACCTCGCCACGGACCTTTGGAAATCAGAAGGAGGTGGACAAAGAAAATTTCGCAAGAGTTCAAAGAGATAAGATACTCTTGAGAGATAAAACAGAAAATAAGAAGTAATAAAGTAGTCATGGGTCCTCGAAAACGTTTTGTCTGTCGTTAGTGAAGAAAGTCATAGGTACCTACAAGAATGTGAAGAAGTAGGTAAGATACCTTTGAGGGTTTACGGGATGAACCGCATATTGAAGGGTTACAAAATTCACGAAATCATTATTGTGAGAGATCTAGGAATATTAAAGGAGCACTAGATGGAAGTGTTTAATCATATTTTCGAAGATTATAGGAAGAGGAAAACATATTAGAGGGACATATTGGGGAAGTACTGAAAGATTAAATAACTATAAAAAAGTCTTTTTGATGATTCTAGATACAACAAGAGAATGCTAGAAGATGAACTGTGGAAGTGAGCGGAGTTTAATTTATGTTTTGAAAATCGCAAGCAAGAAAAGGTTCAAGAAAAACTAGAGCAAATGAGGAATACTTGAGGAATAAAGGAATATTGTAGGAAAAACATATATATGAGGGTTGTATTTAGTGAAGATAAAAATCATTGGATGGATTAAGCATTTACTGAGCGACTCAGTAACTATTTACAATTCTTTTGAGGGTTCTAGATGGCCCAAGAAGGTGCTAGAAGACAAACACGGGAAATGGAAAAACCTTTCAAATACCTACGTTATGTAGGTCGTAAGCAGGGAATATCCTATAAAATTCCGAGAAAATAAGTAACACAAGGAATGAAGCATAGGTAAACTGAAGTTCTACAGAATCGCTAAACAAGATCTCTTGAGGGATCTAAGTGATGAAAAAATGCTTAAATAGAAGAAGTTCTGAAAAAAGGCTATTGCCGAAGATCATAGGGTAAAAAACAATTGATCGATGAGTTCACCCGTTAGAAGGTTTCCTTGAGGAGAAGTTGTACTATCAGCGGGTTCTCTTGTTGATAAGTTATCAAGTCGATAGCTTGAACTGTCAGCAAGTTTACCTGATGATAACCAAGCTGTCGGCAAGTCATCCTGCCAACAAGTTCTTCTGTCAGTGATTTGTTCTATCAGCGAGTCTTCCTGTCAATAAGTTGATCCGCTGGGGAGCCGGTCGTAAGCCCGACAACCGTAATCCCGAAACCGTAAAATCCCGACAGCCTAAATCCCGACACTGCGTAACGCCGACAGGATCGAAATCCGACAAGGCCGAAATCTCGACAGCCCGATATCTCGACAAAGCCGAAATCTTGACAGACGAAATCTCGACAGACGAAATCCTGACAGACGGAGTCCAGACAGACGAAATCCCGATAGCCCCAAAACACTGAGAGCCCCGATAACCCGACAGCCCCGAAACTCCGACACTTCCGCGCTAGCGCTAGGAGCCGGCAGCGGGCATCCAGTCTCGTATAAAACCACTTCATAAAAAAGGTTACCCCCGGCCCTACCATCGATTTTTGACTCGACACTCGACAACAACTTGGGACATGGACAAGCTAGGCAAGTGGACCTCGTCAGGTACGTCCGAAGGCCTACCTCCAGCCCCACTACCAATTTTTGATTCGACACTAACTTGGGACACGAAGAACCTGTGTACATGGACCCCGTCAATTACGCCCGGGGCGGGTTCCTCTAGCCCTACCACCGATTTTTGATTCCACGACAACTTTCGCACGTACCAGTTCGGACGTTTCCGTTTCCGTCTCGACGTCGATGTTTTCTAAATGGTATTTGGAACAATTGAACATAGTCCTGAAATTTTTTGAATACTTTCTGTGGAAAAACAGAGAATTGAATTCTCCACAATTTTCCATTTTTTTCTATCACGACTAACACGTAGAAGACAATGGCTCGTACTAAAAACCATTTACAAAAGTGTTACAACAATGAACAAAATTAATAAAATATGTCGGTATCTTGAGTCTGTCGGTATTTTGGGGCCGTTGGGATTTCGGCTTTGTCGGGATTTCGACCTTGTCGGCGTTATGTTGTGTCGGGATTTAGGCTGTTGGGATTTTGGGGTGTCGCATGTCGGTCGGGATTACGGCTGTCGGGCTTACATACTGAACCCTCTGAGTACATTCTTTATCCTTATAATATGTTTTTCTTCTATTGTAATTTTTGTAAAAATGTTTTCACAATATTCTATCTCCTACCGTTACTTATAATTTCCAAATTTTCCACGATAATTTTTTTCATGAATTCCGTAGTCCTCGAGCTCGTCCTTAAGCATATATTATATACCTATGTGTTCCATCCCTTATGTCTTCTTTATTTTTTTGAATCTTTGTAGATTTACTAACATCTTTCCAGTTTGCCTGGAACCTTCAAAATTATATCTCTACAGTTTTTGTAGTCCCCAAGTCTAATTCGTCCAATACGTTTTTCTTCTTTTTTAATTTTTGTATAAGATATTCCAGAGAAGCAGAATTTCAGGGGTGAACTCTAATGTTTTTTTATTCTTATTCATTCCAGTTACACTGAAATTTCCACAGTATCAGAAGAATGGTTTTCGAAAGATGTGGGACTCCGGGTAAACTGGGAGAGCCGGGTAAACTGAAGATCGAGATTCAAGACCTGACCTTTCCTTTGAGCCAAAAGGTAAGAGTGTTTGATTTTAATGGAATTGATAGCGAGTCAGTGAAGCAGGAAATTCGACTACTTGAAGAAATTCAAGGGAACTTTCAGATGAGTCAATACATCGCCAAAATGGTAACAAGCCCGGTATCGATAGGTAAGCACATTTCTCAGCATCTCTTCTCCATGGATTTTTTTTTTAACCAAAAAACACTGCGAGTAGGTAATCTCATAAAAATCTCCAGATAGGTGTATATAGCTGAAGAGTTTTATTTCAGTTATTTTCGTCGATGTTTTCTGAAGAGAGTAACATGAATAGGTACTCAAGACATAAGTACCTACTTAAGACATAAATATTGATCATCTCATAAATCACCGGCATATTTCCGAAAAACCGATTCGTTTCGAAAAAATCCGTTTATATTAAATTCTGTTCATTGATCCACAAACCTACATCCAGCCATGTTTGAAGTGATTTCCAAAGAGTTCACGTTTCTTCTGCACTCGCTGTTTCTCACCGGTAACAATTTTTTTCGACCGCATACTTACGTTCATACCCATCACCTATTCTTAATTTCTTCACTTTGCGGAAAAAAAACCCCATTAATTTCAGAAAAGCTTGCACATCTAATGAAAGTGGTAGAACTGGTACACATTATTTTGTCTCGGTAAAAAAACTAACGAGCGAGGAGAGTTTCACTAGTTTTTTCACAAAAAAAAATTCAAGTTTTCCATTTAGGTACAAGATTGAATAGGTAGTCAAATATGCAGTTTCAAAAGCCGGTGCCGCGGTCAACTGTGACCTTGACCGATTGAACCGTTTCAAGGTCACTCAATTTCTCTGCACGACGAACGCCACAATAATAAATCAGCGCTGTGTGAATGGGAATTTCCACGAGTGCTCGGGCTTCAATCCCGCGATTTTTCTTTGATTTGCGCGAAAAAAGCTCGCAGAACCCACTTTCTCCCGCGTTCAGCGATTCCCATCGGCAAAAATTCATCATTTCCAGTAAAACTGAACATAATTACCTACCTGGCGAGATTATATTAATACCTGAAACAAATTCAGTTTCACTTTACAGCTACTTTTACGGATAGGTTATGGGCATGTAAAAAGAGCATAGGCGGCGAAGTTTTGGAAATTCTCGAGGAAATTCTTGGTCAAAATTGGCGCGGTTAGGAATTCTTGGGATTCCAATCTAATCGTACAAAAAAAATTGTTTTGTTTCAATGAAAGTCATTGTCCCAGATCTACATTTTTAAATTAATAGCTCGAGCTTTCTAAAAAATTTAATTCGGCTAATAATTGCACTATTCAATTATTGTTGAAATGAAGGCGAAAAAATGGGATGACATGCATAGAAAACATCTTGTGCATCATCGGCGACTTTCGCAGAGAATTTGAATGATGGAATTGCACATGAAAAAATCGTCGTCATGTCTGCCGTGGGACTTCTCATCGTAGCATCCCACCTGCATCGTCTTTGAAGACTAGTATCCAGGTACCTATGATTTTTTTTCCAAATTGGAATTATCCCTAAACTGGAAGGCAAAAAATACTGTGGAAACAATTATTATTTCAACAATTGTATCTATTTATTCACCTTCCAGATTAAGTTATCTAGAGAAGGGAATACCGGCCCTTGGAGAGAAAGATTAAAAATAATTTGGAGAAAATTGGAAATTGTGTTTTGGGAAATTTGTGAAAAACCGAGGGAAAAACCTCAAATGTTTTTTCAAACCATCCCATTGTAAAAATCGTCGATTAAGGCTTCACTCTAAGCTCCAGCATTCAAGTCCGTTCTCAGAAACCCAGGCTGGTTTCCCAATTTCAACCGGGAAATTCTTGGGAAATTGAAAAAAATTGTTGGAAAAAGGTTCAAGAACCAGTTACCTCTTGTTTATAAAAAAAATGGTGGAAATCGGTCCACGGGACAAAAAGTTGTAAAATTTGTTGTTTTTCCAGAGAGGAAAACTCGACAACCGTTGGTCCGATATCAAAAAATTTTCCTCCAACCTTCATTCGCAACATGTCTGCACCCAAAATCGATATTTCGTGGAGCTCGTCGTTCGTCGCATGTGAAAGTTTGCACTGCATTTTTTTCAAATTCACGGAATGTGCAAACTTCATTTTGGAAAAACTACCGTCCGAAAACCGGAATCGTTTCGATTTTGAAAACGGGTCTACACGACGCCCAATCCAATCTGCTTTCCATATCAGTTGGAATTTCTCGAAAAAAGTCAATCCCCGAGCAGAAATGAATTCTGGAGTGGATGACTGCATCAAAAGCGTGTCTTCCTGGCCATATCACGGGCGAAATGCCCTCTCCGGTGGCAACGACCAAGGGTGGATGGTGGACCATTATTTTTTCCAGTTTTTAGGCCAGTCAAATTAGAACAAATTTTTCCGTTTGAGGGAAAAAACTGTTGGAGTTTTGAAAATTTGACAGTAATGTCCGGTAAGGTGTACTGTTAAACATACTAAAAGTCCCCAACTCTACCTATTGAGCTCGAGCCGCAATCTTGGAAAAATGGTCCTTCGATCCAGTTTTCTGCTTATATTCCGCTTATCATCAGAGATATTCAATAAAGTTTCATGAAAAATCAAGGCTATAAAATTGTCTACAAAAATTGTTTAATACAAATTTTTTCCTCGTATCTGTTGATATGTATTAATAAAATTAAAGTAACAAAAAAAAAATAAAAAATAAGCGATTTCTCGCCTATGGCTGGAGATATTGTCTTCAAAATTTGTGAAGATGTTGGCAGTCTACATCAAAGCTAAACGTGATAGTTGAGATAGAAAAAGATTACCAAAAATATTTATTTTTTTGATTAAGCAAAAATTTGGTTTTCGAGTTTGACATTTTCAACAGGCCGGAGTAAAAATTTCAATCAAACATCAATCTGTTTTGATATTTACATATTGTAAGACAAAATTTCATTAGTATTGTGCGAGGTATTGTGCCTTTACGAGCTTCTGGAATGCTCGATATGAATTAAACTAAAAGAATAACAGCCAAGTCCAAAGAGTGTTGTCGATTGGTTCTGAAGGAAACATTTTGAAACAAAAGACATTAGCAAAGGATATACAGGAGGTCCAAAGGTTATTCAACTGTATATGAGCCCCATATTGAAGTGCCTTATCCAAAATAGTACAAATGAATCAATCAAAATGTCAAAATCCACCCTGTATAACCAAAAGTAACAATACAAAATTGAAGTAGTGGAGCATACCTGATGCCAAAGAGACAGGCTTTACATTTCTGAGAAAAAGAACAAGATTAATTGATTAATTTGAAAGTTATTAGTCCTCAAACTTAACTTTACAAGTTTTATCCAGTCAAATGGAAAAAAGTAGAGAGAAGTAACTGTCGGAGTTTCGGAAATTTGACAGGGATGTTCGCTAAGGTATTCTTATGAACATACTAAAAGTCCCCGCTTCTACCTGTTGTGCTCGAGCCGCCATCTTGGAAAAATGGTAATAAACTTGATCGAAGGACTTTTATAGCCTTGATTTTTGATGAAACTTAACTAAATATCTCTGATGATTAGCGCAATATAAGGAGAAAACAGGGTCGAAGGACAATTTTTCCAAGATGACGGCTCGAGCTCAATAGGTAGAGTTGGGGACTTTTAGTATGTTTATCAGTAGGTACACCTTACCGGACATTACTGTCAAATTTCCAAAACTCCAACAGTTTTTTTCCCTCCAGCTTTCCTTGTTTCACTGGCTGGCGGCTGTGATTGCCTGATGTGAACAAAATTTCAACCAAACGTTCCAAGCGTCCAAAGATGTGAAAATGAAACTGACATTTTAATTTAATTACTAATGTTGTGGTACACCTGATTGATGTTCCGGGGCCGGTATCCGGAAAAAACACCCCCGGAGGAATCGCCCCCAGAAAAAAGCCCCCCGAAAAACCGCCTATGGGAAAAAAGGCCCCCGAAATCAACGGTGCTAGGACAATTCGTCGCGGACAATTTGTCGCAAGCGAGGTCGCAAGAAGAACGACCAAAAACAAAGAAGCCACCAAATCCTCGGAGCGTAAGGGGGCTTATTACACATGAAACCACAATGGGGCTCGATAAAAGGCTTTAAAAAAACATCATCAAATACAAAGAGGTCCGATAGAGTTCCGAAAGTCATTGAAAAAAGCAAGGGGGCTCAGCAGGACTACAAACGATATTGAAGACACAAGGGGGCCTTATGAAGCTTCAGATTGCAAGGGATGGCAAATGGGGCTTACTGCTACTCTGAAAACCGATAATAGTCTAAGTGGCAGGCTAATTATGGCTCCATATTATGCTTGAGAGACAAGGGGGCCCGATAGGGCTTTGAATACCAAATGAAAACACAAACTGCTTACTACTGCTCTGAAAGCCACGAAAAGATGTAAGGGGGCCCAGCGGAGTTTCAAGAGACGTTGAAAAAAATAAGGGGGCCCAATGAAATTATGAACGCACACAAGAAGGCAACAGAGGGCTCACTGGAATTCTGATAACCGAGAAAAAACATAAAGCGGCTCATTAGGGCTCCAAACTACACTTACGGACCCAAGGTGGTCCGATAGGGTTCCGAATATCACCAAAGCAGAAGGTGCTCATGACTGCCCCGGAAACGGATGTAAGGGGGCTCAGCAGAGCTTCAAAAGACATTGTAGTAACAAGGGGGCCTAATGGAGCTCTGGATAACCCAAGAAGGCAAAAAGGACGTGGGTACTGGAATTTTGATAGCTAAAAGAAAAACACAAGGGGGCTCACTAGGTCTCCAAACTACACTGGCGGATGCAACGGGGTCCGATAGAGCTCCGTATGTCACATGAAGGCACAAAGAACACTAGGGCTCCCAGCAATGCAAGAACGCACAAGATGGCTTAATGGAATTCTGAAAGCCACGAAAAAACATAACAAGGGGGCCAATCGGGCATATTGTATAACACAAGATGACAAAAGGGGGCTTAGCGGAATTCTGGGAGCCATTAAGCACATAGAGGGGGTTCATCGAGGGGTTCATCAGGGTTCCAAATTATACTTAAAGACACCAAGAGGAGGCCTAATTTGGGACCCGATCTAACATGAATGCACAAGGGTCTTACTGGTGCTCTGAAAGACTCAGAAAAGTTCAAAGGGGCTCAACAGAACTTTAACTTTATTGAAGACACAAGGGGGCCTAATGGAGGTCTGTATTACAAAATTACGCAAAATGGGGTTTACTGGTACCTACTCCGTGAGCCATGAAAAACCGAGGAAAAACCATATAAGGGGGCTCAACAGAGCTCCAACTACACTTGAATACACAGTGGGGCCCGATAGGGCTCCGGACATGACTTAACGGCACAACGCTGCTCCGAAAGTCATGGAAAATTCAATGGGGAACAGGGCTTGAATTACGTTGAAGACAACATAGGGGGGCGTTTTTTCCGGGGGCGTTTTTTTCCGGGGCGCTTTTTTCCCGGGGGTGTTTTTTCCTGGGGGTATTTTTTCCCGGGGGTGTTTATTCCGGGGTCGTTTTTTTCCGGGGATGTTTTGCTGGGGGCTTTTTTCCTAGATCCTTCGGTACGGGGCCAAAAGCTTTTTTTCACGTCTGGCTATTATTCGACGCATGTTCACAATATTGTATTGCAATCGCTCCAGAGACCTGGAAAAAAGCGAGGGACCAGCCCATTTTTACCAGTTTTCCGGAAAAAAAGTGTTTTTTTTCCAAGTTGGATGCCTGATTTTTATCGGAGCTGCCCATGTTCCGTCAAGTCCCTGGTTGATACTTCTGCCGTAAACCGAAGTTGGTCGGAATCTGTCCGGTACTTCTCGAGTTATCGAGCGTTGAAGTTTTTTCTTTGACAGCTTGTAACTTTTGACAGGTGACAGGTATGTCATAATTGTCACATGTTCTGAATAGAGTGGGCGCTTTCCATTTACAACACTTTGTGTCGGTTTGTGTCAACAGAATACGGCTTGTGTTAGCGGAATTCTGGGAGCCATTAAGCACATAAAAGGGGTTCATTGAGGGGCTCATTAGGTCCCAAATTATACACAAAGACACCAGAAGGAGGCCTTATTTGGGACCCGATCTAACATGAATGCACAAGGGTCTTACTAGTGATCTAAAAGACTCAGAAAAGTGCAAGGGGGCTCAACAGAACCTCAAACTTTATTGAAGACACAAGGGGGCCTAATGGAGGTCTGTATTACAAAATTACGCAAAATGGGGTTCACTGGTACCTACTCCGTGAACCATGGATAAACCGAGAAAAAACCATATAAGGGGGCTCAACAGAGCTCCAACTACACTTGAATACACAATGGGGCCCGATAGGTCTCCGGACATGACTTAACGGCACAACGCTGCTCCGGAAGTCATGGAAAATTCAATGGGGAATAGGGCTTGAATTACGTTGAAGACAACATAGGGGGGCGTTTTTTCCGGGGGTGTTTTTTTCCCGGGGGCGTTTTTTCCCGGGGGTATTTTTTTTCCGGGGGTGTTTATTCTTGGATCGTTTTTTCCGGAGGTGTTTTGCTGGGGGCGTTTTTCCCTAGATCCTTCGACGCATTATTCGTCGCATGTTCCATTATTCGACGCATGTTCACAATGTTGTATTGCAATCGCTCCAGAAACCTGGAAAAAAAAGCGAAGGACAAGCCCATTTTTACCAGTTTTCCGGAAAAAAATGTTTTTTTTTCCAGTTGGATGCCTGATTTTTATCGGAACTGCCCATGTTCCGTCAAGTCCCTGGTGGATACTCTTGCCATAAACCGAAGTTGGTCGGAATCTGTCCGGTAGGTACTTCTCGAGTTATCAAGCGTTAAAGTTTTTTCTTTGACAGCTTGTAACTTTTGACAGATGACAGGTATGTCATAACTGTCACATGTTCTGAATAGAGTGGGCGCTTTCCATTTACAACACTTTGTGTCGGTTTGTGTCAACAGAAATCGGCTTGTGTTAGCTTGTGTCGATGACACACAGTAGCACAGATCAAATGGAATGCATCTGCATCTGCATATGCATGCATTTTTGTGCCGATTTGTGTCGACACAAGTCGATTTGTGTCGGTAAATGGAAAGCGCCCAGTCTCTCGAGGGCTTCAAAATGAGCTGTCAAAAATCAAAATCGTTCTATCAAAATCTTCTGTCACTTTTTGACAGCGACATTTCCCTTTGGCAGATCACAGCGAAAAGCTTATTTCCTCCTTTCCCCCGCCGACCATACGCGCATACCAAATTTGGCTGGAATTGGCCTGACGGTTTGGAAATAAATCGAGAGACAAAAAAACCTGATATACTCGTACATACCAATATCTAACAGACAGACCGACACGGAAAAAGTTTTACTTCTCATCGAATTCTTCGAAAAATTGTAATCGCGAAAGAAAAATTTCTTTTGTTTTTTGGACTTCCCGTGTGCCAAAACGTCGAGATCTGTCGAAATAAAAAAAAATGTCCGTGTCGTTCCGTATGTGAGTTTCTATGTCAGAATTTTTTTGTCCTTCGATTTATTTCCAAACCGTCCGTCCGATTCCAGCCAAATGTGGTATGCGCGTATGGTCGGCGGGTGAAAGAAGAAAATAAGCTTTTCACCGTGATCTGTCAAAGGGCAAATGTCACTGTCAAAAAGTGACAGGAGATTCTGACGTGACGATTTTGATTTGTGAAAGCTCATTTTGAAGCCCTTGGAAGACTCTACTCAGAGCATGTGACAGTTCTGACATATCTGTCATCTGTCAAAAGTTGCAAGCTGTCGAAGAAAAAACTCTTGACTCTCGGATAACTCGAGAAGTACCTACCGAACAGATTTCGACCAAATTTGGTTTGCAGCAAGAGTATCCACCAGGGACCTGACGGAACTTGGACAACTCCGATAAAAATCAGGCATCCAACTTGGTAAAAAAGAACAATTTTTCCCCGGAAGACTGGGTAAAAATGGGCTTGTTCCTAGCTTTTTTTTCAGGTTTTCGGAGCGATTGCAATACAACTTTGCGAACATGCGTCAAATACCGAGCGTTCATAAATTAAATGGGTCAAGGGTGCCTATGAATTTGAAAACATCTGTCGGAACTAGCATCGTTCATTTGATGTCTGTAATTTTTTGGTTATCGTAATTTGTCAAACCAGTCGTAGTTTTCGTTTTCGGAACATTTTAAATGTGGTTTTCACGACAGGGCACAAAACCTACATGATCGAGGAGTATTTTTGAACTTGAAGTATTCTCGTGCACTTATGGCAGATCAGAAATCAATAATATGGAACGTAACTTGTCAAAGTTTGACAAATTTATTACAAAAAGATTACGCTAGTTTCGACAGACGTTTTTGAATCCACAGGCACCCTTGACCCATTTAATTTATGAACTCTCGGTAGTAGAGAAACTTTTTATCCCGTCAACCGATTTTCACCATTTTTTTAAAACAAGAGGTAACTGGTTCTTGAACATTTTCGCCAATATTTTTCGATTTCCCGGTTGAAAATGTGAAGACCGGACCGGACTTTTTTAAGACTGGACTTGAATGTGGAGCTTGAAGTGAAGCCTTAATTGACGATTTTTATAATGAGATACCTATACTGCTCAACATTTGAAATGTCGGTATCTGAAATTTTGCCATTTTTCAAAAACGGTATAACTTTGGATTGTCTCAACCGATTCCAATTTTGTTTTTACTGTTGTTTAGATACATCTTCCAGCAATCTACTTGGTTGGCGAAGTTTCTTGATTCAATCCAATTACATCCGTTACAGGGTGGAATGTAAAGCATTGCAAAATTGTGCTAGTTCAATGGATCCCAATTTTTGTGAACAATTTTTTTTCGAATTCTAACGATATAATCATGAAGCCTGATGTCCTATCTCAAAACCATTTTTGAATTTCCCAGATCAGAGGTCCAACAATGATGACATGATTTTTTTTCGTATAAGTTGCATTTTAGTAATTTCGGTTGGCAATAAAATCGTTTCTTTGAAGATAAGAACCTGTTATTCCGCATGCTTGTTGTTTGAACTTTTAAAAACTGCTGCGCCTGAAGAAACCTCCGTTTTCCTATCCCAATTCGCGTTCTCGAATGAAAAAAGTCGGTCTGTCTGCCTGTGTGTCTGACTCTGTGTAATTGTCCATGATAACTCTCAAACGGTACATCCAATTGAGCTGAAACTTGGTATGCAGCCATGGTTCAGGCGTCCAATGAACCAATGTGATTTTCATTGGAATCCCCCACTAGAGGGCGCACTTATTGCATCGTATCAATATCGGATTTTTTTACTTACGGACCTCAAATTGAATATGTAGATGTTTTGTTGGTTCAGAAACACACTCTAAAATTTCAGTTTGAATATGTTTCGGAAGTATAATCTCAATTTATAAATTTTTAACGATGTCTGAAAATGCAACTTTTACGGAAAAAACTCCTATCATCATTGTTGGACTTCTGATCTGGGAAATACAAACACTGTTTCGAGATGAGACATCAGGCTAATTGATTACATTGTGAAAATTAGAAAAAAAAATTGTTCACAAAAACGGGGATGTATTGAACTAAGCACAATTTTGCAATGCTCTACATTCCACCCTGTAACGAATGTAATTGGAACGAAATGGAAATTCTCGCCAACTTAGTACATTACTGAAAGTTATATCTAAACAACCGTGGAAATACAATCGGAATCGGTTAATACAGTCCAAAGTTATACCATTTTGAAAAAGGGCAAAGTTTTCGATACCGACATTTCAAATGTTGAGCAGTTTAGTTTGGAAAAAGATCTGATGTTTCTTTACTGGAAAATTCAAATTTTCCAAAAAACAATTTTCAATGTTCTCTAAAGTTCAAACTTTCTCTCTAAGGACCGGTAGTCCCATCTCTAGATTTTCCATAGGTTCTTGGATACTAGTCTTCAAAGACGTTGCAGGTAGGATAGGCCAGTCAAATTAGAACAAATTTTTCCGTTTGAGGGAAAAAAACAGTTGGAGTTTTGGAAATTTGACAGTAATGTCCGGTAAGGTGTACTGTTCAACATACTAAAAATCCCCAACTCCACCTATTGAGCTCGAGCCGCCATCTTGGAAAAATGGTCCTTCGATCCAGTTTTCTGCTTATATTCCGCTAATCATCAGAGATATTCAATTTAGTTTAATAAAAAATCAAGGCTATAAAATTGTCTACAAAAATTGTTTCATACCGATTTTTTTTCTCGTATCTGTTGATATTAATTGAATTAAATTACAAGAAAAATATCAAAAAATAAGCAATTTTTTGCCTATGGCTAGAGATATTGTCTTCAAAATCTGTGAAGATGTTGGAAGTCTACATCAAAAGCTAAACGTGACAGTTGAGATGAAAATAAAAAATTGCAAACATATTTTTTTTTTAATTGAGCAAAAACTTTGTTTTCGAGTTTGACATTTCCAACAGGGCGGAGTAAAGGTTTCAATCGAACATCAATCAGTTTTGATATTTACATATTGTAAGACAAGATTTCATCAGTATTGTGCCTTCACGAGCTTCTGGAATGCTCGATTTGAATTAAACAGAATAATAGCTAAGTCCAAAAAGTGTTGTCGATTGGTTCGGAAGGAAACATTTCGAAACAAAAGACATCAGCGAAGGATATACAGGAGGTCCAAAGCTTATTCAACTGTATATGAGCCCCATATTGATGTACCTTATCCAAAATAGTACAAAAGAATCAATCAAAATGTTGAAATATACCCTGTATAGCAAAAAAAAAACGATACAAAATGAAAGTAGTGAAGCATACCTGATGACAAGAAGACGGCTTTTACTTTTCTAAAGAAAAAACAAGATTAATTAATTAATTAATTAATTTGAAAGTTATTAGTCTAATAAAAGTCCCCGCCTCTACCTGTTGTGCTCGAGCCACCATCTTGGAAAAATGTTAATAAACTTGATCGAAGGACCATTTTTCCAAGATGACGGCTCAAGCGCAACAGGTAGAGGCTGGGACTTTAAGTATGTTTATAAGTATACCTTAGCGAACATCCCTGTCAAATTTTTGAAACTCCGACAGGTTCTTCTCTCTACTTTTCCCTATTTGACTGGTTGAAATTTGTAAAGTGAAGTTTGAGGACCAATAACTTTCAAACAAATCAATTAATTTTGTTCTTTTTTTTCAGAAATGTAAAGGCTGTATTTTTTTGGCACCAGGTATGTTTTACTACTTCCATTTTGTATCGTTACTTTTTGTTATACAGGGTGGATTTTAACATTTTGATTGATTCTTTTGTACTATTTTGAATAAGGCACACCAATATGGGGCTCATATACAGTTGAATAACCTTTGGACCTCCTGTATATCCTTTGCTGATGTCTTTTGTTTCGAAATGTCTCCTTCAGAACCAATCGACTACACTTTTTGGACTTAGAGATTATTCTTTTAGTTTAATTCATATCGAGCATTCCAGAAGCTCGTGAAGGCATAATATGTACTGATGAAATCTTGTCTTACAATATGTAAATATCAAAACTGATTGATGTACGATTGAAATCTTTACTCCGCTCTGTTGGAAATGTCAAACTCGAAAACCAAATTTTTGCTCAATTAAAACAATAATAAAAAAATATTTTCGCAATTTTTTTCTCCTATCTCAACTGTCACGTTTAGCTTTGATGTAGACTGCCAACATCTTCACAAATTTTGAAGACAATATTTTTTGCCATAGGCAAAAAATCGCTTATTTTGTGATATTTTTTTTGTTAATTTAATTTTGTTATTATCAACAGATACGAGAAAAAAATCGGTATGAAACAATTTTTGTGGACAATTGTATGGCCTTGATGTTTTATTGAACCTCATTGAATATCTCTGATGATTAGCGGAATATAAGCAGAAAACTAGATCGAAGGACCATTTTTCCAAGATGGCGGCTCGAGCTCAATATGTAGAGTTAAAGACTTTTAGTGTGTTCAATAGTACACCTTACCGCACATTACTGTCAAATTTCCAAAACTCCAACAGTTTTTTCCCTCCAGCTTTTTTTATTTGTTGTTGTATAATGTTTTTTTTATCGACAAATCTCGATGTTTTAGCATACGGGAAGTCCAAATATCGAATAAAATTTTTTTTCGTGATTTACTTACTTCTCATTTTTCGAAGAATTCAATGAAAAGTAGATACGGCTTTGGAAGCTTATTAGTTTCTACTAAGTAGGTACAAGGAAGAAACAAACATGAAAACTTTATGCCGGTTAATTATTGATAGTTTATGTGGGTTATGCGTCAATGAATTGTCGAGTTCCGCATCAACACCGAAATTCCACTTATCCAACTAAAAAAGACACGTCTGCACCTAATAATGAAGAGTTAATTTAAAGAAACGTAATGCCATGATTGCCGGCAAATGGGTTCTAGTTCTTGCGCTTCTCCGCGTTCGTATCAAAAACGCGCCAGAGTTTCTCTTTCAACCATCGTCATTATTAAAATTGAAATAATTGCAACTCGAAACCGGCCAGACCGGGTATATGATCTGCAATTTTCTCGAAATAACGTGCATCTATGAAGAAGTGGCAGAAGAGTTTTCCAAAAGGTGATGAAGTGTGTGTGTGTGCGCGTCGCGGACAAGAAGAAGAGATTTGAACGTCGTCACTTTTCAGAGAGGTGTATATAAGTCGGTACACTGACCTAATTGTTCAGTTTGCTGTGTGTGTTGACTGTCGTGAAGAGTTCAAGTACATCCATACATGATTATTACCATCGACTTCTTGGATTTTTAACTCGTCGTCTTTCATAATGAACAAGGTAAGTACGTGCGAATGGATCCATTCCGTGCTGTGATAATATTTTACTTTTGTTTGCTTCAATTTCATGCTCGTTGAGCTCTGCTTCTATTTGAATTTGATTATAACTTGAAGAAATAACTATTTGCACATCATAAAAGTTTGATGGTTCGTTGATTTCGTTTAAATTTTGTCAAAATTCAAGAAAAGCTATTTCAAACTTTGGTTAAAAAAACCTCGATTTTGCTAGAGTACTTCTCAGTTAATTTTTATACTCACCTACCTAATTGTTATAAGTACTTAATTATTAATTATCAAAAAAACTTGCTTCTATACATGATGGTCATAAAATTAATTTGAAAAAAACAGAGAAATTGAACGCTTGAAAGGATAGTGATTATTTAGAAGCCCCGATGTGGGTCAAATCCAAGAGCAATAACCCATGATGATAGTTGCTATTTCCTTCCGGAACCACTATACTATCGATTTATTACCGGGTCAAAGCAGGTGCTGGTTCGGGGCTGAGGCTAATAACTAAGTTTCCATTCTAACCATCAAAGGAAAAAGTGGAATAATCGCGAGAGAATGCACGCAGCAAGGTCAAGCGATGGTTTTCAACGCATTTTTATTCAATTTGAAATGATACCAGTGACTCTATCTATCGCACGGTTGGCAGCGCCGGCTATTCTAGTGGACAGCAAGTAGTGCCAATTCGTAGAGAAAAATTGGGAAATATTCAGATGTTGATAATGATTTAATTCTCAATTGTATCGTTGGCACAACTGGCATTTTCCAATAGTCAAATACGTCAGACACCTGAAATACCAACATAATAAAAGAGGAGAAAGGAAAAGAGGAGACCCTAAATGTAACTGGGTTTGTAGAATTGTTATTTAAATTCAGTACCTATATGTAGTTCCAGGATAGTGAAAAAGATCCTGAATGTAGTTGGTTTGGTGAAATCCTTAATTGAAGTCGCTGTTATGTCAAGATAGTAATTTATTTGTTTTAACGTTGGCATAAATGGCGTTTTCCAACAGTCAGGTACCTACGTCAAACGCCATGGAAACTTGAAGAATGAAAAAGACCCTCAATGAAGTTGGGTTTGTAGAATCGTTAATCAAATTCAGTGATATTTCAAATTGCTAATTTATTTGTTTTAATGTTGGCACAACCGGCGTTTTCCAACAGTCAGGTACGTCAAACGCGGTGAAAACTTGAAGAATAAGAAAGATAGGTCTGTAGAATCATCAATAAAATTCCCTGTTATCTTAGAATAGTAATTTATTTGTTTTATTGTTGGCATAACTGGCGTTGCCCACCAGTCAGTCACTACGTCAAACATTTTGAATTTTTTCAAACAGTCAGGTACGTCAAACGCTGTGAAAACTTCAGAAATAAAAAAACTCTAAATGTAGTTGGTTTGGTAGAATCTTTGATTGAAGGCGCTGTAATTTCATAGTAGTGATTCATTTGTTTTAACGCTAGCATAACTGGCGTTTTCAAACAGTCAGGTACCTACGTCAAACGCCATGAAACCTCAAGAATGAAGAAGACCTTTGATCCAGTTGGGTTTGTAGAATCGTAAATCAAATTCAGTGATATTTCAAATTGGTAATTTATTTGTTTCAATGTTGGCACAACTGGCGTTTTCCAACAGTCAGTTACGTCAAACGCGGTGAAAACTTGAAGAATAAGAAAGATAAGTCTGTAGAATCATCAATAAAACTCCCTGTTATCTCAGAATAGTAATTTATTTGTTTTATTGTTGGCATAACTGGCGTTGTCCACCAGTCAGTCACTACGTCAAACACTTTGAATTTTTTCAAACAGCAGGTACGTCAAACGCTGTGAAAACTTCAGGAATAAAAAACTCTAAATGTAGTTGGTTTGGTAGAATCGTTGATTGAAGGCGCTGTAATTCCAAAATAGTGATTTATTTGTTTTAACGTTGGCATAACTGGCGTTTTCAAACAGTCAGGTACCTACGTCAAACGCCATGAAAACTCAAAGAATGCAAAAGACCCTGTATAAAGTTGGGTTTGTAGAATCGTTAATCAAATTAAGTGATATTTCAAATTGGTAATTTATTTGTTTTAATATTGGCAAAACCGGCGTTTTCCAACAGTCAGGTAGGTACGTCAAACGCTGTGGGAACCTGAGGAATTGAAAAAGACCCTCAATGTAGTTGGTTTGGTGAAATCCTTAATTGAAGTCGCTGTAATGTAAAAATAGTGATTTATTTGTTTCAACGTTGGCATAACTGGCGTTCTTCAACAGTCAGGTACGTCAAACGCGGTGAAAGAAAGACCCCAAATGTAGCTAGGTCTGTAGAATCATTAAAAAATTCACTGTTACCTTAGAATAGTAATTTATTTGTTCTAACGTTGTGTAACTAGCGTTTTCCACTAGTCAATCACTACGTCAAACACTCTGAATTTTTTCGAACAGTCAGGTACGTCAAACGCTGTAAAAACTTCAGGGATAAAAGGACCCTAAATGTAGTTGGTTTGGTAAAACCGTTGATTGAAGGCGCTGGGCGCTTTCCATTTACAACACATTGCGTCGGGTTTTTGTCAACAGAAGTCGGCTTGTGTTGGGCGTTTTCCATTTAGCGACACAAGTCGACTTGTGTCGACACAAACCGACACAAACGTGTTCCATTTGATATGTGTTCCTTTGTTTCATCGACACAAGCTGACACAAACCGACACAAATGTTTTAAATGGAAAGCGCCCGTTAGAGCTTGTGTCGATGACACACAGCAACACACCAAATGGAACGCATTTGTGCCGAGTTGTGTCGACACAAGTCGACTTGTGTCGGTTAATGGAAAGCGCCCGCTGTATTGTCAAAATAGTGATTTATTTGTTTTAATGTTCGCATAACTGACGCTTTTCAACAGTGGGCGCTTTCCATTTAAAACATTTGTGTCGGTTTGTGTCAGCTTGTGTTAGCTTGTGTCGATGAGACAAAGGAACACAGATAAAATGGAACGCATTTGTGTCGATTAGTGTCGACACAAGTCGATTTGTGTCGGTAAATGAAAAACGCCCAGTCAGGTACCTACGTCTTACGTCAAACGAGGTGAAAATTTAAAGGATAAGAAAGACCCTAAATGTAACTGGGTCTGTAAAATCATCAGAAAAATTCACTGTTATCATCGAATGGTAATTATTTGTCTTAACGTTGGTATAACTGGCGTTTTTTACCAGCCATCAGCCAATCACTCTGAATTTTGTCAACAGTCAGGTTCGTCGAACGCTGTGAAAACTTGAGGAATAAAAAAGATACTAAACGTAGCTGGTTTGGTAAAATCCCCAATTGAAGTCGTTGTTATGTCAAAATAGTGATTTATTTATTTCAACGTTAGCATAACTGGCTTTTTTGACAGTCAATTGATACGTCAAACGCTGTGACAGCTTCGAGAATGAATAACGCTGGATGTAGCTGGGTTGGTATATTCGCTTATCAAAATATCGCCATGGTTTGGAAAGAGGTAGTGATTTATTTATTCGATGTTGGCATAACTGGTCATAGCGGTCAAAAATACCGCAAACGCTGTGACAGCTTCGAGGAAAACTTAAAAAATGAAAAATGAAACGAAATCTAGCTGAATTGCTAGAATCGTTGAATGAACTCACTATAGTTTCAAAATAGTGATTTACTTTGTTTTAACGTTGGCACAACTGACGTTTTCCATCAGTCAGGCACGTCAAATGCTGTGAAAACTTCAAGAATTAAAAAGACCCTGAATGTATTTGGTTTGCTAAAATCATGGATTGAAATCACTGCGGAATTTCAAAATAGTGATTTATATATGTTCCAGCGTTGGCATAACTGGCTTTTTTTATAGTTAACCAGTACGTCAAACGCTGTGAAAACTTGAAGAATCAAATAGCTGGATTCGTAGAATCGCTTGTTGTGAAACATCATTGTAATTCCAAAATCCAAATTGTGATTCATTTATCGTTATGTTGGTAAAACTTGCCTTTTCAACTGATCAACCAATACGTCAAGTCAAACGCTGTGAAAACTTGAAGAATTAAAAAGACCCTAAATGTAGCTGGTTTGGTAAAATCATGAATTGAAATCAGTGCAGTTTCAGAATGGTGATTCATTTGTTCCATTGTTGGCATAACTGGCTTTTTTTGACAGTCAACCAGTACGTCAAACGCTGCAAAAACTTGGAGAATAAAAAACCTTGAACTTAGCACGGTTGTAGAACCGCTTGTTGAATTGATTCTGATTTCATGATGATTTTTTTTTGTAATGTTGGCGTAACTGGCCTTTTCCAAATGTCAACCCATACGTCTGATTCAGTAGAAAGTAAAAACTTGAGGAATCAAAAACTACTCAATGTAGCTGAATTGGTAGAATCACTTGTTGAAAAAAAATCACCGTAATTCAAAAATGGTAATTTATTGATTGTATTGTTGGCATAACTGGCATTTTCTAACAGTCAGATACGTCAAACTCTGTGAAAACCTCAAGAATAAAAAAAAACAATATTGTAGCTGGGTTTGTAACGAGTGATCGGATAAATTTCTTCTCAAGTCGCCTTTGATTCCTGAAAATCTGGCGAAAAAACATGGCTAGCGAGAAGATCAGGGCCTACCTAGAGGAGGAATTTATTTGATCACTCCGTAGAATCGTTAATCAAATTCACTGTTATTTTCGTGATTTTGTTTCAACGTCGGCCTATCTGGCTTTTTTGACAGTCAATCAATATATCAAACGCTGTAAAAACTTGACGAATCAAAAACTACTAAATGACACTAAATGTAGCTTGATTGGTAAAATCGCTTGTTGAAAAACATCACTGTGATTTGACTAATTCCAGAATGAAAATCGTGATTTATTTATCGTTATGTTGACCAAACTGGCCCTCAAGGCAGACACTGTGGGAACTTGAAGAATAAAAAACCCTAAAGTACCACCCTTGATAGAATCGCTTTTAAAATCACTGATTTCAAAATAGTGATATATTTGTTGTAACGTGGCATAACTGGTCTTTTCCAAACGTCAACCTATACGTCTGATTCAGTGTGAACTAGAAGAATCAAAAACTACTAAATTTGGCCTGGGTTGGTAGAATCGCTTGTTGAATTCACTCTGATTCGAGAATAGTAATGTATTTATTGTAACGTTGGCATAACTAGCCTGTTCCAAATGTCAACCTATACTTCTGATCTTTGAAGAATAAAAAACTGCGTAACGCAGCCGGGTTGGTAGAACTGCTTGTTGAGAAAAATCACTGTAATTTCAAAATCAAAACTGTGCTCTATTTATCGTGATGTTGGCAAAACTGGCCTCTTCCACTGATCAACCAATACGTCAAGGCGAACCCTGTCGAAACTTGAAGAATTAAGTAACACTTAAGTGGGCACGGTTGGCAGAATCGCTTGTTGAAATCACTCTGATTTGAAAATAATGTTATATTAATTGCAACGTTGGCATAACTGGCCTTTTCCGAACGTCAACCTGAACGTCTGATTCAGTAAAAACCTGAAAGTATCAAAAACTACTAATACTAAATGTAGCTGGGTTGGTAGATATGCTTATTGAAAAAAAATCACTGCAATTGAAGAATCAAAACTGTGACTTATTTATACCGAGCGTTCATAAATTAAATGGGTCAAGGGTGCCTATGACTTTGAAAACATCTGTCGGAACTAGCATCGTTCATTTGATGTCTGTAATTTTTTGGTTATCGTAATTTGTCAAACCAGTCACAGTTTTCGTTTTCGGAACATTCTAAATGTGGTTTTCACGGAAGGGCACAAAACCTACATGATCGAGGAGTATTTTTGAACTTTAGGTATTCTCGTGCACTTATGGCAGATCAGAAATCAATACTATGAGACGTAACTTGTCAAAGTTTGACAAATTTATTTCAAAAGGATTACGCTAGTTTCGACAGACGTTTTTGAATCCACAGGCACCCTTGACCCATTTAATTTATGAACTCTCAGTAGTTATGTTGGTATAACTGGCTTTTTCCACTGATCAACCAATACGTCAAGTTGAACGCCGTGGAAACTTGAAACATTAAAAACCCTGAGTTAGCACGTATGGTAGAATCGCTTGTTGAAAATTTTAAGACAGCGATTTATTTATTGTAATATTGGTATAACTGGGCCTTTTCCAACTGTCAAAATCTGGTAAAACTTCAAAAGTTAAAATCGTAAATCTAGCAGTCTTTGGTTGGTAGATTCGTTTTTTGAGCTGTCACTGTAATTTTAAAGTACCTAGTGATGCACTTCCATTCTAACGTTGGCATAACTGGCTTTTTTTAACCGTCAAATGTCACGTCAAACACTATGAAAACGTTACAAATTGAAAAAGCTCTTTATGTAGCATTTTCTCTGATAGGTAGTGGTAAATTTACAGTTGGTAGGATTGCTCGTTAGAATCTGATGGCAAAATGATAATTCATTATATCGTTGATATCAAAAGTCGACAATCATGTTCCAGTCCGGTACCAACCTTGAGGATCAAAAAGGCCCCGTTTGATATTCCAGTGCAGAAATCCATTGAACATTGTGAAAGGTAGTTTATGGTGCTATTCTGTAAAAAGTAACATTCCATAAACGCTCTGTTATGTAAAAATCCCTGGCGGCCATTGGCTGTTGCCCAGGTAATAACAGCGTAACAGAGCCTCTATGGAATGTAATTTTCAAGAGAATCGCACCATTAGTTCTCCAGATTTCTCTAGTAGTTGGTAGACTTGATGTTTTGTTAAAAATCACTGTATCAGCAGAACAGTTCTCGCAACTCAATTTGCTGTGTCGTTGACAGAACTGGCGTTTCTCGAATCGGTGAAATTGGTTGTTAAATCACTGTAGCAATAAATCAGTAACTTTGTTCATTGTAACGTTGGCAGTAGTTCCTCAATAGTCAATATAGACGACCAATTTCCGTACCATCTTCAAGATATAAAAACTCCTGTAGGAGTCTTTTGGAAGTTACCGGCATCAAAATTGGTTAACATGGTCATTACAATCGCTGTAGCAGTAGAACAGTAACTTAATTTATTTTATGGTTGCAGTACTTTTCCAAAAGTCAATATTGGCGACCCATTTCCGTACCAACTTCAAGATATAAAAATCCCTGTAGGAATCTATTGAAAGTTATTAGAAACACAATCTAAGAGATTGGTCATTACATACACTTCAGCAATAAAACAGTAACTTCATTTATTGTAAAGTTTTCAGTACTTTTTCAAAAGTCAATATTGACATCCCATTTCAGTACCAAATTCAAGATATAAAAACGCCCGTAGAAATCTATTGGAAGTTATTGAAAATAAAATCGGTAAACTTCGTTACTACAATCGCCAACTTTATTTATTGTAACGTTTGCAGTACTTTTCCAAAAGTCAGTATTGATGACTCATTTCCATACCAACTTCAAAATATAAAAATCCCGATGGCAATCTGTTGAAATTTATTGGAAACAAAATCGGTAATACTGGTTGTTTCAACATCAGTTAATCGCTGTAACCACATACGTTCGATAAATAAGATTCCCTTCGACAATTCCAGTGTGAAGCCAGTGATGCCAACCTTGTACATTGAAAAGACCCCAGAGATTTTGTAGGGAATGAAATCCATGAGAATTTTTGTGTCTTTTTCCGACACAATAACGCTTTTTTGAATTGTTTGCTTCCCGCATCGTCCAATTCTTTTGAAATTTCCTTGAAAGGAAAGCCAGCAGTGCCAACTTCAAGATTATAGAATCCCCTAAAAATGAGCTCTATTTTGTTTAAATTGGTAAAGCTGCTCTTTTCGTCAACTTTAAGAATTGTTAATACCTGTCCAATTACTGTTCAACATTATTGTAATCGCTGTAATCACATACGTTCGATAAATAAGATTCCCTTCGACAATTCCAGTAGGAAGCCAGTGATGCCAACCTTGTAAATTGAGAAAGCCCTAGAGATTTGCAAGAAATGAAATCTATTAAAAAAAATTGTTTTTCTTGTCACAATAATGTTTTTTTTGAATAGTTTGCTTCCCGCATGTTCAATACTTTCAACATTTCACTCGAGGTGAAAGCCATTAGTGCCAACTTTGAGAGTGTAAAATACCCTAGACGTGTGAGCTATATTTTGTTGAAATTGATTAAGCTGATTTTTTCGGCAACTCTAAGAATTGTTATCACCTGTTTAAAAACTGTTCAATATTATTAGTGTAATCGGTGTAGTGACATATACATCAGATAAATAAGATTTCCCTTGAAAATTATAGTAAAAATCCAGTGATGCCAACCTTGTCCATTGAAAAACCCCCAGAGATGTGCAAGGAATGAAATCCACAATAGCTGTTTAGTCTTTTTCATCGCAATGATGCTTTCCTGGATGATCTGCTTCCCGTATGGCTTCTTGACTTTTCTCTCGAGGTGAGAGCCAGTAGTGCCAACTTTGAGAGTGTAAAATCCTCTAAAATTACATACCTACTTCAATTTGAGAGAACGCTATTGGATTCCACTCAAAGCTTGGAGAAAAGTCAACGTGAACCCCAGTGAGATTGAAAATGCGATCAAGCAACGAACCTTTCAATGCAAAAAATAAATTGAACTGAATAGAATAATACTGTACTGTTCCCCCCTTCTGGACCCCTGGCTGTGATTGTCGTCACCCCCCCTCCCTTACCTTGGACCTCTTACTTACGTTTTGCTTACGTTGTTCGATTCACGCAGGCTCTATACTCGCGACGAGAACGGAACTTTGGGGATGAGGATTGTATTGAAAGTTGAACAAAAACACGAATTGACAGCAAACAAAATGAATTTTTATTGAAATCATCAGCAAAATGTGAAGGAAATTAGTTTCTTTTCATAAAACACCTCACAGGAAAATGAAACTGACAGAGTAACACAAAAGAATATGAGAGGGGAAAATCATGAGTAAAACGTCAAACACAAACACAAGAAAAAGCATTCCAAATTATGTGAAACAAATGAAACAATAACAACAACAACAACAACAACAACAAATAGATAATAAAATAAACAGAAAAGGACAAATAAAACACAACAAGAAATCATGAAACATGTCAAACTGTCAGTGTCAAAAGCAAAAGAAAAATGAAAAAGTAAAACAGTGACGTATTCGCTAACAGGCACACATGAGAAGAACACGCCAAAGAAACTCCTGTGTATTGCCTGATTGTGCGCTGAAATATGTTACAAAAATATCTCAATAAAATATGTGAGAATGAATCATCAGGCCAGTGCAAATCGGTACCCAATCCTTCGCAGATTCGCTCATTCACAAACACTTCAATTCTCTCAAAAGCAAAGCACACACTTCTCTCACAAGCCTCTCCAAAGCAAAAGCATCATCTCTCAAAACCGAAGAGTATTTAGTAAACACATGCGAATAAATCAAGGCTCTGGGTTCCCACAGAGTGTTTGGCGTGTAAAGGCCAGAGGACACTGAAAGAAAACCTACCCCACATAGCTGACATAGGTCCTCCTACGCAGTTGCAACCATCAATTACTTTAACCTGAAACTGCTTCTCCCCAGTTCACCCGACCCTCCTGAATCCCGTCTTCACAGGAAACGGACAAATTCCTGAATCCCGTCTTCACAGGAAACGGTCAAATCCCAAAACAACCCCCAAAACAATCACACACAAACAAGACCCGCAAGCACACTGGGGCGTAGAAAATTATAAAATGTTAACGGGCTGGCTCACACCAAGATTCGACAAGGCCCTTACAGACATCGCTTGCGGCTTGCATGATTTAGAGTACCAATCAACACTGTCAAGACAACGTAGGTGCAAAAATGAATAAAGGGTGCATGAGACAATTTTGTAACATAATAACAAACAGAATTAGTCAAGAAAATACTAACATAAAATTCAATAAGTTTACAAAATTCGTGAGACAATAAAGTGACATCAAAATGAGAACGTAAAACAGACTCATACAAAAAATCAGCCTAAGCCCTGACCTGTAATATAAAAACAATCCCCGTATACGCACTAAGCTCGAAGCTGAAACAAAGAAATCTCAACGCGTTATTTTTAGATTCTAAAATTCTCGCGCTCGAGGTGTTGATGTGGTGTGGTTCCTCGAAGAAAGAAATGCAATCCAAACACGAGTATGACATCATCTATGAAAAAATGCGTAGGTAGCGTCAACAGGGCCGTTGGACATCCCCGAAAATTAGCGAAATACACGAGACACGTAGGAAGTCTCCATCCTTGCTTCAAACTGGGCTGTAAAAATCGCGAAAACTCCTTTCGATCCTCATCTTGTCCCGGAAACAAATAAAATTGACGCCCGAACAGGAAGATGCGATTTTGGAAACAAAAATTGAATTACCCAAAAATTAGGCAGTCACACCAAAAGCGATTTAGAGTATGATTTTAGAAAATAATGAAAAACGACCCACCTGTAGTAAATTACAGCACACGTCGCCAGGAACGTCTGGTCAGGAAGAACGCACAAAATCAAGTCCCCCTTTCGACCTGAATTCCCGTCGCGTTTTAAATTTAGTTCCTAATATAGAAATCATTTTCTTGCGTCGAAGTATTAGAATGCATATTTGTAAGTTTTTTAAAAAGTCGCTGAAAATGCGTTCCATCACAATACATCACCAGTTTTCACTTTAAATCAATGTAAAATAGGATTGAGACTAACTTTCATCAATCTGTGGGCGAAACTTGATGAAATTAAGAGCAAAAATGATGAAAATGTAGAATAAGATACTTCAACGAAGCACAAAATTAATGAATATTTCCGTTTCAGATCTGCGCATTACTCCTGCTGATATCATGCACAATCACGCTGTCGGCTTCGGAATACACCCGGTTCAAGCGCAGAGGAATGCCGGGTCCTCCACGTCCGCCGCCCTACCCCCAGTACGTGAAGAAGTGGCAGCAGCCGCATCCGCACCACAGGAACCCCCCGCCGAGGCCCAGCCAAAAACGCCACATCCCGGTCCACATGCCGACCGCCCATAAGATCCCCCTGGGCATTCCGCTGCAGCAAAAACACCAGAAACAGCCGCCCAGACCGATATCCCAACCGGTGCGGGCGTTCTGGAAGAACACGCAGACGACGTTCAAGACGCCGATTCCCGACAAACCGATCTACCACCACGTGCCGCAGGGCCCGGAAAAGGCCCACTTCCTGAGCTCGCCGAGCATATCCAACGAATACGACTTCCACATCCAGACCAACAGCATACCGACGCACAACAACCCGATCAAACAGGTCGGCGAAAAAGGACCGATCCATACGATTCCGGCGCCGAACCTGAGCCTGGCCGACAAGCCGATCATGGTCGACGAAGTCAAGCACCAGCAGCCGCATGCTTACGTGCAAATCCAGAAATCGCACCAGTATCACGTCACCGAATCGCCGGATTACAAGCACAAGGCTTCCTATCACGTCCAGAACTCACCGCCGGTGTTCAAACCGCAGGAGGTCGTCGCCGCGGATTTCTACCAGCTGCTGAACGCGTATCAACAGCCCCAAGCCGTCGAGACGTACAACATACCGACGCTTCAGGAACAGTACTTGCAAGTACCGCAGCAAACCACCGCTCAGCTCTTCCAGCCCGATCAAAACTACATCCAACAAGTCCAGAATTTGGCTTCGGATAAATCCAGCATCAACCCCGAGATGCACTCGTTCAACTACAACGAGCAAGAAAACCGGCAGTCGTCTCTGGTCACTTCCGCGTACAACGTCGAACCGGCCGCCGAAGCTTCCGAAACTGTACACTCGACCATCGCCAGGAACCCTCTGGAGTCGCTGGCCCAGTCGCAGTACATCCAGAACTATTTCGACACGCGAGAAGAACAAGGTCCGAACAAGGTCGATCCGGTTGACGCCAGGCCGAGCCAAGAACCGGAAAAAGAGGAACAAGAACAAGAACGTGAGGAAGCGAACGAGGAACAGACCGGTTTCTACAGCACGTTGCCGAACAAGCAGGCCGCCGATGCGCTGGCGTCGCTTCAGGCTGCCGGAAAGGTCAACAGCAATCTCGCCAAGATACCGCCGGTCAAGGTGGAGGAGAGTCCGATGAAGATCTACGTTCCGGATGACGGCGGCGAGAAGCAGTACGACGATGCGGCGGGCGAGCAGGAGTACGAGGACTACGGCCCGGACGACATGGTCTCCGGGGAGAATCCGGCGCAGCAGCAGGATTTCGGTAGCAGGATATTGCCAAAGAGGAGTTGAAGATTGAAACGTTAACTGAACCGATTCTATTTATTGTTGAATTTTAAATTATTTTTGTCGAGTAGTAGGTTTATTTATTCTCGTCTGTGTTCGTCGTTGTTGTTATTGTTGTTGTTGTTGTTGCTATAAATAATAAACACCGTTGTTTTCATTTGGTTCGCTTTCTTTCTGGATCTGTGATCAATGATCGAGAATATGCTGGATGCGGATTAAGATTGTTGAGTATAGGCTGTCTGATTCGTACATGATTCTAGTGGGCTGCGATTCAGGCCGCAGCCGATGGCGACCAGAAGCACAGCTCACTCGAATCATGTAGAAATCAGACTTTGTTGAATTTGTACTTGAAACGCACTCCTCTTCTAGTCTCGTCTGACTCCTCTTGCTTGCTGGAACTTTGAGGTCTTCAATTTTGTATGATGTGCGAGACACCTGTTTTCGAATTTTATATGGTCCATCTCACGTTGGATTAAACTAGCTGGTAATGCCCTTTGCGGCACTGCCGTGGGTCTTCTGGTTTACCCATATCCATACCATCATCGGGTGACCCACCCTGAAGTCGAGTCCGTCTCGTCGATGTCGCATAGACCGTGTGACGGCCTTGAAGGTTCCATGAAGATTGAAGAATGGTCATCTTCCACAAGAATGACTAATCACGGTTTAAGATCTTCATTCTCTGCTCCCACCATATTGACGTAGGTACATACCAACTGTGCGTCACAAAGTTCGTTCTGAGCCGTAGTGAGAAGTTATGGTAGCATCGTGATATTCCTTCATGATTCATTATCGGATCACGCTCGTGGGAAGAAACAACTATTTAGTTGAACCTCGTTCACTTCATTTTCCGCGTATCTATGTAGAATGCCGTTAACCATCAAATAATTCCGATCTGATCTTGACAAAACTTCTTTGGTTCTTCTTAAAAGAATCGTTGATCTTCTGAGGTTCAGGATCCTCCCAGTTGTTTGAAACAAATCTCCGACGAAGACCTAGTGGCGACATCGATTGTCATGTGACTCATGAGGCATGCTTCACATACAGTAATGATTTCGTTCTTACACGGAGGACGGGACAGTGCATCAGCGACGACATTCTACCTTCCACGAGTATATACCACTTCATGTCATGCCTGGATCCGAAATGTTTATCGAGCAAATCGGATAGTGTTTCTGAATGTTCAATGAGCCTCTAATTAAACAGCCTGCAAAATTGATGTTGTGTTCTTTTCTATCTTGAAGTATTTTCGAAACGACACTGAATTTTCTTGGCATCGCTCTAGGGGTTTTCTCTTTGGAAACTCAACCTTATGCGCCCATAGACTCTTTGTCGTGTAAAAGGGTTAAATATTTTATTATGTGGGGGAAACTAACGCGTGATCAAGATTTTGCCCAGATTTGATTCGCATAAATACTGCTAGTGCTTGTCTTAAGCTAATAAAGTCTACAAAATCATGCTCTGTAGGAAGCTAAATCTCTTCGAAAGGGTTACTGAGGTTTTCACCCTTTTTCTGGTGTCTTGAAAGTACGTAGTTGAAACAAGGGGCCGCATTTGAAAGCTCGAAGCAACTACGGGGAGTTGAAATCGGCCTAACGCTTACCATGGCTGTTCGAAATGGCAAAACTGAACCTACTATCATTTTATAAAACAAAACAATTACTTTTAACTCATCAAACAATTAGCCTTCGATTACAAATGGAAATCAGACTTGCCTTAATATCTCCTTTCCTCGTAACCGATACACTACAATTAATCACAGTGTTTTAAGCAGTTTTCTCAATTTATTCTTCTTGAAAAATATTAGTTTTCTTCCCCCGCACATCTGTCGTTCTTGACTGCCACCTCGCGAATCTCTTCTCCCCCTCCCCCCCCCTCCCCCCCGTTTCTATTCTTGGACCCTTCCTATTACCACCACCGTCTCACGTCTCAGGCCCCTGGCCTACAAACATCGATGCCGGCAAAAATCGATATCTTCGCATTCCTTATCCCATTTTTTTTCTCTCCGATATCGCCCGTAATGCTGATTTTTCCCCTTAAATATTTAATTCCCTTTTTCTCATAATTTTAAGCTACACCTTAGTCTTATTACAGTATGTACTGATATATTTTATTCTATTTGCATTCTATATTTTATTTCTCATGTATACCTAGATACTCTGACGAAGAGAGCAGTGGCGTATCTGGGGTAAATTGCGCCCAGGGCAAAACATGAAAATTGTGCCCCTGAATTAGGCTTTTTTTCAGAATCCAGGCGGGCCAACGACAAATTCGGCCCTCCTATTAGGCTTTATCTGGATCAGATGAAAAAGTCGAAAGTTGATCGTCTGTTTGGATGTGTTGGTTTTGGTTTGTTCCCTCTTTCTCTTTCCCATTTCGCTTGTCAATTATTGCTCACACGAATTATGCCCAGCCTCGTGCCCAACAGTTCAAATATCTACATTATTTCATTTTCTCATTTTTCATATTTTCATTTTTTCCTCTCATCTGCGCCCTGAAGATCAAAGTGCGCCCATGGCACGTGCCCCACTTGCCCCCCCGTAGATACGCCTCTGGAAGAGAGACAAGAGGCCCTCGAAACCGGTCAGGTGAAATAAATGGACAGGGAGCTGATGCCTCAAAACTTACGTCATAAGGTACATGATTTCAACCTTGTAGGTCTAATGTGCATTGGTAAGGTTGTGAGAAATTTCTTTGTCTTACGTGTCAGACCGGGGCCTTTAGGCTGGTATAGGCTTGTCAATTTTCGAAAAATTTCAAAATCTTACGTCATAACCATAAGGTACATGAATGAAATCAACGGGCTTTTATGTGGGAACATCCCCTCAATCAAAAATCGGGTCATGAGACAAAATTTTTGGGGGCTCTCGGTCCATAAGACAAGTTTGAAATTTTCAAAAAGGGCCCAAATTCACCTCCTCTTGGAGACTTCTCCTATGGCATAATTTTAGGAATGGGAAACGATTCTCACATAATTTTCCACGTAGGCTTCGAATCTGTTCACAAAATTTTATAAAGGTACATCACTTACAGGGTGCAACATCGAAAACTTTTTCTCAAATCGTACTAAATCGTATTTGACCATGGAAATCGATTCCATCTTCCATCGTGATTAAAAATATATATCACACTTAGTGGGCTAGTCAACAAAACGTCTGTGAAAAAATTTAGAAATTTAGGTCTTTTTTTGAAAATTTCAAACTTGTCTTATGGACTGAAAGCCCCCGAAATTTTTGTCTTACGACCAGATTTTCAACTAAGGGGATGCTCCCACACAAAATCCAGTTGGTTTCATCCATGTACTTTATGACGTAAATTTTCGTCAATTTTTTTGAAAATTGACAAGCTCATACCAGCCTAGAGCCCCCGGTCTGACATGTAAGACGAAGCAATTTTTAACAACTTTATCAACGCACATTAGATCTACAGGGTTGAAATCATGTACCTTATGACGTAAGTTTTGAGGCACCAGCTCCCTGTCTAAGATATTCTTACAAAAACTGTGGAAAGACAGTTTCGCCCCCTAGAAACTGTTTCTAGGGGGCGAAACTTTCCGAACATTCCAGAACATTCTGAAATTCTGTGGAATGATCTCGAATGTTCTGGGATGTTTTTTAATGTTCCAGACTGTTCCCGAACATTCCAGAACATACCAGAGCATTCTGGAATGCTGTGGGATGTTCTCGTATGTTACACAATGATCTGGAACGTTTCGGGATTTTTTAGAACATTCAAGACTATTCCTGAACATTCCAGAACATACTGGAACATTCTGGAATGTTGTGAAATAATCTCGAATACTCTCGAATGTTTTGGACAAATGTTGACTGTTCCCATATATTCCAGAACATGTCGGAACATTCTGAGATGTTGTGAAATGCTCTCAAATGTTCCACAATGATCTGGAATGTTCCGGGATGTTTTCGAACGTTCCAGACTATTTCCGAACACAGCACTCCAGAATGCTCCGGTATGCTATGGAATGATTTCGAATGTTACACGATAATCTGGAACATTACGGGATGTTTCCGAACGTTCCAGATTATTCCCGAACATTCCAGAACATACCGGAACATCATGAAATGCTGTAGGATGATCTCGAATGTTCCGGGATGTTTTTGAATGTTCCAGACTATTCCCGAACATACCAGAGCATTCTGGAATGCTGTGGAATGATCTCGTATCTTACACAATAATCTGGAACGTTTCGGGATTTGTCCGAACGTTCCAGACTATTCTTGAACATTACAGATTATACCGGAACATTCTGGAATGTTGTGGAATACTCTCGAATACTATCGGATGTTTTGGACAAATGTTCAGACTGTCCTCAAATATCCCAAAACAAATCGGAACGATATGAAATGTTGTGGAATGATCTCGAATGTTCCACAATGATCCGGAATGTTCCGGGATGTTTTCGAACGTTCCAGACTATTCTCAAACATTCCAGAGCATACCGGAGCATTCTGGAGTGCTGTGGAATGATCTCAAATGTTACAAAATAATCTGGAACGTTCTTGATTGTTTCCGAGCGTTCCAGACCATTCCCAAACATTCCAGAACATACCGGGACATTCTAAAATGTTCTGGAATAATCTCGAATACTCTCGAACGTCTGGACTGATGTTCCGACTATTCCCGAATATTCCAGAATATATCGGAACATCCAGAAATGTTGCGGAATGATCTCGAATACGCTCGAATGTTCTGTACTGTTCTAGAAATTTCTAGAAGGCGAAACTTCCAGCCCTTGTGTCTTCAAAAACACGCTCTTCAGGTGAAACCGGGAACCTTTTTATTAATTTTTATTCTAATATTGACTATTGTCGATAGGTAGATTACTTTTCGTTACATAGACAGGAACAGACAAGAAGGTATGTAGGTATACAACCAATTTGACACCACTCTATTTTAGTAGATTTCATACTTACCGGCTTCGTTTACAACTGCACCAACAGATGGCGCTCGTGCATATACTCCTGTTCATGAAATGACCCCCCTTATGGATCGAAAACATAGACCTATCCACGTCAAAAAATTACGAACCCCTATTCATTCACCTTATGTAGTCTTCTCGTTTTGTAATGGTTTTCATTTCACTCATTTTTTGTAGTTTTTTTTTTGTGAATTAGTTGACAAAAATCTTTTGATTCGTTACTTCCACCCACCTTTTATCATTCCAAGAAGACCAGTAACGTCATGAATTTTCTATAATTCATTCGAATAAAAGCTACAAACCAAGCGAATTTTTGTTTCCTGATTCACAAAAAATTTGTGAATGCTACACACCCCCTTTCTTCGGAAAAAAATAGGACTGTGAAAAATTGAGAATGGTACGAGAATTGACGCAGGCGTACTTGATTTGTGGAGGATACTAAATTGCTGATGAACTTACGAAAATATGTATGGAGACACAATAGTCTTGGAGGTTTAGTGCAGTAGTGCCATGATTAAACTACACCCCTCGACGGAATAATGGTAATATCCTCAGGGTGAAGTCACTCAGCGATAAAAATACTGGGCCTAAAGCAGCAAAGCTGCTGTGATAAATTTCGGTTTGTATCAGTGAATCGTCTTATGCTTTTCTTTTTCATATTGTCCCAAAGTACGCAAGTGTTCTGTTGGCTGCCTCAAATCAAGCGAATATTTTTGTTCCAGTCGCTAAAATTGAAGTGAATAACTTCGTAAAATAAGGCTAAAATGTCCAAATAATGTTGGTAAAATTGGAAAATGTTCTCAAAATGTAACATTGTACTCTAGAGTTCAAAACTCTCGAATTACTCAAGTACCTATAAGCACCAGATATGTTATGGGAAGTACTTAGGTACTGAAGAAAACTCACTGGTAATTGAAAAAAAGAATCAATAACGGAGGCAAAAATAAAATTTAGATTTATTTACATAATAAACACAAACGCTTTCATTTTTTTTGTCACAACTTCATTACAATAAAAATAATTAATAATAAACAATAATTATTCCGTGTGTCCGCTTGTGACACACTTGAATTCCAAATCGCAATTTTCCAATAATTTCAATAAATTTCTATACCGAGTGAGAGCATGCCGGCTTGAGTAGGTATACAATTTTAATGGAGAGAAGCTTTTCACACGTTTCATTTTCTACGACATTCCCGGAGTTAATTAGCAGAGAGCCTGCCAGACACAATAAGACCTTAGAAATTGTTCACTTAGTATGGTTTAGTTTTGGAATATCTTTTGTCGGCACGGTACAATAAAGCGAAGGTGTGACTTATTTCCTGACGTGATTGGCACAGTGGGGTACTAGTTCAGGATCTTCGCACGTCAGAGTGCTCTCGTCCAAGACCTTTCCTTCGCCGCAGGAAATAAGGCGAGGGAATCCGTTGACGCAGGTGATGAGGCGGCCGCAATCGCCGGGGACGACGAAACGGGGGTAGGGCCAGAACTTGGCGGCGGGGCTGTTGGACGGCACCTTGGTCGGGCACTTGAAGCCCACCACGGCTGAAACATCCGCATAAATAAAAAATCTAAACCAGTTCTCCCATTTCAACCTGAAAAACTTATTTTTCGATAATTTAGTATCGTTCCAGAGCATTTTCGCGTGAGCTGTGTAGCCGGAAACTTTTGAAGGTATGTACTGATGAGTTTCTATTAGACGAAACGCATTGTCTTTTGAAGCAGCAGACGTTCTGCTTCGCTAACATGTATTGAAGGAGATGGGTTTCATTAAGCTCACTTGAGGAATGGTTGAACATATTACCGACCAAGCATTTCGCCTCAATGCGTAGGTCGTCAAGAAAAAATCAAATCAGTGCAGTTTTAAGTTATAATAATTCGAATGATACGACAGAATCTATGTAGGTAGTATAAATAGTCAGAAAATTGAGCATACTCAAATTAAAAATGTTCATGCGGGTGGTTGTTCCTGGATAACTAAGGTAGCAATTGAAAACAAACAAATCAAATTCAAAATAGATAGCGGAGCTTCAGTGAATCTAATGCCTATAAATATGTACAAGAACGTCTTGAAATTGCCAATGAATGCATTGCAAACTCTTGAATTAAAACCAACTTCACACACAGAAAATCAAATCACTGTAGTTGGAACATGTGAATCAATTTCTTCAATTTGAAATGAGAAAAATCTAATTCAATTTTATGTAGTTGTAAGCAATTTAGAACCTCTTTCCGGTTTACCAACGTGCATAAAGCTGAAACTCATCCAAAATAGAGATACGTCGTGTATCAATGGAAATGAAGTTCAGGTGCCTAATATTCGACATACAAAAGATACTGTCATGGAAAAATATGGAGATTGTTTTCGAGAATAGGAGAAATAAATCCACCCTATCACATTAATTTAATTCCGAACGCACAACCGGTGATCACCCCAATAAGAAAAGTACCATTTGCTTTACTTGACCCTCTCGAAAAGGCGCTAAATAATTTGGAAAAAAGTAAATTAATAGAAAAAGCTAAAGGACCGAGTGATTGGATAAATCCATTGGCACCTGTCAAAAAGCCCGACAATCATTGAGAATCCGCCTTGGTCCGTTTCATCTAAACAAATCAATTATAAGACAATTTTGAAGAAATAACAAGTCGTATGTCCGGAGCTAAAATTTTTAGTGAATTAGATGCAAATAAAGCGTTTCATCAAATACAGCTTGATGAAGAAAGTCCAAATCTCTGCACATTCGGTACACCCTTCGGAAGGTACAAGTACAAAAGGTTACCCTATGGTATTACTTGTTCGCCCGAAATATTTAATGAAAGGTTCAAAAGCATTCACATTGCAATAATGTAGGAGTGTACATCGATGACATTATTATTTGGGCAGAAGATCAAAAAGAACATGACGAAATTCTTGAGAAAGTATTGAATTCAGCCAGAAAGCATGGGGTCAAATTCAATCTAGCAAAATGCCAAATTGCGGTTAATGAAATTAAATTTATGGGACACACTGAAAATGGGAAAGAAATAGAAATTGATACAAATCGAGTTGGAGCTATAAAAGAAATGTCCACACCAAAGTGTGAAAAAGACGTTAAGCGTTTGATCGGTGTTGTAAATTATGTAAATAAACACATTTCAAACTATTAAATAGAAACACAGGCACTGAGAGATCTTTTATAAAAAGATACACACTTCAGTTGGGAAGAAGCTCTTGAAAAAATTGAGGAAAAATTAACTCAAAGTCTTGTTTTACAGTTTTTTAATCCCAAGAAAAATATCACGGTGTCAGTAGGTGCAAGTCAAGACGGCGTAGGTGCATGCCTACTACAAGAAAACAAACCAGTCTGCCATTCATGCTATTCATCAAAATCATTTACAGAAACACAGAAGTTATATTCCCAGATAGAAAAAGAAATGTTTGCAGTTTTATACGGGTTGCAAAAATTCCACGATTATGTTTTTGGAAGACAAGTCATAGTGGAAAGTGACCATAAACCACTTTTGGCCAATAATAAAAAACCAATCCATAAACGTCCGCCCAGACTACAACGTTTGCTGCTACAATTACAAAAACACCAATGAACGACTTGAAATTACAGAAGAGGCAGCGAACTGATAATTGCAGACGCATTGTCGCAAGCCTATTTGCCTGAAACGGTCCCAAATGACAAAGAAAATATGTCAATAAATAAAAACGAACAAATATGCGTATGCGTAATTGATTCAGGTTAAAATATCACAGATGAATATCTCGAAAAAAATAAAAATTGAAACTGAACAAGATGAAGAATTGAATTTTTTTTTTCAAATTGTTACAAGGGGCTGGCCAAATAACAATAAAGTAAACAAGTAAATTAGAATTCATACGAAGTACAAGAGCGAACTAACCATAAATAACGGTATTATTTTTAAAGGGCAAGCATGCGTCATTCCAAGGTCATTGAGAAAAGGAATCCTGGGTAAAATACATTACAGTAGCCACTTCGGTTATAACAAAAGTGTGAAAATGAGCGAGGACAGTGTATTCTGGCCCACCATCCGAAACGAATTAAGACAATCGATAGAATTGTGTCCGATTTGCCAAAAATACAACCCATCTTAAAGAAATGAACCGTTGCGTACCCATGACGTACCTGCGATCCCTTGGTTCAAAGTAGGTACCGACATTTTCAAACTGTTTGGTAAACAATACCTAATCCTAGTAGACCACTATTCTAAACTCGTAGAAGTGGAGAAACTTACTGGAAACGCAACAAGGAATAAAATTATCAAAATAATGAAAAGCATTTTTGCAAGGTTCGGCGTCCCATACATTCTGGTGAGTGACGGTGGTCCTCAGTATACCGCCATAAATTTCAAGAATTTCAGCTCTGAATGGGGTTTCATACATTTAATCACCTCACCATATCATAGCCAGTCCAACGGCATGGCCGAGCGACAGGTACAAAACGTAAAAAATATTTTCAAGAAAGTCCTAGAAGATAACAAAGACCTAGATATGGCACTGTTACAATGGAGAAACACTCCTATTTTCGAAAACACAGCTCCGAAGTACTAATGTCGAGGCGCACCAGAAATCCTTTGTTGCCTCTTAACGTAAATAAATTTCAGACGCACATGATTAATACAAAGAAATACATGAAACATCTGAAGAAGGAAGAAAATTATGCAACGAAATATTATAATCAAAGAAACGGAATCGGACAATTAAAACCATTGGCAAATAATCAAAAAGTTTGGGTACAGTTGAAACCAAATTCAAACTGGCAGCCAGGAATAATCATCAGCAGGCTAGGTGATCGTAGATATAAAATAGAAGTAGAAAGAAAAGGAAATTATGTACGAAACAGGAAATATCTCAGACTTAGAGAATCAAGTTTATCCAATAAAAACAATTGTAAAATTCATTACCCTCCTAAACATGTTAGATTTGTTGACTTAAATACAACTGAAAATGATCAAAACTCAGCAACTTTAAATCCCATTGATAATTTAATAAATTCACATAACAATAGCAGAAAGTCTCTATTGCAGGGTTTCCTATAAAAGGAAACCCTTCGTTGTAATGAGCAGTTAAAATAAACATCTCATAGTATACACATGTGTCTTAACCTGCACCGCTTCACCTAAAATACTACATAACAGCATCCATTTTTCAAGTCCTGATTGAGTTCAAGTTGTTCCAAAAGCTTAAACAGCCATACCCCGCTTTTATAGGATACACTGATGAGCTTCTATAAGACGAAACGCGGAGCAGTTAGCATATTTCCAGGGGTTATAAAGGCTTCATTAGGCTCACTTGAGGCATCTTAGAACACCAGACCGACCGAGCAACAGCCGTCGAAATCCAACAGACACATGCTTCGACCTGCTTGGATCTCATCAGTGCTGTAGCAATGCAGGCGGAAGGCCTTTGCCTTTTGCATGCAGGCATCCACTTTTTCCTTCTCAATTGAGTTGGAGCTGTTATGCTGATTGTAAAACTGTACAAGACACGACATGTGGATAGGTACAAGTGAATTTAATTACAATATTATTTTTATTTGAAGAAAGCGAACATATGCAAAAAACGGAGAAAGTAATGACATTTACTCAGTTTTTAAAGTCTATTTTATGCATTCATGTATGTTAATTTCACTTTTTTATCCGTGTGTGTTCAAGCAAAAGGTTAAAAATATTAAAAAATCTCGGATTACCCGCGTTTTTGAAGCTGAGTAGTATCAACAATGGAAGTAGCTTGCTTGAAGCAAGAAAATCGCCAGAGGTCAAGTAAGATGATAAACGAATGATAGTTGGGAAAGATAGAGAAAGATGAAAAAATACGTACCTTCAGGATTGCAGATTTCAACGAGGAGGTCGGGCCAGTTGCAGCCGTGGATCCTGTCGTCGTAGACCAAGCCGGGTTCGCAATGGTTCGGGATTGGTTCGCCGTGGGCGCACTTGATGTAATTGGTGGAGCACTCGCTGCTTTCCGGATAGATTCCGAACTGGTACTCGCATCCGGGGGAGCTTATCGGAGTCACTGAAAAAAAAACAGTGTTGACAGATCTTCGGTGCATTTTCTTCGAGCTTTCACATAGTCTCAGTTTGACACTGTGTTCAAATTTTTGGCGCGCTAGAGACGAGGTTCCCATTGGCTCTCAATGACAGCGCTGTCAACAGGCGCTCTTCCTAGCGCGCTGAATTCGTGCCTATTCGTGCGCTGCGTTGAATAATTCCATAGAAACTCTTCATTAAGAGAACCTTCAACTATTTCAAATGTCGTAAAAAGCTAAGGCAGAGCTTCTTTTTCAATCCCCAGAGAAGTATTTAAAATATGAAGGACATTATTTATAGATAGTTATCTAAGTACTTGATACTTCAATACAGTTTGGAAATTATGCGTAATCTCAGCAAGAAAATTGGAAAAACGTACAGTCAGCTTTCCTGTGTCCGCAGTCCACGGCCCAGTGGTAGTTGCAGTGGTGGTGGGCATTGCCCTTGCCGTCGAAGAGCAGTCCGTTTTCGCACTGTTCCACGGTCAGAGTGCCGTTGGTGCACAGGAAGAACAGGTTGCACGATTCCGGATGGGCGTAGGCCTGAACTCCGTGCTGTTCCGGACAGCTCGGGGCATCCTGTACCAAAACTCCTCCATATGCTGAAAATCGAACGGGTATTTCAGGATTTCATGTTGACCCATAGCCGTTCACCTTTCACTCAAATTGTACCTGTCGCTCTATTGTAACGTATCCGTTTTATTTTCGACCCTGATCACAATACTGGTTGACATTTCAAATATTCGCTTTATATACATTTTTGTACTCATTCCAGATCGCCCTGTACGAGTTTCTTCGATTTTCAATTGAATCATCATCGAGAAGAAAACAAAACAGAAAAAACAAAGAAAGACTTCTGTTTAGTATTCCAATAACCACTTTCACATCTACATTAATGAGTACACAACATAACAAAACACTGAAAAATGCTCATACATTAGAATTCTATAGACGACGTCTATAGAAAGACGATAATTGGATTTTTATTTATGTGAAGTAAAGAAGAAAACTCACCGAACGCAATGGAGATTACGGAAACTGCTGCGAACAGAAACGTTCTCATGTTGCCTTATCCTTGATAACTGACTGGTAAATTCGTACGACACCGGACTTTCTACAAGCATACAAAACGCGGTTTAATATGGTCTCCAGCTTCACGAAAACCATTCACCATCCCATCTGGTAAAACACTGACAATAATGCTCATTGGTGAAGAGTTCATGAATCGAAACTCACTTTTCAAGAATGGGCTCTGTCTTCGATTTCTTCAAATAAAATAAAGTAATCGGTAGGTACTTACCTACATAAAATGACCACACACGGCTGGTATTGTACGCTTGGTGTGAGCAGCAATATGATTTATAACCGTTCACAATATAGTTTGAATATTGTGTAATGTTTCTAGAGCAATCAGAGCAGTGAAAGTCAAATATGTGAGCTATTATTTTTGGCTTAATTTTCTTTGTCTAAGCGTTCAAGTTTTGCGTGAAGAAACAACTAGCTTCAACTAGCAAAAAATTTTGTACCTAGCCCACATCTACCTCTACTCTTTTCAAAGAACAACAATCAGTTTGATATTTAATTAAAAATATGTAGACATAACCGACTGAATATTCATCGGTATGTACAAAAGTAGCTTAATTTTGGGAATAACTTGACGGTAGCAAAAGAGTTACCTCGCCTTGAAGTATTTACATGTACGCAAGAATCAGAGCAGAATTTCCTGAACAAATGAAGTAAATAAAATGAATAAAGAGGTAGAACATTAATAAAGTTCACCTATACCCAATAGTTGAGGCAAATTTCCTATCAATCCACGCGTACCTACTTAAGTAGGTTTACATACCTGAACAATTTCCTGCAATAAGACGGTTATTACGGAATGAGGTGTTGTGCAGCGGAATTATTATACATAGTAAGTCATAATCGACGTGGGTAATTAACATGAACCGGTTTATTAACCACATTAAGTATTATTTAACTTTATTGAAGTGGGAATTTGAATTTTTATTGCAGTGGTTATGCAACCAAAAATACACCGCCGTACTGCTGGCTTGCATAATATGTAATGTGCCTAGCTTCTTCTTTTGTGCTTCTTTCTCTTCGCTTCAAATGCTCACCGCGGGTTCCACAAAAAATATGATCAGCGATCAAGGCTGATTGCAGATTAACTGAACTTTTTTCTGCTGAACGCTAGGTGATAACTCACAAAAAATGCCTGAAATCTGTACTAGACTCATCATCTTTCCATTGTTGAGGGATAAACCAGCATTTCCATTGATCAGTCAGCTACAAATCGACAAACAAAAATCGCAAATCAACTAATCTCGTACTATCTGTTTTGTGGAACCCACGGTTAGTGCGTTGAATCACCTTATCGTCAGTTCCACAAAAAAAGATGATCAGCGATCAAGGCTAATTGCAGACTAACGGAATTTTTTTTTGCTAAATGCTGGACAATGGATCACAAAAAGTGCCTGAAATCTGGTACCTACTAGACCTATCATCTGTTCATTATTTAGGGATAAACTAGCATTTCCATTGATCAGTTCACTACAAATTGACAAAGAAAAATCGCGAATCAACTGATCTCGTATTATCTTTTTTTATGGAACCCGCACGGTTAGTTGATGAAGCCTAACTTTTTTCCTTTAAAAGTTGGACAGTGTTTTTTGCTGAACTGGAATTCAGAGAATATCATGTCACGTATTTCGCGTACGGGTTCGAATATGATTGAGACGATCGTTTTCAAACACAAACTGTTCATCACTGCGTACTACAATGAACACACGCCATTAAAAATGGACAGATGTGTCCTGATCGAGCGTTGGAGTCTCTCCATTCAGTTTCACGTACACGCACACTCCAGAATGCACAAGAACACTTCGCACTTGTACACTGCGATCTAATGGATGAAAGAATCCAGAAAGATCGCGTGTTCACCAGTATGCACAGAATCGCCGCTCGTAACAATATTAATAGGACCTTATTACAAATTCTGTGTGAAATTCAAAAGAACTTCATTAAAAACAGGAACTGAAACTACAAAAAAATTTAAAAAAATTTAAGCACAACTGAACAACAATGCAATACAAATAAATCAGTCATTTACAGGACTGATCATAGAAGGCTTCTCACGTCGTTGTGGCAAGGGGACTATAGCCCTGGGGTTAACAACAAAACTGCTACTCATCAGTACCGTAGTGGGGCATAGTGGTCACTACTATGGCCACTATGTCCCAGACGACAACGAGGTCAAAATGGGCAAATCTAACCTACATCTTATCAATTTGAGAAAGAACTGTCATTGTATAGCCGCACTCTCTAAAGCATGCACTTTTACCCAGTTGAACAATATTCAAGGAATCGCAGCAAGTTATGAAAATAACACGATTTCTGTCACTGCTTATAATAACATCACGGTACCCCTGAGCCAATTTTTGATAATCTACCCCGCAGAGGCTGCCCGGCAACAAACCGCCATCAATGTCAAAGCTGTACTGTAGTCACATGACAAACGAAGCTCATATAATTATGTTGCAGTGTCACTCCACTACTTACCGAAAAAACGGCGATGACTACTTTGCCCCGGGTGACCGCCATGCTCCGGTCTCCCCTACATTATGTTATCAAAGCCATTATCGAGAACATTATAGTTCGCCTCAATTTTTTTTTTGGGGGGGAAAGACAGGATTAGCCTAGAGTCACGACAGAAAAAAAAACTACGTCCTTTTAAGAGCTTCCCTGAGATCATCTGGAGCTCCACTGGTTTCCTCCAAAAGAGCTCCCAATGATGACTGTATTTTACATACTTCAGTACTCGGTTCAGTACTGGAGTGTCGAGCTCTGGCTACTGTGAGTTCAAGCGAAAGTTTGTTGGCTGACAAAGACATGGATATACAAATCTGCGTCGAACTCTCAATTCATTTACTTATACGCCTGGATGGATGGACAACCCAATATACTTCAATTAGTTAAACTTCTCTGAATTGAAACAGTTTTTCCGCTTTTGGAACCGCCTGGGCCTGGTATCCGCCTTATCTCTAGTATCAGAAGACCATCGAGAAGAATCTACAAAAAAGGTGCTCGCCGACAAACCGAAAAGGCTTGAAATAATCATTATTTCCCACAAATAAATATCAAACAACTAAGCTAAACAAAGCCCTATTTTTACTATTATTCCACGTATTATTCTCTTGAGTTCAAGTTCGTACCCCTTGCACTGAAACAACAGTTCATTGTGCCCCTTGGATGCCCACTTTATAAGCCCCGTTGCTCCAACCAGAGCCCTAACAATTCGCTGAACGCTATAACAAAATTTTGAGTTTCGCGGGATTGAACCATACCTCCATCTCTAGTACCTAATTGAAAATAGTACACTAACTAGTTGAAATTTTGTCTATTGCAAGAAACATCCGCTCTGCAAGGACTCAGGAATTAGGTCATTACACAAGTTGGTTTTTAATCAACACGTTGACAGAAAAAATCGACAACGCTTACGGGAATTTTCTGAATCAAAACAACAAAAACAACCTCAACAAAATTCAGAAGAGTTCGTGGTCAAATCCATTTCAGTTGACGACGATGTTTCTTTAAATGACTTGATTATGATCGTAAACATTTTTATTCAGTAGATCACTAAGTGGTCTGGCAATAATAGAATAATTTGGCACGAATTTCGAAAGTGTCCCATAATTCCCAAGAAACAGTAAACTTGCAGTTGTTCTTTTGATGTCACAAACAAAGTGTACTTTCGACTGGACGATTTGATAGGTACGTGGAAGAAATCATGCTTCAAATCCAGAGTGGTGAACTATTTAGTTTTCCGTCAATTCATCTAACTGGTCCTCAACCACTGGGAGTGGATATCGATCTTTGACTAGCTTCTTGTTTAACTTCACGTGACCATTGCAAATTTTTTTTCACCTAATGCAGCAAAAATCATTCAAGAAAACTCTATGCTCAATAAAAAAATTATAAAAAAAACACCTAAATAAGTTTACTATGTATTTCAAGTCTCTGATTCATGACAAAATTAGAAATTATCACTAATTACGAAGGTTTCCTTAAATCGAATTGTAATTATTCATCATTGTATAACACACAAACTGTTATAAACACACATGCCTATTCGTAATAATAATAGTAATAAATAAATAAAAGAAGTACAAGTTCATTTAAAACTACAACCCTACACTTCGTTATTCATTCGTATCTACAACTTGTTCTTCTCTTTGACGCCCTTCTTGTCTTCGTCATCGTAAAATTTCTCACTGCAACAAAAAATCAGAACAATATAAAATCAAAAACAGTAAATCTCGAGGTTAATTTACTCAACTACTGCACTACATTGAGGGCCGGTATTTTTATGCCAGATTTTCTATTCATTAAAAGATTTCATATCCTTTCGGATATCCCTAAACTGGAAGGCAAAAACCATAGAAGCAACTATTTAATTACTGTATCTGTGGTATAGCTTCCAAGCAAAGATATATAGACATGAAAATATTGGCCCTAAATCACAGTTTTGATGCGGAATTCAAATTTAGCGCCACAGGAGGAGGACCCGATTGGCTCTGTTGCTCGTGGGTACCAATGAGAGCCGTTTTTCTGAGCGGCAAATTTGAATTTCTGGAAACGAAAAGCGTAATGGGTCGTACCATCCAGGAACGTTTTCTGGTTCGTCGCAAGTGAACGTCTCTTCGTTGTACACGAATCCGTACGAGCAGGAACCCTTCTGCGGCATGACGCCGTTCCTGCAAATGTAGAACTTCTGGCAGTCTTCTGGATGAGCGTACGTGGGATGAGGCAGCTTCCTGCCGCCAGGACCTTGGAGTTCTTCCACGGGGCACGAGAATCCGTCGTCCAGTACGTCTGAAATTATATTCGATACAGTCCTTATAAAATATAACAAAAATTCAGAAAAAATTGAATTGAATATGAGAAAAACAAGTAGATGATGAAAAATGTGCTGAATGAGTTTTTTGTTGTTCAAATGTGTTCGAACCTCTTCTGGCATTGGTGCAGTCTTTTCGGTGGTTCTCGGAAGGCCAGGCGCAGGTGCTGGCCGTGTCGTCGTAGATCAAACCGGGAGGGCAAGGGTGCTCGTTGGGGACTCCGGCGACGCAATTGACGAACTTGTCGCAAGCCAAGGGATCGAAGTGGCGGTAGTATCCGTTGGCCCTCGGGCATCCTTTGCTGGGCTGAGGCTCTTCTGCAAGGTCGAATTCTTTGTGTTAATCTTACACGAATCATTATTTTCAAATTAGAGGACTCGGCGAGTTCTTATGAAAAATAATTCGTGAGAGTCTCTGAAAATTCTAGTACAGCTTTAGGGCCAAAGATAGGAAAGATAGGGGGCAAGAATCTAAACTTGAAAAACTGTTCCTCAAGTTCTTTCTAGACCCACAAGGATGGAAGCACGAACTGTATTCTTGAGGACTTTTACTATGTTGAACTGAACTATATGCTTTACTGAGCTCAATACAAAAATTTGCCTGGGTTTCATTTGAGCCCGCCATTCACCTTTTTAACGCCTGCAATTCCTGGACTAGGACTACTAATTAGTTTGTGGGACGCTATTCGAGCAATTGCCTGAAGACGAAGGCCGAAGGCCGGTGGTAAAAGTGAAATGCATCCAGTTATGCATTCCTTGTCGCGCGTCCTCAAAGTAAGCGGTTAGTTATTGGGCACATTAACACGGTTATTAAAAAGCAATCGGGAAAGGTCAAACACCAAAAAATCTTCTTGTCCGTCCTTAGAAAGTGATGGGAATCGATTGGTATCATCTTTTACATACAACAGTCTTAGAGTCTTAGTAGTAGCAGCGGCATTTTTGTTGCATAATTCGGGGCAATCTAATGTGGGTCTTGATGTTGCTGGTTGTTGGTTTGAGTATAAGGTAAAATGTCGAATCTTACGTAATTCGGTTCTATCTCCACATTCCACGTTGGCCGGTATGTCGCATTTTTCGTGGTTGGGGTTCTTGTCGTCGAAGACCAGGCCGTCCGGGCAGAGCTTCTCTTCGTACTCGCCCCTGGAGCAGACGTAGTACAGGTCGCACTGGATGGGGTCGGGGAAGAAGCCGGTTTTTTGGGGACACTTGAATTGTTGTGCTAGGGAGCCTGAAATTCGAAAACCAAACTTGATTACAATTACATAAAGAAGAAAACATTGAGCTTCAATCGAGACAAGTCTTAAAAAAGCATTTACCAAAAGAAAAGCATCAATTCTCTCTGAAGACTTGCTCACGCATTGGATAAACATGGCCTTAAGGCCGGTATTAACATCCCAGTTAACTTTCGGATATCCCTAAACTGGGAGGCAAACACCATGGAAACAATAATTGTATCATAGCATATTTAGCTTCAAGACAAACTAACCTTAATTCTGAAGACAAAAATACCGGCCCTTAAATAAATATCAGATATAAACTTCGCTCAAGCTAAGTACTCACATGGAAATTTGTGCTAATTCCTTGCTTATCCACTACAATTAGCTTGAATGAGAAGAGTAAAGCAAGCTTCAGTCCATGCGAGTCTTTCGAAAACACTCGCTTGGACTACAGTGTAACTTTGATTTCTACTGTCCTTGCTTACACTTTCAAAGTGAAACTTGGGCTAATCCTTTGCGTATCCAGCAAAAATTGCATTACTCGAGTGAATAAATCAAGCTTTAGTCGAATCTAGACGTTTGAAAATACTCGCCGAAAGATGAAAAAGCGTTCAGTTTCTACTGAAGTCATGCTTGCACGTAAATATGAAATTTGCACCAAGTAATAAGTAAACTTTGCTTTATTTGAGTGCCTGCACAGAAATGTGTGCTGATTCTCAGCGCATCCACCAAAATTGGCCGAATACAGCAAGAGTAAAGCAAGCTTTAGCCGATGCAAGTCGTTTGAAATCACTCGCTTAGGCAAAAGTGTAACCAAGATTCCTACTGCTTACATTTACAAAGTAAAACTTGAGCTAGTTCCTGGCGCATCCACCAGAGTTTGCATTGAGAAAAGTAAATCAAGCTTTATTCAAATCTAGACGTTTGAGAGTACTCGCCGGAAGACGAAAACACGTTGAATTTCCACTGAAGTCACGCTTGCACGCGTGAATATAAAACTTGCATCAGGTAATGGGGAGTTTGCGTCCACACGTACGTACAACTTAACGTAACTTCCAACGTGAAAATTGGCGAGTTTGTTATCTGCATTTCCTTATCTACAGGAGAGTTTACACGTTCTACGTTGCGTTACGTCGTACGTTCAATGAAATTGCAAACTTCCCAATAAGTGAACTTTGCTTTATTTGAGTGCTTGCACTGAAATGTGTGCTGATTCTTAGCGCATCCACCACTTAGCTTGATACGACAAGAGCAAAGCAGGCTTTAGCCGATGCAAGTCGTTTGAAATCACTTGCTCGGACGAAAGTGTAATCGTAATTCCTACTTCCCTTGCTTACCAGTTGCGGAGTAATACGTGGTCAAGTTCCTGGCGCATCCACCAGAACTTGCATTGAAAAAGAAGTAAATCAAGCTTTAGTCAAATCTAGACGTTTGAAAGTACTCGCCGGAAGACGAAAACGCGTTCAATTTCTACTAAAGTCATGCTTGCATGTGAATTTCAATCTTGCATTGACTACTAAGAATATTTGGCTTCATCTGAGTACTCGCATTGAAATTTGTGCTAATTATTAGCGCATCCACCAAAATTAGCTGGATACGACAAGAGTAAAGCAAGCTTTAGCCGATGCAAGTCGTTTGAGATCACTCGCTCGGGCGAAAGTGTAATCATAATTCCTACTGCCCTTGCTTACAGTTTCAAAGTGATACTTGGGCCAGTTCCTGGTGCATCCACCAAAATTTGCATTGGAAGAAAAGTGAATCAACCTTTAGGCAAATCTAGACATTTGAAAGTACTCGCCGGAAGACGAAAACGCGTTAAATTTATACTGAAGTAATGCTTGCACGTGAACAAACACAAGACTTGCATTGAGTACTAAGTAAATGTGACTTAATCTGAGTTTTCGTGTTGAAGTTTGTGTTAATCAGCGCATCCACCAAAATTAGCTGAATAAGACAAGTGTAAAGCAAGCTTCAGCCGATGCAGGTCGTTCGGAAGCACTCGCTTAGACGGCAGTGAAGCCATAATTTCTACTGCTCTTGCTTACAGTTCCAAAGTAAAACTTGTGCTAGTTTTCGGCACATCCACCAAAATTGGCATAAGCAGAACGAGTAAATGGAGCTCCAGTCGAATCGAGACGTTCAAAAGTACTTGCTGTACCTAATCAAAGACGCGTTCGAATTCCACCAAAGTCGTGCTTGCACGTGAATATAAAACTTGCATAATAAGTAAACTTGGCTTTAGCTGAGCACTTGTATAGTAATATGTGCTGGTTTCTAACGCCTCCACCAAAATTAGCCTAAGCGACAAGAGTAATACAAGCTTCAGCCGATGCGAATGGCCTAAAAACACTTGCTAAGACGATGAATAATTTCTGTTGAGGCTTTGCTTATAGTTCCGTGGAAAATTTGGTTCACTCTCAACTTCTTAGTGCTAAGTAAGAGTAGAGCTTGCTTCACGGTTCATCCTGGCAGGGGAAATTGACAACTTGATTACTTTAAAGCTCGATTCACACTATAGTGCTTTATCAAGTAATAGTTAACTGTTCGTTTATTTTTCGATTGCTCTGATAACTTAGACTGCTGTAAGCTCGATTTACATCACAAAACTCCATGTCAATGTGGTGCTTTGTCAGGGTAAAGCTTGCTTTACGGTTTACCTTTGAAGAAAAAATTACACCTTGTTCAATCTGAAGCTCAATTCACACTGTACCTAGTACTAAGTTGAGCGAAGGATTACTGTTCGTTCATTTCTTGATTCGATAGGTCGAACTGCTGTTAAGCTCGATTTACACTACAAAACTTTGTGTCGATTTGGTGCTCAGTAAGAGTTAAGCTTGCTCCACGGTTCATCTTGGCAAACAAAAACATTGACAAATTGATTAACTTAAAGCTCAGTTCACACTATAGTTCTAAGTTGAGTAAAGGTTTACTGTTCGTTTATTTGTAGATTTAATAGCTCATACTGCTGTTAAGCTTGATTTACACCACAAAACTTCGTGTCGATCTGGTACTAAGTGAGAGTAAAGCTCACATTCCACATTACGGTTTATCTTGGCAGAAAAAAATTGACAATTGATCACTTTGAAGATTGATTTACTGTCCGAGTGTCCGTTTACTTTTACAGCTCGACTCGATTTGATAGCTTCAACTGCGGTGAGGCTTGATTTACACTACAAAACCTCGTGTCGATGTGGTGCTCTGTCAGAGTAATGCTTGCTTCACGGTTCACTTTGGTGAAGAAAATTGACAGCTTGATTACTCAAACGCTAGGCTCACAGTACCTATAGTGGTTCATCAAGCAAAGGTTCACTGTTCACTAAATTACTTAAAATTAAAGCTCGATTCACACTAAAGTGCTTTTCCAAGCGAATAATTACTTATCGTTTATTTCTTGATTGCCTTATCGGCTTAGACTGTTGTGAAGCTTGATTTACAATACAAAACCTCGTATCGATGTAGTGCTATGTCAGGTTAAAGCTCGCTTTACGGTTTACCTTGAAAAAGAAAATTGACAACTTGATTACTTGAAAGCTCGATTCACACTATGGTGCTTTGTCAGGCAAAGGTCACTGTTCGTTCATTTCCCTATTGCCTTGATAGCAATTAGCCACTTTGAAGCTTGATTCACAGTTCACGCTAGAGAGCTTTATCCAGCCAATGTTCACGTTCATATGTCGATTGCTTGTAATAGCTGAAACTGCCGTAAAGCTCGATTCACACCCACAAGACATCGTGTTGATGCGGAGCTTCGACAGAGTAAGGCTTGCCTCATGTGTAATTCCAAGGGAACTTCAACAAGTCGATTGCTCTAAAGCTTGATTTGCCCTGTAGTGCTTTATAAGGCAAATATTTATTTTTGCATGCTTTTCGATTTCCTTTGATAGCTCATAGACTGTGTAAAGCTTGATTTACACTTGCAAACCAGCTTCTAAAATTGGAACCATGAAAAAGCGTCCCCAACAAAACGTCTCCTGGAAATTGCGTTCCTGGAAGAAAACCGTTCCCCACAAAACGTCCTGAAAACATCCTCCACTATACGTCATCTGGAAATTATGTCCCCGGTAAATTATGTCCCTGGGAGAAAATGTCCCCAGGGGAAGACGTCCTGAAGGAATGATGTCCCAGGGAAAATACGCGTCCCTCTTCTGTCTTCATAGTGCGTACCCTGATGAGCTCCTTTGTGTCGTCATGTTACTTCAAGAGCTCCAATGGAGAGGGATCTAGGGAAAAATGACCCCCACAAAACGTCTTCTGGAAAAAGGGTCCTCGGGAAAAAACTCCTGCTGGTAGAACGGGTGCTCTCTAGAGCTGCGAAAGCCACGGGAAAGTGCAAAGGGACTCAGCAGGATTCCAACCACCATTGAAGACACATGGGGACCAACTTCAGCCCTGGACAACACAAGACGGTGAAAAAGGGCATTATGTAATGTAATTCTAGAAGCAATGAAAAAAATTAGCAGAGCTTCAATAGCTATTGAATAAACAAGAGGAGGCGCAAAAGGAACGGTTTTTTTGGGGACGTTTTCTGGGGACTTTTCGTGTCTCCTGATTGGGGCTCGAAATAAGAATACCACATGAAGAGCCCAGGGCGCTAGAGAAGACACAACAAGACACAAGGACCCGCCAGGGAACCAAGCGATATAGCAAAGAGTAAAGAAGTTCATATTGGTTTTGAAAAAAAATCAAAAAAATGGAGGATTCCGTATTGAACTCCAAAGAATACATAAGAAGGCTTACTACAGTTCCGAGAGCCCTAGAATGCACAAGGGGCTGATTGGGATTCAAATAAATTGCAAATGAAGGGGTGAGGGGGCGCATTTGGGCTCCAAAGGACACATCAAGGCATAAGGGGGACCAGAAGCAGGTTACAACAACGGTGGCTCCAAATCACACAAGAATACACAAGGGGGTATGCTACAGTTCGCGAAAGATCGAGAAAATACATGGGAGCTATTCAGGGTTCCAAAAAATTACGTAAGAAGACGCACCAGGGCTAGAGTAAAGGCTACAAGATTTTATGTTGTAGAAAAAGGGGGCCCTCCACCACTTGCTCGGGACTGTTTGGAGTCTTGCAACATCGGTTTTGAGTTCGTCAACAGGATCACACAAGAGCAGAGTGTCGAAGAGGTCATTAGCAAATTCCCGGATATGTTCAGCAGAAAGCTAGGCTGTTAGAAGTACGAGAAAATATCCTTGGAAATGAAGCCCGAAGCCAAGCCGATTTTTGGCAAGCCCATCAGAACAATACCACTTGCTTTCAAGGAGCTGTTGAACAAAGAGCTAGACTGTATGGTTCGGGAAGGTGTATTAAGTTTGATTGAATCGAGCCAATGGGGAACGCCGTTAGTGCCCATTATAAAAACAGATGGTACAGTGAGACTTTGCGGCGATTATAAGACTACAGTGAACAGGTACTTAGTTGAGGTCAGATATCCGCTTCCCAGAGGTAGAAGAGATATTCGTCAAGCTCAACAAAGGTCAACATTACTCCAAAATTGATTTGAATCAGGCTTATAACCAATTTGAACTTGATGAAGAGGTAAGAAAGATCCTCACTTGGAGTACCCATGAAGGACTTTTCACTATGAACAGGATGCCTTTCGGAATTTCTCCTGCAAGTGCAAAGTTTCAAAAATTCATTGAACAATAATTATTCATCGGTATGGACAGCGTGGTCAGTTTCTTGGACGACATTTTGGTCACGGGGAAGACCAAAGAAGAGCACTTGAAGAACTTAGAAGCTGTGCTGGATCGACTGAATGAGGCCGGACTTATAGTAAAAGGGAGAAGTGCAGGTTTTTTCAAGAGAAAGTGGAATACATGGGACACATCATAACGAGACATGGTCTGAGAGAGACTAAGGAATAAGTTATAGCCATATTGCACGGACCCGAACCGACAACCTTGACTCAATTACGAGCATTTTGCGGGATGGTGAATTACTACGCAAAATTTACTCCTAATCTGGCAACATAGTTGAAACCAATCTACAATTTACTGAAGAAGGTTGAAGGATTCAAGTGGACAGAAGAGTGCGGAGCAGCTTTCAATAAAATAAAGGAAGTTTTGGCATCTGATTCCTGTTGAGTACATTTTGATCCAGAATTGCCTTGACAACAGATGCTTTAGCAGATGGAATATCTGCAGTGCTGAGCTATGAAATAGAGGGAGAAGAACGTATGATTGGATGTGTATCCAGAACCTTGATGCCAGCGGAAAAGAATTATTCGGTAGTACATCGAGAAGCACTCGCTGTTCAGGGGTAACCAAATTTCAGCAATACCTATATGGCCACAAGTGGACCCTGAAAACGGACCACTAGCCCCCAGTGACATTACTGGGGAAACACAGAGGAATACCGTCAATGTACACTAATAGATTACAAAGATGGCCAGCATATTTTTGTCCAGGTTTAATTATTCAATAAAGTACATAAAAGGAGTAAATAACCCAGTAGCTGATTGTCTATCACGAGTACCCAGGCCAATAACAACTATTTCCAAGGAGTATACCGATCAAGGCAAGTACATCAATTTTGCAGTAGCATCCAAGGAATGGCCGATAGACAATTAGAACCATTGCCAAAGAAACGAAAGATGATACAAGTTTGGAGAGAATGATTGAGTATACAGGGTGTCCCGTTTTTCAACGCTCACTATTGGTATCTCGGAAACGGTGAGAGATACAGAGTCGGTTCAATTACAAAAAAGTTGCGCAATTTTATGACTATCTCAAATGTCATTTCTGAAATATCCCCAAAAAACTGAAAAATGCCGAATTCGAAAATTTCAAATCATTTCTTTATTATGACAGCTATCAATTTGAAAATTGGTATCTTGACATTTTTCAAGGTCCTTGATCGACTGACGTTGATAATTTTCTCCTTCGCTCACTAGTTTTTGAGATATGACAGTCAACTTCATTTTTTCTTATGGACACCATATCATTTATCCACCCCATAAAACTCATCTTTTCTTCCTCTATACAAAGATATAAAACACTTGTAGCATTTTTGTCAAAATAACCTGCAAAAATTGGAAAAACTGTTTCTGAGGCGAAAAAATCGAGTTACCGCTTCGGTTGCCATGCTGTTGTGGCATATAAACAATGGCATTTGGTTGCTATGGTCTGTTGATTTTTGAAAAAGTTCAGTTACATTCCGTTTTTGTGTATTTGATAATGATAATGAATAACAATAAAACAAATACAGAACTAAGTATAACACAAAATGACATAGCAATAGCAATAAACATTCATAATTTACAATTGTCTGAATTGGAGTCCATTTTGCTCTATGGAGAGTTGTGTGCCTTTCAGCCATATTTTCAACGGCTGCGCTGATATCGTGTGGCTTAATTGACTGGAACGTATCATCAACTCCTTGCTTCCAGCTCTTGGTTGCTTTGTGGGGTGTTCTGTCATGAACCACAAATTCGATCTTTGAGCGTTCCCCGCAAAATGGACCCCATTTCGAGTAATTGTAAATTATAAATGTTTATTGCTATTGCGATGTTATTTTGTGTTATACTTGGTTTTGTATTTGTTTTATCATTATCAATTATCATCATCAAATACAAAAAAACGGAATGTAACTCAACTTTTCCCAATATCAACAGACCATGGCAACCGAATGCCATTGTTATTATGCCACGAGAGCATGGCAACCAAACCGGTAACTAGATTTATTCGTCCCAGAAATGGTTTTTCCAATTTTTACAGGTTATTTTGACAAAAATTCTACGAGTATTTTATATCTTTGTAAAGGGAAAGAAAAGATGAGTTTTATGGGGAGGATAAATGATATGGTGTCCATAAGAAAAAATTAAGTTAACTGTCATATCTCAAAAACTAGTGAGTGTAGAAGAAAAAAATTGACGTCAGTCGATCAAGGACCTTCAAAAATGTCAGGATACCAATTTTCAAATTGATAGCTGTCATAATAGAAAAGTTATTTGAATTTTAGGAATTCGGCATTTTTCAGTTTTTTTGGGATATTTCAAAAACTAACAAAGATATCTTTGATATTTTGACATTTTTGAAATAGTCATAAAATTGCGCAATTTTTTTGTAATTCAACCGACTCTGTATCTCTTACCGTTTCCGAGATACCAATAGTGAGCGTTGAAAAACGGGACATCCTGTATACAGAAAGGTTGGCCTGCAACGGTTAGTCAGGACCTGCAGCCGTTTTACCATCGAAGAACTTACATTTGACGAAGGAGTGATTTCATGAGGATATCGTGTTGTATTACCGGAGAAGCTGCGCATAAGACTATTGAACGAATTGCATTCCAGTAAGCCGGATATTCTGTCTTGCAGTCCAGCAACCACAATATTCGGAGTTCATGACGTCACCGATCACACACTTGTTAAATTTAGCACTGGCCGCTACCAGGACTTTTCCACATACCACACCTGGACTCACCATAGCAATGAATACTGGCTGATGTCAAAATCAACAAGTGTGTGATCGGTGACGTCATGAACTTCGATTATTGTGGTTGCTGGATTGTAAGACAGAATATCTGGCTTACTGGGCCAGGTACAGGCATTAGCGACACATCAATGGAAAGCCCAAAGAAAAGAGTTTTTTTCATCCGAAGTACTTTGTTTTGTCGGTCATGATTTTTTGAATTCTTGTGACTCGCCCGACTAAAACTGCATTTTCTTGGAAACTAAAGCACCGACAAACATCGGCGCCCCCTCAAAAGAAAGCTAAAAGATCAGGCCTCCCCCAATTGAAATTTTTTTCGTTGCCTTGATATTTTCTAAGAAAATCGCGCTGGATTGTTTTAGCTGGGACATCCTGTATGCGGGGACGTTACCACAAGGAACTTGTTTTTCGGAGACCATTTTTCCAGGGGACGTAATGTCTTGGGGACCTTTTTTTTCGAGGACGTTTTATGGAAGGCGCTTTTTCCGGATTCATCTTAAATTTGTGGAAAGTATCAAATGTTTAGAAATGGATGAAGATAAGAAGGAATCTCCAGGGGGGAGAATGTTTGGATACTGTTATTGAAATTGGGATCTTCAGAAAGCAGGGTTTAAAAAAGACTGGTATTTCTTGAATTGAGAAACAATGAACGGTGGAGAATCAATAGTGAAATAAAACCTTTTACAATGTTCATACCGAAAAGTATACAAGAGCCTTTACAGAATTTGATTGCTTTGTCGTCTCAGCGTCAAACGAGTCGCGTCGCTTGAAGTTTGTCGTCGATTCCGTGAAAAATTGTCGTTAGAATTAGTTTCTGGCATGTATCAATCATTTTTACACAGCAAAAAATAGACCTATGTGAAATTGAACCCATCTAACGTGTTTTTGGAGTGTTTTGTTCCGAAGCTAAATCAATTTATTTCCGTGCTGCTTATTGTTACAGGAGGTGCAACAAATCCAGGGTCAATTATTTTAAACCAAGTATTAGACCAAAAAAAGTCAATAAACGCATTTATTTTACTTTATACAGCTGGTAGTGCGGCTTCTGCTTTGGTTTTTATGATTAAATCAAAAATTTGTCATCACAATCTTATTTGTTCAATTAAACTAAGTCCAACATTTATTTCTACTAGATATTCAATTGCGGCACTTGTTAGGATGTGATAAATTGAAGAACGACATTGTATTGATCTGCAAGATAAATTTTCCCATCCATAATCGATCTTTACGAGATCTTTTACATAACACACCGACTCAAGCATAGTGAAAGTTATATAACGAACTCGACACTGGTTTTGCACTCCAATTTTTTATCGTCGCCTCCGTTTGATTTATACATAACCGAAAGGTCTGTCTCACCTGAAATGAAGACGATCAAAGCGGTGCAAAAAATCACAGTCGGAGCCATCTTCGCCACCGCGCCGCAGATCTTGAACTACTGATACACTTTGGCTGTTCGACCAGCCTTAATAAATACTCAAATTTGAAATGTGAACCACTTTAAACCCTACTAGGAGCAAAACTGAACACCAAAACCTCTTTCGCGGCGTGAATTTCTCTGATCGTGTGTATCGGCGTAAGGGGGAGGGGATATTTCACCAACACAGCACACACACCACACAACCAAGAGAGATAAAATTCATCATCGCGACTCTCGGGCAAAATCTAGTTGTGCAGGAAAGCGTTTATTGAGAAATCAGAGTAGTGGTGTGTTAAGAAATTTAATATTTATTATCTTGATTTTACATAAAAAAATCGAGAGAGCTCACAACAAAATAATATAACAAAATATATGGAACTATTGGAGAGGGACTAGTGGTTACGCTCCTTTCTTGTTGGGCTTGGAGACGGCCGGTTCGTCCTTGTACCAGTCCTCGCTAGAATTAAAAAAATACGTTAGTTCAGTCTTAGTTTTTCAGCAGCTTACAAGTCTTTTTTAAGCTTTATGAATTCTTTTTCGTAATCGTTCCAATAAATATATACATAACGTGGGAAGTTATACGTAATCGAATATACAGATTTTGATGTATTATGCTTGACCTCAGAAGTAGTCTTGAAAAAATTTACAAGAAACTCAAGTTTCTTCTCATTTATTGAAACGATTACGAAAAATCTTTTGACACTCATTTCAAGCCCTCAGCCTCTTGCAGCATCCAGCTGCGCCTTAGCGGAGTTTCGGGCCTAAAATTGAGCTCTGTGTTGTGGAATTGACGGATTGAAACTGATCTTTTTTGAGGCAAAAAATTGATTTTCATGGCTAAAAAGTTACCATCCAGGGACGTTGTCAGGAGAGTCGCATCTTTGGGAGTCTTCGTTGTACACTTCGCCAACCGAGCATCCCAGTTCCCGTGGTTCTAGTCCGTTGAGGCACACGTAGAACTTCTGGCAGTCTGTGGGATGAGCGAATTTGGGATGCACCACCACCTGACCATTGGCATCAGTCTGACCGACTTTCGGGCACTCGAAACCGTCCTTCAGCTTAGCTACAATTTTAATTCCATAATTTATAACAAGAAGTTCGTACAATTCGAACGGGGCTTACTGTTGGTGTCTTTGTTGCAGCCTTGACGCGCCGCGGTATCCGGCCACACGCAGGTTCCGGTGTACTCGTCGAAATGCAGACCGGCCGTGCAGATGATTTCCGTGTATTCACCTTCGATGCAGTTGTAGAACGTGTTGCAGACCGCCGGATCCGGGTGGGCGAAGAAGCCATTCCTCCTCGGACAGTTTCCGTTTGCTTTTGCCGGCTCTGCAAATTTACCATTATTTCAAATCCTTCCGAGCAAGTGCATCGCGAGAGATAACTTACGCAACTCGGTCCTGTCGCCGCAGTCGACGTTGAACGGCTGATCGCACTTGTTGATCTTCCTGATCAACTGGTCGAACACCAAACCGTCCGGACACAGCTTCTCCTTGGCGATGCCGTCGCGGCATTCGTAAAACTTGTCGCACTGAATCGAATCTTCGTACTGCCCGTCTTTCGGTGGACACTTGAATTGCCCATCTGCAACAACAACACATTTGATAACAGCCGAATGAAAAATCGAAAGTGAAAGCCAAAAACCGGTCTCTTGGCTCTTGCTGCTGCTACACACACACACACCGAAAACAATTTAGTGTGGAAATGCAAATTTCACTTTCTCTTTCATTGCACAATTACGAGGAAATTACTTACAGGCGGTGGAGGCGACGGCGAGGACTAGCAAAAGAAATTTCATTTTTTTTTTGTGTTATCTGTAGTTGTTAAAAAAAAAATTCTAAAGGTGGTTAAACAATGTCCACTTCACTACTGCACGTCCACATGGAGCTACCTTATTTAAGAACTCGCTAGTTGTCGGACAGGTGGATGTTGGCCTGGCCGAGGTGAGGCAAGAAAGCTGATGAGTGCAATGGTGGACTGGGGTCCCCTCCTTCGGTGCCAGTTGTACGTGGTGAAACATTTAACCTTTCTTGCTTCTTGGTGTGTGTATGCGGTGTGTGCATGTGGATGGATCATGTTTTATTGATTGCTTATGGCAATGCGAGTACTGCAAGCGACTCTTGTATGGACCTGTGGGAGTGAATAAAGGTAAAGAGGCACACGGACTTGCTGCAATGTCTTCGCCCAGTTTGCAGATAGGTACGCGCTTCTAGTCTTCCCTGGAAAAAATCGATCCTTTTATCCCTTACTGAAAGGCGAAGCATGGTAGAAGAAATCCGATGAACAAGTACAAAGACTTTGATATTTTTTACTCAAGATAGTACCTACCTAAGGGAAATCAAAAAGAAATCTTTGATGAATTCCGCACTGGTGCATCTCAGCTCTTCGAAAAATTGAGAAATCGTGTGTAGACCTCTTGAAAAAATTCTAAAAAACTCCAAGTACATCTTCTGAGGAATCTTGAAATTAATTCTGATAGAAATCTGGAGTGAATCCCCCGAGAAATTGATTGGAACTCTATTGAGACATCTTGAGTAAATCTCTTGGGAATTCTACAGTAATTTTGTTGAGATATCTGGGGTGATTCTGTTGAGAGAGCTTGAGAAATTTTCCTCCAAATGTTCCTAATAACTCTCAAGAAATCCCGAAAAATCTGTCAGAATCTACCTCAGATCTCCAAGCAGATCCCTTCAAAAGTCTTGATTTACTCAAGATTTCTCAATGAATTCATTCAAGACCTCTTGAGGATTCACTCAAGGTTCATCAAAAGATCAGCTTAGATTTCTGGGTAATTACTCAAGATCTATCAACTTGGATTCACTTTTTCTTGATAACGTCATCACAATTTTTTCAACAGAATCCAGTACCTTTTTTGTAGGTTAGTCCTTCAATACATTTGATGAGCTTAGCAAATTTTCAGGGGTTTAAGGACGACAAAAAACCATTTTTTTATTCCTTTATCAACATCTTTCGCCTCTTTATATCAATCAAACCAACCAATCAATCAATCAATCAATCAATCAATCAATAACTATTAAACCAAGATTTTTATTCATCGCCCTTGAACCCACAAAATTCGTCGAACTTATGAAGATGAGGTGAGTACCTACTCAAAATTTTCCAAAGATTCACTCAAGGTTTCACAAGAAATTTACTCAAGAATATTTTGTGAGGAGAACTCAGGAATTCTAGATTTATTACTCAAAATTTTTCAAAAGATTCACTCAAGATCCCTCGAAAAATTCACTCAAGAGCATTTTGTGAAGAGACCTCAGGAATTTAGATTTCTTACAGACTTGCGGTGACTTCCGAAAGATTTCCAAGAATTTCGGTGATTTCCGAAACACTTCCGGCAATTCCGTTGATTCCAGATAATTTTTTTTGGGGATTCCGGTAATTGTGATTTTCAAAAAAATTCTGGGAATTCCGGTGATTTCCGAAAAACTGCCAGGAATTTTAGTGATTTCCAGTGATTTCCGAAAGAATTCCGAGAATTCCGATGACTTCTGAAAGATATCCGGGAATTCCAGTGATTTCTGAGAGACTTTCGGGTATTCCTGTGCTGTGATTTCCGAAAGATTTCCAAGAATTTCGGTGATTTCCGAAACACTTCCGGCAATTCCGTTGATTCCAGATAATTTTTTTTGGGGATTCCGGTAATTGTGATTTTCAAAAAAATTCTGGGAATTCCGGTGATTTCCGAAAAACTGCCAGGAATTTTAGTGATTTCCAGTGATTTCCGAAAGAATTCCGAGAATTCCAATGACTTCTGAAAGATATCCGGGAATTCCAGTGATTTCTGAGAGACTTTCGGGTATTCCTGTGCTGTGATTTCCGAAAGAATTCCGGAAGTTTCGGTGATTTCCGAAAATTCCGCCGATTTCCGGAAGATTTCCAGGAATTCCGGTAATTTTCGGACGAGTTCCGGGATTCTCGGTGATTCTCGAAATAATTTCTGGAATTCTGAAATGAAATGTACACTGAATTCCGGGGAAATAAACCCCAATGGATTGATTTTCCGAGAAAAAGTTCACACAAGAATTCTGACCTCCGGAATTCCGAAGATATCCGGTGACTTTCGAGAATTGCAGTGATTTCCGAGAGAATTCCGGTGGTCTCCGAAAGGCTTTCGGGGACTCCGGTGATGTCCGATTTTCATTTTGGGAATTCCGGTGATGTGATTTCCGAAAGATTTCTGAGAATTCCGGTTATTTTCGAAATTTTTCCGGAAATTCCGGTGATTCCCGAAAAACTTCCGGGAATTCCGGTGATTGACGAGGGAATTCCAGCGATTTCCGAAAGACTTCCGGGAATTCCGGTGCTGTGATTTCCGAAAGAATTCCGGGAGTTTCGGTGATTTCCGAGGAAATTCCGGTGATTTCTGGAAGATTTTTGGGATCTCACTAATTTCTGGAAGATATCCAGGAATTCCGGTAAATTCCGGACGAGTTCCGGGATTTTCGGTGATTCCCGAAATAATTCCGGGAATTCTGGAATGAAATGTACACTGAATTCCGGGGAAATCAACTCTTTGATTGCACATAAGATTTGCTCTTACTTGCAATTTCTCAAGAGATTTCCTAAACATTTCTCATAAGACTATATGTACTCAAGGTTAACCAAGAGATTTATCTAGAACTTCCCGGGAAAATAACTTGAGACTTCTTTATAAAATCACTCAAGATTCGTGGTGAGATTCATTCAAGATTTTTCAAATGATTCACTGGAGATTTCTTGAGACTGAATCAAGATTTCTCAAGGTTAATGAAAAAATTACTCAAGTTTTCCCAAGATAGTCAAAATTCCTCAAGAGAGTTACTGAAGATCTCTCAAAAATTCACTTGAGTTCACTGAATGAAATGGCTTGACATTTCTCGAAGATTTCCTAAGGATTTTTCAAAGGATTCATCCATAAGATTTCTTGAGATCTTATTCAAGGCTTATAAAAAAATTCACAAATTATATCTCAAGATGCTCAATCAAACTTTTTGTTGAGTTGCTGCAGATGTCTTCAAAGATTTGAGATTTCCTTATGGATCTATTCAAGAAATCCTCAATAAATCTCTTGACATATTTTGAATAAAACTCTTGAAAAATTTTGAGTAGATCTCCTAAAAAATATTAGGTAAAACTCTTGAGGAATCATGAATAATTGTCTTGAGAAATTTCGAGTGAGTTTATCTAAGAAATCCTGAGTGAATCACTTGATAATATTGAGTAAATCTCTTGATGAATCTTGAGCAGGTCTCTCAAAAAATCGCAAGTGAATTTTTCGGACAATTTTCATTAAATCGAGTGGAAGCTCTTGAAGTAATCTTTTGATAGGTAATAATACTTGAGGATATTCGGTACATTGAGAAATCATCAATGAAGCTCTCAAGAAACCTTGAATGAAGAATTTCTTGAGGAAGTTTGAGTTAACCTCTTGGGAAATCTTAGGACAGCTTCTCAGAAATCTTGAGTTACACTCAAGATATCCTTAGTAGATCTCTGAAAAATCCTCAGCACATCTTATGAGAAAACTTGAATAACTGTCAAGAAATTTCAAGTGAGTCTCTTGAGAAATCTTGGTCAAATCTCTTGAAAAATTTTGAGTAGGTCTCATAAGCAATCTCAAGTGAATCTTTTGTTAGACCTTGAGTAAATCCTTGATGAATTTTGAGCGAATCTCTGAAGAAATTGCAAGTGAATGCTAATTAAATCTGTTGACAGAAATTTTGAGCCAATTTTTAAAAAAAGCTGTGGTAAAACTTTCAAGAACTCCTTAGTGAATATCTCGAGAAATCACAAGTAGCTCTCAGAAATCTCAAGTATCTCTCAAGAAATCCCTAATAAGTTTCTTTAGAAGTGTTCAGAGCGTCTCTTGAGGAATCTTGAGGAAACCTCTTCAGAAATCTTGAGTAATCCTATTCAGAAACCGTGATAACATCTCTTGAGAAATTCGAAGTAACCCTCAAAAGATCCCTAATAATAGAGTAGACCTCTTGAGAAATCCTGGGTGAATCTCATAATAGTATCAACTGAATCTCCTGATGAATTTTGATGAAGTCTCTCAAGAAATCGCAATTAGATCTATTGGAAAATCTTGAATAAATCAGTTGAAAAATCTTGAATAAATCTCTTGAGAGAGTTTGGGAAAATCTCTTGAGAGATCCTAAGCACATCTCTCGAGAAATCTTGAGTAACTCTTGAGCATTTCTCAAGAAATCTTTCGAGAAATAATGGATAAATCTTTTGAGAAATTTTGATCACCTAGATCTTTTAATAAATATTGAGTAATTTTTTTTGTCAAGTCTTGGGTAAATTCATTGATGAATTTCAGGTGAATCTTTGAAGAAGTCCAGGTGAATGATTTGAAAAATCTCCATTGAATCTCTTACGAATTCTCATAAATCTTTTGAAAATGCTTCAGTAGTTCTAATAAAAAAATCTTCAGTAGATCTATCAAGAAATTTTGGATCAATATTTCAAGAGATCACATAGATCTCGTGATGAATCTCAAATAAATTTCTAGAAATTTTGAGTGAATTCCTTGAGAAAGCTCTGATAAATCTCTTGAGAAATCCTTCGTGGAATCCTTACCAAATATCCTGAGATATCTCAAGTGACTTCCAAGAAATTGAGTCTCTCAGGGAATGTATAGTAATTCTCTTGAGAAGTCTGAAGTAAATCTCTTGCAAAATTCCAAGTAGATCTCCTGAGAAATCCTGGTAAATCTTTTGGTAATATTGACTGAGGCCCGGTATTTCCATCTCCGGATAAAGTTCCGGATAGCTCTATCCGGCCGATAAACGCTGCGCTGTACGTTCTGCGCAGCGTTTATCGGCCAAATAACTTTATTCGAGGTGGAAATACCAGGCCTAAATCTCCCAATGCATCTTGACTATGTCTCTGAAGAAATCCCAAGTAGATCTTTTGGAACACTTTCAGCAAGTCAGTTTGAAACTTCTGAATAAATCTCTTGATAAAGCCTCAATAATTATGTTAGAAAATATCCAGTATATCTATCAAGAAATCATTGGTGAAAGCTCTCAAGAAATCTTAAGTAAATCTCTTGATAAATCTGATCAAAAGTCTTGAGTGAATCTCTTGAGAAAGCTTTGGTAAATCGCCTGGGAGATACTTGATACATCTTGTGAGAGAGCTTGAGTAACTTTCAAGTGATTCCCAGTGAGTCTCTTGAAAAATTTCAAGTGAATCTCTTGGAAAATGTTGAGTAGGTACCTGGATCTTTTTAAAAAATGTTGATTAAATCTCTTGTCGAGCTTTGAGTAAAGCTCCTGACAAATTTCAAGTAAAGCTTCAAAGACATTTCTCGTGAATGTTTCGAAAAACCCTCATTTATCTTCTGTAAATATATCAAGAAATCTTCAGTGAAACTCTCAAGAGATCTTAAGTAAAACTCGTGACCAATCTCACGTAAATCCGTAGTGAATCCAAGTGAATTTCTCCAGAAAGCTTGGGTAAATCTCTTGAGAAATCCCTCAAGAAGTCTTCAGCCCATCTTTTAAGGGTTCTTTAGTAAATCTTGAGAAATCTTAAGTCAATCTCTTGAGAAACCTTGAATAAATCTCTTGAGAAATTTTGAGTAGCTCTAAGAAATCTTAGGTGGATCTCAATGAACCTTCACTAAATCTTTTGATAAATACCCATAGTAAATCTCGTGAGAAAATGCAGACGAATGTTAGTTAAATAAATAATGAATACATTTTATTGAGAATGTTGAGCAATTCCTTTGTGAAATCCCAAAAAATCTGCGGAATCTTGGTCAAATCTGTTGAGATCTTCAAATTTATGATAAACCTTGAGTAAATCTGCTGGGAATTTTGAATAAATTCCTAGAAATCTCAAACTTTTGGAGAATTTCTTCGTGGGAATCTTGGATAAAATTGCGATCAAATATTTTGAGATTACATCTTGATAAACCTTGAGTGATAACCTCAACAAATTTTGGGTTAATCCCTAGAAAAATTCCCAGTTAACTTCAGAAAAATGTTGAGAAATTTCTTTCAGGATTCTCAAGTGAATCTTTGGAATCCCCAGAAATCCTTCTCAGAAATTTTCAATACCTTGGGAAATCTTTCCAAATTTTTCAAAAAATTTTGAGTCAATTCCTAGAGAAGTCCAAAGTAAATCTTTCGATGAGTTTAAGGTAAATCTCTTGGTCAACCTTGAGTGCATTTCATCTTGTGAGAAATCTTGAAGAAATATTTAAAGAAATTTAAAGTGAATATCTTGAGATATTCCAGATAGAACTCTTGATAAGCCTGGAGCAAATCTCCTGAGAAATTTCTAATAAATCTTTCAAAAAATCTTGAGTAAATTCAGCGATGAATCTCAAGGTAATCTCTTGGGAAGTTTCAGGCAAATCTCTTGGTTCCTCTTGAGCAAATTTCATTTCGTGAGAATCTCAAGAAAATGTTTGGAAGAATGTTTAGCAAAACTTTGAGAAATCTGAGATGAGACGCTTGATAAGCCGGAAGCACATCTGTTGGGAATTTTTTAGTAAATCTCCCAAAAATTTTAAGTAAATAAAATAGAAAAATTTTATGTTAATCTTCTGGGAAGTTTTGGATAAATCTCTTGGTTACCCTTGAGTGAATATCATCCCGTGAGAAATTTTTAGACAAATTTCAAGTGAGTATCTTGAGGAATCTCAGATGAAGCTCTTGATAAGCTTGGAGCAAATCTCTTGAAAAATCTTCAACAAATCTCCCAAAAAGTCTCGAATTAATTTATACAGAGATTTCAAGTAATTATTTTTTGAAGTTTTAGGTAAATCTCTTTGTTACCCTTGAGTATATCACATCTCGTAAAAAATCCCAAGAAAGTCTTATGAGAAATTTGAAGTGAATACCTTGAGAAATATAAAATTCTTGATAAGCCTTGAGTAATCCTCTTGAGAATCTTGGAATAATCTTTGAAAAAATCTCGAGTTGAGTTATGAAAAATCTCGTATAAATCTCTTGGTTAACCTTGAATGAATCTCATCCCGTGAAAAATCTTGAGGAAATCTCTCAAGGAAATTTAAGTTGATATCCTGAGAAATCTTATAGATTCTTATAGATGAAAGCTTCTTATGATCCTTGAGCAATCCGTTTGGGGAATTTTGAGTAAATCTATGAAAAAAATCTCGATGTTGATCTCTTGAGAAGCTTCAGGTCTCTTGAGTTACACTTGAGTATATTCTATCTCGTGAGAAATCTTGCAATAATCCTTTGAAATCTAAAGTAAACCCTGAGAAATATTGAACACTCTCTCGAGAAATCTTGAATACATCTTCTGAATAATCTCGAGTAACTATATCTGTTGAGATCTCTTGAGTCAATCTCTTGAGTCAATCTCTCGAAATATTTTTAGCAATATTCTTGAAAGATCCTTAGTAAATTCCTCTAGAAATCTTGAGTATCCAATATTACTAGTAAGAAATTTTGAATAAATCTCAAGAAATCTCAGTTGAAGCTCTTTTTGAATCCGAAGACTGTTTAGAAATCTTGAATACATTCGCAAAGAAATCTTAAATCTTTTGAGAAATCTCCAGCCACTCCCAAGAGAAAAAATTTCATTAGGTTACTTGAACTATCATAGGTGAATTTTCGACAAACCTTGAGAAATACCCTTGAGAAATCGTGGGAAAATCGCTTGAAAAATCTTCAGTGAATCTTCTTTAATGTAGATCGATTTCATTCAGAAATCTTGAGTACCTAAATCCTTGAGATATCTCCGGCAGTTCACTTGAGAAATTTCAAATATCTTGGAAAATCTTGAATATTTTTCTCATGAACATTAACGAATCTTGGCTGAAGCCATCAAGAACAATTAATTCTCTCGAAAAAGCTCAAGTCAATTCATAGAGGAATCTCAAATCAATCTTTTGGTGAGTTTTAGGATACTCTGTTGGTTATTCTTGAGTGAATCTCGTCTCTTGAGAAATCCCAAGGAAAGCTTTTGGGAAATCGAAGGAAATTTGAAGTTAATATCTTGAGGAATCTTAGATAAAACTCTTGGCAAGTCTTGAGCAACCCTCTTGAGGAGTTTTTGGTGAATCATTCAAAAAATCTCGACCTTGACTTGATTTTTAGAGGAATCTCAAGTTGATCTTTTGGAAAGTTTCAGGAATATCTGTTGGTCATCCTCAAGTAAATCCCATATCGTGAGAAATCTTGAATGATAATCTTGATGAGCCTGGAGCAGATCTCTTCAGATATTTTGAGATAACCTTTTAAAAAAGCTTAAGTAAATCAATAGAGAAATCTCATGTTGATCTCTTGGGAAGTTGAAAGTAAACCTCTGTTAATCTCGAGTGGATCTCTTCTTATGAAAAATATAAAGGAAATCTTCCGAGAACTTTCAAGTGAATATCTTGAGAAGCCTTATATGAAGCTTTTGCTAAGAATTCAGCAAATATGATGAGAAATCTTGGAAGAAACTCTTGATAAGCTTGGATGAAATCTCTTGAAATATTTATTCTGATTGAATCTCTCAAAAAACCTTGAGTGAATTTCATAGCAAAATATCAAGTTATTTTCTTGTGAAGTCTTGAATTAATCTCTTGGTCCACTTCGAGTAATATATTGCCTCGTGAGAAATCGTAAGAAAATCTTTTGAAGAGTTTCAAGCGAATATAGTAGAAAATCCTAGATAAAACTCTTGGTAACCCTCGAGCAATTCTTTTGAGATAGGTATCTTGAGTAAATGTTTCAAAAACTCTTGAGTGAATCCATTAAGGAATCTCAAATTCATCTCTTGAAAAGTCTTGGATAAATCTCTTGGTTACGTTTTTCATATCGTGAGAAATCTTAAGGGAACCTTTTGAGAAATTTCAAGTGAATCGTAAATATTTCACGAAATCTGATATAAAACTCTAGATAAGTTTGGAGGAAGCTCTTGAGAAATTCTCAGTGAAGCTCCCAAAAAAATTCGAGTGAATTTATAGAGAAATAAATCTCAAGTGAATCTCTCGGGACGTCTTTGGTAAACCTCTTGGTTAACCTTGAGTGAATCTCATCCCTTGAGAGATCCTCAAAAAATCTTCTGGAAAGTTCCAAGTGAACATCTCTCGAAATCTTCGATGAAACTTCTGATAGGCCTTTAAACAAATTTGCAGCAAGCTGCGGTGTGCCATCATGTCATGATGTAAGCCCGATGGGGCCCCCAATTGTGTCTTCAAGTGTATTCAGAACCCTGTCGTGCCCCATTATTTTTCATGGCTTTCAGAATAGGTACCAAGAGTCCAATTTTAAAAGTTATTTTGTTACAAACAGAGCTCCATTCAATACCGTTCGAAGCTCTGTTGAGCCCTTTTGCACTTTTCCGAAGTTTTCCGAGCACTAGTAAGCCCCTTGTGCCTTTATATGATAGATGATATTCGGCCCTGAATTGGGATCCCATATATTTTCAAGTATAATTTGGAGCCCTGATGAGCTCCATTATGTTTTTTCATGGCTATCAAAATTCCAGTGACCCCCCTTTGCCTTATTTTATTATATAACTACATTGGGACTCCTTTATAGTTTTTCTACAGCTTTCGGAGCTATATCGGGCCCCTTGTGTCTGAAGTGTAGTTTATTGGGACCCTAGTTAGCTCCCTTATGTTTTCCATGGCTATCAGAATTCCAGTTAGCCCCGTGTCGCCTACTTGTTATCCAGAGCTCCATTGGGTCCCCTTATTTCTTTAATGTCTTTTGAAGCCCTGCTGAGCCCCCTCACATCTTTCCGAGACTTTCGGAGCATAAGTAAGCGCCTTGTGCCTTGATGTGATATTCGAAGCCCTATCGGGCCCCCTTGTATCGCCAAGTGTAGTACGAAGCCCGAGATGGGGCCTAATTGGCCCACTCATGATTTTATTGGCTTCCAGAGTACCTGTAAGCCCTCTTTCCCCTTCATTGTCATGTAAAGCTTCATTGGGCCCTCTTGTGTCTTCCTTGCATTTTTTTCGTAGCATTCAAATCTCTCTTGTATCCTCATGTGTCGTTTCGAGCCCTAGTGAGCCCTCCTGTGTCTTTCCGTGGCTTTCAGAGTTTCAGTGAGCCCCCAGGCTTGAAAACCCTAGTGTAAATCCCTTGTGCCTTCATGAGACATACGGAGCCCTATTGGGCCTCCATGTGTACGCAATTATAGTTTGGAGCTTTTATTCCCTTGTGCTTTTTCAAGACTCTCAGAGTTCGAGTGAGCTCCCTCCTGCCTTTTTGTGTTATACTTGACTCCGTTTGGCCCCCTCGTCTCTTCAACGTCTTTGAAGCCCTGCTGAGCCCCTTTGCATCTTTTCGAGACTTCCAGGGCATGGAGTAAGCACCGAGGTGAGCACTTTGTGCCACAATGTGATACGCGGAGCCCTATCGGGCCCCCTTGTATCCTCAAGTGTAGTACATATATGGAGTTCTAATTGGCCCGCTTAGCCTTTCATTGGCTTTTAGAGTACCAGTAAGCCCCCTTTTTGCCTTCATGTTATGTCAAGCTACTGAGCTTCACTGAGCCCCCTTGTGTCTTCGATCTCGTTCGAAACCCTGCTGGGCACACACATGAAGGACACAAGAGACAGTCTCCACTGGAGTTTCGGAAATGATATGACGACACAAAGAAGCTCATCAGAGTGGGTATCCAGAGTAATCCAGAAGGGAGACGTATTTTTCCAGGGACGTCTCTTCCGGGGGGCGTTTTTTCCCGAGGACGTATTTTCCTGGGGATTAATTTTCCCTGGGAGAGGTCTTTTTCTTGGGACATTTTTTCCCGGGGACGTAATTTCCACGGGACGTATTGTGGGGGACATTTTTTCCGGAGACGTTTTTCCTAGATCCGGTGGCTGGAGAGCCTTTACTTTCTTGCGATACTTCCAGATTGGGAAATTTTGTCGCGAGGATATTTTTGAGTGGGGTCTTCTCAACCGGGATATTATTGGCGGGGAGGATAGTTTTACCATGGGATATTTTGTCGCGGAGATATTTTTGTTGTGATATTTATATTGCTGGGATATTTGTAGCGGGATATTATGGCTGGGATATTCGGTTACCCGACCGAAATTTTGAGTGAATGAAGAATTCAAGTGAATTTTTTGAGAGATATTGAGTAATGCTTATGCTGAAATATTGAGCAAGTTATTCAAAATATCTTGACTGAATTTCTTCGGAAATTTCAAGTAATTCTTCGAAGACGTCGTCGGTTAAATTATTCAAAATCTCTTGATCTTGAAAAGAAGAATCTTGTAATACCTTGACAAATCTTGAGTGAATCGCTTTTGGAAATGAGTACCTACATATTCCTCTAGAAAAATCTTGAGAACATCATAGTGTTATTGGTCAAGTTAATAAGAATTCCTGTTAGTTTTGGTCACTATATTTCGGAGTCTTGTTTTATAATTTTTCTGGAAACTTCCGCCTGGACTATCTACGGTTTTTCCTGTACCAAATTTGTAATTGATCTCTTTTCTTTGCCTTTTCCTTGGAGCTCTCAGGAATCTTCCCTTTGCTAAACTTTTTATGTGACTTTGATTTTCTTCTGTTTCTTTGTCCTGGTATATCTTACGTGTCTTACTCTTTTTTTCACTTAGCATGGACCTAAACTGCTCAACAATGAAAGTGTTACAAAGCAAAAATTAACCCAATTTTGATCCGCTATAACTTTTGATTGGCACATCTGTTTCTGATTTTGTTCCAAGAACTGAATAGCCCAATCTTTTGGCCATCTTGCTTATTAGTATGAAATGCATAGAGCTTTTCATAAATTTTCTACAGGGTGATGAACAGAGCAGTGCAAAATTGATGAAAGTTCAACATACCCCCGCTTTCGCCAAAAAAAATTTTTGAGAGTATTAACACCAAATTCATGAAGAATGATGTGTTCCCTCGAAACGGTTTTGGAATTTTCGGGATTCCAGTCGAAACAGCCAAAATGTGATTTTTTATTGTGAATACTGCACCGGGTGATCATTTAAAAACTATCCACCTGCAATAACTCCCGATTCCTAGTGAATATTCCTTCGAGCAAAAACAGGTCGATTTTTATATCAAAGGGGCCATCTAAAACAAAAATTGGCAAATTTCTATCTTGAGCCTCCTCGCCCCCACTCACCCCAACTTTGAAATTTCAAAGGACATGACCTACCTTGCGATACATCAAATTGAAGAGAATCAAATTTTCTTTCTGAAAAAAATATTCACAAAATTTTTATCCCCACCTTCCTTCGCCCTAAAAATTCTCTGACTGCCCTCTTTTTAATTCTGGACCTCTCAATTGTTTTCAATTCAGTCAGTGTCATCATAGAAAACATCGAAGAAAAGAATTTTCGGTGGAAAAAGTGCTACCCAAATTGACCCTTTTGCTCTCCCCTACCTAAGCTTCAAAATTTAACGAAGCACCACCTACTTTGTGATACATCAAATTGAAGGGAATTGAATTTTCTCTCCGAAAACAATTTTTTTGAAATTTTCAACCCCTCTCCAAATAAATTAGACATTTGGGGTGTTTTGTGAGGAAAATGGGGGTTTTAAAAAATTTGAAAAAATTTTGTTCATGGAGAGAATTTAATTTCCTTCAATTTGATATATCACAAAGTAGATATTGCCATTTTAGATTTTTGAGATGAGGTGGGGGGAGCAAAAGGGTGAAATTTGGGTGGCATTTTTTCCACAGAAAATTATCTCTTCCGATGCTATGCAATATGACGTTGACTGCATTGAAAAGAATTGAAAGGTCAAGAATATTGAATTGGACACTCAGAGAATTTTAGGAAGAAGGGGGGTGGGGTTAAAAATTCTATAAATATTTTTTCGGAAAGAGATAGACAGATAAACAAACAGATAGACAGATCTTTTTGACAGAGTCCCATTTTGGGGACCAACATTTCAAGAAATGATGCCAAACATGCCTAACGTATGGTCCGAAGGTTTTGGGAATTTTTTTAAAAGCTAATAACTTTTTATTGATAGTTTCAATTTCGTAACTTAATATTGCAAAAACTAGCGTCATCTTCTACAATTTCAAATTCGTATTCAACATTTTGAAGATGGGCCATTATCTTTGATGGCTCTCGGTTTTCTTCTGCCATGTTCGATCATTCTCTGGACAACAGCAGGATTAATTTCTCAGAGCTCCTGCCTCCCAATGTACCGCAAGCTCGACCAATATAAGATTTATGGTAAGTATTGAGTAGGATAGTATACGACAAGGGATGGGAAGCTGCGAATGAAGACCAATTACGGCGTCACATTTTTCAATAACATTAGAGATTTTCGAATTTGACAAATTGATACAGAAAATCATAGAACATGGCAGAAGATAATTGAGATCCATCGAAGATATGTTGAATATGAATTTGTTAGTGTTATATATGATGTTAATTTATGCACTATCAAGTACGAAAATGAAGACTATTCAGAAAAAGTTATTAGCTTAAAACTATTTCCCAAAACTTTCGGACCATACGTTATGTTCTGAAATTTGAGGTAAAGGCAAAACATTCCAAAATGGCGGAAATGTGGTTAATCCAATTCTAATGACGTAGTCCCATGTTGACTAAAGAGAGTAAAAATTAACCTTTTTTCAATGCTAAAAACCCAAATTTTAGGAGTAGTACCAAAAAGTACGCTGCCAATTGGGTTTTTCTTCACCCCTACACTAGGACAATAGGAACGTGTTGCAAGTCAAATTCCCCAGAATTGTTCAGTGAACAAGCCTACCAAGTGGCGTCATCTTGATATGAAAAGTTCTAATGTTTTTGTGTTGCTACAGGAATAATATACAGTATTCACAATAAAAAATCATATTTTGGCTGTTTCGACTGGAATCCCGAAAATTCAAAAACCATTTCGAGGGAACACATAATTCTTCATAAATTTGGTGTTGATACCCCCGAAAAAAATTTTTAACGGAAACGGGGGTATGTTGAACTTTCATCAATTTTGCACTGCTCTGTTCATCACCCTGTAGAAGTTTTATAAAGGGCTCTATGGATTTCATATTGACAAGAAAGATGGCTAAAAGATTGGGCTCTTCAGTACTTGAAACAGAATCAGAATCGTTTGTGCAAATCAAAAGTTACAGCGGTTCAAAATTGGGTGAATTTTTGCTTTGTAACACTTTCATTGTTGAGCAGTTTAGTTCCACCTCATCTTCTTGTTTTTCCAAGCTTATGTCCACAAGTCAATGTGTCAGTGATACAAGCTTTAAAAGCTCAGCGATTCTTCTGGATTTAGATGCTCATAAAGAAGATACAGAAGTCTCTTCCGATCGGAAAAAAATGACCTTCCAGTTCTCCATTTCAGAACTAGATCTTACTTTGAAAGAATTTGGTCACATCCATCAAGGTACTTACTCTGGCTTTTGCACAGTTCTCTGTTTTCGTACCTATTCCATTTCAGCTCTTCAGTTTCGTATACGCTTCATGCTTTGATAACTCAGTCGAAAACAACCTTGACTCGAAAGCAAGAAAGAAAAAATGCTCCACAGTCAGGTGCCCCATTACACATACGTTAAATATTTCGCCGATGACAATGCCATATTCTCCAATAATTGCGAAAACCCGTTTGATTTTGAATTGCAAATTCACCGAAGGTAAAAATTTTATTCGGTATTTAATTACACTTATACGAATTCAGTTCGTATAAAACCTGAATAAACGAAGCAGGAGGTGAACAGCAGATACAGTCATTCAGCGGTTATGCAGGAAGGTAAGGCACTTTACACCTACCTGATGCAAGTACATAGGTAGTATAATATAATGAAAGTTTGTGTGAATTAATATTTCCTGCACATTGCCGTCCTTGGAACGAACTCAAGAGTATAATAACCTGCGATGTATGGCGCTGCTGGAACTGTAGGTAGAATACCTACCTGTACAAATAAAATATGTACTAAAAACAAAATTCTTGTATACCCCGGCAACCTCTGCAGAGGTCGAATTTCTTCTCTTCCAATTCCAAAGCAAAATAATAAGAGATTGATTAGAAAAAAAAAAGAAAGGTGGAAATATACTTATTACTTATCTCGATCGAATAATGATAGCTTTTTAATGGTCGAATAATACGCAGGCATATACCGCACAATAATAACAAAAGATCTATATCAAGGTGATAATTTGCTGCCACTTTCACAATGCTGTTATCACCCGCACTCATTATAGTGAAAGTCTATACATTATGGACTGGCCTTATGTAATCGATTATTTATTCATTCATATATTTATACATAATATGATAATAATCAAGAAGATACCTTATACTTAAATGGTACCCGCCTAAGAGAAATGTCAAGGATTTTCTCGGGAAAATTTTAATCGCTTCTAAGAAAACGCTCGCTTTTTATAAAAATCGGTTTTTATTTAAAAACTAAGCTTAAGGCTAGGGTACAAGTTTGCTATCAGTCCCTCGGCGGTCTCGGCCGTCTCCTGCTGACTTTGGTCGTTTTTGGCTTCGGAGTCGGCGGGTCTTCCAAGTCTTTGAGCTGCTGGTCAGTCAGACGGCCTTTGTACCAATCGGCGCTGCGGAAATCAACAGTTAGCTTTTTTAGCAACCTGTTTTGGCCTGTATGAAGACCATTCTGGTCTGCATAAAGCAGATATAAACGCGGAAAATTACCATTCGGGGACTTTCCTGGCCCAGTCGCAGGTCTTTCGTTCCTCGTCGAAGACCTGGCCGAGCTTGCAGCCGTTTCTGCGCGGCGTGTCGCCGTTTATGCAGACGTAGAAGAATTGGCAGTCGTCAGGGTCGGCGTACCTGGGGTGGCTCACGGCCACACTCTCATTCACCTTGGGACACTCGAACTGGAACACATCTGCAACAGGAAAAGACCACACCGTAAAAAAATTATAAAGTATAATCCGCGATTGACTCAAAGCTCGAGCAACAAGTATTACTTATATATTAGTGTTGAAATCGCATTGACATTTCTTCATAGGAAATTGCAACGGCACATTTGGTCTTCAAAATCACATGGGCTGCAAAATATTGCATTCAGTAGGGCAAAATGTCAATGGCGTTTACTGGGAAACTTTATGACGGCTTTGGTGCATTAGAAAGAGTATCAAATATCGATGGAATTGGGTATAAAGTTGAATTTTTTCCACATTTGGTACAAAATCTTTGATTTGTTGTGTGCTTCTGTTGTGTGCAGTGAATTGACGCGCGGTAGAACTATTGCAGAGCTTCTAGTGAATTCAATGTACAGAAAGAAACGAGAAAGATTCAACTGAAAAAATTACCCGAATATTTCTCCACTGTCGTACAAGAAATTTTTTTTTTGTACAGCGGAATCACAGTTTCATCTATTGATACCTCACGTAGTTGAAGGCGTTCATTCTTAACGCTTTGGTGAGTTACAATTATGTCTTCTTTATGCCTTCAGTTTCTACGAGGGCGGGGAAGTTTCTGGCTTAGCTCAAAATAATCGTGTCAAATTTTCACGATCCTTTCATTTAGTGTCACTCAGTGTCATCTTTCAATAGCTCGACTTGTTGAGTGGTGAAGCTCTCTATAATTTTCGCTACTGAGTTATTTACTTATTGATTATGATTTGCTAAAGTCTATAGGACTAGAGAGTGGAATTGAATATTTTCGCACCTGCGGAAGAGCACCCCTTCTTTTTGGCCTCGTCCGGCCACGAACAGATGCCAGCTTTTTCGTTGTAGACCAAGCCATTCGGACAGACGATCATGTTGAACTGGCCATCGACGCAGAAGTAGAATTTGTCGCAAATGCTGGTGTCTTCGTGGGCGAAGTAGCCGTGCTTCCTTGGACAATGCTGGCTGGGCTGTGGTGTTTCTGGAATAAAGAAAATCACGATGAGTACAAGTCGATAAAAGATCTCAAACTATAAGACTGGCGTGAGATGTTGAGCAGTTCGACTCAACCTCGAACTGAAACTTCAGATTTTACTACCACTCTGAAATTCAGCAGCTTCGAGCCAAGTGTTGCTAAGTCAAAAGTGTTTGAAATTGAGTCTTTCCTGTTTTGTTACCGCTTGGAGACTATTGTTCAAGTTTCGCATCCGTGAAAAAAAAATGGGTCAAGTGCCTTTCCGTTTTTGTTGGAGCCACGAACTCGTTGAGGATACCAAATTGTAATTATTCGCAATATCTCCTAACTTCATGCAACCAACAATGCGTTATGCTGATTAAAAAACTGCTGATGTACCAACAGCAGAAATACGATGTTTTTCAATCTAGTTTTCGACGGTCTTGGCAATTGTGCGGTAAACAAGTGTGAGATAGTGCTCCCAAACAATACTCAACTTTTGGGCTCTATGGGTGGTCCAGAAATAATCTGAAAAGATTTAATGATCGATAGAGCCAATAAGAACAAACCTAAAAACCATACATCAAGAATTCATATCAACAGAGATACAGCCCGTCGAAGTTGAAGGTTGAAAACCCTTTTTTAATTAACTCTCAAACCAGCAGACCGATAACGTACCGGGTCTGTGCGAGGTGAAGCTTTATCGTCTCACGACGTCGATGTCGGATCCGAGCTCAGTCCCGTGTCTTGGCCCACCGCGGAACCGTCTTGCTGCGAGACTCAGGGTGATCCAGCATTCCTGATCATCTCTTCGGCCGCCATTCAACGGTCAGCTCAGAACTGGCACGGATCGGGGGAATCCGACTGTCTAATTGAAACGAAGCATTGTGATGGCCTCAGCAGGTGTTGACGCAATGTGATTTATGCCCAGTGCTCTGAATGTTAACGTGAAGAAATTCAAAAAAGCGCGGGTAAACGGCGGGAGGAACAACTATTTTCCTGCCAAGAATTTCAGTTTCTTACCTTCAAATTCGACGGACCATATCTCCGTCAATATGCATTTTTGATATATGATTTTTGGATTTGTTCCCATTGTTTTCTCACGCTTCATCGATCATTAAAAATTCTCAGAATAATCCTCGACAACCCTGTATTTCACAAAAACTGTGTCTCTCAATCAAAGTGCGAGAAAGGGGTCTGGGTGTTTCAAAAGTATTGCATCCTGAGTTCAGAGCGATATATGAAATCTATTCGAGAATACGATTTTCTTGATTGCGTTTGTGAAAACTTAGATAAGAGAAAATTATGTCGTTGCGGTATTTGTAGATCTCAGTAAGGCTTTCGATGTTGTTGACCATGACCTCCTATTAAAACAACTGTACGATATGGGTGTCGGGGGGAAAATGTGGACCCTGCTAAAGTCCTTCCTAACTGACAGAAAACAATTCGTGTTTGTGAATAATGTAAATAGTGATAATGTAAGGACTATGTCTGGAGTACCTCAGGAATCAGTACTGGGGCCCGTGTTGTATATTTTATATGTTCTTGATCTTAGACTCGCTGGACCTAAAGCAAGGTATTTCACTTTTGCAGACGACACAGTCCTTGTGTACACTGATGAGAATTTAGAATTGTTGGAGCAAGAAATGAATGACGATCTGCTGAGGTACAATAACTGGTTGGCCCAGAATAACTGGTGGAATAGTGAAAAGACAGTATTCATGATGTTTAAACAAAAAAATAAATTCTACGATAAGGCGGACTTTACTTCAAGAATAAAACCGAATGTATTGAAGGAAGTAGATAACTATAAGTATCTTGGAATATTGATTGATTATAAATAGATTGATATGGGATAAGCATTACGGAATGTTGTGTAAAAGAACAATAAAAATGGTAGGAGCTTTGTATAGAACAGAAGAAGTTTTCAATTGTAAAACAAAAAATATCATCTACTATGCCTACTACGAAACTATGTTTAGATATTTGATCACCTTGTGGGGAACATGCTCTGCTATACTATTCAACAAATTTTAGATTTTGCAAAAAAAAAACTGAAAAATATTACCTCGTATATTTTGTCAATGCAGTCGTAATATTGGGATGTAATGTTAGGAAATGTGTTGTATGGTAATACTTGATTTTCTTTTTTTTTTTTTTTTAGTCAACCTCTGTGATATACAAATTTAAATCGCGTCCTTCCAGGAAATAATGGGGAACATCAAAAGAAGTAGACTTTCTCGAGAAAATATATGTCAGAAATAAATAATAACGGAGATATAGATGTTCAAAGTTGAACTTTGAGAATCGATTTTTCGTCATAACGTTGAAACTTCTCAACCGATTTTGTTAAAATTTGAACCGGAGATTACCGAAATAAGTCGGTATCCAACAAAAATACCGCTTTTTATCAAAATTTCCCAGGGGCGTGAATAATGAGGGATGCCTCCGCTTTTTCACCCCTATTTTTTACCCCTCCGAATAATTTTGTAGATTGTCCATACTTTCGAATTCTGTGTCCAATTTAAAAGAAAAAGCTACTTTGCAAAATTTCAATTGAATGTTTTTTTTTAAAGATATTTGGGTTTGAAACTACGAAAAACACATCAAAATATCCACTTTAAGAGCCCAAAAAATGTTTGAAACTTTTTGTTTCTTAGAAAAACTCATGGTTCATCAACTTAAAACACTTGGAAAACCTATTCCAATGAAGGAATTATTAGTTATCTTAGATTTTAATTTGTTGGCTTTTGAAAGTGCGATGATGGTGTTTTCGAGATGTTTTCCAAAGTTTTAACCTCAAATATCTCGAGAACGAAGCCTCTTATCAAATTTTCGCAAGAGTAACTTTTTCTTCCAAATTGAACATCAAATTCAAAAATATCACAAAATCACTTGAGAGGGTAAAAACTATGGGTAAAAAAGCGGGGGCACCCCCCATTATCCAAGCCTCTGAAAATTTTTGATGGAACGCGTTATTGGTGTTCGATACCGACTTATTTCAGAAAGCAATGATTCAAATTTGAACAAAATCGGTTGAGAAATTCCAAAGCTATGACGAAAAAAACTATTTTTAAAGTTCAACTTTGAACGCCTATATCTCCGTTATTACTCGTTCCTGACATATATTTTTTTGAGAAAGTCTACTTCTTTTGAAGTTTGAAGATTTTCTGAAAGGACGCGACTTAAATGTGAAACACCTTGTATTCTGTCGATGTATTGTTGATTTGAAATTGTTTGTTCGAGATTATTTACTACTGAACAGTCTCAAAATCTTTGGTGCCGGCTTATAACCGATTTGGAGAGTTGTATATTATTTTATACAATAAGTAAAAAAAGCAAGGAAAATATTCCAAAAAAGTAATGACGTTTATTTTGGAAGATATGAGTGGTCAAAGGGTGGAATTTCGCTCCCCTATATTTTTCTTGGTTTAACCCTTTCAATACGACTTTTCGGAAATTGAGCTGGAACTCATTTTTTTGTGTTCATCTGGTTTTTAGCCTAATAATAGTTACTTGACCGACTTTGAGATTTTTGAATTCACTAATTTTTGGAAAAAATTCTTGGGACAAATTTATCCCTGCAGTGATATGCAGTGGGATATATCTATCCCAACAGTAAGGAAATTCCATTATTTTCAAAAATTGTAATTGTCAGAAATTGAAGATAAGACCAAAATATTACAGGCTGATGATGTCAAAAATATTGGAAAAAATCTAAATCAAGGACTAAACAGTCAAACATATAGAAAAAAATGGTGAGCTTAGAACTAGACCCGACTAAATAAGACAAAAAGAATTAAAAAATTCTCGGCTTGAAACTAAATCAGATATGTTTCGAGATATAGAACTGAAATAAGCAAAAAACATCAAAAATGATTGACCTGACAAGCTGATTCAAAGTTTGATAATGCATCGTTGCTCAGATAGAGTAACGTCAAACTTCCACTGGATTCTACCAGGTTCCAGGTATGATATGGCGTAAAACAAGCGCTCTACTCTGAATCCGCTTTGCCAAAATAAGCTTTGCATGGAGCTTGCTTTGCTAAGAGTCCGCTTCGCTCAGAATCCGCCTCTATCAGAATCCGCATTGTTAGAATCCGCTTTGCTCAGAATCTGCTTTGTACCAAAATCAGCTTTGCTAAGAGTCCGCTTTGCTCAGAATCTGCTTTGTACTAGAATTCGCTTTGCTGAGTTTGCTCTGCTCAGAATCCGCTTTGCGCAGAATCCGTTTCGTAAGTATTCGCTTTGTTAGAATCCGTTTTGCTCAGAACCTGCTTTGTTTGAATCGAGAGAATCGAGGTTAGAATCTGCATGCTTTGCTCATCAGAATCAGCTTTGCTCATCTACTGGACAGTGCAAGCAAAAGCATGATTACAATACAGCAACCAGTGACAAAACAGACTGAACAAAAAAGAGAAAAAAAAATGACACGGGACTTCCTGATGTCATATAAATGTCATGATATCTGATATGATGACTGTCATAATAGGGATCGTCCGCGATGTCAGATTTAGGCCTTCAGTCAATTTCTGCAATTTCTTAGGTCGAAGCGGCCTGTTTATGCTTCAAAATAGTCAAAAATGGTCAAAATAGTCAAAAATGGTCAAAATAGTCAAAAACCTCACCTTGAGGTTTGATTACTGATGGGACGAAATTGTCCCCCGCCATATTACTGCAGGGACATTTTTGTCCCACCGTGAATTTTGGACATAGAAATGTTACAAAATATCGGAGAGATACCTATCTGATATCTGGGATGTGTAGTCACAGACAATACACACAAACTGACATAAAAACAGAGGTGAACTTGCACAAAAACTGGAGAAAATCGGTTACTCGACTGGTCTTGCTCAAATCCAGCGTGCACAGGCGGAGGAACAGCTGACATTGGGTTATGCGACGTCGCATTGATGGAGTTTTTGTGACTGATATCCCATGCCAAGGCATACGGATACTGAATAATCCCGTCCCCGTGTTATTTCAAGCAACGAGTTCAAGTACAGTAATTTTCAAATTTTCTTTGGGACGTATATATCCCTGCAGTATTGAAAGGGTTAAATGATTTTGCTAATTTATTTATGACAGACTAATCAGTAAAAAATATCAACCAGTGAATGTGCACTGGAGCTTCTATTCAATATACAGGGTGATTCATAAATCCCAAAAATGCATTTTCCTTCAGAAATGCAACTAAAAATTTCTGTGGGAAATCATATCTTGTTCTTAAGGGATCAATAAAATATTTTTCACACATTGATGGAAATAACTGGATTTTTGCGATTTATCAGTTTATCACGCACTCTGTGTAGTAAACAATAATTCAGTGCACAATAATCAATGGTTGATAATTTTTACTGAATAATTTGGCACAAACAGTTTCTCAAAATCACTTTGAATAACAAAAATAGAGAGGGGGCGAAGTCCCACTCTTCGACCCCCTTATATATCTTCAAAAATGAACGTCATAAATTTTCTCAAATATTATTTCCGCGTTCTTGAGTGGCTAGCATATATCGCTCTGAACTCGGAATGCGATACTTTTGAGACACCCTGTATACACCAGCTCGCAAATCGACTTGAAATGCCGTAAAACACAAATCCAAAAAAAAAATGTGGATCATCCATCCATTTTTGTTTCACTTTATTTCTAGTTCCGCGACCGAAGATCGAGAAGGGGGGCTGGGTGGGTAAAAAGCTTGAAGAACACGCGAAAAAAGTTCTCAAACAGACAAAATGATCACAAAAAAGCTGTAATTTTGGGAGAATACAAAGGGAAACAATGAAGATGTACACAGCTTTTCGGGCGAATTGGAGCTTTCCGTGCTCACGAAAAAAAAAGCAACTGGGAACCTGACGAGGTCCATGTACACAGTTTTCCGGGTGAATTTCAACTTTTTTGGTTCACCAAAAGACTTGGGTACCTACTTGACAAGGTTAGCATTGCAGCTTTTGGGGCTCAAAAAAACAACTAAGAACCTGACGTACACAGCTTTTTGGAAAAATTGGAGATTTTTAGGCTCATAGAAAAAACCCAAGGACCTGACGAGTTCCATGTACACAGCTGTCTGTACTGAGGAAAATTAAAGTTTTTAACGTATGTAACGTACACACGTGTGGACAGCGAAAAAGAATATTTTGCGGAGGAAACTAGGAAGATACAGAAAAAGAAGAAAAGAGGACGAAGTATTTCGCAGAAGCATGAAATTAGGAAGAACACCGGCAAAGGCGGAAATGGCGAAGGCTGGTACAGAGGCAAAAATTTATAAGCTGTTGGAAATGTTGCAGAAGATGTCGAAAGACATTTCTTAGATAAGAAAGGAGCAGCAGGAGTGTGGTAAAGAACTGCAAAAAGTTAGAAAGAAAAACAGAATGATACGGAGACAAAATGAATGTATCAAGGCGGAAAACGAGAATAATAGAAAAGAGATAGTGGCACCGAGAACAAGAATGGAATACTTCGAGAAAGATTAGAAACAATATGATATGGTGCTATGGGGATTGAAAATTAATGCGAATGGGAAAGAATCACTGAAGGAGAGTACCAAAAAATTTATTAAACAGAACTTGGGAATTGACGTGACAATCAAAACAGCAGTGAAGTTGGGAGAATTACATGTTTTGTGACACTGGAAAATACCGAGGATAAGATCAAGGCGAAGAGGAATGAGATTATGCTACGGAATATGCAGAATAAGAGGATTGATACAAATGATGACTCAACATTGAAGGGCAGGGAAGGAAAGGAAAAGTGGGGTACCAGAAACTTGAAGTGAATGGAAGAGAAGATAGTAGCCGAGGCACACACATGTTGAATGGAAAGAAAACGGCATTTGATGTTACAAGCAAGCCACCGTTTTTCAACGGGGGAATCTGGAAAAAAGTCTGAAAAAATCAGTAAAAGACACGTTAGGATACAAGAAAAGAAGAGATACGAAAGGCAAGAAAGAAATGGCCACAGACTGATAGACACGATGGTGGGAAACGTTGCAAGGAACACAAAAGGAGAACGAAAGAAGTCAACAGAAAAGTGAAGACGCATATTACGAGAAGAAATCAAAGGCTTGGACATTGGACAAAGGCCATCAATAATTTTAATAAGGAAATTAAAAACACAAAGGAAACTCCGCAAGCCAGAAGTTTGTCCTGTAAGGATAAAAGTGGAAATGTGGTTGGAGATGACATAGAGGCAGTCAGAATATGAAGATAGTAGTTTCACCTCCGGTTCCACCAAAATTTTACGAAAAGATTGAATCTATCACGCTGATAGTTGCTATGCACCAGCCAATAGGATGGCCAGTTGCTTAGTTACTATGAGAGTGATAAAGTTATCGCGTTGATAAAAGTTTGGTGGAACCAGAGGTAAGAAGAAAACATTTCGAATCCAAATCAAGTGCATGATGAAGAGGCAGAAAGAGAAAATGGAGGAATTTACGGCGAGCAAGATGAAGTAGGGGTAACACCGCCAACAAAAGAAGAAATAGGTGAGATCATAATATCGCAAATAAAAAATGTAAAGAGAGCGGGAGGAAATGGAATTGTGACAGAAATAATTAAGAATGGAGGAGACCAACTACCGAAAAAAGAATATAATTTGATTCAGGAAATCTGGAAGTAAGAGCGAATGCCTGAAACATGCAAAAAAGCCATTATTGTACTATTAGATAAGAAGGGGAGCAAGAGCATGTAAGAACTATAGGGAATATCGTTGCTGGATACAGCTTACAACATTTTGGCAGTAGCAGTTTCGACAAGGTTTCTAAATTTAAGTCTTGATTACTTAGCTAAAATCATCATTTCCAAGTTTAAATCATAACGTATGGTCCGAAAGTTTTGGGAATTTTTTTAAAACCCAATCACTTTTTTTGGATAGTTCTAATTTTGTAACTTAATATTGCAAAAACTAGCATCATCTTTAACAATTTCAAATTCATATTTAATATATTGAAGATGGGTCACTATCTTTGATGGCTCTAAGTTTTCTTCCACCATGTTCAATCATTCTCTGGACAACATCAGGATTAATTTCTCAGAGCTCCTGCTTCCCAATGTACCGCAAGTTCGACCAATATAAGATTTTTGGTAAGTATTGAGCAGGATAGTATACGACAAGGGATGGGAAGCTGCAAATGAAGACCAATTACGGCGTCACATTTTTAAATAACATTAGAGAATTTCGCATTTGAGAAATTGATACAGAGAATTATGGAACATGGCAGAAGGAAATTGAGATCCATCGAAGATAATGGTCCATTATCAATAGTTATGTTGAATATGAATATGTTATTGTTATATATGATGTTAATTTTTGCAATATCAAGTTCAAAAATAAAGACTATTTAGAAAAAGTTATTAGCTTTGAACAATTTCCCAAAACTTTCGGACCATACGCTAGTTTCTAATATCAAGAAAAATCTGGAATTCCGATTTTTGATCCAGAATTTGGTGATAAAATAAACTCAGATTTTCCGAGGCTGACACTCAATTTCCGAATTTCAGTCTTATATTTAGAGCGATGCGATGGTCTGAATTTGAGTCTGAATTTCAGAGTTCAAGTGAAAATTTTTGAGTTGGAGTCCGAATTTCCAACATAAAGTCGGAGTTCTCGAAGTAAAAATGAAACGTTTGAGTTCGAACTTTAAAGCTGAAATCGGAAAATCTCAGTTCCATACATAGCTAAAATACCGATTTTGAGTCTTCAGATTCAAATCTTAGTTGTGATGTGATGCCGGAGTCTCAAAATAAACATTAAACTTTTGTGTTTTGTCCGAATTCTCGGAATAAAATCTGAATTGATCAAGTCTGATGAGGATCTGAATTAATGAAGAATTAAATACCCTGTTCAAGTCTGGATTTTTAGGTTTAGGTATAAATTCAAGAGCCAGTTAGGAATTTCTGAATTTAATTCTGAAGCACCTACTAGATTCCCGAGTTTGAATCAGAATTTTCGAGATAAAGTATGAATTCACAAGTTCAAGTGGGAATTCCTGAGTTCAAATGCAAATTCCGCCTGTAAAGTTCAAGTTACCAAGATAACATCAAAATCTACTAGTCCAAAATGGAATCTTCGAGATACAGGGTGATTCAAAAGTGTTGGACCATCTTAACGGTGCGTAATATGGAGGTGTAGTAGAGTGCTGACAAGTTGTTGAAAAAATTCTGTCTTTTAATTTTGAAGTTACGGAGGGACAAAATTTGGTCCTTTGATTGGCTTCTATTTCCGTTGCTCCAAAAGATTTTAGTAAACAGTTTATGGAAAAATAATGAGTACAAAAAATCAACCTCGGAATTTGTAATTGAATTTCTGTTCACTATACAGGGTAAATCATAAACTACAAAAATTTAGTTTTCCTAAAAAAACAGAAGCAACAGAATTCTATTGAAATGAATTGTGTTTTATAGTTTTATTGTGCTCTACATAGGTTATGGGACTAATGTGGCTGATTACAGGCACTTTCAGAAAAAAGTAATTTTTGGGATTCATGACTCACCCTGTCTACAAAACAGAAATTATTTGCAGATTCAGAGGTTGATTTTTTGTGCTCATTCTTTTCCATAAACAGTTCACTAAAATCTTTTGAAACAACCAAAATAGAAGCGATCGAAGGACCAGCCTTTGTCCCTCCATAACTTCAAAATTAGAAGACATAGAATTTTTCCAACAACTTCCCAGCATTCTACTACACTTCCATATCACGCACCTTCAAGGTGGTCCGACACTTTTGAATCACCCTGTATAATTAAGTAAATTTCAGATTATTCAAAATGAATACAATTAATTCAAAGTTCCGAGATGAAATCCGAATTTACCTGATAATTCCAAATTGCAAAATTCGAATGTTAACTTTCGAGATGAATTCGGAATTTTGGAGATCAAGCCGAGATTCCAAAAAAAAGTCAGTATCAATTTCAAAATTTGTCCGAGACAAAGTGTAACTTTCCGAGAAAATGCCTGAATTCTTAAGTTCAATTGGACATTTCTAAATTTATCTCTGAGTTACTTAGATAAAATGATCATTTCCGAATTCCAATCTTGATTTCAAAACATTAAAAAAGGTTGAAGCTCTCATTTTTGATCTGATTTCTCGTGATGACGTCGGAATTTACGAAATAAATTTAGAATTCCCGAGGCCGAGTCTGAATTTCTGAATTCAGGTCTGACATTTAGAATTCAGAATTAAGGTCTGAACCTGAGCCTGAAATTTTAGAGCTACACCGAAAGTTTCCGAGTTCAAGTCCGAATTTCCGAGATGAAGTCGGTGTTTCTGAGATAAAGTTGAAAAGTTTGTTTGAATTTCAGAGCTGTGATCACAAAATCTTGGAACTCTCCAAATCAAACCCTAATAAGCTTCTGGGCTCGGTCTGAATTTCCGGAATAAAGTCAGAATCGATCAAGTCTGATAAAGCTCTGAGTTGATGAAGAGTGAAGTTCTATGTTTGAGTCCTCATTCTGACCTTGATACAGGCGAAAGTTTTGACTCAAAGTCTGAATTTCTCGAACTAAGTCGAAAGTAAGAACTTTGGAGTTCAAGTTTGAATTCCTGAATAAAGTTCGAAATTTCGACGTTCCAGCACGCTCATATTAAGGCTGCCGTTTCAGAAAATTTTCAAAAGGCAAAATTCCTGAGTCAAAAATATGAACCATTCGCAACAGCCTTAAGAGACTCATCAGAATATCGTAGTGACTTCGGGGATTCCCGGAAGATCACCGAGCAGTTGTTGGGACTCTTCCGGAATATACTTGATGAAAAAAGTGCAACTCACGGCGATTCGGCCTGGACGAGCAGTCGATGTTGAACGGCAAATCGCACTTTTCGTACTCGGTGCTGTAATCGTTGAAGACCTGCCCATCTGGACACAGTTTCTCCGTGATTTCGCCATCCCTGCAGTCGTAATACTTGTCGCATTGCTCGGCATCGGCAAAGTATCCGTTCGGCTCGGGACATTGATCCGTCGTCTCGCCATCGTCCTCGACTATTTCCCTGTCCCTTTCTGCATTCTTCCTTCTGTTCGACTCAGCCGCCTGCTGCTTCCTCGTTCCGGCGCTTTGGACTCCTTGAAAAATAACAAGGATACGTTTAAAACAAGAGAAGTTCAACAGAAGAAAAGTTCAAAAGCTGCTTCAAAAACTACCTTTGGTTTTTGCAGTGCAAAGAAACCTTCAGCTATTTTTAAAATATGCAATTAGTTGATCTTTAAATAGTAAAAAATTAATTGAACCAGCCATTGGTATTATTAACAAGCAGTTGGCCTTTGACTGAGATTCCACTTTCACGATTATTTTACACAGAAGGACCGTTACATCACGTGATACATTGTTCCGATCGGTTTGACATCGCACAAAGAACTCGATTTAAAATTCTGGACATGCACGCAAAAACTTGCATCACGATTTGGGGCTGCTTCTGATGTCGAATTCTTCAGCAGATATTCACTTTCAAAATTACAGCAATGTATACAAAAAATTAATACGATAGAAAGAAAGAACGTCTGATAGAAAGTAGGTGGATAAGCAATAATAATCGAATAAAATCTGTGTTTCTTCAGTTGTAATTAGCTAGAATATGCAAGATTAAACTCACCGATGACAAAGAGCACCAACAAGATTCCAATACAAAGAAAACGCGCCATGTCTGCAACTCTATAGTGGCAAGCGCGAAGTGTTGTAGTATTTTATTACAAACTCTGCTTGAACCACAACACACCGTTCTCGTCTGACCTTGCAAGAACTTCCACTTCTTTTAGACCAACTCAGCTAAATTTCGAACCATCATTCCCATTTTTATAGACTTAATTGTGTATGAAATCAAGTTCAATGTTTTCACTAGAACTCGTAAAAAGGTATTATACAGGTGCTAATGCATCAGCAACGACGATTTGTGCAGATTTCATAGAAATGTGAAAGCGGCATAAAGTGCTGATTTGCTTTAATTTTTTCACAAATTTTTACGCTTTTCAATCTTGTGCTAAGTGAATCGCTCAATTTGGAAAGGAAATTGGAGTTTCGTTCGCTTTTAGAAATCTGAAAAAATTACGATTTATTCGACCTCTAAAGCGGGCATCCTGCTTCAGAGAACCATGTGCGGCTGTTTTAGCAGTGTTTTTAATGATGTGTACTGAAAGAAAAGTGAAAACTTGGCAAACAAAGGCGGGTGATTAAAAAGAAAATCACACTCGTGCATATTTTTCAAATCATTGTACTTGAGTCGAGCTCGCGCCATCTAGTGTAGCAACTCTGCAATAACGTACAGAGAACTGTAGCACTTGACTATCAGTTTTCGCAACATTTCTACCAGATCGCGCTTCGTCAGGCTTATAAAATTCATAATTCCTACATAGGAGAGGTGTTAAAGCTTGATTCACGAGTCTCACGCATTTGTCATATTCTGCTCGTAAATAAGCTCTGTTTGCAGTGCTAGGTCTTGGAAGGCAGCAGGGACTTTACGTTTCGCAAAGATAAGTGAATCTAATAAGATTCTGGTCTTTTTATTCTTTATCCAAATAAATTCATAGAATTGTCAAGTGTGAACAGACCTTGATCCGCTATAATTCTTGGGAAACTGAACCGCCACAAACGGAATAGCTTTTAGCTAGCTCACCTTAAGCGTCTCTCACACGATTCAACGCCTGACGAGTTAAAAATAAATAACACTTGCCGAATTTGGGGATTCGCATGAATTTGTTCATTCAAGTGAGATCAACGAGTTCTCAAGTGTGAATGGGGCTTTATTTTATAGATTTCCTTCAAAACTGGATCGTCACAGACGGAATAGCACTAAGCCACCTCACCTGAAGCCTTTTCACACGATGCCTGACGAGTTGAAAGTATCAACAATTGCTAGGACATTCGCACGAATTTGTTTATTTACTTCAAATCTTCGAGTTTTCAGGTGTGAATGGGGCTTCATTTTATAAAATTTATCTACACTGATCGTTTTTTGAAGTGGTTCACCCAAAAAATTGTCCCACTTTGATAGGTTTGTAACATTGATGGATGTATCTTGTTGATTTTTTTTCTCAGAAAGGGCGTTTCTTCGGCAGCAAGTCTGCATAATCGCAATTATTTGTCATTATTGATTTTGATTTCACAGGGTGATTCGAAAAGCTATGATTTTTATATTAAATTTATTGATGTGCATGAGGTAAATGGGTCATCCTGTATGTTTCATTTCAAGGTCATCATAGAGCCTCATGTCTTAGCACTGCATACTTTTTTGGATTTTGGTCTTACGTCATTTGTGTCAAAAGATATAATTTTTTTAAACATAATAAGTACCGTCATCCGGGGTGAACTCGGACGAATTTCGAGGTTTTAAGCGAATAACGCTCATAATTTTAAACCGAAAATTTTGAAAAAAATAATTTAGATACCTTTATACTTTATCTATCGATTCCATTAGAAAAAAAACTGAGTCCGAATTCACCCCTATGTGTAGGGTGAATTTGGACACCCCTTTCTTTTGGCCTAAAATTGCATTCTAAAACCCACAGGTGTGTATTCGGACACAAAAAATAAAAAAAATGAATTTTAACATAGCTAGGAGCCACCAAAGTTGAATTCTTGGATTAAAATTGAACAAAATATTTAGAAACTGTTATACACTTATCTTCATTCATTCATCAATAAACCTTATTAACAATCAGAAAAGACAATACAGAAAAAAAAATAACAATAACTTCGCATTTTATAAAAAAATACTCATATTTCATAAAAAAATACACAATTCTGCCGTCCGAATTCACCCTACCTAGGAACACATTTTTTTTATTAGGCTCCCCACCAAAAAGTCATTGACATAAACAGTGATATATTTAGTGCAATATGTTGTTCATAAAATGCACTTCTACCATAGGCTAAAGGTGTGAAGATAAATCTTTCCTAAATTTCCCCACAGAGGTTTCATTCCACGTTTTGGAAAAAGTGCGAAAAGACGAAGAAATGTTGAATGCATGGAATAGTTACTAACTGTTGTAAAATCAGCGTACAACGTTACAGACTTGAAGAATGTACATTTGTCAACTGGTTTCATCAGCTATTTTCAGGAAAATCGCACTTCAATCCCCCCCAGATTAAAATGGCTCAAAAAGGTACTGCTGTCCGGATTCCCACCTATTATCCGAATTCACCCCGGACGACGGTGCAGAAAAATACGAAAACGTCAACAAGTTCCCTTCTAATTTTTCAACGCATAACAATGAATAACTAATATGTAATTGTGAATGAAAAATGAAAAATAATCAATAACGGGTTAGGGCCACCTCTACTCTTTATCATGTCTTGACATCTTCATGGCATACTTCTGATAATATTATTGATAAGGTCACCCGGATCGCTTCCCATTATTGCTTGTTGAAGGACAGTTCCCAGCCCTTCATTTCCATGAGGTTCAATTTCGCGGTCTAATATCTTCCATTGGAGCGCATCCCACGCGTTTTCTATTGGATTGAGGTCCAGCGAAAGCGCCGGCTATTCCATTCTGGTGATATTCTCACGTTGGAAAAATTCATTAACTACGTTGCCGTTGGCTCAAAGCGCGATTGACTATACTGTATGCAATATTGGAGCGTCCCTTGCGAGAAACATCAGCCGAAACCATTTCGATTATTCTTTCAAGAATTGCATCTTGTAGAGGCGGCATTTTCACAAACAATTCAATTGACACAAATGTCAGAACATTATTACGACTAAAGATATCTCGATTTTTTCACGCAAATAAACATGCAGTGAATTAAAAATTAATATCTTCAAAGCCTAGTGAGTTGAACCAGAATCCAAAAAAATATGCAGCACTAAGGCATAAGGCTCTATGATGACTTTGAAATGAAATATACAGGGTGACCCATTCACCTTATGCACATCAGTAATTTGATATAAAAATCATATCTTTACAAATCACTCTGTAAAATCACTATCAAATTACAAACAAATGCAGTTGAGCACACTTGTTGCCGAAGAAACGCCCTTTCTGACAAAAAGAAACTCAACAGAATACATCCATCCATTCAAAAGTTACAATCCATCAAAGTAGGACAATTTTTTAGGCGAACCACTTCAAAAAACGATCAGTGTAAAACTGGATCGTCATAAACGAAATAGCAATAATCTAACTCACCTAAAGCCTTTCTCACACGATGCCTAACGAGTTGAAAATATCAACATTTGCTAGGATATTAGCATGAATTTGTTTATTCAAATAAGATCAACGAGTTTTCAAATGTGAATGGGGCTTTATTCCATAAAACTCCTTGAAAACCGGTTCTCCATGAATAAAATAGCGTTAGGCTAACTCACCTAAAGCCTTCCTCACACAATGATTAACGAGTTGAAAATATTAACACCTGCCAGGACATTCACATGAATTTGTTTATTCAGTTGGAATCATAAGTTTTCAAGTGTGAATGGAGCTTCATTCCATAGAAATTTTCAACCGTCACAAACGAAATAGCGCTAAGCTCACTTCTTTTAAGTCGTTCTTACACGAAGCCAGACGAGTTAGAAGTATTAATACTTGCTAGGACATTGCTAGGACTTGCACGAATTTGTTTATTCTATTGAAATCAATGAAATTTCAAGTGTGAATGAGGCTTTATTTTATAGAATTTTTTCCAAACTGAATGGTCATAAACAAAATAACGCTAAGCTAACTCACCAAAAGCCTTTCTCACACGATGCCCAACGAGTTGAAAGTAGTAACACTTGATGATAGGACATTCGCAGACATTTGTTTCTTAATAATATAACGAGTTTTCGAGTGTGAATTGGGCTTCATTTTATAGAATTCTTTTTAAACTGAATCATCACAAACAAAATTGAGCTAACTCACCTGAACCTAAAGCCTTTCTCACTCGTTGCCTAAGCCTAACGAGTTGAAAGTATCAACACTTGCTAGGACATTGTCACGAATTTGTTTATTCAGTTGAAATTATAGCGAGTTTTCAAGTGTGAATAGAGCTTTTTTCATAGAATTTCTTCAAAACTGGATCGTCACAAACAAATGAGCATTACGCTAACTTAACTAGAGCTCTTCTCACACGATGCCTAACGAGTTGAAAGTATTACCACGTGCTAGGACATTTTCACGAACTTGTTTATTCAGTTGAAATCAACGCGTTTTCAAGGGTGAATGGGGCTTTATTTTATAAAAAAAATTAGACCTGAATCGTCAGTATCGTCACAAACGAAATAGTGTTGAGCTAACTCACCTAAAGCCTTCCTCACACGATGCCTAACAAGCTGAAAATATGACCACCTGCTAAAGCATTCGCACGAATTTGTCTATTGAATCAAAGTCAGCGAATTTTTAAGTGTGAAGGGGGCTTTATTTTATGAAATTCCTTCAAAACTGAATCGTTACAAATAAAAAAGCGTGGAGCTAACTCATCTAAAGCCTTTTTCACACGACACCTAACGTGATCAGAAGTATTATTAGCAAATGCTAGGACAATTCCACGAATTTGTTGATTCAGTTAAAATAAACGCATGTTCGAGTGGGAATGAGGCTTTATTTTATGAAAAAATTCAAAACTGGATCGTCGTGAACCAAATAGCGTTGAGCCAACTCAACTTAAGCCTTTCTCACACGATGTCTAACGAAATGAAAGTATCAACAGTTGCCAGGACATTTCCACAACGTTGCTTCAAGTAAAATCGACAAGTTTTCAAGTGTGAATGGGGCTTTATTCCGTGGAATTCTTCCAAAACTGAATCCTCCATAAATGAAAAAGCGGTGAGCTAACTCATTCAAAGCCTTTCTCACACGACACCTAACGTGTTAAGAAGTATTAGCACTCGCTAGGACATTTTCATGAATTTGTTTATTCAGGTTAAATCAACGCATGTTCAAGTGTGAATGGGGCTTTATTTTATGAAAAAAATTCGAACTTGGATCGTCGTGAACCAAATAGCGTTGAGCTCACTCACCTGAAGCCTTTCTCACACGATGCCTAACGAGTTGAAAGTATCAACAGTTGCCAGGACATTTGCACAAATTTGCTGCTTCATTTAAAACCGACGAGTTGTCAAGTGTGAATGGAGCTTTATTTCATTAAATTATTCCAAAACTGAATCGTCACAAATGGAAAAGCGTTGAGCTCACTTATCTGAAGCCTCTCTCACACTAAGCCTAACGTGTTAAAATGTAAAAGCACTTGCTAGGACATTTTTACGAATTTTTTTATTCAGTTGAAATCAACACGTGTGTAGATGGGGCTTCATGAGGTGAAGAAAGAGCAAAAACTGGATAGTCATAAACCAAATAGCATTGAGCCAACTCACCTGAAGCCTTTCTCACACGATGCCTAACGAGTTGAAAGTATCAACAGTTGCTAGGACATTTGCACGAATTTGTTTCTTCAAGTGAAATCGACGAGTTTTCAAGTGTAAATGGGGCTTTATTTTATGAAACTCCTTCAAAACTGAATCGTCACAAATGAAAAAGCGTTAAACTAACTCATCTAAAGTCATTCCAACACGACACCTAATGTGTTGAAAAGTATCAGCACTCGCTAGGACATTTTCACGAATTTGTTCATTCAGTTAAAATCAACGCGTGTTCGAGTGTGAATAGGGCTTCATTTTATGAAAAAATATCCAAAACTGGATCGTCATAAACCAAATAGCGTTGAGCTAACTCACCTAAAGCCTTTCTCACACGATGCTTAACGAGTTGAAAGTATCAACAGTTGCTAGGACATTTGCACCAATTTGTTGCTTCAAGTAAAATCGACGAGTTTTCAAGTGTGAATGGGGCTTTATTTTATGAAATTCTCTCAAAACTGAATCGTCACAAATGAAAAAGCTTTGAGCTAACTCATCTGAAGCTTCTCTCACACGAAACCTAACGTATTAAGAAGTATAACCACTTGCTAGGACATTTTCACGAATTTGTTCATTCAGTGAAATCGGGGTTGAAATCAAAACTCGTGTTCGAGTGTGAATGGGGCTTTATTTTATGAGAAAAATTAAAAACCGGATCGTCATAAACCAAATAGCGTTGAGCTAACGCACCTAAAGCCTTCCTTACACAATGACTAACGAGTTGAAAATATTAACACCTGCGAGGACATTCACATGAATTTGTTTATTCAGTTGAAATCAAGAATTATCCAGTGTGGATGGGGCTTCATTCCATAGAAATTTTCAAAAACTGAACCGTCACAAACGAAATAGCACTAAGCTAACTTCCCTTAAGTCTTACTTACACGATGCCTAACGAGTTGGAAGCATTAATACGAGCATAATACTTACTAGGACATTCGAACGGGTTTGTTCATTCAATTTAAATCAATAAAATTTCAAGTGTGAATGGGGCTTCAATTTATAGGACTCCTTTGAAACTGAATGGTCACAAACCAAATAGCGCTAAGCTAACTCACCCAAAGCGTTTCTTACACGATGCCCAACGAGTTGAAACCGACGAGTTTTCAAGTGTAAATGGGGCTTTATTCTATGGAATTCTCTGAAAACTTGATATTCACAAACAAAATAGCTCTGAGCTAACTCATACTCAAAGCGTTTCTCACACGATGCCTAATGAGTCTAAAATAATCAGCACCTGCCGAATTAAGCCATTCTCACGAATTTGTTCATCGAGGTAAAGTCAAGAAGTTTTCGAGTGTAAGTGGGGCTTTATTCTACGTAATTTCTTGGTAACTTAATTCTCACATACTAAAAAACTTTGGGTTAACTTACATAAAGTGTTTATCACACGATATCTGACGAGTTGAAGGTGATTAACAATTGTCGAACGAATTCGTTCATTTGAGTGAAGTCAACAAAAATTTTAAGTGTGAATGAGGCTTTATTCTATGGAATTTCTCCGAAACTGAATCTTCACAAAAGAAAATAGCTTCGAGCTAACTCACCCAAATCGTGTCCTACATGATGCCTAACAAGTTGAGAATAATTAACATTTGCCGTATAAGGACATACGCAACAATTTGTTTATGCAAGTGAAATCAACAAGCTTTCAAGTGTGAATGAGGCTTCATCTTATGGAATTCTCTCAAAACTCAAACGTCACAAACGAAATAGCTTTGACCCGACACACCTAAAGCGTTCTCACACGATGCCTAACGAGTTGGAAATATCAACCTTGTTAAAACTAACGCACGAATCTGTTTATTCAAATAAAATCAACGAGTTTTCAAATGTCAATCGGGTTTTATTTCATTGAATTCCTTTGAAACTGGATCGTCAGAAACGGAATACCGCTAAGCTATCTCACCTAAAGCGTTTCTCACACGATGCCCAACGAGTTGAAAGTATCAACACTTGCTAGGACATTTATTGCACGAATTTGTTAATTCAATTAAAACCGACGAGTTGTAAATGGGGCTTTATTCCATGGAATTCTCTGAAAACTTGATATTCACAAACAAAATAGCCTCATACTCAAAGCGTTTCTCACACGATGCCTAATGAGTCTAAAATAATCAGCACCTGCCGAATTAAGGCATTCTCACGAGTTTGTTCATCGAGGTAAAATCAAGAAGTTTTGAAGTGTAAGTGGGGCTTTATTCTTCGTAATTTCTTGGCAACTTAATCCCCACATACTAAATAACTTTGGGTCAACTTACATAAAGTGTTTATCACACGATATCTGACGAGTTGAACATAGTTAACAATTGTCGAACGAATTCGTTCATTTGAGTAAAGTCAACAAAAATTTCAAGTGTGAATGAGGCTTTATTCTAGGAATTTCTCCAAAACTGAATCTTCACAAAAGAAAATAGCTTCGAGCTAACTCACCTAAAGCGTGTCCTACATGATGCCTAACGAGTTGAGAATAATTAACATTTGCCGTATAAGGACATTCGCAAGAATTTGTTTATGCAAGTAAAATCAACAAGCTTTCAAGTGTAGATGAGGCTTCATCTTATGAAATTCTCTCAAAACTCAAACCTCACAAATGAAATAGCTTTGACCCGACTCATCTAAAGCATTCTCACACGATGCCTAACGAGTTGAAATTGATTATTCACTTGCCGAATCAAGACAATCGCACGAGTTTGTTCATTCGAGTGAAATCAACGAGTTTTCAAGTGTGAATGGGGCTTCAATCTTCATTTTATGGAATTTCTTCAAGACTGAATCTTCACAAAGGAAATAGGTTTGAGCTAACTCGCCTAAAGCGTTTCTTACACAATGCGGAACGAGTTGAAAGTAATTAATACTTGCCGACATAGGGCATTCGCACAGACTACTTGTTCATGCAAGTAAAACCGAGAGTAAAACAAACGAGTTTTTCAAGTGTGATCGGGGCTTCATTCGGTAGAATTTTTTCAAAACTGAATCGCCACGAACGAAATAGCTTTGAGTTTATTCACTTTAAGCGTTGCTCACACGATAGATAGACCATAGATAATAAAAAAAACTAGAAAATCGATCATAGTGATGTTATTTGTGCAATTACAGGGTGAACTGTGAAGGTTAGCTGACTCTAGAAAGAAATAAAGGTGATATAGCATTTGAAGGGTATCAGATACATTCGAAACTCATTGATATAATGAAATTTGGGGTTATTATTCAGAATATTTACTTTTCCACTCCGTATCTCTGCCGTTCTGGCCATTTTGAACATATGGCGCTCAAAAAAAAAACATATTTTACAACAAACCTTATAACAACGTACTCTTAAGTTATAAGGCAGATTGATCTTATTCGAAATTCCACAGTAATATTGATCAATACGGGAGATACCGTATAGGAATCAACTAATACCCTGTGTGAAGATGAGCCTTATTGCTACTGGCCCTTGTCGAAGTTGACACGGGGACCAAGCAAATGGGCTGGAGTCACGGCTGAGGTGTCACTCACTTTTGGACACTTTGTATAAGGCTTCAATATTGTTACGTATTTCGCACACTGTTTATTACTGCATAGGTACTACAATGGATACACGCCAACAATTATTTACTGAGAAATATCGCTGTGGATGACTACTCACTTTTAATCCGCTTGCTACCACTTTGCATTCCAATTCATACTGGTGCTGTGGGTGATTCATAGTGCTTATATAGGTCCCGACTAGTTGTTATATTTATTAGTTTCTTTACTGGATGGCTTTGAACGACTTTAATACTTTTAGATTTTATTTAACAAGGAACAATGTACGTGTGTTACATGATGGCGTCGGGAGAGAAGTGAGACTTCGTCTCTTTGATCTGTCAATGTCAATCCGACGTCTGACGTTATACATTTTATGCAAACAGATATACATACATGTGACATCCTCCTTTTTTCACACACAAATGAATACAATAATAATACAAGTACATAATATGGTATAGTACCTATAGTATACAAAATAGAATTTTCATATATACAATACAGTTAAAATTAATTACAAATCTAGCCTGCTGGGAGCTCTGATAACTCTCCCTCTAGAAGACACAAATTGAGCAGGTGTATCAATTTCTACATCAGAATTATTATTGCTAAGATCAGATTTGCTTTCCTCATTTGAGCTTCTGAATTCCTCCTCTGAACTTTCAGTTTCGGAGCCTTTAGATTCATGACCTACGGTACCACCAACAGCACCTTCATCAAAATCCGCATCATAATCATTAACATTATCATCGATATCAACATAGTATCTGTATTCGGTTTCACAGGTTCTGGCTTTCGATTTTGAAGAAATCGGTACTGGCTCGACGATCTTTTCTTCCGTTACACCTCGTTTCAAATATAATCTATTTCGAACCAGCACAGATCCATCATTTAGCTCAACACGGTATCTTCTATCATTATACCTATGTATTATCTTTCCTGGCTGCCAGGTAGAGTTAGGCTGCTTCTGAACGTAGACATTGTCATTTACGTTGAAAGCAGGCTGTACCCTTGCCTTTTTATTGAAATAATGCTCGGTTTTCATTTTTTTATCTGCTAAGTTTTTATTATACAATTGAACATTGACTGTTCTGGGCTTCAAACTAGCATTTACGGATGGAAGATTAGTTCTGAGACTCCTAGACATTAAAATTTGAGCCGGCGAGTATGTTCCTGTCATAGGCGTGTTTCGATATTGGAGAAGAGCTAGATTTAGATTGCGTCCGTCCTCCAAGGTCTTTCTGAGTAAATTTTTGACAGTTTGAATGTGTCTTTCTGCCATACCATTGCTTTGAGCATGAGTTGGTGACGAGATTAGGTGAGAAAAGTCCCACTCTGATGCAAAGAACTTGAAAAACTGTGATGAGAATTGAGATCCCCCATCTGAGACTACAATTTTGGGAATCCCATGTCTTGAGAAAATTGTTCCAAGAGCCAATATCACTTTAGAACTGGTTACCGCTTCACCCAATTTTTCTACCTCTACAAATTTGGAATAGTAGTCCACTACTAGCGGGTACGTTTCTTTTCTAAATTCGAACAAGTCGCAACCAACTTTATTCTAAGGAATGAGACTAATTTCGTGACTGAATTATGGCTGCTGCTGGTTGGATCTTGAGAACTTCAAACAAATATGGCAGTTCTCTATCATTTGTCTTATTTCATTGGCCATGGTCGGCCAATACATTGAGTCTCTCGCATTTCTTTGACAATTATTGATGCCTAAATGACCATAGTGAACACATTGAAGCATTTTCTTTCGCAAAACACTCGGTATAACCAACGCCTGACCCTTATATATCACGTCCTCTGCAACTGTTAATTGATCCCTACTTCTTGCATAAATTCTCAATTCCGGTTTCATCTTTTTTACATTGTTTGGCCAGCCATTAATTATTATTTGTTTCAATTCTGTTAGCGTTTTATCTTGCCGCGTTTCATCTTTGATTTTGAATAATTTTTCTGGGCTCATACTACTTTCCAGCTTTATAAGGCAAACCTGAGCCTGAATTTCGTCTTCAAAATGATTATTAATTCCACCTGTTGAATACGCTCTTGATAACGCATCCGCTAGCAATAATTCTTTGCCAGGTTTATAAATTAATTCGAAACTGAATTTTTGAATTTGGATTAACATACGCTGAAGTCGTGCGGGACATTTATTAAACGGTTTTTTCACTATAGTTATTAGAGGTTGATGATCAGTTTCTACAATGACATGCTTGCCAAAAATATAATCATGAAATCGCTGTAAACCAAAAGAGACCGCCAACAACTATTTTTCTATTTGGGCATATTGTATTTGAGTTTCAGTTAAAGCTTTCGATATATAAGCACACGGTAGATTATTTTGCAACAGAACTGCACCCATTCCAGACTTAGAACTGTCTACTGAAATTTTAACAGGTTTATTTACATCGTAAAACTGCAGTACTGGACTATTCATTAATTTATTCTTCAATTCCTCAAACGTGTTTTTCTGCTCATGCCCCCAAATGAATTCATTGTCTTTTTTCAGCAGTTGTCCTAACGGTTCAGTGTTACCAGTGAAATTAGGAACAAACTTACTCACATAAGTCAACATGCCTAGCAAACGTTGTACGTCCGATTTATTTTGCGGTTTTGTAAAAATTTTTTATGGCTTCGATCTTAGAATCGTCTGGTCTAATACCAAATTTGCTGATCGAATGACCCATGTACCTAACTTCCTGCTGTCCAAATTTACATTTGCTCAAGTTAAATCTCACCCCACTTTCTCTAGCAACTTTCAAAACTCGTCTCAGTCTCTCATCATGTTCTTTTTTACTCCGACCGTAAACAATCACATCGTCTATATATATTTCTGTTCCCTCATTTTCAAACAGTTCCCTGAATCTCTGTTGGAAAACCTCCGGTGCTGACCTAATTCCATACGGTAATCTTAGAAATTTATAACGACCAAAAGGTGTTCCGAAGGTGCACAACCCCTGACTGGCCTCATCGAGCGGTATTTGGTAGAATCCGCTTGACGCATCCAGTGTACTGAACCACTGAGCCCCTGCAATTTTTGCGGTAATTTCCTCAAGTGTGGGTATCTGATATAATTCATGTTTGATCGCGACATTCAAATCCTTCGGATCCAAACAAATGCGTAATGATCCGTTGGGTTTTCTTACAATTACTAGAGGATTCACCCAGTCCGAGGCGCCCTCAACTCTTTCAATTATTTTCATTTTCTCAAGTTCACACAAGTTTTTTCTCAATGGCTTTAACAACGGTACGGCGACTCTTCTTGTTAGATGGATAACAGGAACGGCATTCTTTTCCAGTTATATATGATAAGGTTTTTTTACACAGCCTATGCCAGAAAACAGCTCGCCGTTTTCTTTGACCAGTTCTTCATAAAAATCGTTACTTTCAATGGAATGAACTCTCCGAACCAAATAAAATTTTTCAATTGCAGGTAAACCCAGAATAGCCTGTGTTCCGGACTTCACAACATGAAAATCTAAAAATTTGTAATCACAATCCTTAAAACATTTTAGCGAAACTACTCCAACAACTCGCAAACAATCTCCTGTGTACGATTTCAATTTATTTTCAGTTTTTCTCATGACTCTCTCCGACAATTTGAGATTGTTGAAGCATTTCAATGGCAAAACATTGCACATTGCCCCCGTATCAATTTTGAAATCTATATCTACATTTCTCATCAATTGTTTATTCTTATTCTGTTTATCATTCTTTATTTATCATCAATTGATCTCCCACGCTTTGAAATTGCACTGCCCTTTCTTAGTTACACTATTTACAAACACACCCAAATTATTTTCTTGATTTATAGCCTCTATAAAATTTTCGTTTATGAGGTTTACATTCTGCTTTCGCTTCAAGCACACGTTTGAAAAATGATTCTTGCCCTTGCAAAAATTGCATTCGCGCCTATATGTCGCACATTTATTAATTTCATGACTTTTACCACAGCGCGTGCAAGACCGGATCATTCTGTTCTTCTGCGTCCGTTTCTGTGCGTATCTTGAATTCCTCTGCTGGTCAGGGTAGTTTCTGCGTTGTGGCTGCTGTCGTGCCTTACCGATTAGGCTGACTTCTTGCTCCTCCACACGATGTGCTGTGCTTGTTGCCATCAGAGAACTCTGCTCCTGAGACTGTTCCACCACCATGCAGAGATTGATAGTTTCATCCAAGGACTTGTCGTCGTTCTGCGAAAGCCTTTTCCTTAATTCACGATCAGTAATCCCACAGATTACCATGCATTTTATCAATTCTGCCTCCAAGGTGCCAAGCCTACACTTCATGGCTCGCTTACGCAGTTCAACAAGGTACCCCTCGAAGGTCTGTCCCTGCTGCTGCTTATAGGTGAAGAAATTATACCTTTCGAATGACAAATTTTCTTTAGGTCGAAAATGTGCCTCAAACCTGTCCAGCAGCTTCTTCAGTTTATTCTTGTCGGCTTCTGGGATGACGAAAGTCGTGTAGATTCTGTAGCCGGCCTCTCCAATGTAGTGCAAAAGCTGGGCGCACTGCGTTACTTTTTCCTTTTTCGTAATTTCTGTTGCTTGCAGATAGTTCTTGAACCTCGCTCTCCATAGGGTCCAATTTTCGGCCAGATTACCTACCATGGACATCGGCGGTATTCCACGTGGATCACCCATTTGGCTTCTTTCTTCTCAATTTCTTCTTAATTTCTTCTTAATTTCTTTCAATTATACGGCTTTGTTCCGTTTCAAACCAACTGCGCCATGTTATATTTATTAGTTTCTTTACTGGGTGGCTTTAAACGACTTTAATACTTTTAGATTTTATTTAACAAGGAACAGTGTACATGTGTTACATGATGGCGTCGGGAGAGAAGTGAGAGTTCGTCTCTTTAATCTGTCAATGTCAATCCGACGTCTGACGTTATACATTTTATGCAACCAGATATACATACATGTGACACTAGTTATCCCGAATGTTCCATGGGTCATCCAGCTAATTCCATAGTGGCCCAGCATATGGTTTTCTAGGCGACTTGACTCCCGAATAATCACACGTACAATTTTGCGTACAATTCTGCCGTGCTCTAGAGCCGGCGCCGCCGCCAAATGGACAGATAATTATGTGTCTTGATCAGGCGTTTGAGTCTCCATGCATTTCGATGCCATCACGCACACTCTAGAAATATCCAGAGCTCCGCGCATTTGTACACTGCGGCCGTGGAAGAGCCCAGAAATATCGCACGTTTGCCAGAATGCACGGAAATCGTCGCTCGTAGCGATATAAACTGGGAATTGCCCAGATTGAATGAATAATCATCTCTGGTAAACAGTGATGCCAACTTTATTCCGACGTTTCAGTATTGATCTCGGTTGCCCTATTCATGCTATCCGCGAATGTCTTGTTTTTCTCGTGGCTGATGATAGCCGGTGACATTCTCATGGACGTTGACTTCGACGCAAAATTCCGCGTTGTTTATTTTCATCAGAAAAATGGATGTATTCTTAGAAACAAATTGGCTGATGGAATGCCTGAAATCTTCCTGTTGCATATTTTACCGATTAAATCTCGCGCCTTTGACTCGGTTTTATTGCATTCATGCTGCGAATTTGTCAATATTTTTCAAATCTTTTGCGCCTCAAAAATCGTTTGCCGCTGTAAATACCACCCGGTCCGTTCGATTTGTTTCGTAAGAAAATTCCGAAATATGCATCAGCGTCGCTCGAGATCTTTGTTTGTATTTTGCGAATCGCTTTGATAGATGACTTATGTTATCAAAACACGATGTCCTTATTGTACGAGTGTATTGTCATTAATGATAATAATAATTATAGTAATTGTAGTAATTATGGAAGAAATTTGTCATTTTTTTATTGGAGTTCGTGCCCTTAAGTAATCTCAACCTAACCCTTAACCTTCACATTCCATCTCAACTCTGTCATGATCAGCTTTGCTCCTTTAAAAATGCCATCTGTCACCTCGGAGTCGCTGAGTGTAAGTCACACTGTAGTGCAAGCAGCTGGGTGCTTTTATACCTCCGAAGTTTAGAGTGACGATGACTCTGGCCAGCTGTAAATACAAGTTGAAGCGACGCTTCTGTGAAGTCAGGTCAGTTCTTTGGCAAGTTTCAATGTCTCGTCATCTAGACATTGTTACTGCCAATATTTCTAGAGAGGGGAAAGTGGTGGGGGAGAATGTTGACCGTGTGAATGCTTCTTCTTTTCTCTTGATTTCGATAGATTTCGATAGACGAGGTTGAAGATAGAGGCGCCTCAATTTTCCTTCACTTTGCTTCTTCTACCCCGCAACCACTCTACCCTTGAGTCTAGTTGTTAGCCGTCTGATGCCTGGTTCGTGCCAATAAAAATGTCGTGACAAATGAAAGGTATAAAAGGTATAAGAGTATTATGCAAATGGTCGAACTAAATGGGAAAACTACTTGTGTCAAAGGGATGCATTTTTATTAACTCTGAAAAAGTTTTGTTGGAATTCAACAAGTTTGAAATTTCTTGGTCCTCTTGCTGTAATTTTGCTATCTTTAAATTGTTGATGGTGAATTTTGCGTGGGGAATACTAACCGGAATTAGAAATTTCCATTGACGTCACAGCAGTGTTGCCAACTGTCCACAATTGCCCGCCAAATTTGAACCAAATAATGTTCGGGAACAACCGAACTACAGGGCGCTTATGGAGTTCCAGTTTCTGCATTTTTTTCCTCGACTACCTTTTTGAGTTTGAAACTTTTGTATCAAGTTCAAAGCAATGTCCTTAATGCGCCTGCAAAATAAGTTCTCGTGGAAAAGTGTGTTTTTTTGTGAAAAAGCAAGCCAAACATGTTAGGTTAACTGCACAGGGTAGTGGTGAAAATTCATATTTTCCGACAAAAGTGGGCATGAACTTTGCCACCAAACCTCACCTGAATGTTGGAGGTTTACGTTCCCGGCATTGCTGGAGTGATATGCCTTGTGTGGGGCTGGGTATGTACCTACAGGTAAGGCCACAATTCTTGACACAGGTACTTCCTGAAACTAGATAGGCTTAGCAACAGATAATTTTGTGCGAACATCATAACTGTATTACAGCAATTTAGTTACCCATCCTAATTGTTATCGGTACAACCTCCGTATATTTTTTCAAGTGTACTCCTTCCTTCCTCCTTTCCATTTCTTGGCGCTTTGGGATACATTTTGTGATTCCTCGTACTTCCACGAGCCCCAGCGTTTCGAGAAAACCATGAATTTCTCATTTTTTTCCCCAAAAAAAAGATTCAATCACTCCAAACTCCAACCCAACGTTGACGTTCATTGAGCCCTCTACATCTCTTCCTCTACGTCATGCTTTCTCCATTGCTTTCACAAGCCTAGATGTTTGAATTGACAATAGTTTATATTTTCTACTCCACTGTAGTTGTAATATTTGCTGTGATATAAGCACATGTGAACCAGATGGGATCGGCTCCGAGTATCTTTATCTTCTGTTGACCAAATCGTACACCTGACTTGACAATCTTGAATTTTCAGTTGATGGCTTCATCGCGGCAAGACACATTGCTCAAAAAATCCTGAAATTTCTTCTTGTAAGCAGGATTTGAGGTAACATTGTGGTCAACTTAGAAATTCCTTGGTTGCTGGATTTTCCCCATTTCACGATCGCCACAGGTCACAGTTGTTGCCACAGCCATACTTTCTGAAATCAGAAGGGCGCTTAGTAATGGATAATTTGTAAAATCATCTCACATTTATTCTGTATTTTAACAATTTAGTCAGCTTTTTACCTTATCGGCAGGCATATAAACTGGCATATTTTCTCCTTCCCAGATGTCTTTGAGTCGCATTTCTTGGCACTTTGAGATACTTCCTGAGATGCTCTTTTCTTCCAGGAATCTAGTTTCCCGAAAAGTCACAGATTTCATTTTTTTTAGACGAAAATGATTCAAGCACTCCACCAAACTTTCTTGTTTATTGAGCTATTTGGGGCAGCACATCTCCAACTATCTGTATTGATCGAAGCGCCAGAGTTTCGTGAACAATTATCACGCACAAACTTGCTTCCTACTGTATCCAAAATCTCAAAAAAGTACTTTTTTTACAATCATAACAACGCGGGTTGTTCCCTAACACTTTTTTGACGTTATAAATTCAACTAGGTTGGCAACACTGACGAGCTCGTGACGTCATGTGGAAATGCCTAATAAGAAGAAGCCAAAGCAGATAATGAAAGGTTTGTATTCTGTAAATACGCAGAAATCTCTATACCTACCCTCCAACAAGAATCTGAATTTTTGTACAGCAAGATAGATCGCCAAAAGTTTCCTGCCGAAGGTGGTCTATATTATGGCGGAGAAAGTTTCGCAGATGAATACGCAATAGGTCCTACTAGGACAGACGCGACGGTGTCATACCAGGCCACCCATTTGCCGGGTGCCATTTGAAAAAAAATACTAAGGGTGGCTTGGAGCTAGGGGGTTGACGGTAGAACATGACACGTGTCATGAAAAAATGGCTTACCGTTTTTAGAAATCGACCTGTTCGAGCGTTTTTTCCGAAATAAATATGGAAAAAACTTATGAATTTTATTCCGAACTTTTGAATAACCCTGTATGTATAGGATGGAGGCTGTCGACGATTGTGATACTTATTGAGGTGCGTTCAGTCAGCTTATTTAGCCGCAAGTTTTAATTTTAGTCGTAAGCGCTGCGTCGCTTATTGGCTGTTCTGAGGAGGCTGGCTCATAATAGCCAATGGGCGTCGCTGCGCTTGCGACTAAAATTAAAACTTGCGGCTAAATAAGCTGACTGAACGCACCTTTACGATTTATATCCGAAGACCAGTAATCAGTAAACTGCATGCAGTACTGTCAAAAGCGATTTCTACCATCTTGAAGTCGATAAGTACGGGAGGTTCTGTCACATTGAGCAGCATCAGCTGATGGTTCAGAGATGGCGTTGCGTGTGTGGAGTTGAGCATACATCAACTGATTTCTCTCTAGGGGGTGGTGCGCATGATTACACGCCGTGCACAATTAACGGACTCTCCCCTATATCGGGCTTTTCTATTTCACATTCTGCTGGGTCTGTTTATCCATCACCCAGCCCAGAAGGGGCTGAAATTCATTCCTGTAATCCCTGATAATGGTTTTATGTTGTTCACTTCCTAAATTGCCCTCCGCAGCAACCCAATGGGTTTGAGAAAAATCCGATACGTCGGATTTTTATATTTCACCTCGTATTCCACGTTTTGCAGGTTCCTACTAACAGGTTATCTATCACTCAGAACAGGAGAAAACGCATCTCTATACAGGGTGTTTCATCGATTATAGCAAAAAATTCAACTGTGGATAGAGCTCGTCAAATAATGACGAAAACTTACGTACCATTTTGCAAAGCTTGACCTCTTGACGAAGATACAGCTTTTCAAAGTTCTCTTTCTTCGGAATTCAGTAAATTTGTAACTCAGGAACGTTTTGACAAAACTAGCTTCAATTCAACATTAGCTGGTTTGTCGAAATTATCTACCGACCTGCTGAATTTTGGAAGAATTCATTCAACTAGTGACGTAGAAGTTATGGGGGATCAGCTTGAGTTAACTTTTCTTCGGATGCTTCCAAAATAATGACTCTTATTGTAACTCTTGCGCTATTGCTTGAATTCGTTCAAAATTTGTCAGGTTGGTAGGTAATTTTGACACACCCAGTCTAAGCTGAATTCAAGCTAATTTCATCATAACGTAGCTGAGTTACAGATTTTTCAAATCCAAAAAAGTGAACTTTGAAGGACTGTATCTTTGTCATTACGCCGAACTTGCAAAATACTATACTTATGTAAGTTATCGTCATATTTTGACGAGATCTACTCACAGTTGAATTTTTAACTACCTGAAATATAGCTGAAAAACAAGCTGGAAAACCTTGTGTGATCCCTGCCAACGAGTTTATGATTTCTCCACCTTCTAAATTACCCTGGGCAGCAACCCCAGGGGTTGGAGAAAAATACGATACGATATATCGAAAAATTTTCCGATGGAGAACTTCATAAAATCGTTGGCAGGAATCACAAGAATACAGTTCAACCTCTTCTGAGTAGGTAGTAGACTTGGTAGATAACCTGCAGGAACCTTTAAAATTGAGAATATGGCATCCTTAATACAAAAAGCCATCCTATTTTGGTTTGAACATATTTTTTTAATTTTTTAACTTCATTTTGATTTTGGTCTTCCCCCCTAGACGCCTTTGTAAGAAAGACTACAAGTTTCCTTTTTTCATGGCCATGATACATTTTTATTATTTCATTCTAGTATTTGCGTTATTTGTTGACTTTGATGTGGCCTTTCCAAATCTTTTATGTCTGAAAAGATGTTTTAAACAATATCTGAATTCTAGTCCATGTAACATTAAAATGTTCATGCACATATGAAAGCACATTCAATTCTCCACAGTTTGACATCTGAACCAGCTCTGTGCGACCCGCGGTTCTTGAGCTAGACCTTCTCGAAGTATCAATTTTCGGTGCCAAAAGAATTGAATTTCACCTCTTGTGGCTATGCCAGGTCGACTAATGTTCATGATTTGTGATGAATAACGACGCGTTATGGATGGGCTACTTATTCCTACTTGATTTTGACATTGCGGTGATCCAATGGTAAAGTCAGGGAGGCGCGGTAACTTTTTAACACCGAAAATTGATACTTCAGGAAGCTCTAGCTCAAGAACCCTGAGTTGCACAGAGATGGTTCAGGTGCTTGATTATGGAGGATTGAATGTACTTTTATATGTATAGAAACATTTCAATTTCGCATGAATCAAAATTTAGATATAGTCAATAACTTTTTTTCAGATAGAGTTTTTTCATCATGGCGGCGTGCACTGTTAAGATATAAATCGGAAATGTATAACTGTAGGAAGGGCACATCACAGTTCACAAACAATGCAATTTTTTCATAAAAAGATATTTGAAATCTTTTTTTCAACAAATTGTTTTTTTTTTCAACATTCGGAGGTATAATATGTATGAGGTAACAAGAAGAATCTGATGGAACATTTTTATTTTTCTTTCGATTCTGACGATCTTGGTATCAAGGGATAGACAAAAGAATAGCTTCCAAATTACAATTTTCAAAATTGCCGCTTTTCCAGAATCCAAGATGGCCAACGCAGTGAAAAATAGGTCAACTGAAAAGCTCCCTTTTTTATTGGGAACTGTGAAAATGGGAAAACCGATAGTACATACCAAAAGAATAGGCTATTGGCAACATTTTAAGACCAAAATGAAAAAAATCGGCTGACGGGTTGCGAAGAAATAGCAAATTGAAAAACGGCCTGCTTGGCGTTTTCAAAGCGTGAGCGGTGAGAACATCATTTCGGTATTTGCACTGCTAGATTTTTGTTTATAGTCTGATATAATGGCATAGTATCGGATGTCACTGGATGGCCAATGAAATGAGCTTCAAACGCCAATATCCAAAATGGCCGCCATTCCAAAATCCAAGATGGTGGATGCAGTTCAAAATAAGTAAACTGAAGAGCTCGTTTTTTCAAGTGGGAATTGTGGAAATAAGAAAGCCAATAGTACATGTCACTAAAATAGGCTATTGGCAACGTTTCAAGACCAAAATGAAAAAATCGGCCAACGGGTTGCAAAGAAATGCCAAAAAACATAAAAATAGAGCTGCTTGACGTTTTCAAAGCAGGAGCAGTGTGAACATCATTTTGGTATTTGCACTGCTAGATTTCTGTTTTTAGACTGATATTGGCGGGTTGGGTGTCACTGGATAGTCAAAAGAATAGGCTTCATACACCAAAGTTCAAAATGACCGCTATTTCAAAATCCAAGATGACAGATGCAATTGAAAATAGGTCAACTGAAGAGCTCGTTTTTCTTCATTTAGAATCATGAAAATAAGGAAACCAGTACGTATCAATAGAATAGGCTATTGGCAACGTTTCAAGACAAAAATGAAAAACTGGCTAACGGGTTGCAAAGGAGTAACAACAAATTTAAAAACGGCCTGCTTAGCCTTCTTCAAAGCTGAACAGTGTTGGATGTCACTGGATAGCCAATGAAATAGACTTTGAACACCGGAGTTCGGAATGGACGCCATTCGAAAATCCAAGATGGCGGATGCAGTTGAAAATAGGTCAACTGAAGAGCTTGTTTTTTTATTGGGAATTGTAAAAATGAGAAAGCCCATGACACATCTCGATAGAATAGGCTCTTGGCAACATTTCAAGACAAAAATGAAAAAAATCGGCTGACGAGTTGCAAAGGAATGGGGAGTTAAAACCACCTCTCAGAAGTGGAATTCGGAGAAATTCTTTCCAATACTGGAATACTCAATCTCGCAGCTCCTCAATGTCTCTGAACTGATTACGTTCATTGTTATGTGAGCGCTGAATAAAATAGAACCACACGAGGTAATCTAAGGGAATAAGTTCCAGGCTACAGAGTGGCTAGCTTTTCGACTCCGTGAAATTAATTTGTGTCGACATTTCTCAGGTTATTGTGGTCTTACTGGTTACAGATCTATTTTCTGGATTAATTTTGGAAATTCAATTTTTACTTATTTTGAACTGCATCTGCCATCTTGGATTTTGGAATAGCGGCCATTTTGGATTTTGGCGTTCGAAGCCCATTTCATTCGCCATCCAGTGACATCCAATATCATAATATCGGACTGAAAACAAAAATCTAGCAGTGCAAATAGGTACAGAAATGATGTTCTCACTGCTCCCGCTTTGGAAACGCCAAGCAGGCCTTTTTTCAAATTTGCTATTTCTTAGCAACCTGTCGGCCGATTTTTTTCACTTTGGTCTTGAAATGTTGCCAACAGCCTATTTCAGTAACATGTACCATTGGCTTTCTTGTTTTACAATCTACAATAAAAAAAAACACACGAGCTCTTCAGTTTACTTATTTTTAACTGCATCCGCCATCTTGGATTTTGGAATAGCGGCCATTTTGATATTGGCGTTTAAAGCCAGTGACAGTGACATCTGATACCATAATATCGGACTATAAACAAAAATCTAGCAGTGCAAATACCGAAATGATGTTCTCACTGCTCGCGCTTCGATAAACACCAAGCAGACCGTTTTTCAATTTGCCATTTCTTTGCAACCCGTCGGCCGATTTTTTTATTTTATTCTTAAAATGCTGCCAATAGCCTATTTTATTGGTATTGAAGCCACCCGCATTTGGCAAGCCGAAAATAATCCGGAGGAAAATAATTCAAAGCCGTGCAATCGAGGTATGAGAATGTGAATATTCAGAGTCAAGGCATCATTAAAAGATGTCGCTAGCTATTTAATTCATTCGTGTAAATCCCGCAAAGCTCTACAACATAATTTATTTGCCCCTCATCGACAATTCAATAACCGTTCCTGCTTGACGTCCGACGAAATGGTGAATTGGTGCATATGAAGTAAAGCACCCGCACATTGACCCAGCTAGTTGCTGCCGTACTCCTGCTATGTTGACGCGCCGTGTTACCGCCCGCTCGCCGCCGCCATCATCCGATGTTCACGTGATGTCACCCGGTGTCCCAGCGCAGTGTATTAAATTACCCATTGTAATTTCACGGCTATACGCCGTTCGCGGTCGTTTTGGATGCGAAAAAATATTCCGAATTGCTGGGAATGGAGGATATCGCCAGAGATTGACCGTGGTATCTGGACCAATCCTCCTGGGCTGCCGTCCGCTCCCGACTTGTCACGTCCGCTGCCGAGTGCTTCTGCGGGCCTGTTAGCGAAGAGTTTTAGTCCCCTTCGAGGAAGCTGAGTTAGAACCCGTTTATGTTGCGTCGCGACCCTCCTAGAGGCCGAAGCGTCGAAGCCCCAATGATGAGCCCCAGCCCACTTGGAAAATGACGAGTCGATTCCCCCCGGCTGATGTGTCTCAAAGGCCCCCTGGAGAAAGTCGAGTTGGAACCCTTCGGAGTCGTGTTTTGGTCCCCTTGGGGGCACGCTGAGTCGAGAACCCTCCAGGTTGAGTTTTGACCCCCCGAGAGACTAATGAGTTGCTTCCCCCGTTGAGTTGCAACCCGTCTCTAGGATGTCGTGTCAGAGCCCTTGGACGTTGAGTCTTGATCCGCCTCCAGGTGTCGAGTCAGAGCCCTCCGACGACGAGCTCCAGCCCTTTTTCCAGGTCGATGTGCCAAGGCCCTTCCGGGGTTGAGTTTCGACCCTTCTCCAAGTCGTAGAGTTGGGACCCGTTGACAAAGTGTTTCGAACCCCCTCCAGGATGCTGAGTCGCGTTCCCTCCACGATGAGTTCTAGCCCACCTCGAGGATGTCGAGTTGAAACCCCTAAATGAACCAGGCCCGATAGAAATGAGGTCTCTCGTTTCGGTATCTCGTGTGGCGGAGTGATGACCTCGACGAGCGGGAGGTTAGTCTTGGTGAGTTGGGATAGTTGCTTACGGTTAGGCTTTGTCGGAAAAATGTATGATGGAGCTCACGCGTGCGTTCTGAATCTGCCTGCACGTGCTGGTATTTGCGCTACTGTCTGCCGTCAGGTACAGCCACTTTCAAGCCTCGTCCTTTGTTGGATACCTTCATAGAAAGGTATTCGCGCTCTTGGGCCCTCTGGACTTGGCTTTGTGACTGCGGTACTCAGAGCACCGGACCTAGTGGGTTAGATCTGGAAACTCGCGGGTGAGCTTCTTCTGCGTTTCTGAAGCTCCTAGTTATTCGGAAAATGTAAATTTTGAGAACCACGGGAAAAATCAAGTAATTGAAATAAAATAGAATCGTGTTTGTATCGGGGTTCGGACCCTGCCGTAGAGTCGCCATTGTTGATCGGATTGATGGACACCCCCCCCCCCTCCTTGAAACTAATGATTTTGTTTTAGCGCCACGACCGTTCCTGATATTTCCATATAGAGCTTGTTACGGGAATGAAGACGTTCTTATTCGGAACTGATGAATTCAATCCGGTACCCAACGACGCCATCGTTCAGATAGGGACTTTGTAAAAATGAATTGTTATTTGGGCTCGATCAGGAATAGTGTAGACGGCGATTATTTCGCGTTAGGGCAAAGATTATTTCGACGCCTCTCCGCATCGGCTTTTCGGCGAACACCCTGTATAGTCTATTCTCTGCGTTTTGTTTCTCCTGGCTGCGGCCTTCTCTCACAAATTGCTGAACAACAACGAACTAGAGCGTATACGGGGCGTCCTCAAAACGTTCTCCAAATTAAATTTGTATCTTGACTAGAGTAATTGTTTCGCGCTCATCATCGGTTTGAAAGTTTTTGGAAGGGCGAAATTTGGTTCAACATTTCCGGTTATAGACACGCGCGACCGCGGGAATCTTTCTGAGCGTTGGGGGCGACTCACGGTGAAAAAAGGGAATAGGCCCCCACAAAGGTAGCCATATCCAATCCTTTCCAAACGGGCAAAAGAGACCATGGCCCAAAAAGAAGCAACAGCCTTTGAAAAGAATGCCACAATAAGGTGGGCTACCATACACACACCGGCCCACAAATCTTGGATAGCACTCGTGGTCGAAGTCACTCTCCTCTTTTCAGTGTCTAGAAGCCGGGCCTAACCCTAACATAACCTCTAACACTAACATAAATGTTGGATCTGATTTAATCACAAAAAGAACTTTGAACCGCGAAAACCAGTCAGAATTAAATGTCGGTCAAGGTGTAGAGTCAGGTGTTCGTCGGAGGGTTGGGTGCTGGGACGTCTGAAATAATTAGGGGAAAGTTATCTCTTCGGGAATAGGTTAGATCTTTTAGATAATTTAGCCTGCGATGTGAAGGTAGGACTAGGTATAGGAGCGAGCCATTATTTAAACATTTTGAATTGTACATAGAAGTCAATAGATTGATGTTATGTTAAAACTTTAACTGTGTCTTATTGCGTTCAAACTCGTAGTCAGACCTGTCTCAACAATCTCGAGAACTCTATAATCGAACAACAAGAAGAGAGGCACGACGGGATGTCGTCCTGATACTAGATGATCATCGGCCAAGCGGTTCCAAAAGCGGGAAAAGTGATTTAATTCAAATAAGTTGAATTAAATGCCAGTATAATGGGTTGCCTACCCATTCAGCGGTACAAGACGATAGCTGGGGTCGCTTCAGTATATACTATCAACTTTCTCTTTTTCACAATTCCCAATTAAAAAAACGAGCTAAACAGTTGACCTATTTTTAACTGCATCCGCCATCTTGAATTCTGGAAATGCGGCCATTTGGAGCTTTGGAGTTCGAAGCCTATTTTTTTGTGTATCCATTGATACCAAGATTGTCGAAATCGGTAGAAAAGCAAAAATTTTACAAGGGAAAAGTTTTAGTGTTTTTTTTTCGGCCCACCCGGTATTTCAAGGCATCAGGCATGCGAGGGAATTAACAGAATTTCACGTAAAGCAACACCGTCGCCAAGAGCATCGATGCTATATGGCCCTAAGAGGTGCAATATTTATCCATATTTGCGTGTTTCTTGTCTTTTAACATTGCTCTACTCGGCTTGAGAATACATGTGTACCTACACCTACCATCGATGCTGTCTTGGTGACGGTGTTGCTTCACGTGGAATTCTGTTAATTCCCTCGCATGCCTGATGTGTTGGAATATAGCATCTGCGGAATGCCTTTGATAGATGGCGCCGGTTAGAGGACTCACACATTAGGAGTCCTCCTGGGTGTATATTACCTTGAGATATCTGGCTGCCACAGCATCGGATGGTTCGACTGAATGCCTGCGCGCTGATGAGCCCCCCAATAGGAGCGAAACACGTGTTTGTGCAGTTTCGATCCGACCGTCTGATGTTGCGGTGGTCGGAGAGCTCTATTTCATTAAAAATGCGAGGTGCCCGCTATGTGGCCCTGATAGGCGCAATATTTATTTATATTTGTGTGTCTGTTGTCTTTCAAGAAGAATCTACTTTTTTGCAAGATGAGATGTCTTGTATTAAAATCCGTCGAGAAATGGAAATGTTACAGCAATTTTCTTATTTCCGTACTGGATTCATTTTGGCGCCTTCACCAAATTTGCCTTTGCCTTTGCACTTTTTTTTTCCATAGTCTTTAATATTCCAGAAACCGATTGAGACACAACCCCATATATTTGCACGAACTTGGACATCACCAGACTATCTGATACCTTCTGCCCCTAGATAATATCCGCCATTTTGAAAAAGGGGCGCCATTCAAATACCAAGGGACGAATAAAAAAGCACTGTATGCGGGTCAGATCGTTTATTTAGGTCTCCAGTTACGATCCTGCAAAATGGTTCGCCTTTATCATCATTTACGACTTGTTCTTCCCTACCACGTCCACTATTCGTCTATAGTGCGAAAATACTAATTAAGCACCTACCTACTTTGTAGCTACTCAGTTAATTGAATTCCGCCATATTCTCAGTTCAGTCATCAATTCCACTTTATAGCTGATCGAATAAAGTCTTCAAATTGCTTCGATTTGGTTTTGCAATTCGCAATTTTGAAATTAGTAGAAGGTATCGAGCCTAATCTGTCTATATTACATGATTATTCGAAAGAAGGTATAACACAGATATAATAACGAGTATAATAATTGAAAGTGGATATGGTATAAGTAGGTACCTACACCTGTTTATAATTCAAGCTTTTCTTGGAAAAGAATTCAATACAAAACTAATTGGACATTCACGATGGCCATTCACGATAAGTGATTGAAGATGTCCGTTCTATTGATGAAGGTTTTCCAAATAATGTAATTTTTTCAAGTAGGTTCAATATCGAATCTAAGTAGGTACAAATTATTACCTACTCAAATTACGTAACCATAATTTACCACACACACCCATAGTATCCGCTTAGATACATTTTTGTTGATGTTGAGTCTTGAATCTTGATTGTTCTTCTCTATTGCTCTGATCAAATTTCAATCCTCCTCTTAATCCTACTGATGAAATTTCAAGCAATAATTTTGTGATCTTTGATTAACTCGAGGATTAACTTATTGACCTAGTCAATGAAAACAACAAAATACAGGGTGTGAATTCGATGCGATACAACGTAACGTAACAAAACGGTAGTACTCAATCAAACAAAAATAGTGATGTAACTTTGGATGTACCCAGCACAATCATGCCCCAGTTCCGATTAAAACTCTTCTATTGTTGAAGACCAACACACGATACCAAGCAAAGCACATCGTATAGGCACACTCTCTGATTGTTTACAGCGGAAACCCCCTCTTTAGCGTCCGATTGTTGGCAGCAACACCATGCCATCCGGCAGGCCGTAATGTTGTACTTTTTCGTTGTTTGCACTATTATACCGAGTGCGGTTCTTCAGTTCTATTTTTATAACCCGCGTTCTGGTAAAGTTCTTGGATTGGACTTCCCGCAAATCGCGTGTTTTTTTTGCATTCGCTCTCTGACATTTCATTTGTTGATAAAGCGTACACCGCCATGTACGAAGATAACGAGTTTATGCGCGGTCTGGAACTTTACCGCATCGAAAGCTCATCATCGTCATCATCATGCAACAAATGCTATCTGAAGAGATCCAATGCGGTTCGCAGAAGAACAAGACCGAACTTCGGCAACGGCGGCGGTGTGCCGAGCTTGAGGAACAGCTTGAGACGCTGCAGAAGCAGTGCCCAGTCGATGGAAAAGAAAGCGTTGATTGAAAATTTTGAAACTTTTCACGATAGCAAGTGAGTTTTGTTCGTTTGTTAAAAGAGCTGTTTTATCCAGAAGAGTTGTTTCATTCAAAAAAGTTGTTTAATTTGAAAGAGTGGTTTTATTCAGAAAAACCTTTCCATTTACAAGAGTTTTCTTGTTTGGAAGCAGTTATTTATTCGAAAAAGTTTTGGCTCTTCATTGGAATAATATAGGTACCTAAAAGTGTGAACTGCGAAGTGTGAAGCCGGTTTTGCGCAATCCTGTAGGCAATCGAGACGTGTTTATTTTGCAATTTTCGAGTGTTTGGGTTGGGATTTCGAAATCGAATTCAAATCCAAATTGTTGAAGTGCGGCGCCTAAATAAAATCGATTGTTTTGTTTCTTTGCAGAAGCATGAAGATCATGAAGCTGATGAAACGGAACAACCTGAGCTACCACCGGAAGGCATCCGTGCCGGTTAAAGTGGTGAAGAGTTCGAAGGACAGCTTCTCGATTCCTTGGTTCTTGCGGTGGAAGTACAGAAAGATCCATCCGCAGTGCGACGAAAGGTGAGCTTATTTTCTCCATTTTTCCGTTCGTTACTGGTGTTTTCAATTCAATAAGAGCTTTTCGATGAAAGATTTCGGGATAGTTTATCCATTAAAGTACGGAGCTTTTTGATAAGAAGAGCTTTTTGCTTGAACTTTCGAGACTCAAGACTTCGGTTTTTGAATTTGCCAATTGGATTTTCTGTTTCCAAAGAAAATTGTTCGAAAATCGTCAGTTTTCTTTTGAGTCTTTGAACAATTTTTTGCTGAATTTTCCCAGATCTTTCCAAACCTGATTTTCTTCAAGTCTATACAGTATCGCACCATTTTCTTTCAATCTGATTTTCCCGGGTCATTCCTTGAAGCTCCGCTTCACCTGGTTCTGCAAAATTTCCTGGTTACCTCAATTCTTCCAGACAATACTGCATTTTCCATATAGGTTTCACTGAACTTTTTCGGACTGTGCCGTTGTAATTTGTCCTGGGCCTCTTTTACTTGATTTTTTCGAATAAGTTCCTGAACTTTATTTGCCACATTCATGAAAAACTCCCTGTCACACGTCTGCTTAGTTCATATACTGAAGTTTTATGGCCTCAAGCTGAATTTTACAGTAACTTGTGTTGAACTTCCTACCAAACTTGTTAATGAACTGGACTTTTGCCTGATCACTGTTGATTTTTACAAAATGATGAAAATATCTAGTGAATTTTGTGTAATAACGTTGGCACTGCTGTCGCCATTGAACTCGTAAAATGTCATTTTGGAAGTGGGTAAATGAATTGGCACATCTTCATGCAAAGGAAGTGTAGCTAGAGTGATAACTTGATAAAGATTAGGTATTCTTCGAATTTCTGGTGAATTCTGTATAATAAACATTGGCACTACTGTCGTAGTAACACTAGTGAAATTGTTTTGGAGGTAGACAGGCTGACACGTACCTATATTTTCATGCAAAAGGAGTTCGAACAGGAATATTTGTATAATTTCTAGTGATTTTTGTAGAGTAAGGTTGGCACTACTTCCGCAATAGAACTGGTGAAATGTCATCTTGTATCCAGCTACATTGGCACATTGTCATACAAAACAAGTGCCGCTAGCTTTAACAGGAAAATATCAGGTGTTCTTCAAATTTCTAGTGAATTATGCACAATAATGTTGGCGCTACTGTCGTTATAAAATAAAAACTGGTGAAATGTCAGTTTAGAGGTATAGTCTGTTCACCGATAGAACGGACTTTTTTGAATTTCAGTGATGTAACCTATAGCAAACAAAAGAACCAAAGACTGTAACAACATAGGCGCGTTTGGAACTAATATTAGTTTTGTTTGGTTGGTAGTCTTACCCGGGCAGATTATTCCTACGCCAAGCCAATGGCATTACATCCAGCGAGTTTGACACTTACGTACGATTGCTAACCTCCATTTCTCTATGATGTTTGTTATTTTTAGTCGGCTCGGCTGTTGTGAGTGTTGTGTAATAAAATCAGCTTCATTCAAGAAAATTATTTTCTCATTCATTAAAATTGGTATTAAACTGGTATCATTTGAAATTACCATAGCACTTAGCTGTGATTAGGGGAAATAAGCACCTCTTTCTAACTGGAATTTTAAATTTCGCGGGTAACGCTCGGGGACTATTTTTTAAGCGGAGGAATCTGGTGGTCCTTTCTATCAGTGTCCAGAGTATACATTGGCACATTGTCATGCAAACAAGTGCCGCTAGCTTTAACAGGAAAATATCAGGTATTTTTAAAATTTCTGGTGAATTATGTTAATTGATGTTGGCGATACTGTCGTAATAAAAAAAAACGGATGAAATGTCATTTTAGAGGTAGACAAGATGGCACGTATTGCCTTGCAAAACTAGTGCTGCTAGTTTAAACACAAACATTTGTGTAATTTCACTAATTTCTAGTAAATTTTGTACAATAACGTTGGCACTACTGTCGCAACAAAACTGATGAAATGTCATTTTTGAAGTAAATAGATACGTACATCGGTACATCGTCATGCAAAGGAAGTGCCGCGAGTTCCAACAGAACAATATAAGGTATTCTTCAAATTTCTAGTGAATTCTGTATGATAACATTGGCAGTACTGTCGTAATAACACAAGTGGAATGTCATTTTGGAGGAAGGCACGTTGACACACTATTGTCATGCAAAAGTAGTGCCACTAGCTTGAACAGAAATATTTGTAGAATTTCTAGTGAGTTTTGAATAATACAGTTGGCACTACTGTCGCAATAAAACTGGTGAGGTGTCATTTGGAAAGTAGGTAGGTGAATTGATACATCGTCATGCAAAGGAAGTGCCGCTAGCTTCAGCAAAAAAGTATTAGGTATTCTTTGATTTTCTAGTGAATTCTGAACGGTAACGTTGGCACTACTGTCGTTATAACACAAATGAAAAAATTTCATTTTGAAGGTTGCCACGTTGACACGTATTGTGTGAAAAAATAGTGCCATTAGCTTGAACAGAAATATTTTTGTATAATTTTGAGTGGATTTTGTATTGAGACGTTGGCAATACTGCCGCAAGAAAACTGGTGAAGTGTCATTTAGGAAGTAGGTAGGTGAATTGATACATCGTCTTGCAAAGGAAGTGCCGCTAGCTTCAGCAAAAAACTATTAGATGTTTTTTGAATTTCTATAGTGAATTCTGTACGGTAACGTTGGCGCTACTGTCGAAATAACACAAATGAAATGTCATTTGGAGGTAGGCACGTTGACACGTATTGTGTGCAAAAATAGTGCCTCCAGCTTAAACAGGAATATTTTTGTATAATTTCTAGTGGAATTTTGTATAAAAACGTTTGCACTACTGCCGCAATAAAACTGGTGAAGTGTCATTTTGGAAGTAGGTAGGTGAATTCATACATCGTCAGGCAAAGGAAGTGCAGCTGGCTTCAACAAAACGATATTAAATGTTCTTTGAATTTCTAGTGAATTCTGTACGGTAACGTTGGCACTACAGTTACTGTCGTGATAACACTGGTGAAATGTCATTTTTCAGGTATAGGCACGTTGACACGTATTGTCATGCAAAAATAGTGCCCTAGCCCTACAGCTTGAACAAAAATATTCTTGTATAATTTCTAGTGGGTTTTGTATAAAAACGTTGGCACTACTGTCGCAATAAAACTGGTGAACTCGCCGGTGAAGTTTTATTTTGGAAATAGGTAGGTGAATTGACTCATTGCATCGTCATGTGAAGGAAGCGTCGCTAGCTTTAACTGCAAAATATTGGGTATTATACGAATTTCTAGTGAATTCTGCACGATTACATTGGCACTACTGTCGTAATAACACTAGCGAAATGTCATTTTGGAGGTAGGCACGTTGACACTTATTGTCTTGCTAGACTAGTGCCACTAGCTTGAATAGAAATATTTATATTATTTCAAGTGAATTTTGTATAGTAACGTTGGTACTACTGTCGGAATAAAACTAGTGGAATGTCATTTTGGAAGTAGGTAGGTGAATTGGTGGATCGTCATGTAAAGAAAGTGCCGCTAGCTTTTACAGAAAAATGTCAAGTACCTATCCATCGAATTGTAAGTGAATTCTGTATGATAACGTTGGCACTACTGTCGCAATAAAACTGATGAAATGTCATTTTTGAAGTGAATAGATACGTACGATCGCACGCAAAATAAACGGAGACAGTGTTTCGCGCGGAGTGTACCGATTTAATGAATTTTGGCCTTCTTGTCACTGTGACACCAAGCCAAAATTCAATAAATCGGTACACTCCGCGCGAAACACTGTCTCCGTTTATTTTGCGCGCGATCGTACATCGGTACATCGTCATGCAAAGGAGGTGCCGCTAGTTCCAACAGAACAATATAAGGTATTCTTCAAATTTCTAGTGAATTCTGTATGATAACATTGGCAGTACTGTCGTAATAACACAAGTGGAATGTCATTTTGGAGGAAGGCACGTTGACACACTATTGTCATGCAAAAGTAGTGCCACTAGCTTGAACAGAAATATTTGTAGAATTTCTAGTGAGTTTTGAATAATACAGTTGGCACTACTGTCGCAATAAAACTGGTGAGGTGTCATTTGGAAAGTAGGTAGGTAAATTGATACATCGTCATGCAAAGGAAGTGCCGCTAGCTTCAGCAAAAAAGTATTAGGTATTCTTTGATTTTCTAGTGAATTCTGAACGGTAACGTTGGCACTACTGTCGTTATAACACAAATGAAAAAATTTCATTTTGAAGGTTGCCACGTTGACACGTATTGTGTGAAAAAATAGTGCCATTAGCTTGAACAGAAATATTTTTGTATAATTTTGAGTGGATTTTGTATTGAGACGTTGGCAATACTGCCGCAAGAAAACTGGTGAAGTGTCATTTAGGAAGTAGGTAGGTGAATTGATACATCGTCTTGCAAAGGAAGTGCCGCTAGCTTCAGCAAAAAACTATTAGATGTTTTCTAAATTTCTAGTGAATTCTGTACGGTAACGTTGGCGCTACTGTCGTAATAACACAAATGAAATGTCATTTGGAGGTGGGCACGTTGACACGTATTGTGTGCAAAAATAGTGCCACCAGCTTGAACAGAAATATTTTTGTATAATTTCTAGTGAATTTTGTATAAAAACGTTGGCACTACTGCCGCAATAAAACTGGTGAAATGTCATTTTGGAAGTAGGTAGGTAAATTCATACATCGTCAGGCAAAGGAATTGCAGCTGGCTTCAACAAAAAGATATCAAGTGTTCTTTGAATTTCTAGTGAATTCTGTACGGTAACGTTGGCACTACAGTTACTGTCGTGATAACACTAGTGAAATGTCATTTTTCAGGTATAGGCACGTTGACACGTATTGTCATGCAAAAGTAGTGCCACCAGCTTGAACAGGAATATTTTTGTACCTATACTTTATAGTGGATTTTGAATAAAAACGTTGGCACTACTGCCACAATAAAACTAGTGAAGTGTCATTTCTCGAAGAAGGTATGTAAATTGTATAATTGTATTGTATGTAGTCACATCGTCATGCAAAGAAAGTGCCGCTAGATTCAACACAAAAATATTGAGTTTCTTTGAATTTCTAGTGAATTCTGTACGGTTACGTTGGCACTACTGTCGCAATAAAACTGGTGAAGTCGCCGGTGAAGTTTTATTTCAGAAGTAGGTAGGTGAATTGGCTCATTGCATCGTCATGTGAAGGAAGCGTCGCTAACTTTAACTGCAAAATATTGGGTATTATACGAATTTCTAGTGAATTCTGCACGGTAACATTGGCACTACTGTCGTAATAACACTAGCGAAATGTCATTTTGGAGGTAGGCACGTTGACACTTATTGTCTTGCTAGACTAGTGCCACTAGCTTGAATAGAAATATTCATAAGATTTCAAGTGAATTTTGTATAGTAACGTTGGTACTACTGTCGGAATAAAACTAGTGGAATGTCATTTTGGAAGTAGGTAGGTGAATTGGTTGATCGTCATGTGAAGAAAGTGCTGCTAGCTTTTACAGAAAAATGTCAAGTACCTATCCATCGAATTTCAAGTGAATTCTGTATGATAACATTGGCTCTACTGTCGTAATACCACCAGCGAAATGTCATTTTGGAGTAGGCACGTTGACACGTAGGTATTGTCATACAAAAGTGGTGCCACTAGCTTGAACAGAAATATTTGTATAGTTTCTGATAAATTTTGTATAATAACGTTGGCGTTTCTGTCGCAATAAAAATGGTGAAATTTCATTTTAGAAGTAGGTAGTAGATTGGTGCTTCGTCATGGAAAGGAAGTGCCGCTAGCTCGGACTGAAAAATATCAGATATTCTTCAAATTTCTAGTGGATTTTGTATGATAACGTTGGCACTACTGTTGCAATAAAACTGGTGAGAAAGGTCATTTTGGAGGTAGGCACGTTGGCACGCATTGTCAGCAAAAGTAGTGCCGCTAGCTTAAACACAAACATTCATATAATTTTCAGTAAACTTTGTATCATAAAGTTGGCACTACTGTTGCAATAAAACGGGTGAAATGTTATTTTGTATGTAGGTTCATTGGCACATTGTCATAAAAAGAAAAACAGGAAAATGGTCAATATTTTTCGAATTTCCAGAAAGTTCTGTACAATAACGTTGGCACTACTGTCGCAATAAAACTGGTGAAATGTCATTTTGGAGGTAAACAAGTTGGGCATGTATTTTCATGCAATAGTAGTGCCGCTAGTTCGAACACAAAACTTTGTACTTATAATTTCTAGTGAATTTTGTATCGCAACGTTGGCATTACTGTCGCAATAAAACGGTGAAATGCGATTTTGGAGGTGGACTTGTCGGCGTGTTATGCAAGTAGTGCCGCCAGCTCAAACGCAACCATTTTTTATACATTTTAGTGAACTTTGTATCCTAAGGTTGGCACTGCTGTTGCAATAAAACTGGTGAAATGCCATTTTGTAATTAGGTCCATTCGTACATTGTCCTGACAAAGGATAGTAGGAGAATATTAGGTATTCTTCGAATTTCTAGTGAACTTTCATATCATTCCTAGTGAATTTTCTATGATAACGTTGGTAATACTGTCGAATTTGAACTAGTGAAATTTCAAGCTGGAGTTGGATACGTCGGTACGTTGTCATGCGAAAGAAGTGCCGCAACGTTGGCACTACTGTCGTCCTAAAACTGCAGAAATGTGTGTCTGTGTGTCTGGCTGTGATATTCCACGATAACTGCCGAACCGTTGACCGGATCGACTTGAAATTCAGTACACGGACATGGTTTTTTCTCTGGAAAGAGCCCATTTGTTTTTGGCTGTCATCTGTCAAACTGAAGTGCCACTGTCAACAACAAATGTCAGAAGATATGTCTCACGGAACTTGACTTGCAATATGTCATTTGAAAGCCCCTAAAAAACTCTATTCAGAACAATTAGAGGTATTGCCCTATGTGTCATCTGTCAAATAATAAAAAATGTCAAAGTTCAAAACTTTACCAGTTAATTATTCGAAATCTGTTTGATAGATTGGAACCAGATTTGGCAGGAAGCAACGCAACTGAGTCAAATTTAGACCGCAGTTGCAGTTTTCCACCAATCTCCAGTCAGGCGTAATGAATTTTCAAAATTTCTCCTGGCCGCTGCCACCCGAAGAGACGTCTCATAATAAAATTTCCATCCGTTCCTTGTTACTCGTCGGGGAAGTTTTAGGGTGACACAACCAATTTTTTTTCCTACTGGACTCCATTGAGAATTCCTTCAGGTGCTCTATGGCATTTTTGTGTGGAAATTTAGTGGATAATTAATTTTTTCAGGCCATTCACAGGAGTTTTAACCAAATAAGTGTTCCACGCTAAGGTTTTTATGGCTTTTTTGAAGATTTTCCTGAATTTTCCACTAGAGTTTTCCGCATCTTCGGAATCTCCTTTTTACCTGTATTTCAATGCTGCTTTTTTGAACTTCTCGTCTTGAATTTGTATTGTCCAATTACTCGCAACTGAGCTGTCAAGTTGAAGGTCCTGGCCAAGCTTTTGATCAGTTCCAAGTCTGAAAATTCCCATCGGGATTTCTGAATAAATTACATAAAATCGGCGGGAAAACGGAACAATTAGTATTTACGCTAAATTCTCTGATCTACGCACCTGTGCTTTACCAAAGCCCAGCGCGAGTGAAGGTACACTGACCGAAATCACTGGAACGTAACGAGAGGCTCGAGACCCTCCATGAGTCACTAACAATCATGTACATATTTCCGGAAACGAAGAGTTAACTGGCATACCTGAACCAAAAAAAAATTGCATTACAAATAATACAAAAATAATAAAAACTTTGAATAATACATAGAGTAGTTAGGTACAGGTACGCACCTGATCAAAATACTGTTACTTATGGGAATGTGCATACCTGCTCCCAAGAGGATAAGTATCTCATAAAACCCTAATGAATAATTTGTTCAAATTGACTTATTACATGGTTCATCTCGAATGCAAGTGCGATTAAAATTTATTACTCTCTGGGAAAACACGTACGTTACCTAGGTATGTATAGGTATAGCTAAGTAGCTCTATAACGAATACTCCTTATACCGTACAGTAGTAGACAATTGAGTAATGGAATAGATACATAAAATTTCCTGAGTCCATATCGTGTTTTTCTGCCATTGACCCTGGGTAACTCTGCTTGGCGCAATTATGCCTATATACCTGCTGGAATACGGTTTTTTATTGCACGAATGGGTACTTTTAAAAGTCTTTAGAATCAGAATAACGCTGAAACGTAGTAGTTATATGGACGTAGGTACCTAGTATGTAATAATAATAATAATAAATAAAAAAAATGATAAGGCCTAAGATGCAAGAGGTCAAATGATAATCGCAGAAAAATCGAAGTTACTATTAGTTACGCCAAATGTACAGTAGTGTACGATTTTATTGATTGCCCTAAAAATATTACTCATCATAACAGTGCAGTGGTGTTAGGGGTGTTCACCTGGCGAAAAGATGTTGCTCCATTTCCCTAGATTTAGGTAGGATTTTCTTTATATTTTTATCGTAAATGCAGAAATTAAAAGCTATTTTTGGAGTGCGGTTAACCCACAAAAAAAATAGTTGTTTGTACTGGTACCTACAATTTGCAATAATAATGACTGTTTCCGGTAAAGTCTTTGTGAGGTTTGTGGTAGGTAGGTGGGTAAACTCTAAAAATCAGGTGACTGGGGAATCCAGCAGTTCTGTGCAGAAAGCGGGATCAACGAGAGGTGCATTTGTGCAAAAATAACATGAAGATTGTCAGATATTTTTGCAAGAAGTTTAAGAAAATCAAAGCCAAAGCGTACGTATACTTAATATACTTGTTATATGCATACCTATCTACTTATATACCTAATAAGTACTTGTTCTTGATTGTTGTGTTGTTATGCAATGTTGTGCCTTTGTCTGGTTTCTTGGAAACAATTTGCAATTTGCGAAAAATCTTCTTCCCAATAAGTGATTGTGTAACATTGATTTATGATGAATTTTTTCGTTGCCAAATTTTTTAACGTGTATTTTCAAAACTGGTCTCAGGCACATCAACACATCATGTACCTGAGTTTTATTTGTTTTGATTATTATTAGGTAGGTAGGTTCCCATTTTGTTCCAGTAAGTCTCGGGGTACTGAGTAGGTAGGTATACCTACCTACTTTTTTGAAAATAAAAAATCTGAAGAAATCATTGTTCCAATATCTATACTACTTACACTTACTTTTATCTCATAGTAGTGTGTAATGTAAGGTGACCAGACGTTCCTATTTGATCGGAACTGTACCGTTTTCGGGAGACACTTTCCGATTCGACTTTCTGTTCCGTAAATGTTCCGATTTGAGTAACTATTCCGTAAATGCTCCGATTTTCGATTTGAGCAACGAACATTTAAATTTTTCTCACCTCTCTTCTATATTTTTGGTGAAATTGATAGAAATGTATGTAGATTGTAGTTCATTTACAAGATTGAATTAACTTTGATTGGCACCCACGCAATGCAATCTTGACTGTCTGCACAATGTACCGTGAGATTAAAAATTGTTTACTTAAGGGAGGCTGTCGCCTGGCCAAAATCAGCCTCGTTTGCCTGCCAATGACCAGAACCACAGCCTCCCTTGAGTAAGACAGTTTTTGATCATACGGTACATACAATGTTGTTTCAAAAAAGCATTTTTTTTATTATCAACATTATTTCATTATCACCTATTGCATGGTATCATTATGAACACCGTTGGTTGAGAAAGGGGCAAGGGTCAGCACTTACCCGCTCTCCTGGGAGTCTACTGTTTTTTTTTTGCAGAAAAATTATCAGAAAAACTGAGTTTCAGAAAATATCTCCAAATATCGGTGTATGTTGCATGTTTGTCCAACAGTGAACAGACGCGAAAAAATGAGGTAGGTAGGTGCCTGGAAGTTTTAAATCAGCAAATAAAAGTTGATCACGCTACGCTCCTTTTTCGAAAGTAAAAAAAATCGCCTGCGGCGCATCTCGGGAGGCTCAGCCTCCCGGACCATCCATGTTCCGATGTCTTCACTGGCAAATCTGGTCACCTTAGTGTAATGACTTGATTATACATCAATTTTCAGTGACTAAAGTGGGTCATTATACAAGCCTCTCACAATAGTCCACCCAAATTGACTTTTGATTGATTTATTCGGCAGCTTATCTCTTCAATTCCCATTTATCTTGAGCTCAAACCGCTACATACCAGTACATCAGATTTTACCACAATTGTGAAAGCGCTTGTGTATCAAACATCACACTTGCTTCTAATTTTTTTCTCTCACTTATGATATAATCTACTGTTTATTACATGCCTTAAAAATTAGGCATCTACGCTTGATTTTATGAAATTCAATTTACTGATTTTCAAACATACACCGAAACTTCTAATGATGATCACCAGAACGACGGACAGGCGATCAAGCAAGTGATCAAGCCCTCACGGGCGTGAGTCTCAATGGTGCGTTCTCAAATTTCACGACTGCACCCTTCACAAATGGATTCTTTTAAGAACCCAAGAGGAATCAGGAAAAAATTATGACTTTTATTTTTGAAACTATGAAGGGCCAAAAACCCAAACTGCACATGCCAATTAGTTCAAATTGAGCCGGCTGTTTTGGTTTGGAGGCCGAAGCTGGGGCGGCAACAAATCAGAAGCAGCTATTCCTCTTTATTCCTAGTCCAGCTATCTATTAGCTTGTCAGCAGATCAATCAGATCGTCAGATCTTTGAGTGTTTAAGAAATTGTTCCTACTTAGCTTGTTTCCGTTAGAGGGCGGGAGCTGAAGGCTGCGACAAATCAAATGTAGCCTTTTTCTAGGCTTATTGTGGAGGTGGTAACTAAGCATGATCTGAAGAATTAGAACACAAGAGCATCAAGTCTGGGATGAATTGCAATATTCATGTTATTTCAAGTTGATCGGGGGCGGTTTTGTCTGTGTTTTGGGAGCAGTATGTAAATTCAATATAGCCTAGACCGGCCTTAGGAGTGGCAGTCATGTATCAGCGTGAAAATAAGAAAACTAGGGAGTCGAGTTTGAGAGGTGCTTTACTCATGGACACCACCGGACGGACGGGCAGACGGACAAAGCAGCTGCAGAAGCTGTTTCCTCAAGTAACAAAATGGATAGAAAGGGTAGATAGAATGACATATCAAAAACAGGCAAGAGTGGGCTAAATGATGAATGTTCAGAGGGAATATGCTATATATTTCCATAGTATAAAAATTTGTTTGGTTTGATTTGTCAACCGAAAAACATTTATTGAAGAGGATAGCTTATTTATTTGGCTAACCGTTGGCCGTTGTTATCAAATTTGTCCAAATGAGTCTGCAAATGAATATTCACCAGGAGAAAAACCTAAATAATTTGAGCAAATCATTCCAGATTGAAAAAAAATCTGTTGTTGACGACACAACACTTTTCCGATAGTATCTTACGCCGTAGGGAATGATTTCAAGTTTTCAACTTATTTTTCTAATGTGAGGCCATGGTCGTATTATGATCGTTTGCACATGATAATATGTGAAATTGTAAACAGTAGGTAATAAATGATAGTATGGACAACCATAGTGGAGATCCATTTGCCAGGCAAAATGGTCCTTGTACCCTTGATGGTCGGGTGATTTCTCTCCTTTATTCGAAAAGTATTCTGCCTAACGCATTCATCATCTCGCTGGAGTTGTTTAGCTTCAGCATTTTTTTTCCCAATTTATACCATATCTTAGATCTTCTCTCATTTATGTACTCGGCTGTTTTTTCTTCCTCTTGATTTCTATACTCCGGTTCTTATCTTTTCCCTTCAATGTACTCGGCTGTTTTTCTTATTCTTGTTCTCTATACTCTGGTTGTGACTTTCTCGCTTCTTGTTCTCGGCGTTCTCCGAGGCGTTTTCTTTTCTTTTTGGTTCTTCATACTTAGATTCTGATCTTTTCTCCTTCGTGTACTTGGTTGTTCTTCCTTTTTCTTGTTCTTTGTGCTCCTTGTTTTCTGGGGAGTTTGCTGAGGAACCTCCAGTTAATCAGCGACGCCTTTGAAATCGGAGTATGAGCATGTACCTACTCAGTTTTATACATGTGTTGAATAAATAATATTATATAAATGATTCATTTCTTTTTTTTATCAAGATCACACCTCAAGTATGAAATATTCTCAAAGTTTTAAGTATGAAGTTTCTTGCTCTAGGCATTACTAATCGCTCAAGGCGACTTCTAAAGCATTGCTGTCTGAATTGTCTGATGAAGAGAAGAGAAAATGAAAAATTAGGGCGATATAGGCGAAACTTGAAAAATCTTAACATTTCAATGAAGTTGGGTGGGGGATTGAAATTGGAAGAGGAACAACCCTGTCTACATCGTGACGTCTGACAACCTTACCCCCTTTACCCTACAAGTAAAACAAGGCTTTTTAGCATTTTATTTCCATTTCCATCCACAGAAAGAAATCAAAAATTATGAAAATGGAATCAAGCTTCTACACTACCACAAGGATTTCAGGCCTAAAATTTACTCACTAGTGAATTTTATGCTTCAAGAAAATTCATCCAATTTTTGAAAAATTCAAAAATATAAAGAAAAGATAAGAAAGGCCTCTCGAGGCCCTACGGCTGAGGGCCTACCGGGATATGCCCGGCTGCCCGGCGGGCCAGCACGCTCCTGCAATTCATTCTGATGAATTTTTCGTGACATTTCACCCCTTGCAAAGCTAAATGTTACTTCCCAAAGTCGCTAGCTTACGCTGCAGGTGAATGATGAAGCATTTTTTTGCACTATTACAAATCATTTGTCCTCGTTGAAAACGACCATTCACTAACTAGAGATTTTTTTCGCTTTTCTGTTCCTTGGGGAACATTCGTGACCATTTTACTCAGTAACAAGCGTTCCGTTACTTGGTCAAAATATCGGTCGTGCTGCACAGAAAGCGGCTATTTACTAACAGTGCCTATTTTCACCAGTTTATTTCTTAGTGAAGAGTTAGTGACCATTTTCCTCCGTGCGAAGCATTTCGACAGTGAACACAGCCACGTTCATAAAACGTCCAAAATTGAGGGGTTGAAAATTTTTGGGCCTGAAAACGTACCTATTTATCCAATCCTATTGAATAATGCACGCATTATCACGCGCATATATGCCTGCATTTTTCAATAAGACTGGATAAAGCATAGTATTCTACTCGCGGGTGATGGCTATTACTCATTCGGATACTTTACGACACTGCCAAGGCTCGTGTCGGCAAACTGCATCCTCATGAGTAAGAAGCAATCATTACCCGCTTGTTGAATAATATACTATTATTCAACCGTTTAAAAAGGCGTATTTAATTGGGTTACGAAACGTAGGTACAAAGTTACCTTAAAATAGAATATTTTTAAGTTGATTATAATTATTTCACTGAGGACATCATTCTGTCATCGTTATAAAGTCGTATTATGTTATTTAATGTTTCTAGGTACTCACTTTTGAAACGTTTAGGTAGGTATACAGTGCTCAACCATCTAAGTGGAACACCTGAAAATTTTGGTCAAATCAAAATAGTCCTATTTTCTCAAGAAAAAATCGAATTGCGATGAGTTTTTTTTCCCAGACAGATAGAGACGGATGATGTCTTAGACTACAGCATCATGGAGTTCTTTCCTGTTACAAACTTTTCTTATTATTTATACAGGGTGAAGTAATGAGGTACTGCAAAAAATGTAGAGTTTGCACCCTTCCCGATCCGCGAAAACATTATTTTTCAAATTTTTCCAACTCATTCTGGAAAAACATTGAACCCATACCTCGGAACAGATTTTTGGGTTTTCGTCTATTTTTGTTAATTACAGGGTGATCTCAAAAAAGTGATACCTTAGGCTTTCAAGGATAACTTCTGAACGGATAACTTTCAAGGATAACAATGGGGTGCATTGTTATCCGATTTTAAATATCTCTGGCTCATATTGAAACGGAAACTTCAGGCGAGAACGCTGTGAGGTCAAAACTTATTGAAGGCAATAATTCCAATGTAAGGGTTCGTATCGAGGTTCGTATCAGAAGTGACCCGAATGAGAAACAGCTTCCGGGTATCTGTTTGATAAAAGATGAAAGACAAAAACAAATTGACAGTTTTCCTCAGAGGATCCGCTAATTTGAACTATTTTGATCTGCTTTTCGATTCAGTTGTCTGAGAAATGTCCGTGGTAGAATCAAAACTTGACTGCGTGTTTTCAAGTGTTTTCTTCGCATTCAAGTTTTGGTTTTACCACGGACATTTCTTGGAAAACTAAAGCGAAAAGCAGATCAAAATGGTCCGAATTAGCGGATCCTCTGAAGACACGTTTCAATTTGTTCTTATCTGTTGATTAACGAACATTCGGAGACTGTAGCATTTTCTTCTTATTGATTTCAGTCATCTATACATCAGGAAAATATTTGGATCGCTATGTGTTCCGGTTTGGGAAGAATTATTATTATTATTATTATTATAATTTATTGTTCATCAAGAAATTACATCCTTATAACAAGATAAAGTTGTAGTAAACAAGCCCCCTCCACCCGCTTTCCAATTGCGGGAAGAATTGTTTCTTGTGTTATTTGAAAAACAGGCGAAGGGGCGGCGACAAATCAGAAGTAGCTATTCCTCCCCATTATTGGTCAACTATCAGCTGAACAAAAAGTTCGCTAGGTCTTCGAGTGTATAAAAAGTTGTCAATTGCTTTTTTTTTCGTTGGAAGGCGGAAGTTTAAGGCGGAAACAATGAAAAGTAGCCCTTTTCCAGGCTTACTGTGAAGGTTGCAACTATGTATTATTGAAAGAATTAGAACACAAGAGCGTCAGGTCTGGTTGAGATTGCAATATTCATGTTACTTCAAGTTGATCCGGGTTGGTTTTCTCTATGTTGGCGGCGAAACAGGATAATTCAATACAGCCTAGACGGGCCTTGGAAGCGGCAGCTATGTATCAGCACCAGAGAGAAAATTGGAAAAGTAGGAAGTCCGGTTTGAGAAAAGTTTTAATAACGGACTCCACCGGACGGACGGATAAAGCGACTCCGACGAAAGCGGTTTTCACAAGTCCTTCAAGCGGTTCTTTGAAAATGCGCAAAAAAGTAGACAAAGGTAAAATTGAAATATCAAAACCAGACAAGATTGGGTAAAATATTCAACATACAGATGGAATATGCTGAATGTCTATATAAAAATATCTTTGCTTTGATTTTTCAACCATTGAAAAACTTCAATTCTGAGAAGATGGCTTCTTCATTTGGCTAGCCGTTGGTGTCAAAGTCGAAATCGGTTCGCAAATAAAGAAGAAACGAGTGGAAAACTAAAATCTGAGCTAATCATTCCAGGTTTGAAAAATCTGTTGTTGACGACACAATACTTTCCTTTTCCTAATATGAGGTCATGGTCGTGTTATGTTCATTCGTTCGTGATGGTATGTAAAACACTAAATAGTAATGAATAATAGTATGGGCAAGCGAAGTAAAGATTTATTCGCCAAGCAAAGACGCCCTTGTACCCTTAATGGCCGGGTGCTTTGTCTCTTTTATTTGAAAAAATGTATTCTGCTTATCGCATCATCATCTTGCTGCAGTGACTTTAGCATTCTTTTTTTTTAATTCCTCTATACTCTGGTCCTGATCTTCTCCTCCTCATGTACTCGGCTGTATTTATTTATTCTTGATCTCTATATTCGGGTTGTGACATTCACAGCTTTTTTGTTCCAGGCGCTTTTTTCTTTTTCTTGTTCCCCATACTCTGGTTGCGACCTTCTCAGCTTTTTATTCTCGGCTTTTTTCTCTTCTTCTTCTTCTCAATACTCTGGTTATAACCTCCCAAGCTTCTTGTTCTCGGCATATTTGTTCTTCTTTTCTATACTTTGCTTCTGATCTTCTCCCCTCATGTACTCGGCTGTTCTTTCTTTTTCTTGCTCTTTATATTCTTCGATTTTTGAACACGTGTCTTTGAGTAAAGTTTGGTCTGTATGTTGTGGTTCTACTTTTATGACCACCCTATAATTACGTTCAACATCTTGTTTTATGAAGATAGGTTTGATCTGTAGATCTCTAACTAAATTCTTTCATATCTCTTTTTAATATTGAGATATGACCTCATATAATCCATTCCAAGCTTAAAAAAACCACAGCTGGCCATGAAAAATTCGAGTTTTGTTGGTGTCCCTGATTTTTGATGTTTGATGTCATCTTGATACAGGAGAGGTTACGTTAAAATTTGTGTCCATATGACATGGAACCTTCACCTGAACTAGGCTGTGTTGTCAAATTGTCATTCTGGGGACTGCGTCGCCGGCAGACCGCAGGTTTGCTCACTGACCTTAGCCGCTTTCTTTCGGCCAGGATCACAGATCATGATCCTAGAACAGAGGGTGAATTAACATACCTAGGGTCTCTCAGGGCGGGACGAGCTCAGGTCGCGGGATGACTTGCGACGAAAACACACTATACGGCGCTGGAACTGGGTTCGCCTTGAGGATTTTTAAACTTTATATTGTTACTATTGCACCTTTCAACACTTTCACTATTGAAATAACGTGCCTAACGGCATTTTCAAGACAAAACATAATGAAAATATTGTGTCAGTGTCACAATCTGAGCTAACAATTAAATTAAAATGGCAATCCAGCAAAGCAAACATCACTTTGACAAATTTGATTCAATCATCTTGACTTTTTCAATCCATCAACTTTATCAGATTGTCCAACTTGAAGACAAAATATCATAGGCAACTGTGGTTTTTTTAAGCTTGGAATGGATAATATTCATCAATTTTATTTTGATCTAAACTCTGTACAAATGTTTCTCGACTTGTATTGACCAATGGCAGATAGAGGACTTTGGGTTGAGTCAAGATCAGCAAGAAAGAAATTTTTTGACCTGTTGAAATCGGTTGAACCTGTTGAAATTTACCAGTGACATCCCTTAGCTGTAGCTTGTCACAATGCCACATAAGGCCAAAAAAGTCAGAGCCGAACAGTTGAAAGCATTCCGCTACCAACTTTCTTGTCATTAGTCACTTGCTGCACATGGTGCTCATTCTTACCATTTCTTATCATCTTTGAAAAACGATTCGTGAATATTTTTCCCCGTGTAAAGCATTCTGTCACTTCTCAAAGTCGGTAGCTGTCGTTGCAGGTGAATAATGAAGTATTTCTTCACACTATTACAAGTTACTTGACCTCGTTGGAAGATAACATTTACCAACTAGAAAATGTTCACTTTTCTCTTATTCTTTGATCATTATATTCAGTAAGAAAGATCAAGTTAGATAATTGTATTGGTCAACATACTAGTCGTGCTGCTTAAAAAGCGGCTGTTCACTGACAGGGTCTATTTTCACGCATTTTATTTCTTGAGGAAGATCTAGTGACCATTTTACTCCGTGGAAACCATTTTCCCAGTTTTCTCAGTTTGCTCCCAGCAAACTATGTTCATAAAGACGTATTTAATTGGGCTACAAAACGTTCAAGGTCACTTACCAAGTTGAGCAAGCAACTTACCAAGCAAGTTGAAACCGTTTCAACATGCAGTTCCACCAGCGAATTTATTCATTGTTAGCTAATTGAGGCATTTTCTCTGATGGATACTAGATCAGTGCCGGTTAAATGACCACGGAAAATGCATACAAGCTGTTGTGGTCTGAACATTTCTCCATATTTCGGAAAAACTTGTGTTTTCAGCGGTCACCGAGCCAATATTTACCAGAGAAAATCTATCAATCAGCTAACAATGATTAAATTTGCTGGTGGAACTGGCTATAAGTTAATTATTTTTATAATTCGTTACTGAAAACATCATTCTGTAGTCGTTAGAAAAACGCATATAATTATTGTGTTATTCAACGTTTCAAGTCACTTTTGAAACGTATATACAGGGTGTCCCAGTGACCTTGCATAATACTTCGGAAGGTGATTCCTCACAGAAAAATAAGTCGAAAAGTAAGAGTGATTTTTTTTTCTCAAGTGCTCCCCTTAAAGGTTGCAAAGTGCAACAAAGTTTTTGATCATTTGCCCAAGAACTGTCAAAGGTGGAAGCTTCAAATTTGATATTTTCGAGTGACTCGTTCAATCCAAAACTTCTATTCCTCTTGCATTTTTTCCGTAGGGCGCACTGTTCTAAAGTAGAAGTGAAAAAATACGGACGTGACACGCGTGACGTAACGTATATATTTGGGTAGATATATTACGTTTCTGGAACGTTAGAGTGGAAAATGGTTCTCAAAGGTCATTAAAATCATCCAATTCTTGATTATTTGGAAACGTAGACAAACGGATAACAAACCGTTCAAAGTTTCTATTGAAACGCATATATCAGTAACTTACTAGATGTCGCGGAAGGCAAGTTATGATTTTCTTACACTCACACAAGCGATGAGCTCTCGTCGCCTGTCCATTATTCATTCTTACATTCCTTCTTTTGAGGAAAAGTTGTTCTGCTTCATGAGCATCACTCCAAGTTTGTTGCAGCTCTTATGTCGTCCACTGTAAATTACACCCGATACACTCTACCAAGTTTGCATGATTAACGAAAAATAGAATTAAAATGATGGAACGTAATCAGGTGTTTCCGCTTTTGTTAGATAATTTTTGGGATGGTCGGTCACAAGTGTTGCGGTAGGATTGATGGTAGGCGAGTGGACATGTGTTTTTTTTTTGATAAGGTAAACTGCACTATCTTCTTGTCGAAAATTGGTAAATATTGAAACGATTTTTTTCACTGCACTAGCTTCCGACAATACTTCATATTATGTCATTGTCCGGTTTTGCATGTGTTCATCTTGATGACGTTGAAATTACGTCTTTAAACCAGAAGGTATTAGACTAGATATTTATCTCATCCAGATATCTCCTGCTGTCGAGCTTAGTTTATTGTTTTCTTCTGCAAACTCTTCTGAGAACAATTAGTTTCACTCTTTTACAATCCAGCAAGTGAAGCTGTTACTGCCGCTAAAGTACCGAATGGTCCAGTAGCTATCTATAAGTCGTAACTCTTAACTACTTTTTGACCGGTGTATCCAGTGCTAAGAGCTGTATTTTCAATTAATATAATTCTTGGTAGTCTACATGCCTTCAAAATGCAGACCAGAATATTATCATTTATCTATGTATACTTACCTGTTCATCAGAAGAATGGAATGAACACATAATAAACCTTATCACTTGCTAAACAATCAAAAGATCATTAGGTGGGCTTGTGCATCTCGATGAGAGCTCAGTCGCAAGATTTTCCAAGTTCGGCAGACTGTGCATGACAACAAAAGATCTGCTCTCATTATTCCGAGCATCGTTCTATCTTTAAATTTGCAGTAGTGTAAACTCCCAGCGGCATCAAATATTTATAGTGCGTTTTCGATTTTACTTTCGTCGGCCCCAGCCCCGGCAGTGGCCCGCCAAAATTAACGGAGTGTAGTAGCACGTGTGAAGTGTCGACGGATTTCCAGATGTCGATCAAAACTTTCTTTTCGTCTTCCGAAGACACCATGTGGAAAAACTTGTACTTCAATTTGCAACGGGAGAAAACGTTGGATAATCCCAGCCAAAGGTATTTCTGTGGCTTTAGCGCTCATGTCCGCGATGATGGTGTTTGTATTACCGACGAAGTTATTTTAATGCGTCACGCCGGCAACGAAGACGACCATAGCGTGATTTTTCGACTAGAGAAGTCAAAATTGACGAAAAATAACAACAAGCTGACGCGAGCCGTTCGGTCCGAGCTGTTGCGGAAATTTTGGAAGAAATTCGAGGTTAAACTGGCGCGGTTCGTGGAAAACTCGAGAGAAAAATACAAAAAGTAGGTGTGAGGAACATCGGGCAAGTACCTACCTACCTACATATTCATACAAAGTTTGCACTTTGCTTGCTGTAGAAAAAGTATGTAGAAAGGTTAGAAAAAGTATCAAAATCACGTACAATGGCACTTCTGTAGAGCTGTATATCTTCACCTTGTATACCGGTGACTTCAAGTTCAAGTGCAAGCACTATTTTGGTGAAACCAGTTCAATTCTACAAGGTATTTCAGTAATGTTGCGCTGAACTTCAAGAGGCATATGTCAATAAATAAGCTAAGAAAATCAAAGGTATTTTTTTCCCCAAAAGGCTTCATAGCAAAGTTATAGACCCTCAAACGAGCGGGAAGATAAAGCTAGTGTTTTCAAGCTCAACCTTTGTACAGACAAGTAATTCACTATTATACTATGATAATATAACAAGAGAAGTAGCCTCATTCGCGAGTGAGTTTCCAGAAGTTGCTGGGTTCCTTCAGAGTTTCTGTCGGTTTTCCAAGAATCGCTAGAAGCCTCCAAGAGCTCTCCTGGAATATTTAGTCTATTTGAGGTCCTCCAACTTGTACTTGTCAAACTTGTTGAATTCCCTGGAGTTTTCCTGTCGAATTCCTCCAGAGTTCCTCTAGGTTTTTCCAAAAGTTTTGGAGTTCCCTAGCGCTTCCCTGAAATACTAAGTTTACCGCAGGGTCCTCTTACTTGTACAAAAGAATTTACTTTTTGCAACTGAATTCCCCAAAGGTTTCCTGCTAAGCTCCTCCAAAGTATTTCTAGACTTTTTCAAGACTCTCGGAGCTCTCTGAAAGTCTAGTTTCTTCCAAGGTTCTCTAACTCGTGCAAAAGAAGCACCTACCTCCCTCTTGCAATTTAGTTCGCTGAAGTTCCCCTGCTGGATAATAATATATTTATTCACCTCATTTGAATTCACATAAAATGTAGGAAATGACTAATAACTACAATAGTAATGAAATATGACGAAATATGTAAACATTTGACTAATGAATCAAATAAAGTCTACAGATATTTGTCAAGGAACTCCTGTACTGAATAATTTCTCCAGATTTTTTGCATGCATATTTACTAATTCTTGAGGTACGTCTTCTAGCTAATGCAAAAGAGGTTCAGAACTAAATTCCCTGGAGTTTCTGAATTTACCAAGAGCTCCTATAATTTTTCTCCAATTCCTCGGAGTTCCCCTATAATTTTTGGTTCTGTTTACCTTTTGCGACTGATATCCTGGAGGTCTCTGTCGAGTCCTTTGGAATACCCCAGAGTTTTCCTAGAATCAACTCCTCTTAAGGCTCTCTGACTTGCGCAGTTGAGGGTTGAGGTACTATTCTTTGAGATTCAATTGCCCAGAGCTCTTCTGCTGAGTATGTCCAGAGTTTTTTGAAGTTCCTTCGAGTTCTCCAGATATTTAGTTTTCTCGAAGCTCTCCAACTTGTACGAGAGCCATTTTTCATACGATTGAATTCACCGAAGTTCTCTTGCTGAATTTCTCCACAATTTCTCTGTGTTTTTTGAGAATTCCGCAGAGTTCCCCTGGAATATTCAGTTTCCTTGAGATCCTTCAACTTGTACTAAAGAAGTCTTTTTGGCAACTGAATTTCCCAGGGTCTCTTGTCGAGTTTATTCAGGGTTCTTCTAAGTTTTCCTGAAACTACTTGGAGTTCCTCATAGCTGTCCTAGAATACTTTCTTTCCAAATTCCTACAAAGCTTTTGCAACTGAGTCCCTTAAGCTCAACTAACAAAATTCTCCAAGGTTCTTGTGAGTGTGTCCAGATTCCCTTAGAGATCCCTAGAGTTCTCATAGAATGTTGGACAGAATATTTAGCTCTGTCTACGTTTTGCAACTGAACTCCACAAAGGTTTTCTGCTGAGCTCCTTCGGAATAATTCTAATGGAATATTCCAGTTGCTTCGAGGTCCTCCAACTTGTATCAAAACCATACTTTTTGCTATTGAATTCACTGGAGTTCTCTTGCTGAATTTTGCATGGTTCCTCCGACATTCCGTGGAGTTCCTCAAGGCTCTCCTAGAATATTCAATTTCCCGTGAGGTCTTTCAATTCCTATAAAACTTCTGCAACTGAATCCCTATAGCTCAATTACTAAAATTCTGCAAGGTTCTTGTGAGCGTGTCCAGATTTCCTTGAAGATCCCTAGAGTTCCCATAGAATATTGGACAGAATAGACAAAATATTGGTTTTTGGCAACTTATGCAAGTGAATTCCCTGGAGGTTTTCAATTGATTTCCTTCAGAATTCCCTGGGTAGTCTCAGATTTTCTCGAGGATTTCCTTGAAGCTCCTCAAAGTTCTTGTACAATTTCAGTTTCTTTAAGGCTCTTCAATTTGTACAAGACCCATACTTTTCGCTACTCAATTCACCGAAGTTCTCTTGCTGAATTTTCTGTCGAGCTCCTCTAGGTACCCCAAAATTCCCCAGAGGTCCCCCAGAATATCTCTTCCGCCTTGGGCTCCTCTCACTTGTACAAAAGGGGTTTATTTCGCAACTGAACTCCCCGGAGTCCTCTTGCTGGGATTCTTCGGGAAGTTTCTCCGATGTTTCCCGAAATTACCTAGTGTTTCTTAGGGTTCCCTTAAAATATTCGGTTTTCCTTGAGGTCCTCCAGTCTGTATGACACTTCTGTTGCTGAATTCTCTAGTGTTATCTTGCTAAAATCCTCCAAAGTATCAGTATCATCTTTATTTGCTCCTTTACTCACAGAGTCCCCTTACTGGGTTTCTTCAAAGTTCCTCCGAGGTTTCCCAAAATTTCTTGGCACCCTCAAAGTTTCCCTCAAGTATTTAGTTTCCATTGAGCTCCTCGAGCTCCTTCCATCCTCGCTCCCTTTTTACAAAACGTTTCCAATAAACTTCTAGTGCTTTTCTGCTGGAATCCGCCAAAGTTCTCTCGAGTATATCCAAATTTCCTTGGATTTCTCAAAATTTTAATAGAAAATCAGACAGAATATTCTGTCTTCGTAAAATAGTCAAGTTTCCTTGAGGTCCTCTAACTTTCACAAAAACCATACTTTTGCGATTGAATTCACCGAAGTCCTAGATTTCGAAAAACTTCTCAGAGTTCCTCTGGAGTATCCAGTTCCCTTGAATTCTCCAACTTCTACGAAAGGGGTTTCTTCTGCAACTGAATTCCCAGGAGTCATCGTACTCAGTGTCTCCAGAATTCCTCTTGGGGTTTCCGGAAGTCTCTCGGCATTCCTCAGATATTCTCTAGAATATTTAGCTTGCCCTGAGGTCCTTTAGTTGTGGCTAGTACAAGACACTACTGTATTCCCTAGAGCTCTTTTGCTAAAATTCTCCCAGGTTCCCGTATGTGTGTCCAGATTTGCTTGGAGTTCTCCAGAGCTTTCGTAGAATGTTAGCTGGGATCGACAGAACATTCGGTTCTTTTTACCTTTCCGCCACGATTAAATTCCCCAGAAGTTTCCTACGGAGTTCTTTTGGAGTTCCTGTCGGTCTAGATTTCCTTGGAGCTCCCTAAAGTTCACATAGAATATTTCAGTATTTTTCTTGGGGTTCTCTACTTTGAACAAGAACCATATCTTTCACGATTGAATTCACCGAAGTTCTTTTGCTGGAGTTATTTAGAATTTCTTCTACTTCTCACAGATTTTTTCAGAGCTTTCCCAGAATGTTTAGTTCTCTTGATGTTGTACGAAAAACGCCCATTTCCCTACTGAATTCCTTGGATCCTCTTGTTGAATGTCCTCAAAGTTGGCGTGAGTTTCTCCGCAATTCCTTTAAAGCTCTCCCAGGAATATTAACTTTTTTATCAACAATTTTATAAACTTTCACAACAAAATTGGGCCCCCAACCGGTTTCATGCCTGTATCGGGGCCCCACTTCTCCATGAAATCCTCTAATTTGTACTAAGCTTTCACAACAATCGAGTGTTTCGCTAGGTTTTCCCAGAAACACCCGGAGTTTCTCAGAGGTCCCTTATAAAACTTGAGAGCTTCAAACGTGAACGAAAGATTTTTTACAGCGGAATGTCCCAGAGCTCCCCTGCTAAGCTTCTTCGAGTCTTTCCAGAATCCCTGGGAGCTCAGCAGAATTTCCCTGGAATATACAGTTTTTGACTTCAATTGTATTCCTTTCTTCTAACTGATACACGGGAGCCCGCTTTAGAAACTGAATTTCTCAGATTTCCCAGGCTGAGTTCCTCCAGAGTTTTATGGGTCTTCCAAAATTCTTTAAAGCTCTTCAGAGATCCCTAGAAGAAAACGGTTCGCCTTGAGGTCCTCTCACAAGATTCCACACATTACTTTCCTTTATTGTCTTGTACACCTGAACCTCCCGGAGTTCCGTTGCTGTTTCTCTCCAGAGTTTCTCTAGGTTTTCCTGAATTCATCGGCATTCCTTGAGGTTCCCCCAAAATATTTAGTTTCCCTTGAGGTCCTCTACTTTGTACAAAAGGAATCTCTCTTGCAACTCAATTCCCGGGAGTGCTGGGTTTCTTCGGAGTTTTCCTGAGGTTCCCAGGAATTCCTTGGCATTCCTTAGAGTTCCTCTGGGATATATTCTTTCTCTTGAGGTCCCCCCTGGTCTGTACAAACCTTTTGCCACTGATTTTTTTGAACAAATTTTGCAAGATTCTTGTGAATGAATATTTGGTTCCGTCCACCTTTTGCGACTGAATCTTCCAGAGGTTTTCTGCTGAGTTACTTCAGAGTTCGCCAAATCTTTTCTAGAATGTAGTTCCTCTGGAGTTCCTGTAGGTAGGCCGCGATTTTCGTTGGAGTTCCTCAAAGTTCTTATATGAAATTCTAGTTTCCTTGAGGTCATTTATCTTGCGCAAAAACCATACTTACTTTCTGCGATTGAATTCACCGAACTTGTCTTACTGGATTTCTCTAGAATTTCACTCGATTTTCCAGAATTTCTTCAGAGTTCCTCTCGGAGATGTAGTTCCATTCAGAGCCTCCTATTTGTTCAGAAAAATTCCTTTTCGCAACTGAATTCCTTCGAGTCCTCTTGCTGACTTTTTTCGGAGTTCCTCTGAGTTTCTCCGAAATTTCTTGGAGCTCTTCATAAGCATTCCCAGAAGATTTACTTCTTTGTTAGGTCCTCTAGCTTGTACAAAACTTTCGCAACTGCATTCCCCAGAGCTCTTCTGCTACAATAATCCAAAGTTCCTCTAGGTTTGTCCGGGATCACTCCGTTTCCTGAGAGGTCCCTTAAAAAACTTGAGGTCCTTGAACGTAAACAAAAGGTTTTTTTTTCAGCTGAATTCCCCACAGCTCATCTGCTAAGCTTCTTTGAGTTTTTTCAGAATCCCCGGGTGCTCTGCAGAATTTCCCTGGAATATGCAGTTCTCATTGTCTATAATTATATTCTTCTCCCCTAACTTATACACAGGAACTCCTCACAAAATTAAAATTTCTCATGCCGAACTCCTCCAGAGTTTCTATGGGTTTTCCACCCTAGAAGTTCTCCAGAGTTCTCTAGAAAAATCTGTTTGTCTTAAGGTTCTGTCACAAAGGTACAAAAAAAATGCCTAGGTAACCTTTTGCGACTGAATTCTCCAGGTTTTCTCTAGGTTTTCTCGGAATTCCCCAGAGCTCCCCTGGAAAATTCAGTTCTTTTTAAGGCCATTATTTTGCCAAATTGATAAGTTTTAGTTTCTTTTGTCATTTTTACATCTTTTACTAGACTACGCACAGTTACTTTGGTGCTAGGACAATTCTTCTCGCGGACAATTTTTCGCCGGACAATTCTTAGCAAGCATTGCGCCCGCGCATGACCGGGCTTATTGTGGCTCTAAAGGACACTTCAAGACACAAGGGGGCTCAGCAAGACTTTGAATTCTATAATGTATACACGAGGGAGGATAGAGCTCTGAATATCACAAGAAGACCTGGTTCACTAGGGCCTTCAACGATACTCAAAGACACAAGGGGGCTAGCAGGGATCAAATCGCCACAATGTAGACACAAAGCTAGATAGGGCTTCGAATAACACAAAAAGACATGAGGGGCTCAATGGGGCTCCAAACGACATTAGAAGACACAAGGGTGCTCAGCAGGGCCTAAACCACTACAACGTAGACCAAGAAAGGACAGGGCTGTGAATATCGCAAGAAGATTGATGGGGCTCACTAGGGCTCCAAATGACACTTTGATACACAAAGGGAGCTCGGGGAGTCCTGTAGAACTTCGACCAACATCACCTGGTCTGCAAACCATAATTGAAGACACAAGGGGGCTCAATACGGCTCCAAACAATACTTGAAGATACGAGGGGGCTCAGTAAGGCTTGAAACGCTTCAATGTAGACACAAAAGAGGAGAGGCCTCTGAAAATCGGACAAAGGCCTGGCGGGGCTCACTGAAGCTTCAAATAAGACTTGGAGATTTGAGGGGGGCCCGTAAAACTTTGACCAACACAAAGAGACCAACAAGAGCTGAATAGAGCTTGGAAAATCAACTTGATGTGAAAAGAGGCTCATCAAGGCTGCAAAGACACAGGGAGGCCACATAGGGCTCTGAGAAGCCTGATAAGGCACAAAGAAGCTTTCTAAGATTCCAGAAACTTCGAGAAATCAGAAGAGGGTCACCTGGTCTGTGAACGATAATTGAAGACACAAGGGGGGTCAATAGGGCTCCAAACGATACATGGAGATACAAGGGGGCTCAGTAGGGCTTGAAACGCTCCAATGTAGACACAAGAGAGGCGAGGCCTCTAAAAATTGGACGAAGGCCTGACGGGGCTCACCGAGGCTTCAAATGACACTTGGGGACACGAGGGACCTCGTAAATTTTTGACCAACACATAAAGACTAACAGAAGCTGATAGAGCTTGGAAAACTAACACATTGAAAAAAAGGAGCCCAGCAGGGCTACAAATGAAACATAAAGACACAGAGGGGCAACATAGGACTCTGAAAAACCTTAGAAGATACAAAGGAGGTCTCTGAGATTTCAGAAACATGAAAAAATCAAAAGGTGGTCACTTGGACTGCAAACGATGATTGAAGATACAAGAGGGCTCAGCAGGGCTTGGAATGTTTCGATGTAGACACAAGAGAGGATAAGGCACTGAAGATCACAAGAAGGCCTGGCGGAGCTCACTAGGGCTCCAAATGCTACTAAGAGACATTAAAGGGGCCCTGTAGGACTTCAACCAACACATAAAGACTTACAGGAGCTAACTAGAGCTTTCCTCTTGAGTTGCCCCAAAGTTCCTGTATTTCCTTTCAAAATTTCTCCAAGTTCCCCTTGAATATTTTGTTCTGTCTACCTTTTGCGACTAGATTCTCTGGAGGTTTCTCGCTGTCTTCTTTCAGAGTTTCTCTAGGTTTTTCTAGAATCACCCTAAAGTTTCTCAGAGCTCCCTAAGAAAACCTAAGGTCCTTAAACGTAAATAATATATTTATTTTTTCCAGTTGAATTTTCCAGAGCTCATCTGAGTCTTACCGGAATCCCTGGGAGCTCTGCAGAATTTTCCTGGAATATACAGCTCTCTCCCCTTGACTACAATCATCTTCCTCTCCTCTAACTTATACATAAGAACTCCATTTAGCAACAGAATTTCTCAGATTTCCATTGCTGAGCTTCTTCAGAGCAAGCTCCAGAGTTTTTATGGGTCTTCCACAATTCCTTGAAGTTCTCCAGAGATCCCTAGAGAAATTGGTTCGCCTTGAAGTCGTGTCACAAGGTACAAAAGAAATGTTTACTTTTTCCGAATAAATCTCTGGAGTTTCTCTGGGTTCTTTCAGAGTAATCATACGCTCCCGCCTTTGCTTTCAGAGCAATCATTTCGCATGTGATGGAAAAATTACAGCGATAGATGCTGTTACAGTTTAAACACCTCTGCCATTAATAAGATATGAATCATCACAACCTTTCATAGCCATTATAAATCGATTAGTGTCGCAGTAAAATGGCGAATTCATCAATATTTTCGCATAGGTGCCTAGCCCATACCTAGCTTATAGAGCTCTGCGATTCAATTCGAATACCTTATCTAGAATCTAGATCTGTGCAATAGCCATGGAATTTAGAAAACAGAGGAAACACTCACGATGGACTCGTAACTTCTGCGCTTCATTAAAAATTCACAGAACATCTGCGATGATGATTTAATTTAAATGTAAATATTCTACATACATAAGTAAGTAAACAAATCCAAGACCATGAATTTGTGTAATTATTATTGCGCAAATCATACTTGCAGGCTATAAATAGCTGGTGCTGGTGCTTAGCTGTAGGTAATTGGTAAAGGCCCATATTTTTGACTAAGTGTAATGTGTACATGATAAATAATGCTTGAAGAATTCACCTACCTAAGCCTGAGAACGAGCAAGCGGAGATCAAAACGGGGATTCCTCAAGATTACTCATCGAGTCATCGTCGCTCTGGCAGCTTCTCTGGGATATCCTTAGCCGGCTTTCGCAAGCGAATGACCTGTAGTTCAGCGCTGATTACTTCAATCAATGTTTTAATTAATTCTAATTATTTAGCTACGTCATAAACTATACTTTATATCCCAATTACCTTGTATGTTCAAGTAACACCCACGCATCCCACTCATAAAAATTGCAGGTATTAGTTATAACCGAACTGTTACCGTCACGAAAAAAATATGCAGTTCCGTTCTAAAGTTCTCTTTGTTGAATAATTATCGAAATTAATACTATAAATAAATCCAAGTCGTAATTTCTCCAAGCTTCAGTCTTCTAATTGAATTAATAATCAGCCATTATTTCCAAAGACATGTCTTTGTAGGTATAGGATTCCCACATGGATTGGTAACACGTCCCATAGAAAATTTTTAGTGTGAAGGTCGCGTTTCCTGAGACCAGCATGATGCTTTTGTATGATTCAGTCTAGTACTTTAGTAGACATAGTTACAAAACCATTTGTGCTGAGCAATAAAGCACTTTATTGGCAGTGGTTGAACAGTACTGACCATTACCTTACACCAAGTGTTTTGTACTGTTTCTTATTCCTTATCGCCGGTTAGTGTTTTTTTCGTGCCCCGACCAGCAGCCCAAAAATGGACATGGAAGCCGAAGATTTGATGTGGAAGTCCATCTACGAAAGGCTGCAAACGCAAAAATCTGAACACGAGCACACAGAACACGAAATAAGGTACCCACTAGCATTTTTTTTTTTTTGGCCACACGTACTTACCAGGAAAAATTAGAACTTTGTTAATTTCGAGGCCGTAATGTTTTCTGCGAAAAATTAGCGTGACAGTGGTAACGCGCAACGCAGAACAAAAACAGTGCGGTTGCCGAATGTAGCTAGAGGAAATTGCAGGGAAATCCTTTGAGATTTTTCCAAATATGTACGGTCGTGCAATTTTTCCGAGAAGCCTAGAGATTTAATCATACGGTTCCGCTGTGTTGATCTTTCAATGCCATGATCTCATTGTCTAATTTTAGCGTTACCTATGCATAATTTGGTAATGTTCGGTTCGTGAACTCGCTATTTTTGCGCAAAAACACCTCCAGAATTGCATGCGAACGATCAGAATAAATTGCGAGGTTTTTCCAATTGATTATACCTGTTTATGACGGTTGATTGACAGATAGGTAACATTTTCTTTTACGGTGCAAATTCCTTGCCTTGGTTTTTCCTGTTCGCTGTCTACCTTATTCCGTTAGGAGTAATAATAAAGTAGGTCAACAAACCATAAAGAATCTGACTATAAATACTTGAGGGAAATTATTTTCCAATCGGGAAATCATAAAATCGGGATCATTGCAAAAAATGTTTGGGGTAAACACAGCTTTAAACACGACTCCAGTTAACAACTTACCATGTAATCGCCTTCAACAAATTACAGTTCAATTAAAGCTTGGTTTACACCGAGGTTTACACTTTGCGATACACTCCCCAAGGGCATTCAAGTACCCATTCCAAGAGGGTTTCAGGCACAAATTCTTTAAAGGGCCTCAAGCACAAGTTCTAAAAGAATTCGAACATAAATTCTGAGAGCTTAGTACGAATTCCGGTGCGGCGACAAAATACCCCAGCCGAAAATATCCCACCACAAATATCCCGGCAATAATATCCCAGCCAAAAATATCCCCGCGATTAAATATCCCAGCCAAAAATATTCTCGCGACAAAATATCCCAGGCCAAAAATATACCAGCTAAAGATATCTTTATCAATAATATCCCCTCCAATAATGTCCCAGGCAAAAATATAGATGATATATAATCTACAAACTGAATATAAGGAAAGAGAAAAGGGGCTTATCCAGGCTCAAAACGAGCATGAGTATCCCGAACATTTCCGCTGGTACACCGAACTTCAGGAGCACTAGTAAGAGTATAAGACTTTTTTACCTTCATGTAATATTTGACCTCTATCGGAACCCCTAATTCCTTTAATTAATTTTTGAGACCTCATGAGTCCATTTCTGTTTTTCATGGCGTTCAAACTTCCAGTAATAGTACAGGAAAAATAGTAAAAGAATCGGCCAAACCTCGGAAAAAACATGGACGTCCTGAAAATTTGATATTCTGTTCGGAATTAAATACTCTACTACATATCCAAAATCGCCAAAAATCGCACCCGGGGGTTTTGAGTTATTGGAGGAGGGGGGGTGAAAAATTGCAACTTAAAATGGAGGGGATGAAACCTGTCAATCCATTGGAAGCAAATACGTTTTAATTCGACACATCATATCCAGTTGATACCATTTTGGCACAAAAAGTGTCGATCACTGTTGAAGGGGGGTCGTGGGGGGCGAAGCATTGCTAGGTGGTCCATTTTGTTATTCTGGCCATGTAGAACCGATCACGACAAGTTTGGTATCTTTTCCGACTAAATTCAATCCTTTGAACTCGAATCCGATGTATTTGTTTGGATGAAAATAAGTTTGAACAAGCTAACTTGTTTTCTTCTTCAACTTGTTTCTATCTATTTTTTTTTGTTCAGCGCAATATTCTCTGTTAATTTACATGCTATATTTTATTATAAGTAGAAGAATTTCAAATTTTAAGTTTCAATTAATTGTAATACATAGCGACAATGTAACCAGATCCTTGCTATAGGATAACATCCTTAAAAGCAATAAAATTTTGATTTTATTGATTGATTTGAACAAGCTAACTTGAAAAAACTTGTTTTTTCTCTGACAATTTTGACGAATTTTTGTTTTACTGTTAGAGGAGTTCATTTTGAAAAAAATTTAAGAGGTCATTAGATTGAAGTGTATTCTACACAAAAATCACCCAGTCGATGTATAATTTTGTTTCTCTAGTTTAAAAAATCGATTTGAACCTGAGCCGACCCGGCGCGTCGGTTACTACTGACCAGAACACTACAGCATGCACCTTTTAATGAAAATAGCTCAAACTACTGAAGACCAAACAACGCATCTTTGAAAATTCGATGATCTGTGCAAAATTGAATCCTCTATAACAGAAAAAAAACCGCCATGAATCGCACTGCAGGGTTCCAAGTTATTTGAGGGGAGAGGTAACAGTTCATAGAGTACGAATCTTGACAAAATGTTATCCTCCTCTTCGAATAACTCAAAATCCTGCAGTGCGATTCATGGCGATTTTGTTTATGTTATAGGATATTCAGTTCTGCACAAATCCTCGAATTTTTTAAGATAAGTTATTACTTTTCCAATAGTTTCAGCTACTTCCATTCAAATGTGTTTGTTGTAGTGTTCTGGTCATTGGTAGAAGCCGCGCCGGGCCAGCTCAGGTCCAAATCGATTTTTTAAACTCGAGAAACAAAATTAAACATGGAGTAGATGATTTTTGTGAAGAATATACTTCAATTCAATGGTCTCTGGAAGTTTTTCAAAGATGAACACCTCTAACAGTGAAAAAAAAATCGTAAAAAATTGTTGAAGAAAAAACTAGTTTTTTCAAGTCAACTTGTTCAAACTTGTTTTCATCCAAACAAATACATCGGATTCGAGTTCAGGAGATTGAATTTAGTCGGAAAAGATACCAAACTTGTTGTGATCGGTTCTACATGGCCAGAAAAACAAAATGGACCACCTAACAGAGCTTCGCCCCCCCATGACCCCCCTTCTACAGTGATCGACACTTTTTGTGCCAAAATGGTATCAACAGGATATGATGCGTCGAATTATAACGTATTTGCTTCCAATGGATTGACAGGTTTCATCCCCTCCATTTTAAGTTGCAATTTTTTACCCCCCCCCCCCTCCTCCAATAACTCAAAACCCCCGGGTGCGATTTTTGGCGATTTTGGATATGTTGTAGAGCACTCAATTCTGAACAGAATATCAAATTTTCAGGACGTCCATATTTATTCTTCCGAGGTTGAAATCTATCTATCTTGTACTATACGGCCTCTTTTGCAGTCTTGTGTTATCAAGAGCTTTATTGGTCCTCCTTATTCTGTCTCAATATAATTTAAAGCCCTGCTGAGTCCTTTTGCATTTTTCATGACTCCCGAAGCAGCAAGCAGCGGTGTGCCATCATGTCATGATAGGAGCCCTATCGGGCCCCCATTGTGTCTTCAAGTGTACCCTGTTGTGCCCCATTATTTTTTCCATAGCTTTCGGAATAGGTACCAGTAAGTCCAGTTTTAAGTTATTTTGTTATAGACAGAGCTCCATTGGGTCCCCTTACTCCCCTTGTGTCTTCAATACCGTTCGAAGCTCTGTTGAGCCTTTTTGCACACCGCTAGCAAGCCCCTTGTGCCTTTATACCAGGTGATCATTTGAAAACTATCCACCTGCAATAACTCTCGACCCCTAGTCAATATTTTTCCGAGCAAAAACAGGTTGATTTTTATATCGAATGGGACATCTGAAACATACATTGTTTCTCTATATTCAGCCCCCACGCCCCCACCACAAATTTCAAGTGACATCACCTACCTTGCGATACATCAAATTGAAGACAATGGAATTCTCTTTTTGAAAAAAATATTTATAACATTTTTAACCCTACCCCTTACTCCTTGAAAATTCTCTGAGTGTCCCGTTCATTATTCTGGACCTCTCAATTCTCTTCAGTTTTGTCAGCATCATCCTAAATTGCATCAAAGCAGATAATTTTTGTTGGAAAAAGTGTCACCAAAATTCACTCCATTGCTCTCCCCCACCTCAACTTCAAAATTTCAAAAAACACCACCTACTTTGCTATACATCAAATTGAAGGGAATTGAATTCCCTTCCTGAAAACAATTTTTTGGGAATTATTAAACCCTCCGCTATTAAAATGGACATTTAGAGTATTTTAGGAGGAAAACGGGGGTTACAAAAATTTTGAAAAAATTGTATTCAGGGAGAGAATTCAATTTGCTCCAATTTGATATATCACAAAGTCATTGTCAGATTTTCAAGTGAGGTGGGGGGAGCGAAGGGGTGAATTTGGGTGGCACTTTCTCAATAGAAAATTTCCTCTTTTGATGCTGTGCAGGATGACGTTGACTGCATTGAAGAGAATTGAGAGGTCAAGGATATTAATTTGGACACTCAGAGAATTCAAGGGAGAAGGGGTTGGAAATTTTAGAAATTTTTTTTCGGAAAGATGATTTATTTCTGTTGAATTTGACGTATCGCAAAATAGGAAGTATCATTTTAAATTTCAAAGTTGGGGCGGGTGGGGGTGAGGGGACTTGAGATAGAAATTCGCCAATGTATGTTTTAGATGTCCCCGTCGATATCAAAATCGACCTGTTTTTGCTCTAAGACATTTTCACTAGGAATCGGGAGGTATTGCAGGTGGATAGTTTTCAAATGATCTCCCGGTATGATATTCGGCCCCAAATTGGGTCCCCTTGTATTTTCAAGTATAACTTGGAGCCCTGATGAGCTCCATTATGTTTTTTCAGGGCTATCAAAATCTCAATAACCCTCCCTCGCCTTATTTTATTATACCGGGTGATCATTTGAAAACTATTCACCTCCAATAACTCCCGATTCCTAGTGGAAATGTCTTCGAGTAAAAACAGGTCGATTTTTATATCGAGGGGGACATCTAAAACATACATTGGCGAATTTCTATTTTCAGCCCCCTCGCCCCCACCTACCCCAGCTCCTGAAATTTCAAATGACATCACCCATTTTGCGATACGTCAAATTCAACAGAATTAAATTCTTTTTCTAAAAAAATATTTCTAAAATTTTAAACGCCGCCCCCTCCTTCTCCCTTAAAGTCTCTGAGTGTCCAATTTAATATTCTTGACCTCTTAATTCACTTCAATGCAGTCAACGTCATCCTGCACAGCATGAGAAGAGACAGTTTTCTATGAAAAAAGTGCCACCCAAATTCACCCCCTCGCTCCCCCCACCACACTTGAAAAATCTAAAATGACAATACCTACTTTGTGACACATCAAATCAAAGGAAATTGAACTCTCTTCCTGGATACAATTTTTTTTTTATTTAAAAGCCCCGTGTTCCCCCTAAAATGCTCTAAATGTCCATTTTAATGGGGGAGGGGTTGAGAATTCCCAAAAAATTGTTTTCAGAAAGAAAATTCAATCTCCTTCAATTTGATGTATCACAAAGTAGGTAATGTTTTGTTACGTTTTGAAGTTGAGGTGGGGAAGAGCAATGGGGTGAATTTTGGTGGCACTTTTTTCACCGAAAATGATCTTATTCGTTTATTGTATATTTGAGAATACATAATTCCCATGACAGTGACCGAAAATGATCTTATTCGATGCAATTTAGGATGATGCTGACTAAACCAAAGATAATTGAGGGGTCCAAAATAATGAATGGGACAATCAGAGAATTTTTACGGAAAAGGGGGGTAGGGTAGAAAATTTTATAATTTTTTTTTTCAAAAGAAAATTTGATTCTCTTCAATTTGATGTATCGCAAGGTAGGTAGTGTCATTTCCAAGCTAATTCAGGCAGAGCTTTCAAGGGAATCCGAGCAAAAATTGCAAGATAATTCAAGTACCATTTCTGAGAAGATTCAAGCATAAAATCCAAGAAAACTGGAACACAAATTCCAAGGGAATTCAAGAACAAAATCCTTTTCACCTCAAGCGCAAATTCTTAGGAAATACAAGCACAAATTTCAATAGAATCAAGCACAAATCCTGAAATAATCCAAGCACAAATTCTAAGGAAACTCAGACACAAATTCTGAGATAATATTCAAGCACAAATTACAAAAGATTTCAAGCATCATTTCAAGAGAAGTCAAGCGTCCAGTCCCTAAAGAATTCAAAATCAAGATCTTTAAGAATTCAAGCACAAATTGAAAAAAAAGTCAACGGCAGATTCCAAGATAATTCGACCACAAATTCCAAATGGATCCATTCACAAATTTCAAGAAAGTTCAAGCAAGAATTCTACGAGAGATCAAAAGGAATTTCTAAAGATTGAGGTTCAGGTTCCAGGGAAATTTACCACAAATTCCGAAAGGTTCAAACACAAATATGAATAAAATCCAACGCAATTATCTGAAGGTTCTGAGCTAATTTTTTTGTAAATTCAAGCTCAAATTTCAGGAGTAGTCAGGCACAAACTTCAAGTGAATAGAAGCACTAATTCGAAGGAAATTTCCTGAGGAGAAGCACAATTTCTGATGGATTTCAGGTAAAAATTCCTAGAGAATTCCAGCCCAGATTACAAAGATTTCAAACATGAATTGCAAGGGAACTCAAGCACGTAATTCATAAGACTTTAAACAAATTTAAACGTATCCAGAGCCAGAGCCCGAAAGACTTCAAGCACAAATTCGGAGGAAATTTAACCACAGATTCTGAATAAGTTCAAGACAATTTGTGAATGAATTTAGGCACAAATTCGGAGAAAATGCCAAGGGAAGGTAAGAGGTTCAAGCACAAAATTGGAAAGAATTCAAGCCTTAATTCTAAGGGAATCATAGCACAAATTCTGAGCAGATTTAAGCAACAATTCCAAGAAGATTCAAGTACAAAATCCAAAAAAACTCACGCACCAATTTCTATAGAACTCAAGCACAAATTCTAAGAAATATTCCAAGAGGAGTGAGCACAAATTATAAATGAATCCAAGAACAAATTCTGAAAGAATTCAAACACACACTCCAAAAGAATTCAAGTACAAGTTTTAATAATATAAGGTAAACATGAATTTTGCGAGAATATTCAAGCACAAATAAAAAAAAATTAAGCATCAGTTTCAGGAGAATTTGAGAACAAGTCCAAGAAGAGTTAAAGATCAAGTTCTTTGAGAAAAGAAGACTCAACAACAGAAGATTCAAGCACAAATATTTCAAAAGAGTTCAATCACAAATTCTACGGTAATTCAGAACAAATCTAAATGAATTGAAGTTCAGGCTCTAGGGAAATTCAATTATGAATTTCAATAGAATTCAAACGCAAAGTCCAAGAAAATTCAACGCAAATTACCAATGTTCTCAAACACAACTTCTTTGGGAATTCATTCACTCATTCTATTGAAAACGCAACACAAATTTTGGGAGAACTCAAGTACAAATTCCAACAGAATTCGAACACAAATTCCAATAGAACACAAGCACAAATTCCAACAGAGCACAAGCACAAATTCCAACAGAACTCGAGCACAAATTCTAAGGGATTTCTCTAGGGAATTTCTTTAAATTCCAGCACGAATTCTACGAGAATTTAAAACACATTTAAAAAGAATTGAAGTTCAGGCTATAAGGAAATTCAACCACAAATTTCGAGAAAACTCGAATACAAATTCCATGAAAATTCACACATTGTGACAAATTCCTGGGCACAAAGTTCTTCAGGAATCCATGCACAAATTTTAGGAGACTCAAGCATAAATTCAAAAAGATTTCAATTTGCAAAATAATTCAAGCACAAAGTTTAAGAGAATGCTAGCCTAATTTCCTAGCGAATCCAAGCACAAGATTCAATAGAATCCAAACATAAACTCTTCCGAGCAAACTTGAAGCAACAAACTGGATGATGATCCAGGCACCATTTTTGAGGAGGTCCATGTCAAAAATCTAAGAGAATTCAGGCACAAATTTCAAGAAAATCAAAACACGAATTCATGAGGGATTCAAGCATAAATTCCAGAAAAAGCATAGCACAAAAAAAAACAACTGATTCAATGAAAGTCTTCAGATATTTCATTTTAACTCACTATTGCACAAACATACCCTTATGCGTTTGTAAAATATCTTATTTTTCTCTAAGTTGTCCCACTATTTGACCAGAAATGTTCCGTGAATTGTTTGAAATGACTTGATAATTTTAAGTTATCTCCAATGTACATTGCCATGATTTCGTTATCCACAGGTCAGTTTGTATTGGGTAAAACTGAACCAAAACGATGGATAGATGCGGAGGCTAGAGGCGGTGGCAGATACTAAGACTGCCAAAAGTAAAAGAAATCGTGAAAATCGGTTCACAGGATGAAATGTTAGATGAAAAATCTTGAATAATTGAATGACAAAGTTATGAACTTTGACATTTTTCAATATTTGACACACGACAGTTAGCGAAACACTATCTACTGTTCTGAATACAGTTTTCCAAGGACTTTCAAATGAATTTCCAATTTCTGATAGTGACACTTTTATTTGTTAGATGACAGCCAAAAACTAATGGGGTTATTCCATATCATACAATACTCAAGGATAACTATGAAAAATATGTTGAACCAGGCTATGCTTACTGTGCAATACTCGGACAACTTGAAAAAAAAGAGGGATAAATTCAAAATCACTCTACGAATTCCTGACGAATAGTAGGATAACTTTCATGAAAAAACGGACAACTTCCAACAGAACCATTATTTCCAGCGATATACAAGGATATGTTCACTTCTTGATTTTTTTCTCAAAGAGTAAATGTGATTTCATAATGAATTCCTCACAGGTCTATCAGGAGCGATATAATACAACTGGAAAATGTAAAAATCCCTGAAATTTTGAGAAGAAGAGTGTTTTTCGTTCTTCTGAAATGTTCAAGTGGCGATTACTCGAAACTATGTTTTTCAAGTTGTCTTACTATCATTCTAGTACAGCGATATAGCGCGCGCAATTTGATTTTAATACAATTCGTCAAACCAACAACTCTCCAAAGATTCCAAGTTCAAGCATAACTTCTTTGGGAATTCATGCACAAATTCTCTCCAGAATCCAAGCACAAATTTTGGGGGGAACTGAAGCACGGATTCCAAGTGAATTCAAGCACAATGTCAACAAAATACAAGCACAAATTCTGAGGGAATTTCTAGGGAAATTCAGACACAAGCTCTGACAGATTCCAGACACAAATTCCAAGAGGATTCAAGCACAAATCATGAATTGATTTCAAGTGCCTACACGTTATCTCTGGAAAAATTATTTTTGTAGGGGAGAAGTGTAGAATAGGTTCAGTAGTACTGTTTTCTAGCTACAGATGACGCTTTATACCGAAGCAGGACAACTTGACGCCGCCGACCCGGCCATCTTGATGCGGGACAACTTGACGCCAGGACAACTTGACGCCAGAACAACTTGACGCTAGGGTTTATTTTAATTTCGGGACTCTAGTTGGCCAGTTTATGTCTTTTTGTCCCCCAATTGGCCCCCTTGTGTTTTCCTGTGATTTTTCGGAACTAGCAAGCCTTTTATGCCTACTTGTGTCTTATGTTTTTGAGTCCCAATGACGTCAGTTGTGTCTTGCTGTATAACTCGAAGTCACAGCCCCCATTCATGTGTCATTTCAAGCCCTGGTGAGCCCCCTACTTGTGTCTTAGTGTTATTTTTGAAACTGTACTAACCTTCTTGTGTTTTCATGTAAGGCTCTAAATTCTATAATCGGGCCCTTTCGTATCTTCTTGTGCTTTAGAGCCCTGCCGGCCCCTATCCTTACTTGGTGGATCAGTCTGGGCCATGTGTCTATGGTGACGCTTCCAGCCCCGCAATGAGCTCCATTTTGTCTTCTTGTGTCTTGGAATCCTAGCGGCCCTCGTTGTGTCTTGCTATGTTTATCGGAGACCCAACGGATCCCCTTTGTCGTTTTGAAACCTGAGAATCCCCCTCGTGTCTTCATGTGGTGTTGTGTGAAGCCCTGATGAACCTACCAGTATCTCCTCATGTTTCTAGCCCTATATGGCGCCCCCTCGGGCACCCTCATGATGCCTTGCTTCGTCAATCGGAGCTCCAACAGGCCTTCTTGTGTCTGTATGTGTGATTTCGACTATAAGCCCCTTCATATTTTCTGTGGTTTCCGGGAATAGCGAGCCTCCTCATGCTCACTTTTCTTATGCTTTGGAGTTCTAGCGACACATTATGTCTTGCTGTGTCAATCGGAGCCCCCCTTCTGTCTTTATGTACCATACTGTGCCCCGATAATTCCCTTGTATTTTCTTGGCAGTTTCGGAACACTTCCGAGCCCCTTTTTTTTACTTTGAAGCCTTACCGGCCCCCGTTGTGTCCTTTTGTGTCGTTCCGAGCCCCCAATGAACCCTCTAATGTTTTCTTAGGTTTTCGGAAGTCTAAGCGAGCCCGCTCATTTCTTGTGTTTTGGATTTCTAGAGGCCCTCATTGTGTTCTGCTGTGTAATTTGGAGCCCCAGTGGACCCCCTTGTATCTTTATGTGTCGTTTCGACTCCCGATAAGTCCCTTTTTGTTGTTTTTTTCGAATGTTTCCTTACTCTGTTTTCACAAAATCCCTGGCGCAAATCGTCCGGCGTCAAGTTGTCCCGGCGTCAAGTTGGTCGAAGCAGGACAACTTGACGCCAGGAAAACCTAACGCGTGGACAATTTGATGTGTCGCTTCAAGCCTTGACGAGCCCTCTTATTGTCTTCATGTTGTTTTTGGAACTCTATCGAGCCACAATCTATCTTCTCATATTTTATGGTTCTAGATTTGTTCTTTGTCAATCGGAGCCCCGATGAGCCCCTGAGTCTTTTTGTGTCGTTTCAAGCTCCGATGAACCCTCTTGTGTTTACTCGATATGTTCGGTGTTCTGAAGAGCCCCCTTATGTCTTCCTATGTTTTGGAGCTCAAGCGGCTCCCATTTTATCTTGCTGTGTTAACTCGGAATTCCAGTGAATCCTTCCGTCTGTTCATATGTCGTTTTGAGCCTTGATGAGCCCCCTTGCATGTTCATGTTGCTTTCGGAATCGTAGTATCCACCCTTTATGTCTTCATAATGGCGTTGTAAGCACCCTTATTCAGAGCCCAATTCGACAATCTTGTTTCAAGCCCCTCATGATTTTTTGCCCCTTCAGAATTTCAGTAACCCCTCTTGTGCCTTCTTTGATTGTTAAAAGCCCTACTGGCCCCCTTGTTTCTTCAATGTTGATTGAAGAGTCCTGCTGAGTTACCTCACATTTTTCCGTCGCTTTTGAAGCTTTAGTTAACACCTTTATGCTTTCGTGTAGGTATCATTTGGAGCCCTATCAGACGCCCCCGTGTGTCCTGAACCTCAAGTACCGTTTGGAACGCTGGTGAGTCTCCCTATGCTTTTTCACGTGTTTAGAATTCCCGTGAACCCCTTTTGCCTTCTTGTGTAATCCAAAGCACTATCGAGCCCTCTTGTGCCTTCAATGTCTCTTGAAGTCCTGATGAGCCCCCTTGCAATTTTCCGTGTCTTTAGGAGCTTTCAAGCAATCGAGAGCACACTTGTGTTTTCGTCTGGTATTCGAAGCCCTACTTGGTCCGCCCATGTTCTCGTATGCCCAAAAAGCTCTATTTTACTTTCATGTGTTGTTCATAGCCCCATTGGACCCCATTATGTCTTCAGTGATGGTGTTTGAACCCCTGCCGAGCCCCCTTGCATTTTTTCCATTTACATTCAGTAAGCACTCTCGTACCTTCGTTTGGTATTCGAAGGTCTATTGGCCCCCATGCATTTTCCCCTGGCTTTCGTAACTTTAGTAAGCACCTTTGTGCCTTCATGTGATACTCGGGGTCCTATAGCTCCAACTGGTGTTAAGTATTCCCGACGTTAAGTCGACCTGCGGCTACTTCAAAATTCCTCGCGTCAAGTTGTCCGGCGTCAAGTTGTCCCGCGTCAAGTTGTCCAGGCGTCAAGTCGGCCGCTTTAAATTTCTGGCGTCAAGTTGTTATGTAGGTACGCATCTCGGTATGCCTCTATACCGCTTCCTGACAACAGGGGCCGCTAGGTATCGCTTTCTGACTACAGGGGTCGCTTGGTTTCGTTTTCTGGTTACAGGGGCTGCTCAGTATACCGCTTTCATTCCACATTATACTGAGGGTAATACTGTAAGTACTGTCTGACTACAGGGGTGGTATACTGAAGGCACTTCCTGATCTGATCAGTCAGGTACCGTGCCCCACTAAAAAAGTTTGCCGAGAATATCAATTGATTGCGATACCGAAATCATCTATCGAGGGATTACAGTTCAGTGCACTCATATCTACATCATACCCACTCAATGTGCAAAATCAATGGAGAAACTCGAATAGATAGAATAGGAATTCCAGGTAAATATCTTTGTTTTGAACTAAGATAAATAATGGAGATGCGGTAATGTGCAAATTAAATGAGATTCACACACCTACCTGAATGTTTCTAAGCAAAAAACGCATGTTTTTGAACATCTATCTTGCTCCGATATTACATTATATTACAGTCATGCATAGAAGATTACCTGATTAACATTGCCAAGCCTAATTAGCATACCTACCTTAGTGATAGCTTGATTATTGTTTGTTTACCTGCATCACGCGGCATCTTATGGGGCCATATATTTCATTTTATGTGTCTGTATTTGCGCGTTTGCAGAGATTTTGCATAAAAACTGAATTTTTTCCTTCTATTTATAACCAAATTATATGCCTTTTTTTGCCTACCCATGCCTAAATAATAGAGAATCAACAGGCACATTGTATGTGCCGCCAGATTTCAAGGTTTTTCCACAGTTAATTGGACCGGCCGCGATCCTTCTATCCGCGTCTCTTTCCCATAACCGGCAATTTCAGCGCCGATGGTATAGGTAATGGTAAAGGAAGCTGTGCTGAATGCTGAACTGAACACGCTGTTGATAAACCCATGTGCCGAGTTTTGTATACTACCAGCGGATTTCCCCAGTTTCATTTATGCCTGTACATAAAATTTATGCGTTTGATTGAGGAGACTCCATACAAGAATGGTGCTTTGACCAGTGATAACCACTATAACTTCTCAAGTTTTGAGTTAGCTTCAAAGTGAACAATCGAGTGAACACTTGGAACACTCCTCCAGCGTTTTGTGTCATTATTTTTTGCATATCGATTCCTGTGGTTTACCACAAAAAAAAACAGCGTTGATCATGGGAATTCAACAGAAAATGTTGGAATGTGCGCATAAAATAGTGGACGGTTTCTCGAAAGAAGCCAGCAAACAGAGGAAGAAATCAAAAGAAGCGATAACGCTAGCGAAAGAAGAAAGGACCAGGAGGAACAGGAGCAGTCTGTACCATCAGCTGCAGAAGCAGAACTCTTTCGAGCTACCAAATCAAAGGTAGAGAATTTTTTCTTTGAAGGGAGCTTAGATTTTTTCCAACCCAAGACCAAAGTTATATCAATTTATGAAAATAAATGCAATGATTATTATCCAACACAGTAATTGATCAATAATTATTATATTACGGTGACTAATGGAATCTAAAGAGCTTTGGTTATGTACCTACCTACTCTTCAGATTAACAAACCGCGATAATTCTAGCGAAATTATCATTTTCACGCTTGGGTGCGATGATATCAAAAACCACAAACTACACGATAAATACGTTTTCAAAATTTACATTTTTTTCAAGGCTTTTTACGTAGGCTAAATCCACTGATTTTCAATCAAGCTGAATTGCTGATCACTATATTATTATGCCTTTTTGAAAAGGTTTAGGTTTATTTTTTTCTATGGTCTGTAACATTACGTAATTGATGGTTTTGTTAGTAGACATACATTTTTTGTCACAAACAGTGTCGTCAGAATGAATTTTTATTATCCAGAAAAACGTGTCGCAGTACGAACGTTCGAGAACCACTGAGCAAGTATCACTCCTGTCCACTGGCACTCCTGTCACCCAGATCATGTCAGGCGGCTGGCTACTTTGATTTTTACAAATTTCGTGGAGCTGTCATCACAAACATTTGAGAAAACTTAGTTTGAGCCTTATGAACGAGGATACGTCAAGCGTTCGACTAACATCGATTTGTCAAGAGTAGTCTCTTTGCAAATAATTTAGTGACAACAATCTATTCATTATAAAATCCTGCCTCGAAACCAATTTTACTTTACCGACCCGTCCCCTCACTCGGAAGGGAAAGTTATGTGATGATGCAGGAAACGGTGCTGACACGATAGCTGCCGAACCGTTCACCCGATCGGCTTAAAATTTGGTATACAGACAAGGTCTTGATGACAAATGAGCTGCTTAGTTTTTGATTGTCATCTGTCAAACTCAAGTGTCACTATCAAAAATGACAGAAAGTTTATCTCACGAAACTTGACTTGCAATATGTCATTTGAAAGCACTAAAAAAGCTGTATTCAGAACAGTTTGAAGTATTCCTTTAACTGTCACTTGTCAATAATTGAAGAATGTCAAAGTTTGAAAGTTTGCCATTTAATTATTCAGAATCTATCTGATGGATAAGAACCAAATTTGACTAGAAGCAACATAACATGAGAACTAAACTGAGACTGCAGTTCGAGTTTTCCACCATTCTCTAGTCGGGCGTTACGGATTTTTGGGTTTTCTCCTGGCCGTTACCGCCAGAGACGGCCACCCTACCGGGTTTAGACCGGAACGACCCGCGTTTGTTGCAGGACTTCGTTCGGACGCCATTTCTTGCTTGAGGATCGACTTTTCTCGAAAAATTTCAATCGATATCAAAAGTAGATTGCATTGGGCGTCGTGTAGGCCTGTTTTCAGATGCGACACGATACCGGTTTGCCGGCGGAGATTTTTCCAAAATGGAACTTGAACATTCCGTAATTTCCAAAAAACTGCGGAGCAAACTTCGAAATGCGGTAAACTACACGAAATATTCATTTTAGGTGCAGACTTACTGCGAGTAATAATCGGAGAAAGGATTAAAATTAATTTTTGAGAGGGAAATTTTTAAAATTGAACGAACGGCTTTCGATTTTTCCACTCTCGAAAAACTCAAAATTTTCACCTTTTTATCCCCTGAACAGATTTTCACCAATTTTTTTCTTTAAACAAGTAGAGGAACTGGTTCTTGAACATTTTCCAATAATTTCATTTCCCAATTTTCCAAAAGTTTTCCAGTTGAAAATTTGAAATCTGCTTATGGCCATGGGTTGAGTCAAATGATAGAACTCAAAAAGAAGCCCTCAATTGATGATTTTCACGATGGAAATGGAGAAGGCTTTGAGTTTTTTTTGGGATATTCAAAAAAAAATTCGACAAAATGATCAGTTTTCAATAGGTATCGTTAAAGTTGAGGGATTCTCCTAATTGAGGCATCTTGTAGAAATAAAGTTAAATGAAAAATCTGTCTCTCCAAGTAAATTGTACCGAGTGTTTATAAATGTCTGATCGCATCGCCTTTGGAATCCGCTTTCGATCACTACAATTGCGCCTGTTACTGCGTTTTTCGGCTTGACCCATGCCTGCCGCGATCACAGATTCCTATAAACACCCCGTAGAAAAATATTTTGCTGACGCGTTTCGGCCTTACAATTCGGGGTAAAGGGCCATCTTCAAAGCAGTAAAGGTGTAAAGTGTATAAAGTGTCAAAGTCAAAGTAAACTTGTAAACGTCAGCAAAATATATTTATACAATTTACGTGGAGAGACAGATTTTTTATACAACTTCATTTGATCAGTTTTCTGTAAATTTTGCTTGAATCTATCTATCTCTTGAACTTCAAGTGCCCACCCGAAGGAACGACTGGAACAAAAACTTTCGTAGGCTCCTGGATACCGGTCGGGAAAGCTTTGTGTCGCCTACAACAGATTTTTTGCACTAAAAACAGCCGGATAAGGGATTTGGGGTTATAAGAACTAATCTCTATGGCTTTTCCCGTTATCAAAACGCAGGAATTGGGAAACTAAGTGAATATGTACAAAGAGCTCAGCGAGAGCTTTTCTGAGAGGTGTCACATGGCCTACTTGAAACGAAATTTTCTCGAAACGTCATTGCGGAGACAATTTTTTCTAAATTTTGAAAGTGATGAAAGTATGGCTTGTGGCACCTCGTAGATCAGCTTTTTTGGAGCAGAATTCAAATTTCTTGCCGAATTTTGGAAACTGTTTCAATTAATGCCGTTTTACCCAACACAAGCAACAAAATCCAAACGTTGTTGCTTGAGTTACTCTATATTATATAAAATAGTTTTTGCAGATAACTGAATGGGAACAATTGATTTATTACGCAATCGCGCTTCCGAAACCACTTTTCATGCACTAAAAACAGCCAAATAGTAGATTTGAGGTTATGAGAAATCAGATTTTTGGCTTTTTCCATTGTAAAAAAAGCAGGAACTGGAAAACTAAGGGGATATGTACAAAGAGCTCAGCGAGAGCTTCTCTGGGAGCTGTCACATGGCCTACTTGAAACGAAATTTTCTCGAAACGTCATTACGGAGACCATTTTTCTACATTTTGAAAGTGATGGAAGTGTGGCTTGTGGCACCTCGTAGATCAGCTTTTTTGGAGCAGAATTCAAATCTCTTGCCGAATTTCGGAAACTGTTTCAATCAACGCCGTTAAAATTGAGTGAAAACAATAATTAATTCATCACGCAATCGCGCTTTCGAAACCACTTTTTATGCACTAAAAACAGCCGAATACTAGATTTGAGGTTATGAGAAATGAGATTTTTGGCTTTTTTTCATTGTAAAAAAACAGTAACTGGAAAACTATGAGAATTCAAATTTTCAGCTGAATTTTGGAAACTATTCCAATTAATGCCGTTTTACCTAACACAAGCAACAAAATCCAAACATTGTTGCTTGAGCCACTCTATATTATATAAAACTGTTTTTGCAGATAACTGAGTGAGAAGAATCAATTTATTACGCAATCACGCTCTCGAAACCACTTTTTGTACACTAAAAACAGCCGAATACTAGATTTAAGGTTATTAGAAATAAGATTTTGGGGCTTTTCTCATTATAAAAAAAACAGGAACTGGAAAACTAAGTGGATATGTGCAAAGAGCTCAGCGGGAGCTTTTCTGAGATGTGTCACATGACCTACTTGAAACGAAATTTTCTCGAAACTTCATTACGGGGACCTCGACGGAGACCATTTTTTGAAATTTTGAAAGTGATGAGAGTATGGCTTGTGGCACCTCGTAGATCAGCTTTTTTGGGGCAGAATTCAAATTTCTTGCCGAATTTTGGAAACTGTTCTAATTGATGCCGTTTTACCTAACACAAGCAACAAAATTCAAACGTAGAATGCTTGAGTCACACTTTATTATATAAAACTCTTTTTGCAGATAACTGAGTGGAAACAAATAATTTATTACGCAATCGTGCTTTCGAAACAACTTTTTAGGCACTAAAAACAGCTGAATACTAGATTTAAGGTTATGAGAAATGAGATTTTTGGCTTTTTTTATTCAAAAAAACAGGACCTGGAAAACTAAGTGGATATGTACAAAGAGCTCAGCGAGAGCTTTTCTGAGAGGTGTCACATTGTCTACTCGATTCAAAATTCTCTCAAAGCGGTCATTACAGGGACCATTTTTTCAAAGTTTCAAACATAATTGAAGTATAGCTTGTGGCACCTCGTAAATCAGCTTTTTTGAAACGCAATTCAAATTACTCATCGAAATTCAAACATTGTGTGAATTAAGGTCGTTTTTATCAACTTGCTGCAACAAAATTAAGTATCATAGTTTCCACACTATTCGCTCTGTGAAAGCAATAAAAGTAGATATGATTTGCATTTCGTAAGTCATCAGCTTTTTCAGAAAATTTCTTATTACAATTAATTTGGAAACTGTATAAAATGGGCGGTTTTTATTTTAATTAAACGAATTATGTGACAGGCGTTTGGCGGTAACTTTCCTAAGTGTGGAAAAAATGCTGATTTAACCAGCTAATTAGTTATAAAAGTATGGTAAATACCAACAGGAACAGCACAAGATGATTAATATAACGGAGACGTGTCTCCACCCATTACCCCGTCTTACCTAACGTCCCCATCTTGCTCCACTCTCCCCTACTTACCTAAAATCTACCGACATTGACCAATTCGTTGGACAAGCCCTACTCAGGGCCGGATTACCATGTCGGAGGCCCCTGGGCTCACAGGTATCATGAGGCCCTCTCCTTAGCAATATCAAAAAAAGTGACAACAAGAGTACAGATTTTTTCAAAATTTCAAAATAACCAAGAACTGTAGATTCTGAAATTGAATGAAATGAAAGCAATTCAAAAATTGAACTCGCCTCCTGAAAAATCAGCAATTTCTCCTGGACGCCACTGAGGTCTAAGTACATCAGAATATCACGTTACAGCTAAATATTTCTATCTCAATTCCAACTATGTACTTGAATTTTTTTGTCGGGAAAAACCTAACAAGCTCGAGGCCCTTTAGATGACTGAGGCCCCTGGGCTGCAGCCCCTGAAGACCATGCTATAATACGGCGCGTAGGCTCTACGTTCAATAGGTCGCGGGAACATAACCGTCACCTTGGCACCCGTTATGGCAATGTTGCAAGCATGCCTGACGTGGCAACAGCGCATTGCGCATTCCCGCCTTCTTAGCCGCTTTGGTTTTGCGCCAGGAGCTTCTCCAGGTAGATCACTAGATAGAGAAAGAAGATACATACGCCAATTACGGCCCAGCTGGATCTATTTTGTCTAGTGATCTACCCTAGCAGCTCCTGCCGGCACAACGAGGCTCTTCTTGCCCGCGCTTGCGCATGTTGGGGTGCCAGGGTACCGCTGTATAGATTCGCTTGTTTTTACATCGCTCAGTCAAATCTTGAGTTAAACACATTATTTTTTTGATAATGCGACAATTGTTCGATGAATTATCTATATAGTATTGAATTATTACAACTTCACATCTGAAGAAAATTGTATCAACAAGTAGGTACTAGTGAAAATAACATTATACCATGTATTCATCTTTACGTTGCAAGTATGCCTGACGCGGCAACTGCGCAATGCGCATTATTTTCGACGTTGAATTGACATAAAACGCTCGCGCAAGCGCAGACAGGGTGCGAAGGTACCGCTGTAGAGATTCGTTTGTTTTTTAACCGAGTTTTTAACATTACTCAGACAAATCTCGAGTTTAGCACAATACATATATATTTTTTTTTGGTAAAGTGGCAATTTTGTTCGATAAATCATCTATGTAATTTATTACAACTAAAGAAAATGGTATTCACAAGTTCTAGTGAAAATAACATTATACCATATACCCATTTTTTGCACGCCATTTTTGTTCCCGCGACCTATTGGTTCTACCGGGTGTTTATAAACGTTTGTGATCGCATCGCCTTTGGAATCCGCTTTCGATCACTACAATTACGCCTGTTACTGCGTTTTTCGGCCCGACCCATGCCTGCCGCGATCCAGTTTCTTATAAACACCCCGTATAACAAGCTATCTGACAAGTGACAGTATGACAGCAATGACACTTTTTCAAAGCCCACTTGGCACCGAAAGTACTTGAACGCTCGCCCTCGTAAATCAAGCCTGAATCCATCAACAGAATAACGGTTTTATTCAAATAATAGCTGCCAACATTCAGGAACAATGATATACCTAATTAGATTCTTAAAAGTAATTAGTTTACATTTAGAATAATATACACAACGTTATAAAATGTACACATAGACTTCATTCTTATAAATCTCGTCTTATGCTAAACAGATTGGAAGACTTTGCAGGCATTTGGGAAGACATAGTTTGAGTTAATTTCACAGTTCAGCAACTAAAAATTAGATGATAGATAGAATTCCACTGGTCCTCTTATTAGAGTAAGCTATAGCATCTGACATTTCTGTCATTTCTGACATTCCAAGTGTCTATTTCTTAACTTACTCTAATGAAAATAGCTGTGAAGTTGATTATATATAATACAAATCAGTTCTTCTTGCACAAGGGAGCTGGAATAATAATTATTGTGCAAGCGAATATAGTAGCGATTACTTATATGTATAATAATAATTAATGAGAACTAATTCATAGGTACCTTGTGGGTGAAGTAAAATGAAGCGGTAAAAATTGAATTCCATTCTTAAGCTAACAAGGGATGATTGCGCTCTATTTATATGATTATTGTTAGCTCCCTGTAATACCCTTATTTCGATTTATACAACGACTAGACGAGTGTTTACGACAACATTACGCAACTTGAAAAGGTCAAGAATTATTTATAACTTTTAAAAACAAAATGATAATGTACCGGTTACGTATTCACTTAACATAATTCGGAATGGTTTTAACACAAGCCTCCCATGCAGATGTACTTGATATAAAGGTATTCGTCGGTGCCGTGATGCGAGCCTTCCCTCCCCAAGCCGGACTCCTTGACGCCCCCGAACGGCGCCTCGGCGGTCGAAATCGCCCCCTCGTTCACCCCGATCATGCCCATCTCCAGCTTCCTGCTCACCCTGAAAATCTGATTCACGTCTTCCGAGAAGAAATAGCCGGCCAGCCCCGACCGAGTCGCGTTCGCTATCGCCAGGCTTTCCTCTTCGGTCTTGAACTTGGCTATGCTGAAAACGGGGCCGAAAATCTCGTCGTTGTAGACGAGCATGTCTTTTTTGATGCTGGTCAGAACGGTGGGGGCGTAGAAAAGCTCGCCGACGTCCGGCAGCGCCCGGCCGCCGGTCAGAACCGCCGCGCCCTTCACCACGGCGTCGTCGACCATCGCGGAGACCTTGCAGAACTGCGCCTTGTTGATCAGCGGGCCGATCTGCACGCCCGTTTGGAGCCCGTTTCCGACTTGGAGCTGCTTCACCGCTTCGACCAGGCGGTAGCAGAATTCGTCGTGGAGCGATTCGTGGATCAGGAAGCGGTTGGCGGAGACGCAAGTCTGTCCGCAGTTGCGCAGCTTGGCCGCCAGGGCTCCGCTGAGGGCTTTGTCCAAGCTGGCCGATTCGTACACGATGAAAGGGGCATTGCCGCCGAGCTCCAGGCCGAGTCTTTTGATTCCGCCGGAGCATTGCTTGTATAGAATCTTGCCGACGGCCGTGGAACCGGTGAAGGAGACACCGGCGACCAGGGGGCTCTCGCAGAAGAGCTTTCCGATGCTGCCTGCGCCGCACCGGGAGCTGGTGACGACGTTCAGGACGCCGTCCGGTATGCCGGCGTTTTGCGCCAGCTCGGCCAAAGCCAGGGCCGTGAACGGGGTGTCTTCCGACGGCCGGATCACGCAAGTGCATCCGGCAGCCAAAGCCGCGCCGGCTTTCCTCGTGATCATAGCGTGGGGGAAGTTCCACGGCGCTATCAAGCCGGCCACTCCGATCGGTTGTTTCTCAACCAGAATCTTTTTCGAAGCCACCGGACTCGGAATTATCTCTCCGTGTATGTGCCTCGCCTGCTCAGCGTAGAACTCCACGAACGAATTGCCTGTACAAAATCCAGATTAACTGAGTACATAAAGAAGCGAAAATTGCAACTCGGTACCCTACCGTAAGCTATTTCTCCCATCGATTCGGCCAGCGGCTTGCCGGCCTCGATCGTCATGATTCTGGCGATGCTTTCCTTGTTCTTTTCCAGCAAATCGAACCATTTGCGTAAAAACTTGGCCCGCTCTTTGGCCGGAGTGTCTCGCCAGCACTCGAACGCTCCGGAAGCCGCTTCGATGGCCTTCTGGGCGTCGGCGACGTCCATGTCGGGCGCCAGGCCCACCGGGAGGCCGGTGGCCGGGTTGAACACTTCGAAGTTGCGGTTCGAAGCCGCGTAGACCCACCTGCCGTTGACGTAGGCCTGGTGGCGCATCAGGTGCATGTTTCGGAAGGGCAAACCGCCGGTTTGCCGCAGTGACAGCACTCGGCGTGTGGCAAGACCGGCGAGCATTTTGGTATTGGGCTTCGACAAACTCACAAGAAGCTCCGCGAGGTGTTTTCCGGTGCGTTATCTCGGTTTGTTTCAATGTCAGATTCATCTGGCAGGGTCATTGTCATTAGACGGCTGACGGCTGCTGTCACGGTGACGGGCGCCGTCACTTTGACTTGGTGGATTCGTGGTCGGAGCGTTGGCGCCCTGCCGTTGCCTTGGCGACGTGCCCGGCGTCGATTCGATGCGCGCGCGGGAGATTTGAATGCAGTATTTTCGTTTGATAATGTCGCAAAAGCAGCTTTCGCATTTTGAAACGGATTTGCGCAAGTCATTTGCACGCGATAAATCTAAACATTCACATGCATCTGAGAGTATTTTTATACGGTCGTGATTTCTTGTGTCAAGCGGAATTTCTTAGTCATAAAAGTAGCCAAGCAGCATTGTCACGATTGTTTAGTTAATGCTGAGTGTAGAAACAGCTTTAGCGCTATCTTGTTGGAGTAGAGAAAGATTTAAACACTACAAAGTACTCTAGTATAATAATTAATTATTTAATTATGTCAAAGTAACACATTTGACTACCTACCAACGATTTATCGTGGGTAAGCAGGGGAGAGTGGTGCAACATGGGGACGTTGACGTTCGGTACTACGGTCCTTATTATTAATTAAGACGGGGCTCATGAATGTGGATGGGTGTAGGTATACAGGCTGTCCCTAAATTAGCCTGCCATACTTCAGCAGCAGATTCTACGAACAAAAATAAGAAAAAAAGTTCCCATAAACTTGGGTCAAAAAATGATTCATAAGGGAGCTACAGCTCCCTGAAGGTGGGTCCCTGAAGATGGTTTCTATTTAATATCTCCGAAACAAGTTGGAGAAAAATGATGAAATTCGGCTCAACTCAGAAGTTTCTATGCCTAATAGAATGGGATAAGAGTTATTTGAAAAATTTTCCCGGGAGTGGGGTAACTTGTTAGGAGCTGGGGTAAAAATTACCCCAACTTTTTTGTGTATGTTTTCTTTCGAAATTTTATGCAAAGTTATGAAATTTCAGGATATTTTACGGAAAAAATGTGCTCCTGTTGATCTTCAATGGCTTGCCCCATTTTCGAGTTGAATCATTTTGAAAAATTTTTGCATGCTGTATGATCGAATTGTGGACGATGGACTTTTTTTCTGGTTTCAAAATCAGCCCTGAATATTTCATAAACGTATTCTACAACCAGAAATTAGAAGAAAGTTCCCATGGACATTAGCCGAAAAATGCTTTATAAGGGGGCTACAACCCCTGAAATGTGTGCCCCTGAAGATGGTTTTTATTTATTACCTCCGAAAATAGGTAGGACAAAATGACGGAATTTAGCACTAAGTACCGTAGAATTTTTATCCATGATAAGATAGTGAGAATCATTAAAAAAATTACCCGGGGATGAGATAACTCGCAGAGAAACGGGGTAAGAAGCCATACTGTAATCACTTCCGAAACTTGAAAAAATGGTCCCCGTTATGACCATTTTGAGAAAATTTTGTCTCAAGTAGGCCATGTGACACCTCTCAGAAAAGCTCTCGGCGAGCTCTTTCTACATGTCCACTTAGTTTTCCAATTCCGGCTTTTCTGATTACGAAAAAAGCCAAAAACTTAATTTCGCTTACCCTCAAATCCAGTAGTTGGTTGTTTTGAGTGCAAAACTAGTTTGGGAAGCGCGATTCAAAAGAGATAAGTTGTTGTCACTAGATTTTTTGCAGAAAACAGTTTTACAGAGCGATTGATATCAAAACTCTCGAATTTGGTTGCTTGTGTGTAGTAAAAACTGCTTTTATTGATGCAGTTTTTAAATGTAGATGAGAAATTTGAATTTGGCTCCGAAAAAAATGATTCAGGAGGTGTCGCAAGCCATGCTTTAATTACTTTCGAAACTTGGAAAAATGGTCCCCGTAATAATCATTTTGAGAAAATTTTGTCTCAAGTAGGCCATGTGACACCTCTCAGAAAAGCTCTCGCCGAGCTCTTTCTGCATGTCCACTGAGTTTTCCAATTCTGGTTTTTTTGATAACGAAAAAAAAACAAAAACTTGATTTCTTTCAGCCTCAAATCCACTGGTTGGTTGTTTTGAGTGCAAAATTAATTAGAAAAGCGCGATCTCGTGATAAATAAGTTGTTGTCACTAGATTTTTTGCAAAAACCAGTTTTACAGAGCGATTGATGCCAAAACTCTCGAATTTGGTTGCTCGTGTGTTGTAAAAACTGCCTTAATTGATGCAGTTTTCAAATTTAGATGATAAATTTGAATTTGGCTCAAAAAAAGCTGATTTACGATGTGTCACAAGCCATACTGTGATCACTTCCGAAACTTGGAAAAATGGTCCCCATTATGACCATTTTGAGAAGTATTGGTCTCAAGTAGGCCATGTGACACCTCCCAGAAAAGCTCTCGCCAAGTTCTTTCTAGATGTCCACTCAGTTTTCCAATTCCGGCTTTTCTGATAACGAAAAAAGCCAAAAACTTGATTGCTCTCAGCCCTAGATCCAGTAGTCGGTTGTTTTGAGTGCGAAATTAGTTTGAGGAGCGCGATTTCGTAATAAATGAGTTGTTGTCCCTGGATTTTTTGCAAAAACCAGTTTTACAGAGCGATTGATGCCTAAACTCCTGAGTTTTGTTGCTTGTGTGTTGTAAAAACTGCTTTTATTGATGCAGTTTTCAAATTTAGATGATAAATTTGAATCTGGCTCCAAAAAAGCTGATTTACGAGGTGTCACAAGTCATACTGTGATCACTTCCGAAACTAGAGAAAATGGTCCCCGTTATGACCATTTTGAGAAAATTTCGTCTCAAGTAGGCCATGTGACACCTCCCAGAAGAGCTCTCGCCAAGTTCTTTCTAGATGTCCACTCAGTTTCCCAATTCCGGCTTTTCTGATAACGAAAAAAGCCAAAAACTTGATTGCTCTCAGCCCTAAATCCAGTAGTCGGTTGTTTTGAGTGCAAAATTAGTTTGAGGAGCGCGATTTCGTAATAAATGAGTTGTTGTCCCTAGATTTTTTGCAAAAACCAGTTTTACAGAGCGATTGATGCCTAAACTCCTGAGTTTTGTTGCTTGTGTGTTGTAAAAACTGCTTTTATTGATGCAGTCTTCATATTTAGATGATAAATTTGAATTCGGCTCTAAAAAAGCTGATTTACGAAATGTCACAAGCCATACTGTACTCACTTTCGAAACTTGGAAAAATGGTCCCCGTTATGACCATTTTGAGGAATTTTTGTCTCAATTAGGCCATGTGACACCTCCCAGAAAAGCTCTCGCCGAGCTCTTTTTGCATGTCCACTGAGTTTCCCAATTCCGGTTTCTTTGATAATGAAAAAAACCAAAAACTTAATTTCTCTCAGCCTCAAATCCAGTAGTTGGCTGTTTTGAGTGCAAAACTAGTTTGGGAAGTGCGATTTTATAATAATGAGTTGTTGTCACTAGATTTTTTGCAAAAACCAGTTTTACAGAGCGATTGATGCCAAAACTCTCGAATTTTGTTGCTTGTGTGTAGTAAAAACTGCTTTTATTGATGCAGTTTTCAAATTAAGATGAGAAATCTGAATTCGGCTCTAAAAAAGCTGATTCACGAGGTTTCACAAGCCATACTGTGATCACTTTCGAAACTTGGAAAAATGGTCCCCGTTATGACCATTTTGAGAAAATTTTGTCTCAAGTAGGCCATGTGACACCTCCCAGAAAAGCTCTCGGCGAGCTCTTTCTACATGTCCACTTAGTTCTCTAATTTCCGGCTTTTTGATAACGAAAAAAAGCCAAAAACTTGATCTCTCTCAGCCTCAAATCCAGTAGTCGGTTGTTCTGAGTGCAAAACTGGTTTGGCAAGCGCGATTTCATAATAAATGAGTTGTTGTCACTAGATTTTTTGCGAAAACTAGTTTTACAGAGCGATTGATGCCAAAACTCTCGAATTTTGTTGCTTGTATGTAGTTAAGACTGCTTTAATTGATACAGTTTCCAAATTTCAGTGAAAAATCTGAATTTTGCTCAGAAAAAGCTGATTCACGACGTGCCAAAAGCCAAAAGCCATACTTTGTTCACTTTCGAAATTGGTCCCTGTAATGACCGCTTCAAGAAAATCTCGATGCAAGTAGGCCATGTGGCACCTCTCAGAAAAGCTCCCGCCGAGCTCTCTGCACATATCCACTTCTTGAAAATTCTCCTCCCGCCAGCTGGCACAACCGAAACACCGTTTTTCGTAGCCCCGAACTAGTACATTTTATGTTTTATTTTGCTACAAAGCCGGTTTGGAGGTGATAATATTGCTGTTGATCAAATAACTAAAGCCAGACTCTCTGCGTGCTTTCAGAATCCAGCAGGTGGACGGCGGATTCTTCGAAAGATTCGGCTCCCTCTTCCGCGAGCAGGTGGAGCTGAAAGAGACCCAGGAAAATGCCGAGAAAGAAAGAATCGCCGAGGCGGCCGCCCTCATGGACTCCGAAGGGGGCCAGGCCGAACCACAGGCCGCCTCCGAAAACGACACCGACAGCCTGGAGGGCCCCTCCAGCTCGGACTCCGAGACAGAAGAACAAAAAGACAAGACTGATTTCATCTCCGTCGCCTGGAATGTGAGTATATTGTAACGTCATGTATTCGCAATTCGATTTAATTTCTCCCGCCACAAGATGGCTGCTGAAAGCGAATCGAGTGCAGTGACAGCCGAACTGTCGAATCAAAGTGACGTAACAACGGCAACCATTGTCATCGCATTGGCAACAGTGTTGATAACGATCACAGCTGACCGGACGACGTTTCTCCATGTCTTGTGTTTTCATGGCCGCCCAACCCTGCCAAAAAAAAAGAAGGCTTTCTCCCTAGCGCGCTAAATTTGAAAATTGTACCGATTCGATACCTTCTCTGATAACTATATGAGCACTTTTGCTGCTTATTCCTGGGGTGCTCAAGCAATAAAACGTTACTCACGTCACTGTGTAACGCTACACTTAATAGAAATCTTGAATGTTTATGCAATTCAATGAAATTACCACCAGCAGCGCAATATCACATGGATTTAGCTACTCAAATGTGAAATATTGACTGATATTCCGCGTGCAGGCTCTAAATCTAAACCGCGGCGCTTTTTTATTTATTACCGCTTAAATTGCGAGGTCTTTCAGCATGCAACAGCACATTCTTCTCTAATCCAGTGTGGCGCGAAGTAAATATAGGCTGACAGAACCGAAGAGAAATATGGGTCAATTAAAAAGATTATAATTAAGTGCTTAGGCCGCAATGTCGAATTTTCAATCAAATCTAATTATAACTGGAGAGGTAATTGTCCTCTGATGATAACTGCTGTTGAATGAGCGAGTAGGTATAGTTGACAAACTTCATATTGTGCATAGGAGGTAACCTTTGAAGCGGAGGGGCTATTTTTAGTACGCTTTACCTTTGCTGTTAAGTGGGTATAACATCTAAATCTAAATATATTCCTCTACTATCTCGACTTGCTATATTTGTGTACCTACGGCTATTTAGAATTCGAATTTATCGTCTATCACCAAGCCAATTGAAAACTAATAAAAAAGTCGATAATTTCGCGCATTAAAATAAAACTGAAACGATCAGAACTAGGCGCCGTTCACAAGTGGGGCGTTGAATAAGCTTTTCTATAAATTATGGCTATTCAAAGGCTCTGGGTATGTTCCTTGAGTTCCTTGGAATCCCCAAAATACAACATCAAGCATGTTGATATGGTGTTTTCTTTCTTCCAAATTCAAGGCTTTTAAACGAGTTTCAAATTAAGCGCGCTATGAGCAAGTTGTCTGTTGGTCTTTTTTTGACAGCAGCAACTGTCAGAGAGCTAACAGCTGTAGCTTATGTCAACACGGATCAACGAAAACGCTCTTGATATACAAGGTGTTTCAGCGATGATAGCAAAAAATTCAACTGTGAGTGGATCTCGTCAAAATACGACGAAAACCTGTTATACCATTTTGAAAAGTTTGGCCTAATGACGAAGATACAGCCCTTGAAAGTTCATTTTTTTGGATTTCAAAAATTTGTAACTTTTGAACGTTTCGACAACAAGAATTTAAATTCAGCATAAGCTGGTTTGTCAACAATCAACCTGCCAAAATTTGAATTGAATCCAAGCAGTAGCGTGGAAATTATGGGGGTCATCTTACCTTAAGTCAACTTTTCTTCGGATGCTTCTTAAATTATTGACCCTTGTAACTTCTACGCCACTGGCTGACTCCTTTTGAAATTTGGCAGGTCGGTAGATAGTGTCGACAAACCGGTCTATGGTAAATTGAGACTAATTTCGTCACAACGCTCCTGAGTCACTCTGAAACCAAAAAAAAAAAAAATGAAATTTGAATGGCCGTACAAGTACAAGTTTTCCGCTCCCTTCAAATAGGAAGAGCAATAGGTATCGTTGTACCAATTTTCAGCTCTCTGAAATATTTAATTGGAAAAAGAAGGAACCCTTCTCAAATTTTCACTTCTTGGGGCCTTCGAGAATCACTTCACCCGAACGGTACCGTTGTACAAGTTTTCCGCTCCCTTCAAATAGGAAGAGCAATAGGTATCGTTGTACCAATTTTCAGCTCTCTGAAATATTTAATGGGGAAAAGAAGGAACCCTTCTCAAATTTTCACTTCTTGGGGCCTTCGAGAATCACTGCACCCGAACGGTACCGTTGTACAAGTTTTCCGCTCCCTTCAAATAGGAAGAGCAATAGGTATCGTTGTACCAATTTTCAGCTCTCTGAAATATTTTATGGGGAAAAGAAGGAACCCTTCTCAAATTTTCACTTCTTGGGGCCTTCGAGAATCACTTCACCCGAACGGTACCGTTGTACAAGTTTTCCGCTCCCTTCAAATAGGGAGAGCTATAGGTATCGTTGTACCAATTTTCAGCTCTCTGAAATATTTAATGGGGAAAAGAAGGAACCCTTCTCAAATTTTCACTTCTTGGGGCCTTCGAGAATCACTTCACCCGAACGGTACCGTTGTACAAGTTTTCCGCTCCCTTCAAATAGGAAGAGCAATAGGTATCGTTGTACCAATTTTCAGCTCTCTGAAATACTTAATGGGGAAAAGAAGGAACCCTTCTCAAATTTTCACTTCTTGGGGCCTTCAAGAATCACTTCACCCGAACGGTACCGTTATACAAGTTTTCTGCTCCCTTCAAATAGGGACAGCAATAGGTATCGTTGTACCAATTTTCAGCTCTCTGAAATATTTAATGGGGAAAAGAAGAAACCCTTCTCAAATTTTCACTTCTTGGGGCCTTCGAGAATCACTTCACCCGAACGGTACCGTTGTACAAGTTTTCCGCTCCCTTCAAATAGGAAGAGCAATAGGTATCGTTGTACCAATTTTCAGCTCTCTGAAATATTTAATGGAGAGAAGAAGGAACCCTTCTTAAATTTTCACTTCTTGGGGCCTTCAAGAATCACTTCACCCGAACGGTACCGTTCTACAAGTTTCCCGCTCCCTTCAAATAGGAAGAGCAATAGGTATCGTTGTACCAATTTTCAGCTCTCTGAAATATTTAATGGGGGAAAGAAGGAACCCTTCTCAAATTTTCTCTTCTTGGGGCCTTCAAGAATCACTTCACCCGAACGGTACCGTTGTACAAGTTTTCCGCTCCCTTCAAATAGGAAGAGCAATAGGTATCGTTGTACCAATTTTTAGCTCTCTGAAATATTTAATGGAGAAAAGAAGGAACCCTTCTCAAATTTTCTCTTCTTGGGGCCTTCAAGAATCACTTCACCCGAACGGTACCGTTGTACAAGTTTTCCGCTCCCTTCAAATAGGGAGAGCAATGGGTATCGTTGTACCAATTTTCAGCTCTCTGAAATATTTAATGGGGAAAAGAAGGAACCCTTCTCAAATTTTCACTTCTTGGGGCCTTCGAGAATCACTTCACCCGAACGGTACCGTTGTACAAGTTTTCCGCTCCCTTCAAATAGGAAGAGCTATAGGTATCGTTGTACCAATTTTCAGCTCTCTGAAATATTTAATGGGGAAAAAGAAGGAACCCTTCTCAAATTTTCACTTGTTGGGGCCTTCGAGAATCACTCCACCCGAACGGTACCGTTGTACAAGTTTTCCGCTCCCTTCAAATAGGGAGAGCAATAGGTATCGTTGTACCAATTTCCAACTCTCTGAAATATTTAATGGGGAAAAGAAGGAACTCTTTTCAAATTTCCACTTTTTGGGGCCTTCAAGAATCACTTCACCTGAACGGTACCGTTCTACAAGTTTTTAGCTCCCCTAAAATAGGAGGTGCAATACTGTTCTACAAACTTTCAGCCCCTGAAATTGAAGGAGCAGAATGTATATTGTTATAGAAGAAAGTAGGAACGATTTGCAATTTTTGTTTTTTTGTTTTTTGGGATAGTTCGCCTGATTCAGGTTTCGACATAAATCATAAGCGATGTTGAGAGGTTGTTGACCGTTGTACAAATTTCCAGCTGTTTCAATTGTTTAATGGGTAAAAGAAGGAACAAATATCAAATTTTCGCTTTTTGGGGCCCTTCAGAATCAGTTTACCCGAACGGTACGGTTGTACGAATTTTCAGCTCCCTGAAAATAGGAAGAGCAATGGTCATTTGAATTTTTTTGCCCCTCATTCTTATTGGATCAATTCTCCCAAATCAGCTGTCGACGTAAAGCTTATTTAATTCAAATTGCTTCTTGCCCCTGTGGTTTGGCAATCAAAAAACCCAGTTCAAATGAAAATTTCGTGGGAGTTTCCGTCACAATAAACGCCCGGAAAAGTTTATTTGTCTTCATTTTTTATAGTCTGCTGCCTACGATATGCCGCCACAAAGATGAATTGTGGTTATTTTTCTAAGAGATCTATTTAAAAAAGTAGTGCATAAAATCTCGAGTCCTCGGAATCGGAGATTTGTTCTTTCGAGACGGCACTACAGACCTAATTGCTTTGTTTTCCAGCCGAAAACATTATAAAGTAGGTAAACAGTAGAAATAAAAAAAAAGTAATAAACGCGTTGCGAAATTGATGATCATCTTTGTGCAATAATTTGCTCCCATTTCTTGTTTCGATTCTATGGAACGAATGTTTTGATGACAATCAAATGCATCAAGATGTTTGTTGTGGAAATAGTGCTTTGCAAGGTATTCACCTGCCTAAACTCTTTAGAAATACGGGATAAATGACTAAGCCGAGGTGCAAGCTAAGAGACTTTTTCATTGCTTACCTACTCAAGCTTAATTAAAGTGTTTCCCAATTTTCCACACCTGCGGCTCGTTTATTTCCATTAGCGTTTTCCACAACCGCTCCTTGATTCCCGTTTATTTGCTCTTCAGTAATCGATAGTTCTTGATAGAAAAGCTCCCCTTGCACCCATGCAAAATAGCTTACTACACCAAGTCACGCAACTTTTACAGGAATAGATTTGGCACACCGGCTTGGACTTGATCATCAGTTTCTTTCTGAACCCCGTTTGTGTTTGTTGCTTCCATGTCACGGCTACTCTTTATTTTTATTATTATGCGTTTCAAGTGAAATTATAATTATTTAAAAAAATGGGAACGAAACTCAAACCCAGCGTTTCGGAAACCGTACTGAACAACGGCAATCACAGCCGTAATTATTGCACGACGTCGACTTTGACAATGAGACGGCGAAAATCTCTGCCCAGAGTTAACTTCAGGGGCTTGAAAAAAGAAGACATCCAGAAACAAACCAACATGTACTTGGCTTCGATGACTGTGAGTTTTTACGAAAAGAAATTGTAAGAATAAAAATAATTTGTACCCATCTACGAATGAATAAAAATAAGTGTTCCACTTAAATCCAATAAGTTATTTCAAAAATGGTGCTTCAAAACCCGGATTTCTTGTCGTTGTTGCAGATTGACGAGCTCTATTCGGAGGTTCTGTACGAAATCCTGCACAACGTCGGCTGCGACGTGAGCTGCGAAATCGGCCAAACGGCTTTATTTTCGTACGCCCAGGACGCCTTCAAGATCGCCAACGACAAGCACAACCGCCTGATGGAGGTGGCCGAAAACAAAGAGGCGCCCGAGATCCTCCTCAACGTCGAAGTCATCGAAGCGAAGGACCTCAGGGCCAAGGACTCCAACGGGCTGAGCGATCCTTTCGTCACCCTGTACCTGGCCAGCAACACGGCGCATCGCTACACGACTTCGGTCAAGCCGGCCACGCTGAGCCCCATGTGGGAAGAACATTTTGCTTTGTAAGTCTTTTTTTTATCCTCTTCGATTTTTTTTCAAGCCTTCTTTGGGCATTTTTCTCCGGCCGAAATCAGAAGTACTGATTAACTTTTTCCGCAGACCGATCGCTGACAATACGAGCGAAGACACGCTGTGCTTGGAAGTCTGGGATTTCGATCCGGCTGAGTCGGTCAAAGAAAAGCTTGGCAAGATTTTCGAAGTCAAGGGCGTGAAAGGCATCAGGAAGCTGGTGAAGGAAATTGCAGTGACGGCAGCCACTGGACAGCACGAGAACGAGCTTATCGGCATCGCCAAAGTTCCTTTGAAGGTATTTACTCCAACTAGTCTATTAACAGTTTTGAATTGTCTGGATAACTCGTCTATATTACGAATACAACTGTCTATTATAACTCTCCAAAATTTGAGCGAGTGAGCGAAAAAAATGTTTTTTTAAATTCTCAATTTTTGGCCGATTGGGTGAAAGCGGTACCAACAGACAGGCGATTGAATAAGACGTCAATGAGGCACGGGTCGCCAAAGTATGCGACCCGCTTGCTGGATGAACTGCTGGCGGCCCCTGCCATCTCCCAGTCGAAGCTCGTGTGTCAGACTGACGTGAAAAGTCAAACTAGAACTGTCAACGCATCGACGTCGATTGAAAAAATCAAAATTGGCCGGAGAAGCTGGAATATTTGGTTGTTTTCATCATTTTTCCTCATGCCCGCAGTGCTGATAAGTGATCCTGGTTATTTTATAGTCTTTGTCTAAATCTGCCAATGTTTTGCATTTGCAGTCTGTTTTTTCAATAAGGCTATAAAATTTGACGTTTCGATGACTTTTGATCATACAGAACAAGAACAGAAGATGTTTGACAGCGGCCGCCATCTTGGATTCAGAGTTTTTTTTGGCTTTTTTTTTTGGCTTTTTGGCTCCAATGGCTTCCTATTGGTGCTTTTTTCATCAACTTTATGATATACAATGATTATCCAAAACTCATATTGACTGTCATCCCTCTGAATTGCGACTACAATTAATCAGCATTGTCTAAAACTCGTGTGAACTGTCTATGATCCGTTTAAATGGCGAATTCATTGTCTATAACTCGTGTAAATTTTCTCTTACTTGTGCTAATTGCGAATACAATTGTTTTAAACTCGTATAAGTTGTCTAATACCCGTGTAAATTGCGCATCCATCGGCTATAACTCGTGTAAATTGTCTCTAACTTGTGTAAATTGCAAATACAATTGTTGTAAACTCGTATAAATTGTTTGTCGTCTCTCCCAATTGCGATTACAATCATCATTGTCCAAGACTCGTGGAAATTGTTGACAACTCGTCTAAATTGCAAATCCATTGTCTATAACTCGTATAAATTGTCTGTAACTTGTGTTAATTGGTAATACAATTGTCTAGAACTCGTGTTAATTGTCTATTACCCCTCTAAATTTCAAAGTCATTGTCTATAACTTGTGTAAATTGTCTCTAACTTGTGTAAATTGCAAATACAATTGTTTTTAACTCGTATAATTTGTCTGCAATCTCTGCAGATTGCGATTACAATCATTATTGTCCAAGACTCGTGGAAATTGTTAACAACTCGTCTATATTGCGAATCCATCGCCTATAACCCGTATAAATTGTCTATAACTTCTGTTAATTGCGGATGCAATTGTCTAGAACCCGTGTAAATTGTTTATTGCCCCTCTAAATTGCGAATTCATTGTCTATTATAACTCGAGTAAATTGTCTCTAACTTGTGTAAATTGCAAACACAATTGTTTTAAACTCGTATAAATTGTCTGTCATCTCCAAATTGCGATTACAATTATCATTGTTCAAGACTCGTGGAAATTGTTTACAATCCGTCCAAATTGCCAATCCATTGTCTCAGACTCGTATTGATTGTCTATAACTTGTGTTAATTGCGAATGCAGTTGTCTAAAACTCGTGAATTTGTCTATATTCCGTTTAAATGACGGATTACTTGTCTGTAACTCGTGTAAATTGTCTCTAACTTGTATAAATTGCAAACACAATTGTTTGAAACTCGTACAAATTGTCTGTCATCTCTCCAAATTGTGATTACAATTATCATTGTCCAAGACTCGTGGAAATTGTTTACAATCCGTCCAAATCGCCAATCCATTGAATATAACTCGTATAAATTGTCTATAACTTGTGTTAATTGCGAATGCAACTGTCTAAAACACGTGTAAATTGTCTATAATCCGTTGCAATGGCGGAGTACTTGTCTGTAACTCGTGTAAAGTGTCTATAACTTGTGTTAATTGCGAATGCAGTTGTCTAAGACTCGTGAAATTGTCTATATTCCGTTTAAATGGCGGATTACTTGTCTGTAACTCGTGTAAATTGTCTCTAACTTGTATAAATTGCAAACACGGTCGTTTGAAACTCGTACAAATTGTCTGTCATCTCTCCAAATTGCGATTACAATCATCATTGTCCAAGACTCGTGGAAATTGTTTACAATCCGTCTAAATTGCCAATCCATTGAATATAACTCGTATAAATTGTCTATAACTTGTGTTAATTGCGAATGCAACTGTCTAAAACACGTGTAAATTGTCTATAATTCGTTTAAATGGCGGAGTATTTGTCTATAACTCGTGTAAAGTGTCTATAACTTGTGTTAGTTGCGAATGCAATTGTCTAAAACTCGCGTTAATTGTCTATAATCTGTTTAAATGGCGGATTACTTGTCTGCAATTCGTGTAAATTGTCTCTCACTTGTGTAAATTGCAAATACAATTGATTCAAACTCGTATAAATTGTCTGTCGTCTCTCCAAATTGCGATTTCAATTATCATTGTCCAAGACTCGCGGAACATGTTTACAATCCGTCTAAATTGTGAATCCATTGTCTATAACTCGTATCAATTGTCTTCAACTTGTGTTTATTGTCTATAACTTGTGTTAATTGCGAATGCAATAGTCTAAAACTCGTGTAAATTGCCTATAATCCGTTTGAATGGCGGATTACTTGTCTGTAACTCGTGTAAATTTTCTCTAACCTGTGCCAATTGCGAATAGAATTGTTGTAAACTCGTATAAATTGTCTGTCGTCTCTCCAAATTGCGATTACAATTATCATTGTCCAAGACTCGTGGAAATGGTCCACAATCCGTCTAAATTGCCAATCCATTGTCTATGACTAGTATAAATTGTCTATAACTTGTGTTAATTGTGAATGCAATTGTCTAAAACTCGTGTAAATTGTCTACAATCCGTTTAAATGGCGGATTACTTGTCTGTAACTCGTGTATTTTCTCTGACTTGTGCTAATTGCAAATACAATTGTTTTAAACTTGTATAAATTGTCTGCCATCTCTTCAAACTATCATTATTGTCCAAGACTCGTGGAAATTGTTCACAACTCGTCTAAATTGCGAATCCATTGTCTATAATTCGTATAAATTGTCTATAACTTACATTAATCGCGAATGCAATTGTCTAGAACTCGTGTAAATTGTCTAATAACCTTCTAAATTGCGAATTAATTGTTTATAACTCGTGCAAATTGTCTCTGACTTATGTAAATTGCAGATACAATTGATTTCAACTCGTTGCAATTTCTGCAGATTGCGATTAAAATCATCATCATCCAAGAGTCGTGGAAATTGTTCACAACTCGTCTAAATTGCGAATCCATTGTCTATAACTCGTATCAATTGTCTATTACTTGAGTTAAATTCTAATGCAATTGCCTAGAACTTGTGTAAATTGTCTATTACCTCTTTAAATTGCGAATTCATTGTTTATAACTCGTGCAAATTGTCTCTAACTTGTGTAAATTACAAAGACAATTGTTTTGAACTCGTATAAATTGCCAGCCATCTCTTCAAACAGCGATTACAATTATTATTGTCCAAGACTCGTGGAAATTGTTTACAACTCGTCTAGGTTGTGAATCCATTGTCTATAACTTGTGTGAATTGTCTATAACTTGTGGTTATTGCTAATGCAATTGTTTAGAACTCGTGTAAATTGTCCATTACCCCTCTAAATTGCAAATTCATCGTCTATAACTTGTGTAAATTGTCTCTAACTTGTGTGAATTGCAAATACAATTGTTTCAATCTCGTATAAATTGTCTGCCATCTCTTCAAACTGCGATTACAATTATCATTGTCCAAGAGTCGTGGAAATTGTTGACAACTCGTCTAAATTGCGAGTCCATTGTCTATAACTCGTATGAATCGTCTATAACTTGAGTTAATTGCTAATGCAGTTGTCTAGAACTCGTGTAAATTGTCTATTACCCCTCTAATTTTTTTATTTTTTTATTTTTTTATTTAAAAAAATTTGCGAAGCCATTGTCTATAACTCGTGTTAATTGTCTTTAATTTGTGTGAATTGCAAATACAATTGTTTTAACCTCGTATAAATTGTCTGCCATCTCTCCAAATTGCGATTACAATTATAATTGTCCAAGACTCGTGGAAATTGTTTACAACTCGTCTGAATTGCGAATCCATTGTCTATAACTCGTATAAATTGTCTATAACCTGTGTTAATTGCAAATGCAATTGTATAGAACTCGTGTAAATTGTCTAATTCCACTCTAAATTGCGAGTTCATTGTCTATAACTCGTGTAAATTGTCTCTCACTTGTGTGAATTGCAAATCCAATTGTTTTAAACTCGTATAAATTGTCTGCCATCTTTCCAAATTGCGATTGCAAATATCATTATTCAAGACCTGTGGAAATTGTATACAACTCATCTAAATTGCGAATCCATTGTCTATAACTCGTATAAATTATCTTTAACTTGTGTTAGTTGCGAATGCAGTTGTCTAAATATCGTGTAAATTGTCTATTCCCCCTCTAAATTGCGAATTCATTGTCTATAACTCGTGTCAGTTGTCTCTTACGTGTGTAAATTGCTAATACAATTGCGAATCCATTGTCTATAACTCGTATAAATTGTCTATAACTCGTGTTATTTGCAAATACAATCGTCCAAAACTCGTGTAAATTGTCTATTATCCGTTTAAATGGCGGATTACTTATCTGTAACCCGTGTAAATTTTCTCTAACTTTGACAATTGCGAATACAATTGTTGTAAACTCGTATAAATTGTCTGTCGACTCTCCAAATTGCGATTACAATTATCATTGTCTAAGACTCGTGGAAATTGTTCACAATCCGTAGAGCACAGAACTTCTCTATACGAGAAATCGCCAGAATATTGTTGTGGCTTAATTTTTCGCAAACTCCCTACTAGAATAAAAACAATAGATAATTTTGTGCAATTCAAATCTGTGCTTAAACAACATGTGATAAGTAACTGTTACTATACTGTAGGTGAATTTCTGGACTGTGATATACTGTGATATGATTGCTGATTGAGGTTGTCTTACCTTAATTTTAATTATGTTATAATTTTACTCCTTGTAACTGAGTAAATCATTATTGGTACCTGTTTGACTTGTTCTATATGATTTTGTAAGATCATTTCTATGAATCAATGAATATATTATTATTATTATTGTTGTCTAATACCCGTGTAAATTGCGCATCCATCGGCTATAACTCGTGTAAATTGTCTATTACCCCTCTAAATTTCAAAGTCATTGTCTATAACTTGTGTAAATTGTCTCTAACTTGTGTAAATTGCAAATACAATTGTTTTCAACTCGTATAATTTGTCTGCAATCTCTGCAGATTGCGATTACAATCATTATTGTCCAAGACTCGTGGAAATTGGTAACAACTCGTCTATTTTGCGAATCCATCGCCTATAACCCGTATAAATTGCCTATAACTTCTGTTAATTGCGGATGCAATTGTCTAGAACCCGTGTAAATTGTTTATTGCCCCTCTAAATTGCGAATTCATTGTCTATTATAACTCGAGTAAATTGTCTCTAACTTGTGTAAATTGCAAACACAATTGTTTTAAACTCGTATAAATTGTCTGTCATCTCCAAATTGCGATTACAATTATCATTGTTCAAGACTCGTGGAAATTGTTTACAATCCGTCTAAATTGCCAATCCATTGTCTATGACTCGTATTCATTGTCTATAACTTGTGTTAATTGCGAATGCAGTTGTCTAAAACTCGTGAAATTGTCTATATTCCGTTTAAATGACGGATTACTTGTCTGTAACTCGTGTAAATTGTCTCTAACTTGTATAAATTGCAAACACAATTGTTTGAAACTCGTACAAATTGTCTGTCATCTCTCCAAATTGCGATTACAATCATCATTGTCCAAGACTCGTGGAAATTGTTTACAATCCGTCTAAATTGCCAATCTATTGAATATAACTCGTATAAATTGTCTATAACTTGTGTTAATTGCGAATGCAACTGTCTAAAACACGTGTAAATTGTCTATAATCCGTTTAAATGGCGGAGTACTTGTCTGTAACTCGTGTAAAGTGTCTATAACTTGTGTTAATTGCGAATGCAGTTGTCTAAAACTCGTGAAATTGTCTATATTCCGTTTAAATGGCGGCTTACTTGTCTGTAACTCGTGTAAATTGTCTCTAACTTGTATAAATTGCAAACACAATCGTTTGAAACTTGTACAAATTGTCTGTCATCTCTCCAAATTGCGATTACAATAATCATTGTCCAAGACTCGTGGAAATTGTTTACAATCCGTCTAAATTGCCAATCCATTGAATATCACTCGTATAAATTGTCTATAACTTGTGTTAATTGCGAATGCAACTGTCTAAAACACGTGTCAATTGTCTATAATTCGTTTAAATGGCGGAGTATTTGTCTATAACTCGTGTAAAGTGTCTATAACTTGTGTTAGTTGCGAATGCAATTGTCTAAAACTCGTGTTAATTGTCTATAATCTGTTTAACTGGCGGATTAGTTGTCTGCAATTCGTGTAAATTGTCTCTAACTTGTGTAAATTGCAAATACAATTGATTCAAACTCGTATAAATTGTCTGTCGTCTCTCCAAATTGCGATTTCAATTATCATTGTCCAAGACTCGCGGAACATGTTTACAATCCGTCTAAATTGTGAATCCATTGTCTATAACTCGTATCAATTGTCTTCAACTTGTGTTAATTGTCTATAACTTGTGTTAATTGCGAATGCAATTGTCTAAAACTCGTGTAAATTGCCTATAATCCGTTTGAATGGCGGATTACTTGTCTGTAACTCGTGTAAATTTTCTCTAACCTGTGCCAATTGCGAATAAAATTGTTGTAAACTCGTATAAATTGTCTGTCGTCTCTCCAAATTGCGATTACAATTATCATTGTCCAAGACTCGTGGAAATGGTCCACAATCCGTCTAAATTGCCAATCCATTGTCTATGACTAGTATAAATTGTCTATAACTTGTGTTAATTGTGGATGCAATTGTCTAAAACTCGTGTAAATTGTCTACAATCCGTTTAAATGGCGGATTACTTGTCTGTAACTCGTGTAAATTTTCTCTGACTTGTGCTAATTGCAAATACAATTGTTTTAAACTCGTATAAATTGTCTGCCATCTCTTCAAACTATCATTATTGTCCAAGACTCGTGGAAATTGTTCACAACTCGTCTAAATTGCGAATCCATTGTCTATAACTCGTATAAATTGTCTATTACTTACATTAATCGCGAATGCAATTGTCTAGAACTCGTGTAAATTGTCTAATAACCTTCTAAATTGTGAATTCATTGTTTATAACTCGTGCAAATTGTCTCTGACTTGTGTAAATTGCAGATACAATTGATTTCAACTCGTATAAATTGTCTGCAATTTTTGCAGATTGCGATTGAAATCATCATCATCCAAGACTCGTGGAAATTGTTCACAACTCGTCTAAATTGCGAATCCATTATCTATGACTCGTATCAATTGTCTATTACTTGAGTTAATTGCTAATGCAATTGCCTAGAACTTGTGTAAATTGTCTATTACCCCTTTTAATTGCAAATTCATTGTTTATAACTCGTGCAAATTGTCTCTAACTTGTGTAAATTACAAATACAATTGTTTTGAACTCGTATAAATTGCTAGCGATCTCTTCAAACAGCGATTACAATTATTATTGTCCAAGACTCGTGGAAATTGTTTACAACTCGTCTAAATTGCGAATCCATTGTCTATAACTCGTGTGAATTGTCTAAAGCTTGTGGTTATTGCTAATGCAATTGTTCAGAACTCGTGTAAATTGTCCATTACCCCTCTAAATTGCAAATTCATCGTCTATAACTCGTGTAAATTGTCTCTAACTTGTGTGAATTGCAAATACAATTGTTTCAACCTCGTATAAATTGTCTGCCATCTCTTCAAACTGCGATTACAATTATCATTGTCCAAGAGTCGTGGAAATTGTTGACAACTCGTCTAAATTGCGAGTCCATTGTCTATAACTCGTATGAATCGTCTATAACTTGAGTTAATTGCTAATGCAGTTGTCTAAATATCGTGTAAATTCTCTATTTTCCCTCTAAATTGCGAATTCATTGTCTATAACTCGTGTCAGTTGTCTCTTACGTGTGTAAATTGCTAATACAATTGCGAATCCATTGTCTATAACTCGTATAAATTGTCTATAACTCGTGTTATTTGCGAATACAATCGTCCAAAACTCGTGTAAATTGTCTATAATCCGTTTAAATGGCGAATTACTTATCTGTAACCCGTGTAAATTTTCTCTAACTTTGACAATTGCGAATACAATTGTTGTAAACTCGTATAAATTGTCTGTCGTCTCTCCAAATTGCGATTACAATTATCATTGTCTAAGACTCGTGGAAATTGTTTACAATCAATTCAACAATTGCGAATTCTTTGTCTATAACTCGTGTTAATTGTCTCTAGCTTGTGCAAGTTGCAAATACAATTGTTTTAAACTTGTATAAATTGCCTGTCATCTCTCCAAATTGCAATTACAATCACTATTGTCCAAGACTCGTGGAAACTTTTCACAACTAGTCCAAATTGCGAATCCATTGTCTATAACTTGTGTAAATCGCGAATATAGTTGTCTTAAACTCGTGTAAATGGTGTATAAGCCATCTGAATTGCGAATCCATAGTCCATAATTCGTTTCAATTGTCTATAACTGTGTAAATTGCAAGTACAATATTCTATAAAACTCGTGTAAATTGTGTAAAAGCCATCTAAATTGCAAATTCATAGTCTATAATTCGTATCAATTGTCTATAACTGTGTAAATTGCAAGTACAATATTCTAAAATTCGTGTAAATTTCTATAACTTGTGTAAATAGCGGACACAGTTGTCTTAAACTCGTGTTAATCGTGTTTGAGCCATTTAAACTGCAAATCCATAGTCTATAATCAGTATCAATTGTCTATAACTGTATAGATTGCAAGTACAATATTCTAAAACTTGTGTAAATTGTCTATAACTTGTGTAAATCGCGAATACAGTATTCCTCAACTCAAATAAATAGTGTATAAGCCATCTAAATTGCGAATCCATAGTCTATAATTCGTATCAATTGTCTATGACTGTGTAAATTGCAAGTACAATATTCTAAAACTCTTGTAAGTTGTCTATAACTTGTGTAAATCGCGAATACAGTTGTCTTAAACTCGTGTAAATCGTGTATTAGCCATCTCAATTGCGAATCCATAGTCTATAATTCGTATCAATTGTCTATGACTGTGTAAATTGCAAGTACAATACTCTAAAACTCGTGTAAATTGTCTATAATTTGTGTAAATTGCGAATACAGTTGTCTAAAGCTCGTGTAAATCGTGTATAAGCCATCTAAATTGCGAATCCATAGTCTATAATCCGTATCAATTGTCTATAACTGTGTAAGTTGCAAGTAAAATATTCTAAAACTCGTGTAAATTGTCTATAACTTGTGTAAATCGCGAATACAATTTGTCTACAACTCGTATACATAATCTGTAGTCCTTTTACATTGTGACTACAATTTTCGTTACCTGAAACTCGTGTAAATTGTCTGAAACTCGTATAAACTGCCTAAAACTTGTGTAAATCGCGAATACAATTTTCTGACTCGTCTGCAATTCATCTAAATTGTAAATACTTTTTCCAGACAGTTCCGGCATCCGGAATGACGATGTGGTACAGCCTGGACAAGAAGAACAAAGTGACGCGACAGGGCGTCCTCAAGATCAGGCTTTCGTTCAGTTCGGAAAAGAACCGACAGGTGGCCGAACAGGAGCACCGCCATTTGCTGAAGATCATCCTGCTGCACGAGCTCGAAATGTCCAAAGTAAGTTGCGGGCCGCCGAAAGCCGATTTCAAATCTGGCGCGCCAGAGAAAGCGTTCCCATTGGTCCTGATTGTTGACGGCGCCGTGACAAAGCTGTGCCGACCAATGGGAAGCCTTCGCTGGCGCGCTAGATCCGAAATTGGGTTAGTGATCATCGATTCGAATCGGTTTGAAAATGGCTCATCGAGAAATTTGTGTGCGAAAAGTACAGATTTAGTACAGTTTGGAGTAAGTATATATTTTTTGTTGCAGGTAGCTCCATTTTGGTGGTGTGGAACCTTCAGCCCTCAGGGAGAAGCCGTATTGACGCAGCACATAGCCCAGTCCGGGCTGACCCAAGTCGAAGTGGCCATTTGCCAGTGGGCAGTCTACGCCGGAATCCATCAGAATCACGCTTTGAGCTTTACGTTGTTTTCCAATTTGCTGGACAAACTCGTCAAACCTCTACAGGTATGTTTATATTCCATCAAGACTATCCCCTCATGAACATATTATTCAAATATGGACCACATCAATATGGAATATTCAATCACAAACAAACCTTTTCGCATAAGCAAAACTCGTGAATTACCGAGTGAATTACTTAATAAGACCAGAAACCTGTAAGGCAGTTCAGTTTAGGTTCAGTTAGACTTCCCGTACATCAGATTTTCTTGATTTCTCCACGAGTTCCGTGCTTTCCTTCTGATTTCTCCAGTAAAAAACATATAGTATTTACCTACCATTCAGCGCTTAGCCCTTGGATCTTTGTAAATCTCACTCAAGTTTACGTATTGAACATTTCCAGACGGGAAACGTGCTGTGCGACGAAGACCTGAAGCTGTTCTGGGACGCCACCAAGAAGCTCCTGCCGTCCTGTTTCGCCGTCATCCGCAAGATCCGTAAGAAAGGCTTCAAGGTCAAAACTACGGTGAAACAGGTCACCGAAGTGCTCCAGATCATCCGCAAGATCTCTTCGCTGGAACCGCCCGACGGCTTCGACCTGTTCCCGGCCAACCTCTACCCCTGGATCACGTCCGAAGAGCCGAACTGCGACGTCCAGGCCGCGCTGAACGACGCCGTGACGCAGGGCGCCAGCGACTGGTTCGACCACATCATCGAAAACAACCCCCAGCAGAACGACACGGACGCCAACAAGCTGCAGCACCTGATCCAGGTCATCGTGCTGGTGCGCACCGACATGCAGAGGGCCATCGAGTTCTACGACAAGCTGTTCCAAGAAATGGTCGGCTTCCAGTACGCCAAGGCCCTGTACATCTGCTACCAGGCCAAGATCTCGACGCTGGCCGAACCGGACGTGATGGCCATTTGCAAATCGCTGAAGCGGCTCAACTTCACCGGGCTGAACATGAACGAGGCCAATTCGGCCGAGCTCCTGACCGAAGGTACGGTATTGTTCGAGGTGTACGTGGCGCTGCAGAAGCTCGTGGTCATGGGACAGGGCCTGTGTCCCGCCGATTGCGACTCGTTCCGCATCAAGAACTTCCACCAGTGGTTCCACGGAGGCGTCGCCCAGTGGCTGGACATCGCCGTCTACAAAGCCCTGCAGCGGATCGAAAAGGCCGTTGAGCTGGACAAGCTGATCCCGGTGGACGCGAGCGTCAAGTACAGCTCTTCGGCCGTCGACACCCTGACAATATTCTACCAGGTCAAGGTGTTCTGGCAGCAGCTCAACTGGCCGGACGCCGAAGGCTGCTACACGTTCATCGCCAAAATCATCGACGACATATGCCGCTGCTGCGTGTTCTACGCCGAAAAGATGTCGACCAGAGTCGACGGCATGGGCGTCACCGAAGACATTTACGAAAAGCGTTTCGAAGTGACCAACGAGTGGTGCTTGGCGATCAACAATATCGAATACGTGCGGCAATCCCTCCAGCCGTTTGCGGACGAGCTCGGCATGGCGGAAGTCATACAGAAACTTTCCGACTTGAGGAATCCTCTGGAAGCCGAACGGTGCCAGCAGACGCTCGACAACGTCATCATCAATGCCATCGATACCGTGCGCAACGAAATTATTGATTTGCTTGAAAAAGTCGTCAACAAGGTCAGTATCAACCGCATTGAGTTATAAAAAAATTTTGATTGATGTGAATTAAATGTTCGTTCTCGAGAATGTCCAAAAAAAAAAGTTTTATTCACAAAAATACAATGTTAAATGCATGTGAGCTCTAAGCGTGCTATGTCGTAACTGACGCGGTCTTGGGCGCTGGAGTCTATATAATCTTAAGAAAGCTAAGCTAAGCATAATATATAATAAGCGATGTAAGCTAAATCCGGAGGAAAACCGGGATATAATTCCTCCAGGGCGAGTGTGAGGCTCCGACGAACTTTTCAGAATTTCGTCATATTTGGGAAATGCTGGTCTTCAGGGACGCGTTCTTGTTCTGCTGCCGGTGCATCTGACGTTGTCATCTTCTTCTGTCTCTTTTTAATTACACGATATGTGATTATGCAGGCTGCAGTTATTATTATCAGATGGATTATGATAATAGACGACCGACGTGTGGAAATGTGATGTCGTGGGTACAGCCTGGACGGCCTGTCCAGTTTCTTGAGGGTCAAATGCTTGATCTTCAGCTCAGGTAGTTTTGACTGTTCTTGTTTCTTGAAGTCGAAATCTTGTAGGTGGAGTGGTTGGCCACTGCTTTCATCGTTGAAAATCAAAGGTCTCCCTTGAATGAAGATGGTACAAGACGAATTCTCGAACAGGAATGTTCCGGTCTTCTTGCGGGTGTTCCAAGACTCGGCACAATGTTCTTTGACGAGCTCTTCTTTGACAAAGGTCCCGAGGTAGCTTTGTAGTTCGGATCTGAACTCTAAGGCGTTTTCTTCGAGGTGTAATTTTTGATAGGAACAGGTCGAAAAGTCGTTTTCGAGTAGGATGTTGCGTTCGCAAGTGTTGTTGGCGAGCGATATCCGTTGGCATTGATAGATACCGTTCAGCAAGACACAGTTGTCTACTAAGGGCAATAACTCTGATCCTTTTTTTAGACCGAATTTCGAAAAAGTTACAATCGTATACGAGTGTTCGTTAGGCAAAGGCAGAAAGTAGTATAATTCGTTATAATTTGGATTCAGCAAGGGGATTGGCATAAAGAAAATTATTTGTTTTCCTTTAATGGCACACCTAGGCTTTATTAGGGTTTCGTAGTTATGAATTTGAGACAAAGTTACTGGAAAAGGTAATTGGTTTCCATAAAATTCGGAAATTCTATTGAGTTCTTTTAAAAGTTCTTCACTTGTTACTATGCTGGGGTGTAAAATATTCAACTTGCAAAATGTTATTGAATTCTCTGTATCTTGAAGGATATGTAGAATTATATTAAAAAGGTTTATTAATTGATTGATTGTCTTTTGCGAACAGTATGTCAGTATGGGTTATGGTTGTCGTCATTAGTGATTCTAATTGTTTTATTCGAGAGACCATAAGTAGTTCGTTATGTTCGATGTCCTGTATAGTTTTATTGAAATTTTCTATAATTTCCTTATTGATAGAATCTTGTTGGTTGATTTGGTTTATAATCGAATTTTGATTTTGTTGCAAGTCATTAATGACTGCATCAAAATGTTTGCCATCTTCGGCATCTAAATTGCCTGAAATTTGCTTAATGATAGAACCTAATCCATCGATTAGTCCTCGTTTCTTTCTTGGTAGTTTTTGAAATGGTCTTAATTTTTCGTCTATTAGATTTTTGTAATATTGGACAATATTATTGTAATTTCCTAATTCGCGTTCGTACACTTGATTTGTTTTAGTCAAGTTTGATACCGTGAGGTATTGATTTTTTAGTCTTTCGTATTCGTTGATTAGGTTAGTTAAGTCGTAATAATGTAATAATGTATAAACGTGTGAGTAGAGGTTTGAAGTCTTGCGGGTCCCGTTTTTATTGATAGTATTCCGGGGTTGTTTGTCAAATCTTTGTAACATTGTCCTAGTCCGAAGTGGATGGACCTGGAATAGGAAGTGTTGTTTTAGTAGGGCGTTTGATATTGGAAATATGTAGTTTGTGAAATTTACGTCCAGTTTTATTGGACAAAACTCTGGGTTTTATGGTTTTCCTAATGGGATTTACACTGATGATTTTTTCTGATTTAAATCGATTACGAAGTTTCGATCTGAAATTGCTTTTTACGAAAACTTCTTTTGGTAAAGTAGGAATTTCTTCTCTATTTTCGTTTGCTTTAGAAATGACTTTCTCTTTTTTATTTGAAATATTAGCATTGACGATTTTATACAAAACTGACAATTTCTTTTTGTGGTTTTGAACGTAGTTGTTTGCCATTTGTTTTTCTATGTCTAGATCAATGGTTTGCTTTGGATCCGGGTGACTAAAATTTCGAATGGGGTCATCTTAGTGACTGAATGAGTAGAGTTATTATATGCTATCAGGGCATATTTGAATTTAGTGTTGATATCATACCTTTTGAAATCAGGTTGATTATTTATCAAGTTGACGTGTTCTAAAATAGTGGAATGAAATCTCTCAATTATTCCGTTAATTTCCGGGTGATGGGGTGAACAAAAATGGACTTTGATTTTGGGAAGATTTAGGAAATCTTTCACTAGACCGTTGTCAAATTCTGAACCGTTATCGGTGATCAATATTTCGGGTACCGAGTGGTGTGAAAAGTATTGCAACAGATTTTCGGCAATTTCTGAAGCTTGGGTGCTAGATAGCATGTATGCCTGAGCGTATTTGCTGGAGGCGTCAATGATTGTCAAAAATTTGGAAGTATTATAAGTTAGAACGTCGATGTGAATAATCTCGAATGGTTTCACCGGCGTGGGAGTAATGTTGTATTTTATTTTCAAGGGTTTTCTGTCATACTTGACGACTTTACAGATTTCACATTGATTAATCAAATTTTGAATAGTTTTCATTTGATTTGGCCAATAGTATTTTTTGGATAGTTTTGAATGGGTCTCGGTCATGCCACGATGATTGGTTCCACCTTCGTGGTAGCCTTTTACAATGTTTATCTGTTCATCGAGGGTTTCGATGTCTATCAAAGTTTTAGTGCATTTCTTGAATTTGAAGGAATCATTGAAATGAAGCTGTACGACATTACTAAATTGTTCGTACATTTTATCGTTTGAAAAGGTGACACTGTAATTGACATTGGGGACAATATATTCTTCTAGGAATTCTTTGATTTCCTCTTCGTGATCCTTTTCTGAAATTTGGACTGTGTATCTGATTTTTGAATTCTCAAATAATCTGATCACTGTCGAGGGTAATGGGTTCATTTTAACTGAAATGAATTCGATTTGGTTTTTTCCAAAATTTATGGGGTCTTCTGAAATCGGAATTTCAGCGACTGGGTTTTCAAAATTGGAGTGCACGGTTACATCGTCAGGGGGATCGTCAATGGGATTGTCAGGAATATCGGTCATGTCGTCACCGAGCTCGACAATCATTGACTGACTGTCGATTGGTGGTTTTGTGTTTAAATCTTCCATAAACTCGAAGAAAGGGTTATTTTCTTCGGTTTCTTCGGGAATCTCGTTATTCAAAATGTAAATAAAGACGTCCATTTTTGCGCCTTTGAAAACTGATATAATCATTGGGAACACTTCTTCTCAATTTAGTCCATCCAAACCGCATCCTAACTTTGGTATGGCTAAATTTCTGACACTATGTCTTAAACAAATTTGTTTTAAAGCAATTAAGGAATTTTTTAGGTCTTCGTAAGTGGGCTTGTCATAAAAGTTTTTCTTTGTTATTAAATAGTAGATGTATCTGTCCAATAATTTCAGGGAAGTCACATCTCCTATTGTTTTATGCTGACTGACAAGTGTTAGGACGTTGCCGAATTTTTCTTTAAAAGTCCAGGCTATGCCAGAATTCATGATTAAGTCTTCTGAGACACAGTGCGCCAGGGAGAAGTCCTCTGGGGCTTCAAATAAATTGGCATTTAGTATGTGGACATTGCCGAATTCTGTTTCCGTCAACAGATTTAGGTTGGGAACCCGCGAAAAGGCATCAGCGTTGGAATTCAATCTCCCTTTTTTATAGACTACCTCGTAGTCGTATTCCTCCAGCTTCAGTCGCCAACGCACTAATTTTGAATTAGGCCCTTCGAGTGACATTATCGACTGAAGGGGCTTGTGGTCGCTGATGACCTTAAACTTTCGACCAAATAAGTAATGCCTGAACATTTTGGTTCCATAGACTACGGCAAGTAGCTCTTTTTCTATGGTCGAATAATTGATTTCGTGGGCATTAAGGGTTCTTGATGCGTATGCAATTGGTAGGTCCGACCCTATTGGACCTTGGGATAAAACTGCGCCTATAGCGTAGTTGCTTGCATCGCAGGAAAGTAAGAATGGGGATTCAAAATTTGGGTATTGGAGCAATGGTTCATTTGTTAAAAGTGTTTTACATAGGTTAAAACATTTGGAGTAATCTTCGTCCTTGACGTTGATTTCTGTATCTTTCTTTAATCGTGACGTAAGTGGTTTTGTAATTTTTGCAAAGCCTTTGATAATATTCCGGTAATATCCAACTAGTCCCAAAAATCCCTTTAGTTGTTTTTTGGTTGTTGGAATTGGAAAATTTTCAATTGCCGAAATTTTGTCTGGATTTGGTTTAATACCTTGTGGAGTGACGACATGTCCTAGGTATTGGACCTCTTTTTTGAGAAACTCTGATTTGTCCAGCTGGATTTTCAAATGGGCCCTTCTGAGCCTTTCGAAGACTTCCCGGAGTCTGACAATATGCTCTGGGAGTGAAGTACTGAATATTATTATGTCGTCCAGGTGAACAAAGCAGGTTTCATTCTGAATACCTCTCAAAATGTTGTCCATAGCGCGCTGGAACGATGAGGGCGCGTTTTTTAACCCGAAGGGCATGCGTCTAAATTGGTAATGGCCATTGTCCACGCTAAAAGCAGTTTTTTCGACGTCGCTAGGGTCCATTTCGAGCTGGTGAAATCCACTAGCCAGGTCGATACATGAAAAATATTGACTTCGGCCCAATTTGTCCAGTATATCAGAAATATTTGGCAAAGGGTACCGATCATCTACAGTATTCTCATTTAATTTCCTGTAATCTATGACTAAACGCCATTTTCGTTTGTTTGTTGCATCCAATTTATTTGGAACGACCCAAATTGGTGCATTGAAGGGTGAATTTGAATGTTCAATAATTCCTTGGTCAAGCATGTCTGAAATTGGTTTATTAACTTCCTCCTTATGCACGTAAGGGTAGCGATAACTCTTCGTGTATATGGGTTTATCGTCTTTCAGTTTTATTGTATGCTTGGCGGAATTTGTGAAAGTCAATTTCTGATCTGGAAAATGAAAAATGTCTTTATATTCAACTAAGAGTTTGGTTATCTCTCTTTTCTCTTCTTCATTCATGTGTTCGGTTCTGACTTTGGACAAGTCGAAGCTAAACTTCTCGCAATCAAAGCTGTTTAGATTTTCGAAATCATCGGTTTCAGATTCCGAGACCTCAATGGCTTCAAAAGCTTGTGATTGGTTGAAAGAAATTTCGCTTTCTGTCGCATTCAAAACGGAACAGATGGTTTCGTAATTATTAATTTTAACCAAGCTCTCAGGGATTTCTAGATTTGAAAATTTTTGGTATGGCAAAATTCCAATACCATTGGAGATATTTTTTATGTTGAGTTTAACAATTTTTTGTGTACGTGGTTCAATCGTATGAAAATTATTACACTCGTTCACAATATTTTCGTGATGCAATTTAATTTTCGTTTTGGGAGTCGTGAGCTCCCCTTTGCTCGCGTCAATAACTGCTCCTAATGCTTTGAGGATGTCCCATCGACAGTCAAAATATTGGTGAAATTTGAATATATAAAATTTGACGGTTGTGTCCGATTTGAAAATTTCAGAAGTCTTGATTATCATGCTGAAATTTTCCTGCGTCGTGCCATGGGCGGTTTTTATTTTTAGTGGGTCATTTTTAATGTTACTGGGGAAGTGTTTTTCCGCAATTTCGGGACTTACGAAGCTCTTCGTGGCCCCAGTGTCGACTAGACATCGCAAAGTAAAATTTTCGTAGGATATGAGGATGTAGGGTAAAGAAGATTTTCAAGTTTCTGATAAAGCGGATTTTAAATCCAGCCAGCAATCGATTGTATATGTCGAGATATCGCTTTTCGCTTTTGCTGTAACTTTGTTTTTCAAACACTTCAGTATGTATTTGTTCTAAAAATCATCCGGGTTCTGGTTATTATAAAAGTTTCCAATTATGTCTTCCGCGAGGCGTAAATACTCGCCTAATAAAGCCTGGTCTCCTTCAAACTCAGGGACCATATTAAGATAGGCATCTTTGAAAATTTGTGGCACTATATTCTGAGGGTTCCCAAGGGGTACTTGCTGGACTACTTGTTGTACCGTGGGAACTGCTTCTGTTGCCATGTTTGCTAGAATTTTTGCTGTGTGTAATTCTATTTCGTTATTTCTAAAATTCCTACGAGGAACGCGATCTAAACCTTCTGCCTTGTCCCAATCCTAACAATCGCAGAGACAAGATAGCGTCTTCGACCTTCGCCTCTAAATTCTCCTCTGGATCTGAATCTGAACCGGAGTTACGGCCGCTTAGAGACATAAAGTGTACTTACAGCGTGATCAGGTATATCGCTGCTGTGGACATCGGTTCGGTTTGGTTTGTAGTCGTGTTGCTCATCAATTCTCGGACTTGTTGTTCGGAACTTTGGTGTGGAAGGCCTCAATTATTACGATTGGATCCACACATGAAAGTTCGTCACTATTTCTTTATAGGTTCGCCTGTCGGTTCAAGGCATTAAAATGCTTCGTGTCTAGCCCGTTTTTTGGAACTTGGACGCACTATTTTTCAACACGTTTTTGACAGAGTGATTCTACCAATATTACTGCGCCAATTAAATGTTCGTTCTCGAGAATGTTAAAAAAAAAGTTTTTATTCACAAAAATACAATGTTAAATGCATGTAAGCTCTAAGCGTGCTGTGTCGTAACTGACGCGCTCTTGGGCGCTGGAGTCTATATCTTAAGAAAGCTAAGCTAAGCATAATATATAATGAGCGATGTAAGCTAAATTCAAAGGAAAACCGGGATATAATTTGTGATCAAATCAACAGATGGTGCCTTCAATGAAACGCTTGCTGATCGAAGGCGCGGAGCTGTTCAACCAGGACAGCAACAGCGTCGACCGGCTGATGCTGTACGTCGACTCGAATCTGCAGACGCTCCACAACGAACTGAACGAGGAGAACTTCAACCGCATCCTGGAGATCGTCTGGGACATGCTGAGCAGCATCCTCAACGAGATCATCCAGCAGAACCTGGACAAGCGACGGCCGCCGTCGTTTTTCGCCAACCTGCACAAGACCCTCAACCTGATGCTGGGCTCGTTCAAGAACCCCTGCTCCCAGGACCAGTGCAACTCCAGCTGTGATAACTTGCGCCAGACCGAGCGGCTGCTCCGCATCCACGGCCTGGAGACCGGCGATCTGATCCACGAGGCCAACCTGAGCCTGCACAGGGAGTTCGCGGCGGTGCAGGAGTCGCAGTACGGCGAGCTGACGGTCAGGGCCAAGTTCGAGGAGGGCAACCTGAAGGTCGAAGTGATGAACGGCAACAATCTGCCCGCCATGGATTCGAACGGCTCCTGCGACGCCTTCGTGCGCATCCACCTGCTGCCCGAACACCGGTTCGCGTCCAATACCAAACCGCCCAAGACGCAGACGCAGAACAAAACGCTGTGGCCTTTGTTCGACGAATTCTTCACGATGTAAGTGTTGTCAAAAACTGAATAATTGTCGAGCTATCTTTATTACTCATCAAGTGATATGTACGGTACTGATGTTGGTGCTCTATCACGTACTGATGATTTATTTGTATTTTGCAGACCGATCCCTCAAGAGTCGCGCAACATTGACAACGCCATGATTCTGTTCAGTGTTAAAGACAGAGACTTGTTGGGCTACAACAACCAGTTCGTGGGCGAAGCATTTATTCCTTTCAGTGATATTCCAGAAGGAGACATGCCGCTGAGTTCCTTACCTCAAGTCCGTATGCAGTTGGGCAGACCCAGCACTACGGGTGAGTTGATCCTTTTTTTTCTTCTGATCATAAAATATGATCTAAGGTAAAGTGGGGGTATGGGAGTGGGGGTCTAAATCGTTTCGCTTTAGATTTCTATGGAAGTGAAAGTGTCTTGTGGTTGACAGATAATTTTGTGTCCGGTCGGTAAATTCAAAATCTAGCCAGCTCAAATAGACCGGCAGATATGTAATTTTTGTCAGCGAAGTGCTAAAGAAAGCAATTTTGATATGCTTCTTCAAATTTTGCTCTGTCGTATCACATTTGTCCCATTTTCACGTTCAGCCCACCCAACCTCACAAATGAATTTCCTTAGGGAAAAATCTGAGTCTTCTAAAGAAAAGCCACGCAACAGTCACTATAGACCATTTCCACTGACGTCACGCAGCTCCGTCTTGAACAGCTGATTAGGGGCAATGTCAGTCAGATGTGCGTTATCTGTCACAGGGCACGTGGGCTACGTCAGTCATGTGTGTCAGTCAGATTGGTAGTATGTCAATCTGTCAGTCGGTGTCGGTGTGTGAAAGTCACTGGTGTCACAAAGTTTTGTCAAACCGGCACTTACAGTTGTCATCATGTTGACGTTGCCCCGAATCAGCCGTTCGACACGTACGTGTGACGTCATGTGCAAATGGTCTATTTGTTATTTTTGATGGAAGGGTTCCTTTTTTAATTGAAATCTGTTGTTTCAGACATGGACGCCGTGAAAGCCCTGCAACACCGACAAGGTGATAAACTGGCCAAAGAATTTTTGAAAAAGTTCAAACAGAGGATGGGGTCGTGAACTTTGAATTTTGTACCATAAAAGACTGTTTTATTGTTTATCTTTACGTCAAAGTATTGTATTTTAGTTGTAGTTGTACATAATGAAGCTTTTTAAAGAAGTTGTAGTGTTTATTTTCCTACATGATCACCCCGTTGTTCATACTGAAGTTGTTGAGGAAGTAAAAGGTGACATAGCGGGTCAAAATCCACTCTAAATCCTGGACCTGCCTCCACGTGGTGAAGGACGGACAACGCAGCGCAAGCAATAACTCCCGGCCACCCGGTGGGTGGTTGTCCGGGCTATAAGCTTTCTCGCTCGGCTGAAGGTCCTCTACAGTTCTCTTTTCAAACCGAAAAAAAATTGACATCTGCGAACGTCTGTGGCTGAATTTTGAGTAAAGCCGTTTCGGGGGCGCTCCGGCATCATGTCCGATTTGGAGGCTTCGAGCCAGGCTGACACTGATACTTTTGAGACTCCGTCCACTCCCGAAGAGTTTCAAAAATGCTCTGCAAGGATCCCAGATTGGCTCGAGGTGATAACAAGAATAAATGCCACCAGTAAGGAATCGTTAGAAATGCGACATAAAGTCACGAGGTCGATAACGTGCATCCAAAAAACGATTGCAGCCATGTCTCTTGCTTTCGGAGCAGTGGCGTCCAAGACCCAGCAGCAGAGCTCTGCTTCAGTAACGAACCGGACCAGTAAAGTCAAGCTTCCGACAGGGAAACAGGTGGTCCCGCCGTTCCCGTCTTGAGCACGCCTCACTTGCCTGGAACCCGGGATATGAAATCCATATAGCATCTCTCGAAAAAATCCAGAGGAGATTTCTTAAAACAGCGACTTTCATGATAACAGGCTCATATCCGGCAAGGGGCACTCCGCAGCGGGACCTTTTGCGTCAATTTAACATGCAGTCCCTTTAAACCAGACGTGACATGAATTGTGTGATCTTTCTGTACAAGATAATCAAGGGTGAGGTTGACTGCCCGGAGTTGCTATATCTCATAGGCTTTCGGATACCCAGACCGAACTCCCGCAGCACACAGCTGCTCCATCTGCCCTACGCGAGAACTCGTGGACTCACCTGCTCCCCTCTCCATCGGATGATTCACTCCTACCGTGACGTCGAAACTCGCTGTGACATCCTTCATACCACTGTTTCGGCTATCAGCGAGATATACAGGTGTCAGCATGACGACTGACACTTCATTGAGGCCAGTTTGTTCTTTTTTTCTAACTTCAGGATTTCACACATTCTATAAATAGGACTTTGCTCCTGTTGAATGTGCTTCAAATAATAACAATAATAATAATAATAAAACGGTCAGATTGATTGTCGAACCGCAAAATCCGAACATTAAAACATCTGACGAGACAAAGAAGGTCCTTTATAGAACACTGCAACCTTCGGAGCTTGGCATCAAAGTGAATAAGGTCTTTGGGATTCGAGACGGCGCTATCATCATTGAGACCGCAGGAAGAGACCTCAGGTCTGTTCCGCAGCCTGGAAAACTTACGGAAGCTGGTTTGAGCATTCGAGTGCTTGACAAGCTGAGACCTAGACCTCGACCTAGACTTGCGATCTATGGCGTTCCGCAGAATTACAACTCTCAAGACATTCAGACTAATGCGTATGATCAAAACAATGACTTCTCTGGACATGAGGCTGACGATTTTGAACCACTGTACAAGATCGGTGGGAAAGATACACAGTTTGCAGTCTCTGGCTTGTAAAAGTGGCACCTGAATTACGCAAAAAACTTTTGAACAGTGGCAGGTTGTGCCTGGGATGGAATTCATGTCGGCTTGCGGACCACGTCAGAATACAACGGTGTTACAATTGTCAAAAATATGGCCATGCCGCCAAAGACTGCAAGACCGATAAGACATGCGGACACTGTGTTGAACCAGGGATGGGGGTTTAATGTTATAAATAATATAATCAGTGAAAACACAATAGAAATAGTCAAAGACATTTCCAAGGTATTAAAAACATGAAAATGCTACCATTTGTAACACCAGGAGTGGATTTGTAGATTGCCACCAATTGTAGCACGCCGAGGGGGTTGTTTTTGTCGGAATATAAGTATAAATCAAAATTACTTAGCAAAATTGATCAGCAGCTTTATGATAATTCAGACTGCTTGGGCAACTATAGCAGGTTTAGAATAGGGGGTGCTTAAACCTAAGGGTAGTAACGTGATTGCCACCACTGACTCAGTTATTTTATATGGAGAGGCAGATCCATAGGGGGAGGGAAACGGACCATCTGGGCACAACTAGAATTTCAACTTAGGTTGGTAGGGTGCATTTTAGCTTATGTATTTATGGCTTTAACTCTTCGGGGAAGGCGTTCAGGTGAGTCCGGCAGACAAGGCATTTGAATCGAGTCGAAACCTTCAGCTTATTATCTGTCTACATGTGAAGGGTGGTTGGGTAGACAAGAAATTTTCAAAACAAACATATATTCAAACAAGCAAAATTGGTAAGTACAAACACTGCATAGGTTAACTAAAACGGCTATAATTGAGAGTGTACATAAAAGTAGCCACCTCGTGGCGTATAATAATTACGTAATTAAGTAAACAATACAAAACTCAGCTGTTGACGTTTGATGGCGTAAGAGAGAGGGCAATGCAACATACTGTCACGACACCATTTTTGACGTTTATTCATCATGGACGGTGTACATGACGTAAGTGACGAGATGTAAGTGTACATGACGTTAGAGAGAGAGAGAGATACAGAGTCAGAGAGAGAGAGCACTATGAAGCGTTTAGAGAATGACTCATAATCATCCGCGAGATGCTTGCAGCATGTCTATTAAAAATAAATGGTTCGATCCTACCTTATGTGTTGACATCACACAATAATGAACTTTGGATTTACGTTCCACCCTGGGTACCAACACTGGGTGGGGAGGGTAACACTCGCGAAAAACACATGGGTAATATTTTTAGGACGATTGGGTTCTGCGTTGACGGTGAACCATTGCATATTAGCGCGTATTAGTGAATTAATTATAAGAAAGCTCGCGCGCTTGGCGGTCGAGTTTATGATGATTCACTAACCACTTCAAGCGGTTCAATTAATTAATCGCGCGCGTTTTACAATAATAATACTGTGGAAATTGAAGCCGTTGCCGAATTTGCACCTTCAAGTTAGACAACCCAACATACAGCAAGCGCGCCGCAAAAGAGGTCGCCCGTACGCCGGAGTATATGAGGTTCGAGGGGTTTCCGTACCTCCTCCGAGAGCACGTCGCACATCTTCAGTGCACTTGTGTGCAGCCGAAGAGGGAAAGAGAAACGGCGTTTCGAAGAGCACCGCGATCCTAACCATTCTCTGTTTCAGTCCACCAGCACAAGAGTAAGCGAGACGCAGGCCGAAGCGTACCACCGAGCCATCGTTCCAACACCCGCTCGGCGCTCAGCCAATCGGATAGCGGGGCTGCACGAGACAGAGAGCAGAGACAAGCAGTACGCCAGTCAGACAAGGACCGGACCAACCAAAGCGGTGATGTTGTTGTTTTAGCGCTTCCGTTAAGTCCTTTGTTCCTTCTCCGGAACCGTTTGCATACCACAAAGTTGCATCCCTATTCCACCGTTAGACAAAGAACGAACGCCCTCTGAGTCCATATCATTCCCTGCGATAGAAGGAAACAACTAACGCTTCTGTTGCCTTTGAAGCATGTAGATGGATAACTTCCCCGCGACACCCCTTGACTAAAGTAGAAGCCCTAATCTTAACTTACGCAAGAAAGATGCAAATACTAAGTTTTCTTATATAAGCGTATATTTCTAGCGGACCAGGGACCTTTTGCGAGGTCGCGGTGGAGGGTTACGTTCGTCTTATAGGGCTGAGCTACCCGGAGCCGAGCAGAAAGCACCCAGGTTGACCACCTTATGGTTGATGGTTCCCGGCGAGCTACTGAGAGGAAGTTGAGAAAAACCGCCCTCACCCCCTTCGCCGAGACCCACACCTTCCGCGGCACCAGCCGACCTGGTTCCCACACGGAACTACTCCGCCTGCCTCGCAGCCACCGAGTCCCCGTTACCGACTCAAGAATCTCCGGCTAGCCATGGACGAGGTGCCCACCACCGACAGCCAACCCCCTACGTCGCGTCCGGACCAGAGACTACCTCCGACCCCGGCAGGTATAAACCGAAGAACCGAAGACGGCCTAAAGAGTAAAGTTCCGCCATTTATTAAATAATCTGTTTGTTTGCGATCATACTGAACTTTTGCCTAAGTCAGTAATTTATACATGTTTTTGAAAAGAAACTTAAGAATGAAATAATAATTTACCAATGCACATAAACTTTCACAAATTACTAAATTCTATTGGGTTGGAATTACCATTGGAACTCTTTAAGCTAATTTGTATATCTCGCAAGTGAGTGCTCAAAGATCAGACGAATTGAAATTAGAACTGGATTGTTTTTCGTACTTGAATCATAATTGTTCAGCTACCCTAATAATCATCTAGAGTGGGTTTGACTGCTAACGTAATGAATGAACTAAGTCTCCTGTCATGGAATTTGGCCCATCGTGAAAGGTCCTTACTTACAGGTTACTGGGTAAGGATGACGTTGCTTACAGGTTTCAAAATACTGGGCAATTGCCAAATAACTATGTCAAGAGTTGACGACGAGTCCCAAAAGAGGCTGGCGTTTTACAGGTGACCTGGAACGTCCTTTCAACAAATCTGTTCTCATTACGAGGTTTAATTAACCCTACTCTAACACAAACATAAATCGAACTGAACAAAAAGTGATGGAAGTACGAACACGGCTCCACTTTCTGTAAACCAATATTGCATCAAGTCGCTCACTGAAAGGACATGCAAATTTACCGAATTCAATGGCAATTCTCGTTCAATAACTGAACTTGAATAAAGTGCTCATGAAAGGTATTACTCTGGTTTCATTTCTATTTTTACAAGTGTAATATTAAGCTACGTCAAATCGAACTATCAGCGTGGGGTTCTTTGCCTTCTACTAGATGACAGCGCGGGCCAATCCGAGTATGAGAATTCAAATGAGCGGGAAGTAAGTATTTGAATTTGAATAATTAGGCGGGCTTAGGGCATGAAGAGTTACAAAATGATCACTAGAAATTCGGAAATTTTACGGCCGCTGGGACTGATTGATTTGAAAATTGATGAAAATTTCGACATAGACACTTATTTTGTTGACCACTTTATTTTATTCCACAGCTCATGAGGGATACAATGTGGTGTGATGAACGAATCTCGTAGAAACAGTCGAGTCTCTTGGTTTGAACCTGAGCCGCTGTTCTTGAATCGTGTAAGAAAAGACCCTGGGAGTTTTATGCAGTCCGCGATACATCGATGTAGCGAGAGTTGCCTAAAACCATGTCAGAATGGTTCTAGCCTGACTTAGGGTAGACGATAAAACTCACATAGGTTGCACCATTGTACGGCGTGAAGTGTCATGACAGGCGGCGGCTTCGGGTGAGGGTTCGGAAAACGTTACGGGAAACGGACAACTGCGAAAGGAACAGAATCGGCCATTTCTCTCACACTCCAAGAATACATGTTTCGGACTGGCATGTGATTTTGTCACACGAGTGGGTCGCATCTCACCCGTGTGAGTTTCTCACACGATTCAAAAATAGCGCGGCCCTGACATGACATGATAACCTGGAGCATAGCGACGGTGTGCCAGAGTGACAGCTTGACAGCCAACCCGTTGTCCGAACTATCCCCGATCTCCCTTATATTTTTTGTATTTTTGACATCCATCATGCGGTTTTCTCAACGTTTTTTTCAAAAATGATTCCAGTTTGACTCAGCACGAACAAACTGGCACTGAAACCACTTGATTTAATTGTTTGTTACATGCATCGACGTGTTGTGCCTCTTCAACTTCGACTTTTCTTTGGCTCGGTACGGACATTCACTGCACTGGAACCAGTTGATTTCCCCATCCTCGGCGTGCTTCGTCCTGTTGTGTCTTTTCAAAAGAGACTTTTCTTTGGCTCGGTACAAGCAATGGTTGCACTGGAACCAGTTGATTTCTTCATTCGTAGCATGTCTCAACATGTTGTGTCTCTTCAATATTGAGCCGTGCACAGCTCGATACGAACAATGGTTACACTGAAACCACTTGATCGCGTCTTCTGCAGCATGTTTCAACAGGTGGTGAGTTTTCAAGTTTGACCTTTCCTTAGCTCGGTACGAACAATGGCTGCACTGGAACCAGTCGATTTCGTCGGTCGTGGCGTGTACCATCATGTGATTTTTCAAACGCGATTTGAATTTGGCTCGGTACGAACAACGATCGCACTGAAACGGCTTGACTTGTTCATCTGTAGCATGTTTCGACGCGTTGTGTCTGCTCAACCGGGACTTTTCTTTGGCACGAAAGGAACATTTACTGCACTGGAACCAGTTTATTTCTTCATCCACGGTGTGCTTCACCAAGTGGTGTCTTTTCAAAGTTGCCTTTTCTTTGGCTCGGTACAAACAATGATCGCACTGGAACCAGTCGATTTCTTCATTCGTGGCATGTTTCAGCATGTGTCTTTTCAATAAAGAGTGTCGTTTCGCCCGATACGAACAATCCTTGCAAAGAAACCACTTGATTTCTTCATTTGTGGCATGTTTTGCTATCCTGTGAATTTTCAAGTTTCCCTTCTCCCTGGCTCGGTACGAACAATCGTTGCATTGGAACCAGTTGACTTCGTCAATCGTGGCGTGTATAGACATGTGCTTTTTCAAACACGATTTCTGTTTTGCTCGGTACGAACACTGGTTGCACGGAAACGATCTGATATTTTCGTTCGTAGCATGTTTTGCCGTGTTGTGCCTTTTCAACTTTGACTTTTCTTCAGTTCGATACGGACAATCACTGCACTGGAACCAGTTGATTTCGTCATTCGCAGCATGCTTAAACATGTTGTGTCTTTTCATAGATGAAGTATCTTTAGCTCGGTAAAAACAATGGTTGCACCGGAACCAGTTGATTTCTTCATTCGAAGCATGTTTCAACATGTGTCTTCTCAAGACTGAATGTTGTTTAGCTCGATACGAACAATCACTGCACTGAAACCACTTGATTTTTTCTTCATCTGTAGCATGTTTTTGTATGCCGTGACTTTCCAATTCTGACTTTTCTCTAGCTCGGTACGAACACTGGTTGCACTGGAACCAGTCGATTTCATCATTTGTGGCATGTTTCAGCATGTGCATTTTTAAGTTTGACTTATGCTTGGCTCGGTACGAACAATAGTTGCAATGAAACCACTCGATTTCTTCATTTGTCGCATGTTTCGACGTGTTGTGCATTTTCAACTTTGACCTTTCTTTAGATTTGTATGGACAATAACCGCACTGGAACCAGTTAATTTCTTCATTCACAACATGTTGTAACATGTGCCTTTTCAAAGATGTTTTGTATTTAGCTCGGTACCAACAATGGTGGCACTGGAACCACTTGATTTCTTCATTCGTACAATGTCTCAACATGTGTTTTTTCAAACTTGAGCGTCGTTTAGTTTGAAACGAACAATCGTTGCAGTAGAACCATCTGGTTGTTTCATCTGCAGCATGCTTCAACATATGAGCTTCTATTGCTGACTTATACTTGCCCTGATACGAACAATGATTACATTTCAACGGATCAATTTTGGGCGGCGCCACCAGCCCATTTCCACACCAAACATGATGTTTTACAAGAGCTAAGCTTGAATCCGATTCGTATTTGCAGTATTGACAACGATACCTTCCAATTTCTTTAGAAAACTTCTTGATTTCTGCGTTTCCAGTGGCCGGATCATGCACTTGTTTGTAATGTTCGTATATTTTGAAACGATAGTAGGTCTTGTAGTGACAGTAGATGCAAGAGAACTGTTCCGGTTCGACAGTGGCATGGTACAGTTCAGCTGCATATTCATTTTTGTGATTCCTCTGGACGTGGTGGTCGAGTTGAAGGAAGGATTCAGTCTGATGCGAACATTGCGAACAAACGTAGACGTCAACAATTTCGGGTAGTTCTAACCTGAAAAATAACATAGAAATATGGGACTTGATGGAAGAAGCTATTCAAGGCATATTATTATCAACTAGCGACTTACATTTTGTGACGGTAAAGAAATGCCTAAGTGAATAGGTACCTACAACTGCTGCAACAAATGGAATAAATTTCAGCGACAAGAGAAATCATATGGATGCGATCAAGCAAGCATCGGCCGAAGATGCGGTCAGCGAATGACGCGATGCGTAACCGTATGTAGCGCAACCCCGTCCCGTGGGAGGGCGCCACCAGTACAGGTAATAAATCCGAAATTAGACATAATGGGTGCTTTCCACCTAGACGGTACAAACACCACCAGACGGAACAATCATGTTCCACGATTTGGTACCTACCTACACTTAGATGAAAATCACCGGCATCGTTGACTGACGCGACACCTCTGGTCTGAAGGCGACAGATGACATATGTCATTCAGAAATGAAGAAATGGCAGCGTAATGCAGACTAATGCTGGCCTTACATTAAGCATCAAATGCTGCAGCTTTCTTTGCAGCAGAGTTCTGATTGGAACTGACGCCTGTTAATGCTGTCAGTGACCAACATTTGACCAATGAGAGCTCGGCAGCAAAAAAAGCTGCAGCATTTGATGCTCAATGGCCGCATTCATAAGTCACAACAGTTGTGGAACTGTTACCGATTTGTCCTGTGAACGGTGCGCTACTTTTCCGCTCCGCTCGGAGCGGACGGCCATGTTTTGTAGCGGCTCGGAAGTTCGCTACATTTTGGTAGCATAGTGAGCGATAGGAGTGGGAGGTGGAAGAATGAGAGAAACGTTGAATTTTGATGTTCGCAAGTGTCATTCTGACATTTTATGGGTTCAAGAGTGTTGTTCGGTGCTGTTTACCTTACGTGCTGTTTCGAATTTTTGAAGATTATAAGTTTTTTCCCAGCTAATGTGAATCGCTTGTTAGATATAGACCATCGAGCTATAGCACTGGGTGAAATTCTCCAAAACCAGATTATATTTTCGGCTATTCTTGACGCGACGCTGTATGTGTCACCGCCAGTCACCGCTACTTCCAACAATGCGTTCGTAAGACGCCAACAGTTCCGAAGGAGCGTAGCGGTAGCTGCTCCCGTCTTATGAAAGCGGCCATTGTAAGGCCACCATAAATCGTAATCGAAGATGACAACGGAGTGTTGGAAGACAGCTGACGGTACGTCATTTTCTCATCCGTTTCCTGTGTGCATGCCTTTCGATTGCACAAAATTTTGGGTGATCCACGGGACGATCCGTGACGGGACGGCACACAACCAGGTAAGAACACGTAGATGGAAAGCACCGTTTGGAACCCGCACATGCGCAAATGGCAGGTGTACCAAACTTGGAGCTACACTAACACATCCTGAACGTCTAGTTCTATTAAGCTGGTAAGACACCAGTAGACACCTGCAATACTCAAGTCATTGAAATCAATTTGACAAATAGAAAAAATGTGATTGAAATAAGGTTATTGTTTTTGTCTCTTTTATTCCTCCTGGATTTTGTGGTTATTAGATGAGCGTATTCAGCAGGCTAACCACACTGGTTCCAGCTTTTTGGCTTGGACTAACTACCTTCCCGCCACTTCCCCTGAGAACTGGTGCGGTGAGGTTACAGTTAGGTAGGTACCTGCATGCGCGAATCCTGGATCGGCACACAGAAATCACAGGATAATTCAACGATTGTGCGTATGGGAATTATGGGATATACTCAGGGTAGGTTTGCTGAGAACAAACCAAGCTCAGCCAGACTTGTTATCCAAGGCCGGCGATTGAGGCGTCGGCATATGGGGTCGAAGACCATTCACTAGTATCCGAGCCGAGCCTCTGATTTGCGTCCGGTGCGAACCGTCGCCGCTAACGACGAAATCAGCAGACACAGTGCTGGTCCGATTTCTCCCCATAGCAGGGTCGAGCTATACAGGGTGGTCCTCGTTTTATAACAATAAATTCAGGGATCAATAGAAAATAAAAAATGAAGGAGACTTTCTCCAAAAAACATATTTGAGAAATGCCTAATAACAGAGATACAGCCCTTCAAAGTTGGAAATAAATAATCGTTTTTTTCGCATAACTTTTGAACCGTTCAACTGATTCCATTCAAAATAGAACCAAAGGTTCACTGAAGTTATTCCCTGTCGATGTCGAACAATCATAACATGTTCCATAAAAACGTTTCAGGAGCGTAGATATCAGGGGGTGTTCCTACTCCCCCCCCCCCTATTTCTCACCACCAGTTATTTTCGAAAACTGTTTGTAATTTTGAATTCTACGTTCAGTTTAGAAGAAAAAGTCACTCCTGCAAAATCTTGATTAGAGGCTTCGTTTAGGAGATATTCAAGTTTGAAACTTTGGAAAACATCCCGAAATCGCCACTTTCCAGGACCCAAATTGTTTTTTTTCTAAAAATTTCCCGTGTTTTGGAAAAAATGATGGTTAATCAACTTAGAAATTCTAGAAAACCTATTTCAGCTGAGAAATCATGAGTTTCTTTGGATTTTAATTTTTAGACCTTTGAAAGTGGCGATTTCGGGATGTTTCCCAAAGTTTCAAACCCAAATATCTCCTGAACGAAGCCTCTAATCAAAATTTTGCAAGAGTGACTTTTTCTTCTAAATTGAACGTAGAATTCAAAATTATGAACAGTTTCCAAAAATAACTAGGAGAGTGAAAAATAGGGGGGGGGGGAGTAGGGTCACCCCCTAATGTATAAGCCCCTAAAACTTTTTTATGGAACATGTTATGATTGTTCGACAGGGGATAATTTCAGTGAACCTTTGGTTTTATTTATAGTCAAATCGGTTGAACGGTTTAAAAGTAATGCGAAAAAAACGATTCTTCATTTCCAACTTTGAAGGGCTGTATCTCTGTTATTAGGCATTTCTCAAATATGTTTTCTGGAGAAAGTCCCCTTCATTTTTCATTCTCTATCGATCCTTAAATTAAATGACATAAAAGTCGGACCATCCTGTATACAGGGTGTTTAACTTTTTTTGTCAATATTTCAAGAGATGGTAGAGCATTTGTCGTGGCATGTTTCAACACGTTTTAACATGTTGTGGGTTTTCAAGTTTGACTTTTCTCTAGCTCGGTATGCAAAATGTCTGCAATGGAACCAGTCGACTTCATCAATCGTAGCGTGTGTGAACTTGTGCCCTAGGTACTCAAACATGATTTCAGCTCAAGTCGGTACGAACAATGGTTGTACTGAAACCACACTCGATTTCCTCTTTTGTTGCATGTTTCGACGTGATTTATGACTTTTCAAATTCGACTTTTCTTGAGCTCGGTATACGTACAATCACTGTACCTATTGGAGCCAGCTGATTTCATCGATCGTGTCATGTTTCAGCAAGTGTCTTTTCAAAGACGACTTGTGTATGGATTGGTATGAACAATCGTTGCACTGGAGCCAGTTGATCTCTCCATCTCCATTCATGGCGTGTTTCACAATGTTGTGTCTTTTCAAAGATGAACTCGCTCTAGATCGGTACGAACAATGGCTGCACTGGAACCGATTTCTTCATTCGCAGCATGCTGCAACATGTGCCGTTTCAAATTTGAATGTCGTTTAGCTCGATATACGAACACTCGTTGCACTGAAACCAGTTGTTGATCTCTTCCACCGTAGCGTGTCTGTAGACGACAGGCTTTTTTAAATCTGATTTGTTTGGCTCGATACGAACAATCGTTGCACTGGAACCAGTTTGTTTTCATCTGCAACATGTTTTAACATGTTGTGCCGTCTCAAGTCAGACTAATTTTCAGATCGGTACGAACAATGATTGCACTTCAAACGCTCGATTTTTGCATTGGAATGCGGCGAAATGTTCGATTCAATCACTCCAACACCGTCGTCCCCTGATAATGTATTTGTTTGCAATGTTCCTATAATTCGAACCAATCATACACTATTTTCCTACTACAGTGCGCTTGCGTTCGGTTGTCAAATGAGTAAGATTCCCGGCGCGTAATTGAATATTCGAACAGGTTGGTACAAATTCGACTAGAACATACGCGAAAGTGATTGATAGCGATGTTAGGTACAAAACTTTTTTATGTATTTGATAGATTCACCCACCCATCAGCCCACCATTATATTACTATTTACATTCGATATCCTAATTTCAAAACGTAAAAACATAAGCGGTGATTTTGCAAATGACTTTCTCTGCGATATGATATGAACACTTACAACACTCTTGAGATGTAAATGGAAGGATTGCACTACCCTGGGTACATCTGGTTGTCTCTAGCGGTAACTGCCAATTACCTAGCAAAATGCCAATATGTGCCGCTCCTAAAAAGTACAAAATATTGCCAATATTCTCTATTACGAGCTACAACTTTGATCACTTTTTGACTCCTACCTCAATATTGATACGAACATTTGGAGCAGTAGATGTGTTGACAATTTGGTTTCCAGTTAGGCTTGTTAGGACGATTAGAGCATGGAATTACCATAGAAGGTCCATCTGCAGTGCAGGATCATAAGGAAGCTGCTTTTCTAAGCAAATCGCGTTCTGAAATGGCATAACCTTGAAAATATGTGTCAAAACACAGCTAAAATTTCTGTTGTTTTGCCGTTAACTGTCGTCTGTCAGAATTTGTACCGCCCTGCTGACGCTTGCGCTAAGATGGCCTTAAAACGAAAAGGATGTGGCATGGTACGCGTACGCATCAGTAAACGCACCACAGAATAATCTGCACATGCGCACTCGAAGAAATTCTTCTTCTCCCAGGTGCCAGAGGTTCTCCTTTTATTGATCATAGTATACCAAGAAATCACTACATCCGATTTGTTGAATGCCCCTTCATCATCACAAAACGTAAGTTTTTAGTGAATGCCTCCATTGCTATTTATCGAATCCCATTTTTGTGCTATTTCAAATTAGAATCACCGAAAATGGTCGACACATACAGCTGTTCCCAATGTTCGCATCAGACTGGATCCGCTTTTCAACTGGACCACCACGTCCAGAGGAACCACCAAAATGTTTATGCAACTAAACTGTACCGTGTCATTGTCGAACTGGAACAATTCTCTTGCATATACTGCGACTACAAGAGCTTCTTCCGTTTCGAAGTATACGAACATTACAAACAAATACATGGTTTGGGAACGAGAGACAATGAAAATATGACGTTTTGTGAAGGAATTGAAAGATATTGTTGTCACTACTGCAGGTACAAATCGGATTCCAGTTTATATTTTGTAAAACATCACGTTTTATGTGAGCCTGAAATTGCAAACGTTGGGGTGATGAAACTGAACTTGGCGACGCACGCTTCGAGTGAAAACAAGTGGTACCAGTGCAACCTTTGTTCGTACGGAGCCAAACAAAAGGGACGTTTGCGGCAACACAGAATTTTGAAACACGCCACCGATGCAGAAATCAAGTGGTTTCAGTGCACCGACTGTTCGTACCGGGCCAAACTCAAATCAATTTTCAAACGGCACGTGATGAACAAACATGCCACGAATGAGGAAATCAGATGGTTTCAGTGCAATCAGTGTTCGTACCGAGCCAAATTGAAGTCGCGTTTGGGAGAGCACAGCAGGTTGAAGCATGCCGCGGATGAAGAAATCGAGTGGTTGCAGTGCAACGATTGTTCGTACCGAGCCAAACTAAAGTCACGTTTGAAAGAACACGTCATGTTGAAACACGCGGCGGATGAAGAAGTCAGGTGGTTCCAGTGCAACGATTGCCCGTACCGAGCCAAGGTGCAGTCATATCTGAGATTCCATGTAACAAATAAACATGCTGCGAATGAAGAAATCAACTGGTTCCAGTGCAACGATTGTTCGTACCGGGCTAAGCAAAAGTCACGTTTGAGAGAGCACATGAAAAATAAACATACTGCGAATAAAGAAATCAAGTGGCTCGAGTGCAAAGATTGTTCGTACCGAACGGAAGTTAAATCAAATTTGAAAAGGCACATGTTGCAGCATGCTTCGGTTGAAGAAATCAAGTGGTTCGAATGCACCGATTGTTCGTACCGAGCTAAACGAAAGGCACATTTGAGCCAGCACATGATAAGTAAACATGCTGCGATTGAATAAATTATAAGCTTGAGAAAAAACGCGCACATGATGTGTTTCTTTCTCTCAAAACGCGGAAATAATTGTTTTTACTCACAACCACTATCGTAATAGATCTATTACCGACATACCATGTAGGTACCTACCTAACAGGGGTGAGAAGTGACTCATTAAGTAGCTACTACGCGGAAAAATGAAGAAAAATGGTAAGCTCCAGAAGAAACATTCCAGAATAATGAATCCAGTCCAGCAATGAGTGGAACAATTCGTATTAGGTAGGTGCCTGAATCAAGTTTCAGCAAAATTGAGGGCTCTGACTATACCTCCTTGTCTCGGTACCTAATGCTATTGTAATGCTATAACTACTAGCTGTAAAGTGCGTCATTATTAGTCTGTTTCTGAATCACGACGTCGATTTTCTATCTATACCTATACGTAATTGCCGTCGACAGGACAGACTTGACGCGACCTGTCTGGAAAGATGCTCGCTCGTCAAAGAATAAGTCTGGAACCTGGCTACCGAGAGCGTCGCGACGCGATAGGGGAGACCAGGGCGAGTTGATACCAGGGGTAGGTTGACACAGGGCCAAAATTTAAAAACAATATTACGTTTTTTGCATAAAGTCATATCCTGGTGTATTCTTTATTGTTTCACATAATGCATGCCTATTCTTTTTAATATTCCAGTCTTTGTATTTAATAATAATGAGCAGTTTTTATAAAAAAAAAATTAACCTAATATTTCACTCAGGGGCTAGTTGGCACTCTTTAACGGGGCATGTTGGCACCATGTATTTCAGTGCGTACTCGATTATAATATATGACCAGGCATATGATTTGTTCACTTATTATAGATATTATTGTCTACAACAGTATTACGATACAAATATGTGTATTTTGTATTATTATGTATGTATTTTTCTGTATTTTTTCATATTAGTATTTTATTATGTTCTGATATTCCTAGAATATTGTTTATTATCTTTTTTGCCGTTATCACGATGCATGTGAAGCCCGATGTCGACGTATAGTACGACATATTATCCGTGTCGTGTCGTCGCATAATCCGGGTTGGAAAATCGCGTGTAGCGTTATACTGCACACTTATCACGACAGCGATTGGTTATCCACAAATGCAACAGATGTCGCCGACAGTGCTTCGTTTCGCATTTGTGAAGTTCCGTGGATGAACACCGCGGCACTACGTGATCCAACTCTTCACCTTCCTCATTTCTTACAAACCAATTCATAGCTTTGAATACAATTGAATCGGCAAGAAATCTTAGCTCTGACAAGAATTTCTGATCAGGAGATTAGGAGGTGAAGGAGATGAATGTCGCCTCTTATGTCGTCCTTTAGCTTCGTTTTAATGCGACAGCCAGTTGGAATCAAAGAGAATAGAAAAGAACTATACCCATACCCCACGCACGCGAATATTTGCAAAGAAGGAAAAAGTATCCTCTGCACTGCAAGATCACAATATCGAAGGAGTTTGAGGCAACATTGAGTCTGAGGAGGGTAGATGAAAATTCAAAAATTGGAGCGATTTAGATTGAAACTATTTTTTTCTTGATTTTTTGGACTGTTCCGACAAAAATGCTCTTACGAAAATAACAATGCCTATAGAGGGATCACACGATCTGATTCACGTGATTGAGTCTCATTCAAATATCGAATATTTTGAAATTTTTGGAACCTGATGACCTTTCAGAAGCAACTTTTAAGTTTTGCCCGCTTCGTCTTATAACATCTTTTGCAGAGAGAACTTTGTGACCCAAAGGTCAAGGCATTGAACATGTCACCAGGAGTCTGTTTTGTAATCTTTGATCTCCAGCTAATGGGAGAATAATTGAAGAAGATACTAATTTCCTTTTCTCACAAAAATTCAAAGCTAAAATTCATTGAAATTTCATCTGGTTTGTTAAAAAACAGCGAAACCTGCATTTTGACCCTTATTGACTGTCGCGTAATGACGGGTTCAAAACTAGACATGTCGCGATTTGTCCTGGAAAGTTTTGGCCCGTTTCGTCTTATGACATCTTCTACAAAGAAAATTTTGCTACCCAGAGGTCACAGGTAGCATAAGAAAGGCCTCCAGGAGTCAGTTTCAAAATATTTGATCTCGGATTTGAACTTCAATCTCAGAGTCGGATCGTATCATTACAGTGGGCATTGTCCTCGCAGCTGGAAATTTTTTGCTGGAGCAAATGGGAAAATATTTGAATGAGATACAGATTTCCTTGACTTACGAAAATTCGAAGCTCGATTTCGTTTTATTACATCTTCAACAAAAAAAATTTCGCTACCCAGAAGTCAAGGGTAGCATTAAAAATGCCACTAGGAGTCAGTTTCGAAATATTTGATGTTTGATTTGAACTTCAATCTCAAAATCGGATCGTATGATCTTAGTAGGGATTTTTCTCGCAGTGGAAATTTTTTTGCAGGAGTAAATGGAACAAGATTTGAGAAAGATACCGATTTCTCTGTTCCACGAGATTTCATAGCGAAAATTCCTTGAAATTCAATCTGGTTTGTCAAAAAAACTGCGGAACATCGATTTTGACCCTTATTGACTGTCGCGTAATCAGTGGCGTATCTGGGGTAAATTGCGCCCAGGGCAAAACATGAAAATTGCGCCCCTGAATTAGTTTTTTTTCAGAATTCAGGCGGGCCAACGACAAATCGGGCCCTCCTATTAGGCTTTATCTAGATCAGATGAAAAAGTCGAAAGTTGATCGTCTGTTTGAATGTATTGGTTTCGGTAATTTCCCTCTTTCTCTTTCCCATTTCGCTTGTCAATTATTGCTCACACGAATTATGCCCAACAGTTCAAATATCTACATTATTTCATTTTTTCATTTCTCATTTTTTACATTCTAATCTTTTATTTCCTCTCATTTGCGCCCTGAAGATCAAAGTGCGCCCATGGCATGTGCCCCATTTGCCCCCCCGTAGATACGCCTCTGCGCGTAATGACGGATTCAAAACAAGACATGTCGCGATTTGTCGTGGAAAGTTTTGGCTCGCTTCGTCTTAATACATCTTCAACAAGAAAAATTTCGCTACCCAGAGGTCAAGGGTAGCATTAGAAATGCCACTAGGAGTCAGTTTCGGAAAATTCGATGTTCGATTTGAACTTCCATCTCAAAATCGGATCGTATGATCTAAGTAGCCATTTTTCTCGCAGTGGAAATTTTTTGCAGGAGTAAATGGAACAAGATTCGAGGAAGATACCAATTTCTCTGTTCCACAACAATTCAGAGCGGAAATTTCTTGAAATTCAATCTGGTTTGTCGAAAAAACTGCGGAACATCGATTTTGACCCTTATTGACTGTCGCGTAATGACGGATTCAAAACGAGACATGTCGCGATTTGTCGTGGAAAGTTTTGGCTCGCTTCGTCTTAATACATCTTCAACAAGAAAAATTTCGCTACCCAGAGGTCAAGGGTAGCATTAGAAATGCCACTAGGAGTCAGTTTCGGAAAATTCGATGTTCGATTTGAACTTCCATCTCAAAATCGGATCGTATGATCTAAGTAGCCATTTTTCTCGCAGTGGAAATTTTTTGCAGGAGTAAATGGAACAAGATTCGAGGAAGATACCAATTTCTCTGTTCCACAACAATTCAGAGCGGAAATTTCTTGAAATTCAATCTGGTTTGTCGAAAAAACTGCGGAACATCGATTTTGACCCTTATTGACTGTCGCGTAATGACGGATTCAAAACGAGACATGTCGCGATTTGTCGTGGAAAGTTTTGGCCCGCTTCGTCTTATTACATCTTCTACAAGAAAAATTTCGCTACCCAGAGGTCAAGGGTAGCATTAGAAATGACACTAGGAGTCAGTTTCGAAATATTCGATGTTCGATTTGAACTTCAATCTCAAAATCGGATCGTATGATCTTAGTAGGCATTTTTCTCGCAGTGGAAATTTTTTTGCAGGAGTAAATGGAACAAGATTGGAGAAAGATACCGATTTCACTGTTCCACGAGATTCCATAGCGAAAATTTCTTGAAATTCAATCTGGTTTGTCAAAAAAACTGCGGAACATCGATTTTGACCCTTATTGACTGTCGCGTAATGACGGATTCAAAACGAGACATGTCGCGATTTGTCGTGGGAAGTTTTGGCCCGCTTCGTCTTAATACATCTTCTACAAGAATAATTCCGCTACCCAGAGGTCAAGGGTAGCATTAGAAATGCCACTAGGGGTCAGTTTCGAAATATTCGATGTTCGATTTGAGCTTCAATCTCAAATTCGGATCGTATGATCTTAGTAGGCATTTTTCTCGCAGTGGAAATTTTTTTGCAGGAGTAAATGGAACAAGATTTGGGGAAGATACCGATTCCTCTGTTCCGCGAGATTTCATAGCGAATATTTCTTGAAATTCAATCTGGTTTGTCAAAAAAACTGCGGAACATCGATTTTCACCTTTATTGACTGTCGCGTGATGACGGATTAAAAACGAGACATGTCGCGATTTGTCGTGGAAAGTTTTGGCCCGCTTCGTCTTAATACATCTTCTACAAGAAAAATTTCGCTACCCAGAGGTCAAGGGTAGCATTAGAAATGCCACTAGGAGTCAGTTTCGAAATATTCGATGTTCGATTTGAACTTCAATCTCAAAATCGGATCGTATGATCTTAGTAGGCATTTTTCTCGCAGTGGAAATTTTTTTGCAGGAGTAAATGGAACAAGATTTGGGGAAGATACCGATTCCTCTGTTCCGCGAGATTTCATAGCGAAAATTTCTTGAAATTCAATCTGGTTTGTCAAAAAAACTGCGGAACATCGATTTTGACCCTTATTGACTGTCGCGTAATGACGGATTCAAAACGAGACGTGTCGCGATTTGTCGTGGAAAGTTTTGGCCCGCTTCGTCTTAATACATCTTCTACAAGAACAATTCCGCTACCCAGAGGTCAAGCGTAGCATTAGAAATGCCACTAGGAGTCAGTTTCGAAATATTCGATGTTCGATTTGAGCTTCAATCTCAAATTCGGATCGTATGATCTTAGTAGGCATTTTTCTCGCAGAGGAAATTTTTTTGCAGGAGTAAATGGAACAAGATTTGAGGAAGATACCGATTTCTCTGTTCCACGACAATACAGAGCGGAAATTTCTTGAAATTCAATCTTGTTTTTTCAAAAAACTGCGTAACATCGATTTTGACCCTTATTGACTGTCGCGTAATGACTGATTGAAAACGAGACATGTCGCGATTTGTCGTGGAAAGTTTTGGCCCGCTTTGTCTTAATACATCTTCTACAAGAAAAAATTTCGCTACCCAGAGGTCAAGGGTAGCATTAGAAATGCCACTAGGAGTCAGTTTTGAAATAATAGATGTTCGATTTGAGCTTCAATCTCAAAATCGGATCGTATGATCTTAGTAGCCATTTTTCTCGTAGTGGAAATTTTTTGCAGGAGTAAATGGAACAAGATTTGAGAAAGATACCGATTCCTCTGTTCCACGAGATTTCATAGCGAGAATTTCTTGAAATTCAATCTGGTTTGTCAAAAAAACTGCGGAACATCGATTTTGACCCTTATTGACTGTTGCGTGATGACGGAGTCAAAACGAGACATGTCGCGATTTGTCGTGAAAAGTTTTGGCCCGCTTCGTCTTAATACATCTTCTACAAAAAAAATTCCGCTACCCAGAGGTCAAGGGTAGCATTAGAAATGCCACTAGGAGTCAGTTTCGAAATATTCGATGTTCGATTTGAGCTTCAATCTCAAAATCGGATCGTATGATCTTAGTAGCCATTTTTCTCGCAGTGGAAATTTTTGCAGGAGTAAATGGAACAAGATTTGAGGAAGATACCAATTTCTCTGTTCCACGACAATTCAGAGCGGAAATTTCTTGAAATTCAATCTGGTTTGTCAAAAAACTGCGGAACATCGATTTTGATCCTTATTGACTGTCGCGTAATGACGGATTCAAAACGAGACATGTCGCGATTTGTCGTGGAAAGTTTTGGCCCGCTTCGTCTTATTACATCTTCTACAAGAATAATTTCGCTACCCAGAGGTCAAGGGTAGCATTAGAAATGCCACTAGGAGTCAGTTTCGAAATATTCGATGTTCGATTTGAACTTCAATCTCAAAATCGGATCGTATGATCTTAGTAGGCATTTTTCTCGCAGTGGAAATTTTTTTGCAGGAGTAAATGGAACAAGATTGGAGAAAGATACCGATTTCACTGTTCCACGAGATTCCATAGCGAAAATTTCTTAAAATTCAATCTGGTTTGTCAAAAAAACTGCGGAACATCGATTTTGACCCTTATTGACTGTCGCGTAATGACGGATTCAAAACGAGACATGTCGCGATTTTTCGTGGAATGTTTTGGCCCGCATCGTCTTAATACATCTTCTACAAGAAAAATTTTGCTACCCAGAGGTCAAGGGTAGCATTAGAAATGCCACTAGGTTTCAGTTTCGGAATATTTGATGTTCGATTTGAACTTCAATCTCAAAATCGGATCGTATGATCTTAGTCGGCATTTTTCTCGCAGTGGAAATTTTTTTGCAGGAGTAAATGGAACAAGATTGGAGAAAGATACCGATTTCACTGTTCCACGAGATTCCATAGCGAAAATTTCTTGAAATTCAATCTGGTTTGTTAAAAAAACTGCGGAACATCGATTTTGACCCTTATTGACTGTCGCGTAATGACGGATCCAAAACAAGACATGTCGCGATTTGTCGTGGAAAGTTTTGGCCCGCTTCGTCTTAATACATCTTCTACAAGAAAAATTCCGCTACCCAGAGGTCAAGGGTAGCATTAGAAATGCCACTAGGAGTCAGTTTCGAAAAATTCGATGTTCGATTTGAACTTCAATCTCAAAATCGGATCGTATGATCTAAGTAGCCATTTTTCTCGCAGTGGAAATTTTTGCAGGAGTAAATGGAACAAGATTTGAGGAAGATACCAATTTCTCTGTTCCACGACAATTCAGAGCGGAAATTTCTTGAAATTCAATCTGGTTTGTCAAAAAACTGCGGAACATCGATTTTGATCCTTATTGACTGTCGCGTAATGACGGATTCAAAACGAGACATGTCGCGATTTGTCGTGGAAAGTTTTGGCCTGCTTCGTCTTATTACATCTTCTACAAGAAAAATTTCGCTACCCAGAGGTCAAGGGTAGCATTAGAAATGCCACTAGGAGTCAGTTTCGAAATATTCGATGTTCGATTTGAACTTCAATCTCAAAATCGGATCGTATGATCTTAGTAGGCATTTTTCTCGCAGTGGAAATTTTTTTGCAGGAGTAAATGGAACAAGATTGGAGAAAGATACCGATTTCACTGTTCCACGAGATTCCATAGCGAAAATTTCTTAAAATTCAATCTGGTTTGTCAAAAAAACTGCGGAACATCGATTTTGACCCTTATTGACTGTCGCGTAATGACGGATTCAAAACGAGACATGTCGCGATTTTTCGTGGAATGTTTTGGCCCGCATCGTCTTAATACATCTTCTACAAGAAAAATTCCGCTACCCAGAGGTCAAGGGTAGCATTAGAAATGTCACTAGGAGTCAAATTCGGAATATTTGATGTTCGATTTGAACTTCAATCTCAAAATCGGATCGTATGATCTTAGTCGGCATTTTTCTCGCAGTGGAAATTTTTTTGCAGGAGTAAATGGAACAAGATTGGAGAAAGATACCGATTTCACTGTTCCACGAGATTCCATAGCGAAAATTTCTTGAAATTCAATCTGGTTTGTCAAAAAAACTGCGGAACATCGATTTTGACCCTTATTGACTGTCGCGTAATGACGGATTCAAAACGAGACATGTCGCGATTTGTCGTGGAATGTTTTGGCCCGCATCGTCTTAATACATCTTCTACAAGAAAAATTCCGCTACCCAGAGGTCAAGGGTAGCATTAGAAATGTCACTAGGAGTCAAATTCGGAATATTTGATGTTCGATTTGAACTTCAATCTCAAAATCGGATCGTATGATCTTAGTCGGCATTTTTCTCGCAGTGGAAATTTTTTTGCAGGAGTAAATGGAACAAGATTGGAGAAAGATACCGATTTCACTGTTCCACGAGATTCCATAGCGAAAATTTCTTGAAATTCAATCTGGTTTGTCAAAAAAACTGCGGAACATCGATTTTGACCCTTATTGACTGTCGCGTAATGACGGATTCAAAACGAGACATGTCGCGATTTGTCGTGGAATGTTTTGGCCCGCATCGTCTTAATACATCTTCTACAAGAAAAATTCCGCTACCCAGAGGTCAAGGGTAGCATTAGAAATGTCACTAGGAGTCAAATTTGGAATATTTGATGTTCGATTTGAACTTCAATCTCAAAATCGGATCGTATGATCTTAGTAGGCATTTTTCTCGCAGTGGAAGTTTTTTTGCAGGAGTAAATGGAACAAGATTTGAGGAAGATACCGATTCCTGTTCCGCGAGATTTCATAGCGAATATTTCTTGAAATTCAATCTGGTTTGTCAAAAAAACTGCGTAACATCGATTTTGACCCTTATTGACTGTCGCGTAATGACGGATTGAAAACGAGACATGTCGCGATTTGTCGTGGAAAGTTTTGGCCCGCTTCGTCTTAATACATCTTCTACAAGAAAAATTTCGCTACCCAGAGGTCAAGGGTAGCATTAGAAATGCCACTAGGAGTCAAATTCGGAATATTTGATGTTCGATTTGAACTTCAATCTCAAAATCGGATCGTATGATCTTAGTCGGCATTTTTCTCGCAACGGAAATTTTTTTGCAGGAGTAAATGGAACAAGATTGGAGAAAGATACCGATTTCACTGTTCCACGAGATTCCATAGCTGAAAATTTTTTGAAATTCAATCTGGTTTGTCAAAAAAACTGCGGAACATCGATTTTGACCTTTATTGACTGTCGCGTAATGACGGATTCAAAACGAGACATGTCGCGATTTGTCGTGGAAAGTTTTGGCCCGCTTCGTCTTAATACATCTTCTACAAGAAAAATGTCGCTACCCAGACGTCAAGGGTAGCATTAGAAATGCCACTAGGAGTCAGTTTCGAAAAATTCGATGTTCGATTTGAACTTCCATCTCAAAATCGGATCGTATGATCTAAGTAGCCATTTTTCTCGCAGTGGAAATTTTTTTGCAGGAGTAAATGGAACAAGATTTGAGGAAGATACCGATTCCTCTGTTCCGCGAGATTTCATAGCGAATATTTCTTGAAATTCAATCTGGTTTGTCAAAAAAACTGCGGAACATCGATTTTGACCTTTATTGACTGTCGCGTAATGACGGATTCAAAACGAGACATATCGCGATTTGTCGTGGAAAGTTTTGGCCCGCTTCGTCTTAATACATCTTCTACAAGAAAAATTTCGCTACCCAGAGGTCAAGGGTAGCATAAGAAATGCCACTAGGAGTCAGTTTCGAAATATTTGATGTTCGATTTGAACTTCAATCTCAAAATCAGATCGTATGATCTTAGTAGGCATTTTTCTCGCAGTGGAAGTTTTTTTGCAGGAGTAAATGGAACAAGATTTGAGGAAGATACCGATTCCTGTTCCGCGAGATTTCATAGCGAATATTTCTTGAAATTCAATCTGGTTTGTCAAAAAAACTGCGGAACATCGATTTTGACCTTTATTGACTGTCGCGTAATGACGGATTCAAAACGAGACATATCGCGATTTGTCGTGGAAAGTTTTGGCCCGCTTCGTCTTAATACATCTTCTACAAGAAAAATTTCGCTACCCAGAGGTCAAGGGTAGCATAAGAAATGCCACTAGGAGTCAGTTGCGAAATATTTGATGTTCGATTTGAACTTCAATCTCAAAATCGAATCGTATGTTCTTAGTAGGCATTTTTCTCGCAGTGGAAATTTTTTCGCAGGAGTAAATGGAACAAGATTTGAGGAAGATACCGATTTCTCTGTTCCACGACAATTCAGAGCAAAAATTTCTTGAAATTCAATCTGGTTTGTCAAAAAACCGCGGAACATCGATTTTGACCCTTATTGACTGTCGCGTATTGACGGATTCAAAACGAGACATGTCGCGATTTGTCGTGGAAAGTTTTGGCCCGCTTCCTCTTAATACATCTTCTACAAGACAAATTTCGCTACCCAGAGGTCAAGGGTAGCATTAGAAATGCCACTAGGAGTCAGTTTCGAAATATTCGATGTTCGATTTGAGCTTCAATCTCAAAATCGGATCGTATGATCTTAGTAGGCATTTTTCTCGCAGTGGAAATTTTTTTGCAGGAGTAAATGGAACAAGATTTGAGGAAGATACCAATTTCTCTGTTCCACGACAATTCAGAGCGGAAATTTTTTGAAATTCAATCTGGTTTGTCAAAAAACTGCGGAACATCGATTTTGACCCTTATTAACAGTCGCGTAATGACGGATTGAAAACAAGACATGTCGCGATTTGTCGTGGAAAGTTTAAGCCCGCTTCGTCTTTATACATCTTCTACAAGAAAAATTTCGCTACCCAGAGGTCAAGGGTAGCATTAGAAATGCCACTAGGAGTCAGTTTCGAAATATTTGATGTTCGATTTGAACTTCAATCTCAAAATCGGATCGTATGATCTTAGTAGGCATTTTTCTCGCAGTGGAATTTTTTTGCAGGAGTAAATGGAACAAGATTTGAGGAAGATACCGATTTCTCTGTTCCACGACAATTCAGAGCGAAAATTTCTGGAAATTCAATCTGGTTTGTCAAAAAACCGCGGAACATCGATTTTGACCCTTATTGACTGTCGCGTATTGACGGATTCAAAACGAGACATGTCGCGATTTGTCGTGGAAAGTTTTGGCCCGCTTCCTCTTAATACATCTTCTACAAGACAAATTTCGCTACCCAGAGGTCAAGGGTAGCATTAGAAATGCCACTAGGAGTCAGTTTCGAAATATTTAATCTCCGATTTGAACTTCAATCTCAGAATCGGATCGTATGATTTCAGTGGGCATTTTGCTCGAATCGGAAGATTTTTTGCAAGAGTAAATGGAACAAGATTTGAGGAAGATACTGATTCCTCTGTTCCACGAGAATTCATAGCGGAAATTTCCTGAAATTCAATCTGGTTTGTCGAAAAACTGCGGAACATCGATTTTGATCCTTATTGACTGTCGCGTAATGACGGATTCAAAACGAGACATGTCGCGATTTGTCGTGGAAAGTTTTGGCCCGCTTCGTCTTATTACATCTTCTACAAGAAAAATTTCGCTACCCAGAGGTCAAGGGTAACATTATAAATCCCACTAGGAGTCAGCTTCGAAATATTTGATCTCCGATTTGAACTTCATTTTCAGAATCGGATCGTATGATCTCAGTGGGCATTTTGCTCGAAGTGGAAAAATTTTTGCAAGAGTAAATGGAACAAGATTTGAGGAAGATACTGATTCCTCTGTTCCACGAGAATTCATAGCGGAAATTTCCTGAAATTCGATCTGGTTTGTCGAAAAACTGCGGAACTTCGATTTTGACCCTTATTGACTGTCGCGTAATGACGGGTTCAAAACGAGACATGTCGCGATTTGTCGTGGAACGTTTTGGCCCGTCTCGTCTGATAACATCTTCTGCAAAGAAAATTTCGCTACCCAGAGGTCAAGGGTAGCATTAGAAATCCCACTAGGTGTCAGCTTCGAAATATTTGATCTCCGATTTGAACTTCAATCTCAGAATCGGATCGTATGATCTCAGTGGGCATTTTGCTCGAAGTGGAAAATTTTTTGCAAGAGTAAATTGAAGAAGATTTGAGGAAGATACTGATTTCTCTGTTCCACGAGAATTCATAGCGGAAATTTCCTGAAATTCAATCTGGTTTGTCGAAAAACTGCGGAACTTCGATTTTGACCCTTATTCACTGTCGCGTAATGACGGGTTCAAAACGAGACATGTCGCGATTTGTCGTGGGAAGTTTTGACCCGTTTCGTCTTATTACATCTTCTACAAAGAAAATTTCGCTACCCAGAGGTCAAGGGTAGCATTAGAAATGCCACTAGGAGTCAGTTTCGAAATATTTGATCTCCGATTTGAACTTCAATCTCAGAATCGGATCGTATGATCTCAGTGAGCATTTTGCTCGAAGTGGAAAATTTTTTGCAAGAGTAAATGGAACAAGATTTGAGGAAGATACTGATTCCTCTGTTCCACGAGAATTCATAGCGGAAATTTCCTGAAATTCGATCTGGTTTGTCGAAAAACTGCGGAACTTCGATTTTGACCCTTATTGACTGTCGCGTAATGACGGGTTCAAAACGAGACATGTCGCGATTTGTCGTGGAAAGTTTTGACCCGTTTCGTCTTATTACATCTTCTACAAAGAAAGTTTTGCTACCCAGAGGTCAAGGGTAGCATTAGAAATGCCACTAGGTGTCAGTTTCGAATTATTTGATCTCCGATTTAAAATTCAATCTCAGAATCGGATCGTATGATCTCAGTGGGCATTTTGCTCGCAGTGGAAAATTTTTTGCAGGAGTAAATGGAACAAGACTTGAGGAAGATGCTGATTTCTCTGTTCCACGAGAATTCATAGCGGAAATTTCCTGAAATTCGATCTGGTTTGTCGAAAAACTGCGGAACTTCGATTTTGACCCTTATTGACTGTCGCGTAATGACGGGTTCAAAACGAGACATGTCGCGATTTGTCGTGGAAAGTTTAGACCCGTTTCGTCTTATTACATCTTCTACAAAGAATGTTTTGCTACCCAGAGGTCAAGGGTAGCATTAGAAATGCCACTAGGTGTCAGTTTCGAATTATTTGATCTCCGATTTAAAATTCAATCTCAGAATCGGATCGTATGATCTCAGTGGGCATTTTGCTCGTAGTGGAAAATTTTTTGCAGGAGTAAATGGAACAAGATTTGAGGAAGATACTGATTCCTCTGTTCCACGAGAATTCATAGCGGAAATTTCCTGAAATTCAATCTGGTTTGTCGAAAAACTGCGGAACTTCGATTTTGACCCTTATTGACTGTCGCGTGATGACGGGTTCAAAACGAGACATGTCGCGATTTGTCGTGGAAAGTTTTGGCCCGTTTCGTCTTATTACATCTTTCACAAAGAGAATTTCGCTACCCAGAGTTCAAGGGTAGCATTAGAAATCCCACTAGGAGTCAGCTTCGAAATATTTGATCTCCGATTTGAACTTCAATCTCAGAATCGGATCGTATGATCTCAGTGGGCATTTTGCTCGAAGTGGAAAATTTTTTGCAAGAGTAAATGGAACAAGATTTGAGAAAGATACTGATTTTTCTGTTCCACGAGAATTCATAGCGGAAATTTCCTGAAATTCAATCTGGTTTGTCGAAAAACTGCGGAACTTCGATTTTGACCCTTATTGACTGTCGCGTAATGACGGGTTCAAAACGAGACATGTCGCGATTTGTCGTGGGAAGTTTTGACCCGTTTCGTCTTATTACATCTTCTACAAAGAAAAGTTCGCTACCCAGAGGTCAAGGGTAGCATTAGAAATGCCACTAGGAGTCAGTTTCAAAATATTTGATCTCCGATTTGAACTTCAATCTCAGAATCGGATCGTATGATCTCAGTGGGCATTTTGCTCGAAGTGGAAAATTTTTTGCAAGAGTAAATGGAACAAGATTCGATGAAGATACTGATTTCTCTGTTCCACGAGAATTCATAGCGGAAATTTCCTGAAATTCAATCTGGTTTGTCGAAAAACTGCGGAACTTCGATTTTGACCCTTATTGACTGTCGCGTAATGACGGGTTCAAAACGAGACATGTCGCGATTTGTCGTGGAAAGTTTCGACCCGTTTCGTCTTATTACATCTTCTACAAAGAAAGTTTTGCTACCCAGAGGTCAAGGGTAGCATTAGAAATGCCACTAGGTGTCAGTTTCGAAATATTTGATCTCCGATTTGAAATTCAATCTCAGAATCGGATCGTATGATCTCAGTGGGCATTTTGCTCGCAGTGGAAAAATTTTTGCAGGAGTAAATGGAACAAGATTTGAGGAAGATGCTGATATCTCTGTTCCACGAAAATTCATAGCGAAAATATCTTGAAATTCAATCTGGTTTGTCGAAAAACTGCGGAACTTCGATTTTGACCCTTATTGACTGTCGCGTAATGACTGGTTCAAAACGAGACATGTCGCGATTTGTCTTGGGAAATTTAGACCCGTTGCGTCTTATTACGTCTTCTACAAAGAAAGTTTTGCTACTCAGAGGTCAAGGGTAGCATTAGAAATGCCACTAGGAGTCAGTTTCGAAATATTTGATCTCCGATTTTAACTTCAATCTCAGAATCGGATCGTATGATCTCAGTGGGCATTTTGCTCGCAGTGGAAAAATTTTTGCAGGAGTAAATGGAACAAGATTTGAGGAAGAAGCTGATTTCTCTGTTCCACGAAAATTCATAGCAAAAATATCTTGAAATTCAATCTGGTTTGTCGAAAAACTGCGGAACTTCGATTTTGACTTTTATTGACTGTCGCGTAATGACGGATTCAAAACGAGACATGTCGCGATTTGTCGTGGAAAGTTTTGGCCCGTTTCGTCTTATTACATCTTCTACAAAAAAAATTTCGCTACCCAGAGGTCAAGGGTAGCATCAGAAATGCCACTAGGAGTCATTTTCGAAATATTTGATCTCCGATTCGAACTTCAATTTCAGAATCGGATCGTATGATTTCAGTGGGCATTTTGCTCGAAGTGGAAATTTTTCTGCAGGAGTAAATGGAACAAGATTTGAGGAAGATACTGATTTCTCTGTTCCACGAGAATTCATAGCAAAAATTTCTTGAAATTCAATCTGGTTTGTCAAAAAACTGCGGAACTTCGATTTTAACCCTTATTGACTGTCGCGTTATGACGGGTTCAAAACGAGACATGTCGCGATTTGTCGTGGAAAGTTTTGGCCCGTTTCGTCTTATTACATTTTCAACAAAGAAAATTCCACTACCCAGAGGTCAAGGGTAGCATTAGAAATGCCAACTAGGAGTCAGTTTCGAAATATTTGATCTCCGATTTGAACTTCAATTTCAGAATCGGGTCGTATGATCTCAGTGGGCATTTTGCTCGAAGTGGAATTTTTTTTGCAAGAGTAAATGGAACAAGATTTCAGGAAGATACTGATTTCTCTGTTCCACAAGAATTCATAGCGAAAATATCTTGAAATCCAGCCTGGTTTGTCGAAAAACTGCGGAACTTCCATTTTGACCCTTATTGACTGTCGCGTAAAGACGGATTCAGAACGAGACATTGTTACCGCGACGCGAAATTATATTTTTAATCCCATTGGGCGTTTTTATTGATAAACACACGAGTCGTGCCACCCGCTTCTCGTTCCGCCATCAGCGTGGCATATGGCATCGGGTGACACGAAGGTGACAAGTGTGACGGAAAAAAAAGGCTTTCAAGACCTGCGGCCAATACAACTAATTCTGTTGGTTTTCACTTAATCCCGTTTGAAACTCCTACCATCCTACCACCCCTGGTTCCTGGAGAGACTGTCCACAGAGTGGACGTTCCCACAACAGCCGACTTCGAGCTAGCCCGGCCGTATGTGTTTGCTTCCGCCCGAAGTTAGTAACATATTTGGCGCGTCCAACGTGTAGCCAATTCTCCAGGACCTCTTCGACTCCTCTGCCGTCCTCTTCGAGCAGAGTAGCACCTTTTGGTTCTCTCCAACGCCTTCCAGAATTTCCAGAACTTCCAGAATTCTCCTTGGGTAAGACTCTGCCATAAGTTTGAAATTCGTCGCGAGCGCGTAAGAGACCAAGCACAACGATGCCGTCGAAAGCCCGGAAAACCAACAAGTCCTCGCGTTCCCGCCTGGAAGCGGGAAGTAAAATAAACCTTCCAGTGGCGCCCTATCAACCGATCCAGACTTCGACGCCTGCCATTTCGACGACCGCGTCAAGCGTCCACATTTCGACGCCCGTCGTCTCTACGACGGTGACTAGCGTCTACTCGCCGCCGACGCCCATCATCAACGTTGCGCCGCAAGTACCCGCCGTGTATTTTAATCCTAACCACTACAACACCAGGCCGTTCAGTTTCGAAACCACTGACATCGTGACGCCGACGCATAGCTATGCAACGTACACTTCGACGCCGGTCATCACCGCTTCATCGTTCGCCACGACTCTCGCGACAACTTCCAGCTCCACGACGCCGTTTTACGCGAACATCTACACTTCGACGTCGGCCGTCGCCGCTTCATCGCTCGCCATGACCTCCACGACAACGTCCACCTTCACGATGCCAGCTTGCGCGAGCGTCTACACTTCGACGCTTCCCGTCGCGATGCCGCTCGAACACCAGACGCAATTCGAGTCTGCCGCAAACCGCGAGCCACCGCCGCGTTCGCGTACCGAAGAACTGCTAGTAGAATTGCTGTCAGAAATGCATCACGAGCGTCGGCACGCCGAAAGACCCGTTGACTTGCCCTCCTTCGCCGGACTGCCGCACCAGGTGGCTGAATATCACCTGGAGGATTGTAAACAGCTTCTCCGAACCTCGAACATTCCGCAGGCTAGATGGGTGGCTGCAGTAGCGCAACGGTTCAGCGGAGACGCACAAAGGTGGTACACCCCCTACGCATCCCTCGAGCTTGACTGGGAGGACTTCGTGAACGCCGTTGTCACGGAGTTTGACTCCTACAAAAGAAAGAGCGCCGCTATAGTTCAGCTGCGGACTGAGCGACAGAAGGACGAGCCGATCTCTCTTTTCATCCGGCACAAGGTCCAACTCATGAGACGGCTGGAACCATCCATGAGTATTGACGAGCTGGTGGAGCTCATCATCGCCCTAGCTGACATTGAAGTCAGCAAATCACTGTTGACGACCCGTGTCCAATCAGTGGAAGAGCTTATCCAAGTGGCGCAGCTCATTGAGAGCCGCCAAGAAACCAAGCGAAACGTTCGCGCACAACTGCCGCGTACGACAACTGCCGCATCAGCTTCGCAGGCTAGCCAGCAGCTTGCACCAGCTCAGAAAGCAGACTCTCCACGTCAACCGCCGCCGTGCCGGTACTGTCCCGAGCGACACTATCACCGCGACTGCCCGGTACGCCAAGCTCAATTCAATGCCTATGTCGAGCAGCGACACCGCGACGCAGGCTACAACCAACAGCATGTCGACGAGGACTACAGACAGCAGCACCACGACGCCCACTACCGACAGCAGCACCGCGAAGTGGACAGGCGTGCGGAAAACCAGAATGGGGCCGGAGCTACGCGGGAAACCTCCGCGCCCCAAAGACATTAGATACAAACGCGCTTCCCCAAGTTCCGCTGCACTTCGACGAACATGATGTTCACGCTCTGGTAGATTCCGGTGCCACGTTGAACTTCATCGACTCCTCGCTTGTCAGCAACCGACGATTCGACAGCAACGAATCCCTACCATTGCGCCTAGCCGTCGGCGCCAACGACCAGCAGCGTACACTTGGCAGCATCTCTATAGCGTGCCTCCTGGGTAGCACACCACACCAGATTGAATTCCATGTGGTAGACGGTCTAAACGAACAAGTCATTCTCGGATACCCCTTTTTAAGAGAGCAGCGAGCTTGTTTGGATTTTGAACGCCGTTGTTTGCATGTGGGAGTTGCAGAACGCCGTGCCATACGCTGGATTGACCAGCAGGACGAACCTTCGCGTTTAGCGCCGCAGCCGCTACGCATCACCGACGTCGATCACGACTTCCCACCACCAATGCAAGCCACGTTCCAGCGCGTCCTTGACGATTTCGCAGACACTCTCAACCAGGACCCAAGACTTTCCACCACACTCACCACCACTCACACCATTCGTCTGAGCAAGGAAGCACCGTTTCGCATCCGACCATACCGTGTACCGCCAGCGAAGAAGCGAATCATTGAGGAGCAGGTCGAGCAGATGTACCGGGATGGTATCATCGAAGCAAGCACCTCTGAGTACGCTTCGCCGATCGTTCTGGTGCAGAAAAACGGTAAGTCGCGATTCTGTGTGGATTACCGCCAGCTCAACTCCATCACACAGGACGAGGTCGCGCCACTGCCACGTATACAGGAGATGCTGCGAGATCTAGGTACAGCGAAAGTATTCAGTACTCTGGACCTCAAGTCCGGATATTGGCAGGTGCCTTTACATCCTGACAGCAAAAGACTAACGGCATTTTCTACCACCGATGGCGGCCTATACCAATTCCGAGTAATGCCGTTTGGTTTAAAAAACGCGCCGAGTACGTTCCAACGTCTGATGTGTCAGGAAGTGCTGACGGGCCACCTTCGTCGTTTCTGCCTCGTTTACTTGGACGACATAATTGTGTATTCTGACTCGCTGGAGGAACACATTGAACATTTACGTCTAGTTCTAGAACGACTCCAAAATCACCAGCTGCGCTGCAACCATGGCAAGTGCAAATTCGGAAAAACACGCATCGAATACCTCGGTCATGTTGTTAGCGACGCCGGCAATGAACCACAAACAAAGCACCTGGAGCTTGTGCGTGCTGCGAAGCCACCGACCACAAAACATCAGCTTCGAAGTTTTCTCGGCACCTGCAATTGGCTGCGCGAGTATGTCGAGAACTTTGCCGACACTGCTGCACCTCTGACAGACCTACTTGCCTCCAAAGCTCGATTTAGGTGGGAAAAATCTCAGCAAGAGGCATTCGACCGGCTCAAGGACACCCTTGCGGCACCACGACACCTTCATCGACCGGATCCAGCGCTTCCCTTCGTCCTCCAAACTGACGCTAGTGGCCTAGGTATGGCTGCGGTGTTGTACCAGGAGAAGCCAGACGGAACCAAGGCGGTGATTTCATACGCGAGCGCTCGTTTCAACGCCACCGAACGCCGACTGCACATTAACGAGCAGGAATGCCTGGCTATCCTGTGGGGTGTGAAACACTACCGGCCATACTTAGAGGACCGCCACTTCACGGTTCGTACAGACAACCGTGCGCTCCTCTGGCTACACCGGTCAAAGGATACCAAGGCGAAGCTGACGCGATGGTCGCTTCTCTTGCAAGAATTCTCGTTTACCGTTGAACATGTTCCGGGAAAAACAAATGAGCTGGCCGACGCCCTCTCCAGGGAGCCCGAAATACCTGTCAAACCTTTTGATTTCGAAGACATGGAGCGCCTCTTGCCGCCAGAACCACAAGCACAACGTCAAACTGCCGAAGGACTTCCGCAAGCCGCAGCGAACCTGATGGATGTTAGGACGCTGAGCGACGAAGTAAAAGAGGCCCAAGACCACGACGAATCCACTCAACAATTGATACGACAGCGTCGCGAGCTGGAGCACCTACCTAACAATCGCGACTGGCACCCCGGCTTCCGTGCGATGTTCACTGTCGAAGACAATCACTTGTACAGAGTCCGAAACGACGGACGTCGCCTCTTGTATGTTCCCAGTGGCGCGCGTTCACGCGTACTCTTCGAACATCATGACAGCCTCCTAGCTGGACATCCCGGCGAAGACGAGACGAAACGCTCCATCTCCGAACAATACCATTGGCCGGACCTGCCAAAAGAGTCGCGCGAATACGTGCGGTCGTGCTTGCTTTGCGCGCGATACAAAGCCCGTGTAAGTCGTAATCCTGCTGAACAGAGTCCGCGGCAACCGCAACAGCCCTTTGAGGTCGTGGCGATCGACATCATGGGTCCCTACGACATCTCTGCTAGCGGAAATCGCTTCATATTAGTGGTTTCGGATTTATTTACACGGTGGGTAGACGCGTGGGCATTACCACGCAGCACGACGGGGACGCTTATATCCACGCTGGATACGCAGTTCTTTCCCATGCATGGCTATCCAAAAGCCATACTCAGCGACAACGGCTCCCAGTTCACCTCCGTTGCTTGGTCTCGCGCGTGTGCTCGGTGGCAGAGTCTGGCCTGGACAACGCCAGTTTACCATGCTCGCGCCAATCCAACCGAGAGGCGAAATCAAGAAATAAAGAAGGGGCTGCGACTCCGTCTTGACGGACGCCCTCCGTCCGAATGGGATATTCATTTGCCGGCCACGCTGTTTAGTGCGCGCCGCCGTCGAAACGCTGCGACTGGTCAGAGCCCTGCTCAGCTCCTCTGCGGCTACAATTTGCCATTCCCTGGCGAATGGTCAACACATCAGCCCTTGCAACCACCGCCAGCAGCCGAACGTCACCAGCAAGCCAGAAAACACCAGCAGCAGTACGTCGAGGCTAGACACCAGGTTCCTGAACGGCTCACACCAGACTTTCTTCCCGGCGACTCAGTTCTGGTCCACCATCCACCAGCACCTGGTGCTTTTCACCCCAAGTGGCTTGGGCCACACTCCATCATCAAACGTTTTGCCCCACACATCTTCCTGGTCAACATTGACGGTCGCTCCGTCAAGTATCACATTGACAAGCTACGTCGAGCGCCACTGCCGCGATGTCGTCGATGAGTGCAGCGAAAGAATCGTGCGCGTTTCCGAATGTGTTTTGTTGATGCGATTGCATCCTTGTTTTCTTTTTCATTGATACCCTTGTACCCTTTTGTTTTTTTTTTTTTTTTTTTTTACTTCTGTTTAAACAAGTGTTTCACTTTGAAAAAATTTTTCGCTATAAATAAATCGTCCCAATGGTCTTGAAAGGGGGGGCGATTGTTACCGCGACGCGAAATTATATTTTTAATCCCATTGGGCGTTTTTATTGATAAACACACGAGTCGTGCCACCCGCTTCTCGTTCCGCCATCAGCGTGGCATATGGCATCGGGTGACACGAAGGTGACAAGTGTGACGGAAAAAAAAGGCTTTCAAGACCTGCGGCCAATACAACTAATTCTGTTGGTTTTCACTTAATCCCGTTTGAAACTCCTACCATCCTACCACCCCTGGTTCCTGGAGAGACTGTCCACAGAGTGGACGTTCCCACAACAGCCGACTTCGAGCTAGCCCGGCCGTATGTGTTTGCTTCCGCCCGAAGTTAGTAACAACATGTCGCGATTTGTCGTGGAAAGTTTTGGCCCGTTACGTCACATTACATCTTCTACAAAAAATTTTTCGCTACCCAGAGGTCAAGGGTAGCATTAGAAATGCCACTAGGAGTCAGTTTCGAAATATTTGATCTCCGATTTGAACTTCAGTCTCAGAGTCGGAACGTATAATCTCAGTGGGCATTGTTCTCGCAGTTGTAAATTGTTTGCTGGAGCAAATGGAAAGATATTTGGATTAGATATAGATTTCTTTGTCTCGCGAAAATTCGAAGCGAAAATTCCTAGAAATTCCATCTTGTTTGTCAAAAAACTGCGAAACTTCGATTTTGACCCTTATTGACTGTCGCGTAATGACGGGTTCGGAACGAGACATGTCGCGATTTGTCGTGGAAAGTTTTGGCCCGTTTTGTCTTATTACATTTCCTACAAAAAACAAAATTGCTACCCCGAGGTCAAGGGTAGCATTGGAAATGCCACCAGGAGTTAGTTTCGAAATATTTGATCCCCGATTTGAACCATTGATTTGAACTTCAATTTCAGAATCGGATCGTATGATCTCAGTATGCATTTTTCTCGCGGTTGAAATTTTTTCGCTGCAGCAAATGTAAGAATGTTTGAAGAACATACTGATTCTCTTGTCGCACGAGAATTCATGGCGCGAGTTCCTTGAAATTCCATCTGGGTTGTCAAAAATCTGCGGAACTTTGATTTTGACCTTTATCGACTGTCGCGTAATGACGGATTCAAAACGAGACATGTCGTTATGTCGTAAAGATGATAAGTTGCATCTCTCATGGTAATGTCGTGTTATAACAGCAGCAAAGCGCGACACCACCCATCACAAACTTATAGTCTCCTGGTACAAAAATTTGATGTTTAATGAAAAGCCCAAAGCGCAGTACTCTTTTCTATCTCTCCAACATTCAGCGTCACTAACTCATGGTCTCTTGACCAAAAACTATGAAACTCAGCTATTAGGCATTGATCAACGTCTTTTGAATATATGGAATTCATAGCAGAACAGAGCACGTCACAAACTTATGGTATCCTGATAAAGAATTTCCTATGTAGGCCTGAAATTAGCTCAAAGGGTCATTTCGACAACAGTTTTTTCATCGTTTAAACATGCAGTGTCACCAGCGCCAAATATTCGGAACTAAAATTGAGAAAGGAATGCAACCAGTTGTACATTAATGTTATGCAATTCGTCCAATTTGCTTAGTTTAGCTACAAACCACACAAAGTCGGACGCAGACTTGCAATTTCTGCCAATCTTCATGCTAGATTTCTGCAGAGATTTACCGGCTGAGCTATTCGTTCGAGGATTATACTGCGACACCCGCTATAGCCGCACTTTTACCAGTGGCCCCGTGTCGCGTGATGACCGCAAACATGGTGATTTATATTGTTCGTTTCAGTTCTTGTATTTTTGTGTAGTTGAGTGAGATATGGACTAAACTCAATGTATTTCAGTTGGAAGGTATACATATGTTCCATTTTGTTCTTTTTTCTGATTCTATATTTTCATGTGCCAATTTAGGTAGCCCTGCATGTGTGCCACCCTGCCCCTGAATCGGGGTCAGTTGCCACGCTCACATTAATTTGAAAAAAAAAATCATAAAACCAAAACGCAGAAAAATATGTCTAATTTGACTTCAACAATTTTTAGCCAAAGCATGACTCTCAACTTCAACATCATAACAGTAACTTGATATATCATATTTTAGCGATAAAAAAATCGAATATGAAAAGTGTGCCAACCATCCCCGGTCTCCCCTAGTCATGAGTGCGGGGAATTCGCGGGAATTTGCGAAAAATAGGAAATGCAAAGCGCGAAAAATTCCTCACTCAAAACTTGAAAAGCCAAGTCATTTGAACCTACCTGATACATGTTCTGAAATAAAGTTCTTTTCGAATAAGTCTCTTGAAAGGGCTTTACCAAACAAAGACCCAAAGGGTTTATTCATGCAAATGATACCTGTTAATAGACCATCAACTAATTATTCTCTGGTTGATAGGCATGAGGTAAAACTGACGACATTCTGACGATGATTGGAAACCGAGAAAACTGGGAACTATTGCAATTGTGAACACTCCACTTTAACTCTTCTGATCAATAACCCTTTAACAGAGGAACTCCCTTGTCATGTTGTTGGAAATGTGATTGGAGTTCTGTTAACTATTGCTGAAGAAGGCAATAACGGATTACATGGGTCAAATTGTATTGGTTACGAATTTAGTTAGTTGAGTGGTGAAATTAATAATCAGACGATAATATTCACCCAAAGCAAAAGACTCATGTTGGCCCATCTTTGATCAAAATAATAAAGTTCATTGTAATTGAATTGTTTGTTTTTATGTGGCAAATGGATTGATTTGGTCCTCTCGTAGATAGAACCGAATTTGTCAACAAAAGAAAGGAGTGAACAAATCAAAGGGAAACAAAAAGGTCAAAATACACAACGTAGGGGGGTCAATGGAAATCGATCGTTACAATACGTAGGCTCAATCGTTCAGCACTTCCTGCAGGCCCGAATCATTCGCCCCGTCTTACTCTCTTGTCAGCAGTCTAGCGATCTTGGTGAAAAAATCAAACGGCGACTATCGAATGTGTGGATTACCGTCAACCTAACAGCGTGACTGTGCGACAATACTTCCTCTTTCCATAATTCGAAGACCTCATAGATCGTCTCGCCGGTCTTCAGCGAGCTCGACCTTGCTTCCGGCTACCATCAGTTTCATGCAGACGCCCCCTCCCATCAATAAAACAGCTCTTTGCACACCGGACGGCCTCTTTGAATTCGTACGCGTTCCATTTGGCCTGCGGAATGCCGTCGCGTTTTGCCAAGCGTTTTGCGCGAAAAGAATTAGCCATCTCTCGAACTCCCTGTTTGCACAAAACAAAATCCTCATGTATATGGATGACATGCTCATTTCCACGAAGACCATAAAAAAAACATCGGCGTCCTCGCGGAACTGTTCGCTTTTTTGCGTAAACGTAACCGTAACCTGGAACTCCGGCTATGCAAGTGTTTGTTTCGTTTGACATCGTTGAAATTTTTGGGCTTGAAAATTTTCCGATAAAATTGCGTCCGTTGCTCGATTTTCCGCCCCAGCAAATACGCTACCCAGGTCCGCCAGTTCTTGAGCCTCACCTCAATGGAAAGGGAGTGTGAACCTTCCAGATCTATAGCGAAGGTCACCTTATCCAAAAAGAAAACCCCAGCAAGATGCAGGAAGACTGGAAATGTGGTGTATGTGGATTGTGGAGGTAATTATTTGGCAGATCATAGATGATGTAGTGTGCATAGCAGTAGAAACAGTGCTCGTACTATCTGATTCTTACCATATACGTTGCCAAGATATTGACGGTACAGAAGATGTACTCATCTATAATGAATGTGTCAGGAGTAACTCTTCTCGAAGTTATGGATCAAACTGAGTTATTGTTTTTCATTGAACAGGTTATTGGGATTATTATTCAAATACATGAGTTACAAAATTTGTTTATTCATTCGAATTCTTCCCTCATGTCTGGTTAATGAACTAATATTACCAATTTCAATCATTAATTGGAGTGTTACAAATATTGCTCCGCTAAATCACGGAATTACATAGCCTATCACGAACTCATTTACTCTGTCATTAGCTCTTTTTTGCATTTTCAGAGAAACGCTGTACTTAAGTTGTAACGTAGAGCTCAATAACGGCCGAAACTCTCTTCCTACCGCCTAAATTTGCAACACAACTGTACGTGCCCACATCCGACTCTTTTGTGTTGGTGATGACAAGTATCGAGTTGGTATTAGATCGGGCGATTCTCTGGTCCCCGTCGAAATCCAAGTCTTTGCCGTCCTTGACCCAGGCAATGTTGGTGACCATCTTGTCGGCGACATCGTACTTGGCCGATTCTTGCACAATGACCAGCTTCTGGTTGCCTTCGTTGTTATGCTGAGTGGTGCCCCGAGGCCCGCCTTGGCTGACGAGCACCAACCCGACCCCCGCCGACAGGTCCTTGACATAGGTGCAATTAAATGTGGCAGCCTCACCGGCCTTCACTCTTCTGACGTAAGGCGACCGGAAATTGAAAGGGACTTCCGGAGGCTTCGGATATTTGACCGCCAATCGACGTTCGCCGCGCGCCTCGCCGTACATGTTGCTGACGATGCACGTGTAGCGGTTGTCGCCTGGTTCGACGTACGAGATGGCCAAGTCGCCGCTGTTCTCGTCGATCGAATATTTGCCGTCACTGGATAGCTCTTTCGAGAGCAAGTGCCAGGTTATGTTGGGTTTGGGCACCCCGGACGCTGCGCAGCCGAGGACTACGTTATCGCCGGGTGAAGCATGCTTCTCCAAGTATCCATCGTAGACGTAAGGAGCACGGTCGCCGGCAGGTAACGCTGGAACAAAAAAGAATCAATCACGTTCCAGGGAGAGGCTGGGTCAGAATGTGATCACTTTGTGAACAAATTGGGACGACAAGGTCATGGTGGCAGCCCTCGTGGCAGTCGGCTTCAATTCGTTTTGATGTTCCGAGTGCCCGTTCCAGACAAAAGAAACTTGAAACCGGACACATTGTCAAAACACTCCGCGACCAATTGATACAAATGGTTCGAGTGTACCAAGTGTCCGCACAGGGCAAAAGTTACATGATGCAGCACGGTAGTGGGGATAAAATTAGCCGGTTCCAGTGTGCGGACTCTCTTCAAGTCACCAGTGTTCTCTACACAGTACACAGACAAAGCAAGCTCCACATAATGTCAAATTTTGAATGCATCAACAATTCTGGTGGCTCCCTCAATTGCTACTTGTAGTTGCTTCGAGCTTTTAAATGCGGCCCCTTGTTTTTCAGATAACTACCTTCAAGACACCAGAAAAAGGTGAAAACCTCAGTAACCCTTTGAGAGATTTAGCTTTCTACAGAGCATGATTCTGTAGACCCTATTAGCTTAAGACAAGCACTAGCAGTATTTATGCAAATCAAATCTGGGCAAAATCTTGATTACGCGTTAGTTTCCCCTACAGAATAAAATATTTAACCCTTTCGCACGACAAGTAGTTTATGGACATTCGAGATAAGCTAGCGTTCCAAACAAAGAGAACCTCTTAAGAACAATGCCAGAAAATTCAGTGTCGTTTCGAAACACTTCAAGATAAGAAAGGAAAGTGATATAAAATTTTGCAGGCTAATTAATTAGAGGCTCATTGCGATGACTTGTACCCATGAGTGTAAATTCAGCCTATTTGTAACCTAGCGTGAAACAGAGTTGTTGGATAAGTCTGTAAGTTATAATAAACTACAGCCCCAGCCTGATATAAATAAATTTATGGAATGTCCACACGCAAGTTTCATGTAAATTATTTGATCAATAATTAAAAATAATGGCTATAAATTCGAAAGACCAAGACAAACTCAGTGAACAACAATCTCTCTCCAAGTACAAATCAATAGTAGAGATTTCCTTTCGTACCAGTGAAAATGGGCGAGAAAGTAGAAGGGTTGAAACCGAGAGGTCAATCACCAGTGGAAATCACTGCACATTTTTTAGAAATACTATGGAAATACATGGAAATACTATAGAAATACTTGTAAATACTTTGGAAATATTGGAAATACTTGGCCATAGATGCCGAAATTAACTTCCTAGAGAAGCCTGTGACAACTAGAACAGGTCTCTTCGTCGTTGTATATGGAAATACCATGGAATTACCTGGAAATATTTGGAAATACTTGGAAATTTATTGAAAATACCTGAAAATACAGCCAAAATACTATCAAGTATTTCCAAGAATGGAAATCACTGTACAAATTTTCAGGAGGTGGTTTACCCCTCGGTTGAAACTAAAACTGGACGAAGAATTAATAAATTAGGCAGGGAATTAAAATTCTAGTACTACATATAAGAAAGGGGTTCGCCAATAGTTCGGCAAATTAGGAAGAATGAGAACGGAATTCACTTGCAAGAGTTGAACAGCTTCGTCGTAGGATTGCGCACGTAATTAGGGTGTACTTTTCCTTCAGAAACCGAATGTAAACTGAATTAAACAATTCCGAACGCTAGCTGAATGCCAGCACGTTTGGAAATTATGAAATAAATAATTGAGGTGAACTAAATTCAACTGGCGATGATTGATTAATTTGTGATAAAGTTGAGGTGTGGTTACATGGCTTTGTTTATTTTTCAATATTTATCCAATCCATCCCCTTCCAAAGAACGTGAGGTTACTACTGTAGTTTGATTGCGGTATTAGCACGACGTAAATTTGACGCAGGTGAAATTGATTTAAATGACTTGGGTGAAGGTAATAAAGAAATTACGGCAACGAAAAACACAACGTAGGGCCGACTAGTCGTATCACAGCTTAATTAATTTAATGTAGGGAAGGGGGGATGTCACAGTACATACCTTCTGAAACTTCCAGACGAACATCTTTGAAGACAAAGCCCAGCGCGTTGCTGAAGTTGCAGCCGTAGCTCCCTGCGTCTTCCGCCACAACCCCTTCTATCACGAATTTTCTATAAAGGCTGTTTTCAGGATTCGAAGTACGAGCTCCTCGGATCGGTTCGCCGTCGTAAGTCCATTGGACTTCTGGTCGAGGTTCGCCACCGGCTTCACAGCGTATCTCGACAGTTTCGCCCTCGGTGGCAGTCACAGATTGTGGTTCCGCGATGAAATATGGTTTAGCTGCAAAATTGATTGTGTGTGAAAACCACTTCTGATTACGTTAGCAGGCCTCTAGAGCAAATTGATTATTACATCGAAAACAGTGCTCTAAAGAAGATAATATCATCAAACTGAAAACAGTTTTTTGCAGCCCGAAGGTCAAATGTCTGTGCTAGGTACAGTGATCAAATAAGATAATATACAAGTGTCCAGAAAGTATAACTTCACTACTTATTTGAAGAGTAACCATGGTTTCAACTTATGAGCTTATGAGCACTCTAACGCGTCTTATGTATTTCGTTAATTTTCTGGGATGCCCAACGACCCTGTTGACGCTGGACGCGGTGTTAGGCACCATTTCCTCTGGATAATGTCACAGTGTGTAAGAAATGCAGATCGGCTGAAAATAACACGCGGACGCGGTGAGAACACGGGCATCGTGGAAAGAATATAGGTTCGTTCACGGGAATTGAGGACAAAAGAACGGACTGCAAAAGAGGGATTTTCGCGAGTTTCGGCCTCAGTTTGATATGGAATTTGTTGCATTGTCTCTGTGCTTGGACGGTGGTGATTGCAAACGACCGTGCCGGGGGGTTACAAGAAGAGTTCACAGGGTTTAACTGCAAGCTAGGTACCTACTTGGCGTAGGCTCGCGGATGGTGACATCATTGACGCCTCGCACGAAGAACTGCAGGTTCTAAAAATAACGCGTATGGGATTTTCTTTGTTTCACGTTCAAGCTTGGGTACGTATAAGGGAATTACAGGTCCGGGCTAGCTCATTATTTTTTCTCTGAACATGAATAATTTATTTTTTTTGTCTGAGTCTATTACTAGCCCAGGCTTTTTAGCATTTAACATGAAACAAATTAATCCACCTGCAATCTTCACGGTATCGTACCCACTTAACCTTACTAAACAACATACTAAAAGTCCCCAACTTTCCTCCGTGTGCGTCATAATTTTTGAGGGGGGGGGGTCAAAATTTTCATTAAAAAAATTCTAGGACAAGAGTAATCTAGTCATTGGCTTCAAATTTATTATATTTGGATACAGTGGGTTATAAGTGAAACTTATTGACAAACTAGATGTCTATGGTTTCCGTGAGGGGAGCTCGGGAGGGGGGCAATTGGTGACCTATGCAAGAAATTTGGTTTTCAATAATATTGAGACAATACTGGCATGTTGGGTATCGTTTCCCACTAAATCTGACCTTGCAAATCCGATTATGACATTTAAATTCTGTTTGAAAGATCTTTTGAGCAATTTTCGGCCAAAAAACGTGATTTTGGGACCAAAATAAAGCCAGTTTTTCAATTTGGGTTATTTTTGCGTTTGATGCATTAATCATTTGGAATTAAGATTAAGTGAATTATATGGACTTTTTTGCACAAGACTATCATATCATAAACGCGACGTAAGTGGTTACAAGGTGAGAAAAATAATTTATTGAAAAAAATGTCGAAGTCCTAAATGTCACTCAAAAATATCTCCGCGCAGTTGAAAAAAATGTATTGTAGCTGTATGGCTTGTATGTATATGGCTTTGATTTCATCTTTCAAGGTTTCTTCTTGTAGCCAAAACAATTCTCTAGCTTCCGAAAAAAGAACACTCTACATTAAAATAATAATAATATAACAACAGCAACTTTCCCGCGGGTATAGCCACGTTTTTCAGTTTCAAGCTGGCTTACACCGCACATCAAACCAACTCGATTTTATAGTATTCAAGGAATGATAATTATGTCGAATGCCTAATGTATATGCGTGAAATAGTTGCAGTTATCCATCCTATTCGAAATTTTGAACATTGATGTTTTCAACGTGAAAATATCGTAAATTAAAAATCCACAATTTTCAAGAGCAAATCATATTTTTTTTCAAATCAAAAATGCTCACAATCTTTCCAAAACAGAGCTTCAACATTGTATTTACATATTAATGATGTATTGGAAGTCTAGCACAGCACAGGAAGATTTTTATAGCCATGCTCTGCAAAAAATATCGAATAATTATTATTATAATCTCAAGATCACTAGTAGTCAAGAAAAATCCCATCTAGCTTACCATGCGTACTCTTAGCTTATTTTGTCCAATATATTAGTTTCGTTAAAACTCGTCTGTTGATTTCCAAACAATAAATCGATAGTTACCTCGAATACCTACCGATAGTACCTATACCCATCTAAAATAATAGCTAAGTTATCTAGCACCTAAAGGGACTAAATACATAAGTTTATAAAAATAACAGATCGTCCTTAGGGTCATACTCAACAAGGTGGGGTAGACTCTCACATGTTGTGCCCCTACAGAACTTACTCACACATCTGCGAACAAGACAAGGAAGATCGCCTGCATCTATATTTTAGACCGCAGTTCTTCTTGCAGTTGCAAGACACTATCTTCAAAAGAGTCTCCTCTTTTGGAGATAGATCTGGAGGAAGATGCGTCTTGACGGGGACCAACTACACGTGGGTGCTCCCGCGTAGCCCACCGTGTTGTTTGTTTGCACCCAAAGTACCTTAGCTATTATTATCTAGCGAAAACCAGAGGTTAATCCGAGGTCTAGGAGCCGCGATATTGCGTGAAATGACAGACACACAGACGGACGGACGGACGGACGGATAATGAAATAAAATATCTTTGTTGTTTGTCTATCTAGAGTACCTAAGCTATCATCTAGCAACAACCCAAGCGCAATCCGAAGTTTAGTAGCTGAGATATTGCCGGACACTGCAGACGGCAATAACAAGAACAAACTATAAAAACATGATTCACAAAGAGGAAAATTGAGAAACTGTACCTAGTACCTACTCATACAAGTACTACCAGACCAGATTCAGACAGTATGATGCTGTGCATATTGAACGTAGAATCAATTATTACAGATCAAAGTCTAGGTTAATAATGTTGAAGTGATTTTCCCCATATAATGCGTTTGACGTAACTTCATAGGATCCTTATTGGAATTGCTGGACAATTCACAATGGAGCTAAAAGATACGTCATTTTGAAGCTAAAACTGTAGGGAATCTACTGCATATAATAATACCAAGTGATATTAAGTGGTCGATGCAAAAGTAAAATGTTAACTGGAGCATAAGAAAAAAAACACGAAAAAAGTGTCATTATCAAGAAATTAAGACTGTTAGTGTCAAATTTTGAACAAAAGCTACCCCATATCATTCACATTGATTCATTATCTTTCATTCAAGACCAAGATAAGAGAAATCGATTGGGTGGTTGAGAACTAGGAGCATTTTTAATCGGGAAGTGCATTTTAAGGTGTCTTCATCTTTGCCTGTCAAAAAAACGATGACGCACACGGGGGAAAGTTGGGGACTTTTTGTATGTTATACAGCGAAGTCTAGTGAACCCAAAACTGAAGAGACTGACCGTGTTTTAATTTGTTTCATGTTTTGCCGTTTTTTCGACTAAAAAGCCTGGGCTATACGTAATCAGTTTTTTTTGTGGGCACTTCATCAATTTTGTGTGTGATTTGCTTGTCATGTTATCACTTGTCATGTATTCACTTCTATTTTTGTCTGTGTCATTATTTCATTCTCATGTAAATGTCATTGTATGCCGTCTTTTATGACTCTCATGTTTTTAGTTCATGATTGTATGCTCGCTGCTATGTTTGTCAGATATTTTATGTAGGTATTTCACAGCATCCCACCAATCATCTCTATTATGTCTTGTTTTTGGGTTTTTATGTATTGTTGATGATTTCATCTGCACTGTTGATTTGTTGATTAATTATGCATTGTTTACTGATGTTTTAACATTTGTTTACTGCTGTTTCTGCGATTTTGTTTGACTAATCACACTTACACTGAATACCGAAATTTATCAGTGAGTTTTTGTTATTCATTTGTCACATATGTGAGAGTCTTCTTCTAAGGGATTAACTCAGGGGTTTCTTTGACTGGGTTCTTCCACTGAGTGCCCTTTTCCGAGTCCGTCACTTTCCTCTTTTTCTTTGACTAACAGTATGACATATTTTGTTGTTTCAATTGTTTTCATTCATTTTGTCTATTGTGTGTCATTTTGCTAGTCTGTCAGTCCTGTGTTAGGTGTTTCATGAAAATAATCTGATTTTATTTGAATTTTGCTGATGGCCAGAGAAGGCCAGAGTCTGTCCGGTCTCCAGAAAGGGTGATCGGTCACGGAACCCGAACTACAGGCCTATATCCATCTTGTGTTAGTTTTTCTGAGATCTTTGAGATTATCATTTATAACCATCTGTTTCGCCATGTGGAAAATTCCATATCTCTTTACCAACACGGTTTCATGCCGGGTAGGTCAACAGTTACCGCTATATTTTCACGTTTCAGTGTAGGAGTCTTGTATAGTACTGGGCAGGTCGATGTCCTGTACACTGACTTCCAGAAGGCTTTTGACCGGTTGGATCTCGGTATTTTGTTGTGTAGTTGAGGGACTGCGATCTCTCTGAACCTCTCATGGGCCTCTTCCGTTCCCACCTGTTTGGCAGGGAGCATTCCGTGGAGTATATGGGCCACATCTCAGAGTCCTTTGTTCCCACCTCGGGTGTCCCTCGGGTGGCCAACATGGGCACATTATTGATTCTTATATTCATCAATGACATCGTCAATAAAATCAAAAACTGTCATTACTTCACTGTTTGCTGATGACCTCAAAGTGTTTAATTCCATCGAATCCATCTCCGATTGTAACCGCTAACAATGCGATATCCATCGAATCTACGAGTGGTGCAACGAAAACAGACTGTACTGTACCTCTACCAATAGGTGGCCTTACACCAAAAAGGGATTGAATAGTCCACAATGTTCTAAAACCTTTCACAACTTTCAATGGTGTTCTGGAATGTTCCACAATGATCTGGGATGTTGCGGGATGTTTTTGATCGTTTCAGACTATTCTCAAACATTCCAGAACATACCGGAACATACTGGAATGTGGTGCAATGATTTCGAATACTCTCGAATTATCCGAGCATTTCAAAATATACCAAAACATTCTGGAATATTGTGGAATGATCTCGGATACTCTCGATTTTTCCCGAACATTTCAGAACGTATTGGAACATTCTGACATGTTGTAGAATGATCGCGAATGTTCCAATGTTCCATAATGATCTAGAATGTTGCGGGATTTTTCAAACATTTCGGAACAAACCAAAACATTCTAGAATGTCGTGGAATGATCTCGAATGTTCCAGAATGATCTGGAATGTTTCGGCATGTTTTCGAACGTTCTAGACAATTCCCGAACATTTTATGACATACCGGAACATTCTGGAATGTTGTGGAACGATCTGGAATATTCCATAATGGATTGGAATGTTTCGGAATGTCTTCAAACGTTCCAGATTCTTAAACATACCGGAACATTTTGGAATGTTGTGGAATGATAACAAATGCTCCACAATCATCTGGAATGTTTCTGGTATGTTGTGGAATAATTTCGAATATTCCACAATGGGTTCGGAGTTACGGAATGTTGCCGAACCTTCTAGACTATTCCCGACCATACCCGAATATTCTGGAATGTTGTGGAATGATCACGAATGTTCCACAGTGATCTGGTATATTCTGGGATGTTTCCGAACGTTCCAGACTATTCCAGAACATACCGGAACATTCTGGGATGCTGTAGAATGATGTCAAATGTTCCACAATGATCTGGGATTTTCCGGGATTTTCCGAACATTTCTAAACACAGCCGAACATTCTGGAATGTTGTGCAATGATCTAGGATGTTCTACAATGATCTAGAATGTTTCGGGGTGTTTCCGAACGTTCCAGACTATTCCCGAACATATCGGAACATCCTGGAATGTTGCGGAAGGATAACAAATCCTCCACAATGATCTGGAATGTTTCGGGATGTTTTTGAACGTTCCGGATTATTCCGACCATTCCAGAACATACCGGAACATTTTGGACTGTTATGGAATGATCTTGAATGTTCTACAATGAATTGGAATGTTCCGGAATGTTTCCGAACGTTCCAGGCTATTCTTGAAAATTCCAGAACATACCAGAACATTCTGGAATGTTGTGAAATGACCTCGAATACCCTCGAATGTTCTGGACTGTTCTAGGCATTTCCAGAGGGCGAAAAACTTCCAGCCCTCATATCTTCAAAAACACGCCCTTTAGGTAAAAAACGGAAAACTTCTTCATCGATGGGGGATATAGGGCTACCACACCACAATATAACTCCGCTGATTGTAGTGGGACTCGTTCCTGAGTTTTAGCGGCACAAATATTTGTCACTTTTCTTTATTATATATATTGATTGATTATACGAGTGTCATAAAACATTGTATTATCACAGGACTGGTTTTGGGGCACGACGAAATTACGAGAAGTGTTCCAAAGAAAGGATTGTGACAATACGTCTTATTAAACAAGTGTAATATACTATTGCTACAAGCGACGATTCCCGTGCATTCTGGTGAACACGCGATATTTCTAGGCTCTTCCACGGCCGCAGTGTACAAATGCGCGGAGCTCTGGACATTTATAGAGTGTGCGTGGTGGCATTGAAATGCATGGAGACTCAAACGCCCTATCAAACACATCTGTCCATTTGGCGGCGGCGCCGGCTCTAGAGCACGGCAAAATTGTGCGCGAGGTGTGTGGGATTGTTCGGGAGTCGCCTAGAAAATCGTCGAGTTTGCTGCAAGAAGATGGAAAGTTCGGGAACACCAATCAGAGGCCCATATAAGGCATCAACCGGCAGCTCACGAGCAGTTATGAATTGAAATGCGAAGTCGTAGCGAGCAGATTGAAAGCGAGTAGTAATAACAGTGATATTCCTAAGTGAATAACTTTTGGCGTGTATTTATTGTAGTACGCAGTAATAAGTTCTCTCGGATAATTGCCCAGAAATTGTAAATTCTTTTTTCTAAAAATTGAAACGTTTGACAGGTGACACCTCTGTACTGACGTTCGCCTACCTTCTATTGACAATAAATCGAGCAATAAATTTTTGCTATTGGTTGAAAAGCAGTTCAATAATATTCTTCATGAAAGCACCGCTTACGATGTAATAATGAATCCATTATTAACGCAAAGTAGATGGAGTTCGTGTACATCCTTGGATATCGAGGTTATCGTTTGATAAATTCGTGTACATTGATCCAACGAAAACGACCAACACTTGAAAAGTTTTAAGCAAGATGGAAGCCCACGGCCCTTCTAGATTATCCGTACACATTGTTGCGAATTGCGGATATAAATAAAGTGCTCCAGAAATATTCAAGAGCACACGCCTAGGCTCTGCCCCGTTTAAAATATTATGGGAGACTCCAATAGCCGGGTAAGACACATTTGTATGATTGGCGGAGGTGCCGCCAGTCCAGAGCACGCCGGAATTGCACGCGAAAGTGGAATTTCGAGAGCGTCGCGATTTACATATGCCGCGGAAAACTTATGGAGCTCGCTAGGAAACCTGTGGAAACTTCTAGAATGATAGTCGGAGATATTCAAACACCACAGATCGGTCAACGGACCAGTACCAAAGTCAGAGCGATCACAGCGGGAAGTTGAAGCGATACACCCAAGCGCAAGTAATTGTTGGAGTGTATTTTATAGTGTTACGCAGTAATAAACAGTATGTGTTTCGAAACGATCGTCTCCAATTATGAAAGAACCCAAACGCGAAATCCGCAACAGTGATAATCGTCAACTATCGACTTTATAGTATGCAAAATTGGTATTTAAAGGTTGCTTTTACATCGCCTTATCAACCCAAACTGATGGCAGGAGCCAAGATAGCTTTGGCTTAATTATTATCATTATTATGAACAATACGCTACTAAGTACCTAAAATGAGCACTTTGCTTATAGTTTTTTGTAATAACGTGCTTTTAATACCGTATCGTGTTTTATTGAAACCGAGTACCGACCGTGGCTTCTGGTGTCTTTGAAGAGCAAACAAATCATTACTTTTACAGCTATTTTATTGTTATTGACGTCGCGTGCGATTACCCCTCGTGACATTTGAACTGCGTATGCGTAATTGTTTGATATTTTTGAGCCGACAAAATTTGGCACTCATCTTCTGACGTTACGTTACACACATACCTAGTAATTAAAAGTTTGTTGCTCTAATTCTCAATTCACTGTCGCAGTTCGTTTCCCACGAACTGCAGGACATGCTTCATTATGTGACTGCAACCGAACAAAGTAAGTGATGGTGTGTTTATCGAGAGCTTCTGGAATGAATTTTCCATCAACTCACCCGAATTTCAGGTCTACAAAATTTTTACTTTCGGCAATTGCAGCAACTGGATTGGCAGATCAACGTTTACGGCAAAGCCCAATATCGAAATTTGTGAAGTGAACTGAAGTGTTTTTTTTTTTGAAGAATGACAGAACAGCTTATCAGTGTGTGCAAGAAGAGCTTATCTTTGACGCATCACAATCCCTTAACGTTTGTGATTTGTGAGGTATGCAGGTGGCAATGTTGATTTTTTCAACTTCGATAAAAATCTATTGAATATTTTCCAGTGGCAAAGAAAACCACAACCGAACCGTATTTATTTGGCCTACAAAATACTCATCAGCCTTTACTTTTCCGCAACCGTCTTATACACAATAGTGGACCCGGACCATTTCCATTGCTCAACAAGTTACAGGGTGAAATGGATGATCTACCTGACTTACTGGACGCACATTCTTTGTGCTGTACAAGCCACTTGGAGTGCAGCCATGCTTCTGATGTGCGTCAAAGCTCAGCGATCGGGAGATCTTCTGAACGGCCAGAGAAAAGCTCTGGAAACTTACAAGTTCTACTGGACATTGCACACCATTTCCGTGAATATGGCTTTGATAGTTACAGTTTTTTACTGGGTATTCGTCTATGGTAAGAAGCTTGTTATAATTATCATAAAATCCAGCATCATCAGTCTGCAAACCATGTCAATCATACTCATACCAAATTGTAACTTCAACCAACTTGTCAATCGCGTAATCAACCAATTATTTTTTCGATTTTTCAGATCCGAATATACCAAACGATGCCATGAACTACGTCCAGCACATCTTCAATTTTGTCGTGATGATGATCGATTTCTTCGTGGTTTCACATCCAGTACGCTTGCTCCATTTGATTTTCCCCTACATGTTCGGTCTGTTCTATGGATTTGTGAACGCGATTTACTGTTTACTGGGAGGCACAAGCAAGTGAGTGTTTTCAAACATCAAAACAAGGAACAAGGACCATTTCAACAAAGAACTATTTTGCAGGATCGGACATCACTACATCTACAAGCCGATGGACTGGACCAGGACTCCTGGCAAAAGCGCCGTGGTCCTGTTCGGAACGGGATTCTTTTGCATGGCAGTCCACGTAGCTTTTTGGTTGCTCTACCGTTTACGAATTTACTTGCGTTCCGTTTTAGTGAAAGGCGAATACTTCGAGCGGCGCCAAACTGTCTGGGCCGATGAAAATTTTGCGCAAGACATCACAGAATCGTTATGATAAGTGAAGATTGTAAGACTGAAGAAAATTTAAAATGACTGATTCCATAGTGTGAAGTGTACTTACATATCGGGATGTACGTCACTTTCCTATCCAAATCCGGACATCTTTTATCGCTATAGTCAAAATCGAAGCTGATAAATTTTTTAACCTGCTTCAACCACTGGGGTTATCAGCAGGATATTTTCTGTATCGGTTTTTCTGTAACTATGACATCGACGATACATGTGAAACGAACAGTAGGGGATTTTCAGTGTGTTTTTTTAATGGTTTTTCCATTTTGTTCCTCTTCACGGGGCATCACCGCACGGTAGTAGATGCCTCAGTACTTAGGAACGCGTGAAAAAGTCCATCTGGCTCTAGCGGATTTGAACTCAAGACCTCCACCTTTGAATGCGGAGCTTAGCTCACCGTGCTCCCGACCGGGTTGAATCTGATGATGGTTTCATCCAAGCAAGCTTAAATAAATCAAAAGCTCGGTGTAAATCAAAATTACATCAAGTCTGATATGTACAGGGTGATCACGCAAAATGGGACCCCCCCCAACTGAACGCTACCCTTTTGAGATATTTTGCAAAATAAGAAACTAATCATTTTTGATTTTTCCTGTACTTTCCGAATATATTCACCATAATTCTCTATATTCCATAATATACAGGGTGTTGAAGAGAAAAGTTGAATTTTTGCGACACTCTGTATTTACTTACTGTAATCTAGACAATTTGCTTTGCTGATTACAAAATTGTACGGCACATGTCGATTTTTTCTCGAAAAACTTGTCAAAAAAAATCCTTATTTCATGGATATTATTGTAATAAGATGGCTGTGATTACAGCACTAAATATCCAAAAAACACCCGAACTGATTTTTAGGCTACAGATTAACAGGTTTGTCATAATTATCTATTAACATGCCAAATTTGGAAAGAATCCAGTCAGTGGCGTAGAAGTTATGAGGGGTCACCTTATGTCAACTTTTCTTCGGATGCTTCTAAATTATTGACCCTCATAACTCCTACACCACTGGTTGGATTCTTCCCAAATTCGGCAGGTCGATAGATAATTATGACAAATCAGTTTTTGCTGGATTAAAGCTGAATTTGTCGAAACGAGTTACAAATTTTTGAATTCCAAACAAAGTGAACTTTGGATGGCTGTATCTTCGTCATTAGGCCGAACTTTGCAAAATAGTATATAGGTTTTCGTTATAATTATTTTGACGAGATCTACCCACAGTTAAATTTTTTGCTATCATCCCTGAAACACCCTGTATGTATATCCTGCCAGTTGGAAATGAATAAACTTCTAAAGTGACATCACATGAGCAGTATGGATTCACAAAAGCACCCTTTGGTCTGTGCAAGTCGCCAGCAGTTTTCCAACGGTACATCAACGGAATATTCAAAGATGCACTCCCCCATCATGTGTGAGGACCGAGTGGTTGATGTGTCGGCTGATTAACTAGCTTCCGCGACCACCGTTGCCTCGATATACACATTGCGGAAAGCCGCTAGTAGATGGCGCCGCACGGGTATCTCACCTATGGGTACCCTCGGAGAGCACATATAGGAAAGTCTTGGACCGTTGGATCATCGGGCTTCTGCCTTTGAATGCTTCGGCGCTGATGGGACCCAAACAGGTCGAAGCACGTGTCTGCTGGATTGCGGTGGTGGTTGCTTGGTCGGTATGATGGCCTGAGACTTCTCCTTACATTATTCAATATTCAAAGACCTTGTCTACGAATGAATCGTTCTAACCAATGTGGATGACATAATTACTTCAGCAGCAGATGGAGACGGAGCATTGGGAAGTAGGGATGTCCAAATGTTGTCGATGAATCGATTCGTGCTAATCGAATCGAATCGTAATCAATAGTTTGATTCGATTAAAAAATCGTATGAAATGAATCGATGCATCGGAAAGAACCGATCTTAGTGCATTCAGTTCGACGGGGCAGCTTCTTTAGGTTTGTGGTGTTAATGGATGATGCCCCAGCTGAAAAATTTCAGAATAATAATAATGTTGACAACAATAAGTGATTTTTCATCAATAGTCGACACAAATGACAAAAAAATTGAACGACTTTCCGGCATTAACAAGTGTTTTCGCGTGCGTAATAATCGAAACAACAATCACATTAGTTTGGATCGATTCCCTAAATAATCGTATACAGTTGAATCGATTCAACTTTTCAGATGCATCGTTTCCATTGAATCGATTCAAGTATGAATCGAATCGAAGTTGGACATCCCTATTGGGAAGACTTGAGCTTGAGTTGAGTAAGGCCAAAGAATATTGATTGAGGATAAGCTGGAAAAAATGTCAGTTCATGAAGAGGAAAATAGAGTATTTGGGACACCTCATAGGAAATGGGACAGTGAAACCCTCACCGCAAAAGGTCGCTGGATTGAAATCAAGTCTCCGGAACCGATCACTACTAAGCAAGTGCAGAGTTATTTGGGACTTACCGGATACTTCGAGAAATTCATCCCGGATTACTCAGTTATTGCAGAGCCGCCGAGCGACTTACTCAAGGAAAACAAGAAGTTCAAGTTTGAAGAAGAAGAAGAAAAGAAGGCATTTTTCAAGTTAGTGACGCGACGGCTAAGCTGGGACCCGAACGCTTTACCATTTAATTAATCAGAATCTATTCGAAAGATTGAGATGAAATTTGGCAGGAAGCAGCACAACGAAAAAGTGAAATCATGTCTGCAGTTGCAGTTTCCTACCATTTTCTGTTCGGGCGTTATGAATTTTTAAAATTTCTCCTGGACGTTACCATATCCGAGAGGCCCTGTGTTTTGACCAGAACGAATCGCTTGTAGCAGGACTCCACTCAAAAATTCATTCGTGTTCGGGGATCGACTTTTTTCGAAAAATTCCAACTGATATTGAAAGTAGATCAGACAGGACGTTGTGTAGGCCTATTCTCAAAATCGACACGGTTCCGGTTTTCCGGCGGTAATTTTTTCAAAATGAAATTTGCACATTCCGTGAGTTTGAAAAAATGCAGTGCAAACTTCGACAGGCGGTGTGCCCCACGAGATATCCATTTTAGGTGCAGACATGCTGGAGATGAAAGTTGGAGAAAAGATTGAATTAATTTTTGGAGGGCAAACTTTTGCAATCGGATCCACGGTTTTCAAGTTTGCCTATCTAGAAAAACTGCAAATTTTCCAACTTTTTATCCCGCGGACAGATTTTCACCATTTTTTTTAAACAAGAGGTAGCTGGTTCTTGAACATTTTCCAACTTTTTCTCAATTTCCCGGGGATTTTCCGGTTAAAAATGTAAAACCGGTTTGAGTTTCCGAAACTGGACTCAAATGATGGAGCCTCAAGTAAAGCCTTCATGGAGAAAGCATATTGGGGAAAAAGTAGTCATTTTTATTGAGTATTCCAATTGTTTATGATCTAATTAGGCCTTCCATGTATCATTGGATCATTGCACATGAATCTCGCCTCTAATTTTCTAGAAAAAATTATTTCTCATCAATCTATGACGTCACTCGGTGAACCTCACGCGCAAACCAAACGTGACCTACTCTACCGACATTTGAGCGTCTTCAAGGTTCAATCGAGTTTTGTCACTTTTGACGTGTAACGTGTAATTCAAAACATCAAATCACATGACATTTGTGACATTTGTTTGAATTTAAAATGACTGCACCAACACGAAAAACTACCGGTCACTCCATACTCGAACCAAGCAGCAGACCATCAGACTTCAGGCTACTCAAACTTGACCCAGGCTACCGACGAATGAGACCTCTTGGTGCCAAACGTTAATGATGAAGTTTTTTGTCGTCTGTGAGTGGCGTTTTACTTAGTTTTTCTGAATGAACAACAACTACAATACTACTTCAGCCATCTTAATCGATAGGCTAAAATGAGAAATATGTACCTTTAATCTTCCACGTCACGTCAAGCACATGCTAAATGCAGGATTGGCAACAAGCAATCGAAACATTCTTGAATTTTTCTGTGGACATCCCAAGGTTCGAGTTTGGCTGAGTCACTTTTCTTTCTTTCTACAATACCAGGGAGGTTTGGAATTATTCCAGTGCTCTATTATTGCGCCCATATTGTTTATCTCTGCCCACATTTCAACACAAAACAGTCAAAACACGTCAACGCGTCATTTTTTTTTTTCTCAGAACAGCTAATAGTCGATGCGCTCTCGCCCGAGTTCACCGCGTCTGCGTTAACGAGGCCGTACGAGGTCTAGCAACGACTTCCACTGTCTACCTAGCGCCATCTGTTAACGTACCTGGGTGTCAATTTGCATGACGTCACGCGAAATTTTCTCAATTTTTTTTCGGGGCCTAAATGAACGCAAAGAATAAAATAAAAAATATGTGAGCTCTACGAAGGCTCTATTCATTTTTTCCCAAAACCCGTGGAACATCCCATTGACGATTTTCACAGATGGTGATTTGGAATAAGATTTGAGGTTTTTTCGGAAAATCCAAATTCTCTTGACAAAATTTTCAACTTCCTGCAAATTATTTTCAATCCTTTCCTCTAATTCCAACTTCCCACCCGAAGGGACGTTCCGAACAAAAATTTACATGAGTTCCTGGATACTTAGTCGGGGAAGTTTTGGGGTGACACGACCGATTTTTTCTAACAGAAAATATATGGAAAAAGGAAGGATTCCTGAACCCAATCCCGAAAGAAGATCAACCACGTTGGATCCATCACATTGATCACCCGGGATCAATGACACAGACCAAAAATCGAGCCAAAAATAGTATATTATCAAGGTGAAGTGGAGTAATTGTGATTTGAAATTTGACTGGTGTAACTTAGGAGATCTCGGAAAATTTTATTTTTATCGCAAAAATTGTGAAAAAATTCCTGAATATCTCGCTGAATATATTTCGACTCTTTATTAAACGATATCTGTAACCAGAATAATACGTTGTTCTGGGACTACGGGAAAATTCAATTTTTTTAAAACGATGTCAATATATCACATTTGCCCCAGGTTTTGGGGCAAATGTGAAAATTATAATTTCTCTGTGCATTTTGCTATTTGAATCATTTCATCATCATGAAAAATGAATAAAATACGTAATTTCAAACAAAACCAAGAAAAATGGCAGTTTCTTCCATCAACACAGCAAAATTGAAAAAATTAAAAAATTTAAATTGAAAAATTATTCACTCATTTGATAATTAACCAATTGAATCGAGAATTGAATGATTATTTTGATATTGATTAATTGATAGTATTAATAATATTGATAATAATGATAAATTTGTTAATGTAGCATAAAAAGGGGCAAATGTGATATATCATAATGTTACATTAACCCCGACTAACATTTTTCGAGGGACAAATGTGACATACACAATTATTAAAAAAAAAAAGCAAATATCTTCTCATGGCTATCGAGAATAATGACTCTGTTTGTCTGACTCTGTCTGCCAGGGAGGGACATCCAGAAGACAGACAGACAGTCTCAAAAAATATGAAATCTTCAGAACCTTCCCAGAGAATGACATTCAGAGCGTTTTGGCAAATGGTGAAGAAAGAGAAGACACACTGGTCACCTATTTGAAAAACACCCAATTACTAGAACTTGTATAGTATAATGTCTACAGTGTGATTTGTATTGTTACTGGTTGCAAATAGTCCAAGTGGCTGAGCAACATAATTTCTTAATAAAAAAAAAAAAAAAAAAAAATAATGAAATATACCACTTGTTTCACATCTGTGGCCAGATTGTTGGAAAACTACCTCTAAAAGTTCGACTACATGAGTGAGTTCAAGACTTAGGTACCTGTTGCACTTGACTTCCAACCTCAAATGACAATTCACACGAGTTGACAAATAATTTTGTGATCGGTCGGTGAAGTAGAACTCTAACTGGCCCAAGTAGATCAGGGGTATAAGTTTTGTCAGTTCAGTGCTGAGGGAAGCAATTTTGATGGGTTTTTTTTCAAATTTTACTAGCCTATTTCACATTTGCCCCATTTTTACATCTACCTCACTCCACCTTATACGAGTTTCATAAGACATCGTATTGTCACAGACTTTTTGCTACGACGAGTACCGATACACACGTGTGTTACTCACCGATACCATTTAGTCGAGAAAATCAACACCAAAAATGTTCCTTTTTGAACTGGAAGGCAAGGAGACTTCAAGGGATCCCTGGTCAGTCTGGTGAGCTCAGAAAATCCTTTCACCCGCAGATTTCCCTCGAAAACGTCCCGAAATTATGGTCCCGTCCACATTTCTTGCCACATGCCCTTATCAGCACCACCTTCTTATAAGCGGCCGCTTCCGTGAAAAACTCACAACAATCAGGCGCGGGGACGCGCCTGCTATTGCTAATACCGAGGCTAATACATACAATGCAACGGTACAATAGCAGAACTACAATTACCACAACTTCAAAATAAAACCATGTCGATCCCACAAACTTAAGCTACACAACCAACAATTTCTCAAACAACGTCTCAACCTTAAACAAACAATCTTTCTACACTCCCCAGCAATAAAATGAATTATGTTAACGCCGCAAAAACGAAACCACAAGTTAAAGTTCAACAAAGAGACCAAGCAATAGTTATAGACATGACAAGCGACGAACTACGCCTTTCCGACTATGTTGTTGCCGTTGGAAGTATCATCGGACCAAAAAACGTTATCTCAGCTTCAAGAATAGCAAACAATAGAATCTGTATCTACCTTTCTGACAGGCAACTAGTCGAAAAGCTCACAAATCAATACCAAACTTTGATCATCCAAGATAAAGAAGTCAAAATTCGAAAACTCATAACACCATCAAAAAGACTAATAATTTCAAACGTCCACAGTGCAATACCACACGATGCAATCGAAACCGTAATTCGACTAAAAGGTTTAAGACCAGTCTCCCCTATCACAACACTATGGGCCGGAATCGCAGGAGATGAATACAGTCATGTAGAGAGCTTCCGCAGACAAGTTTTCATCGCTCCACTAGAAGATAAAACTGAACTACCACCATCCATTGTCATGACTCACGAAGACACCACTTTCAGAATATTTCTCTGCTTTGACGAACTCATAATATGTTTCCTTTGCAAAACACCAGGACACGTGGCCAGCAAATGCTCAAACCCCCCACCATCACCATCTCAACCCGAGTTAGAAACGGATGAGGCGATTGCTGAAACCAATAATGAGGATCCTGGACTCAACAAATCTATCACTGAAGCCATGATACACCACCAATCATCCAAAAAACGCCCAGCACCGTCAGAAATCACCTCCGAAATCTCCAGCATTGAAGAAATAGAACCATCACAAATCCTGTCATCAGCTCAGCCTATTCCATCCCAAAAAACAGCCGATATCTGTGATTCTCATTTTACAATTCCCTCATCACCAATATCTCGCAAACCAAACAAAAAAGAAGACACAAAACCAAAACTAAAAAAGGCCAAAACTTCTACTCCAGCGGAATTAACTCAAGTCATGAAGAAATCATCATCAACAGAATCAATATTATCCATAGTGCAAGCGGTACACACCTAAAAACACATCGATACTGCATTTTGGAGTGCAGTAACGAGATTTTGCATGGGCATACTTCATACCAAAACAAGCGATTTGACCCGCAGCACTCCATATTTCGTCCCTTAGGGGGCCCATGGGGGCCCTCCAAATTTTCAAGATGCAAGAACTTCCACATGACGATCATTGAGTATCGTCATGTATGTCATAAGTGAAGCTTACGGGTCTATTGAAAATATTTTCATCAATTGTCGTTGTGTCCGATTCATTCTTCATACTTGAAAAAAAAATTCTTTGGCAGAGGTCAAAAAAACTGTTTTTATTTTTCTTCTATGCAAGGAGACGACAAATTCATATGTTCTGTTGCGTTCCCAACTAAATCGCATTCCCTAAACCTGATTATAAAGAAATTTTTCTTGTAATGGTATTTTTCAAAGAAGTGGTGACCTCTTCAGTATCTCTTTTCCAAGAGCATTTCTTTCTATGTCCCCACTGGATATCACTCGTAATTTTTGCAGGAATGGAGACCTCGAACTCTTTTCCTGGTGGTTGCGAAGCAACATGACTCTAAAACGCCCAAGAGAGCCCAAAAAAAAAAATTTTTGCTGGGCCGTCCAACTTACGATATTTTGATTTTATAGTAGGAGAGACGCGGACCAGTATTCAATCCAGGCTGCAGGCACAGGCGATTTGGTTTCAACAGAAAATATTCTTCAATGCCGTGTTTTATTGCAGTACAACAAAACGCAGAGTCGTTAGGTGCAAGTAGGTATATTTTCCTGTAGAACTTATTCGCCTAGACTAGATCTTATTTATTTGCGCGTCTCCCCTACTACAAAATCAACATGCCAAAAATTTGACGGCCCAGCAGAAAAAAAAAAAGTTTTAGGGCTCTCTTGTATGTTTTGAAGCCATGTTGCATGGAAATTACTAAGAAAAGAGTTCAAGCTTCTCATATCAGCAAAAATTGACAGTCTTATCCACTAGGAACATTGAAAAAAATGCTGTTGAAAAAAGCGTACTGAAGAGGTCACCTCTTCTTGGGAAAATGATATTGCGAAAAAATTATCTTCATATTTGGGCTAACGGAACGCGATTTAGTTGGGAACGCGACAAAACATATGAATTTATCGTTTCCTTGCACAGCAGAAAAAATAAAAACAGTTTTTTTGACCTCTGTGAAAGATTTTTTTTTTCAAATGTGAAGAATGAATCGGACACGACGACATTTGATGAAAACATTTTCAATAGACCCGTAAGCTTCACTTATGACATACATGACGATACTCAATGATTATTTTGTGAAAGTTCTTGCATCTTGAAAATTTGGAGGGCCCCCATTGGCCCCCTAAGGGACAAAATATCGAGTGCTGCGGGTCTAATCGCTTATCTCGGTATAAAGTATGCCCATGCAAAATCTTGTTACTGCACTCCAAAATGCGGTATGCTTTTGCGTACCGCTCCCACTACCAACATAGATGATGCATTCTTTAGAACCTTCATCGAAAATGCCCTGTCATCCAAAAACATTCTTGCAGAAGCAACCAGATTCACTGATAACATCGACATGCTACTCCAAATTCTACACGATAGATATCCAAACCTGAACAGTAAATCAATGAAAAACCGCTCCACAAGAATCCAGAAAAAACTAAAAAATTGAACTGTAACGGTTTTTACACCCGATACGAAAATATTCAACTACTACTAAAAGACCACTATCAAATAGATGTTTTAGCAGTACAAGAAACTCATTTCAAACCTTGCAAAACAGTCAACTTACGCAACTGCACAACCTACCGACAAGACAGAAACAACAACGAAGAACACGCAAGTGGTGGAGTCGCCATATTTGTACACAACTCAAATACATCCGAAGAAATACCCTTGAACACGACCATGGAAGCAACGGCAGTCAAAATTCTTAACAAAAATAACCTCTCAATATGCAACATTTATATCCCACCAAACAGAAGCTTCAAATTCGAAGACATCCAGAACATCATAGCACAACTCACACAGCCATTCATCATAACAGGAGATTTCAACGCGCATAGTACTCTCTGGGGTTCTCAACGCACCGATCCTCGAGGCCGAATCATGGAGAAAATCACAAACGAAGACAACATAATCCTTTTAAATAACCATCAACCAACACATTTTTGCTCGGCAACTGGAAAGTTATCAAATATAGATCTAACTTTATTCGATCCGACAACCGCAATAGACCTCAGTTGGGAACCTCTTCAAGACCTATACAGCTCAGACCATTTCCCAATCGAAATCCAAACATCACACATCAGCCTCCACAACAACACAACAAGCACCAAATGGAATTTCAAACTAGCAAACTGGACACTGTTTCAAGAAAAGGTCAGGATCACGAATAAGAAACATATTTTTCCCTCAGACAACATAGACACCATCAACGAAGATTTCACAACATTTGTCACGACATCTGCTGAAGCTAGCATTCCTAAACACACTCATATTAACAAAGCAAAACCAGTTCCGTGGTGGAACACGGAATTTGAACTCGCAATTAAAGAAAAGAAAACGGCCTTCAATAAATTCAAAAGACACCCGACTTAAGAAAATCTAATCAACTTCAGAAAACACAGAGCAAAAGCACAGCAAACCATAAAAGCAAGCAAGAAGAAATCTTGGCAGGATTACGTATCTACGATAACAAGCAATACTCCAACAACGGAAATTTGGGATAAAATAAAAAAAGTGAAGGGCTCATCTACTTATCGCCCAATATCGGCACTAGAGAATGGAGAAATAATATTGAAGGGTCAGACGTATGTAGTCGAAAGACGGAATTGGTTTTCACATGTTTATTCATCGGAGTCGATAATACAAGTTAACTAACTCTAAATTGTTATTCGCTTATTATACTTGCACCGGACGTTGCTCCTCTGTCTAGTCCCTATATTCGCTGAGTAGGTAAAATACCTACATTGCGAAAGTGCGTTACACGCGGTTTGTGTAATAATTAAGTGGTTAATAATGGGGCACCACACCTCCCCTTTTGGGAGAATGATGCATACCTGAAAGGTTATGCATTATTCCCCCTAGCAATTGAATTAAAATAAAAATGCACAAAAAAAAAATTGATAGCTTCACCTCATTAAAAGTAAATTACAGGTTTATGATAATAATTAAAAATTCGTACAAATATTTCACCATATTGGTCCGGTACCGTAAAATGACCAAATATTGAAATAAGTGATGAATTTGACTAACAAAACAAAGAAATAATAAATGCAGGCACTGAAAAAAAAACAGTAGAAATGTATAAATATGTATCAACTTTTTCTTAACCTATTTTTGTGAATGGGAAAAGTTTTTTCCCCATCTCTTAAAACACAATTTGGATCGTCTATCTCAATCACCTCGTATGGTCCTTTATGCACAGGGTCTAGTTTGTGTCGCGCTTCACTTTTCACAAATACAAAATCACCAAGGTTTAGTTGAATGGGACTTGCTTTACGATCGAATGAACACTTTCTATTTTCTTTGTCTTTCGACAAAAGGTCGTGTGCTCGTTTCTGTGACAGCTGTAAACGATACTTGAACTCCTTTGCAAAATTGTCCATATTGTAAACGGGTTCTACGCCATGGTTTAAAATGTCGATAGGCAAATTTGGTGTCTTTCCAAAAACTAACTCAAACGGAGTGTAGTTATGCGTGGAGTTTGGGGTTGTGTTATAACAGTAAGTGAAATATCTCAACCAAACATGCCAATCAGTCATCGTAGCATTTATGTAGGAACGAACGTATTCATTAAATATTCTGTGGTTCCTTTCTACTGTTCCAACTGTCTCATGTCGATATGGTGTTGACACTTTATGCTCATACTTTAGCTGAATTGCTAGTCCATCAAATAGCGCATTTTTGTACTCAGTGCCAAGATCTGTCCTAATTACCTTTGGAAAACCATACATAAGGAAAACCTCTTGGAATAGAGCTCGCGCTACCGTTTTAGATTCCTTGTCCGGAATAGGAATACTTACGAGATACTTTGACAAATCGCATATAACTGTAAGAGCATACTTATATCCGTCGATGGACACCGGAAGTGGTCCAATTGTATCAATTATCAAAAGTTCAAATGCTTTTTGTGGTGTTGGTGTGATAATTAGTTTTTCTAAACCTCCTTTTATAGGTTTATTTAACTTGCATGACTCGCAATTTCTTATGAAATTTACCAAATCTTTTTTCATGTTTCTCCACTTGAAATACAATTTTAATTTCGACAACATTCTCTTGGAGCCCGCATGACCTCCAAATAGTGGATCATTATGAAATGTTTTTAAAATTTCTTTTCTGTCGTTTTCGTCGGATAGTGTGATAATAGGGGTACAAATCGCGATTTTTACATGTGTGAGGGTTCGATTTCCAATATTTTTAAATGCATTAATGCTTATTACTTTTAAAATTTCATCCTCGTTCTGAAGCTTCAACATTTTTATTTCATTCTCGCCGGCCACATTATCCAACTTGGTTAGCAGATGCTCTAAAGCACTGTTAACGCTAGTGGATTCCTTTTTGTTACTCGAGGGATCATCCTGTACTCTTATATCACCGGGATTTACCCTGGATAACAAGACCTTAGCTTTGTTATCACTAGTGACTTTTCCATCAAAACTCGCAACACACTGTAAATTGTATTCCTGTATTATCATACTTATTCGATTTTCGAAAACTTTGAACTTAAGATGTGGTAAATTGAAGGTATCTTTATTGTTTGTTACCTCAAAAACTCCAACTTCATTTTCGCTTATTCTGGTTTCCTTTTCGGATCGGTCAGTTTCTGTAAGATTTTTTCTTTCCTGGTTTGGGCTCGCGTCATTATTTTTGCTACATTGATATTTAAAACTTTTAATTCTTCAATATTTACCCTGGACAAAGCATCCGGTCCTACATTGTCTTTCCCCTTTACGTAATTGATTTCAAAATCATATTCCTCCAATTCGAGGCGCATACGTGTTAGCTTGGAAGTAGGATTCTTCATTGAAAATAAATAAACGAGTGGGCGGTGGTCAGATCTCACAATAAATCTCTTTCCATAGACATATGGTTTGAAATAATTTACAGCCCAGTGAATTGCTGTTAATTCTTTTTCAATGGTACTTTTGTTAGCTTCCCCTTTTGTGAATTTTTTTGATGCAAATGCGATTGGTAAATCGTTTCCATTGTGTTCCTGTGACAAAACTGCACCACATGCAATATTTGAGGCATCAGTTGAAAGTATAAAAGTTTTTGAAAAATCTGGATACTGCAATATTGGCGGCATCATCAATGCCTTTTTTAAACTCAAAAATGCACTGTTACAATCCGTAGTCCATTCGAATGGGACTCCTTTTTTTGTAAGTTGATTTAGTGGAGAAGTTATTTCAGCAAAGTTTTTTATAAAACGCCGATAATAATTAGCGAATGCCACGAAACGCTTGGCTTCGTCAGCGTTTTTTGGAATGGGAAAATTCTTAATTGCTTCGAATTTTGCTGAGTCAGGTAGGACTCCTTTGTCTGAAATGGTATGGCCCAAATATGTGACCTGATTTTTGAAAAATTGACATTTATCAGGATTTAACTTTAAATTGCTACTCCGACATACTTCAAAAACTTTTCTGAGATTTTGTAAATGATGCCTTTCTGAACATCCTGTGATTATAACATCGTCAACGTACAAAAACGCCACATCGGGTGGTAGACCCGAAAATGCCATTGTCATCATACGCTGAAAACTGTTACATGACACATTCAAACCGAAAGGCAATCTTTTGAATCTGTATGAAGCACCTTCGATAGAGAAAGATGTGATATCTCGTGAGTTTTCTTTTAGCGAAATTTGATGAAATCCGGCCATCAGGTCAATAACCGAGAACCATTTGGCCCTACCTAATTCATCTAGTATCTCCTCAAATCTTGGTAATGGGAATTTATCTTGTACCAGTTTTTTATTAACTTGTCTAAAATCCACGACCAAACGCCATTTTTTCTCATTAGGGTTTTCCGCTTTTTTGGGGACGAGTATTAATGGAGAATTGAAAGGTGACCTGCTCGCTTCTATTAAATCTTTTTGTTTCAATAATTCTACCTGCTTTTTCACTTCTTGTCTTTGCGATTGTGGCAGTCTGTATGGTTTTATGTAGACGGGTGTTTTATCTGTTAACGTAAGTTCCTGTTCGTAAAAGTTGTTATGTGTTAATATATCCTCCTCTAAAGCAAAAATATCTGAAAATTCCTCGCAAAGGGCAAATAATTTATCTTGAACATAAAGCGGCATATCTTTTTTAAATTTTGATAAAATTGTCTTGAAACGTGTTTCCTGATTCATCGTTTTTACGCAACGTATGTGAAATTCCGAAAGCGGACGCATTGTCAGCTTTGGTTTATTAATAAGAACTGTTTTATTTGAAGTGTTGACAATTAAAATTTTTGTGTCGTTAAGAGAAATTATGGTGCGTGCTACATGCACACCTTCTGCAATTTCGGTCGCGTCAATTACTGACTCAGAATTTAAGTTATCAATTTTCACTTTTTTAACAATTTGGCAACGTGGAGGAATTATTAACGTATTTTGCTGAACCGAATCATCAATTGGGATTTCGTGAATTTCATTTCCTAAATTTAGAATTAACATTGATCTGTCGTAGTCCAAAATGCATTTAAATTTTTTCATAAAATCCAACCCCAATATCCCATCAGATGGAATTGGAAAATCATCGTTTACTATATGGAATTCATGATTTATTTCAAATTTCTCGTTAAAAAGTGTTGTTTCCGTAGTCCCTAACGTCTTTAAAACTCCGTCCGTTACTCCTTTGATTTCTGCGCTTCTATGTGGATAAAATATTTGTTTAATATCAATTTTCTCCCGTTTAAAAACAGATGTGTCGGCCCCGCTGTCCAGCATTAAAGTAATTACGTTCCTTTTTGTCATATCGGTGTATAAATTGATAAAACTTCCCATAACCAGGTTGAAACAAAAAATTTTTACTGTTGGTTGTCTTGGTCCTCCAGAGTCTGACCTAACCTCTGGGGACCTGTCTCGTTTTCCGATTGTAAACACCTGACATTGTGGGTGTTTCCTCGCGTTGTCCTATTCCTACTTTGTCCTCTGTAATCGTCGCGATTATTATTGGAGTAATTAGACCGATTTACATTTCTCGATGAATTACCTTGCCAATTTCCCTGAAAACGAGTGTTTGAATTATTATTTCGATAATAATTGCCGCTGCCACGATAATGTCTGGACCCGCGGTTTCCTCGTTGTCGTGAATAATTGTTATTCCGGTAATAATTAACTTGTAAGGGCTCCGTTCCTGTGTTAGCATCTATAAAATTCGTCATAAGTTCTTGAATGGTTTGGGGTTTTGAGGCTTTAACAAGCAATTTTGCTGAAGGCATCGCATTTTTCAACATTGCTTGTTTCGTTTCCGTTATAGTATATTTTTCGGCCACATTTTCTGGTACTCCATCGGTCAAATATGCATTTTTGAGTTTCTCTGCAAGTAATTCTATTTCTTTCGCGTAAACCTCGGCCGTTTTGTGTCTCTGATCAAGGCTTACCAGCTTGGCTCTTACCAAGTCTATACTTTCTGTTTTTATTACAGCTTTGAGCTTGTCAACTACCCTTTCTATTGAATTTTCATTCGTAATATAGGCTCTGGCCCTACCTGTCAACCTTGTCTTGACAAACGATAGTGCCAGTGCCTCATGGCCAGTTTGATACGCCTTAATCAGATCCACCGAGTCTATAAATGTTTGCAGTTTATCCGGTTCCCCATCGTAAGGACTTTTTAAGCTATTGGCACATAAGTTCAAAAATTGCGCTGCGTCTAACACCATATTGACAGTTTTATTTTCTTTTATAGCTTCGAATCTCGAGTTTAATGTATTTGCAATAATATCAATTCCACCTTCAATACGCTTTGCGTACTCTTTCACTGTGTTGAACAATTCTTCGCTATGAGGTGTTTTATAGAATAATTCCTTAGTTGCCTCAAACTCTTCCTTTATCCTATCTAGATGACTTGACTTGTCTTGAATCACACGCAAATTTGTTCTACGCTCTTGATTATCTTTTTCCAAATTTCGCCTAAAAACATTTACTTCGTCAAACAGGTGTCTAAATGAAGTTGCATCAGACATTCCACGGAAACATTACTAAACGTTTTATTTTGTTTTATTTTTATTCAAATATCGTCTCAGTTTCAAATTGCATTCTTGCGTTAATTTTGCGGCAAGCCATTCGCATAATACTGTGTGATTTTGTACTCACTTTGTTGTGTTTATGCTGTCGGGTCGTTGCATCTTCGGCCTTGATTATGCAGCGTTTCTCTGCATAGGTTGGGATGTGATCCGTTTAGCGGATGTGGGCATTAGAACGATCGATTCGTCCTTCTGGTCAGCTTGTCTAGGACATCGGATGTTGGCTGCTGCATTTTTGACAATTGACTTTTCTTTGGTCAGGTTGTCTCGCCTCTAGGGAATGATGGCTGCTGTTCCTGCTTGCATACTTGCTGCACTGCTGCACTGCTTGCGTGTTTTCATTAGCGGTGCTTTGAAAACGTGGCTGGTTTTCGTAGTGTTATTTTGGTGGCCCTAGGCCTCACTTGTTTCAAAGTATATTTGGAGCCTAACTTCGGAATTGGCACTGTACTTTCAGCAGATTACTCTGCACGGTCGCCATGAAGGGTCAGACGTATGTAGTCGAAAGACGGAATTGGTTTTCACATGTTTATTCATCGGAGTCGATAATACAAGTTAACTAACTCTAAATTGTTATTCGCTTATTATACTTGCACCGGACGTTGCTCCTCTGTCTAGTCCCTATATTCGCTGAGTAGGTAAAATACCTACATTGCGAAAGTGCGTTACACGCGGTTTGTGTAATAATTAAGTGGTTAATAATGGGGCACCACAATATCAGACTTGAAAGACATAGTAAATGCGATCGGAAATCACTTTCAGCGATGAGCAATACTCACCGGAATTTTCGCAGCACAAAGAAACGACAGAAAACGAAGCCATCAGAATCACCGACAATCATGACCCAATAAACCTACCCTTCTTACGCTGGGAACTCATAACCGCAATAAATTCCACCGAAAATTCCAGTCCAGGCCCAGATAATATCCCATTCCAACTTATCAGAATTTTTCCTTCCGAGACACAAGATCACTTACTGGAGATTTTCAATTTCATTTGGACACGTCAGATTTTCCCAAAAGCATGGCAATAAGCAATAATTATTCCAATACAAAAACCCGGAAAGAACAAGAAGAACCCGCTCAATTATAGACCGATAGCTCTCACCTGTTGCCGCTGTAAACTCATGGAGAAAATGATTAATAAGAGACTTTTGTGGTTCTTAGAAAATAACAACTTGATCTCAAAATCTCAAAGTGGCTTTAGACAACAGCGCTCAACATCCGATCAACTTATTAATCTGCAAACAGAAATTCTCACAGCATTTAAAGAGAAACAACACCTACTTGCGATTTTCTTCGATCTCCAAAAAGCATATGACACAACATGGAAACACAACATTCTCAAGAAAATGAAATCACATGGTCTGAACGGAAACATATTGCACTTCACGACACACTTTCTGAGTAACAGAACTTTTCGCGTTAGACAGAACGGGATACTTTCTTCAAGGTTCCAACAAGATAATGGTGTGCCACAAGGAGCAATTTTGAGTACCACTCTGTTCTTGATTGCAATCGACGATGTTACAAAAGAAATTTCAATCCCAATCAAATCATCTCTGTATGTGGATGACCTGTGCATTTACTACAGGGGTAAAAACCAGAAAACCACTCAAGATATACTTCAACAAGCCCTGGAAAAACTAGGAAAGTGGTCAAACGCAACAGGCTTCCGATTCTCAACAACGAAAACAAAATGCATGCAATTTGACAGATTGAAAGATTATACTCCACTGAAACTAACCCTACACGATGCAGAAATCCCTGTAGCTCAAGAAGTCAAGTTTTTGGGGATGATTTTTGACAGAAGAATGACATGGAAAACCCATATTCTGCATTTGAAGAATGAATGCTCAAAAAGGCTTAATATCTCAAAATCACTCTCGAACTCGGACTGGGGAAGCGACAGAAAAACACTAATCCTTGTCTATAAATCCCTGATACTATCCAAGATCAACTATGGTAACATTGTCTACAGATCAGCAAAAACAAGAACTCTAGAACTACTGAACCCAATTCAGAACACAGCTCTCAGGCTCGCAACAGGAGCACTAAGAACAAGCCCAATCAACAAGCTCCTAAGCTTAGCAAACGTTCCTCCCTTGGACCTAGTTAGAAAGAAATCACTGCTAACGTACGCTACGAAAGTATCCGAAGATAAAGATCACCCATCCTTTGATTGCTTTTTTCCTTGTCTCACAATAACCTCTCAAATAAAAAATTGCCCACTCTCAATAGATTTTCAATTACAAGCCATCCTTAACGAGCTCCATCTAGAAATCCCTAGCACAACCAAGCCAAATTTTCCAACCCCTCCCTGGAAAACCCCGCTACAGCAAATAAATCTTGAGCTCACCAGACATAAGAAAGGAGACACACTCCCCATGATATTCCAACAAGACTTCCGACTTATCATGTCACAACACCAGCATTACGAGCTTTTTTTGTTATTTTATTGAGCTATTGACGTCGTGTGCCATTACCCCTCATGACATTCGAACTGGGTAATTATTTGATATTTTTGAGCCGTCATCTTCTGACGTTATACGTCACACACATGTGAAGTTGCGGCACTCTGTGGTTGCGGCCTCATAAAAGTTTAGGTACACCGACGGCGATCGAGTGCCATTTTGACGTAATTTTGAATGAGCATGGGAGCATGGCCATACGATTGTCATCGGTGTAAACTTTTTTGAAGCCGCAACTGTACCTACCTAGTACCTAATTAGAATAGAATAGAATATATATTTATTGCTTTCTCGATATACAAGTGTCCCGGAAATATACCGACAACGTTCTATGGCAGCTTTCTCTCATCAAAACAAGAAAAAAAAGTTCCTATGAACATGGGTCCAAAAACGCTTCCTAAGGGAGCTACAGGCCCCTAAAGATGGGACCCTGAACATGATTTTTATTAAATATCTTCGAAACCGTTCGAGGGGAATCAATCAAACTTGACACATCCACTAACCTTCTTATGCCCAACAAAATGAGGCAAGATTAATTCCACAATAATTCACCAGGGGTGGGTCAGGCTGAGGTGTGGGGTTAAAAATAACCCTAACTTTTTTGAATGTGAATTGTTTCCAAATTTAACAAAAAATTATAGAATATTGGAGTTTTCTACCCAAAAAAGATCCCCTTGTTCAACCTCGATAGACGGTGAAAACGTGGTTAGAAATGCTAATTTTAATTTACGATATTCAAGAGGAAAGAAAAACTATTTCAAAGCAACTTCATTCTTGTTAGACATCCAATTTTGTTAGGCATAAGAAGGTTATTAAATGTGTCAAGTTTGATTGATTTTTCTTGACCGGTTTCGGAAATATTAAATAAACAACCCTCTTCAGGGTCTCACGTTCAGGGGCCTGTAGCACCCTTATGAAGCGTTTCCGGACCCATGTTCATTGGAACTTTTTTTCTTATTTTGATGAGAGGAAGCCGTCCTAGAACGTTGTCGGTGTATTTTTGGGACACCCTGTACACAGCATATCGTAAGCAATGTGGAGGTAAATGATCTTAAATAATTAATATACACACAAGGCATAGGTACATCTTAAAACATGAGAAAGACAATTTAAGTTAAGAGAGGGGCTGAGAATAGACTAAAAACTTAATAAACAGAAACACAAAGTAACACAGTAACTATTCAAGTACATCAAGCACAGCAGCAACAACATCACAACCACACATCACACTCATCCCCTCATTCAATTCTATTTTTCAATTTCTGTTAATGCTAATTCAATTTTGACGTAATTTTGAATGAGCATGGGAGCATGGCCAGACGATTGTCATCGGTATGAACTTTTTTGAGGCCGCAACTGTACCTACCTAGTACCTAATTAAAAGTCGCGGCCGTTGCTCTGATTCTCAATTGTTCGTTTCCCACGAACTGGAGGGACATGCTTCATTATGTGACTGCGACCGGACAAAGTAAGTAATGATGTGTTTATCAAGAGCTTCTGGAATGAATTTTCCATCGATTCGACCAATTCCAGGTCTACAAAATTTTCACTTTCGGCAGTTGCAGCAGCTGGATTGGCAAATCAACGTTTACGGCAAAGCCCAATATAGAAATTTGTGATCTCACTGGAGTTTTTTTTTTGAAGAATGACAGAACAGCTCATCAGTGTGTGCAAGAAGAGTCTATCTTTGACGCATCACAATCCCTTAACGTTTGTGATTTGTGAGGTATGCAAGTGGCAATATTGATTTTTTTTTAATTTCGATAAAAAGCTATTGAATAATTTCCAGTGGCAAAGAAAACCACAACCGAATGGTGTTTATTTGGCCTATAAAATACTCATCAGCCTTTACTTTTCTGCAACTGTCGTATACACAATAGTGGACCCGGACCATTTCCATTGCTCAACAAGTTACAGGGTGAAATGGATGATCTACCTGACTTACTGGGCGCACATTCTTTGTGCTGTACAAGCCACCTGGAGCGCAGCCATGCTTCTGATGTGCGTCAAAGCTCAGCGATCGGGAGATCTCCTGAACGGCCAGAGAAAAGCTCTGAAAACTTACAAGTTCTACTGGACATTGCACACCATTTCCATGAATACGGCTTTGATTGTTACAGTTTTTTACTGGGCGTTGGTCTATGGTGAGAAACTGGTTATAATTATCAGAAAATCCACCATCATCAGTCTGCAACCTTGTCAGTCATACCATACCAGATTGTAACTTCAACCAACTTATCAATGGCGTAATCAACTATTTTTTCGATTTTTCAGATCCGGATATCCCAAACGATGCCATGAACTACGTCCAGCACATCTTCAATTTTGTCGTGATGATGATCGATTTTTTCGTGGTTTCACATCCAGTACGCTTGCTACATTCGATTTTTCCCTCCATGTTCGCTCTGTTCTATGGATTTGTGAACGCGATTTACTGTTTACTGGGAGGCACAAGCAAGTGAGCGTTTTCAAACATCAAAACAAGGAACAAGGACCATTTCAACGAAGAACTATTTTGCAGGATCGGACATCACTACATATACAAGCCAATGGACTGGACCAGGACTCCTGGCAGAAGCGCCGTGGTCCTGTTCGGAACGGGATTCTTTTGCATGGCAGTCCACGTAGTTTTTTGGTTGCTCTACCGTTTACGAATTCACTTGCGTTCCGTTTTAGTGAAAGGCGAATACTTCGAGCGGCGCCAAACTGTCTGTGCCGATGAAAATTTTGCGCAAGACATCATAGAATCGTTATGATAAATGAAGATTGTAAGACTGAAGAAAATTCAAAATTACTGATTCCATAGTGTGAAGTGTACTTACATACCTGGATGTACGCCACTTCCCTATCCAAATCCGGACATCTTTTATCGCTATAGTCAAAATCGAAGCTGATAATTTTTTTCACCTGCTTCAACCACTGGGGTTATTAGCAGGATATTTTCTGTATCGGTTTTTCTGTAACTACGACAACGACGATACATGTGAAACGAACAGTAGAGGTTTTTCAGTGTGTTTTTTTAATGATTTGAACGTAGTTTTTTGGTTACTGTACCGTTTACGAGTTCACTTGCGTTCCGTTTTAGCGAAAGGCGAATATTTTGAGCGGCACCAAACTGTCTGTGCTGATGAAAATTTTGCGCAAGACATCATAGAATCGTTATGATAAGTGAAGATTGTAAGACTGATGAAAATTGAAAATGACTGATTCCATGGTGAAATAGTACATTACGTAACAAGTACGGAAAGTGATACGTTACGCATGAGTGTGAGCCGAGTGCAAAAATCACACGGATGAAAGTAAGACACTTTACGGCGAGTTACGTACACTATTTTCCCTACGACCGGGAGAAAATTACATTCAAATGAATACGAATTCTCGTGTTTTTCTGTAAACTTAGATTTTATAAAAACCAGTGGATAAATAATAATTTTAAATATAAGGGTAATTTCAAATGGATCCATAAAGAAAATCGTGTACCTATGTATTTCAAATTTTTAAAAATTTAAATGTTCAAAAATTTATTTTTCTTTACAATTTTCAATTTTTTCTCGAAAAACACCGCTACTTTCTGACCAAGCCTACCTGCGGCTGTTGTTATGCTTGAGTATCTTACAAGCGAGCAGTACACCGAATTATCGCAAAAAAAATTAGGAATCCTATCAAGAACCAGTATTTCAAATTCAGATTGCTTCCAAAATATAAAAAACGATCTTTTTCATGAAAAAAAAATTCGGGGAATTGCAGGTTTTGAACTCGCGCCCTCTGGACACACGCCTCGCGCCTGTTGCAGCAGGTAGGGTTGGAGATGGCGTCTTTCACCATCAAGCTATCAGGGTATTTTTGACAGCCGGCCAAAACCGTCGCTAATAAAGGACACGAACAATTTCTTTTATCCTTTGAAGAGCGATAGCGGCCGAAGGCCCCGGCTACTAGCCGGAAAGGTACGTTTTGGTCATCAGCAAGTGTATGGGACTTCATTCATTAACAACGTCTCCTTGTGAGAAAATTGAAAATCCAGTAATGAAATTAGCGACATTTCAACTGTCATTTTGACATTTTAGTATGTTAACTTGATTCAAAGTATTTGGGTGTATTGGATGGGGCAGCTAAAGATTTCTGAATGGACCCTCATTTAATCTTTTGTGGTCACATTTGCATTGCCACCAGAGAATTATTCTGCTTCATAAGAGTAGGTGAGAATTTCATCCATAACTTTACAATTACTGTTGTTGGAAGGAAATTATGTGAGATTTTTATTTTTATACATCTCACCGGTAGGGTTAGTCCTTAGATATAATGTTATATGAGCATGTCAAACCCATACTATCGGTTGAGAGAACATGACTGAGGTCAGTCCTGTAGGTGCGAATTATTGTTGATTTTCTTGTGAATCAGAGTTTACGGTGGTATTGAAAGCCGGTTTTTCGAAATTGTGATTAAATCGTCGTTTGAATTTGTATTGTTTCGTGGTCCGAATGAACTGTGCGTTATATTAACGCACGGCTCATAACGCACAGGTTGAGAAGGTTGACGTAATTGACAACTTTTGGGCCTACTATAGCGTGTGAAAGGGGTCACTTTCGTAGGTGGTCGTAGGAAAAGTGTACTTTTATAAAGTAGGTTCACTTGTACCGTGATTCTAGTCGGCTGTGAGATTTTGTTTATAAGTTTCCAAATGTGAAATATAGAAAATCCCCAAAACTTTGCAGTTGGCTGCTCTGGCCGGACCAGTTTTGAAACACATTTTTTGCGTATTTCCTTTGCAGATAGCCGGAACATTTTTGCGGGACGTGATGTCTGACGTTTTTTTCCATTTTATTGGTAAAATGTAACAATTTTTCGACTTGTTTTCAATTTTCGCCAATGAACAAATAAATCAAGAGAGCCTTGACATTTGACAGTTGTGAAAAATATTCCTAACCTCTTGAAGCCGGTTCAACTTTAGATGCTTCAAAATAAAGATTGTACAATGCCCTTCGTCCAAAAAAGGGGCCCCATGCAATCATCAACCCTTTCGCCTCTTCCAGTCAAAAATACAAGTCAAACCCTGAAGAATTATGGGCGATACAAGGATCGCCGTGCAGTCTGTCATTGGCAAAAGAATTTACGTGTAAAAAGTAAATTAAACCAAATTTCAAAAAACCCAGCCACTCAAAGTTGTGTACTGAACCGAAATTGATGTAAGTACCTTCAATTTGCAATTTGCTTTCGTTTTGGGGCTTCCCGGGACGAGTTTTTGTCGACCCTGAATGGGCCGCCGTCAAGATGACTTAATTTGCGGCCGCCCCGTGCTCTTTTGGTGTCTACATGACGGTAACACAGCTCTGCGTCCCCCTAGTCGCACGTCCACTTATGACCAGGTCAGTTTTCCAAGATTTTAATATCAATTTGATAAGAAATATAACTTCACTTCCAGAGAAGTCAGTTTCACACCAGGTGAAAAGGCGGCAAGCCTACAATGCTAAAGTAGAAAATTTGCCCCGCCAACTAGAGTCACAGTACAAGTGAACCTACTATAGGATATTTTCTCTATCGGTTTTTCTGTAACTATAACAACGACGATACATGTGGAACGAACAGCAGGGAATTTTCAGTGTGGTTTTTTCAATGCCTTTTCCGTTTCGTTCCTCTTCACGGGGCATCACCGCACGGTAGTAGATGCCCCAGTACTTGGGAACGCGTGAAAAAGTCTCTCTGGCCCTAGCGGATTTGAACCCAAGACCTCCACCTTTGAAAGCGGAGCCGAGCTCACCGTGCTACAGACCGGGTTGAACCTGATGATGGTTTCATCCAAGCAAGCTTGAATGAATCAAATGCTCGGTGCAAATCAAAATTACATTCAGTCTGATATGTACAGGGTGATCACGCGACATGGGACCCCCCAAATGAACGCTCCCCTTCTGAGATATTTTTCAAAATAAAACAACTCATCATTGATGATTTTTCCTGTACTTTCCGAATATATTCACCATAATTTTCTATATTCCATAATATACAGGGTGTTGAGGAAAAAAGTTGAATTTTTGCGACACCCTGTATTCACTTATTGTAATCTAGACAGTTTGCTTTGCTGATTACAAAATTGTATGGCACTTGACGATTTTTTCTCGAATAACTTGTCAAAAAAATTAATAAAATCTTAATTTCATGGATATTATTCTAATAAGATGGCTGCGATTACAGCACTAAATACCCAAAAAACACTGAAACTAATTTTTAGGCTACAGATTAACGAAACATTGAATTTGAATGGAAACAAGTTTCACTTCAGTTTGAAATTTAGTGCTCTGTAATCACAGCCATCTTATTAGAATAATATCCACGAAATTGAGATTTGATTAATTTTTTTGACAAGGTATTTGAAAAAAATCCACAAGTGTCATACATTTTTGTAATCAGCAAAGCAAACTGTGTAGAGTATAATAAGTAAATACAAGGTGTCGCAAAAAATTTCACTTTTTTTTCAACACCCTGTATATTATGAGATATAGAAAATTATGATAGATATATTCGAAAACTACAGGAAAAATGATCAAGGACCAGTTTTTTATTTTAAAAAATATCTCAAAGGGGAAGCGTCCAGTTGAAGGGGGTCCCATCTTGCGTGATCACCTGTACCTACTATACAGGCTGTCTCAAAATTGGACCGCAATATTTGACCAGCTCACTCTACGTCAAAATATAGGAAGAGAAGTTCGAATAAACATGGGTCGAATAATGCCCCCTAAGGGAGCTTAGAACCCCTTTAAAGAAAAACCTGATGATGTGTTTTTGCGAATTGCCCCAGAACTTGCCAAGATGAAATGACGAAATTTGATTTGATCACTACATTTCATAAGCCTGAAGTAATGCTGTGAAGAAGACAGGAGTACTCGACCCATGTTTATTGAAACTTTTCTCCCAATTTTTTGACGTAGAATAAGCTGGTCAAATACTGCGGTCTAATTTCGGGACATCCTGTATATAGGAAACTCGCTATAAAGTTGATGAATTTAGCGAAATTCTCGCTATAAAATTGATAAATTGATTGCGTTTTTCTCTATAACAATAAGGTAAATGAATTATATTTTTGTGAATATTGATGAATTTGGGGAAGATCTTGCTTTATCAAGCTAATCAATTTAAGTATCAATATTTTTGACTTGAATTTAGTAAAATGATCGCTATAAAGTTGAAGACTTCAATCATTTTCTCACGATTCAAAGTATTTGTGACTCGATTTGCAAACATTTCAGTTTCTCGGGAGTTCCGCAGGAAGCATTCCCCAGCCCTGCATTATTTTTCATCCATACCTCTAGATTAAGTGAATTCGCATTCCACCATTGCCAAACTCTTAATTATGCTGATGATACTCATGTTTTTTAAGTTACGGTCTTGATAATCTAAATATCACCATGTACACTAATCAATGAGGACCTTGACAGTTCGGCTAGTCGTGCGAAAAAATATTGCCTTGAATTAAACCCCGCTGAATCAGAAATCATGCTTTTTGGACCTAAAAATTAAAGAGTTGAAGCAGGGCAGCTAATAAAAGTCGTTATGGAGGGGACCCAGCTGGAACTGGTTGATTCGGCTCGTGATTTAGGTTTAGAATTACATACGGATCTTAGTTTTCAGGGCCACGTGTCAAGATAGCGTTCAACAATTTGAAAACGATCTGCCAGCATAAAGATTACCTGTCAGCAAAGAGCGAACAGGTGTTGTGTGAGTCCCTGGTTCCTGGTGCTGACACATTTTAACTTTGCCGATGTCGTATATGAGCCATTTCTCACCAAGGTTATGCTCAGAATCGACTACAAGTTCAAAACTCTTGCGTCAGACTAATTGGGGGAATTCAAAAATACCTACGTTCATCACTATTTTGCTAAGTTAACTGAACTAAAACTCAGAATAAATGAAAGAAGATTCCTCCATCACTCTTGCTGCTTATACCATAAAATTTTGCATCAAAAGATACCCGAGAAGATACCCCAATATTTGTATAACAATATCACCTACTGGACTGACGTGCACAACATCAACATCAGGCAAAAAAAAATTATTACTATCCCTCGCCATCGCACTGAACTGTGTCAATGTTCTTTTTCTTACACTACCAGTAAAATTCACAATCTCCTTCTGCACAAATTTATAAATTCAACTTACTCCTGTTTAAAAACTAGAAAGAAGAATGTACTGAGTGGTGGCGAGGTTGGTGTTGATTCTCACCATTTCTTTTTAAACAAATGGTAACTGGTTCTTGAACATTTCCCAACCTTTTTTTTTTTTTCAATTTCTCGCGAATATTCCGGTTGAAAATGTGAAACCGGCGTGGGTTTTTCGATACCGGACTTGAATGCAATGATGGAGTTTGAAGTGAAGCCTTAATTGACGATTCTTACAATAAGATGATTTGGAATAAGTTTTGAGGTTTTCCCGGAGAATTCAAATTTTCCTGACTATTTTTTTTTGACGTTTCAAACCAATAGCGACGCTGTATTTAGTACCACGTGTTACCATTACAACCAATGTCAACAGTTTTGCAATGGCAAATTTATGGTGGGGCGACAAAACTTCTGCTGCTACTGAATAAACCTCTGCAGGGTGACAAAACTGCTTGTTGATATACTCACCATAACAACGATAACGTGAATGTCAAATTGTAAAATTCAATAATTATTGATTGATTGTCTGTCAGTGTTTGCGAGTAGAAAATACAAAACAGTTTCTAATGATGAGTGGCGAATTTGCCACGTTCGAAAAAGGAGAGACTGATCGTCCCGAAAAACACGAAAAACACGCGGAATGGGACTATGTTTCGTCGGAGATACAGCAGTGCCGCAGATTGCCGATATTTTGAGAGATTGGGCATTATAACATGCGTGTTGGTATAAAAATGCAACCCTTGGGACAGGAAAGCAAATGGACATGGAAAAGTCAGTGCGGAAAAATTGTATTGACTGAAATGAAAATAACCAACCATTCTCATAGAAGCAGCGTCGTTGTACTCTGGCCGAAGCCTTTCTAAATCTTCGAATAACAACAACAACTGTACCTTTATTATCTATAGCAAGTGATTTGAAATAAACGTTTAAAAAAAAATAGTCCATTAAATACCATTCGAAGAATCCATTTATGCCTACAAAATTGAATTTATTCTCTCAAACTGGTCTTGGCATTTCTCTCAAACCAGCTGTCACAGAAAAACGACTCGTGCTGTGCACTCGTCGTTTTTTTCTGTGGCAGCTGGTTTTCGAAAAATGCCTAGCGACCAGTTATCGAGAAATTCAATTTTGTCGACAAAATAGATCCTTCTTATGGTATTGTTGTTGACAAAATTTTCAATTTTCTGCAAATTATTTTCAATCTTTTTCACTAATTCCAACTTTCCACCCGAAGGAACGTTTCGAACAAAAATTCACATAGGTTCCTGGATACTTGTCGGGAAAGTTTTGGGGTGACACAGCCCAGTGGTCAGGGTGACGCGGTAGGATTGGGTGAGGCAGGATCGCATATCTGACGCTCTGTGCTGCCCTCTATACGACTATGCATATCTCAATACTAGATGTTATGGGGGTACTATCACTATTTTTTTTTGAAAATTTTTTAATCGCCTTTCCGGCAAGATTTACCCAGGCAGGATTGCCGTTCCATGATTACACATAATAACTCGATACATAAATGATGGTCTGTACACATAACTCGATAGGGGTACTGAAAATGCGTCCGTCTCCCGGACTATAAACAATGAACAGCACAAATTAACACAATTCTTTTCAAAAGAATTCTTTTGCTTCTGGTTTTTAAGGAGAACTTAATTCTTGTAGTTCATGACTTACCCTGGATAGAGAACAGAGATTCATTACAGATTCACAGGTTGATTTTTTGTACTCATTGTTTTTCCATAAACAGTTTACTGAAATCTTTTGTAACAACAAAAATAGAAGCGATCGGAGGACCAGCTTTTGTCCCTTCATAACTTCAAAACTAAAGGACGTACAATTTCTCTAACCACTTCTCAGCACTCTACTACACCTCCATATTACGCACCTTCAAGGTGGTCTGACACTTTTGAACCGCCTGTATACAGAGTGAGTCATTGACATGAACGAGCTCAATTACACCTACGCCATTGATGATATCGAATTGAACCAAACGGCACTGCAAACGGGAGATCAAAGTGCAGTTTGTAAAATTATTTTGCTCTATACAGGGTGCCCCATTTTTGCAGAGCAGTTTTTGAACGAGCTTTTTGAAATGGCATTCCCTGTGTAGTTTTGCATATTTGGATTTGCCCTTTCTCAGGCATTACAAATTTATTTAGTTTTTGCAATTGGCTCCACTTGTTCAGAAGTTATTAATTTTTTTTCTGAAGATTAATGCGTTTGTAGGCACTTACTAAATAAATCGCAAGGCACTTGGTTTTTGGATTATCAAGTTGGGACTTTGCTCATGTTTAAGCAATAACATAGGGTATCTTTTGGCGGTAATTTCGTCTATTTTGGTTTCGGTATCACCTTGCTGTGACACATTGATTTTGGTAAACTTTGAAGGGCCATAACTTCATTTTTCCAAATAGCACTCTCTGTTCTTTAATTCTCATCAAGTATCAAGCGTCTCATTTCACATCTTTTTTACCTCCTATGTTTTTTCTCAAAAGTTGATAGTTTGGAAAATGATTCGGTTTTTCCAAAAACTGGACACAATCACAAATTTTATCGATTGAACCTAGCGTGCAATGAAAATCAACTAATTCTGACAACCAATGTCAAAGTGACTTCTATTGTACGTCACTTTTAAATTTTGACAAGAAATGTTGTCATTTTCAACAGTTTTTACGATTGCAAATGTAGTAGTGAATGTTATTACTATTGATTTGTTGCACTCCCTCAATAAATAATATTGTTTAGTTCCTTGCTCCGACATTTTGAGTTTTTTAATTTTTACATAATAATTTCTTTTCAAAATTTGAAAGTGACGTACAATAGAAATCATATGGCATTGGTTGTCAGAATTAGTTGATGCAGTTTGGATTTAGAATTAGCTTAATTTTTAAGTTGATTACTTGATCCGGTGCCATGGCCTGCGCGGTCACCTGACTTGACTAAACCGATTTTTTTTTTCAGGGCTTTGTTTACGATCGGGTGTATGAAGCTCAAGTCAATACCAGGGAAAATATGGAAGAAATAATTTGAGTGGCTTTCCGTAGCATTCTTTATTTTCACTTGATGATTTTTTGTCAAAATTTAAAAGTGATGTATGTACAACAGAAGTCACTTTGACATTGGTTGTCAGAATTAGCTAATTTTCATTGCACGCTAAGTTTAATTGATGAAATTTGTGGCCAGTTTTTAGAAAAACCGAATTATTTTCCAAACTATCCACTTTTGAGAAAAAACATAGGAGGTAAAAAAGATGTGAAATGAGACGCTTGATACGAATGAAAGATAAAAAAACAGGTAATGCTATTTGGAAAAATAAAGTTATGGCCCTTCAAAGTTTACCAAAATCAATGTGTCACAGCAAGGTGATACCGAAACGGAAATAGGCGATATTACCACCAGAAGATACCCTAAGCTATTGCTTCAACATGAGCAAAGTCCCAACTTGATAATAGTCCAGTAAAATAAGGATTTAACCTGGAACAAATTAGGGGCAGGATGAAAAACATATGGCGATGTAGAGAATAAAAAACTGAATAAGAAAAACCATAGTTTCATTTCCAGTCATCCCGGGAACCATGGAAAAAAAAATGGAGAAGATGGAAAAACATGCGCCGCGATCTTTCTTTTGGAACGGTGAGAGAACGGTGAGAGATGTGTGAAAACTGTCAGGGACAAAGTTGTAGGGAATTCAATAATCTACAAAAAAGTCACTGGGAGCATATGTCTAACTTCTCCAGTTTAGCCGTTTATCGCAGTCAAAGTTGCGCACCGGTCTAGTGAAGTGGAAAAACTGTCCGCGTGACCTTCTTTCTTGGATGCTGTGAGAACGACAAGAGATATCAAAAAATTGTGAGTGACAAAGTTGTAGAGAATTGAATGCTCCACTAGAAAATCTTCAAGGCCAATTATTATCTCTTCTAGTTTAGCCGTGAACCACGTTCGAAGTTGCGCGACAATCCTGTTGATAAAGTGGTTCTTCTGGAAAACTTACAAAAACCCTAGACTCGATGAAAAAACTATGACAATGTAGAGAATGAAAAACTGGATCTAAGAAACCAAAGTTTCATTTCACACCGTTTCGGGAAACCTAAGAAAAAAAAAATAAAAACTTGAAAAATAGTGATTTGCACTCGCAGCTTCCTCATTGAATACTGAAATAAACGTAATAAATATGGAAAATCTGAACAAACTAGCTTGTAGAGAATTGAATGATCTATAGAAAATTCCGTGATGTCATGTATGCATCTTTGTCGACTTAGCTACGGAGCGCTATCAAAGTTGGGGTACATGACTCGTGACGCGTCGCATATGTGGTTAAACTGGCACGACGTTGTGGTCATTGTTTGATTGATTATCAAACATGATCAAATGATTTGAAAAAAATGTGTGCTTTGTTTAACGTCTGGGTAGCTACTTATTGTTAGAAATATCATTGTAGTCATTATCATCGTCTTCCAAAACGACAATGCAGGAAGCGTCAAAACAGGTGGCTCCACTGCAGTGGTGGCAAAACTTGGTACACTTGAGGTTAGCTTTTTGGCATCCACAAAGCTTCTCGCAGTTTTTCAAGCATCTGCAGGAAATCAGCCGTAGCAGATTTTCGAGAGCTACGTTATCCTGGGTTCTAATAGGCATCAACAGAGAAATGTTTAATTTCCAACCCCATTGTTCAGGTGGACAGTTGTTTATTATCTCCGAGCTGTTGTTGAATGATCATTGTTCATCAGAAATCAGTTGAAAAACATATCATTATTTAACGTGGATCACGTTTTTCTATCATATACGCACATATTGTGTTACAAAATACGAGTACTCTCTCAATTTTAAGCCTGAGTGTCACGATACTGTTTTCGTACTATTTTGATGATATGAATATATGATTAGAAACGACAAATTCAGAAGTTCCCTAGCAACCTAGTCTCTCGTCCTAGATTTCTAGAATGAAAATATGACGAAAATAATATAGTGACACTCACGACTTCAATTTTGCCAAACAAGAAACTTTATACATAACAAAGCGTTTATCCGCGGAGTTACATTTCCAACAATAGTTACCAGACTTTCAACAAAGCACGCAATTTTTCCAAATCATTCAATCATGTTCTATAATCAATTGAACAATGACCGCAACGTCGTGCCAGTTTGACCACATATGCGACGCGTCACTAGTCATGTACCCCAACTTTGATAGCGCTCCGCAGCTAAGTCGACAAAAATGCATACATGTCATCACAGCATTTTCTATAGATCATTTAACCCTCTACAAGCTAGTTTGTTCAGATCTTCCATATTTATTACGTTTATTTCAGTATTTAATGAGGAAGCTGGGAGTGCTATTTTCCAGCTTTTTCTTTTTTTTTCTTAGATTTCCCGAAACGGTGTGAAATGAAACTTTGGTTTTTTGGATCCAGTTTTTCATCCTCTACATTGTTATAGTTTTTTCATTGAGTCTAGGGTTTTTGTAAGTTTTCCAGAAGAACCACTTCATCAACAGGATTGTCGCGCAACTTCGAACGTGGTTCACGGCTGAACTAGGAAAGATAATAACTGGCCTTGAAGATTTTCTAGTGGAGCATTTAATTCTCTACAACTTTGTCACTCACAACTTTTTGATATCTCTTATCGTTCTCACAGCATCCAAGAAGGAAGGTCACGCGGACAGTTTTTCCACTTCACTAGACCGGCGCGCGACTTTGACTGCAATAAACGGCTAAACTGAGGGAGTTAGACATATGCCCCCAGGGACTTTTTTGTAGATTATTGAATTCCCTACAACTTTGTCCCTGACAGTTTTCCACATCTCTCACCGTTCTCTCACCGTTTCAAAAGAAAGATCGCAGCGCATGTTTTTCCATCTTCTCCATTTTTTTTCCATGGTTCCCGGGATGACTGGAAATGGAATTTTGGTTTTTCTTATTCAGTTTTTCATTCTCTAGATCGCCATATTTTTTTCATCCTGCCCCTAATTTGTTCCAACTTCGGCCTAAAAATCGCCTCATTTTACTGGACTATAACCTAAAAACGAAGTGCCTTGCGATTTATTTAGTAAGTGCCCACAAACGCAATAATTTTTAGAAAAAAATTGATAACTTCTGAACAGTTGAAGCAAATTTCAAAAACTGAACGAACTTGTAATGCCTGAGAAAGGGCAAATCTAAATATGCAAAAATATACAGGGAGTGCCATTTAAAAAAGCTCGTTCAAAAACTGCTCTGTAAAAATGGGGCACCCTGTATAGAACAAAATAATTTTACAAACTGCACTTTGACCTCCCGTTTGCAGTGCCGTTTGGTTCATTTCGATATCATTAATGGCGTAGGTGTAATTGAGCTCGCCCATATCAATGACTCACCCTGTATGATAAGCGCCAAATTCCCTGACTTTATATCGAAAATTTTACTGTGCATTCGTCAATTTTATAGCTGGAGTTTCGTCGGAATAATCCGTGAAATTATAGCTACAGTCTCGCTTCAATGCTTGTAAATCATCGACTCCTACTTTGAATGAAATCGTCCAATCAAGAAGAAAATTCAATATGCCAGCCAAAATGGCGGAGAGTTGATGACTGGATTCATAAGATCCGGCCATAGCTTTTGATGGATTGATTTGTTTCCAGGCCTGTTTCAAAGATATCCGTGTTCCAAGGTAAGTCCCATATTTGCTGGAGACTACGATGCCGGAGTGAGCCACAAATCCGAACAATTGGCGGAAGAGCCGTTCGAGAGCTTGCCAGATCAATAGTGTAGGACGATAAATTGCTGTAAGTCAGGAAATGCCGGAAGGGCATCTAGTTACTTAAAACGAAAAGTGAAACAATGATTTGAATCAACGTCTGGTTTCATTAATAATCAACTTTACAGATTAATGAAACAATCCAACAATCTTGGAAGCAAATGGGAGGCGGCGGTTTGGTCATGGTCATCTGGTTCTGAAAAGATAAAACGGCTGTGAGCATTACACTACTCTCATGAATTGATCTCAGGTCAATTCGGTGTTGAATTCAACTCAATAACTCAGTCTTGAATCATTATGACTCTAAAACAATTCCACTCAGAGCCTTGAATCAATACGACTCTGGAACATTTCCACTCAGCCTTACTAAATACGCGACTTGGCCTTCTATAGGCATTATGGTAACATCACGTCATAAATACCAGCCATAGTCAAGTAAACACCGTGATAATGAAACGTGCAATGGTACCCCCAACGAGCACCTGTTTCCAATACCACACCACGTGTATCAAGCGTGATTATCTCATTCTAGGTTTGTCTCACGGGTGATCACCTCCGATATCAATAACCTGACCCGTGCCGATTCGTGCAGTGAAGCCAGGGGATACTCGCGCAAGGCTTTTGAATCCAGCCACACAGAGCCATTCGCTAATCCCGCATCGTGCAATGAGGTCAGGGGATAGTCGCACATGACCTCTGTAGCGTATAGCCTAGTCTACAATATGGTTTCTAGTTGCAAGTTGCAAGTCTCTAGTCGCAAGAGTTGGTCTAGAACCAACTTTCACTGCGACTAGCGACTGCAATTCCAACCTCACTTCCACCTTGCGACTTGCAACTTGCAACTAAAGACCATATTGTAGACTAGGCTTATTAGTTCAGACAAAACCTCCGTTTACTCTGTATAAGCAATGCTGAGGTTTTCATATTCAATTATTCACATAGGCACAATCATCTACAGTAAACAAGTAGGTATAAGCTCGTGAGAAGACTCACCATTTGGATGTTGACAGCTTCGTAAATTTGTCACAGGGAGAAATGCACCTTGTCATCAGTAACTATGCATTATTTCTACACACAAAGGTAAACAAACACAACCAACTGTTGCGGTCAATTGTTATAAAAAATAGGTGTCTTACAATAGTGAGCCGCTGGTCATTTTCAAAACTCTTCAAACGTGGTACTTTTGGGCCAAAAGTGACAACCAACGTAAACTTGAGGAAAAAGCTGTCAAAGTTGGTGCTTCAGCTTTTATCTTGGCTATTTCTAGCTATTTTGGAAGCTACAAGGATGTAGTTTGGTTTGAGCCCATTGTCGGAATCCTTATGTCCTCAAGTGTAATTTTGAGCCCTAATGACCTTCTTATGTTTTTCATAGCTTTCAGAATTCCAGAAACCCCCATTTTGCAAACTTGTGTTATCAAAAGCCCCACTGAACCCCAGTGTGATTTGAAGCCCTGCTATGCCCCCTTGTATTTCCTGTGATTTTCGGAGCATCAAGGATCGTTGTGCCATCATGTCATATTCGGAGCCCTACCGGGCCCCTTTGTTTCTTAAAATGTAATCAAAGCTCTGATAAGCCCCAGAGCTGATGGGCTTCCAAAGAAAATACGTACCAATGAGCCTATTTTATTATACAGATCTCCAGTAGGCCCCCTTGTGTCTTTAACATCGATTGAACCTCTGTTGGGCCCCCTTTTATTCTTCCGACGCTTTTGGAGCACAAGTGAACCTCTTGTGCCTTCATGTGATATTCAGCCTCCTATCGGGCCCCCTTGCGTCCTCAAGTGCCGTTATGTGTTTCATAGCTTAGAGAATTCCACTGAGCCCTCTTTCATCATCTTTAGTTATCCAGAGCTTTATTGGGCCCCCTTCTTGTGTCTTCAATGTAATTGGAAGACCTGCTGAGTCTCCTTGTATTTTCCGTTACTTTCGGAGCACTAAGCACCCTTGTGCCGTCATGTCATTCGGAGACCTATCGGTCGGAGCATTAGTAAGTCTCTTGTGTCTTCATATAATATTCCGACCCTTGTTGCCCCTCCCCCCCCTGTGTCAGCAAGTGCAGGCAGTTTTAATTAGCCCCGTCATGTTTTTTCATGGCTTTCAGGGTATCAGTAAGCCCCTTTTGCCTTCTTTTGTTAAACAGAACTCCGTCAGGCTCCATTGTGTTATCTATATCATTTGAAATCCTGCTGAGTCGCCTAGCATTTCTCCGTAAGTCATGGAGCTCCATCGGGCCCCCCTTGTTCTCTAATGTATCGTTTGGAGCCCTGATGAGCCTCCTTATGCTTTCCGTAGCTTTCAAGATTTCAGTGAGCCCAGTTGTTGCCCTAGTTGCCCTTTAACCCCCTTGTCTCTTTAGCGTCTTTTAAAGCCCTGCTGAGCCTCATAGAATTTTCTTGTGACTTACGGAGCTCTATCGGGCCCCCATGTGTCCTCATGTATCGTTTGAAGCCCTGATAAGACCCTTTATTCTTTGCGTAGCTTTCAGAATTCCAGTGAGTCTCATTGTGCCTTTTTGCGTTGTTAGAAGCCCTAGTGGCCCTCCAATAGCCCCCTTGTTTCTTAATTGTCAATGTCTTTTGAAGCCCTGCTGAGTCCCATAGCATTTCTCCGGAGCTCCATCGAGCCCCCTTGTTTCCTCATGTATCGTGTGGAGCCCTAATGAGTGATGAGCCCCCTTTTCCTTCCGTAGCTTTAAAATTCCAGTGAGCGTTCTTGTGTCTTCTTCTATTGTTAGAGGCCCTAGTGGCCCTCCAGAAGCCCCCTTGTTTCTTCAACGTATTTTGAAGCTCTGCTGAGCCCCATAGAATTTTTCCATGACTTATGGAGCCCCATCCGGCCTCTTGTTCTCTAATGTATCGTTTGGAGCCCTGATGAGCCTCCTTATGCTTTTCGTAGCTTTCAGGATTTCAGTGAGCCCAGTTGTTGCCCTAATTGTCCTTCAACCCCCTTGTCTCTTTAGCGTCTTTTAAAACCCTGCTGAGCCTCATAGAATTTTCTTGTGGCTTACGGAGCTCTATCGGGCCCCCTTGTGTCCTCATGTATTGTTTGGAGCACTGATGAGACCCTTCATTCTTTGCGTAGCTTTCAGAATTCCAGTGAGCCTCATTGTGCCTTCTTGCGTTGTTAGAGGCCCTAGTGGCCCTCCAATAGCTCCCTTGTTTCTTTAATGTCAATGTTTTTTGAAGCCCTGCTAACCCTCATAGCATTTTTCCGTGGCTTACGGAGCTCCATCGAGCCCCCTTGTTTCCTCATGTATCGTGTGGAGCCCTGATGAGTGATGAGCCCCTCTTTTCCTTCCGTAGCTTCAAAATTCCAGTGAGCGTTCTTGTGTCTTCTTGTGTTGTTAGAGGCCCTAGTGGCCCTCCAGAAGCCCCCTTGTTTCTTTAACGTATTTTGAAGCTCTGCTGAGCCCCATAGAATTTTTCTTGACTTACCGAGCTCCATCCGGCCCCTTGTTCCCTCATGTATCGTTTGGAGCCCTGATGAGCCCCCTCATTCCTTCCGTAGCTTTGAGAATATCAGTGAGCCCCCTTGTTGCCCTAGTTGCTCTTTAAGGTCCTCCTTGTTTCATCGACGTCTTTTGAAGCCCTGCTGAGCCCCCTAGCATTTTTCCGTGGCTCACGGAGTTCTATCGGTTTCCCTAGTGCCTTCATGTATCGTTTAGAACCCTGATGAGCCTCCTTTTTTGTAGCCTTCAGGATTCCAGTGAGCCCCCTTGTGCCTTTTTGCGCTGGTAGAAGCCCTAGTGATCCTTCGTGGGCCCCCATTGTTTCTTCAACGTCTTTTGAGACCCCGCTGAGCCCCATCACTTTTTTCCGTGCCTTTTGGAGCATTAGTGAGTTCCTTGTGCTTCCATGTGATATTCGAAGGCCTATCGGCCCCCTTGTGTTCGAAAGGGTAGTTTGGAGCCCCAATTAGCCCTCTTATGTTTTTTCACAGCCAGCGATCTGAATTAAAGCACCCTTCATTGGACCCTCTTGTTTCTTCAACGTGTTTTGCAGTCCTGCTGAGCCCCCTCACATTTCCCTTGACTTTTTGTGCATAAATAGGCACCTTGTGTTTTCATGTGATGTTCGGAGTCTTATCAGGCCCCCTGTGTCCTCAAGTGGGGTTTAGGGCCTTAATTAGCCCACTTATGTTTTTTCTTGACTCTCAGTACTACAGAGTAGGTACCACAGTGAGCCCCCTCTTGCCTTGTTTTGTTATAGAGACCTCCATTAGGCCCCCTCATGTCCTCAATATAGTTTGGAGCCCTGCTGAGCCCCTTTGCTTTTTTTCGTGGCTTCGGAGCTCTATCGGGCTCCTTTTAGTCCTCATGTGTAGTTTGGAGCCCTGATGAGCCCCTATGTGTTAATTGTCCGGCCACGCATCGAGAAGTGTCGTTTCTTTTGCGACGAATTGTCCGTGCGACGAATTGTCCTAGAACCCCTGCCAGGGTGACGCGGTAGGATTGGGTGAGGCAGGATCGCATATTCTGTAGCTCTGTGCTGCCCTCTATACGACTATGCATATCTCATTACAAGATGTTATGGGGGTACTATAACTATTTTTTTTTTAATTATTTTAATCGCCTTTCTGGCAGGATTCACTTAGGCAGGATTGCCGTTCCATGGTTACACATGATAACTCGATACATAAATGATGGTCTGTACACATAACTCGATGAGGGTACTAAAAATGCGTCCGTCTCCCGGACTATAGACAATGAACAGCACAAATTAACACAATTCATTTCAAAAGAATTCTTTTGCTTCTGGTTTTTTAAAAAAACTTCATTCTTGTAGTTCATGACTCACCCTGGATAGAGAACAGAGATTCATTACAGATTCACAGGTTGTTTCTTTGTACTTATTGTTTTTCCATAAACAGTTTACTGAAATCTTTTGTAACAACGAAAATAGAAGCGATCGAAGGACCAACTTTTGTCCCTTCATAACTTCAAAACCAAAGGACGTAGAATTTTTCAAACAACTTCTCAGCACTCTACTACACCCCCATGTTACGCACCTTCAAGGTGGTCCGACACTTTTGAATCGCCCTGTATATGATAAGCTCCAAATTCCCTGACTTTATATCGAAAATTTTACTGTGCATTCGTCAATTTTATAGCTGGAATTTTGTCGAAATAATCCATGAAATTATAGCTACAGTCTCGCTTCAATACTTGTGCTTGTGAATCATCGACTTCAACTTTGAATGAAATCGTCCGATTAAGAAGAAAATTCAATATGCCCGTCAAAATGGCGGAGAGTTGATCACTGGATTCATAGATCCGGCCACAGCCTTCGATGGACTGATTTGTTTCCAGGAGCGCGATTCTGTACTTGCCTACCGACAACTATCGGATCGGTAGCTAGGGTGAGAACCAATCAAATTCGCTTCCGCCTAGCTACCGACACCGACAAGTGTCGGTAGGAGAGTACAGAATCGCGGCCCAGGCCTGTTTCAAAGATATCTACGAAGGCGCAGAGCGGACATGGAAGATATTTATTTGTAATTGCCACTTTATTCTGGCAATTGCGACTTTTTTCTGTCAATTGCCACTTTATTCTGGCAATTGCGACTTTTTTCTGTCAATTGCCACTTTATTCTGGCAATTGCGACTTTTTTTCTGTCAATTGACACTTCATTCTGGCAATTGCGACTTTTTTCTGCCAACTGACACTTTATTCTGGAAATTGCGACTTTTTTCTGTCAACTGACACTTTATTCTGGCAATTGCGACTTTTTTCTGTCAATTGCGACTTTTTAGCACATTTCGATAGAAAATGATGTTTATATGGCCGGTTTGTCTGTCTGCCTGTCCGTCCGTTATTTGTCTGTTCGTCCGTCTGTCTGTCTGTCCGTGTAAAAGTTGAGAAGTTGTACTCCTTCTCGGGAAATGAAGCTAGAGCCTTAGAACTTTTTCCGATTAATAACTTAGGCTCTCAAGGGTGGCCTATGGGCAGACTGTATTTCATGGTGGCGCTGTCATCTTGGTAGCCATATTAAAATTTCTCATCAGTGGAATGGAACCTCGAACGGAACTACTCTGATATCGTATGAACATTCTTACTTTCTAGCTCAGTTTCATGATTACGCCGCCATCTTGGTAACCATATTCAAATTTCTTATTAGTGTAACGATTTTCCTGAAACTTGGAACTTACCCTTGCTTCGTATGATCACTCTTATTTTCAAGGTGAGTTTCATGATCCGCTAGAGCGGATTCAGAGCGAATGAATCTGAAGCGGATTCATACGAGACAAGAGTACCGACGTTTCACGTTTTATGACAATCGTTCCAATAATAAGAAATTTCGATGTGGCGGCCAAGATGGGCAAGATGGCGGCGTAATCATGAAACTGAGTTTGAAAGTAAGAATGTTCATACGAGATCAGAGCTAGTTCCGTTCGAGGTTCCGTTCCACTAATGAGAAATTCCAATATGGCTACCAAGATGGCAGCGCCACCATGTCTGCCCATAGGCCACCCTTGAGGGCCTAAGCTATTAATCGGAAAAAGTTCTAAGGCTCTAGCTTCATTTTCCGAGAAGGAGTACAACTTCTTAATTTTTACACGGACAGACAGACAGACGGACAAACCGGCCATATAAACATCATGTTCTATCGAAATGTGCTAAAAAGTCGCAATTGACAAGAAAAAGTCGCAAATGACAAGAAAACGTTGCAATTGCCAGAATAAAGTGGCAATTGACAGAAAAAAGTCGCAATTGCCAGAATAAAGTAGAAATTGACAGAAAAAAGTCGCAATTGCCAGAATAAAGTGGCAATTGACAGAAAAAAGTCGCAATTGCCAGAATAAAGTGGCAATTGACAGAAAAAAGTTGCTATTGCCAGAATAAAGTGGCAATTGACAGAAAAAAGTCGCAATTGCCAGAGAAAAAATGGCAATTGACAGAAAAAAGTCGCAATTGCCAGAATAAAGTGTCAATTGACAGAAAAAAGTCGCAATTGCCACAATAAAGTGGCAATTGACAGAAAAAGTCGCAATTGCCAGAATAAAGTGGAAATTGACTAAAAAAAAAGTCGCAATTGCCAGAATAAAGTAGCAATTGACAGAAAAAAGTCGCAATTGTCAGAATAAAGTGGCAATTGACAGAAAAAAGTCGCAATTGCCAGAATAAAGTGGAAATTGACAAAAAAAGTCGCAATTGCGAGAATAAAGTAGCAATTGACAGAAAAAAAGTCGCAATTGCCAGAATAAAGTGACAATTGACAGAAAAAAGTCGCAATTACAAATAAATATCTTCCATGTCCGCTCTGCGCCTTCGTAGATATCCGTGTTCCAAGGCAAGTCCCATATTCGCTTGAGACTACGATGCCGGAGTGAGCCACAAACCCGTACAATTGGCGGAAGAGCCGTTCGAGAGCTTGCCAGATCAATAGTGAAGCCGCTGGTCATTTTTAAAACTCTTCAAACGTAGTACTTTGGGCCAAAAGTGACAACCAACGTGAACTTAGAGAAAAAGTTGGCGCTTCAGCTTCTAGCTTGACTATTTCTAGCTATTTTGGAAGCTACAAGGATGTAGTTTGGTTTGAGCCAATTGGAATTCTCAAAATTCAAAAAAAATCGGAGATTTTCAAATTTGAAAAAATCATTTTTTGATTTTGGAAATGTCAGTGAGCTCAAGCCAAAGTACATCCTTATGGCTTGCGGAAGAGACCTGCGTGGTAAATTTCTGACTCCTGTCTTTGAAGGAATAAGCCCACAGCGATTGATTTCGCAACGCCTTATTTCACCAATCTAACTCCGTCCTTAATGTAAAATGGTAAATGCTATGCTGGTAAAATGAATCCATTGTTATCAAATAAGTATAAGTATATCTGAAATTCCCACCTGATACCAACATAATTATTGGTTGGCATCCCATCATTACCAACCTACCCAATAGTGATCAATATACCTAATCCAATGCCAATCATGTACTTATTGGATTAAATTGGTCATTTAGAGAGGAATAAGTAGTACAGAGTGTTATATTTGCTCCGTTGCAGAATTATTGGCCTATTAAGTAGTAAGACTGCTTTCTGGACACCATTTAGGTATAGATAGTAATACACGTCTTTCAAACTTGTATACCTAATAGAATTATAGTCACATACCTGGTTCGGGTGATTGTGTGGAACAGGAAGAAATGAGACTCGTTAGTAGCACTGACAACACCACAGGCAGGAAATTCGCCATTGCGAAGCAGTTTCATCTACTACAAAACTGAGGTTATAATCAGCCGCAGTCTGCAGTTCGAGACGCCCGTTCGAAAAATGAAAGATCAACGATCAAAGCAATAATCAAAGAACTTGTACTTATGCGTGGTATCGGCTTCTGTGGTTCACGGACAGGCTGATGACGCATACAGATTTGAAAACCCGTCAGGCCGCAGGCCGTGATAAGTACGCGTTTTTCTTCCGAGACGTATCTAAACGCACGAGATTTTTTTCAGGTATATCTCAATATATCATTAATGAGTTTTATTAGAGCTCGAAGCGCTGGGAAATCCAGAAACTTTCAGAAAGGAAACCCAGTTTTTTCCTCAGAGCTTGACAAAATTGGTTATTTTGAGTCGAAAATTACCTTCGATATTTCGAGATTAATTTTAATAATTTTCACATATCTGTTGCATCAAGGCCACGGAACGACTGGGAAATCTCGTTTCCCCCTCCTTGATTATTACTGTTTTGATTGTGGATATTTTATTTCTCAAGCGGACACCTAAAGCCAAGGCATCCATAACTTTAGTTTCGTTCGCGATGGCGAATTTGCCGCTAACGCTGGCGTCAGTGCTGTTTGTGAGCCTCATTTCTTCGTGTTTTACTCAATCATCTGAAAGAGGTATGTGTAAAGTTGAATTAATTATGTACTGTTTTACTGTTTATTAGGTAACTACAGGGTGTCCCAGCTAAAACAATCCGGCGCGATTTTCTCAGAAAATATCAAGGCAACCAAAAAAATGTCTCGATTGGGGGGAAGCCTGACCTTTTAGTTTTCTTTTGAGGGGGCGCCGATGCTTGTAGGTGCTCTGGTTTCCAAGAAAATGCAATTTCAATCGGGCGAGTCGCAAGAATTCGAAAATTCATGATCGACAAAACAAAATACTTCAGATGAAAAAAGATCCTCTTTCACTGGGCTTTCAATTGATGTGTCGCCGATGTCTGTACCTGGCCCAATAAGCCAGATATTCTGCCCCACAGTCCGGCAAACACAATAATCAGAATTCATGACGTCGCCGATCACACACTTGTTGACTTCAACGCTAGTCGTTACTAGGACTTTTTCACTTACCATACCTGGATTCATCATAGCAATGAATACTGGCTGATGTTAAAATCAAGAAGTGTGTGATCGGTGACGTCGTTGTGAATTCCGACTATTGTGTTTGGTGAACTTTGAGGCAGAATTTCTGGCTTATTGGGCCAGGTACAGACATCGACGCCACAGCAATAGAAAGCCCAGAGAAAGAGGATTTTTCTTCATCTGAAGTATTTTGTTTTGCCGGTCAGGAATTTTCGAATTCTTGTGACTCGCCCGATTAGCCCAGGCGCCAGGGAGAAAAAATCAGCTCAATAGGGAAATAATTGTTTACTGGCTGGAAACTAGCTTAAAACAATCTGTGTGGCTTAGGTTTTGACATACTAATTTCCCCCTTTTCGGATTTGTCGGCGTCATGTCGCCATCATCAACAAGAAGTGCACCAGCGTGGTTTTTGCCAAATATCTTGATTTTGAGCCATCTGACAGCAAAAGATGTGAGAAGTTGATTTGAGACCAATGAAATTCCCTACGGAATAGTTTTTAAATAATCTTTCTGTGACCTATGGTTTTTGAGATAGAGCTTCTGGAAGCGAGAGGCATTGTCGTAAAAGCTCCATGGCCACTTGATTCGAAAAACTAAAATGTCGATGTGACAAAAAAATTTCAAAATGAGATTTCTAGAAAATCCTTCATGCTATAGTTGCGGTGATAGTCTTAAACTCTTTCTCTTGAACCGTTGATTACGAATATAGAAAAGTCAAAAACGTCACATTGTACATATACAGGGTGTACTGAGGGAATCAAATCAGATCAGAGAAATTTTACATATTTCTTCGATTTAGCCTATATGCGACACTCTAAGCACCTAACACGAGTCCAATATCAATATGGATTTGCTCTATAAACTTCACTTGATACACTAAAGAAGTGGTCAGCTCACAGCTTTACTGAAAAATGTTTTGAAGGCCCTCTGAAATCATCAAAATATTAAAAATTCAGAACCAAGGAATGTATATAACAGTATATTATATACCAAGGGACTAAAGTGAATTTTTGATTTGGGGATTTGGGCTCATAGGGCCCTCGAGCAACAAACTCCACCCAAGGGATCGAAAATTCACTTTAGTTCCTTGGTATATAATATACTGTTACATACATTTCTTGCTACTGTAAATTTTGATGATTTCAGAGGGCCTTCAAAACATTTTACAGGAAGGCTGTGAGCTGACCACTTCCTAGGTGTATCAAGTGAGGCTTACATAGCAATGCATATTGATATTGGACTCGTGATAAGTGCTTAGAGTTTCGCATAGGCTAAATCGAAGAAATATGTCAAATTTTTCTGTTCTGATTTGATTCCCGTAGTACACCCTGTATATGTACAATGTGACGTTTTTGACTTTCCAATATTCGTAATCTACGATTCAAGGGAAAGAGTTTAAGACCATCACCGCAACTATAGCATGAGGAATTCTCGAGTAATCTCATTTTGAAATTTTCTTTGTCACATCGACATTTTAGTTTTTCGAGTCAAGTGGCCATGGAGCTTTCACGACAATGACTCTCGCTTCCAGAAGCTCTATCCCAAAGACCATAGGTCGCAAAAAATTGATTCAAAAACCAAACTGTAGGGAATTTCATAGGCTTCAGAATGACCCCTTACATCTTTTGCTGTCAGATCACCCAAAATTAAGATATTCGGCAAAAACCATGCTGGTGCACTTCTTGTTGATGATGGCGACATGACGCCGACATTTCCGAAAGGGGGGAAACTAGTAGTCAAAACCTAAGCTACACAGATCGTTTTAAGCTAGTTTCCAGCCAGGAAACAATTATTTCCTCATTGTTTTCCCTGGCGCCTGGGCTAGATTGAAATTGCATTTTCTTGGAAACCAGAGCACTTACAAGCATCGGCGCCCCCTCAAAAGAAAGCTAAAATATCAGGCATTTTTTGGTTGCCTAGATATTTTCTGAGAAAATCGCGTTGGATTATTTTAGCTGGGACACCCTGTATAGTATAGTAAACATAAGTTAGTTCAGTCACCTAGTGATTGATAATTTTTGCTGATTAGTCTGTCACAAACAATCCCCCACAATCACTTTTCATATCAAAAGTAGAGGGCGGCCAAGAGGGTCACCCTTTGACCTCCTAATAGGTGCCTACTATTAGGCATTCATCTTCAAAAATAAACGTCAATATTTTTTTCAAAATAGCGACTTTGTCTGATTGATTCGAAAACAGTTTTAAATTGCTGGAATTGTTAATAATAGTCAAAATAATCTATCATTTTATTCCTTATATGTCCCAATTTCATCGTTATTGTCACTTGACTAGAGAGGACGACTTGGTTGGTAAATTGTCAAATATTCATTTGGAATGTTAGTTAAAACCTACGCTGGGACCTTTCAGTGGTCACATCAGTCTTATTCAATGAAGGTACTATACCCTGCTATCGCATACCTATAATTAAAAACCCAAAATTTTAAAAAATGTATACTAAGGGGGACCGGGGCTAGTGTGGACACGGAGCTGGAGCTATTTGTCCCTCCAAAAGCCGTGTAACACCTACAATTATCCCTTTGGTCAGCTACGAGGGTGGATCACTATGATCGAGGGTGTCCCGCTGCTCGGGAGGGACAGGGACGAGGGGTGGGTATTGTTCGAAATTAAAATTCAAGGGGGCGCCACACTCTTAGTTACACCCGTCGATCGGTCAAGAGTGAGACCTGTGACCGAACCTCGCACCGTACCGACCAAATTCAGGATTTAAAACTTACTCGATTAGAAGAATACTCACTATTTCGGGGTTGCAAAGGGGTCGTTCAATAAAACTTGAGTTCCCAATTATGGATTTATTCCCGCAGACATTTCAGACCGGCACAGTAAATAAAGAAAAATAACAGTTTGTAATTCGAGGGAAATTTGATAAGTGTAAGTCGAAGTTAAGTAATTATTTATACACAAGTGATGTTTATTAAAATAATTTAAAAAAAAAAGGCACACTAATTGTCAATCCTAATACACAAGGGAAAAGGGTACTCTTTTATTTTATCTTAACGTAGTTACCTACTTCCAAAACTGAAGTCAAAAATGTTTACCTTGCAAACTAACTGAACCCCGTGACGTCACGTTCTTCACCTGAAATTTGCGCAATGACTACTCTTGAGTCACAAACTCATATGGACTAGCGAAGATAAAAGAGGTACGTGACCCTAACGTAGGCAAGTGATAATTGAATATTATCATTAATAGAACGACAAATTAAATGAGATTTTCACTACGAAAGCACTGTAACTACACGACGAGTATTAATTACTTAATGATTTTCCAAATTAAATCGGTGAAATACACAATAAAAACAATAAATTTTAGCATGAGGTACTCAACACTTCTTCTTGCTGGTTATCCAAGCTGCAGATTTCTCGCACGAGAAAACACGGCGTTGACGTCACGAATTGACACGTGGTGTTGATGTTGACTTGACCCTCGAAAAAAACACAGGGTGGTGAGTTGCTGACGTCACCGGTCACTCAACTTCCACAGGAAAGACGATTTATCCCAGTCAGATGAAGAAATAGACAAAGCGGATGAAGTAGAACGGCGTGAATCACATAAATGGGAGCCTCGAAGGTGGTGTGAAAATCGGCTCACACGACTCGCTTTTCTTCAGGAAAATCGGGAGGTAAAACACCCACTCTGGAGACTGTAGGTAATAAAAGAAATTGTAGGTGGCGAAGAAAATAGTGGACGCAAAATAGCTTACCAGAAGAGCCTGTAATTTTGCTTTCAATTTTCGGTTTCGAAGATAACGAGAAGCGGTAGCTACAAGATGGAAAACGTCGGTGCTCGAGCGTAAAAATTCGCAATACTTGCGTAGAAAATCGGACCATTTGCCAGGTACCTACCGTTCCAATAATAAAATTTCGTAGCCGTGGAATCCCAGAAGACCTCTCTGGTAGGAAAATAACAAATCCTTTTGGCTTCGGAAATTTTTCAACGCTCTCAGCACGACTTTAAAACTAGCTTCCACTATCTAACTTTTTTTTTGAGCTCGCCGAAATTCACTAAGAAGTGGCGCGATAAGGCCGGTTCTCTCTTTTTTGTCCTATCTATTTATTTCAAGTTCCTGGTGTGAAAATTGAACGTTACAGCCGTTTGATCAACGCGTCCTTGCACGACTAGTTATGTTCTTATATGAACTTCCATTCTGCCAAGTTTGGTAGACCTGCTGAGTTTGAGACCAGTATGTACCAATAATGCTTTTACGATTAACGGAACTTGAGGATTGTGCTTGGCCATTTAGGTTCTTCCAACAACGAAAAAACTTGTAGCGCCGGGTTAGGCTCGACAACTGTATACTTCCAGTCTTGTCGACTGCTCGGAATAAACTATTCTCCCGTGGCAATTTTGCTTGATAGTTTCACTCTTTCACCCTCTAAAACCACCCAAAGCTCCCACTCAGAAAGCTCATCAATAAATGAGCGGCACATATGTTCAACCCTTTTGGACACACAAGGAAAAAACTTTCCTCCACCCTCAGTTGCGTACCAAGAAACGTGAATCTTTATCCCACTTTGACAGTTTATTTCAACTATTTATAACATTTGCAGCCAAGCCATCTTTCATCGTCGAGCCACAGTCTATTGTGAACGCCACCGAGGGCGAAACCGTAGAGCTCCGTTGCGAAGCCGGCGGTGTACCTCGGCCAGCAGTCAAATGGTTTTACGACGGCAAACCGATTCCGGGAGCTCGTTCTTCGAATCCTGAAAGCACCATTTATACCAAATTGGTGATCGAAGGGGCCACCGAAGGAGATTCCGGGATTTATGGCTGCAACTTCAGCAACGCGCTCGGTTACGTCTACAAGGAAGTTCAACTGAATGTTTGGGGTAGGTACCTACTGAGTGATCATTTGAAAACCGTAGTAACTACCGATTCCTACTTGGTCTACTTTGAGAACTTGAGGACAAATGAAAACTATCTAGCTTTCTATCATCTCTCCTCTGAACTGCTCCAGTTTATCAGGCTCAGCAGCTGAGAATCGGCCTTGATTCTACTCTTCCCTGCTAAATTCGATGCTTCATTCCAGCTTTACCCCCAATGGTCGTCGAATTCCCTCCGGAGACGCCAGCTTCACCGGGCGAAGACGTCACCCTCAAGTGCGCAGCGTCCGGTCTGCCAAAGCCCGAAATAACCTGGCACTTGAACGCAAACTTGAAGGAGAAGCTGTCCAACGACTCCAAACACTCGATCGACGGAAGCGGCGGGAAGTTGATCGTCTCGAAGGTGGAACCGGGCCAGAGCCGCTACACCTGCATCGCTCGCAACAAGCACGGACAAGCTCAAACCAGCACCGAACTGGTGGTCAAACCCGACAGGTCCATGGACAAGGTCGATCGCGTTGTGGAAGTCAAAGTCGGCGAACCCATCTTTTTCACGTGCGGCCCGATGATGCCCAACCCGGGGATGCCCACCACCGGGATTCATTGGATCAAAGAAGGCGGATTCTTGGATTTTGACAACGACCTGCGGCTTGCGCGGTCCACCACCAACTTCCTCATGGTCAATATCGCGGCGAGGAAATCAGATGCGGGCACGTACACTTGCTTTTCGACGACGGGTGGGCGTAGGTGTTCGAGCAGAGTCCGAGTCATCGTTAAAGATGCGTAGAACTGAGTTGGTCCGCCGCAGAAGACGAGGCTCTGTTTGAGGGCGTTTACAGTGCTACCGAGCTTACGAAATGGGAAGTACCCAACCTGAAACCTTGCTCATTTGATGGAATAACTGCCAAGTTGCCAGAGCTAAGGCGGCGCCTCAGGGCTTTTGTAAAATCAGTACGATTGTAATAATTATTGAGACATTTCATTTTGAAATTATACGTTTTTATATTGTATTTTTTTATATATGTATATATAGATATCCATCACATCAATTGGCCTCAGGACTTGATCATCATTCATCAGCTTATGTATCTTTTGGCCTCGCGGCCAAATCTGGAACTGGCACCATTCAAAATGCACCTCAAGTATATCTGGTTGCCGACCTTCTGGCGCATATTTTGGGGATAAGAATTATTTCCCACTAGCTTTCGCCGGGGCCGCTACGCCGGGGCCGCTTCGCGGCCCCTAAGCGAAACCTAGTCCTCGTTCGCTCGCGCTTTTCGTAGGGTGATATTTCCATGAGTGACTGCTCTGCATCTAACGGTGCTCATTCTACTTATTCGTTGGGAACGTCTACCGTACTTCGCGCTCTTCGACTTTTTCATGTTTTCGCTGTTCGTTTTTTTCTTTCGCCATTTTGCTACAGAACTGGCAAGATCTCCTCTTCCACGTTGGGCATTGTGTAAAATGTATATCATATCAACTTTTCATTAACAACTGGCAAGAAACAGGTGTTCAAAACCACGACAGATCTTGCTTTATATACCCCTACTAATGGGTAGCCCCACTCAAACCAAAAGAAAGTTTCGAATGGACTACAACTTTCCAGAATCCACAACATTCGAGAGTGTTCTGGAATGTTCCTGGCCGAACGTTCCAGACTATTCCTGAATATTCCAGAACATACGGGAACATTCTGGAATGTTGTGGAATGATCTTGACTACTCTCGAATATTCTGTACTTATTCTGCACTGCACCTCTACTAATAGTTGGCTCCACACCAATAAGGCTTCAAATGGTCCACAATGTTGCAGGAGCTTTCAAGGGTGTTCTGGAATGTTCTACAGTGATCTGGAATGAGTCGGGATGTTTTCGGGAGTTCCAGACCATTCCCGACAATTCAAGAACATTCTGGAATGTTATAGAATGATCTTGAATGTTCCACAATGATCTGGAATGTTCCAGGATGTTTCCGAACGTTCCAAACTATTTTCGATCATTCTAGAACATAATGGAACATTCTGGGATGTTCTCGAACGTTCCAGACTACTCCCGAACATACCGGAACATTCTGGAATGTTGTGAAATGATCACGAATGCTCTACAATGATCTGGAATGTTCCGGGATGTTTTTGAACGTCCTAGATGATCCCGACCATTTTAGAATAGAATAGAATAGAATAGAATAGAATAGAATGGATTTATTTCCCAACAGGCAACGCCCAATTACAGGAAAACTTTATAACAAAAAAAAAATGGAATTGAATGAGAAATTATATAAAACAAAAAATCAAACACAATCATGCGAATACACAAAAAGAAAAGGTCAAAATAATATCAATAACATAAGCAAGTTGACTTCGTGGAGTCAGTCATTGCCCAGGACGGAAGACATAATGGACTTGATGCTGCTGAAATTAATATCACAAACATTAGAGATTTTGTTGAACGTGTGGCACATAATAGAAATAGGGGAATTGAAAAGGACGTTGGTTCTGGAACTGGGATTATAGAACGTGGTGCGTTGTCTGGAATTTATACGTGGTATAAAAAAATTAATTTTGGATAGAAGATAGGGACAATCCAAATTATTATTCAATAAGGAGTGGAGAAGTTTAACAGCTAACATGGTACGTCTAGTTTCCAAGGAGTGAAGGTTAAACCTGGATAATAATGAAGAGTACTCGATGCCACGAACAGGATATACACCATCCACGAGGAAACTCAAGTGCTTGAGAAAGCGACGCTTATTTTAGAACATACCAAAACATTTTGGACTGTTATGGAATGATTTTGAATGCTCTACAATGATCTGGAATATTTTGGGATGTTTCCGAACATTTCAAACTATTCCCGACCATTCCAGAACATACCGGAACATTCTGGAATGTTGTAGAATATTCTAGAATGTTCCGCAATGATCTGGAATGTTCCGGGATGTTTTCGAACGTTCCAGACTATTCTCGAACATTCTAGAACGTACCGGAACATTCTGGAATCTGAAATGTTGTGGAACGATCTCGAATGTAGGTACCACAATGGATTGGAATGTTTCGGAATGTTCCAGAACGTTCCAGACTATTCCCGATAATTCCAGAACATTTTGGAATGTTGTGGAATGATCACGGGATGTTTCCGAACATCCCAAACTATTCCCGACCATTTCTGAACATACCGGAACATTTTGGAATGTTGTAGGATGATCTCGAATGTTCCACAATGATTTGGAATGTTGCGGGATGTTTCCGACCGTTCCAGACTATTCCCGAACATTTTACAACACACCGTAACATTTTTGAATGTTATGGAATGATCTCGAATGTTCCACAATAATCTGGAATATTCCGGGATGTTTCCAAACGTTCCAGGCTATTCCAGGATATTGTAGAACATACCGGAACATTCTGGAATGTTGTTGATTGATCTCGAATACTTTCGGATGTTCTGGACTGTTCTAGACATTCTAGAGGGCGGAAGTTCCAGCCCTTTTATCTTTAAAAAAACCCGCCCTTCAAATAAAACCAAGAACCTTTTTCATGGATGGAGCATAGAGGGCTACCACACCATATGACTTCTTTGATCCTACTGGGACTCGTTTCTGAGTTCCGGCACGCACCTCTGGACACTTTCTTTTATTATTCGAACGTTGAAGACTATTTCCGAACATTCCAGAACATACCGAAACATTTTGGAATGTTGTTGAATGATCTCGAATACTCTCGAAAGTTCTGGACTGTTCTAGACATTTTTAAAGAGCTAAAAATTTCCAGCCCTTATATCTTCAAAAGCACGCCTCCCTTGATCGTAGCGGTACTCGTTTCTGAGTTTTAGCGGCACAAAGATTTGGCACTTACTTTTATTATATATATTGATATTGATTTTTATCATCACAGCTTGACGAGGTGAGATTATTAGAGGGTGGAGGAGAATGAGTTGCTGGTCCGACAACAGAATCTGAGTGCCGAAAGGGCAGAGGGCTCTCGTAGAACGCAAGAAAATGGAAAATTAAGGGAAAATGACATCAGGGGAGCAAGAGGTGTTAGAAGTAGAACGAACCCGATTGATTGGTTACACTCTTACCGGTGAGGCCAAATCACATGGCCAAATGGATCGATGCATGTGTACATCGAAATTGGCTTACATCACAAATATGACAACTTGTTTCGAAAATGAGACCGATGGATTGTCTAGATGCATACTATGAGCCCAAAAGATCGTGTACACTCTTAGGTACTGGTGAAGCTGAATGGATGGATGCATGTACATATATATAAAAAAGTTGGCTGTTTTCAATTGAAGAATATCAGTTTTTTTTGTCGATTTTGCCTTATTTTGACTGTAGCACCGCCTCTGATTGATTGTTGGGAAAAAACTCGATTTAAACAAAAAAAAAAGACTGCAACTTTAAAAAAAAAATGCAGTGAACATACCGCAAGGCTGAAGGGCGATACATATATTCGAACTAGGTAATGTTTTTTCTTTGATTTATTTCGCCAGGGTGATTGAGAGTATGCCTGAAAGCATCCTCTTGCTTTTTCACTTTTAGCAACACAAATTGTTTCCGATAAACTCCCACAAATACGGCAACTTGTTTTGAAAATGAGGCCGATCGATTGTTTGAGTGTGTATTATGAGCCCGGAAGATCGTTTACGTTCTCAACGGTGAGACCGAGTGAATCACTGCATGTGTACAACAAAGTTGGCCGTTTTTCATAAAAAAAACCATTTTCTGTGCCGTTTCAGCCATAGGATACCCGTGGTGCCGCCTCTGATTGCATGTCGAGAAAAAAAAAGATTTTGAACGAAAAATGTTGCTATTTTTTTAAAATGCTGAAATGCAGTGAGCTTACCGACAGGCTAAACGGACGATATCTCCGTGCTTGGAGATGTTTTTTTCCCAATTCATTCCGCTAAAGTGATTGAAATTATGTCTTCAAGCCTCCTCGTGCTCTTTCACTTCAAGCAACTCGAAAATTTCCACAAATACAAGAACTTGTTCCGAAAATGAGGCCGATAGATTGTTTAGATGTATATTATGAGCCCGAAAGATCATAGTTGACGTTTCAATGGATAAAGCGGTCGAAAAAATTGCAAGAGTCTTCGATAAAGTAGGTTCACTTGTACCGTGATTCTAGTCGGCTGTGAGATTTTGTTTCTAAGTTTTCAAATGTGAAATATAGAAAATCCCCAAAACTTTGCAGTTGGCTGCTCTGGCCGGACCAGTTTTGAAACACATTTTTCCGTATGTCCTTTGCAGATAGCCGGAACATTTTTGCGGGACGTGATGTCTGACGCTTTTTTCCATTTTATTGGAAATTTTAGAAAAAATTTTATTACAATTTTTCGACTTGTTTTTAATTTTTGCCAACGAACAAATAAATCAAGAGAGCCTTGACATTTGACAGTTGTGAAAAATATTCCTAACCTCTTGAAGCCGGTTCAACTTTAGATGCTTCAAATTGAAGATTGTACAATGCCCTTCGTCCAAAAAAGGGGCCCCATGCAATCATCAACCCTTTCGCCTCTTCCAGTCAAAAATACAAGTCAAACCCTGAAGAATTATGGGCGATACAAGGATCGCCGTGCAGTCTGTCATTGGCAGAAGAATTTACGTGTAAAAAGTAAATTAAACCAAATTTCAAAAAACCCAGCCGCTCAAAGTTGTGTATTGGACTGAAATTGATGTAAGTACCTTCAATTTGCAATTTGCTTTCGTTTTGGGGCTTCCCGGGACGAGTTTTTGTCGACCCTGAATGGGCCGCCGTCAAGATGACTCAATTTGCGGCCGCCCCGTGCTCTTTTGCTGTCTACATGACGTTAACACAGCTCTGCGTCCCCCTAGTCGTACGTCCACTTATGACCAGGTCAGTTTTCCAAGATTTTAATATCAATTTGATAAGAAATATAACTTCACTTCCAGAGAAGTCAGTTTCACACCAAGTGAAAAGGCGGCAAGCCTACAATGCTAAAGTAGAAAATTTGCCCCGCCAACTAGAGTCACAGTACAAGTGAACCTACTATACATATTACATAATCATCATTGAACCAGTATCCCAAAAATAGCCCTGTTGGTGTATTGTTGGTTGCCCATAGGCAATTGACCTCATTGAGGAAAATGGCCGATTCGTGGAGGACAATTTAGGAAATTATTTGTTCGAAGAGGTCCAAGTTGCCGTTCGGCAATGTCGGCTGTCACGTCAGTTGAAGACGTCAAAACTGTCACTTAGCTGTCTTGTCAATTCACCGCCGCAATTGTTCTGCTCCTGTGAACTCTTGGGACCCGCAGGCTCTTCATTGGGCCATACATCGATCACCATCAACGTCGTCGCAGATCTTTTTTTGCATCATCCGTAGCTTCCACCCAAAGGAAGAGCAACAGCAACTGTCACCTTCCAGCGGACCAAGTTCTCTGCACACATCAACTGTTTGCACGCCACAAAAGGTCACTTTGGGCTGGCCGCGTTGTCAGTCACCTTTTTCTGAAGATTTTCTGCTTGGACCTCACCTGGAGGTACGCATTCTATGGGTGTTTTCCACCTAGATCCAAGTTTGGTACACCTTCCATTTGCGCACGTGCGGGTTCCAAACGGTGCTGTAGCAAACCGGGCCTTATTTGCTTGGTTTCCCCTACTCGGGATTTATTCTAAATAATTGCTGAAGCTTAATTTTTCTTGTTGTAACCCAACTGCTATTTTTCTATAGTCAATTCGAATTATGAGAGAGATTCGGAACTAAATTACGACCGCCTTATCCCCTGCTAAACATTCCGATGCTTCAATGTAATGGATGAATCAACCGGACGGCGGAATTATTTCCTTGAAATCTTATCGAACGCACCAGACTATACATTTCACAAGGCTACGTGCAGACTTTAGCGCCGCATCAGAAAAGCCAGACCACCTAAGAAGGCCGCTCTTATTGGTCCGCAAGACCGGGCGGTGAAAAGATAACCCAAGGTGATAAATGAGTTCCACTTGACTTTCCCAAGGAGACTTCCGACCCAACTTTGAACCGAGCTGCATTTTTTTTCGTTGCAGGCCGCACCGCGGTTAAATTCAATTACTAAATTATTCATGGCTAATTAACTTAAGTCACTAAATTTCTAAGCCTCAGATGTGTCGACGGAACCGTCAAAGTTTGATGGTTCCTCCCAGTAAAATTCCCGAATTTTGAGTGGTCAAAGTGCCACAATTCTACTGTTAAAATCACGCGCGAGTAATCCATTGAATTCCTCTCCTGGTACTACACAGGAAATCGATGCGTTATAAGATTTACATTTTTCTAAGTTACGCGAAGACGCGTTCCTTCGTAACGTGCAACCTATTCGCCCTAAAGACATGACCCCTGTGTTCTTCGCGAGTGAACTCTGTTGGAACCCAGAGTGGAATGCAAAAATTAGAGTCCTTATCAGTGTGACGTCACCGTATATAAGGTGAAAATCTATTTAAAATAATATCCTCACGGATGAAGATTTAGTCACCCGTAATAATGATCACCTGCTATAACTATGTCTCTCTCATGCTAGTGAAATCACCCTCCCTCTCTTTTGTATTCCCACTTACGTCATGTGCACGAGCGATGACAAATAAACGCCCAGAGCGGCGTCGCGACGGTTGTTGCATTTCTCTCTCATATCTCGTTCTAAATGTATTGTTAACCATGGAAATGGCAGAGATAACCCGAGATAGGCAACTTAGTGTATAAATTTAATCCGCACTACTGAACTGGCCGATTGTAATGGGAAGGTGCTCGAAGGTGGCGCTAGTGGCGAAAGCGCGAAAAATTTGAAATATGCCTCTTGTGTACCTAAAATTTGTCTATTTTATTATCATGTTATCAAATGAATTTATAGTCTAGGCAAATTGTGACCTGGTCATTAGGCAGCGAATTCCGCTGATATTGACCAGGCCACAGCTAGCCTAAATCATAAATTCATTTCATCACACGATAGGTGTTTCATTCTTACCTACCACGATGCAAAATAATCTGAACTAAATTACTGAGTTTCAACATTTGCATAGATATAATAATAGGTAATAGCACAGGTTACAGGAAAGAAAACATTGTAATTCAACAGTTGTTGTGTTATTCTATGTTTTAGTACAGGGAATTTGAAACTCGTCCCTGAACAAATAATGAAAATAAATCACTCAAATCTGATAAAGCTTCAATGACGGCCCCGTAGCACAGTCGGTCGTCTGCCGTCTGTGGTGCGGATGGCACGGGTTCGAATCCCGGTCAGTCATGGATGTTTTGTGTGTGTTCAAAAATTTGCGTATATTGTTATTCAAATGTAATAATTTACTGTTATCAATAAAAGGCGCAAAAACTCCTATGGCGCTGATAAGCCGAGAAGGAGAAAATCATTTATTTATTTATTATTATTATTAAAGCTTCAATGTCATGGCCTCTTGCTCTTTACATAAGGACTTCAACTTCCTGAAGTGGTCATCTTTTTGCAAACCCATATCCAAGAGCTTTAATTTCCTAGGAGTTGCTTCGGTTAGACTTAGATTTTCTCTCGGGTTTTCTATTCCTTTGGACATGGATTTTCTTGTCACTTTTGGTCTATAAGAGGTAGGGACAGACTTCGGGACTGCCATTGCTGATGCTGATGTACCTACTTGCTGTGGGCTGAGTGACAGAAACTTCACTGGCGCCAGGAACTCCAGTTGCGACACCAACTGCGGCAGCAACTTCTTGTGGTGTTATTGCTGGTCCTTTAACAAAGTAAAAATACAATTACATAGTGCGAGTTGAAAAATGAACATCCTGTATAATGAATCAGTGGTTGTGATTTATACAGCATGCAAACAATAATAAGTCACTGAATGGCTGTACTTTTTCAGCAAGCAACAATCACCAATAATGAAATTATTTGTAAGGCTAGTTCAGTTCAGCTTATGAAATTGAGAAATAAACCGCACATATTCTGATGACCAAGTCATCACATATTTCTTTATCAATTACCTACATACATAACAAACAAGTTTTGCACCACCCACTTAAATTACCAAGATAGCAACTACTACATTTACTAACACCAATTAGAGACTAGAGTTGTGTGCACTACTTCTGTGTATTTATGTTCTCGGAGTAGGTACCTATTTGAGCATTTATCTTATTCGATTTGGATACATTTTTGGGAGTAGCTAAAACGAGTCGAGGTGATGCAGAATGTTTTTGTTGTGTGTATGAAAGAAGAAGCAAGATATCGGCATGCTTTTTTAGATAACCACTAACCAGCAACTTACCAGAAACCATCTCCTATGACTAGCACTTTCTGCGCTTTTTATTTTGCTTGATCCTGCTTGGGAACAGAAAAGTGGTGGTGCAGCAGTTGGCAACAATTTGCGATCAAGAAGATTCCTGTAGCACTCGTCAGTAAAATGCTGGCAACAGATTTTGTGATTCCGAAGCAAGTCTCCGGAGTACTTGATACCCCTGCTTTTTTGCCAAGTTTTTGACCTAAAATGATATTTTTTGTTACATTTTTGCTACGTTTTGGCGATTAGTTTTGATTACTTCACTAAGTTTGAAGGAAAATAGTGCATTTTGATGACTTCGTCACGTTGTGAGCCACAAACCAGACATAGTACTGGCTTCTCCATTTTGATTGTTGAGAATTCTAGAAGAAAAATACAATAGTTGAGGTGTTGTAGAATGCAGAAAAAGAAATTTCATTATTGAACTTACTTACTTGACAACTATTGATGATCAAATCAAAGTTGAAATGCAGATTTAGATCAAATCGCAGAGATTTGAACCGTTTGAAATTACCAGAAAGTCAACTTTGTAGACAGTAGAATGACAGAATTGACTTATAACAGACAGACGCATTTGACAGTTTAGCATGGCCACAAGTGCTGCCATCTCGCAGCACCTTCCTATGAGCCGACAAAGATACCTATACTGCGGATTCTGCACATAAGACAAAGACGGACAAATTTTGACAAATGGGATGGCTTTTCAGGCCTGCTTGCCCATCTCGGGTTATCTCTGGAAATGGTACCGTCGAGTGAAGCAGTGGGTAACGCCCTCTGCCAGTTCGAGCGCGAGTCAGAGCGCAGGACTCAACTTTACCGGCGCAGTCAAGTCACTAAATGTCAATTACGTCATTCAAACGTCACAGTGTCAGCTGAGTTTGTCTGTTTACCACTAATGTTTCAAGTCACGTGGATGGCTTTACCACTAAATATTTTTAATACTAGTTTTGATAACAACCTTGCAGTATTTGTATTTTTTCAATTTTGCTTTTTTTTAATATATAATGTTTTGTTTGAAAAATCTTTTGTTTATCTGATCACCCTTCACGTGGACAGATAATTATAAGCTGGAGGTTCCTACTCGATTCAAATGCCTCGTCTGCCGGACTCAACATAAACGCCTTTCTGAAGAGTTAAAGCCAGAAATAGATGCACACTACCCCAACCTAGATTGAAACCGTAAGATGCACCCAGATGGTCTGTTCCCCTCCCCCTATATGGATCTGTCTCTTCATACAAAACAACTGAGAACAGTGGTGGCAGCACGTTACTACTTTAGATATAAGCAACGACCATATAGGGTCATCGACCTACTATAGTTCCCCCAAACCGTACATAAGGTACAGGAACTCGTAATACTTATTATCATACACACCTACTTTATATTGTGTTTACATTGTTCAGTTTATTTGAACACCAATCACCCCCAGTTTTGCAGTTGGTGGTATTTTAATATCAATTAATACTTTGGAAATGTCTTGGACATATTTCAATTGCGTCGATCGTAAACCGCAATTTCATATTCAAATTAACCCCCAATGCTAAAATCGTGTTATATTATAATAGGTAACCCTCAACCCCTTGAATCAAAGTTATCTTTAATATTTTCATCCTGTTTGTTACGATTGTGGCAAATGATAGGATCTTTCGTTCTGATATATAAATAATCTGGATATTACCAATTTCAACCCCCATTATAACCAATCATCTCCTAATAGTTTTCATAGATCCCAATTTTAAATCATCCCTGCGTGTTACAGTGCTTTCCATCTACGTGTTACCTGGTTTTGTGCCGTCCCGTGGATCACCTAAAATTTTGTGCCATCGAAAGGCACACCGGAAACGGATGCGAAAAATGACGTATCTACCGTCAGCTGTAATCCAGCACTCCGTTGTCATATGTCTCTCTCTGTGTCGTTTCATTCATGCATCCATGTTTTATTTTATTTCTTTGCAGGGACTAGTTACGTACAATCAATTACGATTTACGCGGCCATTTCTTCATTTCTGAATGACATAGTCATCTGTCGCCTCCAGACCAGAGATGTCGCGTCGGTCAACGATGCCGGTGCTTTCCATCTAGGTGCACTAAATCGTGGAACATGTTCCGTCTAGTGGTATTTGTACCGTCTAGGTGGAAAGCTCCAAATAACTCTCTACTTTCTCAAGCTCAATGGAACGCACTAGGCGCATGTGCAGTGCAAGGAGCCAAGTCAGCCAAGGAGCACCACGGGGGTGAAACTGCTGCCCAATGACGAGCAACACGCCAGCTTGGTGGTGAGGGTGACCCATTACACCCCGGGGCAAGGGGAAGGGTGACAGGTGACATTACTGACATTAGTGACGTTTCTGCTGACATTTACTTGTCAATTTCTGCCGCCTCTTTCTTGGCGGTCATTCGCGTTAGAGGTTAGTTTTTTGCGACATGTAAAAGTGATCAAAGTGGCTGTGTTCTAGATGCGGGAATAAGTGCAATATTAACAGGTAAAGGTTGGCTGGTATAGACGCTACGCCCTAAAATTAAAATATCTCTATTTTGTCCAGCTGTACGGCTATAATGGAGGGCAAGAGGAAGTATTACTGTAAGTTCCCCACTTGCAAGAACTTCTATGCCGTGAAGGCAATGAACAAGACCTTCTTCCGTTTCCCCAAGGACCCTCAATTGCTACGGGAATGGAAAGACATTTGCCAGATAAGTGACGCTACTTACCGACCATCCTTCGTTGTTTGTGAGGATCATTTTTCACCGAGCTGTTTTGTGAATGAGAAGAAAATTCGGCTTGTTTTAGGCGCTGTACCTTCAGTTCAGGGCGAGACGACGTCACAAGACCCAAGGACAGTTATTGCACCTTTGTCAAACATTGATGAAAGTAATTTGGAAGCACTATTGAAAAATATCGTTGAAACACCAGCGGTATCTGAAAATAATGTCGATTTACTTTCGACAGTGTTTGAAGATCGTACTACGCTACCTTGCCCTTGTTTTGACTTGCCATCAACTTCCAGTTTTGTACCAAGTTGTGATTGCTCTCATTCTTTAAATATGGGTGAAGTAATGGGCAATTCTTTCATTCATGACCACGGTTCCTACGCACTTGAAAATGCTGCCGAAGTCCCGAAGAGAAGTGATCAGTATTCATTCTTAGATGAAAGTCGACCTGGGATTTTAGGTAAAATTGGCCTTTCAAAAGTTGATCTGACTCCGCGAAAGAACCTAATGTATAAAATTCATCGTAATGTCACTTCAAAAATTTCGAAGCTTAAAATTTTGCTTAAAGATGAAAGGGAGAAAGTTGACGTCATTAGAAGTTTGTACAAAGCCGACCGTTTTAAATTTATGGAAAGTGAATTAAATCTTGTTACTCGAGAATTCTTCAATTCTCAGCTTCGAAATGTCAATCGTCATATTTGTGGCCGTAGATGGTCAGATCAAGATAAAGCTTTTGCTCTCTCAATGTATAAGAAAAGTCCGCGTTTGTATAAATATTTGCAGTCATATTTTCAATTGCCTTCAACACGTACCTTGAAAGCCATTCTGTCTAAAATTCCATTTGAGACTGGAATAAATGATGCCATACTGGAACATCTACACAGACTAGTTCTCAAAACGGAATCTGCAAATCGCACTTGTGCATTGTTTTTTGATGAAATTTCGCTGTCGCAGGGATTTCATTATGAATTTTCAAAGCAGAAGATTAGTGGCTATGAAGATTTAGGCTCTTTGGGAAGGACAAACAGAGCAGCCAACCATGCTCTAGTTTTTATGGTCAGGGGTTTGCGGAAACAATGGAAACAGGTGATTGCCTATTACTTTACTGCCGGTACCATTTCCAGCCTCAATCTAAAGCTTATTATCAAAGAAGTAATAGGACAACTTCAAGCCGTTGGTTTGAATGTTGTAGCGACTGTCTGCGACCAGGGTCCCACCAACCAGTCTGCAATGAAGACTTTGTGCTCAGAACGACACCCCAGACAAAGTCCGTATTATTTCTTTGTTAATGATCAACCGATTGTCACCATCTTTGATGTCCCACACCTCCTCAAAAATACCCGCAATTCCCTTCTCCAATGTAAGATCCAATTTGAACCGCACAAATATGCCAAATCTGAATATATTGAAGCAGTCTTTAATATTGACCAAAAGAAATCTAGTAAATCTCTCCCTAGACTCCGTAAAGAGCATTTCAATTTCTCTGATTCTTACCTGAAGATGAAGGTAAAAGTAGCTGCTGCCCAGCTTAGCAGCTCTGTGGCCAGTGCCATAGAAACATTCTCAATTTTCTGTGTAATGTTGCCATCCGAGGCCATTTTCACTTCACAATTTGTGCAGTTGATCGATCATTTGTTTGATTCTTTGAATGGTTCTAGCCCTACTGCTAGTTTAACCAAGCCTTTCAGGTGCGCCTTAAGGGAAGGCTCACCTCACTGGGATTTATGGTCAAAATTACTGACTGGGATGGACCAGTGGAAATTAATTGATCTCAAGTCCGGCGCAGATTGCACTGGACAGTATTCGTTCGTTAGAGGTTGGCAAACAACGATGAGATCTATTATGTACCTTTGGAACCGTCTGAAAGATAATCCAGACTTTTTGTATCTCAACGTGCGTGCTTTGAATCAAGATCCTGTAGAAAATCTGTTTTGCAGCATCCGTCAGCATGGCATTTGCAACACAAACCCAACATGCCACCAATTCACAGCTGCTCTGAAGACTGTAGTGGTGAACAAGCTAGTTTCCCCTACTACTGAAGGCAACTGTGAAAAGGACTCTTGCACGCCACTCGATGATCTGGGGAGCCTGTTGCAGTATGCCGAGGATGTAGTGGAAGGAGACGAGGAAGCAGGGACGGCGGGATCATCACAGTCAAGCAAAAATGTTGAGTTTGTACCAACAGAAGAACACCTCGTTGCTGAAGACTCACAGAGCCTTGCCTATGTGGCTGAGTATGTGCTGAAGAACATAGATGTCCCTGACTGTGAAGATTGCCGAAACTACCTCTTCGCCAAGGAGGTACTTCCCTCGCATACTTTGACGACATTCCGGGAGTGCGACGCTGCAAGTAGGCTGTTGTATGCCAGTGAGCATGTGATGTTGCTTGTCCAGAACATTCATGACAATTTGTACATATTTCTTGATGCGAACGGCCATCAGTCCCTCTTGGAGGATAACTTCAAGGAATTGTACAAATTGTCGATTGAATCAAGTCTCTCATCCTCACAGCATGCTGTTTGTGAGAGGCATGATTGTGATAGTATGATTCTGGATAAGTGTACAAGGTTTTTTATTTTCAAATACGTTAGAGATAAACAAAAGAAGAAAAAAGTAAGTAGCGGCCATGTGAACAAAATGAAAAAATTTAGATCTTGTTAATCTGTGATATTGCTTTGTTCTGTAGTCATCTACGTTTTCTAGTCAACTTTTTCTAGTCTTCCACTTTATTAACAACATTCCAAGTTTTTTTCATGACAGATGTTATATTACATTGATATTAGCTGCGTTCCTTTTATCATCTGAACTGAGAATTCTCACTTCAATTGCTAGTTGTGTCTCTCTCCCTCTCATGCAATTCTCGCTTTTTCTCTCTCTAACTGAGGTGAGATTATCTGAGATTTCGTGTAAAAGGAATGCAGCTTATGACGACTCATTTACCTTATCATGACATTACAACTGACTGTGACATTATACCCGATTATGACATTATACCTGACTGAGATATTATTCCTGACTGTGATACTGTAGAATCAAACCCGATTTGTTCTATTTCTTTTATCGACTGTGATAGAATTGTTATTCATTTTCATTGTTTGAATTATATTTTTTGTTGAACTGTATATAATGATATATTTATTTGTATATAATCACACTTTTAATTACTTGTTATCTTTATTTGATTTTTAATTTATGTACCTACAGGTAAGAATGTATACCTAGGGACAAGAATTTTCTTTTAGTTATATGTTGTGCAATATTCTTCTTTTTTTGCTATTGTGTGTTAAAATTTTATATTTCTAGTTTAACTTTGTTTCCATATGTGTTTTATAAACAATTTCTCTGGAACAAAGGATAGAAAATAGATATAACATGGCTGACACTAACGAGTTCGAAAAGAACTAAACTATCGTTTGCTGTTAGTTATGATGAATCTTACACAATTTCGAATTTTTTTTGGACAGCTATTGTATGATTTCATTAATTATTGTTAATAGTATAAACATGCTTTTTGATTATTGAAACAAAGTGTTGTTGTCTTTTGTTGTCTTTTTTGATTATTGAATAATCTTCAATTAAGTAGGTACTCAATCAAGTAACCCTGGGTTGCACCAAAAAATAATAAATTTTACTAATTTCGTATTATGTTAATTGAGCTTTGGTGCAACCCAGGGTAAGTAGTTTATAATTAACATTCGGTGGGATTCTCTGTAACAGTGAACGTTTCAATATTGGATTCAAGTAAAATGTCAGCCATAACGACCTAGAGGTCTAGTGCTCCGTTCCCATTTTCAATATTAAAACCTGTCCGCTGGTGCTAGTAAATCAAATAAGGTATTTTCAATTTTTATTGCTCATTCCATTATTTTCTGTAATAGTTTTTAAGGAACTGCCAGTTTTCTCAATAAACTTATTATTATCATAAATCTGATTTTTGTTTCAGACAAGCCCTGCACAATAAGACGACCGATTTCATTATCGACTTCAAAGTTGACTTCACTTCAAGTGCGTTTAGACTGAATTTTGGCATTTAATTTCATTTGTGATACTGACAATCTAAACGTACTTGAAGTAACGTCAACTTTGAAGTCGATTATGAAACTGGTCGTTGAAATAAATAAAATTCAGTAAAAACCGGGGGGGTGGGTCACGTTTGAATGGCGCGCCAATTTTTAGTTCGGGCCATTTAATGCTCAGGTGGCGCTACGAACAGCTGTCACTTGTGTTTCTCTCAATGGGGCCTTGCAATGGGGCCTTGCACTGCCACTTTTACACACCGAGGGCGCCACGACCGTTGGGGGCAAATTCGACGATTTTGACGGCGTTGACGCTTCAGCGACCGACGTCCGTCATTTTATGTCTTGATTTGAAATTTGGATAACCTCTGTTTCTTGCTTGACGTCTCCAGTCACCGTCAGTTACTGGTCAAACTACTCAAACTCCCCTGTTTTTCGCGTCGTTACGGCCGCTTTATCGAAGTAGGCGCCCCCTACAGTAGTGGCGACCTCACGTTGAGTTTTTCAATTGCAAGGCCCCATTGAAAAACTCAACGTGAGGTCGCCACTACTGTAGGGGGCGCCTACTTCGATAAAGCGGCCATAACGACGCGAAAAACAGGGGAGTTTGAGTAGTTTGACCAGTAACTGACAGTGACTGGAGACGTCAAGCAAGAAACAGAGGTTATCCAAATTTCAAATCAAGACATAAAATGACGGACGTCGGTCGCTGAAGCGTCAACGCCGTCAAAATTGTCGAATTTTGCCCCCAACGGTCGTGGCGCCCTCGGTGTGTAAAAGTGGCAGTGCAAGGCCCCATTAACAGGGACCTTTCATTTCTCATATTAGCTATTCTCTGAGGAGCACAGCAGAGTGACAGCTAGTACATCCAGGAAGACGTACCTATTGTTCCTTTGATCGCTGAAATCACTCAAGTACCGATTTGTTGTCTCTTCATTACAACAAAATGTAAGTTTCTAGTGAATGCCTCGACTTGTTCCTGTCAAGTCCCAATTCTGATTTATTTGCTGTTTCAGGTTAGAACCACCCGAAATTGTTGACACGCACAACTGTTTTCACTGTTCGCATCGGACTGAATCCGTCTTCCAACTGAACCACCACGTTCGAAAGAATCACGAACGTATTTATGCAGCCGAACTGTACCATGCCATTGTCAAACTGGAGCAGTTCCTTTGCATTGACTGCGACTACAAAAGCTACTATCAGTTCGAATTGTACGAACATTGCAAACAAGTACATAATCCGGGGACGACCGAGAACAATGGAAACGGGACGTTTTGTGAAGCATTGAGAAGATATCCATGTAAATACTGCAGATACGAATCGGATTCTGTTATATCTCTTGTGAAACATATCGGTTTGTGTCGGAAAAAGCCAACGGCGGAACGACAAGAAACCAGAGTAATGCAACCGCACATGTTGACGTATGATTCAAGTGAAACAATTGACAGATTCCAGTGCAACCATTGTTCTTACCGATCGAAACGTAGTTCACATTTGAGACAGCACATGATAATTAGACATGTTGCAAATAAAGAAATCAACTGGCTTCAGTGCAATGATTGTTCGTACCGAACCAAATTAAAATCATATTTGAAAAGGCACATGTCATTGCAACATGCTACGGTTGATAAAATTAAGTGGTTTCAATGCAACCATTGTTCATATCGAGCTAAACAGAAGTCGCATCTAAAAACTCACTTGTTGAAACATGCCACGAATGAAGATATCAACTGGTTCCAGTGCAACAATTGTTCGTACCGATCCAAACTGAAGGTTCATTTGAAAGAGCACAACATATTGAAACATTCTGCGGACGAAGAAATCAGCTGGTTCCAGTGCAATGATTGCCCGTACCGAGCTAAGGTGCGATCATATTTGAGATTCCATATCATGAATAAACATGCTGCGAATGAAGAAATCAATTGGTTCCAGTGCAGCCATTGTTCGTACCGAGCTAAACAAAAAACGAATTTGAGAGAGCACATGAGAAATAAACATGCTGTGAACAAAGAAATCAACTGGCTCCAGTGCAACCATTGTCCGTACCGAGCCAAACAAAAGGCACATTTGAAAAGGCACATGTTGCAGCATGCTACGATGGAAGAAATTGATTGGCATCAGTGCAACTATTGTTCGTATCGAGCTAAACACAAGCACAATTTGAAAATACACCTGTTGAAACATGCCGAAGATGAAGAAATCAACTGGTTTCAGTGCAACCATTGTTCGTACCGGGCAAAAGATAATTCGTCGTTGAAAAGACACCTGTTGCGACATGGTACGAACGAAGAAGTCGACTGGTTCCAGTGCAACGGTTGTCCGTACCGGACCAAACTGAAAGCAAACCTGAAATCGCACAAAAAGTCGAAACATGCGTGGCTCGAATGAAAAAATCCACAGACTGTAACCGGCGTTCCTCCCGGGCCAAACTGAAAATCAGATTCCAAAAGAGACATGTTGAAACACGCCATAAGTGCTGATGGAGGTGGTTGAACTTAGAATGTGCAAGTTAGGTACCTAAACTACTGTGAAATTGTCTGCGATGTCATTTACGTATCTTGTACTTGAGTGACTATAGCTAAAGTTTTCCATGATTTTCATTTTTTGATTGCCTCATCAGAAAAGGTGGACGCCATCAAAGGGGTTCGAGAACCAGGTGGGCGCCAGTGTAGTGTGACTATATATTTCTCAACCGGGAGCCGGGGCAACCCAAGTCCAAAAAGAGTTTTTGTTCGTGGCCAGTCGTTTTCGTGTAGAGCGGGTCGCGGGTTCCGCGGTGTGATCTTAGTTCTTATTTTATTTTTTTTGGGCGCCAACCGAGAGTAGGTAGACGGCTCTTGACTTCTCGGTCAAGTCAATAGAGCAAACACCTGGTATGAATACCTAACTCTAAACGAAACGATGGTTTTTATTTGGGAACTGGCGGCAATTGACAGAAACTGAAATTTTAATGAAGAAAAAATAAAATATCTCTAGCGAGAAATGGATGTGTTTACTGGCATAAATTATTCTGTATTTTACAATTTGTGTCAATATTTGAAACCTTTGAAATTGAAGGAAAACACTCGTGAATCGAGATGCAGTGATAGTTTCATGGTGCGACTATACATCCGTAACAAAACCTGTACCCGTGGATAATCCCTTTATAAACTTTGAATAAAGGACGCACTTCCGTCCTGAGAGAAGTGACGCCGTCAAAACCCTAGGAAATAACCTATTCCTGTGCACAGAGATACTCTTGTTTCTCTTAACGTATCCTGGCAAACTGAATATTATAATCACACTTCTGACTCAATTCTAAACAAAATTATCGCTTCAGGTACTTCCCCCGCTGCACTCAAGCTATCGAAAGTAATAGGTACTCATTTGTGAGAAGGGCCCCACCGTGGATCCCGGTAATAACCGACCCATCTCGATAGTTTGTAGCGTTTTAAATTTCCGTGCGGCGGGGTTTGGACAGGCTTTTTGTGGCGGAGTTTAAAAAGAGCCGGTAAGATAAGAAATAGTGAAAAAGAGCAGTGAAGTCGAGGCGTTGGGCGAGCAACACATAAATTACATACGAGGCCGATTGTTGAAATTTATAATGTATTACCAAGTGGGTACATACGAGTAGAGAATACTCACCTTAAGAATTGTTTAATCGGACCCCTGGTGAGTTTATTGAATCATTCAAAGACGCCGACGTCATGTTAGTTTTTTTAGAAAATCACGCCGCTGAAAGACAAAATGGAGAAAACCATACGCCGCCGCTTATATGTCCTCATCGACTTTTGAGCCCGCACAACATCACAGGGTAGGCTTAAACAAATAAGGGAAGAAGTCATACTTAGCAAATTTATATTGTAGGCTCGCTGATTAGCTTCACACGCCGCCAAACAAACCAGATCACACAACAGTACGCTGCCCAGTACACAACAGTACGCTGCCCAGTTCACCACAGTACGCTGCCCAGTTCACGACAGTACGCGGCAGTTTTGAAATCCACAAAAGTCCAGACTTCGTAGACTACAGGGTGCTGCACCGGCCCAACCTATAACGTCCATCATTATTGAGTGAGATTCGTATTGTGTTTGTCCCGCTTTTGAGGTCGCCCTACAGTATATTTCCATCAAATGATTTTCGCGGTTTAGATGCGCCTGAACTTGAGCTCAAGGTTAGTCAACGTGTCCCGTTCCTTTTCTTTAAATCGTTAGCGCCGTTCCGCTGGAAACCGGCCATGCTGTAGTAAATCTACAATGGTGTGGATTCACGCATGGGAATCGACTCCGTAGTTTTATTTCACAATTACTACGTTTCCATGGAGAATTGAAATCGATTTGAAAACGGTATCGGGATTGAATACGGAAGTGTTCACATGAGTGGTTCGAACTCGGTATTCAAATCGATTTGAATTCTGTTTACATATCTGTCATGTAAGTCTAACCCTAACCTAAAACTATCCCAACCTAACGTATCAAAGAAAGTGCAAATACTCTGCAAACTGCAAGTGTGCAGAAGGCAGAAGTGCAGACAACAGGTGCAAGTCTGAATGCGACCCTCGATGCGACCAGAACAGCGGTTTGACTCATTGCTATGTGTCAGTTTCTGTTTGTTGATGTTTCGATCCAATCCGATTGGGTTTCCATGAGTAATTTCGATCCGATCCCGATACGATCCCAGAATTTGCCGAATCGACCTTGAAACTCAAATCGATTTGGATACAGTTCTGCAAGTGTTTACATGCAGTTTTCAATCCCGATACCGTTTTCAAATCGATTTCAATTCTCCATGGAAACGTAGTAAATTTATCTTTCATAATTTTTTTATTATAGTTTTCAATTCAAATTAATCTGAACCGGTGTACAGTTCCAAATAGTCAATTACTTATCGTCTGTGAAACATGCATTTAGTCAAATCAACATCATCCTTTTAATAAATCCATACTAAACGAATCAAGTCTCTCTGCCTAAATTATTTAAATTCATTCTCAATAGATCATAGTAATTAGAAATTATCCGTTATTTCTGTTTATTCAAAACTACTAGCTGGCTACCAATAAATAACGGATTGGCGCCTGACACGTATTCTACATCTAAATTTTACCTAGCTAGTGATTGATCAGAAGAGGTAGTTCATGTATTTTTCCTTTATAACCCTTTCATGAAACCCACGACCCATCGCGCCACTGAGCCGCTAGCCGACGCCACAGTGAAAAATAGGGTGCAAGTTCCAGTCTTGTCAAAAATCATAGAAACCCTTTTGAAAAATCCGGTTACTGGATTCTTCGAGAATAACAATCTGTTCAATCGATCACAATTTGGATTTAGGAAGGCAAAATCGACGTCGCAAGCGGTGGAGCAGTTGGTCGAACTCATAGTGGAGTCGTACGAAAAGTGCGAATACCGAGGTGCGGTCTTTTGCGACTTGCAGAAAGCCTTCAACTGTATGTTGCACGGAATATAATCAAAAAAGTTGTCAAGTTACAATTTCACTACTGGAAGTGTTAGCCTAATTGACTCTTGTCGGGGCGAACACCAACACAGTATACCACGGTGAACGGTATAAACTCGGGAGTGGGGGACGTGACTTCTGGCGTTCCGCAGGGATCCATACTTGAACCAATCCTATTCTTGATCTTCATCAATGATATAAATAACGCAATTCCTAGCGCCAGTCTGCCGTTGTTCGCTGATGACACCATTCTCATAGGCGGTGGCTGTGACTTAGAAGAACTTCCAAATGACCTAGAGGATATGGAGACCAAAGTGGGCGACTGGTTCTCCGCGAATAAATTGAGCCTCGATGCAGATAGGACCAAAAAAAAAATCTTTTCCCAAGGCAGCTTGAAAAACTATCAAAATCCGCTTAATGTTTTGTTACTATCGGTGTGGTGGTGGACCCACTATTGACAACTCAACTCAACTAACAATTGAACTGAACTGAACTACAACACCAACTAACAAATGTTCGCATTTCATGCAAGCTCTTTAATTGTTATTACGCCGCTGCGCAGCGTCATGGTGGAGGAGTGTGCATTTTTGTTTTTGTTGCTCGCTAGTGCAGCTTTCGCGTTTATTAAAGAAAAAAACGCAGCCGCAAATATCCTGTGAGACCTGTCAACAGAGCCCGGAGGAGGAAAAGGCATGTTTGCTAATCTCATGACAAGATAAAAGTCACGAAACATGCGACCATGCGTTGTAATTTGAAGGGATATTTGAATTGTGCGCAGAAAAGTGCGCCCAACTCCCAAAAACTCTTACATCCACTAACGCCAACTACCGATTTGGGATTTGGCCAAATCGTAGTTGGCGTTAGTTGGCTTAGTTCAGTGGCGGCTCGTGAGTTTTTTGAAAGGAGGGCTCAAGTTAATAACAAATTCGCGAGCTGAGAACTATAATGTTCTATCTGCACTTCTTGTAGAAAATGTTTTTCGAACTTCGAACCAGCAAAACATGGACAAAATGTTTCCTGATATAAACAATTAGATCAGAAACTAGAGAAAGAGGCTTTTATTCCTTTTCCGTTTCTGATCTAATTGTTCAAATCATGAAACATTTCGTCCATGTTTTGTTGGTTCGAAGTTCGAAAAACATTTTCTACAAAGAGTGCAGATAAAACAGTTCTCAGTTCGCGAAATGACGAAACTCGAGACAAAAACTTTTTTGTCGTATCCGCATCACAACCATATGGAGTTTTAGCATTTACTGTTTTGTCAAAATTACGTGTGAGTTAATGCACCACGAATTTATTCTTGCAGGTTCGATTTGCTTTATATTCAGTAAATCAATGCTGTAATCGGACGTCCGTTGTTTTGTTGCATTTATTTCTTCTTGTAGGCTTGATGACCTAAATGTACCTTTTTTAGGTCAGCTATCTTCATGTTTGCAAACTGTTGACTAATCGAAGAGTACATAAATAATTATATCGATTATTTCAATCGGCTGGGGGCTCGAGAAACGGAGCCCATATCTGCAGTATAGAGCGGGAGCCGCGTCTCGCGTTGCCATGGTTACGGACATGTTTTGCGCGGGTGCACCCCGGCATCACCGCATCGGCGGTGGGCGCCGAATGCGGAGCCCAAGACGAACTTCTTCGACCGTGCGATCGCTTAGAATTATTTTGTTAAACTATTAATTGACTAATGACTGAAAGTTTTTGCACTAAACCAAATCTTTGGAATGAGTATAATTATTAATACAATGCATTCCATGTCTTCCTACCGATAAAAACCTCTTGCCGCCTTTAGCGTTGGGGGGGGGGGCGCCGCCCTTGAGCCCTCCCTCACCAGCCGCCACTGGCTTAGTTGTCGGCTTAGTTGATGATTTGTCTGCATGAAAGCCTACCATGCAAAACGAACATTCAATTCGTCGGAGTTCAGTTCAGTTTAATTGTTAGTTGAGTTGAATTGTTAATTTTCGTTGCATAAATTCAGCATAATGCCGGGCCTTCACTACCAATAACTTACATTTTGTGATGATGATTGATGAAGAGATACAATAAATTAGGCAGTGAAATCGAGAGTGAAATTGTAGCAACACGAGGAACGATACGTCTGTAGTGGAATCACATATGACTTCCTGTGCACAAGCGAAACACGAAACACAAGTGACAGTGACACGTGATCGTCGCGCCCCCTGAGTAGGTAGTAAGTGCCCGAACTAAAATAGTGACCCGCGATCTCTCCTCTAGACCAGTCAAATAAGGAAAGCTAGAGGGAAAAAACTGTGGGAGTTTTGGAAATTGCACAGTAGTGTCCGGTAAGGTGTGCTGATAAACATACTAAAAGTCCCCAACTCTACCTATTGAGCTCGAGCCGCTATCTTGGAAAAATGGCTCTTCGATCCAGTTTTCTGCTTATATTGCGCCAACCATCAGAGATGATTGATTAAGTTTAAAAAAAAAGCTTAAATAGGTACCTAATTGTCTACAAGAAATGTTATAGGTACAACCGATTTTCTCTCGTATCTATTGATACAATCAACTTGATAAGAAAAAATCAAAGAAATACGCGCCGCTGTACTCTGGCCGAAGCCTTTCCAAATCTTTGATTAACAACAACTGTACCCTTAATATTTATAACAAGTTATTTGAAGTAAACGTATGAAAAAATAGTCCATCCAGCGACAGTAGCGATCGAGCAACTCAATTTTGTCGACAAAATAGATCCTTCTTATGGTATTGTTGTTGAAAAACCTTCTTTCCGACCTTCTTGGTCACCGTTTGTGGTCCATTCCTACTTTTGGAATGATCGAAATCGAAGTCCCCTTTATGACACGGTCACCCCATGTGCTCCACGACTGTAGCGATTCGGCATTTTTTTTCTTGATTTCTTCATTCGCAGCATGTTCCAACATGTGCTTTTTCAAATGCGATTTTTGTTTGGCTCGGTAAGAACAATGATCGCAAAGAAACCATTTCATTACTTCATTCGCAGTATGTGTCATCATGTGCATTTTCAAAGATGATTTTCGTTTGGCTCGGTACGAACAATGGTTGCACTGGAACCAGTTGATTTCTCCATCCGCAGCATGTTTCAACATGTGCTTTTTCAAATGCGATTTTTGTTTGGCTCGGTGAGAACAATGGTTGCAATGAAACCATTTGATTTCTTCATTCGCAGTATGTGCCATCATATGTGTTTTCAGAGTTGATTTTCGTTTGGCTCGGTACGAACAATTGTTGCACTGGAACCAAGTGATTTCTTTATCCGCAGCATGTGTCAACATGTGCTCTTTCAAAGACGGACAGTATTTAGTTCGGAACGAACACTGGTTGCACCGGAACCAGTTGATTTCTTCATTCGCAGTATGTTTCAACATGTGGATTTTCAAATGTGAATTTTGTCTAGCTTGGTACGAACAATGTTTGCACTGGAAACAGCGGATTTCTTCATTCGCAGAATGTTTCAACATGTGCATTTTCAAAAGTGACTGTCTTTTAGCTCGGTACGAACAATTGCCACATTGGAACCAGTTGATTTTGTCATTCGCAGCATGCGTCAACATGTGCCTTTTCAAAGATGATTTTCGTTTGGCTCGGTACGAACAATGGTTGCACTGGAACCAGTTGATTTCTCCATCCGTAGCATGTTTCAACGTGTGCCTTTTCAAATTTGACTTCTGTCTAGCTCGGTACGAACAATGACTGCACTGAAACCTTTCGAGTACTTCATTTGCAGTATGTTTTACTAAAACGTGATTTCTCAAATATGATTTCAGTTTAGTTCGGTAGGAACAATGGTTGCAACTATGCTCGGCGATTTTTCCAAGTGAATCATTCTTCGACATGGTCAAATGTATTGCCTCAATCTCTCTGACGTCTTGTCTGACAGTTCTTCTTGCACAAGCCCTATCCAAATCTGGCAACGCGATGTCTTCGCCCGCTCCTGTGGTTCTTTGTGGTCTCCCCGCTGGCTCATTTCCACAAGAATCGTGGTGTTTTACTAGAGATAAACTGGAATCCGACTCGTATCTGCAGTAGTCACATTTATATCTTTCATTTTCTTCGCAAAACGTCCCATTTTCATTGTTTACAGTCCCCAGATTATGTTCTTGTTTGCAATGTTCGTACAATTCGAATTGATAGTAGCTCTTGTAATTGCAGCAGATGCAAGGGAACTGTCCTGGTTCCACAATGGCATGGTACAGTTCGGCTGCATAAACATTTTCGTGATTCCTCTGGACGTGATGGGCGAGTTGAAAGGCGGATTCAGTTCGATGCGAACATTGCGAACAGTTGTACGTGTCAACGATTTCGGATGATTCTAACCTAAAATACCACAGAAATCAGACTTTATGGGAAGTATGCCGGGCCTTCACTAGCAATAACTTACATTTTATGATGATGAAGAGATACAATGAATCAGACAGTGAAATTGTAGCAACACAAGGAACGATATACGTCTGTGGTGGAATCACATACGACCAGTGATGTGAGTCGGGTATTTACCGGGTAGGTAGGTAAATATAAATCGGGTATTTACCCGGTATTTTCCCGAGCGATATTTACCCACCCTACCCAGTTTGACAGAAAAGTTGACACTGTTGACAGCTCGGTTGACAGTGTTGACGGTTAAAGGTTGAATGATTTCTTTTTCCAAGTTCCAAGGCTTTATAAACGTAACCTCCAAAGAACTTATTATTATTTTGCTGCTGTGAGCAAAAAATGATAATTGTTTGTTGTTGTTTCTCCAATTGTTGATAACAATTAATGAAAATATATACCCTATTAGAGACCCGATTTTGGGTAAATACCGGGTATTTACCCTGGGTATTTACCCTTAAATATAAAAACCCGGGTATTTTACATCACTGCATACGACCATACGACTCCCTGTGCACAAGCGAAACACGAAACACAAGTGACACGTCATCGTCGCGCCCCCTGAGTATGTAGTAAGTGCCCGAACTAAAATAGTGACTAGCAATTCAACCGTGACCTCTCCTTTAGGCCAGTCAAATAAGGAAAGCTAGAGGGAAAAACTGTGGGAGTTTCGGAAATTGCACAGTAGTGTCCGGTAAGGTGTACTGATGAGCATGCTAAAAGCCCCCAACTCTACCTATTGAGCTCGAGCCGCTATCTTGGAAAAATGGTTCTTTGATCCAGTTTTCAGCTGGATTTATAAACTTGACGTTGCAGTTGCCGTTCGTTGTTGCTGTTGCCGTTCGAAGTTGAATATGTGAAAGTGATTGTGGTCATTTATAAGAGCCGTTGCCGTTGCAGTTGGCAGTTCGTGCTGTTCGTGGCGACGTCGGGGTGCAGTTTAGAGATAACCATATTTTAACTTTCGCTGTTGCCGTTCAGTTGCCGTTCGGGCTTCAACCAATGACACGACAGCAACTAGTCACGTGATCATTCCCACCCTGAAAATTATGAAACCGTCATTCTTGTATATTTGAAGAACTGAGGAGAATCCCTCTTGAGCGCTGCACAAGCACCCAAAACTGCACCGAAGACTTCTAAGAGCTGATTGACCTCAGTGCTGCCTCAGTGAATAAATTCATCAACTTGTTATGACGTTTTGTAAATTCCACACTGTGAGGTTAGAAAATATATCAGCTGTCAAAGTTCGTTGACGTTCGAGAGTTTATAAATCAGACTTTATGGGAAGTATGCCGGGCCTTCACTAGCAATAACTTACATTTTATAATGATGAAGAGATAACAATGAATCAGACAGTGAAATTGTAGCAACACGAGGAACGATATACGTCTGTGGTGGAATCACATACGACCATACGACTCCCTGTGCACAAGCGAAACACGAAACACAAGTGACACGTCATCGTCGCGCCCCCTGAGTAGGTAGTAAGTGCCCGAACTAAAATAGTGACCCGCGATTCAACCGTGACCTCTCCTTTAGGCCAGTCAAATAAGGAAAGCTAGAGGGAAAAACTGTGGGAGATTCGGAAATTGCACAGTAGTGTCCGCTAAGGTGTACTGATGAGCATGCTAAAAGCCCCCAACTCTACCTATTGAGCTAGAGCCGCTATCTTGGAAAAATGGTTCTTTGATCCAGTTTTCTGCTTAATACCGGGTCATCATTTGAAAACTATCCACCTGCAATAACTCCCGATTTCTAGTGAATATTTCTTCGAGCAAAAATAGGTCGATTTTTATATCAAAGGGAACATCCAAAACATACATTAGCAATTTTCTATTTTTAGCCCTCTTGCCTCCACCTACCCCAACCTTGAAATTTCAAATGACACTACCTATTTTTCGATACATTGGTTTCAACAAAATTAAATTCTCTTTCTGGAAAAATATTTCTAAAATTTTTAACCCCACCCCTCTTCTCCCCTGAATTCTCTGAGTGTCAAATTAAATATTCTTGACCTCTCAATTCTCTCCAATGCAGTCAACGTCATCCTGCACAGCATCGAAAGAGAACATTTTCAATGGAAAAACTGCCACCCAAATTCACCCCTTTGCTCCCTTCTCTTCACTTTAAAAATCTAAAATGACAATCACTACTTTGTGATACCTACATCAAATTAAAGGGAATTGAATTCTCTCCCTGAGCACAATTTTTTTGAAATTTTTAAAACCCTCGTTTTTCTACTAAAATACTCCCAATGTCCAGTTAAATGTGGGAGGAATTGAAAATTCCAAAACAATTGTTTTTAGAAAGAGAACTTAATTTCCTTTAATTTGGTGTATCACAAAGTGGGTGGTATTTTGTTAAATTTAAAAGTTGAGGTGGGGTATAGCAATGGGGTCAATTTGGGTGACACTTTTTCCACCAAAAATTCTCTTCTTTGAAGCTATTCAGGATGATGCTGACTAAACTGAAGAGACTTGAGGGGTCCAGAATATTGAAAGGGACACTCGGAGAATATTTAGAAAGAAGGGGGGTAGAGTTGAAATTTTTGAAAATATCTTTTTCAAAAAGAGAATTTAGTTTTCTTCACTTTGATGTATTGCAAGGTAGGTAGTGTCATTTGAAATTTTGTTTTTGGGATGGGTGGGGGCGAGGGGGCTGAAGATAGAAATTTGTCAATGTATGTTTTAGATGTCCCCCTCGATATAAAAATCGACCTGTTTTTGCTTGAAGAAATATCGACTAGGAATCGGTAATTATTGCAGGTGGATAGTTTTCAAATGATCACCCGGTATATTGCGCTAACCATCAGAGATATTCAATTAAGTTTAAAAAAAAACAAGCTTGAATACCTAATTGTCTACAAAAAATGTTATAGGTAGGTACACCAATTTTTTCTCGTATCTATTGATACAATTAACTTGACAAGAAAAAATCAAAGAAATAATCAATCCTTCCAAATGCGAACTGTTTTTTACTTCTCGAAAACCTGACCAGGACATCGAGAACCGTTTTCGAAAGGTTCTTCCTGGAATTTGCACAGTGAACGCAGAAGACCTCACTCTTCTTGGTACTCCGCACTCCGCTTCTGGAAGAAGGATTTAACCGAGGATTTAACAAAATTTCACTACAACGTTTCGATGATTTGAGAATTACCTTCGATCATTTGGAAGCACTGATGCCTCATGTGTCTTTTTATTCACTGAAGAACTGTCTTGGATTGCCAAAATTACTTCACACTCTACGCACAGTTCCTACTTGGAAGATTCAACATTTATTAGATGATATGGACATATTTTCCAAAACCAGCCTAATTGAGTCATTATTGAACATCTCGTTGACTGAGAAACAATGGACACAAGCAAGCCTCCCGATCCGTTCAGGTGGCCTTTGAATAAGAAAACTGTCGGATCTCAGCCTTCCAGCTTTCCTCGCCTCATGCTTTGGAACGAAGCAACTAGTCTCCAACATTCGCTCTGCTTCAGTTGACGAAGTTGTTATCGATCACATGACCGAAGGTGTTAAAATTTGAAAGTCGAGACTCAATAACATACTCCCTGCTCTAACGGAATCAGCCATCCAAAGAAACTGGGACAACATCTAGGTATATAAATTCCATCATTGAACAAGAATTGGTTTTCAACGACCCAGTGGATGTAGCTCGTGTGAAATCTATCGGCGCGAAAGAATCAAGAGCTTGGCCGCAAAAGTGGTGCCTTCTAAATAATCGGAACATTACTAGATAGAAAGTCTTCACGTTTTTGCATTGCTTTAAGACTCGGCGTACGCATTTGTCAGAAGTCAATTTGTGAATGTGGTGATCTGGTTGACGAGACTGGTTTACATCCACTTAGTTGTTCCAAAAGTTCAGGAAGATGGTCAAGACATGCCGAGTTGAATGACATCATCAAACGTGCCCTCGCTGTTGTCAAGATACCCTCCATCTTGGAGCAACCCGGCCTGTCACGTTCCGATGGTAAACGTCCTGATGGTATCACCATCGTCTTCTGGTCCAGAGGACCGCCACTGGTATCAAACGCCACATTTGTCGACACATTGGCTCCTTCCAACCTCTCATCAAGTTCAAAAGACGTTGGCGGAGCCGCGGAGTTGGCTTCCAAACGGAAACCATTCAAAATATTCAGATATCAAAAAAACTTATCATTTCGTGGCATTTGCTGTGGGAACAATGGGAGCGTGGAGCAAGGTGGCACTGAATTTCGTCAATTCTTTTGCTCAATTTACAATCAGGCGCTCCAAGTATTTCCTTACCCAAAGAATCAGCCTTGCTTTGCAAAGGGGAAACGCCGCCAGCATTCTGGGAGCTCTCCCAAATTCGGCCTCTCTTGAAGAGATTTTTTATTTTAAGCTGATTTATTTGACTAATACTATACTTTAGTCTTTTACATTCATATACATTGTACTTGTGTCAATATTAAAAAGAATTCACTAGAGAAATAAAAATATTTCAAAGTTGAAAAACAAGTTAATTGAAATAAACGTTTCAAAAAATAGTCCATTAAATACCATTCAAGGAATCAATTTATGTCTACAAAATTGAATTTATTCTCTCAAACTGGTCCTGGCATTTCTCTCAAACCAGCTGTCACAGAGAAACGACTCGTCCGCAGCTAGTTTTCGAAAAATGCCTGGCGACCAGTTATCGAGAAATTCAATTTTGTCGACAAAATATTCTTATGGTATTGGTGTTGAAAAATCTTCTTCACGACCTTCTAATTCACTGTAGTCTATTCCTACTTTTGGAATGATCGAAATCGAAGTCCCCTTTATGATACGGTCACCCCATGTGCTTGACGACTGTCGCGATTGGGCATTTTTTCTTGATTTCTTCATTCGCAGCATGTTTCAACATGTGCTTTTTCAAATACGATTCTAGTTTGCCTCGGTAACAACAATGATTGCAATGAAACCATTTGATTTCTTCATCCGCAGTATGTTTCAATATGTGGATTTTCAAATGTGACTGGTATTTAGATCGGTATGAACAATTGCCACACTGGAACCAGTTGATTTGTTCATTCGCAGCATGCGTCAACATGTGCATTTTCAAATTTGAGTTTTGTTTGGCACGGTATGAACAATGGTTGCACTGGAACCAGTTGATTTCTCCATCCGCAGCATGTTTCAACGTGTGCCTTTTCAAATTTGACTTCAGTTTAGCTCGGTACGAACAATGATTGCACTGGAACCAGTTGATTTCTTCATTAGCAGCATGCGTCAACATGTGCATTTTCAAATTCGAGTTGTATTTGGTACGGTACGAACAATGACTGCACTGAAACCAGTCGAGTTCTTCATTTGCAGCATGTTTGTATTGAACGTGCTTACTCAAATATGACTTCAGTTTAGTTCCGTAGGAACAATGGTTGTTACTATGCTCGGCGATTTTTCCACGTGAATCATGCTTCGACATGGTCAATTGTATTGCCTCAATCTCTCTGACGTCGTCTCCGACAGTTCTTTCCGCACAAGCCCTATCCAAATCTGGCAACGCGATGTCTTCGCCCGCTCCTGTGGTTCTTTGTGGTCTCCCCACTGGCTCATTTCCACAAGAATCGTGGTGTTTCACTAGAGATAAACTTGAATCCGACAAGTATCTACAGTAGTCACATTTATATCTCTCATTTTCTTCGCCAAACGTCCCATTTCCATTGTGTACAGTCCCCAGATCATGTATTTGTTTGCAATGTTCGTACAATTCGAATTGATAGTAGCTCTTGTAGTCGCAGCAGATGCAAGTGAACTGTCCTGGTTCCACAATGGCATGGTACAGTTCGGCTGCATAAACATTTTCGTGATTTCTCTGGACGTGATGGGTGAGTTGAAAGGCGGATTCAGCTCGATGCGAACATTGAGAACAATTGTACGTGTCAACCATTTCGGGTGACTCTAACCTAAAATAGCACGGAAGAAACCAGACTTTATGGAGACTATTCCAAACACTCACTAGCAACTTACATTTTGTGATGAAGGGATACAATAAGTTGGGAAGTGAAATTTCAGCAATACGAGGGACGATACGTCTGTGGTGGAACTGGAATCACATACAACTCCCTGACCTCCCTGTGAACAACTGACAGCAGAACCAGAAACATTAGTGACATGGTGACAGGTGATGGTTGCGCCCCCTGGAGCGCGTTCAGAAATAGCGCCCGGGTGGGTAAGAGCACATGGTAAGAGTTGTTATTCGCCCCGTGCGAAGTACAGAGTGGGGGCAGTGATGTGAGTCAGGTATTTACCGGGTAGGTAGGTAAATATAAATCGGGTATAGACCATATTAATTATTCGCACTTTCCCCTTCCACTAGTCATTTGTAAGTTAGGTATGTGCCTGTGACCATGCGCACTGCAGTAGAAGATCTCGCGCGCCACAGCGTGCATAGAAAACGGAACTTTGCTGGTTAGCGGAAGTTGTGCAATAAAATATGGCGGGTAATTTGAAATTGTTCTCGATTCAAAAAACCCCATTTTAAAATGCTTCACATCAACTTCACAGCAAGATTTTTCATTTTTTATGGTGAAAAGTAGATCAGGCATTTCTTTTTACGCACTTGTTATGTTATACATTCGTTGAAATTGTTAATTTGCACCTTGAATTAATCATTTTACAAAGTCATTCAACATGCATATTCTTATAGGAGTTTCAACCCAGCACATGTGGTTGTCTCTCTCCCCGATCTGCGACTGCGCTCTGAATAATTAATATGGTCAATTTACCCGGTATTTTCCCGAGCGATATTTACCCACCCTACCCAGTTTGACAGAAAAGTTGACACTGTTGACAGCTCGGTTGACAGTGTTGACGGTTAAAGGCTAAATAATTTCTTTTTCCAAGTTCCAAGGCTTTATAAACACAACCTCCAAAGCATTTATTATTATTTTGCTGCTGTGAGCAAAAAATCATAATTGTTTGTTGTTGTGTCTCCAATTGTTAATAACAATTAATGAAAATATACCGTCCGTTTTTTATTTTAGGCCCCAGCCCGTAGCATCTTTATTATGGGTTTCACACCCAATATATTATATATTTTTGAAATCACAAAAACAAGATCTTTTGACTGATGATATGTCAAATTATTTTTGACAGATGTCATTTTTTGACAAATGACAGAATATCACTTGTGACACATCATTTTAAAGCCCATAAAATTCTGAGGAGAACTGTGTTCTTATTTTTGTAATAGGGTGTCTTTTACAGCTTCTAGGTGTCTTTCAATAGGAAAAAAATGTTGAATTTCAAAAATACATAATAAGTAAATAGGTAAAGCAGGTACTTATTTTTAATGTAAACTGATGATAATGATGATTAATTAATCACAATGGAACAAAAAATGTCCTAAAGAAGTTGTTCGAATGACCGCGCCTCCTTGTTCCTTGAATGAAAGATTCGACGATCAGTGAATTGGAACTACCACCCCAGTGGGCAAGAACTGGTCCCAGTGATGTCGCATAGTAGTCACGAAAGGATGATGTGATGTCCTAAATAAAAGCCCAGAAACCTCTGCAATATGTTACAGGTACCTCTTATGTCAGTCATTTTGTGTCCAGTTTAGTACATCCCAGCAATGTTGAACTGGGAGGTTTGTCAGAAGTTCAATTAAGATTTCACAGGGAAGTTAGTTTTAGGACATCTCTTAAATGTTCGCGACACGAGGCTTTTAGGCCGTCCGATTAAAAGTCGTATAGTTTTCCTGAATAATGGTGCGATTCTCTGAAAAATAACATTCCATAAAGGCTCTGTTACGCTGTTATTGACTAGGTAACAGATAATGGCCGTCGGGATTTTTTACATAACAGAGCGTTTATGGGATGTTATTTCTTACAGAATAGCACTTATGTAAAAATCCATGTCGGCCATTGGCTGTTGCCTAAGTAACAACGTAACAGAGCCTTTATGGAATGCAATTTTTTAGAGAATCGCACAATTACTTTTTACAGAATCGCACTATTAGATATCTAGTGAATCTCGATCCGATAGTTGTTGTGGGAGTACCTATGACTATCCATGTTCAAAATCCTATTTGAAAATGAGTGTATTATGTCCCTAATCCATGTAAAACAACTACGCTTACATGAATTAGAGACATTAGCTCCGTTTTCGATATTCTGAACATGGAATAGTTTTATCTCAAACCGAATAATATTGATATTGGGTTATGGTCATTCAAAAATGTTTCATGAAGATCTCAATAACGCAGCTCAGTTTGATGGAAACGACATTGACAATGGAGTCTCTGTGAACTAACCAATCCACCATGGATATCCGTTATTGATGATTAGTTGAGTTATTAAAAAATTTCTAAAGTAGCTATGGCATAATAATATGGTATGGTACAAAATTTTTATTACAAGAACTTTTATGAAACATCTGTGGGAATGAATACAAATATAATATCTTGGTGTAAAAGGTAGTGATATAAAATAATTGCAACAGAATTTTTATCCACCGCTGACTTGTTTTAAAATACATATATATACCCATTATGTAGGTATAACCTGAACAATTATAAAGAATAGAAAAAAAGGTTCCCCTGTCTTCGGTAGGGAGCAATCGAGCATTACTCAGCACCAAACTTCATTCATTACACAGACTCCCTTCTGTACCTTTGAGAAGCGTGGCCTTGAAGTGTTCAAATTCGCTTTCAGTAGTTGTAAGAAAAATATTTTTCACTGCACACTGCACCTGGAAAAATACTCCACGTTAGGTTATACCTCACAGTGCCTTGCTATTTTCCATTTTTTAATCAAGTTACCCTGGGTTGCACCAACGCTCAATTGATATACCTAATACGAGATTAGTGAAATTTATTTTGGTCAGTACTCGTTGGTGAATAATAGAAACTCTGGTTTCTCAAAAGAGAATGATCCAATGATTGATTAGCTGAAGATTTTATGCGCTTCCCATGGTCAACCTTCTGGGATTGATTGACCAGATTGAAATCCATTTAATCTCGTATTAGCGTTAATTGCATATCATTTTTTTGGTGCAACCCAGGGTTATAACTTAACGAGTAGGTACCTACTGCTTGAAACTTGAATTAATTTGAAAACGTTTTGAGAAAACTTGCCATCTACTGCGGTTCAGATACGATATTGGTATATTGTTTTTGATATTTTACAAATTTGGAGCTAAAGTGACAAGTACCTAACTACTTATGTGGCAAACTTTCGAGCCACAGTACCTGAACCGGCAATACACAGCAAGATTTTGAAATAACAAGTTGCTTGTATGTCGGCAGATATACCTATACTCAAAAACTTTGAACTTCCTCAGTGAAACTTGAAAAATCTCAGTTCTTCGGCGCAAAATTATTTTTCTGCCCTGTCCAAGAACACCTTTTGAGCTAAGTCATTTTGGTAAAACATTTAGCTAGGACCCTCTTCACGAAATTCTTTGAATATCTGTTCCTCATCCAATGCTGTCAATCATCTTTCTCTAAAAAATGGTTCAATATAGCTTATACCAATATAAATTCACCAAAATACTTACAAAAAATGATCCTGGAGTTCTTCTTTGGAGATATTCTGTGTCTTGGACCAGAACTCAGCAGACTTTCACTTCAAATTCTCCAACATTTTAATTTTTTTCATCACTTTCTAACGCTTGAATTCAACATTCTTTCTTTTACACCACCATGGAATCCCAATTCAATACACCCGAGGATACACCCCTTCAATAAAAAGCGGCAGGAATGTCTCTCGATGTCTCTCACAAAACAGGACTGATGCATCTGAATTGCCACCAATTTCTCCTGCAAAATCTGCAGGTACTGCATATGTTCTTTGAACTGGACAGATGTACTGGGAACCGCTATGGGTGCTTCATGGAACTGGGCCTTGCCTTATATATACTGGGAACAGCTCCGTAACGTGGAACCTCAGAGGGATTTACATCTACAGAAAAAAACACGAGCAACAATCAACATTTGAAAGCAATTACCTATTTATAAGAGAAATTGAATGCAATTTTGTGATTAGGCTCAAAGCGTGAAAATATGAAAATTAGTTACCTATTCCCATCACCGGCTGTTCAATTTCACCGACCAAGCCACTACCGGCACCAGTGTCCGCTACCTTTCTACTTTTCGTAGTAACCGATGAGATCTCCGGCGGCTGAGGATGGTACATCGAAAACAGAGTCGGGATAGCATCAGGGCGTAATTTCTTTGAACCAGGGTCCTTGTAGCTTTCAACAGTAAAATGACGGCTGCAAATTCGATAGTGTCGAAGCGACGCTCCGGTAAACTTGATGCCCATGTTTTCTTGCCACAATTTTGATCTGTAAAATATTGATTTTGTAATGTATGTTGGCATGCCTGACAATGACGGTCCGGCGCACACGACCGATGAACGACAGCGGCTGTGCCCACAGCAGCGGCAGTCCAGACTCCGCATCAAGCATCGCGCGAAACACGATGTACTCTCCAGTTGTAACAAAATGTATCACAGTACAATAGAATAAAACGCATACAAAATGCTTGTGTATCTTTAATAGACAACATATTCTTCACCTGGCGACGAGAGAAAACCGAAGATATTGACGGATTGCCAAGATTCAAGCGGATTTCATAGCATCGAGATGACCACAGCAGCGTATTCAGGCAGTATCCAGATGTTCCGGGCAGAGCAAAACTTCGAGATCTTCGAAGAGAGATTCGAGCAGTACTGTGCCGCGAACAAGGTAACCGAAGCAGCAGTAAAAGTGGCATTGCTTATAAGCCATTTGTCAATCGAAGTTTATGCGACCCTGAGAGACCTGTGTTTCCCGGACAAGCCAAAATCAAAAACGTACGCAGACCTCACGAAGTTACTCATCCAGCACCATAGTCCGCAAGTAAACGTATATAGAGAGCGAATACAATTTTACAGCGCCAAGCAAGACGAAGAAGAAACCGCTGCCGAATGGTACGCTAGAGTGAAGCGCCTCTCGCTGAATTGTAAGTTCGAGAATTTGCTGTCTGGTGTCCTGGCGGATCGCTTTATATCCGGCATGAGAAGGGGACCCGTTCTGGACAGAATCGTGGAGGAGAAGCCTGGTGAGAAAAATGCCGAAGAGTTGCTGAGAATCGCTGCGTCGAAGGAGCTAGCCGTAGAAAAAGCAAGTGGAAACGTAGAAAAAGCAAGTGGAAACGGAGGCAAAATCCAGAAAATCGCGTTTCAAGGTCAAGATTGGCGAAACCGTGAAGAAAAAAACCACAATCGTTATCGCGCCAACGCCGTCCACCAAGAGAAAAAACTCGAGAAGAAAGAAGCAAGAAATGAGAATTGCCAGCATTGTAACAGAGAGCATCGTGGATCGTGCCGATTCAAGAATTACAACTGCAGGCGATGCGGGGTCAAAGGACATCTCCAGGCAGCCTGCAGAAGAAAGAAAGCCGTCAACTGGATAGATGAAGACGAAGTTGCTAATCATGACAATACGATTAGTAACGTAGAAGTGAGTCTAGTCAAACCTAGTCAGAACAGTTTTTATCACATAAATGTTTGTAATGTCAATAATTTTAACGTTTTTGAACCAATAGAAGTATCTGTGATAATATGTGGGAAGGCACATATGATGCAACTGGACAGTGGGTCTTCAATATCAGCATTGTCAGAGAAATTTTATAGAGATAATTTGTCACATTTCAAAGTCATACCTACCACAGTCAGTTTTCGTGGATATACCGGCGAACCTATTATTCCAATCGGTTGTCTACAGGTAGAGATAAAGTTCAAGGGCACGAGTAAGATAATGAAATTTTTTGTTGTTTCAACTGCAAAAGTTTGTTTATTGGGACGAGATTTTATGCACGCATTTAATATTGTTTTCGATTCCCCAGATTATGTGAACTCGGTGGATTCGGACGACATCAGAGCGCAGCTTCAGCGAAATTTTCCCGACGTGTGCACCGACCGCCTGGGAAAGTTCAAGTATGCAAAGGTTGGACTGCAGCTTAAACCGGGATCCGTTCCGACTCATGCACCTCCGCGACCAATCCCATTGGCAATTGGAAGCGAGGTTGAGTCTGAGCTGGAGAGAATGGAACAGCAAGGAGTTATCACGCCTGTAGTGTCGACCGAGTGGAGCACTCAAATTGTCCCCGTGGTTAAAAAGAACGGGAAAGTAAGGATTTGCGGTAGCTATATTAAGTTGAATAAATGTCTGGATAATGTTTATTACCCGTTGCCCAGGGTAGATGAGATTTTTGCAAGTTTGGGCGGGTGTGTAGCGTTTTCAAAGATTGACTTATCGGACGCGTACTTACAGTTTGAATTGGATGATAGCTCAAAAAAATTAGTCACTATTTCCACACATAAAGGTCTTTATCAAGTGAATAGAATGCCGTTCGGTATCAAGTGTGCCAGTTTTTATTTCCAGAAATACATTGACCAACTTTTCCAGGATCTACCTAACGTGTTTACCTTTCAAGACGACATATTGATCGGACATAAAGAGGGAAAAAGTCATATAGATGATATAAATCAAGTCATGATAAAGTTGAAAGAGGCAGGACTAACCTTGAATATACAGAAATCGAGATTTTTACAAGATAAAGTTTCATACTTAGGTTTTGATCTTTCAAAGCAAGGAATATCCAAAAGTCCTGACAAGGTGGAAGCAATTAAGTTAGCACCACCACCTACAAACTTAACCGAACTAAGATCGTTCATTGGAATGGCAAATTTTTACGCCCGGTTCGTCAAAAACATTTCAGAAATAATGGCACCGTTGTATGAATTATTAAAAAAGGATACTAAATACGCTTGGAATGAGCAGTGTGATAAAGCTTTCAACAAGGTCAAAAATCTGATTACGACAGACGAAGTTTTGTGTTATTTTGATCCAAGTTTGCCAATAATATTGACTACAGACGCGTCGGAAAAAGGAATAGGCGCGGTGCTTTCACATGAATTCAGGGACGGGAGTGAACGAGTAATAACGTGTAATAGTCGAACATACTCAAAATCCGAACAAAATTATTCAATCGTGCATAAGGAGAGTTTAGCTTGCTATTACGGCGTAAAGAAATACGAACAATATTTGTACGGGAATAGGTTTACTCTCAGGACTGACCAAAAAGCGCTAATTACGATATTTGGCGGCAAGGAAATAAATCAAATGAGCGCAAACCGTTTAAAGCGTTATGCATTGTATTTACAGAATTTCGATTACGAGATAATACATATACCCGGCAAAAGTAACAAGATTGCAGACTATCTTTCGCGCATGCCGTTGCCAATTGACAAAGGGAATGTAGAGGAATCGGACGAAGACAATAATATATACTTTTCTAACATTGACATCCCTTTAAACATGGACACTGTAAGGGCGGAGACTGATAAAGATCATATATTGGGTAGAGTCAAACAATTCACAATTGCATCATGGCCAGATAAGATAACGGACGAATCATTGAGACCATATTTTGTAAGAAAATATGATCTCCAAGTCGTAAATAACTGTTTGTTTTATGGGCATAGAATAGTAATACCCCGTTCTCTACAAGATCAAGTACTGTTGGAATTGCATTCAAGTCATCAGGGCGTTGTCAAAACCAAATCGTTAGCAAGGTCGTACTTATGGTTTCCGAAAATTGACGAAAATATAGAACGGATTTGTAAAACTTGTGATAACTGCAATTTTTCAAAATCCGATCCACCTAAAAGTAATGTATCGTGGCCTAGAGCGGACGTGCCGTTTCACACCATTCACGTAGATTTTTCCCATTTCGGAACCCGCGAGTATCTTATTATTGTTGATAGTTACACCAGATGGATTGAGGTAATACCTATGACAAACATAAGGTCCACAGCAACAATTGAAAAATTCAGAGAATGTTTCTCAAGGTACGGGTTGCCTAACACGTTAGTATCGGACAATGGTCCATCTTTTGTTTCGGAAGAAATGGAGGATTTTCTGAAGAAAAACGCAATTAAACATCTGACCATATCACCTCATAACGCCCAAAGCAACGGATTAGCCGAAAATTGTGTAAAGACTGTAAAAAACGCACTAAGACGAATTTCTTCAGACCCTAAGAACGAAAATCTTTCAATCTCCACAGTTTTAGCTAGATTCTTATTGTCATACAGGAACACTCCTCATTGCACAACTAAGAAACCACCAGCCGAAATGATGTTCAATAGAAAACTGCGAACGAGACTTGATTTGTTAACAAAAACTGAAACATCTTTCGTGACGAATAATCAATCAAAAGTTCGAAACTTTAATTTAGGCGACGACGTCTATATCAAGGATTATAGAAGGGGGATGAAGTGGTGCAATGCAAAAATTATACGCAAGTTGGGCAGAGCTACTTACTTGTGTAAAACTCATGAACATTTCATTTGAAAGCGACATCCAAATCAAATTCGTTTAAAGCAGTCAAAAGTCATGAACGGATGGCATCATGATGAAAATAATCATGACGCTATTCAGACATCAATTAAAACCAATGAATCACAAAGGGTCCACTGCCCAGCACCGTACAGCTTCCGCAATCCAAACATCATCGACAACTCCAACGACGTCGACACTGCGGGTAGGAACCAGTATGAAAGTATGAATGATAGAGGGAGTGAAAGAATAAAGAGCAATGTGATTGCGGGTTCTTCCGATGATCAAAATTTCAATGATGATCGGAATAATGCTAGAGAAACATGTTCACAGCCTCCGATTCAGCCTTGTGTCACGCGATCATCTCCGCAACAGGTTGAGGCTGAGTCCAACACGTCATCAGCAGAAAGAACCTCCCTGGCGGTCCAGCCAACAACGTCGCAGCAAGACGCCATCAGCGCCCGCAAGCCTCTGGTGCCCGCCGAATCCGCAGAGGGTCCCTCTATACGTAGAAGCATTCGTGAGAGAAAAATTCCCAACAAGTTTGACAACTACGAGCTTCAATTTTAGGAGGGAAATGTGTAATGTATGTTGGCATGCCTGACAATGACGGTCCGGCGCACACGACCGATGAACGACAGCGGCTGTGCCCACAGCAGCGGCAGTCCAGACTCCGCATCAAGCATCGCGCGAAACACGATGTACTCCCCAGTTGTAACAAAATGTATCACAGTACAATAGAATAAAACGCATACAAAATGCTTGTGTATCTTTAATAGACAACATATTCTTCAGATTTCATAACGTTTCACTCTGGCAGAAAGACGACATGCATGCAAAGATGCAATGCAAAACTATTCGAAATCAAAATTGAAAATAAGTTAATTAAGTAACTTACTTTGCCACCGCTGATGGAAAATAATGCATATTTTCAACTGCGGCCTCCGAATAACCACAAACGTGGCATATCGCTAAACGAGACGACATTTCCGCTTGGTAAAACTCGACGTGAAAATTTGGAAAAAAAAGGAAAACACTTGAAGACACAAACACGAAACATCCATGCACGAAACACAAACAACGGTTGACGTTCAAATCAAATGACGCGAGATTTTTGACGTTGACTTGTGGTTGACAGAGCGCACCCCAGCGCCCTCTGCCCCAGCGCAGTTATAGGTTATGATGAGACTTGAAAAAATCATCTCTAGGCAAACTTCGTAGGATGTCTTCCGGACAGGCCATGCAGGAAGTGGATGGGACATCCTTTTTAGGAACTCCTTATTAGGACAACTATGAAACATAGCAGGGATATTTTTTTGGATATCCTTTTTGAGAGCTAAACAGAACATCGCAAAACCTCCCAAAGTTGTCCTTGCCCACTGGGAAGGGATTCATCAAGAGCTCCATCATTTGAGTCCTCGGTAAGCTAAGCCGGTTACTCATTTGAAAGTGGAAAACTCTACTGGGGAAACTTGAAGAATTTCAAGAGAAATGGCCTGAAAATGTTCAAGAATCAATTACCCTTTGTTCAAAAAACGTTAGCTAGTAGTAGTCTGTTCACAAGCTAAAAAGTTAGAAATTTGCAGTTTTTCATTATGGGAACCAAATTAGGTACCTATGTGTAGAAAGAAAAACGAGTGAGGCAGTCAGACGCATTGGTACCTACCTTACTGGATCTTGAATATTTTCCAACAATTTCACTCCGAATTCTCCATATTTTCCGGGAGTTTTCCACTCGAAAATGCAAAACCGGCCTGGCTGATAAGACTCAAATGATGAACTTATTGAAGTGAATCTCTAATTGACTGTGAGGTTTTTCCGGAAAATCCACATTTTCCTGTACAATTTTTTGATTTTTAATACAATTATTACGAAAGTTGCTTCAGATTTGTTTCAGTCTTTCCCTCAAGTTCTAAGCGTTTTGCCTCGAGGGGAGAATTGCCATGACAAGTATTCAGTGATAATGGCTCAAATTTTGTCGAAGCTCATAAGCTCGCAGGACTTGGTGAATTTTCCACTGAGCAGGAAGATGACATTCAGTCATTTGCGTCAAATCAGTCCATCAACTGGAAAGTTATTCCAGCCAGAGGCTTGCAGCGCATCATTCTTATTTTGGGGAGTGAGTGGGAAGGATGAGGCTCACGATCCAAGTCCACACTAGGAACTGATCCTGCTGATCCGACCCTTCTGACTCCTGCCCATTTACTCCTTTGCAAAGCGTTACGTCAAAACCAGAGCCGAACATGACCAATATTCTTAGAGAATCGATATTAGACTTGTATCAGAAAATCGAAGCAGGTATACCTAATGAGACAGCACTTACTGGAAGAGGTGGAGACTTGAATATATTCTCAAGCTACAAACCAGGATGAAATGGGAGGAGAACCAGGAGTCTCTTAAGCTAGATGATCTATTTTGATGATCTACAAGAAAATGGTCGTGGAAAAGAAATATGATCTGTCGATCAAGTGCCAAAGCACCTACGGTTGAACACTCGCGTTGGGCAGGAGGGCTTAGCCAGGCGCCAGGCGCCACGTAAATTTCTACGGAAACATGAAAATGTGATGGGGCACTCAACAAGGCTCTGCTTTCGTTGCGTAACAAATTGCCTACAAACTTCTGAGTAGTAAGCCGAAAGAAAAGCAGCATGATATATACAAAAATATGTATTTAAAAAAGTGAATCTTTGGTTGCTCAAATACTTACTGCGCTAGTTAATAAGTTAAGTAGGTGGTATCAAAAATTAAGATAGCTACATTTTATCACAATTATTAAATTCTAATGCCGCACGGAATCCAAAAAATTGTCACAGCCTGTTCTTTTCAAATGGATTGTTCAGACAATTCGTGTTTTATTTGTTCAAAATCTGCTGGCTATTCCTCCACCGCGACTGTCCGAATGCGAATTCAGATCGTCCTTGAACTTTTCCACGATGTTGCTGCTGGGGTACGGTTCCGGGATCAGGACTGGATTAGTCGTCAGCGTTTCCAGGTACTTCAGAGCGTCTTCATTGAAGAACGGCGTATGCAGACCTGAAATTTGAATCGATGTATCAACATTGTAAAGGAGCGTTGTCCTCAAATATATATGGCTTCTTTTAGAATTTGGCATGCGCTTTCGCGCCTTCTCATTGGTCTTCATTGCTGGTGCCACAGAGATCAACCACAAGACTGGCCCTGCCGCCTGAGAGCGCCGTTGTCAACCGTAGTTCAAAGTCCAAACAAATCAAACCTTCAATCCCTATGCTTCCGTTGTTGAGGAGGTGGAACCTGGGCGCTTCGATGCTGTTGGTGACGTTGTCTTTGGAAACGAGCAGAGACAGCACAATTTGCGACGCAACGGCCACGTCGTTGGCTCCAAAAATCATCCTGCGGCCGCAAATTGCGTACTTATCGACGACAACCAGAGACATCCTGGAACACGGTACGGTTTTGCCCTTGAAGTCCGGAATGTACCCTGCTGACGTCATTTCTCCGGAACCGAACAGCGCAAAAAGCCCTCTGCAAAGTATTTTTGTCATTTGTAATCATGTCCTGCCAAGTCCCAAGTCTGAAGCTTCAAAATCGCTTGAGCCCGCCGATAACAGAATTTGAAATTTGGCGCGCTAGGACAAACATCTCCATTGATCAGCTCATTGACAGCTGTCATTCGCAGCCGTCAAATTGAGGCGCCAAATTTGAAAACGTCGCCGTAAGTAGGGAACATACCGTTAACAAGCTAAAGAATACTTACGTAGTGAACGAAACGTAAGAATCGTCTTTATCCATCACGGCTATATTGGAAGAGGTGCCTTGATGGAACAGCTGGCTTATATTCAAGCCCTTGTAGACGTTCTGAGTGACTTCGGCGATTTTGTGTGCGTATTCAGGGCTCTGCGCATCTTCAGACGTAAAATTCAACCTGTCGATCTGCGCCAGATTGGTCAAGAATAACGGTCCGATGGATGGAGCGTTTGCCACGTAAATGTCATAGTCTCTGAACGTGGATTTCACGGCTTTCACGTGGTTCGGCCGGTTTTCTTCCGTTATAAACAAGTAGAGTGCTGGAATGGATACAAAAATTTGAAGGTGAGACAAAACTAGAAGATGAAGAAAACTGAGAGGTGAGAAAAAAGTGAATGGTGAAAAAAAAGCTAAAACGGTATGAGAAAACTAGATGAAAGATGACTAAACAATATGGAGATAAAAGACGAAAGCTTTGATCAATGTGAGGCATCTTACTCTCTTTGGGTATGTTGGCGATTCGTTCCAAGGTTACAGCAAGAGTGTCCAGCTGAAGAAGCTGTCCTGGTTCCAGACGTCCGAAAAGGTCTTCAGCTCCTGCGTCTCTGATGGCTTCGACTAGCATTTTCGGTATCAGAAATCCTCGTCTGCGAACAGAAGTTGATTATACTTGATTGTGGTACATGCGGTTAAACTAATCAAAAAACTGTTGGAGCGAGGGTTGAGCACTCGGTTGAACAGTTACGAAAAGCTTCAATCCAAGCGCTTGAAGATGATCCAAACGATAACAACTGAATTTGTACAAAACTAGGGTTCGATACAACGTCTCTGGAAGAATTTAAACTCCATGAAAAAACTTTTGAAGATGACTACGCTATCGAACTGTATTCTCGAAAGCCATTCCAATGGATTTTCTCATAGTTTCTCTTGATTCATTCTGACAAATATCAACAGACTTGAAAAGGAAACAAATCTGAACAAAACTAGTGCTGGAATCATGCAAAAAAGCTGGTTCAACGCTTCTGAAAGACTTCAAACTTCACAGATGGATTGTCGAAGATGACTACGCTTTCAAGCTGGATTCTTGAAAGCCATTTCAATGGATTTTCTCACAGTTTCTCTTGTTTCAGCTTGACAAATATCAAAAACCTCAAAAAAGAAACAAATCTGTACAAAACTAGTGCTGGAATCATGCAGAAAAGCTGGTTCAACGCTTCTGGAAGACTTTAAAACTTCACAGATAGATTTTCGAAGATGACTACACTATCAAACTGGATTCTCGAAAGCCGTTCCAATGGATTTTCTCACAGTTTCTCTTGATTTAGCTTGACAAATATCAAAAAACTCGAAAAGGGAACAAATCTGTACAAAACTAGTGCTGGAATCATGCGAAAAAGCTAGTTGAACGCTTCTGGGAGAGTTCAAACTTCACAGATGGATTTTCGAAGATGACTACGCTATCACACTGGATTCCCGGAAGCCATTCCAATGGATTTTCTCACAGTTTCTTTTGATTCAGCTTGACAAAATATCAACAAACTCGAAAGGGGAATAAATCTGTACAAAACTAGTGCTGGAATCATGCAAAAAAGTTGGTTGAACGCTTCTGAAACACTTCAAACTTCACAGATAGATTTTCGAAGATGACAACGCTATTAAACTGGATTCTCGAAAGCCATCCCAATGGATTTTCTCACAGTTTCTCTTGTTTCAGCTTGACAAATATCAACAAACTCAAAAAGAAAACAAACTTGTACAAAACTAGTGCTGGAATTATGCCAAAGGGCTGGTTGAATGCTTCTGGAAGACTTCAAACTTTGCAGATGGATTTTCGAAGATGTCTAAGCTATCAAACTGGATTCTCGAAAGCCATTCCAATGGATTTTCTCACAGTTTCTCTTGATTCAGCTTGTCAAATATCAACAAACTCGAAAAGGGGACAAATCTGTACAGAAGTAGTGCTGGAATCATGCAAAAAAGCTGGCTCAACGCTTCTGGAAGACTTCAAATTTCACAGATGGATTTTCGAAGATGACTACGCTATCAAACTGGATTCTTGAAAGCCATTTCAATGGATTCTCTTTCAGTTCATCTTGATTTAGCATGACAAATATCAACAAACTCGAAAACGAAACAAATCTGTACGAAACCAGTGCTAGAAGCAATCAAAAAATCTGGTTGAACGCTTTTGAAAGACTTCAAACTTCACAGATGGATTTTTGAAAATCACAACGCTATCAGAATGGATTCTCGAAAGCCATTTCAATAGATTTTCCCACAGTTTCTCTTGATTCAGCTTGACAAAAATCAACAAACTCGAAAAAGAAACAAATCTGTGGAAAACTAGTGCTGAATCATGCAAAAAAGCTGGTTCAACGCTTCTGGAAGACTTCAAATTTCACAGATGGATTGTCGACGATGACTACGCTATCAAACTGGATTCTTGAAAGCCATTTCAATGGATTCTCTTACAGTTTATCTTGATTTAGCTTGACAAATATCAACAAACTCGAAAACAAAACAAATCTGTACGAAACTAGTGCTAGAAGCATGCAAAAAAGCTGGTCCAACGCTTCTGAAAGACTTCAACCTTCACAGATGGATTTTCGAAGATGACAACGCTATCAAACTGGATTCTCGAAAGCCATTCCAATGGATTTTCTCACAGTTTCTCTTGATTCAGCTTGACAAATATCAACAAACTCAAAAAAGAAACAAATCTGTACAAAACTAGTGCTGGAATCATGCAAAAAAGCTGGTTCAACGCTTCTGAAAGACTTCAAACTTCACAGATGGATTTTCTAAGATGACAACGCCATCAAACTGGATTCTTCAAAGACACTCCAATGGATTTTCTCACAGTTTCTCTCGATTCAGCTTCACAAATATCAATAAACTCGAAAAGGGAACAAATATGTACAAAACTAGTGCTGGAATCATGCAAAAAACTGGTTAAACGCTTCTGAAAGACTTCAAACTTCACAGATGGATTTTCGAAGATGACTACGCTATCAAACTGGATTCTCGAAAGCCATTCTAATGGATTTTCTCACAGTTTCTATTGATTCAGCTCGACAAATATCAACAAACTCGAAAAAAAAACCTGTACAAAAATAGTGCTGGAATCATGCAAAAGAGATGGTTAAACGCTTCTGGAAGACTTCAAATTTCACAGATGAATTTTCGAAGATGACCACGCTATCAAACTGGATTCTCGAAAGTCATTCCAATGAATTTTCTCACAGTTTCCTTAGATTCAGCTTTACAAATATCAACAAACTCGAAAAGGGAAACAAATCTGTGCTAAACTAGTGCTGGAATCATGCAGAAAAACTGGTTCAACGCTTCTGGAAGACTTCAAATTTCACAGATGAATTTTCGAAGATGACCACGCTATCAAACTGGATTCTCGGAAGCCATTTCAATGGATTTTATCACAGTTTCTCTTGATTCAGCTTGACAAATATCAACAAACTCGAAAAGGGAACAAATCTGTACAAAACTAGTGCTGGAATCATGCCAAAAGCTGGTTGAACGCTTCGGGAAGACTTCTAACTTCACAGATGGATTTTCGAAGATGACTACGCTATCAAACTGTATTTTCGAAAGCCATTTCAATGGATTTTCTCACAGTTTCCCTTGATTCAGCTTGACAAATATCAACAAACTCGAAAAGGGAACAAATCTGTACAAAACTAGTGCTGGAAGCATGCAAAAAAGCTGGTTCAACGCTTCTGAAAGACTTCAAACTTCACAGATATATTTTCGAAGATGACAACGCTATCAAACTTGATTCTCGAAAGCCATTCCAATGTATTTTCTCACACTTTCTCTTGATTTAGTTTGACAAATATCAACAAACTCGAAAAAGGGACAAATCAGTACAAAACTAGTGCTGGAATCATAAAAAAAAGCTGGTTCAACGCGTCTGAAAGACTTCAAACTTCACAGATGTATTTTCGAAGATGACTACGCTATCAAACTGGATTCTCGAAAGCCATTCCAATGGATTTTCTCACAGTTTCTTTTGATTCAGCTTGATAAATATCAACAAATTCGAAAAGGAAACAAATCTTCACAAAACTGGTGCTGGAATCATGCAAAAAATCTGGTTCAATGCTTCTGGAAAACTTCAAATTTCACAGATGGATTTTCGAAGATGACCACGCTATCAAACTGGATACTCGAAAGCTATTCCAATTGATTTTCTCACAGTTTCTCTTGATTCAGCTTGTCAATTATCAACAAACTCGAAAAGGGAACAAATCTGTACAAAACTAGTGCTAGAATCATGCAAAAAAAGCTGGTTCAACGCTTCTAAAAGACTTCAAGCTTCACAGATGGATTTCCGAAGATGACTACGCTTTCAAACTGGATTCTTAGAAGCCATTTCAATGGATTTTCGCACAGTGTCTCTTGATTCAGCTTGACAAATATCAACAAACTCGAAATGGAAAGCAATCTGTACAAAACTAGTGCTGGAATCATGCAAAAAAGCTGGTTCAACGCTTCTGGAAGACTTCAAACTTCATAAATGGATTTTCGAAGATGACTACGCTATCAAACTGGATTCTCGAAAGCCATTTCAATGGATTTTCTCACAGTTTCTCTTGATTCAGCTTGACAAATATCAACAAACTTGAAAAGGAAACAAATCTGTAAAAAAATTGTGCTGGAATCATGCAAAAAAGCAGGTTCAACGCGTCTGGAAGACTTCAAACTTCACAGATGGATTTTCGAAGATGACCACGCTATCGAACTGGATTCTCGAAAGCTATTTCAATGGATTTTCTCACAGTGTCTCTTGATTCAGCTTGACAAATATCAACAAACTCAAAAAGAAAACAAATTTGTTCAAAACAAGAGCTGGAATCATGCAAAAATGCTGGTTCAACGCTTCTGAAAGACTTCAAACTTCACAGATGGATTTTCGAAGATGACCACGCTATCAAATTGGATTCTCGAAAGCCATTTCAATAGATTTTCTCACAGTTTCTCTTGATTCAGCTTGACAAATATCAACAAACTCGAAAAGGAAACAAATCTGTACAAAACTAGAGCTGGAATCATGCAAAAAAACTGGTCGGACGCTTCTGGAAGACTTCAAACTTCACAGATGGACTTTCGAAGATGACTAAGCTATCATACTTGATCTTCGAGAGCCATTCCAATGGATTTTCTCACAGTTTCTCTTGATTCAACTTGACAAATATCAACAAACTCGAAAAGGAAACAAATCTGCACAGAACCAGTGCTGAAATCATGCAAAAAAGCTGGTCCAACGCTTCTGGGAGACTGCAAACTTCACAGATGGATTCTCGAAGATGACCACGCTATCAAACTGGATTCTCGAAAGCAATTTCAATGGATTTTTTCACAGTTACTCTTGATTCAGCTTGACAAATATCAACAAACTTGAAAAGGAAACAAATCTGTAAAAAAATTGTGCTGGAATCATGCAAAAAAGCTGGTTCAACGCGTCTGGAAGACTTCAAACTTCACAGATGGATTTTCGAAGATGACCACGCTATCGAACTGGATTCTCGAAAGCTATTTCAATGGATTTTCTCACAGTGTCTTTTGATTCAGCTTGACAAATATCAACAAACTCAAAAAGGAAACAGATTTGTTCGAAACAAGAGCTGGAATCATGCAAAAATGCTGGTTGGACGCTTCTGGAAGACTTCAAACTTCACAGATGGACTTTCGAAGATGACTAAGCTATCATACTTGATCTTCGAAAGCCATTCCAATGGATTTTCTCACAGTTTCTCTTGATTCAGCTTGACAAATATCAACAAACTCAAAAAGAAAACAAATTTGTTCAAAACAAGAGCTGGAATCATGCAAAAATGCTGGTTCAACGCTTCTGAAAGACTTCAAACTTCACAGATGGATTTTCGAAGATGACCACGCTATCAAATTGGATTCTCGAAAGCCATTTCAATAGATTTTCTCACAGTTTCTCTTGATTCAGCTTGACAAATATCAACAAACTCGAAAAGGAAACAAATCTGTACAAAACTAGAGCTGGAATCATGCAAAAAAACTGGTCGGACGCTTCTGGAAGACTTCAAACTTCACAGATGGACTTTCGAAGATGACTAAGCTATCATACTTGATCTTCGAGAGCCATTCCAATGGATTTTCTCACAGTTTCTCTTGATTCAACTTGACAAATATCAACAAACTCGAAAAGGAAACAAATCTGCACAGAGCCAGTGCTGAAATCATGCAAAAAAGCTGGTCCAACGCTTCTGGGAGACTGCAAACTTCACAGATGGATTCTCGAAGATGACCACGCTATCAAACTGGATTCTCGAAAGCAATTTCAATGGATTTTTTCACAGTTACTCTTGATTCAGCTTGACAAATATCAACAAACTTGAAAAGGAAACAAATCTGTAAAAAAATTGTGCTGGAATCATGCAAAAAAGCTGGTTCAACGCGTCTGGAAGACTTCAAACTTCACAGATGGATTTTCGAAGATGACCACGCTATCGAACTGGATTCTCGAAAGCTATTTCAATGGATTTTCTCACAGTGTCTTTTGATTCAGCTTGACAAATATCAACAAACTCAAAAAGGAAACAGATTTGTTCGAAACAAGAGCTGGAATCATGCAAAAATGCTGGTTGGACGCTTCTGGAAGACTTCAAACTTCACAGATGGACTTTCGAAGATGACTAAGCTATCATACTTGATCTTCGAAAGCCATTCCAATGGATTTTCTCACAGTTTCTCTTGATTCAGCTTGACAAATATCAACAAACTCAAAAAGGAAACAAATTTGTTCAAAACAAGAGCTGGAATCATGCAAAAATGCTGGTTCAACGCTTCTGAAAGACTTCAAACTTCACAGATGGATTTTCGAAGATGACCACGCTATCAAATTGGATTCTCGAAAGCCATTTAAATGGATTTTCTCACAGTTTCTCTTGATTCAGCTTGACAAATATCAACAAACTCGAAAAGGAAACAAATCTGTACAAAACTAGAGCTGGAATCATGCAAAAAAACTGGTTGGACGCTTCTGGAAGACTTCAAACTTCACAGATGGACTTTCGAAGATGACTAAGCTATCATATTTGATCTTCGAAAGCCATTCCAATGGATTTTCTCACAGTTTCTCTTGATTCAACTTGACAAATATCAACAAACTCGAAAAGGAAACAAATCTGTACAGAACCAGTGCTGAAATCATGCAAAAAAGCTGGTCCAACGCTTCTGGGAGACTGCAAACTTCACAGATGGATTTTCGAAGATGACCACGCTATCAAATTGGATTCTCGAAAGCCATTCCAATGGATTTTCTCACAGTTTCTCTTGATTCAGCTTGACAAATATCAACAAACTCGAAAAGGGAACAAATCTGTACAAAACTACACCTTTTCCAGTTGTAGTTCAGAAAATATCAATTGTATTTCAGATATCGTCAATTGAATTTCAGAATTTATCAAGTGTAGTTCAGAAAGTGTCAATTGTATTTCGGATTAGTCACTTGTAGTTCAGAAGGCGTCAATTGTATTTCAGATTTATCAAATGTAGTTCAGAAAACTTGAACTGTACATCAGATTATGTCAATTGTATTTCAGAAAGCGTCAATTGAAGTTCAGAAGGCGTCAATTGTAGTTTAGAAGACATCAGTTGCATCTCTGATTAGTAAAATGTAGTTCAGAAAGTATCAATTTTATTCGGACTCCTGCAAATTGGGGCACTTTTGCACAGCCACAGCTTCGAACTCTTGATCTTCTTGTATGATGAACTGCAGATATCCGGCACATCTTCTGTGTAACAGATGCCTGCGGGGGTGTTAATCGCACGACCGGCTTCCGCAGCACTGAAGAACGACAAATGCTACAATTATCTTGGAGCTGCATTGATTGATAAATTATACATATAAATTATTTTCTGAACTACAAATGACATGTTCTGAAATACAAATCACGCTTTCTGATATACAAATGATGCTTTCTCAAATTCAATTTGATGATCTGAAATACAATTGACTGTTTCTGAAATACATTTGACTAATCTGAAATAAAATGGATACTTTCTGAACTACATTTTACTAATCTGAAATGCAATTAACGTCTTCTGAACTACAATTGACGATATCTGAAATACAACTGATATTCTCTGAACTACAACTGGAAAAGGTGTAGTGCTGGAGTCATGCAAAAAGGCTGGTTGAATGCTTCTGGAAGACTTTAAACTTCACAGATGGATTTTCAAAGATGACTACGCTATCAAACTGGATTCTTGAAAGCCATCTCAATGAATCACTTCACAGTTTCTCTTGATTAAGCTCAACAAATATCAACTCAGTAATATCTGTACAGAACCAGAGTTGGCATAATGCAGGAAACTGGCTCAACGTCTCTAGAAGACTCCAAACTCTATAACTGGGCTTTCAAAGTTGACCAAGTAGCAAACACGAACCTGGCAAGGTCAGCAGACGGCTGTATCAAGTCCTTCCAGTCCAGAGAAGCGTACTGAGAATGGATGTAGGCCAGACCGAGGGCCAGTCTTGGCAGGTGCTCAGATATCACGTTCGGTCCGCTGAAATCCACCACATCCGGCGTCATTTTCAGCTTGTGGTTGTAGATCAACATTTGGCCTTCGCTAAAAAAATGCATTTGAGTCGTTAAAAAGAATTTTGAGCATGAAAGTTTGAAAATCTCACGCGTCAAGTCCAGTCAAGTGCGGTACCACCACGGCGGTACAAAAAGCACTGGCTATGGCGGCATCCACGGAGTTTCCGCCTTGTTTTAAAATCGAAGTTCCGATTTTGGAGCATTCTATACTATCGGTGGCTACGCTGCCGTGAGGTTCTACCTGAAATTTGATTTTTTGTCTGTGCATTTCATCAATTTATTTACTATGTAGCTAGGTACTTTACCATAATATTGTATTATGTATCTGGTAATTATGTAGCTATTATATCTTCTATGTATATTATTTTGTAGGTAGGTATGTAATTTAACCTAAGTATATGCGAGTAAGAAGAAGAGAGTGCAAACCTGGTAATCGCCATAGTAGATTTGCAAGAGCAGTGCAATGGTAATGATAAAGGTCAAGACTCCGAAAGCAATGTTTATAAATTTGGCTCCGCTCAGGTAGTCTTCGCTACAGTTCCACCATTCTGAACTTTTGCTTTGACCTTTTCTCAATGGGATATTCTCCCTCGTTTCCATTACTGCAAAATACAACGTTTAGTAAAACTCAGTACAAAATATACAAGTAAAATATGCGTGATTTCAATTTAATTTCACCTGAATCAGCGACGGTAGCCATAATATTTACGTCCTGAAGAAACACTCGAGCTATAACTGTACCCGAGAACGCCCAGCTAAGTAATGCGTGCGGAGCAAGACTCGGAATGCTTTCACATTTCTTATTGGATGACTCAGACTTAAGCGAGTGGGACCCGATGGGAATCAAAGCGAGGTGAATAAAAATATCATAATTATTATTAAGTGGGCAGGTACGAAGTTATGAAAATAAGTAGTAGTTTTACAAGTTGTTGAACTGAAAAATTGTAATTTTTCTAGCAAGTAAAAGTAGAATTGGAATTATGCAACTAAGGCGTAACAGTAATTAGCATGTGCAGTAAACTTTAAGAAATCGGACGTTGTGGTTCCACACCTATGATCAAGGTTGAGGCTTGAGATTGGTCGGAAGGTCATCAACTTGGTGGGAGCGCGCTCTGAATTGTAAAGTTTGAAATGATCATTTCTCCACTTTTGTAATAGGTAGCGGTATCGTATAATGCTTTCTGATTTTTATGGTCCTAATTTAATTTAATTTAGAGGTCTCATTTTTTTCCAATTCTCAACAGAAACTGCATATCCACCTACCGGTATACCTACTAGTTTTATTGAAGTGCTGGGTTTATTTAGGTTTCAAGCCTCGGATTCACACACAGATGTTCTTATGTCGTAGATTTATTGAGTACCTATAGGTAAAAAGCATACAAACAGTTTTTTTATGGAGAATGAATTCTTCACTTTTGTAGAAAAAACAGGATAAACATGGGGCAGGAAAATGCATCTGTTCAACTCGTGATTTTTTCGAGCAATTTTCAGGCGCTTGCAAAAACTCTGATCTGTGTGATCTGGATCAAAAAAATTACCCAATCCAGTAGTCTCAAATACAAAACAGAGTGAAATGGAAATCACCTGCCCACAGGCTGAAAGAAGGTTTATTCAGTGGTCACTATATAGTGCTTAATACTTTAGATAGGTACCTACTTACAGTATGCTACTCTATGATTGTATTAGTTTTGTTCTGTTTTTGAACAGCCTATACATTTTTTTATTCAATCTTTGGGAATTGGAGAAAAATCAAGGGTGGACTTTTTTCATTAATTGTTGTAGTTCCAAAAGTGAAGGAGGGGGGGCGCCGAATTGAATCAGCCTAGGGCGCCACTTTTTTCTAATCCGTCACTGTTTGTATCTACATATTTTAACTGTGTTTTTTTTGTCTTGTTTCATGTTTTACTTATTTTATTAATTTATTGTATTATGACACGTTCTACGCCTTAAAGGTATCAATGTACTTCATTGATAAAAGCCCTATTGCTATTTATGCATAATAATCAGTATGCACTAATTGTGACAATAGCGATATTTCTTCTTCTTCTTCAGAATCCTGGAGTTTAAAGCTCAAAAATTATGCAGCAATATCACCGATCATGAAATATACAGCTTGTCACTTCATTTTTGCTCCAAAATTATTTTACTGAAAATAGAAAGTGCATGGGATATACCTAGGTAGGTATAGGCGTTTAAAGTTGAGCTTCAAAAATCGATTTTTCGTCATAACTTTGGAACTTTCCAACCGATTTTGTTGAAATTTAGATCAAAACTTACTGAAATAAGTCGGTATCTAGCAACGGTAATGCGTTTCATCAACATTTTTCAGGGGAGTGGATAATGGGGGGTACACCATTTCTTCACCCCTATTTTGCACCCCCTTAGGTAATTTTGTGAATTGTTCATAGGATAGGGTTAGGTGTTGTACCTTGGACCGATTGTACCTCGGACCAAATGCGATATTTCGAAAATGAAGTGACCTGTATGGTCGACAGTACGTGTCTATCGTTCTTCGCTTTTAACGGTAGATGTCACTGAGTTGGTCAGAAATCCTCGAAAAAAAGGTATGTCGAAAATTTTCGAAACTTTATGATTCTCTCCTGCCAAAGTAAATATTCAAACACTAAGCAGAGGTCAATACTGCCTTTGAACAACAATCTATACGGATACTTCTTTTTGAGAAGTAGTCACTCAGTTCTGTCTCATTTAATCACAATCAGACTGGGACAAGCAACAAGCCGTTTTTGAAACTTTTGAATTTATTGTACCTTGGACCGGCCAGCTCGTTGTACCTTGGACCGAACAAATGTAATGTAATGTGAACAACAAAAAACCAGGACTTTCTTCGCAGTAGAATTTGCTCTTATTATATTATTAATTCAATTTTATATATCAATATTATATAACGTATATTCTAAAGTTATATTTTCCAAACAATCAATTCATTTTTTTCAAGAATTTTTTCACAGTTACTCATTTTTGAGATATTTTCCTCAGAAGAGAATATGAAATTTTCTTCAAGTTTAAAGGGCCACTATTTCTTAGTTACGTCTACGAGTAAAAAAAATCTCAGTGCTATTCTTACAGTTTTTCTTGATACAGGGCTCTTTTTTGGATCTAATTATGAATCACATGTATAGTGATATTTTTGTGATAAAGATGGTTTCTTTTTCTTTTTCATCACACTTGGAAGTGTAATGTTTGCTACTGTTAAAAAGTTGAAAAAAAAAGTTGAGAATTCATATCTCAATACCTCTAGAAAAAGTGTAGTACTTATTGCTCAGTTTCTAGATATCTCAAGTACTTTACAAAGTAGTCAATCCTAATAAAACTTCTCGGCATTAGTTAAGTAGGTATAAGCACCTCGATAAGTACCTTCTCACAATTTCTAGTACACAGCCTACTAAGTTAGATTAAAACTGAGGAAATTTACCATAAAGATAAGAACGAGAAGATCAAATATAAAATGAACAGTATTATTATTTAATAGATAACACTTTATTATTGTCATTCACTATAATAAACGATTGATATGTATAATATATAATTTAGGTACTTAGGATAATCGTTTGATGTAATTGTATAGGTTCGAATAAATATAAATAATTCTAGCTGTCTAGTAAACAGCTTTTATAAAATTAGTCAGCCAACAAAAGCTTGGAATCGTTTCATTTTAAAACTATAAATTTGGTCATCCAGTCCAATAACTGTAGGATAAAATTGTAATAAATTATTGTAACTTATAGACTCTTCAAAGACACAGCCTCGTATTCGAATTTCTAATGGCAATAGAGGTGTAGCAATAACAAAAATATAACAATCATAGTGGAGAGCTTAATGGCATTCCGCGTGGACAGTAACTTCGTTGTGGCACCGCGAGGAAGTCTCCAGCACCGGCGTCGATTCCCCGTCAGCGTTCGACGGAACGCTACTATTATCTGCAAAGGTTACTATCTTCATTCCTCATTTACAAACAAGTCTCTAGCAAGTTTTTCGTACATCCGTACTTACTGTTCAAGCTGACGGGGATTGAGAGGAAGTGGATGGTTTAGAAACAGAAGAAGTGTCATCTGCAACTGGAGGAACAGTTAGGTTTAGGAAAGAATCAGAGGTTTCGGTGAGAGAAAGTTAGGTACTGACCGGCGGCGGCCTCGCCGCATTTCTGCATGCAGAACGTGTCGCGGATTATCTGGCAGTTCTGCAAGTTGAGCTTCATGAACATCTGGCCGAACACAAAGTAGCCGATTCCGCCGCCGGCGATGGCCGAGATGAAGATCCAGGCGTTGTATATCATGACGGACAGCATCAAAATGTAGCCGGAATTCAGCAGGACGAACCATAACGAAATATCGGCCGTGTACAGCAAGGCTCTGGAATTATAATTCGGTTTTGGCGACGGCGGAGAGGCGAAAAAGGGGGGTAAAAACCTGTCGAGGAGTGTGATGTTCAGGACGTTGCTCGGGTTGGCCGATCTGGTCAGCAGCTGGGCACTTTCACTGGGGCATATCGTCTTGAGCTGTTTGGAACGTATGATGAGCTCTTTCTGGCGCTGCTTGGCCTGCATGAAGCGCAGAAACTCGAAGAAGAAGGCGATCAGCGCCACCAGGAAGCATATTCCGACCAGTTGGCCTGCCGTGGAGATTTTCAGGGCGGGGAACAGGAACTCGCCCACGTTCGAGCCGAACCAAAACACAACGTGCATCATTTCCGTCTGTGTTATCGACTAACACGCACCAGTTTCAATAATATTATCATTTTTATTCGTTGATAACGATAAGTGGGGTTACGATCAGCTGTCAGTGTCAAGTCGACATGTGACGTTTGTTGGTGACGTTGTCGGAGTGACTGTTGAGCAGTGCCACCAACCTCACGTAAATCCGTCAATTTTCACTGCCGATAGAAAACGTCTTGAAGTCAAGGCTGTGAAATTCTTGAAAAATTCTTCAGCGATGAGAATATTTGTTTGTTGGTGAGTCAAACACGGCATAAATACAATCATCGTGAAGATTTACGAGAAAAAACAAATGGCTAACGTAAAGCTGGCAACGGTGCAGCCACGGCCAAGCTTGTTTGTTTTGGAACGTTGACACTTCCTGTCAGTATCGCGATTTGCAGGTTATGTTTGTGTCTTGATGGGGGCGAAAAATGGCACTGTACGACAACAAATACTGGTTAATGTCGCATATACGTAACTCTTTCATATCCACCGACGACACAGGTGCGTACGACCTGCTTTGTTTCAGCATAAAAATCACAAAATTGCAGGAATGTGCGAGTTGATAATGGCCGGAGAAGAAGGGGTACGAAAAAGACTGAAAGACGCCCTGGACGCGTACCCCGACGAGGACGACAGCGAAGACGAGGACACGCTCAGCCACGAAAGCTACGATCTCCAGCCGGACCTTGACTTTGGCATCCGGTACCGGTCCAACACGGCGGCCCGCCTCGAAAAACTCGAGCAGGTCAAACGAAAATCGGCCAAGATGAAGCACATCAAGTGGGAAATGAGCAAGACGCCGCTCAGCCAGGAAGCTTTGGACCAGATGTTCCAGAAAAAAGAAGTCAAACCTCCGGAAACCAACAAGAAATCCCTGTTCACGGAAACTTTCAAACAGTACACCAAGCTGCCGACGAATCCCTTCGTCAAGTACAGCAAGTTCGACGGCTCCGGACAGGTGAACATGCCGACGAAAAAGTACAAGATTTTCTTGACCATGCTGCCCGAACACCAGAGGAACTACCCCATGCACGTCGTCTGCATCGGCAGCGCTAAGATACAAGAGCTCATCGGTTTGATTCTGTTAAAATGCAGGTACGCCGGCAGGTTCTTGTTCGATTGCCGATTAAAATTCCTCTGTTTCAAGCACGAGCTACGAGGACCACCACTGGAAATCGGCGACGAATTACGGGCTGTACATAACGGAAGAGGACGGCGAAGTGGACAGAGACTTTCCCTGTCTGGACCAGACGGAGAACATTTCAAAGTTTGGTTTCACGTGTCTGGGCCTTGTCGAGCACACCGAAATGAGGAGCGTCAGTTTCGAGCATTCCGAAACGATAGCCATGGGAGAATCGTTCCGGGACATGATCAGCAAACGTTCAGCTGGTCAGTAACGAATAACAACTCACTCGCCCTAATTTGGTAACGAAATGCAAGCGCTTCTTCAGATGGAAGTGGTTTTATCGTGTGCCACCTTTAGCTCAGACATTTGCCTTGATTTTTTTCTCTCAGGTCTATTAAAAGTGTCTGGAGCACTGGGAAGCAAAATCTGAATCAGAAAAACACTCGACATAATGGCACTGGATTCTGGATTTATTGGGGAGAGACGAAAGTTGATGGAACTTAGTTCCACCTGGCAAGTAGGCCTCTCTATTGGGCCCATTGTACCACTCCCAGACCAGCCGGACACACCAAGCCGCAATGTGGTGCCTGGATGTTTGATGATAGGTCCATCCAAGATCCAAGCACTGAGACCGACAAGCGTACAGTTAACCCAGACTCCGTTTTGACCCCTGAACGCAAGTGCGATTGTGATTAACACACCCACGCCCTGCGCCGGTGCGTCTCTGATTTCGTGAGCCTCCCTGACTGCGCTGCCGGTTTTCCTTTACAAATTGCCGTACTGTCGGATGTTACACTCAGAGGGTTTTCCATATCAATCACTCATCCTATACTTTACATTGATCTTTAGACAATATCTGAAGCTCTGTTTACACGTTGTGAATTACGTGTGGGCACGTGCCGATTGCCCTGTAAAAATGCCATAGCTTAGCTCATACGTGCTCATCGTGCAGAAGCCTTGAGTTGTTCTCGGGTTGAGGTTTCTAAAGCCCAATTCATGCATTTTTGCGACCTTCGCAGTGATTTTCTGGTAAATATTTCTAAAGCTAGGTTCACGGAACCTTTGCTACCTCCGCTGAAAACCTTGTAAAGCTCCTAAAGACCTGTTTACACGTTAACTTGATTCACACGTGTCCTCTCGCTTTCGACAATCGCTTTTTTATAATACCTAGCTCCCTTCACACGTCGTGTAATTGCGCCTTTAGCGATTCTCTGGTAAAAATCCAAAGCTTCTTTCGTATATTTTTCGCCCCTCTTGGTAGTTTTTCGTAAATGTTTCTAAAGCTCGGTTCACACGTTTTTTGGCGATGGCCTTGTAAAACCCGATTTATGTATAAACGCAAGCGCAACGGAAGGTAATAGACCAATCACTGCCGACCAGGGAGGAGGAGTCAGGTTTGGATGCCGCCAGTGATTGGCCCATTTTCTTACGTTACGTTTACGCTTCCGTCAATCTGCAATGGAGCCTTCGAGGTCCTTGAAGATTTGTGCTCGTCAGCCCGATTCACATGATCGTATCTTATCAAAAATTTGGCGATGGCCCTTTGACAATATCGAAAGCTGTGTTTACACGTCATGTGATTGTGGCCCTGAAGCTTGGTTTACACGTCATAATACAGAAGACTTCAGCGGGTCTCTGATGAAGATTTCTAAAGCTCGATTCACACGTTCCGCAGCCCTGCCTGCGTGCCTTTCAAAAATACCTGAAGCTCTGTACATACGCAATGTGTGGCGCTTGGCGATCAAAGAAAGTGTCTAAAGCTTGGGTTACATAGGTCGTGCCATCTGCGATAGCCTTTCGCAAGTACTGAAGCTCGATTTACACGGCTTTTTTTTTCAGCCATTACTTGTGACCATATCTAAAGCTCAGTTTACACGGCATTCCGAGATTATTTTGTGACTCTTTCTTATCAATGCTCTGCTTATACAACTCATTTTTTCTTACCATGTATCTAGAGCTCAGTTCACACGTCGTGTAATTATTACAATTCAATTGTAAAGACCCCTTTCAAGTTTCTTTTTGAAAAGCTTCATTTGCTAGCAGGCGCTTATATTAAGGACAATTCACACGTCCGTTGTTCGCCTCTCGTTGACACGTTTTTTTTTCATTTTTACATCTTGGCAGTGTCTGAAGCTCAGTTTACAGTTTTCTGCCGCTTTCTCTGATTGTTCCGTAGAAAGTCCTGCATTTTAGACGACCAGCCCCATCAGTACCTGAACTTGAGTATCTAAAACTCAATTTACATAACCGCCTGGTGGCTAGTTCATTGCCAAATTTTTACTGGTATCTTTGGCGATTCGTACTGTGAAATTCTCTTTAGCTATTTTTGCGCATCCCAAAATTGGCTTCTGTAATAATGAAAATTCTTATGTCGAAATGCACTGTTCACGAGTGAAAGTTTCTGAAGCTTGATTTACACGTCCTGTAACACTTTTCACGATTGCGTCTTGGTGCCTTTGCCTTTTACATCAGCCTTGGTCTAGTAGTCATCATACTAAAGCCCGGTTCACACGCAATCTTATTTTCGGCTATAGCATTTTAACACTATCTAAAGATTAATTTACACGTCGTGTACTATTTGCAGCAGTTTTGTTGCGAATATCTTGTTTGGCTCTTTTTAAAGATGAGCTTTTTGCGGATATCTAAAGGTCGGTTTACACGCCTTTGACACTTATTGCAACGATGGCATTGTGAAAGTGTCTGAAGCTCCGCTCACACGTCACATTACGTTTTTTTTTTTTTGAAGATGAGATTCTGACATAGTGCCTAAAGCTCAGTTTCATATTGCGCCATCTGCAATATTGCTAATCGAAAACGTGTAAAGCTCGGTTTACACGGTGTGCTTTGTCCCTTTTCCAGTGAGGGCATTGTAAATACTTGGTTTACACAAAATCTTCCTATCGAGGATTGCATTGGGCCTTATCTAAAGCTCAGTCTCCACGTTTTGTGTTGTCTTAGGTGTTTGGCTTCAAGTATTATATATTCAAGGCCTATGCTAAGGCTCAATTTACACGTAATGCAATTCTCCTGTCATTTCAGTAGGTAGTAAAGTTTTCCATTTTTCTACCCTTTCGAAAATTAGCTTTTTGGGGGTGTTTAAAGGTCGGTTTACACTATGCTTTAAATCGCTTGAAGCCTTGTTTACACTTCCGTAAATTGCGTCAGGAACTATGTAAAGTCCATTTTACACGTTGTGCAGTCGCTTGTACGAAATTAGTTTTAAATTTCTTTCGTTTTTTTTGCACTTTGGAAAATCGGCATTTTGTCTGTGTCTAAAGGTCGGTTCACGCTTCTCTCAAACGTCACTAGCAAATATTTGTCTATACTCCTATCCTCTTCAGTTTTTTTACACGTCTCAGAACCGATTTTCACCGGTATTTAAAGCTCGGTTCACATGTTAGATGTCACTTTTGGTGACAGCCGTGTGTAAATGTGTAGCTTTGTTCACACGTCCCAAGGATATTATTTTTAGCACAATTTACACGTCGCAAGCGCAACGGAAGGTAGTAGACCAATCACTATCGGCCAGAGAGGAGGAGTCAAGTTTGGATACCACCAGCGATTGGCCCATTTTCTTACGTTACGCTTACGCTCCCGTCAATCTGCATTGGAGCCCTTAAGGTTCTTGAGGATTTGTGCACGTCAGCCCGATTCACATGATTGTATCTTATAAGAAATTTGGCGATGGTCCTTTGACAATATCCAAAGCTCTGTTTACACGTCATGTGATTGTGACCCTGAAGCTTGGTTTACACGTCATAATACAGAAGACTTCAGCGGTTCTCTGATGAAGATTTCTAAAGCTCAATTCACGCATTCCGCCGCCCTGCCCGTGTGCCTTTCAAAAATACCTAAAGCTCCGTGCACACGCAACGTGTCGCGCTTGGCGATCAAAGAAAGTGTCTAAAGCTTGGGTTACATAGGTCGTGCCGTCTGCGATAGCCTTTCGCAAGTACTGGAGCTCGATTTACACGGCATTTCTTTTATTTTTTCAGCCATTACTTGTGACAATATCTAAAGCTCAGCTTACACGGCATTCCGAGATTATTTTGTGACTCTTTCTTATCAATGCTCTGCTTATACAACTCATTTTTTCTTACCATGTATGTATCTAGAGCTCAGTTCACACGTCGTGTAATTATTACAATTCAATTGTAAAGACCCCTTTCAAGTTTCTTTTTGAAAAGCTTCATTTGCTAGCAGGCGCTTATCTAAAGGAAAATTCACACATCCGTTGTTCGCCTCTAACATGTCTCTCAAAAATATTTAAAGCTCCGTTCACACGTGTTGTTTCATTTTTTACATCGTGGCAGTGTCTGAAGCTTAGTTCACAGTTCTATGCCGCCCTCTCTGATTATTCCGTAGAAATTTCTGTATTTCAGTCGACCAGCTCCATCAGTACCTAAACTTGAGTATATAAAGCTCAATTTACATAACCGCCTGGTGGCTAGTTCATTGCCAAATTTTTACTGGTACCTTTGGCGATTCGTACTGTGAAATTCTCTTTAGCTATTTTTGCGCATCCCAAAATTGGCTTCTGCCGGTATCTAGAGCCTGATTCACACTTCCTGCAATGAAACATTTTGTAGTAATAAAAATTCTTATGTCAAAATGCACTGTTCACGAGTGAAAGTTTCTAAAGCTTGATTTACACGTCCTGTAACACTTTTCACGATTGCGTCTTGGTGCCTTTGCCTTCTACAACAGCCTTGGTCTAGTCGTCTTACTAAAGCCCGGTTTACACGCAATCTCATTTTCGGCTATAGCATTTTGACACTATTTTACTACTTGCGGTTGCGGCAGTTTTGTTGCGAAGCTCTTGTTTAGCTCTTTTTATATTCCGAAGATAAACTTTTTGCGGGTATCTAAAGGTCGGTTTACACGCCTTTGACACTTATTGCAATATCGAAAGCGCAGAAGCTCGGTTCACACGGCGTGCTTTGCTCCCCCCCCAGGGAAGGGCTTGTAAATACTCGGAAAAGCTTTTTTCGTATACTGAAGCCTAATTTACGCAAAATCGACTATTGCATTTAAAGCTGAGTTTCTACATTTTCTGTTGCTTAGGCGGTTGGCTTCAAGTATAATATGCATGTGAGGCCTATACTAAAGCTTAATTTACACGTCATGCAATTCTTGTGCCAATTTAATAGATAGTAAAGTTTCCATAGGTATTGGCTTTTTCTACCTTTTTGAAAAATTGGCTTCTTTGTGGGTGTATAAAGGTCGGTTTACATTATTCCCCAAATCAGTTTGCCTCATAGTGTGCTCTTTATCTCTTTTCACATGATAAAAAATTGGCTTTTGCCAGGATCTAGAGTTTGATTTACACTTTCTACAGCAAGGGTTTTGATAAATGACCCTGAAACTCGGTTCACACGTCCGCTGTCGTCTTGGGCGGTCGAATTTTCGGAAGTATCCAAAGTAAAGCTCGGTTCACATGTCTGTAGGTACCTGCCACTCAACTGATAATGTTGACAGTAAAGCTTCTTTTACATACGTTGGCGCTTTTGGCGAATTTTTGAATGTCTAAAGCTCGGTTCACATGCCCGTTGCGCCGTCTGTGATAGTCTTCCGCATGCACTAAAGCGCGGTTTACACTTTCGGAAATTGCATCAAGAATTATCTATTTTACAGGTTGTGCAGTCGCTTGTGCGAAATTATTTTTAAATTTCTCTCGTTTTTTTTACACTTTGGAAAATCGTTTTTTTGTCTGTGTCTAAGGGTCGGTTCACGCTTCTCTCAAATGTCACTGGCAATTATTGGTCTATACTGTCCTCATCAGTTTTTTTTTACACGTCTCAAAACCGATTTTCACCGGTATTTAAAGCTCGGTTCACATGTTATGTGTCACTTTTGGTGACAGCCGTGTGTAAATGTGTAGCTCTGTTCACACGTCCCATGGAAATTATTTGAAGCACAATTTACACGTTCTGGATAAAATTATCTTGTGATGAAATTCCAAAGGTCGGTTTACATGTTCTGTGTCACTGACGAAGCGATACCAATGTATACAGATGGTGTAATAAAATATTTGTATTTCTACCGTCGCCTATAGTCTGTGATTACCTGAAAGCCACGGATCTTAAAGCTCAGTTTACACATCAGATTCGGAAATTGATTCTTTTCAACAAATAATTTCGCTTTTTTTGCAGACCAAGCGAAAAACGACCAAGAAAAGCAAATAATCAGCGACCTCCAGCTGATGGACGTGCACAACAGAGCCATGGAAGCCCCCCTGTACAAATCATACCTAGTTTACATGGTCAACAAGATGAGGAGTAAAAGCGAAATCCATTTGGGAATTAGCGGAGAAAAAGTCGAAATCGATCCGGTGCAGCAGAACTCGAAATTTGCCTTAGTCAAACCCAAGTCCACCAGCCACCACATAGATTCGATAGCCTGGTGCGAAATCACCGACGCCAGGAGCTCAAAGTTCATCTTCAAACTCGTCTACAGCCACTCGCCAGAAAACCGTGAAAGTAAGCAATAATAAATCATCAAGCGAATTATCAAACTCACGTTTTTATTCTGATTAATTCATTGTTGAGACTGTCTAGGTATTTTTGGCCGCTACATTGGTGGTGCGTTTTGTAAAGTTGGCGGCATCGATGGGCTAGCCAACTGGCCAATAAAAAATCACCGGTCCAGTTCAGGATGTGAATAACAAATCGCAATGCTGTGTGTAATTTGATATCGATTTTCCAGCTTACTCGCCTACGTTACAGCCGTCGCTCAGCTTCAAAACGTACGAATTCGAAGCGGATCCGGCCACCGCCGAAGAAATAGTCCAGAAAATCGGCGACATTTTGGAACTGCGCTCCAGCGAAACGCGCAAAGAGTACATGACGATGCAGGAGCGGAAACACACGAAGAAGAAGTTAAATTTAAAATCGTGAATATAACGTTAACTAGCGCTTAGTCTTTTTTAACTTATTGTAATAAAGTATTGAATTCTTGTTTGTCGATTTGAATCGCCCGCCATTTCTACGTTGGAAAGTTGACGGGGCTGTCATTTGGATCTGTTCGCATTGCGCTAGGCGGGCTTAGGAGGCAAAACTGTGATTAGAAAAGCAGAAAATGTACGTGAAAATCGTGAAAATTAGCGCTCAAACTCGCAGGCAAAGCTATGCTTCAGTTTTCTTTTCATTTATTTGATTTTATTTGAAGAATTTTTTATGAATTCTGTACAGGGACTTTTGTTTTGGAACCAAAAAATCTGACGGAGCTGTCACTTGGCTTTGTGTACAGCTGTCACTTGTCGAACTGACGGCTCGCGGGCTGTCGCAGCGAAACGGGGATGGGAAAATCGGAAAATGCCCGTGGAAATCGTAACATATCAGTATTCTAGCTCGCACGTAAGGCTCAAGCATTCCCTCGGACCCAAGCTGTTGTGATAACCTCCAGTTGACATGGATATGTTTTCGGTTCTGTTCGTGACTTTTGTATCGTTCCTCTCTGGCGTGATAGTCACCCTCGTCGTGCAGTACTACATACTGTACTCGTATTTCAAGACCAGCCCCGTGGTGAAACCCCCCGAACGGCACAATTCCATCGACTATTCTCTTCCCGAGGTGAGTGTCTCTGTGCTGCCGTATCAGCCGGCGTAACCGGTCGAGTTTCAGTCGCTGAAGAAGCAGTTGGAAGACGCAAACGGCAAGTCTTCGGGCAGCCTGCCCGTCAGCTTGATTTTGCAGTTCTTGTTCCACGAGCTGCGCCACTCGGAGTCGGTCAAGCGATGGCTGTACAAGAAGCTGAGCTTGGAATTCGAAGAGCTCTTGACGAAAACCACCATAGGAAAGTTCTTTGATTCGATCAATGTAACGTATAACGATTCCATGTGTAATCAAAGCTTCAAGTGTCGAATTGTAGATAAAAGACATGAACCTCGGCAGCCAGTTCCCGGATATCAAAGACATAGTCATAGAAGATGTGAAGCTAGACAAGAAAGAAGGGCACATTGACACTGTCAGTTTATGCCTAAACTTGGACTATACCGGCAACTTCCTGCTAAGCATTGATGCCCGTATGAAATTTGGAAAGACTGCTTATTTATCAATCACTGGTATATACAATTCTGTTTATACACTTCAGTAAATAACTGTTAATTATTGTGTACAGTGAAAAGAATAAGCGGCCATGCTCGTCTCCAGTTCACCAGAGACCCGTACACGCACTGGTCCTTCAGTTTCTACCAGGAACCGATCATGGAATTGGCCGTGGAATCGCATTTCCAAGGCCGGCAGCTGCAGTCCAACATCACCAATTTGATTGTCAATCAAATCAAAAAAGCGATCAAACGCAAGCATACTCTGCCTAATTATAAGATTAGGTACATCATATTGATTAAAAAGAATCAGCTGAGCCTTAATTAATTTTTTTCTATCTAGATACAAGCCGTTTTTTAATAAAACCGATCCGAGCCAGCTGGACCTGGAGGATAACGAAATCGTACCTCAAGGGCAGCTAGAAGTGACTTGTATTGAAGTCACGCGCCTCGAAGTTCCTGCTTCTTGTCAGAATGTTTACTGCACCGTTGCTGTGGGTATGTATGTGTGGGAAAAACCCGAGGAATAATGACTGTTTTATATTTTATACTAACAAAAGAGATGTCTATTTAAAGATGTTTGTTTAACATCTGAACGCATAATTCTTGATGATAAGTAAATAGTCCCCGTTATCTTAAAATAACTTCTTCGCTGGCATATTCTCGGATTTTCATTCGAATTGAAACGTTGCGAGTTTTGCGTTTCCATAGGCATCAGTATGCAAAATACTTGGTTTGAATCTGAATAATAGAAGTTTTTTTTTGTTGAGATTATACGCCTACACACGCTTATTCATGCGTGTGAGTGCGTGCGGGATTCTATTGCCTACAAGACAATTTTTGTATTATAGATGAATTACACGAAAAACGGTAATCAATAAAAGGTGTTTGGAATATTGAAAAAGTGGGTATGCGAGTCGGATTTTTTTATCTAGCAGATAAATATCCAAATTATCGTGACTAGTCGCGCTAGATCGAAACGTTTTGATATGTTGGCTGTTCACTTACTTGCTAGAATATGCAGGAATGTTCCATTGGTTATGGACAACGCCAGAAGAGCCGTTTATAACCGAGATAAAAATTTCAAATTGGGCACAAATCACCTACAATGCACTACAAGATGGTGCTATTAAATGTTGCTCTCTCAGGTCTGTTGTAAGTGTTTGAAGCACTTCCAGATCCAGATCAGAAAAACACTCGACACAATGGCACTGGATTCTGGATTTATTGGGTGGTGGGGCTAGTTGATGGGAAGTAGTTGACGGTCAACTGCGAGAGCGGTGTAGAGCAACTCCTGTCACGTCGTCGGCGTGCTTGTCAAGCCGAAAGTCATCTGAAAGGCATCTCAGGCAACGGAATATAGACCTCGAGAAAGAATCGTCTCTAGTCGGAAAGTGGTCTACCTCAATCAAGTGGGTCGTAATAGCGGGCGGCAGTTGAAATGTTGCCATGTTGTTTGACTGATTTCATTTGAATCAGCCCGACGGGAGTTATCCCCTTCACATACAAAATTAAACCCAACTGATTTTTTTTATTACCTCACGCGTGTACGTGATGCTGATCAAACAAATTGAATTCATGGTCAAATCACTGTAGGGCGTCGCGCGACGCTATAGAAAATATATTACATTTTACAACAGAGTTGATGCGGCCATCCATATTATAAGATAAGATAAGATTTTTTCAAATCGATATCGTGAAACCGAAAGTTATCGTGAATCGAACACAAACAATGAAAGATTTCATAGTCATTTTGCAGAATTTTCAAGCTTTTCCATCCGATTGATAACAATGTGACTGAGTTGTGATACCTTTTGTGATTACCCAAGAGGAGACCTATTCAACAGTGCAAAAATGTCATGCCTCGTCTACAGACTTAAGAAGAAAAATCAATTTTTGACTGTAGGAGAACCAAGGATACAAAATCTACTTTTTTTCCCGCGAAAGGGGGAGAAAAAGTGTACTTTTTGTCCCGGTATTGCGAAAAAGTCTTTTTTTGTTACATCCTACATTTAAACATTGAGTCCATGCGGACTTTTGTTCCGATTACAAAGATATATGACATTAACGTCTTTATTTGGTGAAAAATAGTAAACTTGAACTGTTTGCTAATTTTCACGTGTTGCCTGAAACGTTGTTAATCGAGGCGTTGTTTATTATAATTAGTGACGTTTCCGAATGTCGCAATATTATCTCGAGCTTAACGGAAACGTTATTGAACATTTACTGTTTCCGATCTTCCGATTCTTTTCCAAAAATTAAAAAAATTAGAAAGAATAAAATTAAAAATCAACATTTACTGTAGGTTGTTTAAATACAATTCTGAAAGTCGCTTCCACTCTAAATTTTCAGTATTTTTTTAAACTGTTTCGTTAATAAGATTTTGACAGTTTGTCGAATGAATCCGTTGGTGTGATAGTTTACTTTGATTCGCTCATTTTTATCGACTGGGGCGTTCGATAGCACTCGCTTGGCTTTTAATTTCTGAAGGGATCAACTGCGCACGTTAAACAAGGCAAGACAAACATTTTACACATTTATTTAAAACAATCACGGATCAATTTGAAATCAACGATGTCTATCAGCGATTAAATAATCAGCTCAGGTACTTGCATTATCTCACATAAACGTCGACGCCTTTATACCGCAAATGAACTAATTCGAGTCAATGCTCGCCACAACCGCACATCAACTTCTTTGAATCAAAAGATCTATCGATCAAAGCCTTTTTATCTACCATCAGCCGTAAGCAATTTTTGTGGTTCTTTTCCACAAGGGTTCACGTGAAATGTAGTTCTTGCCTCGCTCCGGAAGTGCACATGTGTTTCTGCAATTCTGTAGTTTTTTTTTATAGGAATTTTTCGTTTTGAAGTTTATTTGCGCTAGAAGGGATTGGACAAAGCTAGAATGTGCATCTATGAAGAATTTACCGGGGGCGCCGTCAAGTCGGTTAAACCGAGACGTACTGGGTGTGCCGTTGTACAATTTCCGACAATAATAAATTGAATTCGTTTCTTCTCAATTTTTATTTTTTTGCAGCCGATTTTGGATGGATTGGGCAGATGATTTAGAGAAGCGGTTGCAAAGAAATAAAAACTTAATTGGAAAAACCGAATTCATTATTACCTACATAGATACTTACTGACGGAGGTATGTTTTGCAGCCCTAATAAAGTCTCTCTAAAATTCTCAGAAACTTTAAAGGAATTGTTACGATGTTCTACAACGGATCATAGTCATATTCGTATAACTAATTATATTATCATATTCTATCAAAAAAGTGTATTGAAAAATGCATACAGGGTGTCCGTTTTTCGAGGCTAAGCATGGGTATCTCGCTTATCTTAAGAGATACAAAGTCGGTTAAATTAGGAAAAAGTTGCGCATTTTCATGACGATCAATGATCCAAAAAAAAAATTTGACGTATCGATTTTCGTTTTTGACATATCGTGAAAAAACAGGATTTTGATTTTTGTTTTAATTTTTTATGCAAAAAACGGTTGAAGGTGGCTTTTTCTAATCTAGACATTGTCAGGGCACTTTTTCAAGGGGAATCCAAATCTGCCAAAATCTTTATTTTAGCTTTCAAAGCAACCGAGATACGATATTTAACTTTTTTCTCTAATGGGCGCCATATTGGATTTTGATATTTTTGAATACGGTATTCTTATCTAGTTGAAATGTGTGCCACATGTCATTGTTGAATAAATGTTTGACATTTACGTTTTTTTTTATTGTCGATGCTGATTTTGTTTCCAAAGCACTCTTTGAAAAATTTAAAAAAATTTTTTGCTCTAAAGCATGAATTCAACAGTGGCATGTGACACATTGTTGTAACCCGAAAATAAAATTGTATTAAAAAATGTCAAAATCCAATATGGCGCCCACAAGAGAAAAAAAGTTGAATGTCATATCTCGGCTGTTTTAAAAGCTAGAATGAAGATTTTGGCAACATTGAATTTCCCTTGAAAAAGTGCCTACACAATATCTTAACTAGAAAAGGCTACCTTCAACCGTTTTTCAAATAAAAAATAAAAACAAAAATTACAAATTTCTGTTTTTTCTCGATATCTTGAAAACTAAAACTGACAAGTCAAATATCTTCTTGGATCATTGATCGTCATGAAAATTCGCAACTTTTTTCTAATTCAACCGACTCTGTATCTCTAAAAATAAGCGAGATACCCATGCTTAGCCTCGAAAAGCGGACACCCTGTATACTCCGCCGTTTTATTCTTCTTATGTCATTTTCTTCAACTCCTTCGTACCCACCCTACCACACTTTGAATGTCTTGTGATACATCAAATTGAAGGTGATAAAATTTTTTTCTGTCAAACATAATATTGTTACGAGCGGCGATTCTGGATAACACGCGATGTTTCTAGACTCTTTCCGTCAGGTCGCAGTGTACAAGTGCGGAGCGTTCTGGTGTGTTCCAGAGCGCGCGTGTAGGCCGTTTCCCGTGCAACTGAATGGAGACTTCAGCAGTGGGTCAAGCTACATCTAATAATTTTGGCGGAGGTGCTACATGCCAGAACACACGGGAGGCACGCGAAAAGTGTGTGATCATTCGGGAGTCTTCTGGAAATCGTATGCCGGGCCTCTGTGGAATTTGCTGGAAGACTCATGGAACATTCGAGATAATTAGTCGGGACCTATACAGGGTGGTCCGACTTTTATGTCATTGAATCCAAGGATCGATAGAGAATGAAAAATGAAGGGGACTTTTTTCAGATAACATATTTGAGAAATGCTCAATAACAGAGATACAGCCCTTCAAAGTTGGAAATAAATAATCGTTTTTTCCGTAAAACTTTTGAACCGTTCAACCGATTTGATTCAAAATAGAACCAAAGGTTTACTGAAATTGTCTCCTGTCGAACAGTCAGAACATGTTCCATAAAAAAGTTTCTGGGGCGTTGACATCAGGGGGTGTCCTTACTTTTCCCCCCTATTTTCACCCCCCTAGCTATTTTTGGAAACTGTTCATAATTTTGAATTCTACGTTCAATTTTGAAGAAAAAAATCACTCTTGCAAAATTTTGATTGGAGTCTTTGTTTGGGAGATATTAAGGATTGAAGGTTTGGAAAACATCTCCAAAGCACAACTTCCAAAGGTCTTGAAATTAAAATCCAAAAAACTAATGATTTTTCAGCTGAAATAGGTTTTCTAAAATTTCTAAGTTGATAAACCACCATTTTTTCCAAAACACGAGAAATTTTCAGGAAAAAACAATCTGGGCTCTGGAAAGTGGCGATTTTGGGATGTTTTCCAAAGTTTCAAACTCAAATATCTCCTAAACGAAGCCTCTAATCAAAATTTTACAGGCGTTACTTTTTCTTCATAATTGAACGCAGAATTCAAAATTATAAACAGTTTCCAAATATAAGTGGGGGGGGTAAAAAATAGAGGGGGGAAGTAGGGACACCCCCTAATGTTTACGCCCCTGAAACTTTTTTATGTAACATGTTATGATTGTTCGACAGGGAATAATTTCAGTAAACTTTTGCTTCTATTTTGAATCAAATCGGTCGAACGGTTCAAAAGTTATGCGGAAAAAACGATTATTTCCAACTTTGAAGGTCTGTATCTCGGCTATTACGTATTTCTCAAATATGTTTTCTGAAGAAAGTCCCCTTTATTCTTCATTCTCTATCGATCCTTAAATTCAATGACATAAAAGTTGGACCCATAGTTCCAAATTTTTACAGTAGGCAGTAGGTGTATAATGCCCATTTTCACTTCCAGCCACTCAATCTGTCAAAATATCACCTAAACAGTCTGTGTCTGAAGATATCGCTTGAAATGGTATCTCAAATCCATTAGGCAGCAGTCACACTGAGCCATCCACCACCACCCACTACCATCAACCAAAAATCAAACGCACGCAATGTATCGATGCTGGTCACACTGCAGCCACCTCTTACCACCGCCCAGTGACCACCGGTGGCCATGTGTTTGAAATTTCCAAAGTGGTGGTCAGTGGTCGGTGGTTAACAATGCGCATCTTGATGCGCATGCAGAACAAACATCTTGTGCATACATACAACATACAATGTGTATGTCCCGAAAAGAACAAAGGTTTCACTTTTGTCACTAACAAATTGTAACATTTCTTGTTCATACGGTAATAACTGTAAAATTGTTCTTCATCATCAACAAGCTGCGGCACTAATTGATGAAATTCTCCTAGTTGTTCTCTATCGAGAAACATTTGACGCACCCATATGTTCCGGCGTTTTTTACGGATTTTTTTCGAAATGTAGTATAAAGCTACAACTTCGTCGATATCTGAGTCATCAGACGAAATCATTGCAATCAGAGAACTTATTAATCTTGTCATGAGCTGGGCCGCTATTCTTGAATCGTGTGAGAAAAGTCCCTGGGAGTATGAAATACATTCCGCAGTACACTGATGTAGCGAATGTTGCCTAAAATCGTGGGTCTTAGGCAACTTTCGCTACAGAATTGTAGTACGGATTATATAAAACAGGATTATGTCAAATTCAGGAGGGGGACACGGTGGTTAAAGGTGGACGATGGACGGTGGCTCAGTGAGACCAGGGCGGATTATTTTGCTTGGTGGTAGTGGGTGGTGGTGGGTGGTAGTGGGTGGTGATGGCTCCAGTGTGACTGCTGCCTTAGAACTTGTCAAAACATTCAGTCAAAACCACTAAAATCTGATGAAATATCAATTTGAACGTGAAAATCTGTGAAAATGTGAATTAGTGAAGCCTGGGGGATAGGGGGTGACATCCCATGGTCTAGATGACGCCACCAGACGTTTGATTTTTTTTAATTTGTAGTGATTTTTCTTGCAAACATTTCACAGATTTGGAAAATATTCCGTATATTACATAACAGGCGTCAAAAGTGATACATTTTGCGTAAGTGTGTAGTTTTTAGTTAGGCTTGAAGAGTTTCAGAAAATGACGCACTTTCCAGCGAGTTATGTACACTATTTTTCCCACAAACGCCGAAAACGGCATGTTTCCATTTCCAATAATTATTCAAATGCACTGAATGTCAATACATCTGTTGAATGCTTTGCAGTCGACTTCCACCTAGGGGGCCATAGAACCGGCTCAATAAGATACAATAGATACCTCCGCCATGAACACTAGTTCAGTGTAATACATTTTTCAAAAATGCATACAGGGTGTATTCAAATCCAGAAACTTCAGCAATCGATAGAGAATCACAAAATAAGGGGACTTTATCTAGAAAAATTCACAGTAAATAACTTCAACACCGTTCAACCGATTCTGTCCATATTTGACACAGATTATCCTACGATACATTTACATCAGCAGCTCAAGATGACTTTTGACAATTTTGAGAGAACGACCCAAACTATTGATTCTGCATTAAATTCCAAAGAAGAAGCCACTTTTGGTAAATTTGGATTTGATAGAATTTTTAGCAGTAAAAATGATATTAGTTCGTAGTTGTGTTTGGAATTTTTAAACTCAAATATCTCAAAAACGAAGCCTCAGATCAAAACTCTCAAAATTATTGCAGAATCAACAATTTAGGTAGTTTCCTCAAAATATTCATTGGCGCAGAAAAAAAGTATCCTCCCAATATCTACGCCACTGGAGTCATTTGGAAAAAGTCATCTCAAGCTGTTGATGTAAATGAATCGTAGAATCACCTGTGTCAAGTTTGGACAAAATCGGTTGAGCGGTGTAAGAGTTATTAAAAAAAACGGTTTTTTGAAACTAACTTTGAAGGGCTATATATCCGTTATTTTTCATTTTTGAAAATATTTTACTGGACAAGGTCCCCTTATTGTTTGATTATCTATCGATTGCTGAAGTTTCCGGATTTAAAACATGGTATGATGGAATGTGTTGTGTATAATGTGGCAGCTGTTAGTGGCATCGAAGAAGGCTGTTACTGACAAAGATAATTTTCTAGGCTACGCAGCGAAAATAGGAATATGCATGATCGCTAATGCTGCTAGGTGAGCGGTGGTCACTGAAGAAAATGATGCCCAAGCGGCCAAGCGCGGTATTAGGTACTAAAGAAAATGGAATGCAAATTCTCACAATGTCCAGTGGCCCTAGTGCCTAGTGAGATTAAGAAAACCTCCTCGGATAGACATAAATTTATAGTATTGAATTGCGTCGAGCGAAACACGCGTGGAAGTGCTCTGTGTTGGCAGATTTTCTCGTCAATCATAAAAAATTGTCTATTTCCTGCATGCATTTCTTCTTCGTTTATTCAACGTCGGCTTATTTCCGCAGCGAGGCTTAACATCGACGCCGGTGCATGCTTTCTTCCTGCATATGTATTTCTGCTTGTTGTTGTTCTAGTTCTGGTATGAGCTAGAGTAAGTGGTAGGTACTTCTGCTCAGTGATCTTCATCCAATTTTCTTTATTACTGCCGCGCTAGGCCACTAGAGCATCTTTTTTTTCGGCGACCACCACTCACCTAACAGCATTAGCGAGGAGCCGCCAACCAGTAGAGCCGATGTTCAGCTACAAATTTTCACTGCATGGAGGCTCTTGTTTCCTAATTTTCGCTGCGTATAAAAATAAACTACAAAATAATTTGCAAAAGTCAATGTATTTTCAATAACCAACCATATTAAATCTAGGTACTATCAAATTATTTGAAGATCAAATTACGAGCAAAGAAATACAAATTTTAAAGAAGAAATTGGACTAAGTACACAATTTTTTTCGATTTCGTTCGGCACTTTTATCAAATATTCACTAATTCGACTTCTTATTGGCATCGTATTTTTCCAGATTATCCGTTCTGCCTCCTGTGACGCGACCCCACTGATCCTTAGCTCTCTCGTGTTCCCTTTGGTTGCCGGTTTTCCAGTGTTGTGCCTCGTGATAACCGGCATGAAGTGTCGCCCTTATTTTGCTTTGTTTCGGGTCGTCGTAACCGCCCCATTTCAACGTATCGTCCAATCTGTCGCTGAAACCTCTCATCCCAGGATTATTATTCAACGGTCCATCCTCAGGTGCAGGCTTTGCAGAGGCAGTATTGGGTCGCAAAGCCAGAACGAATAAAACAAATAAAATGAACGGTGCGTATCTAGCCATGATCAAATCAAAAGTTGGTTGTTGTTACAAGTTATCTAAAAAAAAAACAATAATAGAGTTAATAATTGAACTCGTAATTGAATTGCAGTAAATTGTAAGGGAAGATAAGTTGAAATGTACGAGTATTACTAGTAAAAGTTCCGCCAAGTTTGGTAAGAAAGAGCCCTTCAATGAAGTATAAAAAAATAACTCAAATCACGCAACATATTGTTATACAGGCTGTTCCAGAAATGATCAAAAATATTTCAATCCCAAGCTCCATTGTTGATGGAGCTGTTATGAGTTGTTATGAGTCCCCGAGTGAATCTCTGTGCAGTTTTCATTAATAACAATAATTTAGTGCATTTAAAGAATTTTACATTCTTACTGCAAAATTACATGATAAAATATCTCTGTGCAATTTTTTCCCCAAGATTCTGCTCTATGATGGATATACGACACTGCAAACCTCACCGAGGACACCTTTTTTTCTGTCTTTTGCAAGTATCTAACTCATGAACGGCTTTGCACACTAGGCTCCAATACACGTTTCCAATAAAAAATTGCCTCTTTCTAATCCTGACGTCACTGAATAGACGCTGGCACTGGAAGTAGAGGGTCGTTTTGTTGGTGGCATAAGCACTAGGGATAAATTGAAAAATAGGGGGTCGATATGTGTTACTGGTTGCATAGTACCAGGGGCAGATCGTCGACTTCCTTTTGTTGGAAACATGTATTTGATAAACCAATTTTTTATTCAAGGACGCCAGTCGATTTCTATAAAATGTGCTCACGCCTTCGTGCTAAACAGCCTTACGACTCAACAGAAATTTATCATTGAGGTCAGTTTGGAAAGAGAAAGGATGGCTTTACTTATTCACTGCGAGTTTTCTGGACTTTTTTTTCTGAATTTTTTTTTTGAAAACTTCAAGAATCCAATTGCATAGTCCATACATTTCTTTTCAAGGAAGTCGCATGCCAAACTTGAATTTTTTATTTTCAAAATGAAGATACCAAAGGTGATTTCTACCAATCCACTTTTTCAGTGACGTCAGAAACCCGTCTACCCTTGAGTGTAATTTCAGAAAAAAAGTCCACCAGCGCAGCGGTTCCAAAGTTGAGTGACAGATAAGTGTTGAAAAAACAAATTGAATTCTCAGACAAACATATTCACATCCGCCCCTAGCATCACCCAACGACTCCATGGTTGAAAGTTATAATATTTTAGATTATTTCTGAAGCACCCTGCATACAATCGAAGAACAAATGACCCTTTTTCAATTAGCGTCTGAAGCTTACGTCGGCTTGTACTTACCAAAATTGAAACAAACGGTTCGAATGAAATGCAAAGAGAATCAAACTGAGTCGATCAACAAACTAATGGACAGAACGGCTTTCTGAAGTATATATAGAGCTGCAGGGGGAATCACTACCTACCTTCCGGGGTCACTGTGGTTCAATTGTCGTCTTGATAATGGCAAGACAACATGGTGATTCCCCTTCGTGTGATTCCCAAATCCCCAACGTACCTTATCTTTCTTAATAAGCTGATTCACATTGTTTGAGCTTTAATAAATAAACTGCGCAAAAGTTGATATGTCGTACCCGAAAGTTTTGCGGTTTTTGCATTTGATGTTACTTCGGATTGCTACAAACAATTCGTATTCTGTTTGAAGTGTTTTTCTGGCACAGTTTTTTGGCCATTACCTAGTCCGTAGTTTTGCGAGACGTTGTTAACTATTTCACATTAAGTTTGTACAGGGTGTTGAATAAATTTGAAAAATTCCTAAACCGTCAAGTAGCTCCCGTTTGAAGACATTTTTAGCGCATTTTCCATCTTGATGAAAGTCGCTATTGCAGCCGCTTTGTCCGTCCGTTCCTCGAACCACTCGCAAACTAGACGCCCTAGCTTTCTGATGTTTTCGCTGACACATAGCTGCCATTCCCAAAGCTGGCCTAGGCTATATTGAATGTCTATATTGCGCCGCCAACATAGAGAAAACCGCCCCCGGATAACTTGAAATAACATAACTTGCATTTCTCCCAGACCTAATGCTCTGGTGTTCTCATTTTATGAATAATACATAGTTGCCACTTATAAACGTAAGCCCAGAAACATTCCATCTTCAATGTGCGCCGCCGACATGAAAAAATTGCTAAAAACCGCCCCCAATCAATTTAAAATGAGAAACATAAGCCCGTAGACATACTCGAGGCCACACATGCTCGATTGGATTGAGGTCTGGAAGACAGGCAGGCCAGGGTAGCCCTTGAATGCTATCTTCCAGAAACTACGTTACCAATCGAGCTCTGTGTGGGCCGGCGTTATCGCCTACGTAGTTGAAGTTGACCGTTGTAGAACATTGTAACAATTTCTTTGACCTTTTTGAGAATTTTAGATATACGAGTAGACTTTATCAGAGCTCCAAAGTATACCTACGTGAGTACATGTAGGTGATAATAAATAACAATGAAAAACGGGTAGGTATACTCGTAGAAAAATTTGTATCCCATTTTTTACGTTGCGTACTCACGTTGCCAATGGTATTGAAGTAACATAGCAATGGCAGCCAATCATCATCAACGCATTCCGCTTTTGGCAGCCATCTTGTGGCGGAAAAATCAATTTGAATCGCGAATTATGTGACAGCTGCCACTGCACGCGCAAACGGAAATTTTCTAAGCTGTCCAGCGAAGATAGAGAAACGTGAACCTCTCTAGAGTGAAAATTTGCGGCGGTACATTGTCTCTACTGGTTGACGGCTCCTCGCTGATGCTGCTAGGTGATCGGTGGTGACTGAAGAAAATGTTGCCCAAGCGTCCAAGCGCTGCAGGCTGTTCACGCGAGACGGATATCCCCATAAAAAATTTTCCTCCATAATTGTAACATTTAATTAGTTCGGTTTATCAATACATTATACATTTCGATGTCACAGTAAATTTTTGCTCAGAAAATGTGTTGCCGCCGGCCGGATTTGATCCTGGGACATCCAGGTTGGTGTTGTGCTGCGTTAAGCTTCTGAGCTACCGGCCGGTTTTCATTATTTCCCTTTGTTTGCCGGTTTTCCAGTGTTGTCCTCGCCGCATGAAGTACCCCAGCATGAAAAAGCGCTTGTCTGGTTTTTTTCCGGGTGGTCATAATCACCCCATTTCAAAATTTTGTCCAATATGTCACTGAAACTTCTCATCCCAGGATCATTATCCAACGGTCCGTCTTTAGGTGAAGGCTTTGCAAAGGCAGTATCAGGTCGCAAAGCCAGAACGAATAAAACAAATAAAATGAACGGTGCGTATCTAGCCATCATCTAATCAAAATTCAAAAGCTAGTTGTTAGGAATGACCTAAAAATAACAGAAATATATAAATAAAATTAATACTTCAACTGCAGTAAATTCCTTATCAATCGTGGGCAATAATTATTGTTTACCAGTCAAATTTCCGACAAGTTTGGTAAGAGCCCTTCAATGAGCCAGTATATAAATAAAATCAAGTACAAATACACTTCAGTTGATTCAAATACAAATTAATTCCATGGATACTTATTTGAATATTTACAAATATTTGAATATAAAAAAAAAACTTGACTGATAAAATATTCAGATATTCGAATGATTGACTGACTAAAATTATCAACTATAGTAGGATAGGAAGTTGAAATATTCAACTTATTCTAATAAATCAAATAATTTGAGTATTTGTATAGTTCAAATAATTCAAATAATTCGAATATTTGATTAGAAATACAGATGAATATTTGAATAAGAGAATTCCAAAAATTCCCAGCCCTACTATAAATGTACTCACGCCTCCGTGCTGAACAACCTGATCTCCCAACAGAAATTTATTGCTAAGGTCCATTTAGAATAAGAAAGAATTCATTTATTCATTCACTGCCAGTTTTCTTTTTTTTTAAGTTGTAAAGATTTTTTCCCGAAAAAAAAACGCGCAATTAATAAGAGCCATTTTTTCTCTTCCCAAATCGACCTCGACCATGATTTTTTATTGAAAAATAAGATTGTTCATCGCGACGGCGTGATCGCATTACATGTATAGTGAACAACCGGCGCCCTTAATGTTTACCCTTGAAAGTGTAATTTCAGAAAAACTCCACCAGCCAGCGGTTCCAAAGTTGAGTGACGGAAGTGATTAAAGAAAATTGAATTCTCAAACAAAAAACTCCGTACAGGGTGGCCCAACGAAAACGCAAGAGACAGATCATCCGGCACTTGACCTCATTTGCTTGTATACTGTAATATGTTTACTAGATGGACTTAGGCCCCGTCGTGGGTTCGGCAACTTCGAGCCAGCCTCCTGTAAAGAGATGTAACCCTTCAAAAGCACTGAAATTAGCATTATCTTGAATAATTTGATTCGAATCGAAAAAAAAAAACCACCGATGTAAAAACAGTTGAACGCGAGCTTTAAAATCACCCAACCCCACTTGTCATTCATAATTTTCGAAGGGGCTGAAACTTCGCGGTTAAATTAATAGCAACTGGAACATCCTCCATGAAAACAAAGTTGACCTGTTCGGCTTTATCTAAAAAAATAAAGAAAAAAATAAATGAAATACTTCCGATTATTCCTGAAACACCCTGCATACAACCAAAGAACAAATGACCCTTATTCAACTAGCGTCTAAAGTTTACGTCGGCTTGTACTTACCAAAATTGAAACAAATGGTTCGAAAGAAATGCGAAAAGAATCAAACTGAGTCGTTCAACAAACTGGTGGACGGAACGACGCTTGGAAATATTATATATAGGGCTGCAGTCATGAATCACTACGTTCTGGGGTCATTGTGTTCAACTGATGATAGCAAGACATAGCAGTATAACCGATATAGACAAAAGTTGATATGTCGTTCTCAAAAGGTTACCGTTTTTAAATTTAAATTTCGGATAGCTACAAACAATTCATATTCTATTTGTACAGGGTGTTGAATAAATTGAAAAATTCCTCAACCGACAGGTAGCTCTCGTTTGAAAAGGCACTGTTTTTATTAAATTTAAATCACAAATACCTATGTGGGGTAGGCCTCAAAGTAATCATGGTGCTTGAATTTGACTTCTTGAAATTTGACCTGCTTCTGGTAAAGCACGCACTTCCTCGGGTTCAGCTTTAGGTGAGCACCTTGAAGTCGTCGAAACACTTCGCGGAGGTCCTTCAGATGCTCTTCAAACGTCCGACCGATGACCATCACGTCGTCAAGGTAGATCAGGCAAGTCTCCCATGTAAGACCTCGCAAAACGCACTCCATCAGACGTTCGAACGTGACCGGTGCGTTACAAAGCCCAAAAGGCATCACCGTAAACTGGTAAAGACCGCTGCCCGCTGAGAATGCGGTCTTTGTCTTTTCCTTGGAGTCCGACTTGCCAGTAGCCACTCTTCAGCTCCAACGTTGAGAACCATTTTGATCCAGACAGTGTGCTCAAGGTATCATCGATCCGAGGCAGTGGATAGCTGTCTCTCTTTGTCACATCATTGAGTTTGCGGTAGTCCACGCAAAATCTTGTACTTCCGTCTTTCTTTTCAACCAAAACAACTGGAGAAGACCATGGGCTTGTTGACTCCTCAATCACGCCTTCATCCAGCATATTCTTCAGAAGCTTGGACACCTCCTCTTGCTTTGCCAATGGTAGGCGCTTGGAAGCTTGCCGAATCGGAGCAGCGTTCTCTGTGTTAATGCGATGTTGAATCACACTGGTCCTCACAGTTGGACTGCCTTCCATCGCAAAGGCTGAGGCTTCTTCTTGAATGAATTTGGTCGCTGGTTCCTTTTCTTTGTCATTCAGGTGTTCCCACTGGGACGAGAACATCTCCTCGACTTTCTTCTCCAGAAGTTTCGGACCTGGAGCTTCTGGCGATCCATCTTCGCAGCGTGAGATCCATTCTACGGGTTCACACTTGCCTATAGTTTCTCCTTCCTTGATCGTTTTGCACGTCTTGTCCGGGTTAATGATTCTAATCGGAATTTTCGTCTCATCCATGTTGATTAATGCCTTAGCCATGATACAGCTGGCAGCTCCGTCGGGTTCAGCAATGCCGGCGACATGTCCTCCAGGTTGTCCACTCAGCGTTGCCCACACGATTTTCTCGGAGTTGGCGGCCACACGTACGGTTCCAGCGGAAAGTAGACGGATTTCTTCAGCAGTCTTCATGGATGTTTTCAGAGCAATTTCTTCGTTTCCAACCCTCAGTGTCCGCTGACCAACATCCAGGACAAATCCGCACTTATTCATTAGGTCCAGGCCAAGTATGAAGTCGTCAACAATATCAGCCACCAAAACCTTCTCTCGCAGCAGAAAGCGTCCAAAGCAAATGCTTACTTCAGCTTCTCCGTACAATGTAGCCGACTCTCCAGTGGCCGTAGCCAAGCGAGAGCCGTTCTTCAACGCCACGATCCGTTGTTCTCGAAGCATTCCACGTCGAACGATTGACTTTGTGGCTTCGGTGTCAATAACCAAAACGCAATCGTCTCCATTAAGCTTCCCACTCAGAAGAAGGCTGTTAGGTGACTTTCTCAGCAACGAGACGGAGTAGCTCCTGGGGCATTGGGGACTGCCAGCCAGCGTGCGCCCCTCAGCGCTAGCTGGAATCAGTTTTCCTGGTTGCATCTAACTGGGCTGGGAGTTCTTCGCCGCGGCGCGGAACGGTCACTTGAACTCGACCCTTGCCTGCAATCCCGGCGCAGATGTCCCGGTTTTCCACAGCCGAAGCAACACGGCCCGCCCCCTGTCCTTGCTTCCTTATTTTCCAAAGCGATGAGAATCTTCTGGAACATCTCTTGGACTGACGGGGACTGTGAATCGCTGGCCTTCCTGACTGTTGGAGTCTCGGGTGCTTCCAATGTCGGTTCTCTGATTTTGAAGTGACGTGGAGAATCCTTGGCTGTTTCGATGCGAATCGCGTGGATTAAGGCATCGGTGAGCGTCGCTGGGTTGCTGATTGTGACCATCTGGCGCAACTCGTTGTCCATTGATGAAGATTTCTTTCGCAATATTAGCCAGCAGACTTGATGGATAGGCTGGATAGGCAAGGTTAACTAGCCTCTGGACGTCGGCCTCGAACTCCTGCAGGCTTTCTCCGCTCTTCTGTACCCTGGTTCTCAGACGGGTCTGGTGTATCTGCTGCACATGGTTGTCACCGTAGCGAAGTTCCAACACCTTCACCAATGTTTCGAAACACTTCTGTTCGTTCTCAGGTATCGTCTGAAGCAGCTCTAATGGCGGACCCCTGAGAGCAAGAAGCAGTGCAGTAGCCTTTTCCTCGTCCGTCCATCTGTTGGCTCCGACCGCTGCGTCGAATTGCCTTTTGTAAGTGAACCATGGGCTTTGTCCATCAAAATTCGGCCGCTTCACGCGATGGATCCCGCCCGTGCTCGTCGCTGAACTGGAAATGGCAGTTCTTTCAACATGTTCTTCCAGTTGCAAGATGTTTGCCTCCATCGCTGCCACTTTTGCCAGAACAAATCTATTCAAACCACAGGTGATTGAGGGTGACGTCGATATTCTGTTCTGCACCCCTGCCTCCATATACAGGGCTTTTTCGACACTCGACCTTCAATTGGGCTTTGGCCTGTTGGTCGTTCCAACGAAATAATAATGATGATAATAATAATAATAAAACACATTTTTTTCATAGCTTGCTCTTATTAAGAAAGTCGTGAAATTGATTTATTTTGAGCGAGATTCTAATGGAACTTGTACATTTCAGACACGATCCCCTGGATATGCCTGTACCAGAACGACGACGATAAGACGTGCATGCTGCTGGAAATCACGATGACCAAGCTGCGCCAGGCCCAGCTCGGCGTCATCTTCAAACAGGACCAGGCCGTGGTCGTGGTCGAGAGCGTGTCGCCGCACAGCTGCGCCTCCAGATCCGGCCTGAAACCCGGCGACGTCGTCCTGGCCGTCGAAAACCGCCCCGTGCAGACCGTACCCCAAGTGGCCAAGTTCATCAAGTCCATATCTTCGGCCAACATCACTCTGCGCGTCGAACGCCTCGCCGAAACCTACAACATGCGCACCAAGCGCTTGGAGCGCACGCTCAGCAGTCCATCCTCCACTTCGGAATTCGACGATCTGACCGCCGAGCTGACCCAGACCGAGCAGGACAACTTCATCATCGTGTCGGCCGACAAAAAACCATCGAACACGCCGAGAAAGCTCCCTTCCGTTCCCGGTTTGGACAGCAAAATCGGAGCCAAGATCATGCCCACCAACGAAAACATGTCGAAACTGGCGCAGACCATCGGCAACTTCAGCTTGCGCAAGCGCAAGACCTCCGTGTCGGACAAGGACGCCGCCGCCGCGGCGGCTTCCGGTAAAAACACGCCGAATTCCAGCGGACCGGGTACGCCTCAGCACACGCCCGGCAAGCTTCCGGTGCCGCTGCTGTCCACGGCGAAGAAGAACTCCATCTCCGAAGTGCCGGAGATCATCCGGAACGACTTCCAGGACCTGGACGACGCCGGCATGGACGTGGTGAAAGGCAGAGAGCTCATCGCCTGCTCGGTTTTGGTCTTCAACGACGATTTCCAGTTCTCCCTGAGGAGCAACATGAAGTACCTGAACATGAACGTGTGGGGCACCGTGGCCGACGAAAAAGACGTCCTGCTGGGCTACCTGAACATACCGTTGAGTCACGTGCTGAACGAATGCTGCAACAGCGTCCTGGGCCATTACATGCGCACCTACTCGTTCCTGCCGCCCTGGCAGGCCTGCCAGACGCACCCCCTGATGGCGCATTCGGGATTCGAACACGTCTTCTGCTACGGCGACGTGCTTCTCTCCTTCATTTGGGCGCACGACGACGAGATCGAGCTGAAACGCAAACTGTCGACGGCCAATCCGGACTTTCCCGACATGAAACCGTCGACGGAAGCGCTGTCTTCGTCCAGCAAGCACGATTTCATCCGGACGCAGTTCCACAGGACAACGCATTGCGATTTTTGTTCGAAAAAGGTTCGTTTTCTTGCAGCCTTTGTTCCTAGCTCCTGGTTCCTTGGAGCTTTTTCCAGAAAAGAAAAGTTTTTCCAGAGACGTCAGTAATGGTTTCGATCGAAGTGTCCCTTCGGGAGGGGAAGCATTCGATTTGGAAATTGATGAAAATTTTTTATTGAGTTGAGCGTTTAGCGAGCATTCTGCATCCATTGTTGGGCCGACAGAACAAGTGACAGTTTAGGTTAGTTTTCCAAGGTGATGGAATAATTCAAAAGGTAGAACTTTGCAAGAAAAGTTTTTCTCGCGTTTTGGATTCCCCAATTTCCGCAATTTTCCTACTCTTATGACTACCGCGTCGCGACGCTCTTGGTAGCCAGGTTCCGGAATTATTCTTTGACAAGCGAGCACCTTTCCAGATCGGTCGCGTCAATTCCGTCCTGTCGGCAAGCACCTTCACAGGTAGGACAGCCCAGGTAACTTACTTCTTGAAATTCGATTAAATCTGGCATTAAGACGGTACTTGGGTTCCAACAGCTGAACATTTATAATAAAGATTGTACACCATTTAATTGAAGTGCGACTCTGATTCCACAATAGTTTGTGTTAATAAATTTTTGAACACCTCCTTCCTCAATCAATGGTCAAATCAATCAAATCAGTGATTACTTGCCTTTTGACTTCAACGAGAGCTCCACATTAAAACCCACAATCACTAAACCATAAACAACTTGATCAACAAATGATATAACAATATTAGCAGGAGCGCTAAGCAAGACGTCGTCTCTTTTGTCGAATTCTCACACCCGCTCTTTATGGCATTCCAACGCCAACCACCCTCGTGTGCTTCCTCACTCTTCGCCGCGTCCAAAATTCAATGTATGTTTCAAACTTGATGCCAAGGTACTCTTTTGATTTACATCTTTTTACTGGGTAAAAATTTGAAGCACAAAAGAGTTACTTAGTATTGGAGGAATCAGTGAGCTTGAATCTACCCAGAAGTGAAAAAAAATGTTACAATCGTTCATTTTTTTTGTTCCAAATTCATGATTGTTCCCATCTTGGTCCTTATTAATATCAGATTTATATTTTGTGTTTCAGATATGGCTCAAAGACGCAGTCCAGTGCCGAGAATGCGGCATGTCTTGCCACAAGAAGTGCATAGCGAAGTGCCAGATGAGCAGCGGATGCAATCCCGGCGATCGAAAGCCAGACATGTCGGAAAGTTTGCAGCCGGAGATCACGATGAGCGAAGCCTGTGATGATCTGAGCGAGAGCGAAACGACGATCTCTTCGTCGAGCATGAAACGCGTGAACAGCTTCAACAATCTGGCCATTCCCGGTGGTAAGTTTGACAAATTCATGTTACTATTACCAAATTCTGAATAATGAAATACAAGCTGTTGCACTCCCATTTGTCGCCTTTGGTAAGGACAATAAGCCCTATTCAAGGCAGCCGCTTCGCATTCCAATTCGATACTGCCCGTGAGACGACGATTGATGCCTTATATAGGTCCGACTAGTTCATCTCGAATGTTCCATGCATTTCCGACATACGGTTTCCATACGACTCCCGAAAAATCTTGCACATTACCCGTATAATTCTGCCTTGCTCTAGAACCGGCGCCTCCGCCAAAATGATCAGATGTGTCTTGATCGAGCGTTGAAGGTTCCCAATGCCAAGCCATCGCTTATACTTCTGGGAATGTCCAGGGCTCCGCACTTGGGTATCTACACCGCGACATAATAGATGGAAGAATCTAGAAAGATCAAGTGTTTACCAGAATGCACGGGATCGCCGCTCGTAACAGTATGAAGGCTGATACTGCCAATTACCTTGCCTCAAGACATAGACTGTCGAACATTTCTGAAGGACTAAATTGAAGTTGTTTTTTTTTGAGACTGTCCGTTAAACAGGCAATCACAGCTAATAGGGTAGTGACCTTTTTTTTTTTCTTTTTTTTGTGAAGTTCACTTCTTGATAAGTGACGCAACATAGTTAACAGACTTTTTTTCGTAAGTTTTCTTGGTAAAAAAAAATTATGAAAGTTTTCGATCACTTTTTGGCGCGATGACGTCACAATCTTTCATAGGCGGAGAAGCAGGCTTGACAACACTACAGAACTTACTACAAAAAGCACTAGCGTCAACCCGTCAACGCTCATAACAGCTGATTGTTATATTGTCAACGCTTTGTGTATCTGTGCGGTGATTCGTGTTGTTTAGTTGTTTTGCTTGAAAATATGAAAAGTTGGTGAAATCTTCCATGATTTATGAATATTTCAAAACTACATCAGACTTCAATGGTTATGTTATGCTGGCAAACGTCAACGTCAACACTGACACACAGGCAGCGGAGGTGGGGTCATCCCCACTACTGTCAAAATATTGAAACGTCACAGCCCGCCTTACAGCTCGGTAGATTTGAAATCGTTCGCAAAAGTAGCCACTTTCAAGGCAGATTTTGAGACACTTGGAACTTTTTTCTCGAATTTTCACGAAACGTAGTCTTGTTATTAAGGCTCTACATTCGATTAGTATGATTTTTTTTTTATATTTTTCGATGGTGGTCACTACCCTATTGTCGCTTTTGACGATTGTTTTTGAAATAGTTCCTTGAAGGAGTGTAAAAAGGCTAGTAATATCAATCGTCTTTGTTGGCATGCCTTAAAAACACTTCGTTGGTGGACTAACAGACAAATAGCTGCTACAATCAATAGTCTCTTCTTTGATCCTAGAAAACTGGTATAGGTAAAAATAGGTTACTTTAAAATTTAACGTAAGGCCCTAGTCTCAACAATGTCGCGTACGACTACGGGCTGAGACCTTTGCTCACAGGGTTAGGGGTTAATGATTCAGTGGTGGTTCAGCTAGAGAGTCCAGTTATTCTCATTCAATCGTGTATTCACCTATTAACTAGAATATCTACGACCCGCCTCAACGTGCGCTGCCCTTCTGGCTCTTCTCGCATTCTCGACTCACCCACGCAAGCAAAGAAACACTCCTCCCTTATTGGAACGGTCGGACAAGCCCGATCCGTCACACTAGCTAACTCGTTAACACACAACCCGCCGGTACCAGCTCGAAGAACGAATGGTTGATTTTGATTTTTAACCATAAAGTCACGTTCAAGTCTCTTGATTTTCGTCCGTGATTCCAGGCCAGCACAGTTCGGCGAGCATGTCCAGCAGGAGCCTGCCGCAGAGCCCGGCCAGGACGCCCAGCCGAAAACAGTCCATAGCCAACATAAACCCGTTCGCTTTGTGCCCCAGCGTGCTGGAAGAGGTCCAGAAGCAACCGAACGACGCTTCCGAGGCCGTGGCCAAGCTGCTGGAGCAGGTCATGCTGTGTCCGCCCGACGAAACCCTGATGGACGCGGCCAAAGAATCCGGGCAGCAGCTGTACGCCGGCATGACGCACGAGGAACGCGTCGAAAAAATTAATTTAATGGTATGAATAGCATCTATATCTTTACTATCTGAAAAAGAGCATCTGCCTATGCTAGCGAAACAGGTGGGCAATTCCAACATTTTCACCTGAAAATTGAATACCGTTTCAAATTGGAATAGCTGTAAAAATCTTGACTTGTTTCCAACTGTGGAAAGGCATGCTTCCCTCATTTGAGAACGGAAAGAATGATAGTGTGAACGGTTCAGTTGAAGCAACGATCCCACGATGAACAATGATTACTATTAATTTTTAAGAAAATATTGCTGCTGCATGAATAATCGGGTTTGGGCAGGATACATTTCCCATAGGTCCCGGAGGTCGTGGTGCGGACGTGGCTCATAATTTTTGTCGTAGAAATGCCGATTGCTCGCAGACCTGTGTCAGGTTCCCGCTTGTTTCAACCTGACGCGGGCAGGAATGTTCACTTTGCTTAAGTTGTAAGAAGAACACCAGCTGATTTAATCCGGATTTCATCTTTGAACGTTGAAATGATCTCTGTCTGCAGCAAGTTGTCTGGATAATCATCTTTCTATTGACGTGCAACACTTTGTCTCGTAGCTATTGACCATAAGCCTTATTAAGCCACCTAGTTTCTTAAGAGTTGCGACCTGGGAAGGCGCAGTTATTTTTTTGGAGAAGTAGAAATTGAGATGTTGGGGCAGCTCTTGAAAATACATCACTTGAACGACACTTTTACGTGAGAACCGGGGAAAATAGTGGAGACACACGCAGAGTCTGGCAGAGATATCATATAAGAACTATAACCACACGACATGAACAGAATTCGACATGGTAACTCTCTGGCAACGTTCCCCGCTTCTGTGATGCATAACTGCTGGATTTATAGTCAAGTGCCGCCACAAACAGATAATGTAATTGGTTCCTGCTGATATGTAAATTCCACAATTAGTCCAGAAAAATGAGGCGATTTTTATGCCGAAGTTGGAACTAATTAGGGGCAAGATGAAAAATATGGCGATGTAGAGAATAAAGAACTGGATAAGAGAAACCAAAGTTTCATTTACAGGTTCCAGCTATCCTGGGTACCATAAAAAAAAAATGGAGAAGATGGAAAAACAGGTGACCGGACAATTCTTCGCGGACAATTCTTCGCTGGACCATTCTTCGCCAGAAAAATTGGAGCTCCAATGAGGCCCAGTGTGAGTGTGATATTCAGAGCCCTATCCCTCACTGGGTTTTCACGTAGCGTTTCAAGCCTTGCTGAGCTCCCTTGTCTCTACAAGCATCGTTTGGGATCTTGATGAACCCCCTTCAGTATCTTCAAATTTTCTGGAGATTTGCTTCGCCCTTATGCCTTGGACGGTTTCTCAGAGCCCCATTAGCCCCCCTTGTCTTCTTGTCGCATTTGTAGCCCTGTTCAAATATCGTTTGGAGTCCTAATGAGCCCCCTTGTGTCGTCACTTATTATCGTTTGCAGCCCAAGTGACCCCCTTCTGATTTTTTTTCTGATAATTCTGGAATCTTAGAAACCTCCTTGTACCTTCTCAGGTTTCTCAGAGCCCTATGTGGCCTCCTGGTGTCTTCATGTTGCATTTGTAGCCCTGCTGAGACCCTTTTTACAACGTGTCAGCTTTTCAAGCTCTAGTTAGCTCCTGTTAGTCTAAATGTGTTGATCAAAGCTCTACAGGACCCCCTCGTGTCCCCAAGTGTCATTTGGAGCCCCAGTGAGCCCCGCCAGGCCTTCATCCGATTTTCAGAAGCCTCTCCTCTCTTGTGTCTATATTGAAGCGTTTCAAGCCCTACTGAGCCCCCTCGTATCTTCAAGTATCGTTTAGATCCCTATTGAGCCCCCTTGTGTCTTCAATTATCGTTTGCAGACCAGGTGACCCCCTTCCAATTTCTCGAAGTTTCTGGAATTTTAGAAAGCTTCTTTGTGCCTTATTAAGTTTCTCAGAGCCCTGTGTGGCCCCCCTGTGTCTTTATGTTTCATTTGTAGCCCTGCTGAGCCCCTTTTCACATTGTGTTAGTTTTCGAAGCTCTAGTTAGCTCCTATGAGTCTTTATGTGTTGGTCGAAGTTCTACAGGGCTCGCCGAGCTCCCTTTGTGTCTAAAAGTGTCATTTGGAGCCCTAGTGAGCCCCGCCAGGCCTTCTTGCAGTTATAAGAATCCTATCCTCCCTTGTATCTACATTGAAGCGTTTCAAACCCTGCTGAGCCTCCTTGTGTCTATAATTATCGTTTGGAGCCCCGGTGACCCCCTTCTGACCTCTCGATATTTTTGGCATCTTAGAAAGCTCCCTTGTGCCTTTCCAGGTTTCTCAGAGCCCTATTAGGCCCCCCTTTGTCTTAATGTGTCATTTGTAGCCCTGTTGAGCCCCTTTTTAACCCGTCTTTGTTTTGGAGCTCTAGTCGGCTCCTGTGTCTTCATGTGTTGATCGGAGCCCCATAGGCCCCCCTTGTGCCTTTAAGTGTCATTTGGAGCCCTAGTGAGCCCATCAGTCCTTCTTGCGATATTCACAGCCCTATCTTCTCTTGGTCTACATTCTTCTCAGGGCCTAGTGGTTTAGGCCCTGCTGAGCACCCTTGTGTCTTCTTATGTCGTTTGGAGCTCCATTGAGCCCCTCGTGCCTTTTTATGTTATTCGAAGCCCTATCTAGCCTTGTGTCTACGTTGCGGCAATTTGAGCCCTGCTAGCCCCCTTGTGTCTTGAAGTATCGTTGAGGGCCCCAGTGAGCCCTGCCAGGTCTTCTTGTGATATTCAGAGCCCTATCCTCCCTTGTGTATACATTGTAGGATTCAAAGTCTTGCTGAGCCCCCTTGTGTCTTGAAGTGTTCTTTAGAGCCCCTAATAAGCCCGGTCATACGCGGACGCAATGCTTGCAAAGAATTGTCCGGTGAAGAATTGTCCGGCGAGGAATTGTTCCCGCGAAGAATTGTCCTAGCACCGGAAAAACATGCACCGCGGTCTTTTTTTTGAAATGGTGAGAGAACGGTGAGAGATGTGTGAAAACTGTCAGGGACAAAGCTGTAGGGAATTCAATAATCTACAAAAAAGTTCCCAGGGGCATATGTCCAACTTCTTCAGTTTAGCCGTTAATCGCAGTTGAAGTTGCGCGTCGGTCTAGTAGAGTGGAAAAACTTTCCGCGTGGCCTTCTCGAATGCTGCGAAAACGACAAAAGATATCCGAAAATTGTGAGCGACAAAGTTGCAGAGAATTGAATGTTCCACTAGAAGTTCTTCGAGGCCAATCATTAGCTCTTCTAGTTTAGCCGTGAACCACGTCCGAAGTTGTGCGATAGTCCTGTTAAGGAAGTGGTTCTTTTGGAAAACGTACAAAAGTCCTAGACTCGAAGAAAAAATATGACAATGTAGAGGAAAAAAAACTGAATCTAAAAAACCAAAGTTTTATTCCACGCCGTTTCGATAAACCTGAGAAAAAAAGAAAAACTCGAAAAATAGTGATTTGCACTCCCAGCTTCCTCGTTGAATACTGAAATAAACGTAATGAATATGGAAAATCTGCACGAACAAGCTTGTACAGGAGCGAATGATCTATAGAAAACTCCGTGATGTCATGTATGCATCTTTCTCGACTTAGCTGCGGAGCGCTGTCAAAGTTTTCAGATGAAAAACCGCGGCGCATGTTTTTCCACCTTCTCCATTTTTTCCATGGCTTCCGGGATGACTGTAAATGAAACTTTGATTCTCTTTATTCAGTTTTTCATTCTCTATGGGGCCAATTCTATATCAAACCCGTTTAAATTTAAAGGCCGTTAAAAGGAAATCAGCCAATCGTGAAGCCCATTTCTGATCGTTCCTAGGTGACCGACGCCTTTAAAAATTTTAAGGGGCCTTTAAATTTTACAGAATTGCCACTAATATCGGCATATTTTTTTATCCTGCCCCTTATTTGTTCCAAGTTGGATCTTTATTTTACTGGGCTAAATATCCAAAAAGGTGCTGCATTGTGCTTGGTTCCTTCGTGATTTTTAATCATAAATAATAAATATTCATGGACTGTAGACTGCCTATCAGACATAAGCTGACAGTAATGCATAATTATGACACAATGACATACGTAGTGCGCAAGCGCAGAACAGACCCGTTTCCGCCCAAATTTTCATTTTTTTTTCTAAAAAAGTTGGGGCTCGACACAAAATAGTTTCATGTAGTGGTCTCAGTTTGAATTTTGTTTTGAACAAATAGAAAAAAAGTGGTGTAAGGCCCCCATTACTAATTTATAAATTAACGAAATGGTTGTTCCAGATGACTGAACTGAAGAAAACGCTCGATTCGGTGACAAACGAACACATGGAGCTGTCCAAGCAGATGAACACCGAAGAGTCCGAAGCCGGCAAGGCAAAGCTGGCCTTCCTGATGGGCAAGGCCGATGCCAAAGTCCACGGATTGTCGGTGCTCATGTTGCATTACTGTTCCAGTTTGCAGCACACGCAAGAAAAGATCGTTTAAAAATCAGCGAGACGTCGAACAAGAAGAAGAATAATCTGAAGAACAGAAATAATCGGAAGAAGATGACCCCGAAAAGTATTTCGTTGTTGCATTTTAAGTAGTTTAAGGGCCTAACTAGGGGTGTATTAGCCTAAAGAAAACAGAAAAGGAGCACTGATTTTTAAGCACCTAAGTTTAAGCAGTATTATACTCACGCAGCGTTTTCAGTGAACTTGGTTTTAATATGTGATTTTGATAAGTAGGAGTATGAAAAGTGCACTTTTAGGTGGTTACTCAACTAATTTATTTAGTTTTTAAGTTTCAACGATTGTTACTGTGTTGTTGCTATTATTGTGACTTTACGGCCTTGCACTTAGGTTTTGAGAGCTGAAGGTAGAGCAGACAATACCTATTATTGGTTTAAAAAAGAAATGTGTGTGATCTAAACATATCTCTCTTTCTCTATAAGAAAATGTGCCAATAACGAAGCTTTTCTCATCTCTGCAGTTTCAAGTAAAAAAGAAAAGCTTTGTGAATGCTTGAAGTTCATTGAATTCGGTGTCGTTTTTTTGTTTAGTTGAATCTCACATATTATACCCTGCGTTTCTCTTCTAGTCAATTATTACATGTGCTTAAGAATTTGACGTAGCAAGTTTCGTTTCTCACACTTACTACTATACAAGAAGTTGAGATTATTGTGATATAGAGAACCAGTTATTAGAACAAGTATATTTTGGTTGTATTAGCGGTATGGTGACCTAATTTATTTGTAGACAATTTTATTTAATACAGTTTTATTCAGTATGCAGTTTTATGTTCAGCAGGAACAATTTTATTTATAATATAGTTTTATTTAGTAGAATAAGTTTCAGATTTACGGCTTTTTTATCTGAGCAAGCTATGGGAAAAATCTGTTGTGTTGGTAGAATGGTACCATGCTAACTTGATGCTAACGCTAACGTCTTAGCAGATGTGCTATTTATAATATGATAGTTGTCGCCGTGACATCGCGACGTAATGTACGCGCAAGTGAAAATGTTCGAAATCGTCTTCACTGCTCTTCGCTAATGCTGTTGGGTAGTGGTAGCCAGCCAATGCTGTTAGGTAGTGGTGGCAAGCTATACTGTTAGATAGTGGTGGCTAGCTTATGCTGTTAGGTAGTGGTGGCTAGCTTATGCTGTTGAGTAGTGGTGGCTAGCTGATGTTGTTAGGTAGTGGTGGCTAGTTAATGCTATTAGGTAGTGGTGGCTGGCTAATGCTGTTGGATAGTGGTGGCTGGCTAATGCTGTTGGGTAGTGGTGGCTAGCTGATGCTGTTAGGTAGTGGTGACCAGCTAATGCTGTAAAGTAGTGGTGGCCAGCTAATCCTGTTAGGTAGTGGTGGTTAGCTTATGCTGTTAAGTAGTGGTGGCTAGCTGATGTTAGGTAGTGGTGGCCAGCTAATGCTGTAAAGTAGTGGTGGCCAGCTAATCCTGTTAGGTAGTGATGGGCAGCTTATGCTGTTAGGTAGTGGTGACTAGCTGATGTTATTAGGTAGTGGTGGCTGGCCAATGCTGTTAGGTAGTGGTGGCTAGCTGATGTTGTTAGGTAGTGGTGGCTAGCTAATGCTGTTAGGTAGTGGTGGTTAGCTTATGCTGTTAAGTAGTGGTGGCTAGCTGATGTTGTTAGGTAGTGGTGGCTGGCTAATGCTGTTAGGTAGTGGTGGCCAGCTAATCCTGTTAGGTAGTGATGGCCAGCTTATGCTGTTAGGTAGTGGTAACTAGCTGATGTTATTAGGTAGTGGTGGCTGGCCAATGCTGTTAGGTAGTGGTGGCTAGCTGATGTTGTTAGGTAGTGATGGCTAGCTCATGCTGTTGAGTGGTGGTGGCTAGCTGATGTTGTTAGGTAGTGGTGTCTAACTAATGCTGTTAGGTAGCGGTGGCTAGCTAATGCTGTTAGGTAGTGGTGGCTAGCTGATGCTGTAAAGTAGTGGTGGCCAGCTAATCCTGTTAGGTAGTGGTGGCTAGCTAATGCTGTTAGGTAGTGGAGGCTAGGTAATGCTGTTAAGTAGTGGTGGCTTTTTTCCTGTGCTCTTGGCCTTGGATTCGGGTAGTGGTGCTACTAGAGAAAAAGTGCTAAAGCGCGGCAGTACTGAAGAAAATGGAATGAATATGCCCACTGTGCCCAGTGCACTCACGCGCTTGTCTTATCTCGGCTGTCGTGCGGCTGCCAAGACTTTGGCATCAAGCTAGCATCGTGCCAACACAACACATTTTTTCCGTAGCTCACTCCAATGAAAAAAGCCATGAAGCTGGTTATACCTTAAATTTTATTCGCTATAATAATTATTCCGCAAACAATTGTTTATTCTGTAATCAGGTGATCTGTATTGTTGTCTTCGGGAGTCGGAGCCGCAATTTTCCCCAGGTTCCTGTCTTTAAACAGCTGCGTGCCTTTGACTGCTGCGTACAAGCAGAACAGCAATTTTGTTCAATAGTGAGGTTTCAGATTCACCGCTTTTTTATTAGAGCAAGCTATGGGGAAAATCTGTTGTGTTGGTACGAATGGTACCATGCTAACTTGATGCTAACGCTAACGTCTTGGCAGATGTGCTATTTATAATGTGACAGTTGTCGCCGTGACATCGCGACGTAATGTACGCGCAAGTGAAAATGTTCGAAATCGTCTTCACTGGTTGGTGGCTCTTCGCTAATGCTGTTGGATAGTGGTGGCTAGCTAATGCTGTTAGGTAGTGGTGGCTAGCTAATGCTGTTAGGTAGTGGTGGCTTTTTTTCCTGTGCTCTTGGCCTTTGACTCGGGTAGTGGTGGCTACTAAAGAAAAAGTGCTGAAGCGTGGCGGTACTGAAGAAAATGGAATGTAAATGCCCACTGTGCCCCAGTGCACTCACGCGCTTGTCTTACCTCGGCTGTCGTGCGGCTGCCAAGACGTTGGCATCAAGCTAGCATCGTGCCAACACAACACATTTTTTTCGTAGATCACTCCAATGAAAAAAGCCATGAAGCTGGTTATACATTAAATTTTATTCGCTATAATAATTATTCCGCAAACAATTGTTTATTCTATAATCAGGTGATCTGTATTGTTGTCTTTGGGAGTCGGAGCCGCAATTTTCCCCAGGTGCCTGTTTTTGAACAGCTGCCTGCCTTTGACTGCTGCGTACAAGCAAAACAGCAATTTTGTTTAATAGCTAGGTTTCAGATTCACCCCTTTTTCATTAGAGCAAGCTATGGGAAAAATCTGTTGTGTTGGTAGAATGGTACCATGCTAACTTGATGCTAACGCTAACGTCTTAGCAGATGTGCTATTTATAATATGATAGTTGTCGCCGTGACATCGCGACGTAATGTACGCGCAAGTGAAAATGTTCGAAATCGTCTTCACTGCTCTTCGCTAATGCTGTTGGGTAGTGGTAGCCAGCCAATGCTGTTAGGTAGTGGTGGCAAGCTATACTGTTAGATAGTGGTGGCTAGCTTATGCTGTTAGGTAGTGGTGGCTAGCTTATGCTGTTGAGTAGTGGTGGCTAGCTGATGTTGTTAGGTAGTGGTGGCTAGTTAATGCTATTAGGTAGTGGTGGCTGGCTAATGCTGTTGGATAGTGGTGGCTGGCTAATGCTGTTGGGTAGTGGTGGCTAGCTGATGCTGTTAGGTAGTGGTGACCAGCTAATGCTGTAAAGTAGTGGTGGCCAGCTAATCCTGTTAGGTAGTGGTGGTTAGCTTATGCTGTTAAGTAGTGGTGGCTAGCTGATGTTAGGTAGTGGTGGCCAGCTAATGCTGTAAAGTAGTGGTGGCCAGCTAATCCTGTTAGGTAGTGATGGGCAGCTTATGCTGTTAGGTAGTGGTGACTAGCTGATGTTATTAGGTAGTGGTGGCTGGCCAATGCTGTTAGGTAGTGGTGGCTAGCTGATGTTGTTAGGTAGTGGTGGCTAGCTAATGCTGTTAGGTAGTGGTGGTTAGCTTATGCTGTTAAGTAGTGGTGGCTAGCTGATGTTGTTAGGTAGTGGTGGCTGGCTAATGCTGTTAGGTAGTGGTGGCCAGCTAATCCTGTTAGGTAGTGATGGCCAGCTTATGCTGTTAGGTAGTGGTAACTAGCTGATGTTATTAGGTAGTGGTGGCTGGCCAATGCTGTTAGGTAGTGGTGGCTAGCTGATGTTGTTAGGTAGTGATGGCTAGCTCATGCTGTTGAGTGGTGGTGGCTAGCTGATGTTGTTAGGTAGTGGTGTCTAACTAATGCTGTTAGGTAGCGGTGGCTAGCTAATGCTGTTAGGTAGTGGTGGCTAGCTGATGCTGTAAAGTAGTGGTGGCCAGCTAATCCTGTTAGGTAGTGGTGGCTAGCTAATGCTGTTAGGTAGTGGAGGCTAGGTAATGCTGTTAAGTAGTGGTGGCTTTTTTCCTGTGCTCTTGGCCTTGGATTCGGGTAGTGGTGCTACTAGAGAAAAAGTGCTAAAGCGCGGCAGTACTGAAGAAAATGGAATGAATATGCCCACTGTGCCCAGTGCACTCACGCGCTTGTCTTATCTCGGCTGTCGTGCGGCTGCCAAGACTTTGGCATCAAGCTAGCATCGTGCCAACACAACACATTTTTTCCGTAGCTCACTCCAATGAAAAAAGCCATGAAGCTGGTTATACCTTAAATTTTATTCGCTATAATAATTATTCCGCAAACAATTGTTTATTCTGTAATCAGGTGATCTGTATTGTTGTCTTCGGGAGTCGGAGCCGCAATTTTCCCCAGGTTCCTGTCTTTAAACAGCTGCGTGCCTTTGACTGCTGCGTACAAGCAGAACAGCAATTTTGTTCAATAGTGAGGTTTCAGATTCACCGCTTTTTTATTAGAGCAAGCTATGGGGAAAATCTGTTGTGTTGGTACGAATGGTACCATGCTAACTTGATGCTAACGCTAACGTCTTGGCAGATGTGCTATTTATAATGTGACAGTTGTCGCCGTGACATCGCGACGTAATGTACGCGCAAGTGAAAATGTTCGAAATCGTCTTCACTGGTTGGTGGCTCTTCGCTAATGCTGTTGGATAGTGGTGGCTAGCTAATGCTGTTAGGTAGTGGTGGCTAGCTAATGCTGTTAGGTAGTGGTGGCTTTTTTTCCTGTGCTCTTGGCCTTTGACTCGGGTAGTGGTGGCTACTAAAGAAAAAGTGCTGAAGCGTGGCGGTACTGAAGAAAATGGAATGTAAATGCCCACTGTGCCCCAGTGCACTCACGCGCTTGTCTTACCTCGGCTGTCGTGCGGCTGCCAAGACGTTGGCATCAAGCTAGCATCGTGCCAACACAACACATTTTTTTCGTAGATCACTCCAATGAAAAAAGCCATGAAGCTGGTTATACATTAAATTTTATTCGCTATAATAATTATTCCGCAAACAATTGTTTATTCTATAATCAGGTGATCTGTATTGTTGTCTTTGGGAGTCGGAGCCGCAATTTTCCCCAGGTGCCTGTTTTTGAACAGCTGCCTGCCTTTGACTGCTGCGTACAAGCAAAACAGCAATTTTGTTTAATAGCTAGGTTTCAGATTCACCCCTTTTTCATTAGAGCAAGCTATGGGAAAAATCTGTTGTGTTGGTACGAATGGTACCATGCTAACTTGATGCTAACGCTAACGTCTTGGCAGATGTGCTATTTATAATATGATAGTTGTCGCCGTGACATCGCGACGTAATGTACGCGCAAGTGAAAATGTTCGAAATCGTCTTCACTGCTCTTCGCTAATGCTGTTGGGTAGTGGTAGCCAGCCAATGCTGTTAGGTAGTGGTGGCAAGCTATACTGTTAGATAGTGGTGGCTAGCTTATGCTGTTAGGTAGTGGTGGCTAGCTTATGCTGTTGAGTAGTGGTGGCTAGCTGATGTTGTTAGGTAGTGGTGGCTAGTTAATGCTATTAGGTAGTGGTGGCTGGCTAATGCTGTTGGATAGTGGTGGCTGGCTAATGCTGTTGGGTAGTGGTGGCTAGCTGATGCTGTTAGGTAGTGGTGACCAGCTAATGCTGTAAAGTAGTGGTGGCCAGCTAATCCTGTTAGGTAGTGGTGGTTAGCTTATGCTGTTAAGTAGTGGTGGCTAGCTGATGTTAGGTAGTGGTGGCCAGCTAATGCTGTAAAGTAGTGGTGGCCAGCTAATCCTGTTAGGTAGTGATGGGCAGCTTATGCTGTTAGGTAGTGGTGACTAGCTGATGTTATTAGGTAGTGGTGGCTGGCCAATGCTGTTAGGTAGTGGTGGCTAGCTGATGTTGTTAGGTAGTGGTGGCTAGCTAATGCTGTTAGGTAGTGGTGGTTAGCTTATGCTGTTAAGTAGTGGTGGCTAGCTGATGTTGTTAGGTAGTGGTGGCTGGCTAATGCTGTTAGGTAGTGGTGGCCAGCTAATCCTGTTAGGTAGTGATGGCCAGCTTATGCTGTTAGGTAGTGGTAACTAGCTGATGTTATTAGGTAGTGGTGGCTGGCCAATGCTGTTAGGTAGTGGTGGCTAGCTGATGTTGTTAGGTAGTGATGGCTAGCTCATGCTGTTGAGTGGTGGTGGCTAGCTGATGTTGTTAGGTAGTGGTGTCTAACTAATGCTGTTAGGTAGCGGTGGCTAGCTAATGCTGTTAGGTAGTGGTGGCTAGCTGATGCTGTAAAGTAGTGGTGGCCAGCTAATCCTGTTAGGTAGTGGTGGCTAGCTAATGCTGTTAGGTAGTGGAGGCTAGGTAATGCTGTTAAGTAGTGGTGGCTTTTTTCCTGTGCTCTTGGCCTTGGATTCGGGTAGTGGTGCTACTAGAGAAAAAGTGCTAAAGCGCGGCAGTACTGAAGAAAATGGAATGAATATGCCCACTGTGCCCAGTGCACTCACGCGCTTGTCTTATCTCGGCTGTCGTGCGGCTGCCAAGACTTTGGCATCAAGCTAGCATCGTGCCAACACAACACATTTTTTCCGTAGCTCACTCCAATGAAAAAAGCCATGAAGCTGGTTATACCTTAAATTTTATTCGCTATAATAATTATTCCGCAAACAATTGTTTATTCTGTAATCAGGTGATCTGTATTGTTGTCTTCGGGAGTCGGAGCCGCAATTTTCCCCAGGTTCCTGTCTTTAAACAGCTGCGTGCCTTTGACTGCTGCGTACAAGCAGAACAGCAATTTTGTTCAATAGTGAGGTTTCAGATTCACCGCTTTTTTATTAGAGCAAGCTATGGGGAAAATCTGTTGTGTTGGTACGAATGGTACCATGCTAACTTGATGCTAACGCTAACGTCTTGGCAGATGTGCTATTTATAATGTGACAGTTGTCGCCGTGACATCGCGACGTAATGTACGCGCAAGTGAAAATGTTCGAAATCGTCTTCACTGGTTGGTGGCTCTTCGCTAATGCTGTTGGATAGTGGTGGCTAGCTAATGCTGTTAGGTAGTGGTGGCTAGCTAATGCTGTTAGGTAGTGGTGGCTTTTTTTCCTGTGCTCTTGGCCTTTGACTCGGGTAGTGGTGGCTACTAAAGAAAAAGTGCTGAAGCGTGGCGGTACTGAAGAAAATGGAATGTAAATGCCCACTGTGCCCCAGTGCACTCACGCGCTTGTCTTACCTCGGCTGTCGTGCGGCTGCCAAGACGTTGGCATCAAGCTAGCATCGTGCCAACACAACACATTTTTTTCGTAGATCACTCCAATGAAAAAAGCCATGAAGCTGGTTATACATTAAATTTTATTCGCTATAATAATTATTCCGCAAACAATTGTTTATTCTATAATCAGGTGATCTGTATTGTTGTCTTTGGGAGTCGGAGCCGCAATTTTCCCCAGGTGCCTGTTTTTGAACAGCTGCCTGCCTTTGACTGCTGCGTACAAGCAAAACAGCAATTTTGTTTAATAGCTAGGTTTCAGATTCACCCCTTTTTCATTAGAGCAAGCTATGGGAAAAATCTGTTGTGTTGGTAGAATGGTACCATGCTAACTTGATGCTAACGCTAACGTCTTAGCAGATGTGCTATTTATAATATGATAGTTGTCGCCGTGACATCGCGACGTAATGTACGCGCAAGTGAAAATGTTCGAAATCGTCTTCACTGCTCTTCGCTAATGCTGTTGGGTAGTGGTAGCCAGCCAATGCTGTTAGGTAGTGGTGGCAAGCTATACTGTTAGATAGTGGTGGCTAGCTTATGCTGTTAGGTAGTGGTGGCTAGCTTATGCTGTTGAGTAGTGGTGGCTAGCTGATGTTGTTAGGTAGTGGTGGCTAGTTAATGCTATTAGGTAGTGGTGGCTGGCTAATGCTGTTGGATAGTGGTGGCTGGCTAATGCTGTTGGGTAGTGGTGGCTAGCTGATGCTGTTAGGTAGTGGTGACCAGCTAATGCTGTAAAGTAGTGGTGGCCAGCTAATCCTGTTAGGTAGTGGTGGTTAGCTTATGCTGTTAAGTAGTGGTGGCTAGCTGATGTTAGGTAGTGGTGGCCAGCTAATGCTGTAAAGTAGTGGTGGCCAGCTAATCCTGTTAGGTAGTGATGGGCAGCTTATGCTGTTAGGTAGTGGTGACTAGCTGATGTTATTAGGTAGTGGTGGCTGGCCAATGCTGTTAGGTAGTGGTGGCTAGCTGATGTTGTTAGGTAGTGGTGGCTAGCTAATGCTGTTAGGTAGTGGTGGTTAGCTTATGCTGTTAAGTAGTGGTGGCTAGCTGATGTTGTTAGGTAGTGGTGGCTGGCTAATGCTGTTAGGTAGTGGTGGCCAGCTAATCCTGTTAGGTAGTGATGGCCAGCTTATGCTGTTAGGTAGTGGTAACTAGCTGATGTTATTAGGTAGTGGTGGCTGGCCAATGCTGTTAGGTAGTGGTGGCTAGCTGATGTTGTTAGGTAGTGATGGCTAGCTCATGCTGTTGAGTGGTGGTGGCTAGCTGATGTTGTTAGGTAGTGGTGTCTAACTAATGCTGTTAGGTAGCGGTGGCTAGCTAATGCTGTTAGGTAGTGGTGGCTAGCTGATGCTGTAAAGTAGTGGTGGCCAGCTAATCCTGTTAGGTAGTGGTGGCTAGCTAATGCTGTTAGGTAGTGGAGGCTAGGTAATGCTGTTAAGTAGTGGTGGCTTTTTTCCTGTGCTCTTGGCCTTGGATTCGGGTAGTGGTGCTACTAGAGAAAAAGTGCTAAAGCGCGGCAGTACTGAAGAAAATGGAATGAATATGCCCACTGTGCCCAGTGCACTCACGCGCTTGTCTTATCTCGGCTGTCGTGCGGCTGCCAAGACTTTGGCATCAAGCTAGCATCGTGCCAACACAACACATTTTTTCCGTAGCTCACTCCAATGAAAAAAGCCATGAAGCTGGTTATACCTTAAATTTTATTCGCTATAATAATTATTCCGCAAACAATTGTTTATTCTGTAATCAGGTGATCTGTATTGTTGTCTTCGGGAGTCGGAGCCGCAATTTTCCCCAGGTTCCTGTCTTTAAACAGCTGCGTGCCTTTGACTGCTGCGTACAAGCAGAACAGCAATTTTGTTCAATAGTGAGGTTTCAGATTCACCGCTTTTTTATTAGAGCAAGCTATGGGGAAAATCTGTTGTGTTGGTACGAATGGTACCATGCTAACTTGATGCTAACGCTAACGTCTTGGCAGATGTGCTATTTATAATGTGACAGTTGTCGCCGTGACATCGCGACGTAATGTACGCGCAAGTGAAAATGTTCGAAATCGTCTTCACTGGTTGGTGGCTCTTCGCTAATGCTGTTGGATAGTGGTGGCTAGCTAATGCTGTTAGGTAGTGGTGGCTAGCTAATGCTGTTAGGTAGTGGTGGCTTTTTTTCCTGTGCTCTTGGCCTTTGACTCGGGTAGTGGTGGCTACTAAAGAAAAAGTGCTGAAGCGTGGCGGTACTGAAGAAAATGGAATGTAAATGCCCACTGTGCCCCAGTGCACTCACGCGCTTGTCTTACCTCGGCTGTCGTGCGGCTGCCAAGACGTTGGCATCAAGCTAGCATCGTGCCAACACAACACATTTTTTTCGTAGATCACTCCAATGAAAAAAGCCATGAAGCTGGTTATACATTAAATTTTATTCGCTATAATAATTATTCCGCAAACAATTGTTTATTCTATAATCAGGTGATCTGTATTGTTGTCTTTGGGAGTCGGAGCCGCAATTTTCCCCAGGTGCCTGTTTTTGAACAGCTGCCTGCCTTTGACTGCTGCGTACAAGCAAAACAGCAATTTTGTTTAATAGCTAGGTTTCAGATTCACCCCTTTTTCATTAGAGCAAGCTATGGGAAAAATCTGTTGTGTTGGTACGAATGGTACCATGCTAACTTGATGCTAACGCTAACGTCTTGGCAGATGTGCTATTTATAATGTGACAGTTGTCGCCGTGACATCGCGACGTAATGTACGCGCAAGTGAAAATGTTCGAAATCGTCTTCACTGGTTGGTGGCTCCTCGCTAATACTGTTTGCTGTTGGGTAGTGGTGGCTAGCTAATGCTGTTAGGTAGTGGTGGCTAGCTAATGCTGTAAAGTAGTGGTGGCTAGCTAATGCTGTTAGGTAGTGTTGGCTAGCTAATGCTGTTAGGCAGTGGTGACTAGCTAATGCTGTTAGGTAGTGGTGGCCAGCTAATGCTGTAAAGTAGTGGTGGCTAGTTATTGCTGTTAGGTATTGGCGGCTTTTTCCCCTGTGCTCTTGGCCTTGGACTCGGATAGTGGTGGCTACTGAAGAAAAAGTGCTGAAGCGCGGCGGTACTGAAGAAAATGGAAAGTAAATGCCCACCCACTGTGCCCCAGTGCACTCACGCGCTTGTATTATCTCGGCTGTCGTGCAGCTGCCAAGACGTTGGCATCAAGCTAGCATCGTGCCAACACAACACATTCTTTCCGTAGCTCACTCCAATGAAAAAAGCCATAAATCTGGTTATACCTTAAATATTATTCGCTTTAATGATAATTCCGCAAACAATTGTTTATTCTATAATCAGGTGTTCTGTATTGTTGTCTTCAGGAGTTGGAGCCGCAATTTTCCCCAGGTGCCTGTCTTCAAACAGCTGCGTGCCTTTGACTGCTGCGTACAAGCAGAACAGCAATTTTGTTTAATAGCTAGGTTTCAGATTCACGGTTCTTATTATTGCAAGCCATGGGAAAAATCTGTTGTGTTGGTACGAATGGTACCATGCTAACTTGATGCTAACGCTAACGTCTTGGCAGATGTGCTATTCATAATGTGACAGTTGTCGTCGTGACATCGCGACGTAATGTACGCGCAAGTGAAAATGTTCGAAATCGTTTTCACTGGTTGGTGGCTCCTTGCTAATGCTATTGGCTGTTGGGTAGTGGTGGGTTAGCTAATACTGTTAGGTAGTGGTGGCTAGTTGATGTTGTTAAGTAGTGGTAGCTAGCGAATGCTGTTAGGTAGTGGTGCCTACCTAACAACAACAATGGAATGTAAATGCCCACTGTGCCCCAGTGCACTCACGCGCTTGTCTTGTCTCGGCTGTCGTGCGGCTGCCAAGACGTTGGCATCAAGCTAGCATCGTGCCAACACAACACATTTTTTTTCCGTAGCTCACTCCAATGAAAAAAGCCATGAAGCTGGTTATACCTTAAATTTTATTCGCTATAATTATTATTCCGTAAACAATTGTTTATTCTAGAATCAGGTGATCTGTATTGTTGTCTTCGGGAGTCGGAGCCGCGATTTTCTCCAGATGCGTGTCTTTAAACAGCTGCGTGCCTTTGGCCGCTGCGTACAAGCAGAACAACAAATGTAACGAGTGCACTTTGTTGTTTTTAGCAGGAATCTGGAACAAATCGCACACGGTTTCGACGTACTCGGCGAGGCTTTGGTCTTCGCCTGGTTTCGGAAAACCCTCCTGCTTGAGCCGTTCCTCCACATCTTCCGGCCATTCTTGCATTAAATCGTCCAGATTCGGCATCGACCTGCGAGCAATAAAACAAGATTCATCCAGTTTTTTTTTGCTTATTCTGCTCATTTGCTTACTCTGAGTACCGAACGGTGGGCGAAGACTTCGACTTTCTCAAATCGGTAATGTCCTTGATCCACTTGTCGATCGTCTTGGCGTTCTTCTCGACGTTGTCGACCTTTTTGACGACGGCTTGGTCCGCATGGTGCGCCGGATTGACGCTCTCGGCCCGCAGCTGCAGGTGCAGGAGGGCCGAGTCGCTCTGGTGGGCCGCCGGCTCGTCCAAGACTCTCAGACCCAGGTGCTGGCTGGCCTCGAACGGCTCGCCGGAAAGCAGAACGTTCGGCGGAATGACCTTGAGGAAGGCGTCGATGTCGCCGACGGCCGGCAGGAATTCCGGCACGAAAGGCTTGAACCTGTTGTCCAGACTAATGGGCTGCGGTATGTACTTGGCGATGTACTGGAACACTTCCTTCGCCTCGTCGTTGACGTCCAGATTTTCGAAGAGCTTGGCGTCGTATTCGCCCAAAATCACGTTTTTCGGCTGGTGCTTTTGCTCCTCGCCGTCGCTTTCGCTGTCGCTCAGCGCTCGGCTGATTTTCGAAGCCCGGACGCTTGGTTTTTTCAAGTCGTTGCCACCACTTGGAGTTTCCTACAAAAAATCGTACATCAAATGAACGTATAATAATTGTAAAAAGGTTTGTACCATCGCACCTACACCAAGACGGCTCAAGCGTTTGGGATTGGGGCTAGAAGCCTTGGTGATGTCGAAGTTTTCCAAGACCTCTTCGTCGTCGTCAGATTCCGAGAGCTTTGGATCGTCTGCCGGGTCATCTTCCTTTGGAAACGATCATGCAAAAAAAAGGTACAAGGTATGGGCAAGCACAGAGGAACATATGAAAGCATTACCGTGACTAAGGAAAAAGATCTCTGCATGTTTGTATCGACGACACTGCTGATGGCCGATTTCTGCAGGTGGAACTTCAGGTGGAGTTTGTATCGATGGGTTTCTTAGCAACGCTTGAATATGCGCTCTTTGACACGCTCGCAGGTGCATGTGGAAAGGTAAGTTCACGATGATTTATATTTGACCAAAGAAATGGGAAATGTGCCCGGCGAGTATCCAAAGGCGATATAAGCTTTTTTACAAGGGGGCTTCCTAAGGCTGCGAAAGCTAAGGTGAGAAAAAAGGAGCTCAGGTGGGACTGTAAATGAAGACAAAAAGGGGACCTAATAGAGTTCCAGAAAACCTCGAAAGGTGTAAGGCGACTTCCTGAAGTTCCATAAGGGGGCTTTATCAGGGCTCCAAACGACGTTTGCATGAATACTCAATAAAGGGGAACTGCGTAGGCAATACGAGTGAATCTCTGATCAAAACTGGAAGACACAACAGGCTTTATCAGAGTTCCAAAAGCCACGAAAAGAACAATGGGGCGCAGCAGAGGGCTCTAAATGACAAAATGTGGATACCATGGGGGCTTGAAGAACACGATGAGAAATTATAATGGTGCTCACTAGAGTTCTAAAAGCTTCGAAATAAATGACACACGGAGGCCCAGTAGGTCACCATCAAGCGCAAGAGTCACAAGTGGCTGCTGCTGAGGCTCCAGGTAAAAAGTTTAATAAGCGCTATACAGGTGTCCCGAAATTATTGCAACAAAATTTACAGGGAGGTAGAACATTGAAAAATAAGGGGACTTCCTTTATAAAAATACTCTTGCAAACGTAATAACGGAGATACAAGCCCTTCAAAGTTGGTTTTTTAAAACAGTTTTTTTGCATAACTTTTGAACCGTTAAGCCGATTTCATTCAAATTGGAACCAAAGTTTACTAAAAGAGGTCTTTATCGAACAATGATAACGCATTTCATTAAACATTTTCAGGGGCGAAGATAATATAGGGTACCTTCCTCCTTTTCCCCCTTTTTTTCACCCTCCTGAATATTTTTTGAAATGGTTGCAATTTTTGAATTCTACGTTCAATTTAGAGAAAAAAGCTACTCCTGCAAAATTTTGATTAAAGGCTTTATTTTTGAGATATTTGGGTTTGAAGCTTCGGATAACATCTCGAAAACGCCACTTTCAAGGCCTTAAAAATTAAAATTCAAGAAAACTCAAGATTTCTCATCTGAAATAAGTTTTCTGGGTGCTTCAAGTTGATAAACTACCATTTTTGTTAAAAAAATCATAGAGCTATTCAGAAAAAAAAATTGGGCCCCGAAAAGTGTCGATTTTCAGATGTTTTCCAAAGTTTCAGACACAAAATATCTCAAAAATGGAGTGTCTATAGTCAAAATTTTGCAAGAGTATCTTCTTTCTCTAAAGTGAAAACTGGAACCATTTCCAAAACTACTCAAAGGGGTAAAAAATTGAGGGAAAAGGGGGAAGGTACCCCCTATATTATCTTCGCCCCTAAAAATGTTTGATGAAATGCGTCATTATTGTTCAATAGAGACCTATTTTAGTAAACGTTGATTCAAATTTGAATAATATCGGTTCAACGACGACGGTTCAAAATTTTTGCAAAAAAACTGATTGTAAAAACCAACTTTGAAGGCCTGTATCTCTGCAATAACGTTTGCGAGGGTATGTTTATTAAGGAAGTCCCCTTATTTTTCAATTTTCTACCTCCCTGTAAATTTTGTTGCATTTATTTCGGGACATACCTGTAGAGGACTTAGGACTACAGAACAATGAATAATGGGGCTTCAATTTGACAGGATCATGTTGTCGTTGAGGTTCATCAAAGAGAGTGAATTTTTGAAATAATGTCAAAACTTCTGAGATAATTTCAAATTTAAGGCCTGAATTTACAAAAAAAAAGTGCCGAGTATAATAAAATTGCCACAAAAAATTATTTTTCCCCAGAATCCCTTTCTCAGACTTATCTCAGAATTCCGACGTTATCTCAGAATGCCGACTTCATTTAAGAATTCCAACTTGAACTCAGAATTCTGACTTCATCTCAGAATTCTAGTCTTTATCTCAGAATTCCGACGTTGTCTTAGGATTATTCCGACTTTATATTTAAGAATTGTAACTTGAACTCAGAATTCTGACTTTATCTCACGACTCTGCATGACTTTATCTCAGAATTCCGACTTTATCCCACAATTCTGACTTCAACTCGAAATTCTGACTTTATCTCAGAACTCTAGTTTGAGTCAGAATTCTGAGAGAAAGTCAGAATCCCTAGATGGAGTCAGAATTTCGATTTCATACTAATTGAAGTAAGAATTTTGAGATGAAGAGAGTATTACAAGTTCAAGTAGAAACTCGGAGATATAAAGTCAGAATTCTGAGCTCAAGTCAGGCTCGGATCAGTTAAGAAGGGCCGAGCTTCCAGGCTCTGGCGGAAACACGCTCTTGATGGTGGTGGTGACACCTGAGGCCTCGCTTGCGGGCGACGTCCGCCCGGCGGATGGTCCGGAAGGGTGGGCCCCCGAAAGGGCCGATGTTTTGGCCCTAAATAGAGCCAATGGTTTCTTGTGGGCTTGACAAAGCGGGAAACGTGGCTTGGCTTCTGCGAAGCATCTCGATGGAGGCACAGGCTGCCGGCGAACGAGCGATGCGACGACCTCGAGGCTGCTGCGTGGCGGTGTCAGCTCAGGACGGCTGAACGACACGATCATGACTGGCCGCGCCTCTTTCGCCCTTGGAATCATGGCGCCCCACGTTGGGCGCCATGTTGCCCTGGTGGGCGTGGTTGGCCGGAATGAAGGGCGTAGAAGTGTACGGCGCCGGAGGGAGCGCTGGGACTTCGAATGCGGACGAGGACGAGTTTCAGCTTTATTTTTAATGGGGAATCCATCCCTCTTAAAGTTTGTAATAACTAGTACCATTGTATAACTATTACTAGTAGGTCAGCCTTGAATTTGGGATTTTGTCGCTAGATGTCGCCTAGAGCAATTAGCTCGCAAGAAGTCATCAGCGCATATGAGAAAAAATAAAATTTCTGTACCAAATCATCAAGATCTATCAGTAAGTTGGGCGCCACGTTGAAATTTGGAGACAGCGTGATTTATAACTAATTTAAGCGACCAAACGACAAATGCTGAACACGCCACCTGCCCGTGCTTTCCGAAAATTGCACAATTTGAACGACGGCTGGCCTACTAGGAGTAGTTATACAATGCTAGTACGTAACACCCTGTATTACTAGGTACTGAAAGCTTCATTCATGAGTCAAACAGGACATTTCTGACCGAATCAAGTTCGAATTGAGCCAAAATTTCACGGCGCAAGCGCACCTGTGCTATTTTTTAGCTCAACTTGCATTCAAATCGAAAAAACTGAGTCTCAACTTCGAAGATATAAAGTCAAAATTCCCGAGAACAACTTTTAAGACAAGGAACACGATGAACTGACGCTGAGTCACGTTGAATCAAAGGGTCGTAAAGGTCATTTTGAGGGACCAAGTCATAGAAACCGAGTACCTAATCAACAGTCAACAGGAGCAAGATCCCATAATCTCTAACGATTGAAAACTAATCTAGAAGAAGCTTCAAGAAAAAAGTATCTATTGAAGTTGACCCAGAAAGAAATAAAACTGAACCAGAAGCAAGCATACTTCCCCAAAGTCACAAGTTCGAAATCAAGCTCAAGCTCAGCTATAGCAGAAGCATAGATTGCCAATAATAAGTCACCTTCAAAGGTCAGTCAGCTTCTTTGGTTAGTTTCTTGAACAAAAATTCAAATTCCACTCTAACCTAAACTTTTATACAGGGTGTTTCAGGGATGATAGCAAAAAATTTGACTGTGAGTAGATCTCGTCAAAATATGACGAAAACCTTTTTGCAAACTTCGGCCTAATGACGAAGATACAGCCCTCCAAAGTTCACTTTTTTCGGATTTCAAAAATTTATAACTCAGGAACGTTTCGACAAATTTAGCTTTAATTCAGCAAAAGCTGGTTCGCCATAATTATCTATCAATCTGTCAAATTTGGAAAGAATTCAACCAGTACCAGTAGTCCGGATGCTAGTTGAAAGTACCTTGCATTTTTTGATGAGAAGATGCCACTCGGTGGAAATGTTCTTTGCATCGTACTCTTCAGATCCAGAAAGGTAGCCATCAGCGCCATCCATGCCAGCGGCGTATACAGGGTGATACAGAAAAAAAAAGTTGAAAAATTATATTCAATTAACCGAAACATGTGGAGACGTGTGTTACTCACAACATACATTAAATATTTTATGCTTATGAAGTCACAGCAAACTGTTCTTGATTACCTTGAACCGTCTTTGAAATGTAGGGGGAAACCAGAAAAAAGAACAAAAACACTATTTTTCCCATAAATAAGTGATTCTTCGAGATATTGACACAATACTTGGTATTTCTACAGAAAGTAATGTTAGAAATGATATGAGCTGGGTAAATTCCTAAGCCAACTATTTCCAGAAATACGATTGTCAACTTTTCTTTCCTCTTGAGCACCATCTTGAATCTGTCCTGTGAGGCATCGTTGAAAAAGTGATTGGTTATTATAATAATGGTAACATGAGATCATTGCATCGCAAAAACAACCTCCTCATCATGATTTAGTGACCTCTTCGGCGGGAAAGATAGGTCATTCACGTATTTTTTGGCTCTTCAAAGCTTTAGTGCCCATGATGGCATTTGCAACATTTGGAATGGTAAAATATGTTACGCATTATGAACCTTGATGTAAAAATAATACAAATTATTGGGTCTCTCACCCTTACTTGATCCCTCACTGAGGATAGCCTGAAACCGAAAGTCTCTGAATTTTTCATGATAATGGTCCAGTGGGAAGTGCTCTTCAACGTTTAGTTGTCAAAAATTGCATAGTTGCGTTCAGATTCCAGACAGAGGGCGACAAAGAAGTTCATGCAGTAAAAAAAGACATAAATTACAGTCAAGAAAAAACTAGTCCAGAGCTAGACTGAAAGCTATCTGGAGACCTTGCTTTTCATAACATGAATGTGCAATTTGGTACACTGTTATAGCCTTGAGTAAGTAATGTTTCAAGCCTTTCACCCACGCTTGAGAGTCTTACAGAACCTGTGTATCGCGGAAAGCCTATCTAAAAGGGACATTTCCGGGATTTCTCCGTTGCATTGAAAGTTGTGTCTTTTTTCACTGCATGAACTTCTTTGTCGCTCTGTCTGGAATCTGAACGCAACTATGCAGATTTTGAGAACTACACATTGAAGAGCAGTTCTCAGTTAACCATTGGCATGAAAATTTTGGCGACTTTCGGTTTCAGGCTTTCCTTAACGAGGGATCAAATAAGGGTGAAAGATTCAATATTTTGCATTTTCCATAAAAAAGTTGAACAAATTTTGTTCAAACAGCTTTTAAGAACAAACGTTTCAATTGATGATTGCAAAACTTGGTAGGCTACGTCGAAGTACATCAAGGTTCATAATGCGTAACATATTTTACCATTCCAGATGTTGCAAATGCCATCATGGGCACTAAAGCTTTGAATAGTCAGAAAATACGTGAATGGCAATTCTTTCCCGCCGAAGAGGTCACTAAATTATGATGAGGAGGTTGTTTCCACGATGCAATGATTACATATTACCATTATTATGATAACCAATCACTTTTTCAACGATACCTTACAGAGCAGATTCAAGATGGTGATCAAGAGGAAAAAAAAGTTGACAATCGTATTTCTGGAAATAGTTGGCTTAGGAATTGGCTACCCAGCTCATATTATTTCTGACATTACTTTTTGAAGAAATACCAAGTATTGTGTCAATATCTCTAAGAATCACTTATTTATGGAAAAAAGAGTGTTTTTGTTCTTTTTTCTGTTTTTCCCCTACATTTCAAAGACGGTTCAAGGTAATTAAGAACGGTTTGCTGTGACTTTATGAGCATGAAACATTTAATGTATGTGGTAAATTACACGTCTCCACATGCTTCGGTTATTTAAATATAATTCTCCAACTTTTTTTTCTGTTTCACCCTGTATACGCTGCCGGCATGAATGGCGCTGATGGCTACCTTTCTGGATCGGAAGAGTATGATGCAAAGACCATTTCCACCAAGTAGCATCTTCTCATCAAAAAATGCAAGGTTCATTCCATTTTATGCAACTAGCATCCGGACTACAGTGGTGTAGGAGTTATGAGAGTTATGAAGTCACCTTAAGGACGGAGTCATATTGGTGAAATAAGCGTTGCGAAATCAATCCGTCTGGGTTTATTCCTCAACGGATTCTTACCATTTTGGTCTCTTTTGAAAGCTACAAGGATGTACTTTGGTTTGAGCCCATTGGCATTCCCAAAATCCAAAAATAATTTTTTCAAATGTCAAAATTTATTTTTTTTTTTGGATTTTGGAAATGCCAATGGGCTCAAACCAAAGTACATCCTTGTAGCTTTCAAAAGAGACCAAAATGGTAAGAATCCGTCAAGGAATAAACCCAGACGGATTGATTTCGGAACGCTTATTTCACCAATATGACGTCCTTAAGGTGACTTCATAACTCTCATAACTTCTACGCCACTGATTGGATTCTTTCCAAATTTGGCAAGTTCATAGATAATTATGACAAACCAGCTTAATATGCTGAATCAAAGCTAAATTTGTCGAAACGTTCCTGAGTTACAAATTTTTGAATCTCAAAAAAAGTGAACTTTGGAGGGCTGTATCTTCGTCATTAGGCCGAACTTTACAAAATGGTATAAAGGTTTTCGTCATATTTTGACGAGATCTACCCACAGTTGAATTCTTTGCTATCATCCCTGAAACACCCTGTAGAAAAGTTAGTGTTGTTGCCTTCAGCAAGTGCCTTCAAATGATAGATTTACCTACCTAGAGCTTCGTTCGTGCTTCATAGACCAGTCCTAAGAACATCAAGGTCAGTATAGTAGAAAAAGCACAAGGCCATTTCCCTGTTGGCGACCATTAATAAGCCTTACGACTCGCTTTCAACAATTAAGGCGTGACGTTTACACTACGCCGACAAGTACCTACCAAGAAAAATAATACAAGAAACCACCATTGTTGTTTTTTCCATAATACTTTTATTGCAAAATTTAAATACAACAACGCGCCTGATACCGCGTGCACAATACGAAAAAAAAACACTCATTTTAAAAAAATATCTACACGAAACCACGACAGCATCACCAAAATCGTACACTGGGCATCAGACGAATGGAAAATAAATTACCGAGTCTTTTACCAGTAAACTGGTAGTACACGACAGCATCATGTAAAAAAACCTAGAGTTTGAAAAAAAAAACTTTTCCTAAGTTTAGAGTTCAGAAAGCAAACACACGCACGCATCGTTCGCATTCAACCACGATGTTAAATTCAGTTTTACAAATCAGTCTTGTCATCGTCCCGCCGACCTCACAATTCGTCCTTGAGGTCGTCTTCGTCTTCGCCGCCGGTCGGCGGAGGCGCTCCGCCCGTGCCCTGGTACAGTTTGGCAATGATCGGTTGGACGACGTCCTCGAGCTCCTTCTTCTGCTTCTTGTACTCCTCCGCTTCCGTGTCCTGGTTGTCTTCCAACCATTTGATCTTTTCGTCGATGGCCTCTTCCATCTTGGCCTTCTCGTCGCCGGACACTTTGGCACCCAACTTGTCCTTGTCGCCCAGCTGATTCTTGAGCGAATAGGCGTACGACTCGAGCTCGTTGCGCGCCTCGACGCGTTCCTTTAGCTTTTTGTCGTCGTCGGCGAACTTTTCCGCGTCGCGGATCATGCGATCGATGTCGTCCGGCGTCAGGCGGTTCTGGTCGTTGGTGATGACGATCTTTTCCCGGTTGCCGGTGCCCTTGTCTTCCGCGGACACCTGCAGGATGCCGTTGGCGTCGATTTCGAAGGTTACTTCGATCTGGGGGACGCCGCGCGGCGCCGGCGGGATGCCGGTCAGGTCGAATTTGCCGAGGAGATGGTTGTCTTTGGTCATGGGACGTTCGCCTTCGTACACTTGGATGGTGACGGTGTGCTGGTTGTCGGAGGCCGTGGAGAAGACTTGCGATTTTTTGGTCGGGATCACGGTGTTGCGGGGGATCAGCTTGGTCATGACGCCGCCGACGGTTTCGATGCCCATGGTCAGCGGGTTGACGTCCAGCAGGACGATGGCGTCGGTGTCTTGTTCGCCGGAAAGGACTCCGGCTTGGACGGCGGCTCCGTAAGCGACGGCTTCGTCGGGGTTGATGCCGCGCGACGGTTCCTTGCCGCCGAAGAATTCTTTGACCAGCTGCTGGACTTTCGGGATACGCGTCGAACCGCCGACCAGCACGATTTCGTCAACGTCTTTTTTGTTCATGTCGGCGTCTTCAATGACTTTTTGCACGGGTTTCATGGTCGACCTGAACAGGTCCATGTTCAGCTCTTCGAATTTGGCTCTGGTCAGCGTTTCGGAGAAATCGTCACCTTCGAAGAAGCTTTCGATTTCGATCCTGACCTGGTGGCTGCTGGACAGGGCGCGCTTCGCTTTCTCGACTTCGCGACGCAGTTTCTGCACGGCGCGGTTGTCTTTCCTGATGTCCTTGCCCTTCTTCTTCTTGTACAGCTTGATGAAGTGATCCATGACGCGCTGATCGAAATCTTCACCGCCCAAATGCGTGTCGCCGTTGGTCGCCACCACTTCGAAGACGCCATTGTCGATGGTCAGCAAAGACACGTCGAAAGTGCCGCCGCCCAAATCGAACACCAAAACGTTCTTCTCGCCGTCTTTTTTGTCGAGGCCGTAGGCGATTGCGGCGGCGGTCGGTTCGTTGATGATTCTCATCACGTTCAAACCGGCGATGGTTCCGGCGTCTTTGGTGGCTTGCCTCTGGGCGTCGTTGAAGTAAGCCGGTACCGTGACCACGGCGTGGGTGACCTTCTTGCCCAGGTAGGCTTCGGCGGTTTCCTTCATCTTGGCTAGGACCATGGCGGAGATCTCTTCGGGAGCGAAGATCTTCTCGCCCTGGCTGGTATCGACCGCCACGTGGGGTTTGGAGTTGCGTTCAATGACCTTGAAGGGGAAGAACTTGATGTCGTGTTGGACGGCGGCGTCGCTCCAGTCGCGACCGATCAGACGCTTGGCGTCGAAAACGGTGTTCTCCGGATTGGTCGTCAGCTGGTTCTTGGCGGCGTCGCCGATGAGACGCTCGCCGTCGGCAGTGAAGGCGACGTACGAGGGCGTGATTCGGTTACCCTGGTCGTTGGCGATTATCTCCACGCGGCCATTCTTGTACACCCCAACGCTGCAACAAAAAACCCTCTTTACAATTTGTTCCTTTGTGCACGTCTCCAATGACCGCCTCTTGAGCAACGTCGCAAACAACGGGACAATACAGAAGCTTGTCCTTAGTTACAACCATAATTTTCGATCGATTACGTCAGGTTCCATGCGAACCATTGGAGATAGCGCGTATCACTCAAAAGCTTGATATTCCTGCTCCCTTGCAAATAAAAGCCGAATGGACGATAATGAATCATGCATAATGGCGGCTTTACAGAACTTAGTTTGTCGCCGGCGACAATCCCCCACTCCACTGTAGTTGATGTATAATTTGAACGACACACGACGACAGCAACTCGTGTCGCGAAAATTATGGAGGGAGGAAGGGGAGTACAGGCAGATCGAATCCTATTGGCCAGCGACACTGTCGCCGGCGACATACGAAATTCTGTAAGGCCGCCATAAGGAGGCGACTCCAACTGTCAACAACGTCAATTCTTTGTCGGTACAGACTTTTTTCAATAGGTCAAGGGTGCTTGTGAGTTTGAAAACGTCTGTCGGAACTAGCATCGTTCTTGTCAAAGTTTGACAAATTTATTACAAAATGAGTAAGGTTACCCTAGTTTCGACAGAGTTCTTGAATTATAGGCACCCTTGACCCATTTAATTCATGAACTTTCGGTCGCTGACGCAATATCTAGTCAAGACACCAATTTTTAAACTGTTAAAAAAGTCATCAACGACGGAAAATAAAATGGAAATGACATTTGTTGGCATTATTGACAGGTCGAGTTGCAGCCGATGAATCTCGTACCAGAGTGTTCTTGAAATAATGAGAGGACTTTGACATAGGACCCACAAATGTTCGAAAATCAAGCTGTTTAGGAATGTATCAGGACCAATAGAAAATCTCGACTCTGACGTCTGATTTTGGAAAGTTGGTAAATTTGTACTTCAATAAACAGCAACAGTTGTCAATTATTTGCAGTATTAGGTCTAGTAAGTCTTCATAAAATAATAAAAATAGTTGTGCTTCAGCAGTTAACACCAACTGACAGACCAGTGACACTGATTTTCTCGAAGTATTTGTACTTTTAACGACATGCATGCGATCCTCCAGTTCCGATGCAAGTAGTATCTGCATGGGCAATAACGAGCCATGCATTATTAATGACGCGTGTTGTACTACAGTATTCTTTTAATAACGGGAGGCTTTGGAGTGACCTCGTCTGACCCAGGCATGATCGAAAATCTAGCTGCCATGTTACGTAGGTATCGGCAACGAATTTCAACTCATGGCTAACTCGATTTTGATGGTGAACATCATGTCAATGGAAATCTAGTTGTCATGTTTTGTCATGGAAAACTGTCAAACGTTTGACGTCAAGCTGTCAAGAAGGCATTAAAAAAATTGTCATTTGAGCTGTCAAGAAGGCATTGAAAAAATTGTCATTTTTTATTACAACTGGTCTCAATAACTAAAGCGGTGTTTTGAACTTGACCTAGCCTTTTAGTAAGTAGGTATAGGGCGATCCACCAAGGGTTCCCCCCTCGGAAAAAATTTTCGCGCCAATTTTTAATTCGAACGTCAAAATTTTCTGTATCTTGCAGTATACAGGGTGGTCCATGCTAGCTAATTATCCCATAGCGGCCTTACCGTTCAAGATAGAGAAAAAGATGTAAGAGAAAAGTTATACAGGGTGTTCGGGTCTGGTTATTACAAACTTTGTGGGATGATTCCCCATCAAAAATAAAGCCAAAAGAACAAAAATTTCATGTTCATAAAATGCTTGCTTAAAAAGATACAGGGTGTTAGAGTTAACTTTTTTAAATCGTTTTTTCATCGTAACTTTTAAACCGTAGAACTGATTTTAATCAAAGGACCCCGCACGTTTCCTATGAAAAAGTGGTTTCGGTGAATTTGGCTAAATTTTTTATATGTTGTAAGTCTTGATTCAAGAAATATATTTCTGAAAAATTGGACCCCTCCTATGAACAGTTTTTCCCCTACACCCCTAATAAGGCCAAAATTAGAATAGTCTCAACTTTTTTGAAATTCCTAAAACTGGTTCAACTCAAACTCGTGATCATGGGAAAAATGAATAAAAAAATCCAAGTTGTGAATTAGGGTAGTTATCAAGGGGGTTAGGGGTCGAAATTGATGAAATAAATTAAAACTCCGAAATTTTTTATTTTCATAAAATCTTAACAGAATAATAATCGAGAAATAATTTTGGAAAATCGAAATCAATTAATTGGGGGTTATTCTAAAGGGGGCTGGGGGTCAAGATCAAGGGAACGGAGTAACATTCCGAAACTTGCTATTCCCATTAATGGGAAAATAATTCAAAAAAATCTAAACCAATGAGTTCTGGTGTTATTGAGGAAGTAGAGGGTCGAAATCAGGACAACAATGAAATTCTGGACCTTACAGTTCATCTAGAAATTGATCTGGGTGAATGACAAAAGATAATAAAACCAATGTGCATAAGAATTGAGCACTTCATTTCTCGACCATCCCTTTTCCCACCCACCCTAATTTCTGCCTACAGCCATGTCCTAGTTCAAATAAGAATTTGTCTCAAGCATTTTAAAATTCATGAAACTGGCTCAAATTGAGTTGAAGAATAAAAAATATAAGTTTTGTATTGGAGTAATTATCGAGGGGGCGGGGGTCGAAATCGAGTGAAAGAATTAGCATTCCAGGAAAAGGGTAACGGAGAAGTAATTTAAAAAATCTGAATCAATAAATCAAGATGGTTACCTACTGAGGGGACAGTGGTCAAAATCTAGAAAAAGGAAGAAATTCCGAAACTATAAATTCATATATAGGGTCTTCCATTAAGAGTGATAGAACTTCAAACTAGAATTAAGCAAATTATGTCGGGGTTTGCGATATCTAATAGACTCTATGTGAAAGAACAGTTTTCAACATTATGTGTGGAAAATAACATCTAGTGAATGGCCTCCTCGACTTTGTCTAACGGCGTGCAGGCGAGAAGTCCAATTTGTAATAACTTTCTGGCAGATATCGGGCTATATTTCAGTAATAACACGCACAATATTGTCCCTCAGAGCTTCAGTGGTTCTAGGCTTGTTCTTGTATACCAGGGACTTCACATACCCTCACAGAAAAAAGTCCAGGGACGTAATATCGCAAGATCTAGCTGGCCAATCGAAATCGCCGTTCCACGAAATTGTTCTTCCTTGAAAGTTTTCGGCCAACAAGTCCCAAGGTTTCTCCTGCCGTGTGGCATGTAGCCCCGTCTTGTTGAAAGAGGATGATTTTGTAAGATATACTGGGTATTTATGTCAAAAAAATGACAGAATTCAGATTTGAAAAATCAAGTCTAACTTCCAATATCGATCTATTTTTGGAATCCCATTGAATCAACCAATGACCAAAGCACGATTTATGTTTATTTAAAAAAAGATAGTCCAGTCAATTTTTTCTGACACAAGCTATGTGATGGACAGCACACAGAACCGTGGAGAGCTTCTCGAGAACTGTAAATAATAATGCTGTTGCAACTCTCGATTCCAACCTCGACCCTCAACCCCCTCAATAACACCCGAATTCATTGGTTTAGATTTTTTTGAGCAATTTCCCCATTGCTCGTAGAATCATATATAATGGGAACCGCAAATTCCGGAATTTCACTCCGTTTTCTTGATTTCGCCCCCCCAGCCCCCCTTTAGAATAACCCTAAATCAATTGACTCAGATTTCCCAAAATTATTTCTCAGTTATTATTCTGTTCAGATTTGAAAAGAATAAAAAAATTCGGAATTCTAATTTATTTTCTCAATTTCGACCCCCAACCCCCTTGATAACTACCCCAATTAACAGCTTAGATTTTTTGAATTAATTTTCCTATGACCACAAGTTTGATTTGAACCAGTTTCATGAATTTCAAAAAATTTGAGACTATTCTTAATTTTGGCCTTATTAGGGGTGTAGGGGAAAAACTGTTCATAGGAGGGATCCAATTTTTCAGGAATAAATTTCTAGAATCAAGATCTACAACATAAAAAATTTTTAGCCAAATTCACCGAAACCACTTTTTCATAGAAAACGTGCGGGGTCCTTTGAACCAAGGTTTAGTCAACTGAGTCTCCATCCTAGTCTCCATCGAATAATAATACCACGATTCATCAAAAATTTCTGGGGGCATAGATAATAGGAGACTGTCCCCTATTTTCATCTCCCCTGATCATTTTTTCAAATTGTTGATATTTTCGGGTTCTACGTTCAATTTAGAAGAAAAAGTTACTCCTGCAAAATTTCGATTAGAGGTTTCAATTTCAAGATATTTGGGTTTGAAAAATTGGAAAACAACACGAAATCGCCACTTTCCAGGGCCCAAATTGTTATTTTCTGAAAAACTCCATGTTTCTCAGCGAAAATGGTGGTTTATCAACTTAAAACACCCAGAAAACTCATTCCAGTTGACGAATAATGGGTCTTCTTGAATTTTAATTTTCAGGCCTAGGAAAGTGGCGATTTCGAGATATTTTCCAATGTTTCAATCCCAAATATCTCAAAAACAAAGCCCTTAATCAAAATTTTGCAAGAGAAACTTTTTCTCATATATGGAACGTAGAATCCGAAAATATTAACAATTTTGAAAAATAATTAGGGAAGATAAAAACAGGGGCGAAAATAGGGGACAGTCCCCTATTACATACGCCCCCAGAAATTTTTGATAAATTGTGGTATCATTATTCGATGGAGACTCATTTGAGTAAACTTTGGTTCAAATTTGATTAAAATCGGTCAAACGGTTCAAAAGTTACGGTGAAAAAACCATCCAAAAAAGTCAACTTCAACACCCTGTATCTTTTTGAGGAAGCATTTTAGGACCATGAGTTTTTGTTCTTTCAGCTTTATTTTTGATGAGGAATCATCCCTCAAAGTTTGTGATAACCAGACCCGAACACCCTGTATAGTTTGATGAGACCCAGAACCTTAAATTATTTTGAGCTATACAGGTGTCCTATTTTGACGTGAATTGTTTCAAGTGGAACATCCTGTATTTTTTCGCATTTTCCTGTTCAACTTTTTCAACTGTATTATGCCTGTATTTTTGTTTTTCAATTGTGGGGCAGTGCTACTAGCTAAATATTTAAAACTAAAAAAAAATCGCATTTTCACAGTTTTATGAAAAAATCATAGCGGCCTTGTTTTTGAAAACTAAGAGATGAAGTTTGACATGGTGATAGTCGAGTCAAAGACCAATATCCCAATTTCAAAAAATTGCGATTTTTTTAAACAGGGCGTTCACAAAAAAACTTCAAACTTTATAATTTTCTAAGATTCATAACTCATTTTTTTCAAATGGCATGCCCTTAATTTTATAACGTTATCTGGTAGCTTTTTTTATCCTCTTTCAGTTTTACTAGAGGTACCCCACCCTCAACTCTATTTTTCTCGAGATTATCGGATATTTTCAAAAAAAAATTGTTTTTTTTGTTTTTTTTTCTCTAAAAATTAAGTTGGCCGCGATGAATGACAGACAAGCCAAATAGTACGCAACTCTCAGTTAGTCAGTCTGAGTATTGTCGAACAAAGAAAAATGACTTTACGCGAGAGGAAATGATTGATATGATATTCTGGTAATAATCCAGATATCCAGGATCCCACTTTGTTTTCTTTTTGCGTTGAAGCCATTTTTTTTTTGTTCGACTGTATTCAGACTGACTCACTGACAGCTGCGTACTATTTGGCTTGTCTGTCATTCATCACGGCCAACTCAATTTTTGAAAAAAAAAATTGTGAAAATTTCCGATTATCTCGAAAAAATGAAGTTCAGGGTAGGGTACCTGTAGTAAAAATGAAAGAGGATAAAAAAGCTATCAGATAACGTTATAAAATTAGGGGCATGCCATTTGAAAAAAATGAGTTATGATACTTTGAAAATTATGAAGTTTGATGTTATTTTGTGAACGCCCTGTATCAAGAAATCCCAATTTTTTGATATTGGGGTATTGGTCGTTGACTTGACTATCACCATGTCAAGTTTCATCTCTTAGTTTCGAAAAGCAAGGCCGCTACAATTTTTCTAAGGAAACGATTTTTTTTTAGTTTTAAATTTTTAGTTGGTAGCACTGCCACACAACTGAAAAACACAAAATAGAGGCATAAGACAGTTGAAGGAAAAAAGAAATGCAAAAAAATATAGGTGTTCCATTTAAAAAAATCGACGTTTCGTTAATTCCGTCAAAATGGGACACCTGTATAGCTGAAAATAATTTTAGGTTATAGGTCTCATCAAACCATATAACTTTTCTCTTACATCTTTCTCTCTATCTTGAACGGTAAGACCGCTATGGGATAATTACGCTAGGATGGACCACTCTGTACATAGAAAAGTTTACGCCCGACGAAATTTGTTGAAAATAAGAAAAACAATGGAAGGGGGGGGGGTCAGTTTTTAATGAGATAAGTGTGAACCAAGATAGCCATGGAAATTAAGAATTAAAGCTTGACAAGTACCCATGACAGTTCCGGTGAGTACTGGGTGGTGACAGTTTTTCGAAATCGGTTACCATGACAACAAATAATGAAACAAAATTTCCAAAGCCACCCATCTGACGAAAGAAAGTGTGCACATTCAGTTTTTTTTTTCAATTAGAAACTAACGAATTTAAATTCGTTTTTGTCCCGTTCAATTTTACTTTCCTTATTGATAACAATTATCACCGCTACGCTCGGCTTTGGTGCTGAAAGTTCATCCAGCCAATACAGTCAATTAATACTTATTTATTTTGTTTCCAGAGCCAACCTTATTGTTTTTTTTTGTTGTTCGGTTTGCGGTTTGGGCTTTGTAGCAGGTGTGAAATCCCTCAAGATTGCCATGAAAAATGAAAACTGAAGCTTGACAACAACTACCAGTTAGTTGTCATGACAACCAGTGACAGCTCTTCATTTCGGATTTCGGCACCTTCTTATCAAGACAACGCGAAATGAAATTAAAAATTTCTAAAGCCGCCGAAAAACAAAAGAAAGCACGATAAACATCGCGATAAACCTACATTATGAGAGAATAATCAAACTGTTTATTTGTACAAAGAAAAAAATAGAAAAATCTGGAACGAATTCTATTTTGACACGTCCAATTTTAGCGTTCGCGGCGATAACCTTCCTTTATCTTTTAAAGCCGATGTTTTATCACAAGAATCTTTTAGTGATACTTTATGGTAAATACTTTTTACCTAATACTTTTAGGTAAAAAAAAATCAATGTGAAAACCCTACAGGACGGCCATGGAAATTGAAGCTCGACAACCGCGCGAGTTGCCATGACAACGCTCTTCATTTCGGTAGCCACGACGACGCGAGATTGATTAAAAAATTTTCAAAGCCAACCCATTGAAAAACGAGAGAAAGTGCTCAACTATTTATTACACCAGGGAATAAAGTGGATTTATATTTCGTAGGGAAAAAAAACTGGAATTTACGGAACGAATTCGATTTTGACTAAGTTTAATTATTATCTCTAACAATCACCATCTGGTTACGATTTGCCGCTGCTGCGTTCAGCAATAATCCCTACTATTATCCCCTCCCCCTCCACCTGTTTATAGTTGCCATGGAATTTGAGGAGGATACAATAATGGAGATATGATAATTGGCATGTTTGTCAAAAACATCATTAGTTCCTTTATCATATTGTTTTATTGCTGACTTGATTTTTCAATGTAATAAAATATCAAATGAAGCAAAAGCCACGTCAATTAATGACAGCTGGGGGGATTCCGTGGGTTTACCCAGAAACTTTTTCTTGGAATTCGAACAGTTCTTGGTTATGAATCAGTTCATTTGTTTCAAGCTCATTCAGACTTTTTTTACTTGGAAAAACGCGCAGGGACATGCAATATTTGAAACTTTGAAGCAAGAATTTACTGTTTGAAGTTGGCTTTGGAAAAAATTGGACTAATCAGATTGCAGAACATTTTGTTTCCAAAGCCAGCTTTTTTTTTGATAGTGTACATGAAGTGGGTTGTTAAGAAACTTACCATGAATAAGTGGTGCCCAAATCGATTCCAATGACTGTGCCGACGTCGTCCTTCTCCTTTTTCTCTTCCTTGGCAAGGACGAGGGCCGCCAGGAAGCAGATGGCTCCTAACATCAAATGCAACCGCATTTTGTGGCTTTTCCTCACAAACCTATATATCGAAATAAAACCACATTTTAGCTTTTCTGCATACAAATACCAATGTTATAGTTGAAGGTTGGTACCTAACGGTAAAAAACTTTGACACGTTGGCAGCGATTGGAAAACCTCAGCACGCGATTTACTCCCAATTTCGGTCGAAAAAACCCCGTAAATACCACATCAAAATACAGAACTCATCGAATATTCATCAGTTCGTCACCCCAATCGCCCAGTTTTGACGGTTCAAAGCCCCCGGAACCGGCCCTCCGGCACCGCCGACTTCCAACCACCAACTCGATCGCGGTTTAACCCTTCAGAAACCCCTCAAAAACGAAACCAAACTTGCGACAACAATGCACCGCTTACCGATTAATGAATATCCACTGGTTTGATCAATAATTGATGAAGTTTTCACTCAATTTCCGGCGAAAATTCGTTCACTTCTTTGCTCGTGTCTGGTTCGGAACTGAAGCGAGATTATTTGACACGCCGAATATAAATATAGAGTTCGTCGTGGTGGGCTGCGATTGGTGGAAATGTGACAGTTGCGGCGGGCGATTGGCCGACGGCGCTTTCGGTGGCCGCACCCGATTGGCCCACGTCGGATTGATTGCGCTCCCGTGCGGCGCGACCTACGTACCCGCGTTTCATTCGAGAGCGAAACGTACGTTCTAGATTGGCCCCGATCGTTCCGGAACGGCGGCAAATTTGAAGAGGAGATTCTCGGAATATCGAGCCGCGATGAGGTTCCAGAATAACGAAGTTTTGCTCAAAGTTGTGCACGCTAGGCTTGGGGAATTTCTTTCAGGTGTTCAAAAGCAAAATGGAAATTTTTTGAAAGGCATCCGCACATAAGGAATGGACAATGGTCCATCTTCATCTTAGCGTAATTATCCCATAGCGGCGTTAACGTTCAAGAGAGAGAAAATGATGCAATAGAAAAGTTATTTTGATGAGACCTAAGCTGATGGATTCCTAGATGCGAATATTCAGGTAGAAAATGCGAAATTTTATGTCAAAGTTGTCATATTGGCCAATCAGAGCTCTAGAATTCAAAACTTGACATACAAATAAATCGCATTTCCTCTCCGAATATTTCGCTGGGAGATACAGCTTCAAGCTGATGTCAAATTTTGAATTCGAAGGTTCTGATATTGGCCAATACCTATGAGGACTTTGACATGAAATTTCGCATTTTCTGTCCGAATATTCGCATCTGGAAATCCAGCTCTATGATAGTTCTACAGTCTACAGGTGTCTGGATATTGTCTGGTGTTTACCCTGTCGGAAATTTCATATAAAAGCCTATAAATTTTTTTATATGATTCCTATATGTTCTGTATACGGTTAGTGCATTCGCAATTTGTATATAGAAACCTATAGGACTCTTATTTGCCAATTGTATTACACCAGCCTATAGAATCAAATGGGTCTCCTATGTGGGAATGCTGATAGATTCGACGTGAAATGGAAAAGCCAATACATTTCTATATGGTATTACATATCATATAAACGCTTATTATCAAATAGCATATAGGGAATTGCAAATAGGTCTCTTGCATGAATATCACATACAAATCTAAACAGGGTGGTCCAGGTTATAGTAGCAAATAATTCACCATTCGACGGTCCATCGAAAACTAGGTCGACATGCATAAACTAAGGTATAATTATTGACGACCAGTGCACTACTTCTTGACTTCAGCCACCAACTTTTCACGGTAGGTCGACACCACCACAACATCACGTTCGTCGACCGTAGTTTCCTGGGGAAACCACTATTTCCACTGTAAAATGCTCCTTCTTTCCATTACTTATCCACCAATGTCCTACGACGTATAAGTACAGGCAAGAAGGAAGCGTCCTACATAGCTGTTTAAGTGGTTGCCTAACTCTTAGAAAATGCTAGTCGAGAAGTAGTGGTCGTCAATAATTACCTAAATTAAATTTTCTCCAAAACGCTTCCTAAGGGAGATAGAGCCCTTCAAAGTTCAGTTTTTAGAATCATCTTTTTGCAATAACTCTCAAGTCATCGAAGCGATTCTCACCAAATTTGGTACAAATACTTATAGACTAGGATCATTTTTGAAAAAGTGGCCTGGAAAGTGGTTCTAGAGGCAAGTCATGTTAAAGTTTGGCAACATATGTTTTAAGGGTATTTAGACCTCGCTAAATACGAGAACCATTGTTGCCAAGCCGAATTTTGCACCGGAAGCCCGCAATGGGGGGGTAAAGGGGGGGTGAGACCAAAAATCACCATTTTCCACCATTTTTGATACCGGGACTGAGACCTGTCATCAATGTGCGGTGAATTACATCGTATCTTGATTAACTAAGGTCTTATACTATCATCTTGACATGATTACTGTCAAAATTTCCATAGGGGGGCGACTGGTGGGGGGAATGTTGACTGTGAAGATGATTCTTCTTTTCTCTTGATTTTGAGTGAATATATACATGTTTGGTATCTTTTCCCATCAAGTTTCATATTCTCAGTTCAATTATGGTGTCAAAATTACAATAGGAGCAAGTTTGAACAAGTTTTAGATAATAAAACATGTTTTTATGTCAATATTTTTTTACCACTTTGAACTGTGTTATTTATTGCGAATCGACATTTTTTTCTCAAAATTTTTGCGTAGTTCGTTAGTCTGGTGTATTTCACACAATACAGTCATGTAACTGATGTGCCTTTATAGTCCGGATGCTAGTTGAAAGTACCTTGCATTTTTTGATGAGAAGATGCCACTCAGTGGAAATGTTCTTTGCATCGTACTCTTCCGATCCAAAAAGGTAGCCATCAGCGCCATCCATGCCGGCGGCGTATACAGGGTGATACAGAAAAAAAAAGTTGAAAAATTATATTTAATTAACCGAAACATGTGGAGACGTGTAACTCACCACATACATTGAGTATTTTATGCTTATGAAGTCACAGCAAACTGTTCTTGATTACCTTGAACCGTCTTTGAAATGTAGGGGAAAACCAGAAAAAAAAACAAGAACACTCTTTTTTCCATAAATAAGTAATTCTTCGAGATATTGACACAATACTTGGTATTTCAACAAAAAGTAATGTTAGAAATGATATGAGCTGGGTAGCCAATTTCTAAGCCAACTATTTCCAGAAATACGATTGTCAACTTTTTTTTCCTCTTGAGCACCATCTTGAATCTGCCCTGTGAGGCATCGTTGAAAAAATGATTGGTTATTATAATATTGGTAACATTGAATCATTGCATCGCAAAATCAACCTACTCATCATAATTTAGTGACCTCTTCGGCGGGAAAGAACTGCCATTCACATATTTTTTGGCACTTCAAAGATTTAGTGCCCATGATGGCATTTGCAACATCTGGAATAGTGGAATATGTTACGCATTATGAACCTTGATGTACTTTGAGGTAGCCTACCAAGTTTCACCATCATCGATTGAGAGGTTTGTTCTTTAAAGCTGTTTGACCAAAATTTGTGTGGTTTTTTTATGAAAAATTCAAAATATTGGGTCTCTCACCCTTACTTGATCCCTCACTGAGGATAGCCTGAAACCAAAATTCTCCGAATTTTTTATGATAATGGTTCAGTGGGAAGTGCTTTTCAATGTTCACTTGTCGAAAATTGCATAGTTGCGTTCAGATTCCAGACAGAGAGCGACAAAGAAGTTCATGCAGTAAAAAAAGACATGAATTACAATCGAGAGAAAACTAGTCCAAAGCTAGACTGAAAGCTGTCTGGAGACCTTGCTTTTTATAACATAAGTGTGCAATTTGGTACACTGTTAGAGCCTTGAGTTAGTGATGTTTCAAGCCTTCCACCCACGCTTGAGAGTCTTACAGAACCTGTGTATTGCGGGAAACCTATCTAAAAGGGACATTTCCGGGATTTTTTCGTTGCATTGAAAGTGGTGTCTTTTTTCACTGCATGAACTTCTTTGTCGCTCTCTGTCTGGATTCTGAACGCAACTATGCAGATTTTGACAACTACACATTGAAGAGCAGTTCTTAGTGAACCATTAGCATAAAAATTTTGGAGACTTTCGGTTTCATGCTTTCGTCAACGAGGGATCAAATAAGGGTGAAAGATCCAATATTTTGCATTTTCCATAAAAAAATTGAACGAATTTAGTTCAAACAGCTTTTAAGAACAAACCTTTCAATTGATGATCGCAAAACTTGGTAAGCTACCTCAAAGTACATCAAGGTTTATAATGCGTACCTAACATATTTTACCATTCCAGATGTTGCAAATGCCATCATGGCCACTAAAGCTTTGAAGAGCCAGACAATACGTGAATGGCAATTCTTTCTCGCCGAAGAGGTCACTAAATTATGATGAGGAGGTTGTTTTCACGATGCAATGATTACATATTACAATTATTATGATAACCAATCACTTTTTCAACGATGCCTCACAGGGCAGATTCAAGATGGTGCTCAAGAGGAAAAAAAAGTTGACAATCGTATTTCTAGAAATAGTTGACTTAGGAATTGGCTACCTAGCTCATATCATTTCTAACATTACTTTTTGTAGAAATACCAAGTATTGTGTCAATATCTCCAAGAATCACTTATTTATGGGAAAGAAAGTGTTTTTCTTTTTTCTTCTGTTTTTCCCCCACATTTCAAAGACGGTTCAAGGTAATCAAGAACGGTTTGCTGTGACTTCATGAGCATAAAACAGTTAATGTATGTGGTAAATTACACGTCTCCACATGCTTCGGTTATTCAAATATAATTTTCCAACTTTTTTTTTCTGTTTCACCCTGTATACGCTGCCGGCTTGGATGGCGCTGATGGCTACCATTCTGGATCGGAAGAGTATGATGCAAAGAACATTTCCACCAAGTAGCATCTTCTCATCAGAAAATGCAATAAGGTTCATTCCATTTTATGCAACTAGCATCCGGACAATATTTTTTTGTGAAAACTGTTTGGCGCTACTTTTCAACATTTTTTTTGCTATTATTTTATTGTATGATGAAAAACTGTGGTCCTCCACCTCATAATTATGAAGAAAACCTTAGCTGAGATATTCTCGAATGTACTTTTTTCCAAAAGAAGAGTTTTTCATATCAGAATAACCTGATGCCCAGTGGACAAGAGTCCTCTCAGAGAGGCCTGAGAAGTTCTATTGAGCTCGAGAAACGGTTACCTCTTCCAAACGGCTTTGATATGCCCTATTAAGATACAGAGAGGTTACCTTATACCAACTTTTTTGTGATGTTCTCTTGAGCTCCAAAAATTTTACCACTTTTGCACTTCTTTGAGATGTTCTATTAAGCTTCAAAGAGGTTACCTTTTTCCAACTTCTCTATGATATTCTCTCAAGCTCCAAAGAAGGTTACCTTTTTAAAACTTATTCTAAATGTTTTTATAAAATCACAATGCTCCAAAGGTAACCCTTGAGGTTACCTTTCTCCAACTCCTCTAAAAAGTTCTATTTCAGCTCAAAAAAAAAAATTAATTTTCTTTGGTATGTTTGATTATGCTCTAAGGAAGGTTATAGGTACCTTTTTTGGATTTCCGTGAGATGATTTATCAAACCTCCAAGGAAAGTTACCTTTTTCGAACGTCTTAGGCAGGTGTTCTCTACCATCAACCTCTAAAAAAAAACAACTCCTCAAAATTTACGTTCATGAGAATAGATGTACCTATATTCGAAAAAGCCGCATTCCTCTAATACCTAGGTAATACCCAGGGAAGAGGTAGATAAAGAGATTTTGAAATCGAATGTGATGAATGTGAATGATAAAACCTATAATTGTATTATTCAACTTAAGGTTTAGGGTAATGTACGTATCTGCCTTCGGTTGCACCAAAGTTCTCTTCAGTTTCATTAGCGTATTTTTTTTAATTCTATAAATTATGATATCTCAATGCAAATCGGAGTTTTTTCCGACAATTCTTGCGTAATTTGTCAGTCTGGTGTATTTTACACAATACATTCACATACTGAGTGTGTCTTCACTTTCTAAAATATGAAAAACTTGAGTTTTGATCATATACATACATCATACAGCAAAAAATAAAGTTGAAAAGTAGGGCCAAACAATTTCCACAACAAATTTTTTTCTTCATATTTAAAAAAGTAGAGGCAAATCAATTGGATGCTTATATCATGGTAAATACATGAGACTAACGAACTACGCAAAAATTTTGAGAAAAAATGCCGATTTGCAGTAAAATAACACAGTTGAAAGACGTAAAAAAATATTGACAAAAAACATGTTTTATCATGTGAAACTTGTTCAAACTCGCTTCTATTGCAATTTGAACACCATAGTTGAATAGGGAATATGGAATTTAGTCGGAAACGATACCAAACATGTTTATATTTACTCAAAATCGAGAGAAATGAAGAATCATCTACACAGTCAACATTCCCCCCACCAGTCTTCCCCTTCTGAAAATTTTGACAGTAATTATGTCAATATGGTAGTAAAAGACCTCAGTGAATCAAGATATGATGTAATTCACTTCACGTTGATGATAGGTCGCAGTCCCGACATCAAAAATGGTGAAAAATAGTGATTTTTGGTCTTCCCTCCCCTTTACCCCCCTATTGCGGGCTTCCGGTGCAAAATTCGGCTTGGCAACAATGGTTTTCGTATTCAGCGGGGTCCAAATACCCTTAAAACGTATGTTGCCAAACTTTAACATGACTTGCCTCTAGCATTGCTTTTTATCCGAAAAGATCCTAGACTATTATACTTATGAAATAAATACCCATCACTTGACGTAGATAACTTTTGTCAAAATTGTCCAGTGGCGTAGATACTCGGGGATTGTTCAACTTCTCCCACCCCATTTTCTACGCCACTGTATATTTTTGAAAAATCATACTTTTTCTGAATTCCTTGTTCAATTCAAAAAAAAGTTACTTATGTGAAATTTTGATTAGAGGCTTCATTTCCGAGATATTCGGGTTTGAAACTTTGGAAAACGCTTCGAAATCGCGACTTTCGAAGGCCTAAAAATTAAAACCCAAGAAAACTCATGATTCCTCAACTGGAATGAGTTTTCTAGGTCGTTGAAGTTGATTTACTGCCATTTTTTGCTGAGAAACGAGGCGTTTCCAGAAAAAAAACAATTTGGGCTCTGGAAAGTGGCGATTTTGAGATGTTTTCCAAACTTTAAAACCCAAATATCTCGAAAATCAAACCTCTAATCAAAATTTCACAAGAGTAACTTTTTTTTCTAAATTGAACCAGGGATTCGAAAAAAATATAGTTTTCCAAAAATATTCAGTGGCGTAGAGAATAGGACGTGAAAAGTAAAACAACTTCCCCGTATCTACGCCACTGGACAATTTTGACAAAAGTTATCTACGTCAAGTGATGAGTATTTATTTCGTAAGTATTTGTACCAAATTTGGTCAAAATCGCTTTCATGACTTGAGAGTTATTGCAAGAAGGAGATTTTAAAAACTGAACTTTGAAGGGCTGTATCTCTCTTAGGACGCGTTTTAGAAAAAAACTAAATTATGCATGACATTTTCTGTGATTCTACAAATAAAACAAAATTCAACTTGATGTTCGATCCAATTTATGGTGGTGTGTGCTGACTGTGCTGCACTTTTCAAGTTCAAGTTCCATTTTTACAATCGATTTTTTGACATAACTTTTAAACCGTTGAATCGAGTTTGTTCAAATTTGAACCAAAATTTACCAAAATAGGTTTCTATCGAATCATAATATACAGGGTGGTCCGACTTTTATGTTATTAAATTCAAGGATCGATGGAGAATGAAAAATGAAGGGGACTTTCTCCAGAAAACATATCTGAGAAATGCCTATTAACAGAGATGCAGCCCTTCAAAGTTGAAAAAAAAAATCGTTTTTTTCCGCATAACTTTTGAACCGTTCAACCGATTTGATTCAATATAGAACCAAAGGTTTACTGACATTATCCCCTGTCGAACAATCATAACATGTTCCATAAAAAAGTTTTAGGGGCGTAGACATTAGGGGGTGTCCCTACTTTTATCCCCCTATTTTTCACACCCATAGTTGTTTTTGGAAACTGTTCATAATTTTGAGTTCTACGTTCAATTCAGAAGAAAAAGTCACCCTTGCAAAAATTTTGATTGGAGGCTTCGTTTAGGAGATATTTGAGTTTGAAACTTTGGAAAACATCCAAAAATCGCCACTTTCCAGAGCCCAAATGGTTTTTTTCCTGAAAATTTCTCGTGTTTTGAAGAAAATGGTGGTTTATCAACTTAGAAATTCTAGAAAACCTATTTCAGCTGAGAAATCATGAGTTTTTTTAGATTTTAATTCCTAGACCTTTGAAAGTTGTGCTTTTGAGATGTTTTCCAAACCTTCAAACCTGAATATCTCCCAAACAAAGCCTCTAATCAAAATTTTGCAATTGTGATTTTTTCTTCAAAATTGAACGTAGAACCCAAAATTATGAACAGTTTTCAAAAATAGCTGGAGAGGTAAAAAATATGGGGGAAAAGTAGAGACACCCCCTGATGTCTACGCCTCTGAAACTTTTTTATGAAACATGTTATTATTGTTCGACAGGGAATAGTTTCAGTAAACCTTTGGTTCTATTTTGAATCAAATCGGTTAAACGGTTCAAAAGTTATGCGGAAAAAATGATTATTTATTTCCAACTTTGAAGGGCTGTATCTCTGTTATTAGGCATTTCACAAATATGTTTTTCAGGGAAAGTCCACTTCATTTTTCATTCTCCATCGATCCTTGAATTTAATGACATAAAAGTCGGACCACTCTGTATAGTAACGTTTTACTTACAAGAAAAATTTCCAGGGACCTAGATAATGGAAGGGTGCCACCACTTTCTCTCACCTATTTTTACCCCCTCCAATTTTTTCCGAATTGTTTTTATTTTTGAATTCCGCGTTTAATTTAGAACAAAAAGTTATTCCTGCATAATTTTGAATAGAGGCTTAGTTTTCGAGATATTTGAATCTGAACGTTTGAGGACAATCATGTCGAAAACAACACACGACGTTAATAAGAGAATAAAAATTCAATTTCCTGGCAACTTTTTGTTTTTCAGATGAAATATTGATATTCATACACTGGTTTCAGAACCTGTTTCTGCTGAGAAATCATGAGTTTTTTTGTATTCTAATTTTTAGGCCTTTGAAAGTGGCAATTTCGAGATGTTTTCCCAAGTTTCAAACCCAGATATCTCGAAAAACGAAGCCTCTAATCAAAATTTTGCATGAGTATTTTTTTTCTCTAAATTGGACGTAAAATACAAAAATAAGAACAATTTAGAAAAATAACTAGGGGATAGAAAATTGGGGGGGGGGGGGGATCGAAGACACCCCCTTCATTATCTACGCCCCTGATTTTTTTTTGAAACACGTTACTATTATTTGATAGAAACCTATTTCAGTGAACTTTGGTTTAAATTTGAACAGAATCGCTTGAACGGTTCAAAAGTTACGTCAAAAAATCGATTTAGAAGATTCAACTTGAACACCCTGTAACTTTTCAATGGAGCATTTTGGGACATCAAGGGTATATTTTTTTCTGGTCCATTTTTGATGGGGAATCTCCCCTAGAAGTTTGTATCAATATTTTGGAAACACCCTGTATGTCCTTACCTGAAATGAATATTTCTTGGGGCTCACCGTCCGTATGTCGAAGTTTGCACTGCAGTTTTTTGTATGTAATTGTAATCTGCATTGCAAATTCACGGATTGTGCAAATTTTATTTTGAGAAAATTACCATCGGAAAACCGGAACCGTGTAGATTTTGAAAATGGGTCTACAAGACGCCCAATCCAATCTACTCTCGATATCAGTTGAAATTATTCGAAAAAAGTCAATCCCCGAGCAGGAATGAATTTTTGAGTGGAGTCCTGCATTAAAGGAGAGTCGTCCTGGTCAAAACACAGATGAGAGGCCCTTCCGCGGGTGACAACGACTCTAGGATAAATTTTGAAAGTTCATAGCGCCCCACTGGAAAATGGTGGAAAACTGCAACTGCAGACTTAATTTGACTCTTTTGTTGTGTTGCTTCCTGCCAAATTTTGTTCCAATCCATTTGAAGCCGCTTCTACAGAACTTCGTATGTCGCCGGCGACAGTGTCGCTGGTGTGGTCGCTGGCCAATAGGATTCGATCTGCCTGTACTACCTCCCTCCATATCATTCCCGCGACACGAGTTTCTGTCGTCGTGTAGTTCAAATTATTTAACTACAGTGGAGTGGAAGATTGTCGCCGGCGATATACGAAGTTCTGTAAAGCCGCCATAAATGGTAAAGCTTTAAACTTTGACATTTTTCATCATTTGACCGAGCATTTGACAGATGTCAGATACGTCTGATACGGCACTACTCCCAACTGTTCTAAATGCAGTTTTTCAAGGACTTTCAAATGACATACTGCAAGTCATCAAGTTCCGTGAAATACTAGCTGCGTTCCTTTTACCATCTGAACTGAGAATTCAATTGCTAGTTGTGTCTCTCTCCCTCTCATGCAATTATCGCTCTTTCTCTCTCTAACTGAGGTGAGATTATCTGAGATTTCGTGTAAAAGGAATACAACTACAGCTTCTAACACTTGCTGATAGTGAGTGACACTTTATTTTGACAGCGATGACAGCCAAAAACTAATGGGCTCATTGGGCGCTTTCCATTTAAACATTTGTGTCGGTTTGTGTCAGCTTGTGTCGATGAGACAAAGGAACACAGATCAAATGGAACGCATTTGTGTCGATTTGTGTCGGTAAATGGAAAACGCCCATTCTGCAGAAAAACCATGTCTGCAATCTGATGCATACCAAATTTCAAGTCGATCGGATCAACGATTAGGCAGTTGTCGTTGAAGATTAGATACAGACACACCAGACAGGCAGACATCATTCTGGAAATGATATTAATATAGTCTTATTGGGGGACCTCAAAATGGATATATCCGGCGAAATCCCAAAACTTTTCTGTACGATTATCATACTTTTCCTTCCATGTTGATGGACCGGGAAAGTAAAGATGTGGGAGAAGAGTTGTAGGTATGATTTTATCAGAGTCAGGTGTCCCATTTTGACGGTGTAAACAGAACCTCAATGTTTTTCAATGGAACGCCTATTTTTTCCCTTTCCGTGTTGAATTTTATTTTTTTCATTCATTTCGTATCCTTGGTTAATAATGTGTAGCTACCAGCTGAAAATTAAAAACTGGAAAAACCGGCATTTTCAAAGGTCTTGCTTTTTAAAACAGGTGTATTTATACTCGAAAGAAGCACGTGACGCTCGACGTGACGTCACAAAATGCAAACTGAGGTTGGTGTTGGTATGAATCAGGGGCGGATGGGCCCACCGGGATACCGGAAACTGTCCCGGTGGCCTGTCGGTGAGTGGCCTGCGGTCCTGATTGTGATTTTTATTATTAAGTTACATGGGAAAAAAGGGCCCATGACACTCAACGGCTACATTGTAAACACGTTTTACAACCACGAAACAGATTCTGTTGCCTTCTACTCAGGATGATTAGTACCGATCGAGGGGGAAATTACGATCACACTTATAGTTTCTTTGCAGTTGAATTGTTTACGTCGTGCTGCTCTTTTTTGCGGTGTCGGTGGGTGCCCATCTCGGGCCTACGCACAACATTGCGCAACATTGTTTTGTTGGTAAGTGATGAGTCACTGTACTCCGTACGTGTCCAATTTTCCACTGAAGTGATGTAGGCAACCAACAATACAACAACATCCAGAGACTTACACTGTTCTTTGAGCGCGTTGTTCCTTCTTTAGAAGAATTGACTAGTCGCTGTTGCCATGTCAAGCACACCTACTTGCAACATTGCCATAGCGGGTGCCAAGGTAACGTTCATGTTCCCGCGTCCTATAGGGGTTTTTGAGCCACGTTTTGATTTTGAAAATCATCTTCTGATATCATCATTCGGGCTACCAAATATACAGGTGATTCATAAAACATGCTCACCCTCATTTTTCTCGAAACTGTTTGCGATATCGGGTCGAGGGAAAAACTGCTGAATTCAACATATTTTGGAGTCCGATTTCACATAGGTGTGTTCAGTCAACTTATTCAGCCGAAAGTTTCAATTTTAGTTGCAAGCGCAGCGACGTCCATTGGCTCTTATGAACCAGCCTCCTCAGAACAGCCAATAAGCGATGCAGCGCTTACGGCTTAAATTAAAACTTGTGGCTAAATAAGCTGACTGAACGCACCCTATGCCACCAGGTTTTTTCTACCAAAACTTGCTGTACGGGGGGACGCGGGCGCCTCAAGAATTTGTTTTTTTTTCAACTGAACAATGTTGAATATGTCATCTAAAAGAGTTTTAAAAGTTCAATGGACAAGTGCGGAAATTTTTCAAAATTTTTCAGCGGTTTTCATTTCATGATGAAAACAAAAATAGTCTAGGCTCAATTTTTCAAAAGTGCTCTGTAAGTTGTGTTCAGCGGCATGGGAAGGTAACCGGTTGGCGATAAAACTTTTAGACTAATTTGACCCCGCTGGATTCGAAAATTTCGAAAAATTATGCCCTCGTTCACACCTGTACAGGTGTCCTGACTTGACCCCTGTAATTTCAAGGGTGGATGGACACAAAAAATGTCAGCTTGACTTGACCACAAAAACATGCCTTGCAAACGATTGATAACCAAGATACAGCTCTTCAAAGTTTGACTTATTTATTGCCCAATTCATAAACGGGTTAAGGTATATGGCTGTAACTTGCCAGAGATTTGTTTTGAATAATTAGGTCTCTATCCAACAACGACAAATCCAACCAGTGGTACCAAAGTACGAAGGGGCTGAGGCCGCTGAGGGGTCATAGAAGAGCCGAATTTGAAAGAAAAAAAAAAAGGTTTCAAAGGGAATCATAAAATTAACTAAGGATTTTACGTTAGTTTCTCTAGGGTAAAAGTTGGAACACCTGTATACATTTTTTCAAAGCCAAGTAAGTAAAGGTGCGTTCAGTCAGCTTATTTAGTCGCTGTTTTAGTTTTAGTCGTTGTCGTAACAGAGAAGAGCGTTCATACAGCAAGATTTAGTCGTAAGAATTGACCAATAGGAGCTCGAATGATACTGCGCGAACCTTCATCTTCATACGGTCCGTGTTCATAATGGGTAGTATTAATATAAAAACTCGTAGAAAAATAAGCATAAATAAGTATTTGCTTACATTTATGAGGAGTACAACTCATCTGAAATCGAAGCAAATGCTTATGCTATTTTTTTTATTGATACATACAACCCATTACCATCACCATCCATGCTCATACCTTATACCGGTAATTACGCAACCTGCAAGTCGGCATCATACGACAAAGTTCGGAATTCTTACGACTAAAATTAAAACTAAAACTCTGTATGAACGCCGCGCATATGACGCGTGCTTTCTACTTTCAAATTTACGACAACGACTACGACTAAAACTAAAACCAAGCTGACTGAACCCACCTTTACATTTACAATTAAATGATATTAAATTATTGCAAATGACAAATTCACGTCAAGTTGGCCGAGTGCATTTACAAAACGTGGACGGTGGGGGAAGCGGATTGGCTAAAATCTGAAGTGCTATTGTGTCGCTATACACACGCATAATTAAATCAACGCCATCTTTTGAGTAACAACAACAAATTTAATAAAATATACATGTTCATGTTCGCGCGTAAAATTGTCATATCTAAAGCTTCAGTCTATGGGTAAACTTTCTCTAACCAAAACAAAAAAAGATTGGCACTTTGTACAATAAAATCATAAAGCATTAAAACTGTCACCATAAAAAGCTCATTAAAAATTGCCTAGTGGAAATCTTGATAATGAATAAAATATCTAATGATATTAGGAACGTTAAAGCTTATTTTTCAACTGTAACCAATCGAGAACCAGCGGAGCGAAATAAGTGATTATCACGTCAGCTCCTGAAACAATAAAGTGTTTTAGTAACTGTGCATAACAACGGCTAGTCTTACAATAATAACGGACGTTCAAATATTAAGGTTAGGTAATTTCGACATCAAGTGACCTATAATACCAGCGTGTTGAACTTTTTTTTGTCAATATTTCAGGAGATGACGAAGCATCGGAAAACAAGTAGGTGGACTTTCTGAAAAAAATATATTGAAAATTGGAAAAAAAAAGATTTTTTTCTAATTACTTTTCATAATTTTTTAAAAATTATCATTGGCGTATTGACAGAAGGTGAGAAAAGGAGACCCCAATATCTACGCCACTGTATGAATGTGACAAAAGCCAATGTCACCAGCTGTATGATGCATCAGCTCATTACAGGTCTGTTTCTTTGTCCTGCTCTAACTTAGAGCAGAAGTTGCCTACCATCCTACCAACGACCAATCTAACAGCTCTATTTTCTGCTCTAAGCGCCCTGAGTAAGTTGAAGGAGCACAAAGAAACATACCTCATGTGTACCAAATTAGTAAAAATCTATTTAATAATTTGGGAATTATAACAAAAAAAACCACTTCTTCAAAACTCAATTTTGAAAGCCTCCATCTTCATTGCAATGAGTTTCCAATATAATTTCTTTCGAAGAAGGCCACTTATTTTCTGATGCCCTGCCATCTCTTGAAACACTGACAAAAAAAAAGTAACATCCCGTATAGACAAAAACGGTAACCAAGCAGGAAGATTTGGTTACAAACACTGGTCAAGGGTCACTTGACGATGAAACACCTAAACGACAGCTTAAACGTTCAATAATATAATGCCATGGAGAAAATTTCCATTTGGAATTGGCTTTGCGGTGGAAATACTCAGCCATTCAGCCAATTCAGTCGCTCTAATTCAAGCTATGATGATAATTTTGTTATCAAAGCCAACTACGAATGGAAATTTGGTTGGCTGCAAGATATTGTATAGTACATCCAGAAGCAGTGTGAATCGAGTGACGTGGGTAAAGTTTCTACACCATTTCCAACTGTATTTGCGATAATATCAAATGTATTTCAGATTAGCGATATGTATTTGAGAAAACACCAATTGTATTTTGAATATGAGAAATGTAGTTTAGAATTTGCCAAATGTATTTTAAATATGAGAAATGTAGATTAGAAATTGCCAAATGTATTTTAGATTTGAGAAATGTAGTTTAGAACATGCCAGTTGTATAATTGAATATTCAAATGTAGTTGAGAAAGTACTAAATGAATTTTAGAATAAGGATATGTAGTTTAGAAAACGTGAATTGTAAGTGAGAAACCGCCAATTGTAGTTGAGAATTTGAAGTTCGTTTTCCTCAACAAAGTTTGCTTTTTTATCACTGTTCTACCCTGAAAAAAATATCCGAATCTGAAATACATTTCATAATATCTCAAATACATCTCATCTTATCGTAAATACATCTAACGTTTTCGAAAATACAATTGGCAACTTCTCCATCAAACTTTGTGGATCTGGAATGCATTTAATTTTTTCTAAAATACATTTGGTAATATCTCGAATACATTTCGTTAATCTTAAATACATTTCTTATTTTCTAAAGTACATTTGAAGTTTTCTAAAATGCATTGGCAATTTCTCAAATACATTTGGTTAATCTTAAATACATTTTATATTTTCTTAAATAGATCTGAAGTTTTCTAAACTACAGCTGGAAAAGGTGTAGTTTGGCATTGTAGGCTTGCCGCCTTCTCACCTGAGGCCCTATTCTTGAAACTGGGAACAGAGTTCACATGTGTAGTTGCTAGGCAAGGGCCAATCATAGCTCTCCTTGCATAGCAACACCACATGAGAACTTTGTTCCCCGTTTCAAGAATAAGGCCCCTGGTGTGAAACTGGCTTGTCGAAAACTGTTGCCTGTCAAACTGACGTCAGAATGTTGAAATCTCTAGAAATTTACCGTTCATGCGTGGAAATGCGACTCGGGTGCCGCAGAGACGTATTACTGTAGGGTAGCAATATTTCTCTCTCAAAAATAAAGATAAAGATCGGATGGGATTCCATTAAATGTTTGTTCGCTTTGCCTTGCTTTCATTTGGATTACCCCACATTTTTTTTAGAAACTGAATAGCCCAAAATCACTGGAAAAGTTTATAAAACATTACTAGAACATTTTTTGACAAACAAAAAAAAATCATCAACTGTTTTATAATTTTGAAAGACGTGGAAATTTTAATAAATGGCCGTTTTTTGGAAAAAGCCGTCACTAAAAAAAAATATTTTTTTACATAATTGAAAAACGCTATGTATTAAATACAATGGTATTAGTTTTCTAACACACTCCGTATAAAAAAAAATTGAGTTTTCATCTTCATTTTCGAGGGCAGCCTCAACTTTTAAAGCGTTCAACCGATTTGATCAAATTTGAGCCACAATTTACTGAAAAAAGTCTATCAAACGATAATAACGCGTTTCATGAAAACTTGAGAGCTTCATTTTCGAGATATTTGGGTTTGGAACTTTGAAAACATATCGAGAATGATGAATCTGTTTCAAATTTTGAAATATTTGGCACATCTGAATTTTGGTGAAAATTTTAAAGAAACTTGCACATTTTCAAGGTGCAATTCAGAATAAAATCAAGATGCCTGTGCAATTTTTTTCACAATTTGAAAACATGTTCAGGTACTTTCGACATGTTTTTAATGTTCTCAAGTATTTCGGAAATGGTGCCTGTGACCAAGATTTTGCAAATAACTGGGTTAAAAATATCAGGGAAGGAGAAGCACCCCTATCATTTACGATTTTGCAATTTTCTTATAAAACGCGGTATTATTGTTCGATAGAGACGAATTCAACTGAACTTTGGTTCAAATTTGCTCAAAATCGATTGAAGAGTTGAAAAATTTCGGTAACAGACAATTAAAAAACTTTACTTGAACACCCTGTATCTTTTTAAGGAAGTATTTTAGAACCGCGAGTTCATTATCATTCAACTCAACTTTTGATTGGAAATTACCCCTTTGACGGGAATAAAAAGGACGGAAAATGATACACTTTTTCAATACAATGGAACCAAGCGTCGGCTATTACCTACGTCACGTAAAACTTTTCCGCCCATCTGTAATGTGAATGTACGAAAAATACAAAGTGAAAACTGCAATATGCAAAATTTCTTCGGCCACTCGAATCATAGTTCTGCTGGACGCACCATAGTGACAAGATTGATAATAACAACGGTCAGCAAGAAATAATACCAGCGCGTCGTAGCGAAACCAAAACTTCGCTCAGGGCCACCCTGAGGTCCAGGGCTCCGGACTGGGCGGCGTGGTGGATCATGGCGTACTCCCCGGACACCTGGTACACAAACATCGGGTATTCCGGATACTTGTCCTTGATCTGTTTCAGGACGTCCATGTAGGCCAGGACGGGCTTCACCATGAGCATGTCGGCCCCTTCGGACACGTCTCTGGCGGCCGCCCTCAGCGCCAGACCCGCGCTCGCCGGCGGCAGCTGTAGGCACTTCCGGTCGCCGAAAGCGGGGGCCGACTTGGCGGCGTCCCGGAAGGGCCCGTAGAAACCCGACGCGAACTTGGCCGTGTAGCTGAGCACCGACCTGGTGTTCTCCAGACCGGACGCCCTCAGGGCGTTCTTGATGGCGCCGATGCGTCCGTCCATCATGTCGGAGGGGGCCACGATGTGGGCACCTGAAACATACAGTTGTTCAGTGGAAAAAGGACAAATTACTTGGACCCTAGGTATTACAAGTTCAAAAATGAAACTTGCCCAGGGTAGCTATTCTTGAAAGTGGGGGAGAAACTCCCTGAGAGTTTTATACAATCCGCACTACACCCTTGCAGCGAGAGTTGTCTAGAAAACACGATTTTAGGCATCATTCGCTACATCAGTGTAGTGCGGATTGTATTTCACTCGGAGGGAGTTTCTCCAACACTTTCAAAAATAGCTACCCTGGGCAAGCCAAGCTATTACATTATACAATTTCTTGTATTGGTCTCGGAGTTCTTGTTTGATATTTGCACAAGTTCTTGTACAATGTACATACATGGCTGCCCATCCCATCATATTAGACTACCCACTTTCATTTTTTAATGAAATCGGCTTAGCTTCAGACAACTGTTTCTTACTGAACTAGGCTGCAGCTACATAACTGAGATTTGTTATCAACAAAAAACCAACAACCCACTATTCATTTATTATTTTAATTATATCAATAAAATGACTGCCATCCGAGTCGATGCACCTTTCCAATTTCTAATATATTCTAACAAGAAAAAGATTTCCAACCTCAACAATATGGACATCCTAAAAATTTGATATCCTGTTCAGAATTGAATGGATGTTGAAATGTTGAAATTCTTGACAGGATATAGAATTTTCAGGATGTCCACATTTTATTTGAGATTGAAAATCATTTTTAAGGCAAGATTTGGAGGAAAAAAAATTGATGAACCAAATTCATGAAATTTTATGGCAAAAAATATTATGTTTAGGTTAATGGCATTTTTGGGATTTTTTTTTGGATAATTTACCTTAGGAAATAACTTCACTAGTTTCAAAAGTTGTATTTACTTGTCCAACCGATTTAGTCCGAGTTCAGTCAAAATAATCCAGTGGCGTAGATACTGGGGGAGCTTGTCCTTTTACCCCTTATTTTCCCTACGCCACTGGAAGTAACGTACAATTTATGCGATTTTTGAATTCTACGGTCAGTTTCAAGAAGGAAACTGGCAGACGATAACTATGATAGATGGAGCCGGGTTTTTCAGTAGTTCAAGTTTGAAAGTTCAAAACAAGCTCAACAAAATTATTTTAACAGCCTTGAAATTTTAATTTTGGAAATTTGAAAGAGTTGTTCACTAAAATGAGTTTTTTTTTTTTGGTTCTTCTTAGTTACGGAAATACTATTTTTGTAGATATGTAACATGTTTTCTTAAGTTTTAAGTTCCAGTCTCTTGAAATTGTAGTTTCTGAGGTGCTTTTGAACTTTCAAAACTCACAAGATCTCGGAAACGGCTTCTCCCATCGTAGTTATCGTATGCCAGCTTCCTACCTAAAATTAAACGTTGAATCCGAAAATCGGATAGTTAGTTACCAAAATAGCCAGGTGACTGAAAGTTCACAGGTACATAATATGTTTCTATTTGCTGGGTCTGGTGTCATATAGGCAGGTATAGATGAATTATTGGAAAGTTCCAGAAGTAGAAATAGGCTCGAAGATGGGCTAGTTTTTGAGAAAAATTCAAGTTACGGGATCACGGAGTGAACTGTGGTGCTGGGCGGGTAAGAAATGAGGAACGTTAGTATAAAGTGTTGAAAATAACATTATTGAATACAATTATGGGACCACATAGTTGGGCGAGTAGGAAATTGGGGAAAAAAACGGCGAGAATCAGTAAAAAAAGCTGATGGAACCACGGGACCAGGGAGCGAATCGGGGTGCTGAGTGAGTAAGAAATTTGAAACACAGAACTGAAAAGTACAGAAAAAAGCAAAATGTGTCAACATTTTCAAAAAATAAGAACAAGAGTAGTGAAGTCCCAGCGGGCTTGAGTCTCATGAGCGCATTTTCGGAGTGCAGATGAGCGGACTATTCACTGTTACACCTTGGTTTCAACAATATCATACGAGATCATCAATTGCTTGCAGAGAACTCCAGTTACTGAGCAACTTATCAGGTCATCAAAAATTACTTGATGACTTAACGACGTCCATTCATGTAATAAGTATTGTAAGTATAGGGTGTCTTACTTAAAACTGACGACCATTTATTTTTAAGCCTCGCCAGAACTATAATTGGCGGAGGCTATTATTTGTGGTAGCTTTTTTTGTGATTATTTTTATTTTTTCCTCGTTTCCTGGCAAAATTTACAAATCTTCAATATCTTCCGAACGGTTCAACATATCGAGTTCGTCCTTTCGTTACTCGAATCTAATCAATTTCTGCTAGATACCAACGATATTTGAAGAGATGGGTCAAGTATGAACGATCTTTAATAACAATAAAGAATTCACAGGTCGCGAACTCATCTTAGATAATGAAGTGCAAATCTGCCAACCTTTACGTCACCATATCTCTGGATCAAGCTGTGTGTTTTTTTTTAAATTTAAGTACACATAGAGACTATTGTAATAGTGTGACAGCAATTGAGAAACAGTTGTTGTTTATTATTCATTTATACAATATAGAGTGTCCAGGAAATGGCGGAAAAGCTCTGCAGCACGTTGTGCAGGACCCTTCAGGGAATCCCAAAAAAATTCATTGAAAATATCTTCGACTTTCATTTTTTTTAAATTTTTAGGTCAAAAACTGGTCCTTCGAATATTAATTTTCTTGGTTTCTGACTCACCCTGTATATAAAAACAAAATCAACACACATCCAGTGGTAGATATTTCTGTCTCATAATTCTGCCGTCAACAGTAAACTGAAATCTTTCAAATTAACAAAACTAGAAAGGTTCAAAGAGTCGTCCCTTGATCCTCAATAACCCCAAAAATGAACGTCGAAAAAAAATTTATCATTTTTTCGAAGTTCCCTGAAGGGTCCCTTACAACGTAGGTACTGAAGAGCTTTTCCGCCATTTTCAATCAATGCAACAAAATTTACAGGGAGGTAAAAAACTGAAAAATAAGAGGACTCCTTTAATAAAAAAAAAACCTCGCGAACGTAATAACGGAGATACAGGCCTTCTAAGTTGTTCTTTCAGAACAGTTTTTTTTTGCATAACTTTTGAACCGTGGAACCGATTTCATTCAAATTTGAAACATAGTTTACTGAAATATGTCTCTATTGAACAAGGCTCACGTATTTCAGAAAAAAATCAGGGGCATAGATAATGGAGGGGTGTTCTCATTTTTCCCTTCCTATTTTTTATCCCCTGGTTATTTTTCCAAATTATTCTTATTTTTGGATTCTACGTTCAATTTTGAATAAAGTTACTGTTGCAAAGTTTTGATTAGAGACTTAGTTTTCGGTATATTTAAGTTTGAAACTTTGGAAAACATCTCGAAATCGCCACTTTTAAGGATCTAAAAATTTAAATCCAAGAAAACTTATGATTCCTCAACTGAAATAAATTTTCTAGGTGTTCTGAGTTGATTTACTGCCATTTTTTTTTGAGAAACGAGTTTTTCAGAAACAAATTTTGGTTCTGGAGAAGCAGCGATTTGGGTTTCTCGAAAATAAAGCCTCTAATCAAAATTTTGCAGAAGTAAGTTTTTTCTCTAAATGGAACGTAGAATTCAAAAATTGTAATAATTTCCAAAAATAAGGGGATGGAAAATAGGGGGAGGGGGGATAAGGACACCCCCATCATTATCTAAGCCCCTATTTTTTTTCCAAATACGTTACCATTTTTCGATAGAGATTTATTTCAGTGGAATTTAGTTCAAATCTGAACAAAATCGGTTGAACAGTTGAAAACTTATGTCAAAAAATCGATTTTGAAAATTCAACTTGATCACCCTGTAACTTTTCAACGGAGCATTTTAGGACATCGAAGTTTTTTCCTGGTCCACTTTTGATGGGGAATCTCCCCTAGAAGATTGTAAACATAATTGCGGACACCCTGTATAATTGCATCATCCTTTATAACAAGCGAAAAACTTTTTTGTTTATGGAAATTTTCATACGGGGTGTTTCAGCAATGAAAGAAAAAAAATAGAGTGAGTGGATCTCGTCAAAATACGACGAAAACCTATATAACATTTCGCAAAGTTCGGCCTAATTACAAAGATACAGCCTTTAAAGTTGACTTTTTTTCATTACAAAAATTTTGAAAATGTTTAAAAACTTAACTCGAAACCCACCAAAAATGTTCGATTTTTGAATTTTTGGGAAAAGGCAAGCGAGGTGTCGTTTCTTGCTTGATCGAGGTCAAGCAACACGATTTTCCCTTTTATTTTCACGTTTGGCGTCACCTGGCTGAAATCTGAACATTTTCATCCTCGTTAGTAGCAGCTACATAACTACAACGTGTGTTCTTCGAAAACCGCACCATCCCATAACTTTTTCCAATGGAAGAGATAGATTTGAAATTTTTATGGGGTATCGGAGTGCTTTTACCATTTTTTGCGTTGATCATGGAGCTCCATTTATTTCCGGAAGTAACCGGAACTGGCATCAACTTTTGATTTTCAAATGGAACAGCCTGTGTATTTTTCAATATTTGGACAGATTTTTTTATTGGCACGGGGGTGATTACAAAATTTCTTTATGATGAAAAATGACGATTTTATAGCGGATTGAATGTGAGTAAATTATTATCAAAGGTGGCTGCGATCACAAATAAAAATTTGAAGTTGAAAGTTTGCTCATTGTTCATGTTAAAAAGCGTTGCTGGTTGGAATCTTTATAATTAAATCGATTAAATTGTAATTATTATTACCAAAGGTAGCTGCGACCACAAATAAGAATCTAAAGTTGGAATTTTGTATATTGTTGTGGCATTTTAAATTTCCCACATTCTCCACGAAGTGTACAACTTCAGGCTAGATTCGCAAACCTGGATGCGTGGCGGGGATTGACCGCGTTGGCCTGTCGGGTGGGGAAGATCTGAGAGTTCACTCTGGGTGCCGCGGTCGAAGCGAACACAAGTTGGCAACAACAATTAAATTTTAACTTTTCGCCGCAGGCCATTATTTAAGTTGCAACCCTTTTGTGAAAAAAAGGCAAGTTCTCTCAGTTCTCTCTCTGCTCGGGGGCGGCTTTGGTTAATCTTCCGTTTCACCGTTTCAGGTTTTTTTTTGCCGGGATGGTATTTCGAACCACCTAAAAAGTGGTGAAGAAAGTGGTTTTTTTGGACCCGGCCGAAACCAACGAATTCCATATGCAAGTTTCCTTTCTTCTTCTCTCTTCGTCTTTCAACGAGCAAGATTTGAGCATAAAGCCTTCGGCACAGCCATCGTCTCGTCAGCAGAAAACTTCCACCACAGCTGCCAATCTCTTCCCCTAAGGACTCCGTCCAGGAGAGAGCTGCGCTGCCACCATAAGGAACAAGGCCAGGCCAGAACCTTTATTTCTTCTTTCTTAATTACCTTTTTAAAATCAATTATTTGCCTCACTTTTCAAGTTTAACTATTTGCTTATTACCTTAATTTCTTTATCTTTTTGTTATGATTGAATATTGCAACGTTTTAGTAAGAACAAGTTTTTCCACCTATCTTCCCCTTTTTTGAGTGCACTCACAACGGGATTAATTAATTTAAAACCGCGTCGCGATTCTCTATATAAAAATTTGAATACTTACCGTCTCTCGCAATATTCCTTTAATTTCAATCAATTCTATTTTCTCCGTTTGTTTCGTTTAAATTATCAAGTAATATTCTCAAATTTATCAACTATTGTTTATTCTACGTCTGAAGTACTATCCACACCAAGTTCTGAATAAAACTGACCATTCTTCCAAAAATTCATTTATTGTTCTCCACTTAATTATTTTAAAATTCTCTCTCCTTTTAATTTTAAAACAACCGTTTGCCTTTAGTGATTCAGGCATAAGTGCAACTAAACAGGTAGAGATAAAAACTAATTTCGAATCACTTGGCGCCCGTCAACATCGAAATTTCAGGAAACGCCTAAAACCACCCGCGACCCACGCTCTCCAAAATACTCGAGCGCCGTTCGCTCCGACGAAAGTTGGGTTATATTGTTTATGTCGATTTCAACCGGCAACGCATTTTGACATAAACAATTGAGATACTTCCAACTTCAGTTTTTTATTTGTGGTCGCAGCCACCTTAGGTAATGATATTTTATTTATATTCAATCCTCTATAAAATCGTCATTTTTCATCATGCAGAATTTTCAAGACCACCACTGTGTCAAGAAAAAAAATCTCTATCTGAATATAAAAAAATATACAGGGTGACCCATTGAAAACGAAACAGACAGATTTTCGGGCATTCGCCCTCATTTTTTCGAAATAAGCCTGGACAGGTTAACTTTGTTTTGAAGGGGGACGTTCAACTGCTATTAATTTACCGTGGAGTTTCACCCCCCGTAGTCAGGGTGGCAGCCCCTTCGAAAATTTTAAATAACAATTGGGGTTGAGTGATACATCATTTCAAAGCTGGTTAAATTATTGTCTTTATAGCGGAACAAATCCGGAGATGGAAAGACCAGGCCTTTCTAAAGTAGAACGTACCGGCTTTGGCATATGCTAAAGCAATCTGTGCTATCCTCCGAATGCTAGCTTCGTTGTCAATCGAACCGTCCTTCCTAAGGATTCCGCAGTGCCCGTGAGAAGTGTAAGGGCACAGGCACACGTCGCAAGCCACCGTCAGTTCCGGGAACCACTCCAGAAGCTTCGGCAAAGCTCTGATGACGGGGTTCCGAGAGCTGTCCGCATGCGTCCCGTTCTCGTCCTAGAATCGACCAGTTAATCCGGGAAAAAGCTTGGAATTCAGCATGGGTGTCGGTTCTCTGAGAGTGTCAGTGAACTACACTCTCAGTGAGCAGTACCTTGGCCAAGGTGTCGGTCACTCCGAAAACCAGGATAGAACTCAGCCCCTTGGCGACCAGCACCTCTAAATGCTGCCTCAACTTGTTGATGCCGTACCTGGCTACCCCAGGCATGCTGGGAATGGGCTGCACGGCGTTGTCATCCTCGCTAAAATCGAAAAATTACTAAAAGAAAGTCCAAGTCACAAGGACATAACCTCAAACTTACACAATGAAAACGGGGTACATTAAATTTTTGGGGGCGATTTCCGTGTTGGGGCTCTGCCAACTCCGCAGGGTGGCGTTGAACATTCCGGAATGGAGAATGTGGGCATTTTTCAGAGTTTCTGGCATTTTCTTCGGTTTTGAAGGTTACGCGGGCAGCACTGCAAAACAAAAAGAACTAGAATTTGACGTGTGAGGTGTGGAAATTTTATTTTGGAAAAATTCGTGAAAAAATGATAATATTCTGGCTTATCTGGAGCGTGACTGATTGGCGTGTAATTGGCAATTATTGCGTGATTGCTAATTTTCCATTATCGTGATGGAGATGGTGCTCGGAAAACGATTTTTGCATGCCAAATTTTGTGCCGTTCTCGCCAAAGTCGCCAACCCCCAAAAAAATCAAAAAATCATCAACTTTCACAACCAGTTTCTTTATTGGGTCTTCGTATCACTGCGCCTTTTTGTGAATAAGATCACATTGTAAGAATAACAATATTATTGTCAAGGTCATGGATTACAATTTACAATAATCTTTATTCTTTGCTCGAAATTGGAGGAATATAGGCAACCAATAATACACCAACAGGGCTATTTTTGGGTCACGGACACCGGTCAGTCGAGGCAACGGTTCAATGCTGATAAAGGAATCGAAGAACCATGCAATTTCTGTGACCGCTTTACTCTTTAACACCCCTCTTCCCCCATCGCATAAAACTCCAAACGAAACAGGCAAAGGGCGATACTGCTTGCTAGTTCTCTAGTTATTGAAGAATGCCATTTTACTGCACGGCACGATCAAACGAGACGTTATTAAAGTACTGCCACCCCTCTGACGGTCCTGATTCTTTGCACGCACGTATACTGCAAGGCCTGCAGAGTCTAACTGCAAAAAATTAGCCTCCTATTTATAACTTAAGGGTTGTTTGCTCAAAATAGGAGGAATAAAGACAACCAACAAACACCAACAGGGCCATTTTTGGGACTTGACAGTTGATTCCTTTGGCAAGTAAACAGCATTTGCTGCGAAACGTCAAAATAAAGTAGGCAGCAGTCACACTGGAGCCACCACCACCCACTACCACCCATCCGGGTAGCTATTCTTGAAAGTGTACGAGAAACTACCTGGGCCGCTATTCTTGAATCGTGTGAGAAAAGTCCCCGGGAGTAAAATACATTCCGCAGTACACTGATGTAGCGAATGTTGCCTAAAATCGTGGTTTTTAGGCAACTTTCGCTACAGAAGTGTAGTACACGGATTATATAAAACTCCCAGGGACTTTTCTCACACGATTCAAGAATAGCGGTCTTGGGAGTAAAATACATTCCGCCACGCATTCCGCAGTACACTGATGTAGCAAATGTTGCCTAAAATCGTGTTTTTTAAGCAACTTTTGCTACAACAATGTAGCACGGATTAAATAAAACTCCCACGGAGTTTCTCCCACACTTTCAAGAATAGCTAGCCTGTTAACTTGAGAAGTGAACACCTGTTTCGACTGTTTTGTATAAGTCGTCCTCGTCTTGAGTGCAGTAAATAGTAAAGGAGTATGACTGCATGAAATAAGCGCGCTAAGAATTTCAGCGAAGAAAAAATCGGACATTGCACTTTGTGTCGGTGAACAAGTCGTGATCGTGGACAAGTCCAGCATCGCCAAGATGACGACGGTCATGAAAAGAAAAAATAGGGAGAGTTGGCGGTTGCAGGGCGGACATCCAGAACCTTGCGCACTTCCCGCACTTCGGCGGCATAATGCTTCATTTATTCAAATAAATCAATACCTATTTCAGAAAAATAATATGATTTTTGTCACACTTCCCAAGAACACACAGCACAGCTTGTAGGTTAAATGGACTCAAAATACGCCTGTTGGCACATTTCGATACCATTTAAGTGATTTGACGCATGCTGAAACCATTCATAGTCGCTTAAAGACGCGCAAAAGAGACATAAGAATAGACGTGTCGATTTTAGAGACGTCTATTAGGCATTTCCATTGACGTCACAGCAGTGTTGCCAACTGTCCAGAATTGCCCGCCAAATTTGAACCAAATAATGTTCGGGAACAACCGATCTACAGGGCGCTTATGGAGTTCCAGTTTCTGCATTTTTTTCCTCGGCTACCTTTTTGAGTTTGAGATTGAAACTTTTGTATCAAGTTCAAAGCAATGTCCTTGATGCGCCTGCAAAATAAGTTCCCGTGGGAAAGTGTGTTTTTTTGTGAAAAAGCAAGCAGCAAGCCAAACATGTTAGGTTAACTGCACAGGGTAGTGGTGAAAATTCATATTTTCCGACGAAATTGGGCATGAACTTTGCCACCAAACTTCACCTGAATGTTGGGGGGTTTACATTTTTGGCATTGCTGGAGTGATATGCCTTGTGTTGGGCTAGGTATGTAGGTACCTCTTCGGTTTGTGCTTCCCAATCATCCAAATACTTGAGGCCCAGCTTTTACTGCTGGATTAAAGAAACAAAGAATAGTTCTTGTTTATAATTTATATTTTAAAAGTGAAGGAATGTCTTCACTTCGGTTGTAGAATATGGACAGAGGCAAAACGTGGAAGTTTAACTCGAACACTGTTCGGCCACCGAAGATGTATTCGGTCACCGGAGCCCTCATTGACAGAGATTTTACACCTGATTTAACGATGTTGAATTTTCAACTACAACTTGATTGTGTCAAGATACATTTCTTGAAAATACAAATATTTATTATTCTATTGAGGATTCTATGCTCCAAATTGTAGTCGACGTAGCAATTCCTCAGTCCGTAGATCTTCCCATATTAGTGGAGCGAAATCGGCCTGAAAAGTCGTCGTTTTTTTTTTGAAGGTATAACAGCACCAAACCTTATAGGTTTTATAGAGAATCAAATTCCACGTATGTATGGTGATTTTGGGAATGATCTTGTGGTAGGGACCTTTTTTATAGGCAAAAAACCTCAAAAATTAAAAATGAGCTGTTCAGCATTCACAACGTTATATTTCTGGATCCAGTTGAGCTATCGGTCTGTTCTTTTTTTTAAATAAAAGTACATGGAAAAACCTTCCCAATGGTACATCATTGACTGAAATTTATTGTTCATAAACGTGTTTATTGAACAATAAACATTATATTGACTGAGAATGCAGTCCCTTTTTGACCATGCGAAGAACTTTTTTCCTCGTAGGAATTTCTAGATACAACCTTCGAGAAAAATTAAGCCAAAACATTAAGAAAAATTTTAAAGGAAGTTTCACTCATCTAGGCCGTATAGTTTGTCAGTTATGAATTTTTTTCTGGCGCATTGAGTTGAAACGTCGCCTAGCGTGTGCTTGCATACAGTAAACCACCGCATAACAAACAGGGAACGCGGCACGGCCGCGGCGGTTTACTGTATGCGAACACACGCTAAGCGACGTTCCAACTCAATGCGCCAGAAAAAAAATCATAACTGACAAACTATACGGCCTAGATGGATGAAACTTCCTTTAAAATTTTCCTTAATGTTTTGGCTCGATTTTTCTCGCAGGTTGTATCTAGAAATTTCTACGAGGAAAAAAGTTCTTTGCATGGTCAAAAAGGGACTGCATTCTCGGTCAATATAATGTTTATTGTTCAATGAACACGTTCATGAACAATAATTTTCAGTCAATGATGTACCATTGGGAAGGTTTTGCTATGTACTTTTATTAAAAAAAAAGAACAGACCGATAGCCCAACTGGATCCAGAGATATAACGTTGTGAATGCTGAACAGCTCATTTTCAATTTTTGAGGTTTTTTGCCCATAAAAAAGGTCCCTACCACAAGATCATTCCCAAAATCGCCATACATACGTGAAATTTAATTCTATATAAAACCTATAAGGTTTGGTGCTGTTATACCTTGAAAAAAAAACGACGACTTTTCAGGCCGATTTCGCTCCACTATATTAGATTGCCGAAGGCCACAATTTTTGACACAGGTACTTCCTGAAACTAGATAGGCTTAGCAACAGATAATTTTGTGCAAACATCATAACTGTATTACAGCAATTTAGTTACCCATCCTAATTGTTATCGGTCCAACCTCCGTATATTTTTTCAAGTGTATTCCTTCCTTCCTCCTTTCCATTTCTTGGCGCTTTAGGATACATTCTGTGATGCCTCGTACTTCCACGAGCCCCAGCGTTTCGAGGAAACCATGAATTCCTCATTTTTTCCTCAAAAAAAAAGATTCAACCACTCCAAACTCCAACCCAACGTTCACGTTCATTGAGCCCTCTACATCTCTAGTCATGCTTTCTCCATTGCTTTCACAAGCCTAGATGTTTGAATTGACAATAATTTCCTTTTTCTACTTCACTATAGTTGTAATATTTGCTGTGATATGAGCACATGTGAACCACATGGGATCGGCTCCGAGTATCTTCATCTTCTGTTGACCAAATCGTACACCTGACTTGACAATTTTGAATTTTCAGTTGATGGCTTCATCGCGTCAAGACACATTGCTTAAAAAATCCTAAAATTTCTTCTTGTAAGCAGGATTTGAGGTAAAACTGTGGTCAACTTAGAAATAGGCTACTTCGTTTGGGCAGGTGCGCATGCTTGAAGGCTCCAAATTTTGAAAACTTTCGTACACCTGTCAGTTGAATGGCAACGCTGCATGCTCTGTCTAGCCGCCTGACCAACAACTGGTTCCTGACTGTCACTTTTATACAAACCGTAAATGCATCTCTTCGTAGCTTCTTTGAACTTCCTTCTCGGTACAGCCATTTTCAACAGGTTCTGTTCTTTCGTCAAAACATGAGCAAATGAAATGTAGGTCAGGTAGAAACGAGAAGTGTGATCATAATTGTCACAAGTGACAGTTGGCGTCGATGTCTTGTTGTTTTGAGCGCTGTTGCCATTTTCGTTGTTCCTGAACTTCCACAAATAATCATTGAATTTAATTTCAATGAAACATTTTCTTTGGATATAAAAAATGGTATCTGACATTCAACTAAATTATTTGTGTAATTTTAGGTGCACTACAATATTTTTGTGTGTTAATTTTCAATATTGGTGTACGAAACTATGAAATTCACGCCAGACATGCGCACTCAAAAAAACCGAAACAAAGGGACCTATTCCTTGGTCGCTGGATTTTCTTTGAGTCGCATTTTTTGGCACTTTGAGATACTTTCTGAGATGCTCTCTCCTTCCAAGAGTCCAGTTTTCCGAAAAAGCCACGGATTTCTTTTTTTTTTCGACAAAAAAGATTTAAGCACTTCACCAAACTTTCTTGTTTATTGAGCTATCTAGGTCAATACACTTCCAACTGTCGGTATTGATCGAAACTCCGAAGTTTTGTGAATAATTATAACGCACAAACTTGCTTCCTAATTCATCCAAAATCTCAAAAAAGTACTTTTTTTTTTCCAATCATAACAACGCGGGTTGTTCCCGAACACTTTTTTGAGGTTTTGAATTCAACTAGGTTGGCAACACTGACGAGCTCGTGACGTCATGTGAAAATGCCTAATTAGGGGAAATTAACCGTCGCACTAATCTGCGCAAGCGCAGACGTCAAAATAGGTAGTGCCGCTTTTAGACTCGTTTGCAGACTATTTTTCTTCCGTTTATACTGATTCCGACTCATCCGGTACACAAACTCCCACTGATAACTTTTCATTCTGTTCGACTGTCTCTATTCATTACTTATCTAGCGACGAGATCCACCGAACTTTGAAGCGTTCGAAGAATACTCTAACGGCCGGAGTCGACGGGATTCCTAGTTTTCTGTTGAGGGACTGCGCATATGTGCTTAGCAAGCCTTTGGAAAGAATTTACAATTTGATATTGCAGCATTCCATATTCCCTTCTGTGTGGAAGAGGTCGTTTGTCACACCTATTTTCAAGATAGGCGACAACACAGATGTTGGAAACTATAGACCGATCTCGCTATTATGCAACTTTTCCAAGGTGTTTGAATCAATGCTATACAGTCAAATATATTCCTCCGTCAAACACCACATTTCACCGCACCAACACGGTTTCACGGAGAAGAGATCTACCACCTCTAACCTAGCCGCTTTCAAACAGTATGTTGCAGAGGTGGTTGATGATGGGGGTCAGGTTGATGTTGTCTATACAGACTTTCAGAAAGCTTTTGACCAAATAGACCACTATATCCTTCTCAACAAACTTCGATCTTGGGGTTTTTCTCCAGAACTGCTTTCGTTGTTCACTTCTTATCTTTTGGGAAGAGAGCAATCCGTGAGATATCGCAACCACACTTCCAAAATTTTCACGCCGACTTCTGGAGTTCCTCAAGGCTCCAATCTTGGGCCTTTGCTGTTTTTATTATTTATCAATGACATCGTTGACTGTGTTTCCTCTGACAAGCTCCTCTTTGCTGATGATCTAAAGTTATTCCGTAGAGTGGACTCAGTATCTGACTGTGCCCTGTTGCAGAGAGACATTGTATCTGTGGTTGAATGGTGTTCCAATAACCGTCTTTTTCTCAATGTTAACAAGTGTACAGTCATGACATTTACCAAAAGACATTCCTACGTCGTTTATCCTTATAACATCAGTGGTATAACTTTGGAACACGCCGAGTCTGTGAAGGATTTGGGCATCATTTTTGATCCAAAACTAGACTTTTCAAATCACAGAGCTGAGATTGTCAGTAAGTCTTACAAAATGTATGGAATGATTTACAGGAATTGCCGGGAATTTACCAACAGTGAGTCTCTGAAGAAACTGTATTTTGCTTTGATTCGATCCCGATTGGAGTACGGTTCGATCATTTGGTACCCTTACTATAAAGTCCATATTCATTGTATTGAGCGGGTCCAGCGACGGTTTTTGAAGTTCCTGTGCTTCTTGTTTGATGGCGTCTATCCTGCGAGGGGTATTGAATACAGTCTGCTGTTGTCTAGATTTGGCTTTGTTTCCTTGGAAACTCGCCGCTCTATTTTGGCCATTAACCCTTTCAATACGACTTTTTGGAAATTGAGTTGGGACTTCTTTTTTTGTGTCCATCTGGTTTTTAGCCTAATAATAGTTACTTGACCGACTTTGAGATTTTTGAATTCACTAATTTTTGGAAAAAGTTCTTGGGACAAATTTATCCCTGCAGTGATATGCAGTGGGATATATGTATCCCAACAGTAAAGAAATTCCATTATTTTCAAAAATGGTAATTGTCAGAAATTGAAGATAAGACCAAAATATTACAGGCTGATGATGTCAAAAATATTGAAAAAATCTAAACCAAGAACTAAACAGTCAAACATATAGGAAAAAATGATAAGCTTAGAACTAGACCCGACTAAATCAGACAAAAACATTGAAAAAATTCTCGGCTTGAAACTATATTCAGATATGTTTCGAGATATAGAACTAAAATAAAAAGAAAAAAACATCAAAAATGATTGACTTGACAAGCTGATTCAAAGTTTGATAATGCATTGTTGCTCAGATAGAGTAACCTCAAACTCCCACTGGATTCTACCAGGTTTCAGGTATGATATGGCGTAAAACAAGCGCTTTGCTTAGAATTCGCTTTGTTAGAATCTGCTTTGCTCATCAGAATCAGCTCTGCTCATCTACTGTACAGTGCAAGCAAAAACATGATCACAATACAGCAACCAGTGACAAAACAAACTAAACAAAAAAAAAATGACACGGGACTTCCTGATGTCATATATATATGTCACGATATCTGATATGATGACTGTCATAACAGGGATCGTCCGCGATGTCAGATTTAGGCCTTCAGTCAATACCTGCAATTCCTTGAGTCAAAGCGGCCTGTTTACGCTTAAAAATAGTCAAAAATAGTCAAAATAGTCAAAAACTTCACCTTGAAGTTTGATTACTGTTGGGACGAAATTGTCCCCCGCCATATTACTGCAGGGACATTTTTGTCCCACCGTGAATTTTGGACATAGAACTGTTACAAAATATCGGAGAGATACCTATCTGATATCTGGGATGTGTAGTCACAGACAATACACACAAACTGACATAAAAACAGAGGTGAACTTGCACAAAAACTGGAGAAAATCGGTTACTCGACTGGTCTTGCTCAAATCCTAGCGTGTACAGGCGGAGGAACAGCTGACTTTGGGTTATGCGACGTCGCATTGATGGAGTCTTTGTGACTGATATCCCATGCCAAGGCATACGGATACTGAATAATCCCGTCCCCGTGTTATTTCAAGCAACGAGTTCAAGTACAGTAATTTTCAAATTTTCTTTGGGACGAATATATCCCTGCAGTATTGAAAGGGTTAAGTTATTACATAACATCTTGCACAATAAAATGGACTGTTCATATCTATTGTCAAAAATTAATTTTTATGTTCCACGTGCCAACTCCAGGCAGTGTGTCACTTTTTATAACCAGGCCTCCAGAACCAACCTCCTTTTCAACTCTCCCGTCTCAATCTTATGCTGTGAATTCAATAAGATTGCCCGACAGTGCGATATCAATTTTCATTCTTTACGTTTTATTGTTTCTAGCATTCACGACTCACACGGCATTGATGTTGGGCAGTGATGGATGCGCTGACATGTTTTGCAGAATGTACCTCATTTTAATTTATCTGCTATTTTCTGTCCTCCTCTTTTTTTTTTTCTTGTAAAATATGAGTATTGTTTTTATATTTTTTCCTTCGCATAGGGTGTAACACCTTTTGGAAATAAAGTATTTATTTATTTATTATTTATTTATTTAAAAATACTGCTTACCCTTATTTCATCTGCAATGAGCTTGTTTACGCGAGGCTTGGCAGAGATTTTAACAGTGGTTAGTTAGGAGTGTTTACGCGCGCCGACCAAAATGACAGCCGACAGCCCCTTAACCTAGGCCGCTATTCTTGAATCGTGTGAGAAAAGTCCCTGACAGTAAAATACATTCCACAGTACACTTCTGTAGTGAAAGTTGCCTAAAAACCACGATTTTATCTTTATTTTAGGCAACATTTAAGGGTAAATACCCAGGGTAAATAACCGGTATTTACTCAAAATCGGGTCTCTAATAGGGTATCTATTTTCAATGAAAATAATAATAATAACAACAATAACAATAATGATTTTTGCTCACAGCAGCAAAATAATAATAAGTGCTTTGGAGGGTATGTTTTTAAAGCCTTGGAACTTGAAAAAGAGATCATTTTACCTTACCGTCAACACTGTCAACCGAGCTGTCAACATTGTCAACTTTTCTGTCAAACTGGGTAGGGTGGGTAAATATCGCTCGGGAAAATACCGGGTGAATATCCGATTTATATTTACCTACCTACCCGGTAAATACCCGACTCACATCACTGTGATTTCCATGAAACCGACCACGAAATTCAAAATATTTCAGAAAGAGCTGAAAATATTTCAACACGGTTTGTTTCAACTTGATGAGCATTGAATTGTGAATCTAAATGCTGATTTCAATGACTCCAATTTTTTTGGTTCGCGAGTTAAAATTTTTGCATTTTTGATCACCGTGGCAACTTATGGCTCGATACCAAGTTGGGGCTGAGACCGCCGTAAGTGCGGTTACTATAGCAACGGCCAATCAGACGGCTCTATTTGGCAAGTTACGCCGTCCTAACTTTTGCGCCTGTAACTTGGTATCGAGCCCTTAGACCTCCTCAAATAAATAAGTCCCTAAAACTTCCTCCACTAAGAGACCATTTTCCCCAATAAGGTCAATCGCCCATAGGTCCTTCTTTTCTAAGTAAAATACATGCATCATGAGCTCACTCGCCCAAAACTGGAAATTCACTTTGGCACTTCAAAAAGAAGCGACTCAACGTACAATGACAAGTGGCCACCTGATTGCACCGCCCGACAATATCAACATTTGTATCTAAGAGTTCGATAATTGCTTGAAAGATGACGCCCCTGGGACAAAGTGGAAAGCAGGAGTCACGACAGTTGTTCTAGATTACCCCGTGATCGGAACTAACTCCCTTTCCCCTACCCAGCTCTTGCGCATGGCGGTGACTGTACGATATTCTAGCGTTGTTGTTGACAGGTTGCGGCCTGTCAGAAACGTCGTTCAAACAGACGTCCTTGGTTCAAACAGAGGATTATTGTTGTTCTTTTTGTCGCTGAAATTACTTCGTCCGCTTTGTTGTGCGTAGGTACTCACCTCTTTGTCAACACAAAATGTAAGTAGTTAGTTATGTCTTGAATACTTTCTATTAACTCATATTTCAGGTTGAAGCTACCCGAAATTGTTGACATATACAATTGTTCGCAATGTTCGCATTGGACTGAATTCGTCTTTCAACTCAACCACCACGTCCAGAGGAATCACAACAATGTTGATGAAGTTAAACTGTACCATGCCATTAGCCAACCGGAACGCTTACCTTGCTTCTTCTGCGGCTACAAGAGCTACTATCAGTTCGAATTATACGAACATTACAAACAAATACATAACCTGGGGACGACCGGAAACAATGGAAACGGGACTTTTTGTAAAGAATTTGAAAGATATCTGTGCAACCGCTGCAAATACAGATCAGATTCGAGTTTATCGCTTGTAAAACATCACGTTTTATGTGTAAAGGAACCACAAGAGAACACTAAAAAAGCCAAAGGCATAGATTTAGATGGGGCTGCTCCAAGAACAACAATCAGAGGTGTTGAAGTGATGGAACCGTACATGTGCGACTCAAGTGAAAAAATCAACTGGTTCGAGTGCAACCATTGTTTGTATCGAACTAAACGAAAATGGAATTTGAAAACTCACCTGATGAATAAACATGCTGCGAATGAAGAAATCAACTGGTTCCAATGCAACCATTGTTCGTACCGAGCTAAAGAAAAGGCATCTTTGAAAAAACACATGTTGAATCATGTTGCGAATGAAGAAATCAACTGGTTCCAGTGCAGCTATTGTTCATATCGAGCTAAGCGAAAATCAAGTTTGAGAAATCACTTGATAAGTAAACATGATTCGAATGGAGACATCAGTTATTGGCTCCAGTGCAATCATTGTCCGTACCGAGCCAAACGAAAATGGAATTTGAAAATGCACATGATAAGTAAACATGCCGCAAATGAAGAAATCGACTGGATCCAGTGCAGCCATTGTTCGTACCGAGCCAAAGAAAAGGCTTCTCTGAAAAAACACCTGTTGAAACATGCTGCCGTTGAAGAAATCAACTGGTTTCAGTGCGACCATTGTTCGTATCGAACTAAACGGAAGTCAAGCTTATTGACGGAGCACATTATAAGCAAACATGTTGCGGATAAAGAAATCAATTGGTTTCAGTGCAAACATTGTTCGTATCAAGCCAAACTGAAGTCAAGTCTGAGACGGCACATGATACGTAAACATACCGCGAATGAAAACATCAGTTGGCTCCAGTGCAGCCATTGCCCGTACAGAGTTAAGGAAAAGGCATCTTTGAAAAAACACATGTTGATACACGCCACGGATGAAGAAATCAACTGGTTTCATTGCAACCTTTGTTCGTACCGTGCCAAAGATGGTTCAACTTTGAAAACGCACCTCTTGAAACATGCAACTGACGAAGAAATCAACTGGCTCCAGTGCAACCATTGTTCGTACCGGGCCAAACGAAAGTCACGTTTGACAGAGCACATGAAGATTAAACATGCCGCGAACGAAGAAATCAACTGGTTCCAGTGCAAACTTTGTTCGTACCGAGCTAAGCAAAAGTCAAATTTGAGAGTGCACTTGACATGTAAACATGCCGCGAATGAAGAAATCAGCTGGTTTCAGTGCGACCAGTGTTCGTACCAAGCGAAACGGAAGTCGTATTTGAAACAGCACATGATAGGTAAACATGCTGCGAATGAAGAAATCGACTGGTTTCAGTGCAGCCATTGTTCATATCGAGCGAAGCGGAAGTCTTATTTGAAATTACACGTTTTGAAACATACCGCGACGTGTAGCAACGAGGGGCTCGACTTCGAGAAGGAAACTATAAAAAAGGATTGATTCACCCCGTACAATACTCACTTACGTGGCGTCCTGGCCAGTCGTAAGTCGGCCAACGTTCATTCAGCAAGTACATACTTAAATAGATAATTATCACAATGCGTCTACTTTTTTATTCGCTTGCAAGCCAAAATTAGTAGAGGAGAGTGAGATAAGAGTGCTAGGTTGGGTAAGAGTGCTTGGTGTTTGAACTACGCACCAGTGCGTCATCTGGTCATGGCAGAGTTGTTGCGGGATCAAACTCATTAAATACATTATTACTATAAATTATACATTAAACATTTATAACAATAAATGTATAACAATTAAATTCAAAACGCAACTGTGCCGGATATATGCAGCTCTGGCTCTCTAGCAAATGGAAGGAAATCGGAAATGACTTCCCTGTGGCCGACGTACGCTCACAAAGTCCTTGCGTCTCCATTCTTGCCGCTCCCACTAGGTCCCGAGCCACTCCGACGGATGTTCCTGGCATCGGCCTATGGCTCCCGGAAGTTCTGCTGCTAGCTCAGCCGGAAATTGTCGGTGATTCAAATAACGGGGCGCAATTGATGAACCAGCCTTAACGGGAGAAAGATGCAAGTGCTATACGATGCCAGCAGACGAGTCAGACGACATTATTGAGCTTCCGAACGGCGAATATTGCGTGCCAGTAGCCCTGATTTCTCGGCTCCAGAAAGACCAGTGGTGGAGCGGCTCTGCAGTCAAAAAGCTCGGAAGCCGTTTCGGGCTTCATCAAAGCCACAGTTTTCGCAAGCTTGGAGCTCGAATCGCTTCCTACAGCTTCGTAGTGCTTGCTTCTTTTCCGGCAACAATATAATTTTCATGGGCATTTCTACAAAGATAAGGGACCCTTATTATCACGCGACCGGCCGGCCGCCGTAAGGGAACCGCATTCTGGCCGACCGTTTGTTTACTGAACGACCTCATGGTGGCCTCACATTGAGCATCAAATGCTGCAGCTTTTTCAGCTGCCGAGCTCTCATTGGTCACATATTGGTCATTCACAGCACAATGACAGGCGTCTGGTCCAATCAGAACTCTGCAGCTGAAAAAGCTGCCGCATTTGATGCTCAATGTAGGGCCACCATCATGGAATCAGGCACTGACAGCTGTCGGCCTCACGGAACGCCATAGGCGCCCGACCCAACGAATTCTAACTGTCAAGAGCGTGTTAATTTTGGATTTAGGTGTACAAATTCATGTGCAGGGTGGATATGATTTGCCCGATGAGTTTCAAAACACGTCTTTTATGCCGCTAGATGAAATGGAATTCTCATGTAGGTATGTTGAGTTGCGGACATCAAGCAACAGCACTGGACCCCGCAAATTTCCTTTTTACTCCGCTCATGGTAAATTTTGACACATAGCTGAATTTTAGCCCCTCCCATCGGTCCTTAGCAACGGATGATTGCGTAACCCTTTTGTACAGCCAAAGCTGTCGATAATCTAGCAACCCTAACAAAGATGCGGCATCAGCGCCCTCTCATTATCTACGACGGGACTGACGGGAGCAAGCGGGTTTTGGGTGGGATCATTGGGAACCTGATGACAGCTAGTGTCAAAAGCGCTGCGCACCACCACAGTGTACCACCGTATTCATGCAACCAGAACGACGTATTGCTCTTCTTACCTCCGAAATCACTTTCCGACTTGTTATTCGTTGTTCGTAGTATCACAAAATGTAAGTTTGCTAAAAAATAATATCCCTTGAATAGTTTCTGTCAAGTCTCATTTCTATCCTATTTCAGGTTAGAGTTGCCCGAAATTGTTGACATGTACAGCTGTTCGCAATGTCCGCATTGGACTGAATTTGTCTTTCAACTCAACCATCACGTCCAGAGAAATCACAGAAATGTCGATGAAGTTAAACTGTACCGTGCCATCGGGCAACCGGAATGCTTAGCTTGCTTCTTCTGCGACTACAACAGCTTGTATCAGTTCGAATTGTACGAACATTGCAAACAAGTACATAATCTGGGAACGTCTGGAAACAATAGGAATGAGACGTTTCGTGAAGACATGGAACGATATCCGTGTGAACGCTGCAGTTACGTAACGGATTCGAGTTTATCTCTTGTGAAACATTTACACGACGATTTGTGTGGAAAGGAGCCGACAGGGCGGCCACAAGAAACCGCACGAAGGGTTGGAGACATGGAATCTCCAAATTTGCGTGATCCAAGTGAAGAAATCAAGTGGTTCCAGTGTAACCATTGTTCGTACAGAGCCAAACAAAAAGCACACTTGAAGCCGCATTATCTGTCGAAACATGCTACGAATGACGAAATCAACTGGCTTCAATGTAAACATTGTCCGTACCGAGCCAAAGTGAAGTGGAATTTGAAACAGCACATCATTAATAAACATGCTGCGAATGAAACAGTCGGCTTGTTCCAGTGCAATCATTGTCCGTACCGAACTAATGATAAGTCATCTTTGAGAAAGCACCAGTTGAACCATGCTACGGATGAAGAAATCAACTGGTTTCAGTGCAATCTTTGTTCGTATCGAGCCAAACACAAGCCAAGTTTATTAACAGCACACATGATAAGAAAACATGCTTCAGATGAAGAAATCAATTGGTTCCAGTGCAACCATTGTTCGTACCGAGCAAAACAAAAGTCGACATTGAAAAAGCATACTGTTCGTAAACATGCCGCGGATGGAGGGAACGATTGGCTCCACTGCGACCATTGTTCCTACCAAGCTAACTGTAAGTCAGAGTTGAAAGTGCACGTGTTGTTGAAACACGCCGCAGATGAAGAAATCACCTGGTTCCAGTGCAACCATTGTTCGTACAGAGCTAAACTGAAGTCACGTTTGAGAGAGCACATGATGAATAAACATGCTGCGAACGAAGACATCAATTGGTACCAGTGTAACCATTGTTCGTACCGGGCTAAACGAAACTCAAATTTGAGTGAACACGTCATACGTAAGCATGCTGCGGATGAAGAAATCACCTGGTTCCAGTGCGACCGTTGTCCGTACCGAGCTAAACGGAAGCCATGTTTGATAGGGCACATGGTAAATAAACATGCTGCAGATGAAGAAATCATTTGGTACCAATGCAGCCATTGCGTCTACAGAACCAAGCAAAAGGCACTTTTGAGACGGCACGTAATCGGTGAACATATGGGTGAACATGATGTGAAAGAAGAAATCAACTGGTTCCAGTGCATCCATTGTCCGTACCGAGCCAAACGAAAACCATGTTTGGACAGGCATATGTTTGTTCACGCTGCGGTTGAAGACATCGACTGGTTCCAGTGCAGCCGCTGTTCGTATCGAGCTAAACGAAAGTCATCTTTGAAAGCGCACGTGATAGGTAAACACGCTGCGAATGAAGAAATCGACTGGTTTCAGTGCAACCATTGTTCGTACCGGGCCAAACTAAGATGTAATTTAACACAGCACATTAAAAATAGACATGCAGCAGATGAAACAGTGGACTGGTCCCAGTGCAGCCATTGTTCGTACCGAGCTAAGCGAAAGTCATCTTTGAAAAGACACGTTTTGAAATGTCATGCGTAGGTATAGATCGCGGGAATAAAAATGGCGTCCTAAAGATGGGTATATGGTGTCATGTTATTTTCACTAGTACATACTTGTTAATAAAATTTCCTTTAGTTGTAAAGCTGTAATGAATACATATATGGATAATTTATTGAACAATTGTCGCTTTATCAGAAAAATTATGATATGCTAAACTCATATGGGGATATATAGCGGTCCGATGACGGACTACGAGCGCTCGCGTACTATTCACCCCTCTGTCAAAAACCAGCACGTGACCTCAACTTTCACGTACGTGTCACTCGGTATCGGTTCAGTCGAGGGTTCAGTTTAGTAGGCGGCGTCAGGTTATTTGAGTGTCATTTATTATTATTTGAGAAGAATTAACAATGGTTTTGAAATGTTGCATTTCTTGGTGTAGCGGGAAGAATGGCCGGCTGTAGCGAATCTAAAACTAGAACTGACTAAACGAACATTCGTATGCTATGAACATTTGAAGCAATCTGATTACCCCAGAACCAGTAAACATACAGGTAGATTAGAGATGTATTCTTATTGCGTAATTTATGAAAAAATTGTTGTAGATATGACATACAGAAGAAAAATCTTGGAGTCATATGTGCCTTTCCCACCATAGAGTGTACCTACTGTGCGAAGACGGCAAGTTGCGGAATCAGTGAGAAAAAGATTGGCTTCCAGAAAGAATTTGAGTCTTTTATTTGAAGACGAGTTTGGAGATAAAACTAACGATTATATAGTAGAGCAGCTAATGAATGGGATCGACAATATTGCAGGCGAAATAACAGTCGATTCGACAGTTGGATCGATATTACTGCTGCAAACAATGTAATTGAACATTAAAATAAAACTTCGAATATTTAAATTCATATTTCATAATCATTTTGCTTACTCTAGTCTCTATAATCAACGCGAAGAGAGCACAGGAGCACTACATAATACAAGCCCGCCTAAATTTGAACTCCATTAAAGACTTGAGGTTATGTTCAGTATAAGTCAAAACTGTCAAACTTGATGTATTGGTACACGTCGCCCTCTACATATAGTTTTTGCCATATATCCTCATTTCATGTAATCACCCTATTAGGTACTAAAAAGTGTAGTTCTCGAACGCATCCCAGTTTTTGCTTGCTGCAGTTTTACGGAGAGTGTGCCGGCAGCGTGGCCTGCAGACTCTGAGCTGACCTCTGTCAATTGTCAATAACGTCGCATGATCGTCTGAGAGTCACCAATAACGGCATCAATCCTACATCACTTCCGGATTTATAGCGTAGGTATGTAGGTACTCGCTCACCTCTTCAGCATCACACAAAATGTAAGTTTCCAGGGAATACCTACCTTGGATTTACTTAGTTTCTATCAAGTTCAATTTCTGTGTTATTTCAGGTTAGAACCACCATCCGAAGTTGTTGCCACGTACAACTGTTTGCAGTGTTCGCATCTGACTGAATCCGTCTTACAACTCGACCATCATGTCCAGAGGAATCACAAAAATGCTTATGCAGCTAAACTGTACCATGCCTTTGTCGAACTTGAACAGTTTTCTTGCATCTACTGCAACTACAGCAGCTATTATCGCTCCGAAATATACGAACATTACAAACATATACATATTCCAGGAAACGAAAACAGCGAGGGAAACAATGAATGTAAATATTGGACGTTTTGTCAAGAATTCGGAAGATACCCGTGTGGCCACTGCAGATACGAAGCGGATTCGAGTTTATCTGTCGTGAAACATTACAGTTTGTGTAAAAAGTTTCCAACGGGAGAGCCGCAAGAAACCACAGAAGAGACTGAAGGCATTATTGGAATAGAGGAACCAAACATGTCGAGACATGATTCGATTGGAAAATTCAACTGTTTTCAGTGCAAGCACTGTTCATACCGAGCCGAACGGGAGTCTAATTTAAGAAGACACCTCTCGAAACATGCAACGAATGAAGAAATTGAATGGTTCCATTGTAATAATTGTTCATACCGAACTAAAAAAAAGTTCAATTTAAGAAGACACCTTTCGAACCATGCATCGGATGAAGAAATTAAATGGTTCCATTGCGACCATTGCTCGTACCGAGCTAGGCAAAAGTCATCTTTGAAGAAACATCTTCTGTTAGAACATGCTATAAATGAAGAAATTGAATGGTTTCGGTGCAACCAGTGTTCGTACCGAGCTAAACAAAAGTCAAATTTGAAAGAGCACATGATCACTAAACATGCTACAAATGAAGAAAATGAATGGTTCCAGTGCAACCAGTGTTCGTATCAAGCTAAACGGAAGTCCGTTTTGAAAGTACATTTGTTGAAACATGCTTCGGATGAAGAAATTGAATGGTTCCAGTGCAATCACTGTTCGCATCGAGCCAAACGAAAGGCACATTTGAAAGAACACATGATCGCTAAACATGCTACGAATGAAGAAATCAACTGGTTCCAGTGTAACGATTGTCCGTACCGGTCTAGGCTGAAGTTCTCTTTGAGAAACCACCGGTTGGATCATGCCACGGATGAAGAAATTAGGTGGTTTCAGTGCAACCGCTGCCCGTACCGAGCTAAACAAAACTCACGGTTACGCGAACACGTGATTAATAAACATGCGACGAATGAAGAAATCAACTGGTTCCAGTGCAACTATTGTTCGTATCGATCCAAAGGAAAATCGAATTTGAAAAAACATCAGCTGAATCATGCAACAGATGAGGAAATTGAATGGTTCCAGTGCAACCAGTGTTCATACCAAGCTAAACGAAAGTCAAATTTGAAAAATCATTTCATTAAGAAACATGCTGCAAATCAGGAAATCGGCCGGTAGTTCGTACCGAGCTGAACATAAATCATATTCATGCGATAATTAGACAACTCCTTTTTCAAAAAGTAATTTTTTTTCTCCAAAAACAAAGAGACTGTCAATCGAGCTGTCAATGTTTTTCAGCTATAAGAAATCAAGACACAAACACAAGGAATTAATGGCGATCTCTTAGGGCTCTTGATGAGCGACTGTTTTCGCGATTGTGCAGCCTTCTAGGTGAAATAATTCATTAGAATAAACCAGAAAAATGCATTTTTTCAACTTACTTATCTGTCAAAACCGCAACCAATTCATATTTTGCTGCGTTCGCAATGAAGTAACCACTAAACCGACATACTGGACGAGTAACAACGGGAACCAAGTACATTTTACGGGGAATTCAAAGCTGTCCAGACCAACCCGTTGTCGAAACCATCCCCGCTCTCCCCTATCAGACGAACGATACCTAATTCCATAGGACTGTGTATCTTACGTGTTATCCGGGCTCATGCGCGTACTATTAGGCGCTTGATATGAAACTTCCAGACAAATTGCGTCTGTTAACACGTAACATGATTAGAAAACCTATCAATAATCGTTTGTGTAAGTGAAATTTTTGTGAAGTGAGTTGTGAGTCTGATGTTATTTTAATCTTTTAAAAATTAAAAACAATCATTTTGAAGGTGGAATAGGAAGGTACGCTTTCGGTTCTTACAAGAAAAAATGGAAATAAACACTGCTTCATAACAAGTGTAGAACCGAGAGTCGATACGATGAAGAAGAAGGTTTCATTTTATTCCGTTTCCGCGAACACGTGGCGTGGAAGTTTTGATCAGGGCCCCCTCTGACTCTCCTCTAACTGAAAGCCTCTGGGGCCAAAGTAAGGCGAGCCGCAAGAGCCACTCTCACACGGTACGTTTTAGACAATCTTTGCTACATCAATGTACTGCGGATTGCATAAAACTTTCCGGCCCAGAAGCCAGGCAGGAGAACGACAGAAGCCTTGTTCGGGGTTGCCAAGTGAACAAGAAATATAAATTTCAATTATTTCGATATAGCAATTTTCAAATTTTGAGTTTTCATGCAGTATGGTGTCAGATTTCTTAACTATAAATGCGCAAGGAAACATCTTGCAAAATAAATTGATTTTATAGTGACTATCTGAGGTGACAGTAATTGCAATATAAATTATTATTGGTAACGGCGGCCATGCCAAATCTGACAACATCGCGATCAACAGACTGTGGATCATTTGCGAAATAAGCAACAAACTTCCAATATTTCCATTATTTTGTAAAGAAGAACTATACAAAATAGAAATTTGGCTTGCGACTGGTTCTCCTTCACATTTCTAGTAACTTTTTTGTATCTATCTGGAGGCTTAGTCATGAAATAGCCTGGTGTTCCATAGAAAAATCGATATTTGTCTGGATGTTTCAAATTTGGCACTAAATAGCGACAGTTGCGTCCATGTTGCATCTGCGCCGTCGGGTTAGGAGAACGCACTATTGGCGGAAGTGGTTCATCGGAGTACTGAAATATGAATTCCATGAGAAAGAAACGAAACGCTTCAAGGCGTATCTAACCGCCAAATCCGTTTCCAAACATCAGAGTCCCACTGTAGGTTAGGTACAGTTCGAGTTACAGGTACAAGTTAGGCACCGAACAGGTACTAAAGGTATGTTCCGATATTTAAATCGGTTAACCAGCCGGTCGACAAAATTTTCAGTGGGTGACTTTTGATATCGGAACGACAATTGACGTTTGGCTTAACCTCCACTGACCGGCCTCCAAAGCTGGTCGTTGTGGTTGACAGCTGGTAAACCTTTTTCAGGCAGCCGATCGTTCCAATATAGGTACAGTTTTTCAGGCGGTTGGTTAACCAGAACGAATATCGGAACGTACCTTAACTGAACTCTTCCGTAAATTTTGACACCCAGGGGTACACTACAGAGTAGGTACCTGCAATACCGGCCGATACTATTCCAGCACATCGGTGCTGCCTCTAACGGCAAAAAGTGGCAGGCGCCGTCCCCAAACCCCATAGTTCCGCATCATCATCTGATCGAGCATCTGATCGACCATAATAACGACATCAATAATCCTTCGTCACTCTCGCATTCATTGTAGTGTACGTACTAACAACTCCCGCATCATAAAATGTAAGTTGCTAGTGAGTCCCTTGAATAGTTTCTGTCAAGTTTCATTTCTGTCTTATTTCAGGTTAGAACTACCGCCCGAAATTGTTGACAGGCACATCTGCTCGCAATGTTCGCATCGGACTACATCCGTCTTGCAACTCGAACACCACGTCCAGAGGAATCACAAAAATGTTTATTCAGCTGAACTGTTCCATGCCATCATCGAACCCGAACAGTTCTCCTGCATCTGCTGTAACTACAAGAGCTACTATCAGTTCGAATTGTACGAGCATTGCAAACAAGTACATGACCTGAGAACAACCGGAAACAACGAAAATGGGTCGTTTTGTGGAGAAATTGAAAGATATCCATGTGCCTACTGTAGACACGAATCGGACTCGAGTTTGTCTCTTGTAAAACATCAGGATTTGTGTAAAAAGGAGCCGAAAGAGGTAATGAAAACCACAGGAGAAGCCTGCACAGAAGGGGTGGAGTGTTCAGACTTGGGTGGGTCTCTTGCAAGGACCTTTCGATATGCTGATAGAGTAGCGGAACCGAACATGTCAACGCATGATTCAAATGAAAAAATCAACTGGTTAGAGTGCAAACAATGTTCTTATCGAACTAAGCGGAAGGGAGACTTGAAAATGCACACTGTGTTGAAACATGCTTGCAATGAAGAAATCAACTGGTTCCATTGCAATCATTGTACGTACCGAACTAAAAAGAAGTCATCTTTGAGAACACACTTTTTGAAACATGCTACAAATGAACAAATTCAATGGTTCCAGTGCAACCATTGCACGTACCGGGCCAAACAAAAGTCAAATTTGAAAACACACCTTTTGAAACATGCAACGAATGAACAAATCGACTGGTTCCATTGCAACTATTGTTCGTACCGAGCTAAGCTGAAGTCATCTTTGAAAAATCACTTATTGAAACATGCTACGGATGAAGAAATTGAATGGTTTCAGTGCAACCATTGTTCGTACCGAGCGAAACGGAAGTCATCTTTGAAAGATCACCTGTTATTGAGTCATGCTCCGAATGAAGAAATTCAACGGTTTCAGTGTAACCAATGTTCGTGCCGACTTAAGCGGAAGGCAGACTTGAAAGTGCACATGTTGAAACATGCTACGAATGAAGAAATCAACTGGTTCTATTGCAATAATTGTTCATACCGAGCTAAAAGAAAGTCATCTTTGAAAACTCACTTTTTGAAACATGCTAGGAATGAGCAAATTGAATGGTTCCAGTGCAGCCATTGTTCGTACCGAGCTAAACAAAAGTCAACTTTGAAAACACACCTTTTGAAACATGCGACCAATGAACAAATCGACTGGTTCCATTGCAACTATTGTTCGTACCGAGCTAAGCTGAAGTCATCGTTGAAAAATCACCTATTAGACCATGCTGCGAATGACGAAATCGAATGGTTCCAGTGCAATCACTGTTCGTACCGAGCGAAACGAAAGTCACATTTGAAAACACACCTTTTGACGCATGCTTCGAATGAAGAAATTGAATGGTTTCAGTGCGATCATTGTTCGCACCGAGCCAAACGAAAGGCACATTTGAGAACACACCTTTTGACGCATGCTTCGAATGAAGAAATTGAATGGTTTCAGTGCAATCGTTGTTCGTACCGGGCCAAACGGAAGTCAACTTTGAAAGTACACTCGTTGAAACATGCTACGAACGAAGAAATTGAATGGTTTCAGTGCGACCGTTGCTCGTATCGAGCCAAACAGAAGTCAACTTTGAAAGATCACCTGTTGACTCATGCTTCGAATGAAGAAATCGAATGGTTTCGGTGCGATCATTGTTCGCATCGATTCAAACGAAAGTCACATTTGAAAGAACACATGGTCAATAAACATTCTACGACTGAAGAAATGCTATGAACGAAGAAATTGAATGGTAGGTACTTTTGCTTTCAGTGCTACCACTGTTTGTATCGAGCTAAATAATAGTCACGTTTGACTTTAAGGGAGCACCGTCGTGCTACGAATGAACATAATGGGTGTGGGTGGTAACTGAAGAAAGTGTAGGTACGTGATTGTTTATACCCACTGTAGGAGGACGGTCTTTTGGCTTGTATTTGTACATTGATGAGATTAATTAAATACTTTTCAATTTGAATAGTACGTTAAATTTGAAGCAGCTCCTCTTGCTATAACAATGTAATAGTCTTAAGAAGGATAAATTACTTACTTACTATACACACTAGAAATTCAACAATCAAAAGAGACAAAATTACGTTCTTTTTTGATTCTCCACAATTTTTGCGAAGCATAGCCCGAATCGGACTTGTTTCGTGATCGAAGCTGAGAAGAAGTACAGCGTTACTGAGCGCGAATGCCTCTCCGTACTTTTAGCAGTCGGCCGGTTCCGGCCATTTATTGATGGCACCAGATTTACCGTGATCACAGATTCGCTGCTCTGGCTTTTCCAAATGAAAGACCCCACGGGTAGACGTGCTCGATGGGGTGTACGCTTGTCACAATTCGACATAAACTTGGAGCATCGGAAGGGAAAATTGAATGTTGTTCCAGATGCGTTGTCCCGATGCCTGCCGGAAGTGTCAGAATTGTGGGAAGATGCCTCGCCAGAACAGTCAGAAATCCAGGTACCATTTTACCTCGGATTACGTCAGAAAATCATCGACGATCCTGATCTTTATCCTCAGTGGATGGTCCGAGACGCGTATAACAATGAATACCTATACGACGGGGTAAACTCGTCTTATTCCGGATAGCTTTTTCTATCGGCGTACGTTGGGAAAAAACACTTTTCATCTCGTACTTCATGTTGATATGAAGCTTATAGTGTGACAAAGCTCAGCTGGCATTCAAATAATCTTTATCGACAAAAATCTTCAAAACAAATCAAAATTCGCAAAATGGAGCATTTTTCTGGAATGCAAGAAAGGCTCCAAATTTCGGACACCCCTATCCGAAATTGAGCGCCCAATTTTCAAATGTAAAAAATATTTGCAAGTAATTGCATATTTAGGCATTCTTCTTTTCTCTGTTTGCACATTGCTCCTGACTCCATTCTGTTAGCGCCACATTTTGAAACACTGGAGAATAATGTGGACGATTGGTTAAATGTGGTTGACGAATATGTACACATATATAACTGGGACGACCAAACGATTTGTCATTTGGCATTGAGCAAATTGAAAGGTTCCGCGGAGGTCTGGTTGAAAGGTTTGCCTACACGAATTTTTGTTCGGGCCGAGTGGAAAGATATGCTCCGAAAGAATTTTATGCCGAAACGCGATTTACGCGCTGCTATCCGTACAATGATGAATTGTGTTGCAAAACCGGGTCAGTCACTTTACCAGTACTGGTAAGAGGTTCTGAACATTTTCCAGGAAAATGGATTGACTATTTGACTATTTAAATGTTCCTTTCTTACAGAGCAAGTGGAGTATTCAGGGCATGTTATCAGTAATTCGCAAATCAAACCTAGCCCTAGAAAAACCGAGGCAGTTCAGAGTTTTCCGACACCGACGAGTTCTCATAATGTGCGTCAATTCCTAGGTTTGACTGGGTATTTTAGAAAGTATATTCCGAATTATGCGGTTAAAGCAAAACCTTTGAGCCGTTTATTGCAGTCCGATGTCGAGTGGAAATGGGAATCTCCACAGCAAGAAGCGTTTGACCTTTTAAAGTCATTATTGGTGTCTGAACCTGTTCTGAAGTTGTTTGACCCGTCTGCAGAAATCAGGTTGTATACCGATGCTAGTCAGCTGGGGTTAACTGGAATTTTGACACAGTTCGATGGTGAAACTGGAAGCGTAGTGGAATATTCCAGTCGAACTACTAGACGCAAAGGACAAAGATACCATTCTTTCGAGTTATAGAGGCACTTGCGATATTGGAGTCGATAAAAAAGTTCAGGTTCTACCTACTCGGAATCAGGTTTACCATCTTCACAGACTGTGCGGCGGTGAGACAAGCATTTCAAAAAAATGAGCCGAGCCTAAGAATCGGTAAGTGGGTAATTGAGTTAAGTGAGTTCACTTTTGATCTGGTTCACCGTGGTGGTCAACTCATGCGTCATTGGAAAGAAGCAGGAATTTATGCATCCGATCCCCAAAGCTCCAAGGCCTTCCCACACCATACATATAGACCACTTAGGGGAGGGCCCTTTTTGAAAACAAAATAAGGTAACACTCAGTTCTTCAACATTATGGACGCCTTTACCAAATTCCTATTGATTTATGCGGTGAAAAGTACAAAAACTAAATAGAGGCGCTGCGAGATATGATTGAAGTCTTTGGTGTCCCACGCCGAATTATATGTGATAGGGGTCCGTCTTTCACCTTCGAAAAGTTTCGAAAGTTCTGCGAAGAAGGTGGTATTATAATACATTACAATGCGGTTGCGTATGCTTATGGTCTCGGGGCAGTCCTTTCCCAGAGATATGAAGACGGAGAATGCGTGGTCAGTTACGTAAGCCGGTCACTGTCAGCAGCGGAGCGTGAATACAGCGCGACCGAAAAGGAGTGCTTTGGGGTAGTGTGGGCCGTGGAGAAGTTCCGCGCCTACGTAGAGGGCGGTCACTTCACAGTGGTAACCGACCACTTTGCCCTGAAATGGCTCCACAACCTCAGGGACCCTAACGGTCGTTTGGCGCGCTAGCCGGTGCGACTCCAACAGTATAGCTTCGACGTCATCGATCGTGCTAGGAAGGAAAACATTGGCCCGGATCTGCTTAGTCGCTCGATCCCGACTGAAGATACGGTTAAGGTCGATGTCGTCGAGGGATTCACGGAAGTTGAAGATCCCTGATACCTTCGGATGTGTGAGAGAGTCCGGAAAGACCCGCTCAGCTACCCCCTTTTGCGACTTGAGGGTAGCAACTTGCTCAAGAATTGTCGAGACTTGTCAATGACTACGGGTGCGAACAGAGCTCGAAGGGCGGTGGTACCTCACGAACGACGCTTGGAGATACTGGCGGCGGGTCACGATAGTCCGACGGCGGGACACGGTGGTGCGTCTCGTACCATGGTTCGGGTTGGCGAACAGTAATACTAGCCTAGGATGCGAACCGGTGTTGTACGGTAGGTACGTGAAAAACTGCCAAGTGTGCTCATCCCAAAAGCCCGAACAAAGAGCTCCATTGGGTCTAATGCGTGGCAGAAGAGACGTGAGTCGGCCTTGAGAGGTTGTCTACGTGGATATAGTCGGTCCGGTCCGTATATATCCTTTCGGTACTAGACCACTCCACTCGATTCTGTCTTTTTTCCACTCCGAAGGGCCGTAACAAAAAATATCAGTGGCGTCCTCGAGGATCAGGTCTTTTTGCTGTTCGGGGTACCGCGTGTCATGGTCTGCGATAACAGGCAGCAGTTTGTAAGCCGTGACTTCAAGAACTTGGCTCAAGAGTGGATTGAAGTTGGGAATTGAAGTCCATTATATCCCATACGGCGGTACACCACATCCAGGCTGACATAATCGAACGGCACCACAGGACGCTCAAGGTCATGTTATCGTCATGTGTGTATCGAGTATCGATACATATCCGGAAAATATATCTGGTTAGACCTAAATCCATCTTTTGGGCCCAAACACGACCCACGTACTTCACCAGCTTCAGCTTAACCCTGGGCATTACGTTTATATGGTTCAAAACCACGCCAAGTTGCCATAAACCGATTGAGCTGTCATCCTTCTCCGGTTTGAGGTTAGAAGTCTTTCTTGAGCAAGCCGCCCGAACCCACGACTGCGATTAGAGAGCCAGGTGGACCTCTGTAGATAGCAGGGAGACGACCACTACCTCCAACCACCACCTAGAACGAGTCCGGAAGCATCTCCATCCGCCTTCCCCGTGTTGCTTCATGCAGCCACGTGTCGAGCGCTCTTCGCTCGACTCTCCGACGACAGTTTCACCTCCATCTCAAGTCACGAGCGTTGAGGAAGGCCCCAAGGGTTTGTCGACCGCCGGGGAACGTGATGAGCCAGCTTCTCCCGACTTTCTTACAGTGTAGGCTTCCGTTCCATTCGGTTCAAATGCGTGTAGAACAAGCCGGCTCTTGCGGTAGTGAGATCTCACTCGGTAAAGAAGCGACTTCGTTGAAGTCTTGACGTTCATCGCCGGACAGGTTTATTGTCCGAAAACCTCCCTTGCACTCTAGCTACTCGTGAAAAGTTTGGTTTTCCGTTTTTCGCCGTCCTCGCGAGCTGTTGGGGTCGAACCTCTTGCTGAGAACAAGAAATCGTGCCAAAACGCGTGCATTGTTTCAGTTGAACTTACCTGAGTCATCCCGTTTTTGGCATAATCAGCGTTTATTGTAGATTTTGTAGATTTGTAGATTAGAGGTGGTCGTTTGGTCTTGAAGGATCCTTTCTGCACTGCGACCTATAAGATCTTTTGTGCGTGACCATGCTTCTATTCAATGTCCCAGGAAATCCACCTCCTCACCGAATCGGATCATTTCCTTGGAGATGATACCTCTGATGTCTGCGGGTGTCAGTTTCACACCTCTCAGCAGCGTGAGTCTTTTCTGTGCCAGTGCTTCGCACTCGCAGAGTAAATGCACGGTGGTTTCATCTGCCGATGCACAAAGCCTGCAAATAGGTGAGTTTCCCTTACCCATTTTTTGCAGGTGGTATCTCACTTCGCGATGTCTAGTGAGTAGACCCGTGAGTAGTCTTATTTCGTTTTTAGAGAGCGACAGGATGAGCTGCGTCTTTGTTTGGAGAGCGCAATAAGCTGTTTGGCTTGTCGTTGGCCTGGAATGCTCTTCCAATAGGCCTCCATCTGCCTATTCTCCCATTTAACGACTTCTTCCCTTATTAGGGATGACGACATCCCACATGTGGGCTCCGGTTCAATAAATGTTGTTTGAGCTCCTTTTTTCGCGAGGGCATCCGATTCTTCATTTCCCTCGATACCCTGGTGGGCAGGTACCCACATTAAAGTGAGTTTGTTGCTCTCAGCCAGCTGTATGAGTGATTTTTTGCAGTTCCAGGTGGTTTTTGACTTAGTCATAGGCCTCCAGGTGCCTTAAAGCCGCCTGGCTGTCTGTGGCAATGCAAATTCTTGCTCCTTTGTACTGTCTGGATAGGCATATCTGGGCACACCTCTCCACCGCCAGTAATTCGGTTTGTTGAGTGGACAGAAACCTTCCCACAGGCAGTGATTCCCTATACTTCGGGCCATATATGCCTATCCCGGCTCCTTCCTCTCTTACGGATCCGTCTGTGTACCAGATCATGTTGTTTTTCTGCAGCCGGGCCATCCTCCGGGCGCTTTCCTGGCGGTCATTTACGACCACTTCATAGGTAGCCCCGAAGTCGTACTCAACTGGCATGAAATCCCTTGAGCTCGTGAGGAACTGCTCCCTTATTGAGTCCAATACTTCTAAGTGTCCTCTTCTTAGGTTTTTAGGTCCTATTCTGAGGGCACTCACTAGTCCTTCTTTTTCTACTTGTTTGTGCAGTGGTAGTAGGTCCAAAACTTCCATCGCTGCTATCACAGAACCTGTCTTATAGCTGTATTACACTGCTCAGTTTCTTGTAAAATTTCTGGAAGTCTGCCAAAATAGTGTCAAAAAACTTGATTGTTAAATTGACAGATTGTTCGAAAAATCGTACAAGAAATTATGTACCTACCTAGTATAATACAGCTAGTAGGCTAAGTAATGGCATATACTTTAACTGAAGCCGCATCTGAATTGGTTGATGTTAGTGAATTTATCAAAAAAACAAAAAAGATGGTTCTCTCGGTGGATCTAATAATAGGTATGGCAAAATTTCATGAAACACTACTTTATTCCTTTATTGATTATGTACACCATCATTATGCCGTAGGTACCGTTCTGTTGGTCCAGGCTTCAAACATTTTTGGCAATACGGTCAAAATTACCTTCGAATGAACTTACATCTTTGTCTTTGAGTTCGCAGCATGTCGATGTCGCAAAACTGGAACTGAAACAATAATAACAACTAAAACTTCGACTGGAACAGAAGAATTTTTAGCATGTTGTAGCATGTGCGTTTTCAAAGATGTATTTTGAACAGTACGCACAGAGAATGCACTGGAAACAAATAATTTTTTTCCCTTTGTAACATGTTGCCACATGTGCACGTCCAAAGACAATTGATATTCAACTCGGTCAGTACAAATATTGCACTGGAACCAATCAATTTCTTCGTTTATTGCATGTTGTAAAATGTGTCTTTTCAGTTGTTCTCGTTATTTAATAAACACCGACTGCGCTGGAACCAAACAATTAGTGACATGCTCTGTCAATATGTGGGTCTTCAAAGTTGTTTTTTTTTTTCGAACAATGATTGCACTGGAACCGATCAATTTCTTTGTTTTTTGGCATGTCGTAGCACGTGCGACGTCATTCCTGACTTGTGCTTTGTTCGGTGCGCGCACTGACTGCACTGGAACCAAGCAATTTCTTCGTCTTTGGCATGTTGTATCATGTGCTTCTTCAAAGCCGACTTTTCTTTACCTCGATACGAACAATGATTACACTGGAACCAATTAATTTCTTCGTCTGTGGCATGTTGCAGCCTACCGTGCCTGTTCAAATGTGACTTCCATTTAGTTCGGAAAGAACACTGGAGGCACTGGAACCAATTAATTTCTTCGTTTTTGGCATGTTGCAACATGTGCTTCTTCAGAGCCGGCTTTTGTTTGGCTCGGTACGTACAAAGATTGCAGAGAAACCAATCAATCTCTTCGTTTGTAGCATGTTGTAACATGTGCAATTTCAAAGCACCTTTTTGTTTCGCTCGGTACGTACAAAGACTGCACTGGAACCAATCAATCTCTCCGTCTTTGGCGTGCTGTAACATGTGCAATTTTAAAGCTGACTTCTGTTTGGCTCGAAATGAACAATGGCTGCATTGGAACCAATCAATTTCTTCGCTTGCAGTATGTTGTAACATGTGTTTTTTCAAAGAACACTTCCGTTTAGCTCGGTATGAACAATGGTTGCATTGGAACCAATCAATTTCTTCGCTTGCAGCATGTTGTAACATGTGCACTTTCAAAGAGGACTTTAGTTTAGCTCGGTATGAACAATGGCTGCACTGGAACCAATTGATTTCTTCGTTTTTGGCATGTCGTAGCATGTGCCTCCCCAAATTCGACTTTTCTTTATTTCGGTACGAACAATGATTGCACTCATGCAATTGGATTTTTTTTGTCATTGAATTATTACGACCCATCATGTTCGAGTCCATTGCTCCAAAGTCTTTGGATGCTTCCGCGCCAACTTGATTCAAATCTAGTAACTGTGCATCATCGACATCTTGTGATAAATCACGTGGTCCTTCTGATGGTGAGGCCATTTCACACAATACGTGATGCCTTACAAGACATAAGCTCGAGTCGGCTGTGAATCCACAGGTATCGCAACGATACGCCACGAATTCTTCGCAGAACGACACACTTTCGTTGTTTTCGGTCTTTGGATTGTGTGCTTGTTTCCAATGTTCGTACAAATCGAATTTGTAGAAGCTCTTGTAGTCGAAGCAGATGCAAGGAAACTGTTCCGGTTCGACAATGGCGTGGAACAGTTCTGCCGCGTAAACGTTTCTGTGGTTTCTCTGGACATGGTAGTCGAGTTGAAAAGAGGATGCAGTCCGATGCGAACAGTACGAACAATTATAAATGTCAACAATTTCGGATGGATCTAACCTGAAAATCAAAATGGATTCCCAATGATTTTACGAAAAACCGGAAAGCATTGAATTTGACTCACATTTTGAAGAAGTGTTTGAACAGCGAATCCTCTTGTTTTTCTTTTGATGTGTAGGTGGTACCTATACTGTGTATATTTTATGGTGACGTGGAAGGTGGACTATCGCAGGTAGGTACCATAGATAAGGCAAGCAATAGATAGCCGACTCCCTCAGTAGGCTTTGAAGAACAGTTCCGAGCGCCCTCTCTATTTTCTGCCAAGTACAACAAAAAAATGTAGATTCCTGTTTTACTTTAAACCAAATTTCGGGGGCGGGAAATTCAAACCTTTTTTTAATCGCCTGGATGGTGATACGTGGCTGGCCGTAGGTACTCAAGTAATGCAAATTTCGCATTACAGCTATTGTGTGTCTCAAAAGAGTCAAAAATAGCTATGAAGCGGAATTTTCATTGTTTGTGTAATACGACGATTCACACCACAAGAAAAACGTAAATATGATACATAAAAATTACAGAGGGACTTTGGATACTTCTATAAAAATTCTTACAAATGAAAAATTCGTCAGCTTATTGTTATGATTTTGTGACCCTATAATATATTTACCAGAAAATAGTGGTTAATTTACAAGAATGTACATATTAGGTGTCTAGATAATTGATAGTCATGTATGTATGGAAAAAATATGACCCTATATCCCTATATCAATATACCTATACCATTTGCTGTAAGAAGGTGGTATCTCATAAAATAATTGTCTACACATAATCGCATAATTGGTAGAGTTAGTTGTTCAATAATTTAGGATGGAATTTGGTTTTCAACAATAGTTCTAAAGATGACAGGTTTTTTTTCAACAAAGAATATCAACGATGTTTGATTTAAATTTAACATCATCAGGTTTGCAGCGTAGTTGAGTAGGTAGCTATTCTCTACTTAAAATAAATTGCACTGGTCTCTCCAATATTATAGGGTAGAAACTGCTTGAAGCCATTTGAAGTCGGTAGTATGACGAGCCTTGTCATACAACTCTTCTTCGAAGAATATGCCATAAGGTGACATCCTCAGCTCACTGGTGATGTTCCAAATGAATCCAAAACGACCCTTGCTGGTCACGTTGCTTTTGGTCTCATGCATTGCCTTTTCCATCAAAAATCCGACCAAAAATCATGTTCATTCAGTTGTGGACCTCTTGGAGATGCTACCGGGGAGTCAGTTTTGATTTTCGGTCTCATTGTCTCCATACACAGTCATCACCCGTGAGTCATGGAGAGTTCATGTATTGTTCATTGTGAGCATTAGTCGTAATAACTTCAACGCACATTTTCTTTCGGCTTCATCTTGTTCCTGTCAATGGAATCATTACTGTAGTTATTGCAAATTATTTGGGACTAATAGGTACCTTCGATTTGGTCTTCCAAAAAAAGGGTATGTCTTTCGTTCTTTTTTCATCGTTTGGAAAGCTGTGCTCGAGGCTGTGTTATCCAGTTTTATCCATATAAAGTGTGAGAACGTGGGAACGTGGCCTTTTTATTAAACCTGGAACGAATTAAAGTGAAGTAGCAATAAGGCCAATAGGTATTTGAGAATAATAAAACTCATGCATACATGTTGGAAATTACCTTATTCACCTCCTCGAGGTTCATTGAAGTTGGTGTATTTTTGGGCGCCTTGAGTGAGAATAAAATATCTAATGTAATGTGTTTTAATAGCCGAATTTGTTTAATTAGAAAACCACTATTTGGTGTGACCATTAAGGTGCCCTAGTAGCTTTTGTTCATGAAGTTAGCTCTGCAAGATATCAGTCGAGTGAAAAGTGTTTCGCTTATATTGGGAAAGATTCGGGTTGGTAATGAAAGGGACATCATATTGAAGTCATGAAAGGGACATGTCATATCATAGGTTGAAAAAAAAAGTTATAAACTGCCGCTACCAACTCATCTAACGGGAGGAACCCTCAGAGTTGGTGGTTTTTTACAATTCCTCTGTCGACAATTCCTTTGCTATCATTAGAGCTTTGATGGGAATTCCTTGTTGTTTTTGTTCATTTGTTCATCTTTCGTTTGTTAAAGAGAGATAATTTTGAAGTATTTTTTCACTTATTTGTTGTGCAATAAAAGTAAGATACGATCATTCAAGTTAAAAAAAACATTATTTTCCCTCAATTCTCAGCGTGTCCCTTTCAGCACATAAGGTGTCCCTTTCAACACATCCCAAAGTGATGAAAGGGACAACAACAAACGTTCAAAAATCTATGAATAAAATTTCAATCACAGCATTTCTTTCATTGTCTGCTTTCAATTACCATGACATATCGATATAGGCATCTATTAAAGAACACCCAATTACGTGCCGAGCAATATAGCTCAACTTATTTGAAATTCTGCAAAAATGCCCCTTTCATGCCACCTCTCCCCTATACGAGAGCCGGTTGTAGATAATATTATTCTTGATTCGCAGCATGCTTCGACAAATAATGTCTTTTCAAAGATGAGTTATGTTTGGCTCGATACGAACAATGGTCGCATTGGAACCAATTGACGTCTTCGTTTGCGGCATGTTTATTTATCATGTGCCCTTCCAAATGTGATTTTTTTTTAGCTCGGTACAAACAATGGTTGCACTGAAACCAGTTGATTTCTTCATCTGCAGCATGTTTATTCATCAAATGCTTCTTCAAATATGACTTTTTCTTGGCTCGGTACAAACAGTGGTTGCACTGGAACCAGTTGATTTCTTCATTCGAAGCATGTTTACATATCATGTGGTCTTTCAAAGGTGTTCTTTCTTTAGCTCGGTACGAACAACGGTTGCACTGAAACCATTTGATTTCTTTATTTGTAGCTTGTTCTGCATGTTTCCTCATGTTGTGTCTAGTCACAGATGACTTTTCCCTAGCTCGGTACGAACAATGGCTGCACTGGAACCAGTTTACTACTTCATTCGCAGAGTGTTTCAACACGTGCCGTTTCAAATTTGACTTTTCTTTCGCTCGGTACAAACAAAGGCTGCACCGGAACCAGTTGATTTCTTCATTTGCAGCGTGTTTCAACATGTGCTTTTTCAAATTTGACTTCACCTTAGTTCGGTACGGACACTGGTCGCAATGTGTCCAGTTGATTTCATCATCCGCAGTATGTTTAATCCTCATGTGCTCTTTCAAATTTGAGTTTCGTTTAGCTTGGTACGAACAATGGTGGCAATTATACTTGGCGTTTTTTACTTTAGAATCAGAATCATGCATCGACATGTTCAGTTTCATTACATCTCTGACGGTTCTTCTTACACCAAGCTGATCTGGCGACTCCATATCCTCGGCCTCTTCTGTGGTTTCTTGTAGCATCCCCATCGTTGGATCTTTCCCGCACAAATATAGATGTTTCACAAGAAATAAACTCGAATCCGACTCGTATCTGCAGTAGTCACACGAGTATCTTCCAATTTCTTGTCGAAATGTCTCATTTACGTTGCTTCCGGCCGTCTCCAGACAATGTACTTGTTTGAAATGTTCGTACAATTCGAACCGATGATAGCTTTTGTGGTCGCAGCAGATGCAAGGAAATTGCTCGAGTTCCACAGTGGCATGGTACAGTTCGGGTGCGTTAATATTTTTGTGATGTCTCTGGACGTGGTGGGTGAATTGAAAGGCGAATTCAGACCGGTGCGAACATTGCAAACAGTCGTATGTAGCAACCATTTCGGCTAGTTCTAACCTCGGTTCTAACCTAAAAGAGCACAGAAAAGGAACTTTGAAAGGAACTATCCAAGGCATTCACTAGCAACTTACATTTTGTGTTGATGAAGAGGTAGGACAACAAATCGGAAGTGGAATATGTATTTTATTCCCAGGGAGTTTCTCGCATCTACTGATCAGTGGGTGGGTGGCTCGCCTTGGTATGAAATCATGTGCGTAAAATTAGTTTGAAAGTTAGCCCTGCGAGGGCGCCACCAGTATCGTTTGTTGTAGATTTGAAATTTACATGTCGTTTGTCTGCGACGTGTAGTAAACACTAGAACTAGAGACTCACAGGGACTCCGCACACTGAAACCAAAGCAACTGGTTTCATCGCTTCTGCCGTGCTGCATCCGCATAAAACATGTCGAAATGTCAATTTAATCGCGAAGGAAAAGTGACGTATTCGCTGACAGGCACACATGGGAAGAACACGTCAAAGAAACCCCTGAGTATACCTATTGGCGAAAATCTTTTCCGCGTGGTGACGCTGTACGCAATCAAACATTGTGGCCCAAGAGGCCTTGATAAATAGGTAGTAAACGCACTGCGCATTTACATCACAACAGCTGTCAACAGTGAAAGCTGTCAGTGAAAGCGCAACAGTGGGCCAAGAACTGGGGGTTCGCTGGGAATGGAATTCCGTTGCAGCATCTCTAACTTATTTTTGTTTTAGAAAATGCCGATAATACAGATTCATTTGCCCAATATTTATAGTGGGGTCGGTACGCTTTTGGATACTGCACTTTTGAGTAGAGTTATGAAACTTGGCACATAGTTTCTAGTGACCATAAGAAGAAATTTCGCCCGATGTTCCCAAAAAAAAATTCGACGGAATCCGTTATATAGGCCCCTTTTTCCAAAATGGCGTCCAAATTTTGAAAATTGGCGATTGGCCGTACAGTGGCGCGCAAAGTATCAAATCCCAACATTTTGACCATAACGAGTTGATTTAAGCCACCCCTGACTCGATCCGTCTGATATTTTGGCCATTTAGCCTTTTTTCCAAAATGGCAGCCAAACTTCGAAAGTTGGAATTTGGTCGTATAGTGGCCTGCAAGGTATCAATTCTGGACATTTCGACCATAACAAGTCGATTAAAGCCTACCCCAATTCTACCCAACCTAAATTTTGGCCTCAATAATACTATATTATAGTGCCGATTTAGAATTTATTCCTTTTATCTTAAGAAGGGTTGTTAAAAACCCGAGGGAAAACCACTTCTTGGACTTTCTGTGTGTCCAACATGTGAGTAATCCGGAGAGCAGAATCACTACATTTTTCCGAAGAAATAAAAGGCTCCTCACCCCACTGGCAAAACCCATTTCACGCATGTATTAAACTGTCAAAACCATAAAAAATGTCGAAAGTACATACATATCAACTGCAAGTTGTTTCAGAATTTGTATTTGTGCTAAAAGATGAGTCAGGTTACATATTACATTACCAGAAATAACAGTGATTGAGGAATCTGCGCTCTATCGAGTGTATTTGCTGTTTCTCAGTGGTGTTTGGAGGTTAGACTTCTCTGCCTCTCAGACCTCAGACTTTGGTTACTTTTCATCAGAGTGTAGAAGAAATGTTGCATGTTGATTAGGAATAAATTCTTGCAAGGTTTGATTTTCTGCATGAGAGAGCGTCCCACTGATGTAGAGCATCTGAGTCGACTGTGCGCCGATATGGAATGCAACTTATTTGAAAATTTGCACGTTTGTGTTTGTGCGTATGTGCGAGACGCTCACCTACATTCTTCTCTACTGTTTTCTTTATCTATTACATTGGTGAAGAACAGAACTCTCACCTATCTTGAATCCCTGTTCAATTCGAATTCCTGTAGGTGATCCAATTTCTACATGTTGCATTATACTCGTTTTGTCACTTACAGATACCAAGGTTGGGAAAGAACCATGTACATGAGGCGCTTAAGCTGTAATGCTTTTCTCAAAGATATAATATTCGTTCTACCATAGATACTAGAAAATCTGATTGCGATTCAGGAACAGGTTTTGATTTTAATAATGAGGAACTTTACGGCTATGAGTGCAAAAAACCTAACACTGTACCTACATTTTTTTGCCAAAAATGTGTCACATGGGACAAACTAAGGCCCATAGGAGAGATCTTTGTGCCTTGGACACACTAGATAAGAGTGTGTTGGTGTTGGTAATCAATAAGAGGTACATTGTGATTGTTTTCTGCTCAAATCTTTTCAAGTACAACTCGTATCGACGTATAAATCGGCAAAAACCGCTTATTTCGATCCCTCTCCGTACATATTCAAACAACTTGCACTTCGAAATTTCTTGCGGTTTTGATGCCACGAGATCTTAACTGACAAAAGGACAGGATCATAAATTAATAGGGATTGAGGCCAAAATTTGAGTCAAGTCGAGTCGGGAAGGGTAATAATCGACTCGCAATGGTCGGAATGTCCAGAAATGGATACCTTGTGTGCCCCTATACGACCACCTGCCGATTTCGGTTTGGCCGCCATTTTTGAAAGAAGGCCTCAATGGCCCAAATATCAGCCGAATCGAGTCAGAGGTGGCTTGAATCAACTCGTCATAATCAAAATGTTACGAATTGATACTTCGTGCAAACGTGCAAAATTTATAAATAGCGCACAGTCGACTCAGATGCTCTACATCAGTGAGACGCTCTCTCATGCAGAAAATCAAACCTTGCAAGGATTTATTCCTAATCAACATGCCAAATTTCTTCTGCACTGATGAAAATTTTCTGAAACAACTTGTAGTTGGTATGTGGTATGTACTTTCGACATTTTTTATGGTTGTCACAGTTTTATACATGCGTGAAATAGGTTTTGCCACTGGGGGAGTCTATTTTTTACAACGGTGGAGCTTTTTATGGAAATAAAATTTATTCTGATTCCGATTCTGATTTCATTCCTTCGGAAAAATGAATTGATTCTGCTCTCCGGATTACTCACATGTTGGACACACAGAAAGTCCAAGAAGTGGTTTTCCCTCGGGTTTTTCACAACCCTTATCAAGATGAAAAAAAAATTCTAAATCAGCACTATAATTGAGTATTGAGCTCCAAATTTAGGTTGGGTAGAGTCGGGGTAGGCTTTAATCGACTTGACATGGTCGAAATGTCCAGAATTGATACCTTGCAGGCCACTATACGACCAAATTCCAGCTTTCGAAGTTTGGCTGCCATTTTGGAAAAAAGGCCCAAATGGCCAAAATATCAAACGGATCGAGTCAGGGGTGGCTTAAACCAACTCGTTATGGTCAAAATGTTAGGAATTGATACTTTGCGCGCCACTGTACGACCAATCGCCAATTTTCGAAATTTGGACGCCATTTTGGAAAAAGGGGCCTATATAACGGATTCCGTCAAAAATTTTTTTGGGAACATCGGGCGAAATTTCTTCTTATGATCACTAGAAACTATGTGCCAAGTTTCATAACTCTACTCAAAAGTGCAGTATCCAAGGGATTTTCGTCGCGTACCGTCCCCACTATTATGGTCATGTTGGTGACCAAATCAGCCCTCTCTCGACAAAGTGCGAAGAAGTGATTGATACAGGTCATTGATTCGTGTGTGGGGTGACTGGGTCTCACTGCGACTGTGAGACTCTTGTGCTTTGTTATGTCTCATAAATGGATCATTGAACATTGAAAACCATTTGGAGGGAGGGTTCTGTGGACCAGTTGTTAGAACAGTGTCGTGAACTCGTGAAGCCATCTCCGATAAGCCAGTGAGAGCAGCCGGAGAGCCTGGAGATCAACGCCAGTGGTATTGAGAGAAGAGATCTGGCCTGCAAATCAGAATCCGTTACTCGCCTCATCAGTTCAGATTTAGAGCAACTTAATCCATATGAGAATATTTTCCATTGTAGAAACACTAAAATCAACCGATGATGCTATGATAAAACTTATGATTGAAGAATACTCAATTATTATTAATAAAAATGAATTTTATTATCTTTCTAGAGGCCATCACATTACACATGTCGCGAAAAAACATATTTTACCGCGACTTTAATGGCATTATAAAGCGTGTCGCGTCTCGCTAAAATCGTCTTGAAAAGGTCCCTTGTCGCGCTATTTCACCTACTTTTCGCGACACCGGTTGCTATTTTCAAATCACTACAGATGTCGCTGGTTGTGTTATTTTCAAAATTGACTTTCTTCAAAAGCTTCGCCGATAAACCACGGTACGCTGTGGCGCCTATCACAATCTCCGTGTGGCGTGCGATATTTTACTTAGTGCACTTCGCCATTACACGCAGTTTGCATGTTTTCGGAAACTAAATTGTGTAAAATTTCTACGGGAGCAGGGAAACATGAAGTTTACTTTTTAAACCTATAGCGTTTTCGACTTACTCAACTAGTGCAGCACTAGGTACCTGCTTACATTTTTCTTCATACCTACCTATTTGGAAAGATGCGATATGCGCGCTTAGATCAAGGAGAATTACACGAGAACTCCGGGGAGTCCTCAGAATTTACCCGATATTTCCTTCATCCTGTTCCAAAAAGAAAATTAGTCAACATTATAAAAATTACTTTTTTCGCAAAATCAGCTCGAGTTTTCATGAAACTCAGGGGCAGAGTGTCCAGCAGTCCAGTAGCTGTGATATTATCTACTATTTGGCGAGACGTGTCTCGTTTCTGACTCTTTATTACAAGACAGTCAATAAGGACCAAGATGAAAATTTCATTTTTTAATTCTAATTTTCTTGAAATTCAGAGGCAGGGTGTCAGAAAAGGCCGCTATCAATCTTTTCCGACATGATTTCTGGCAATCCTTGAAAAAACCGACACGAAATAGCAATTCAAAGTCCAGTTTGATTACGGAATGACGACCTGGTGTTGAAGTTTGATATTTTCACAAAAAAAATTAGATTGAACACCTGAGGATCTCACATTTGATCTGTCTGACCTTGAACAAGTATTATTTTATTCAAAATTGTTGGCGTTGAAGTGGCACAGCTGTGACATTTTTCAATACTTGGCGAGACTTGTCTCGTTTCTGACTCAACATTACGTGACAGTCAATAAGGGTCAAAATTAAAAATTCCATTTTTATCGCAAATCAGACCCTATTTCCAAGAAATTCAGAAATAGGGTTTCATAAAAAGCCGCTATCAATCTTTTCTGACATGATTTCTGGCAATCCTTGAAAAAACCGACACGAAATAGCAATTCGAAGTCCAGTTCGATTACGGAATGACGACCTGGTGTTGAAGTTTGATATTTTCACAAAAAAATTGAGATTGAACACCTGAGGACCTCACATTTGATCTGTCTGACCTTGAACAAGTATTATTTTATTCAAAATTGTTGGCGTTGAAGTGGCACAGCTGTGATATTTTTCAATACTTGGCGAGACTTGTCTCGTTTCTGACTCAACATTACGTGACAGTCAATAAGGGTCAAAATTAAAAATTCCATTTTTATCGCAAATCAGACCCTATTTCCAAGAAATTCAGAAATAGGGTTTCATAAAAAGCCGCTATCAATCTTTTCTGACATGATTTCTGGCAATCCTTGAAAAAACCGACACGAAATAGCAATTCAAAGTCCAGTTCGATTACGGAATGACGACCTGGTGTTGAAGTTTGATATTTTCACAAAAAAATTGAGATTGAACACCTGAGGACCTCACATTTGATCTGTCTGACCTTGAACAAGTATTATTTTATTCAAAATTGTTGGCGTTGAAGTGGCACAGCTGTGATATTTTTCAATACTTGGCGAGACTTGTCTCGTTTCTGACTCAACATTACGTGACAGTCAATAAGGGTCAAAATTAAAAATTCTATTTTTATCGCAAATCAGACCCTATTTCCAAGAAATTCAGAAATAGGGTTTCATAAAAAGCCGCCATCAGTCTTTTCTGACATGATTTCTGGCAATCCTTGAAAAAACCGACACGAAATAGCAATTCAAAGTCCAGTTCGATTACGGAATGACGACCTGGTGTTGAAGTTTGATATTTTCACAAAAAAATTGAGATTGAACACCTGAGGACCTCACATTTGATCTGTCTGACCTTGAACAAGTATTATTTTATTCAAAATTGTTGGCGTTGAAGTGGCACAGCTGTGATATTTTTCAATACTTGGCGAGACTTGTCTCGTTTCTGACTCAACATTACGTGACAGTCAATAAGGGTCAAAATTAAAAATTCCATTTTTATCGCAAATCAGACCCTATTTCCAAGAAATTCAGAAATAGGGTTTCATAAAAAGCCGCTATCAATCTTTTCTGACATGATTTCTGGCAATCCTTGAAAAAACCGACACGAAATAGCAATTCAAAGTCCAGTTCGATTACGGAATGACGACCTGGTGTTGAAGTTTGATATTTTCACAAAAAAATTGAGATTGAACACCTGAGGACCTCACATTTGATCTGTCTGACCTTGAACAAGTATTATTTTATTCAAAATTGTTGGCGTTGAAGTGGCACAGCTGTGATATTTTTCAATACTTGGCGAGACTTGTCTCGTTTCTGACTCAACATTACGTGACAGTCAATAAGGGTCAAAATTAAAAATTCCATTTTTATCGCAAATCAGACCCTATTTCCAAGAAATTCAGAAATAGGGTTTCATAAAAAGCCGCTATCAATCTTTTCTGACATGATTTCTGGCAATCCTTGGAAAAACCGACACGAAATAGCAATTCAAAGTCCAGTTCGATTACGGAATGACGACCTGGGGTTGAAGTTTGATATTTTCACAAAAAAATTGAGATTGAACACCTGAGGACCTCACATTTTGATCTGTCTGACCTTGAACAAGTATTATTTTATTCAAAATTGTTGGCGTTGAAGTGGCACAGCTGTGATATTTTTCAATACTTGGCGAGACTTGTCTCGTTTCTGACTCAACATTACGTGACAGTCAATAAGGGTCAAAATAAAAAATTCCATTTTTATCGCAAATCAGACCCTATTTCCAAGAAATTCAGAAATAGGGTTCCATGAAAAGCCGCTATCAATCTTTTCTGACATGATTTCTGATAATCCTTGAAAAAATCGACTCGAAATAGCAATTCAAAGTCCAGTTCGATTACGGAATGACGACCTGGTGTTGAAGTTTGATATTTTCACAAAAAAATTGAGATTGAACACCTGAGGACCTCACATTTGATCTGTCTGACCTTGAACAAGTATTATTTTATTCAAAATTGTTGGCGTTGAAGTGGCACAGCTGTGATATTTTTCAATACTTGGCGAGACTTGTCTCGTTTCTGACTCAACATTACGTGACAGTCAATAAGGGTCAAAATTAAAAATTCCATTTTTATCGCAAATCAGACCCTATTTCCAAGAAATTCAGAAATAGGGTTTCATAAAAAGCCGCTATCAATCTTTTCTGACATGATTTCTGGCAATCCTTGGAAAAACCGACACGAAATAGCAATTCAAAGTCCAGTTCGATTACGGAATGACGACCTGGGGTTGAAGTTTGATATTTTCACAAAAAAATTGAGATTGAACACCTGAGGACCTCACATTTGATCTGTCTGACCTTGAACAAGTATTATTTTATTCAAAATTGTTGGCGTTGAAGTGGCACAGCTGTGATATTTTTCAATACTTGGCGAGACTTGTCTCGTTTCTGACTCAACATTACGTGACAGTCAATAAGGGTCAAAATTAAAAATTCCATTTTTATCGCAAATCAGACCCTATTTCCAAGAAATTCAGAAATAGGGTTTCATAAAAAGCCGCTATCAATCTTTTCTGACATGATTTCTGGCAATCCTTGGAAAAACCGACACGAAATAGCAATTCAAAGTCCAGTTCGATTACGGAATGACGACCTGGGGTTGAAGTTTGATATTTTCACAAAAAAATTGAGATTGAACACCTGAGGACCTCACATTTGATCTGTCTGACCTTGAACAAGTATTATTTTATTCAAAATTGTTGGCGTTGAAGTGGCACAGCTGTGATATTTTTCAATACTTGGCGAGACTTGTCTCGTTTCTGACTCAACATTACGTGACAGTCAATAAGGGTCAAAATTAAAAATTCTATTTTTATCGCAAATCAGACCCTATTTCCAAGAAATTCAGAAATAGGGTTTCATAAAAAGCCGCTATCAGTCTTTTCTGACATGATTTCTGGCAATCCTTGAAAAAACCGACACGAAATAGCAATTCAAAGTCCAGTTCGATTACGGAATGACGACCTGGTGTTGAAGTTTGATATTTTCACAAAAAAATTGAGATTGAACACCTGAGGACCTCACATTTGATCTGTCTGACCTTGAACAAGTATTATTTTATTCAAAATTGTTGGCGTTGAAGTGGCACAGCTGTGATATTTTTCAATACTTGGCGAGACTTGTCTCGTTTCTGACTCAACATTACGTGACAGTCAATAAGGGTCAAAATTAAAAATTCCATTTTTATCGCAAATCAGACCCTATTTCCAAGAAATTCAGAAATAGGGTTTCATAAAAAGCCGCTCTCAATCTTTTCTGACATGATTTCTGGCAATCCTTGAAAAAATCGACACGAAATAGCAATTCAAAATCCAGTTCGATTACGGAATGACGACCTGGTGTTGAAGTTTGATAATTTCCCAAAAAAATTGAGATTGAACACCTGAGGACTTCACATTTGATCGGTCTGACCTTGAACAAGTTTTATTTTATTCAAAATTGTTGGCGTTGAAGTGGCACAGCTGTGATATTTTTCAATACTTGGCGAGACTTGTCTCGTTTCTGACTCAACATTACGTGACAGTCAATAAGGGTCAAAATTAAAAATTCCATTTTTATCGCAAATCAGACCCTATTTCCAAGAAATTCAGAAATAGGGTTTCATAAAAAGCCGCTATCAATCTTTTCTGACATGATTTCTGGCAATCCTTGAAAAAACCGACACGAAATAGCAATTCAAAGTCCAGTTCGATTACGGAATGACGACCTGGGGTTGAAGTTTGATATTTTCACAAAAAAATTGAGATTGAACACCTGAGGACCTCACATTTGATCTGTCTGACCTTGAACAAGTATTATTTTATTCAAAATTGTTGGCGTTGAAGTGGCACAGCTGTGATATTTTTCAATACTTGGCGAGACTTGTCTCGTTTCTGACTCAACATTACGTGACAGTCAATAAGGGTCAAAATTAAAAATTCCATTTTTATCGCAAATCAGACCCTATTTCCAAGAAATTCAGAAATAGGGTTTCATAAAAAGCCGCTATCAATCTTTTCTGACATGATTTCTGGCAATCCTTGAAAAAACCGACACGAAATAGCAATTCAAAGTCCAGTTCGATTACGGAATGACGACCTGGTGTTGAAGTTTGATATTTTCACAAAAAAATTGAGATTGAACACCTGAGGACCTCACATTTGATCTGTCTGACCTTGAACAAGTATTATTTTATTCAAAATTGTTGGCGTTGAAGTGGCACAGCTGTGATATTTTTCAATACTTGGCGAGACTTGTCTCGTTTCTGACTCAACATTACGTGACAGTCAATAAGGGTCAAAATTAAAAATTCCATTTTTATCGCAAATCAGACCCTATTTCCAAGAAATTCAGAAATAGGGTTTCATAAAAAGCCGCTATAAGTCTTTTCTGACATGATTTCTGGCAATCCTTGAAGAAACCGACACGAAATAGCAATTCAAAGTCCAGTTCGATTACGGAATGACGACCTGGTGTTGAAGTTTGATATTTTCACAAAAAAATTGAGATTGAACACCTGAGGACCTCACATTTGATCTGTCTGACCTTGAACAAGTATTATTTTATTCAAAATTGTTGGCGTTGAAGTGGCACAGCTGTGATATTTTTCAATACTTGGCGAGACTTGTCTCGTTTCTGACTCAACATGACGTGACAGTCAATAAGGGTCAAAATTGAAAATTCTATTTTTATCGCAAATCAGACCCTATTTCCAAGAAATTCAGAAATAGGGTTTCATAAAAAGCCGCTATCAGTCTTTTCTGACATGATTTCTGGCAATCCTTGAAAAAACCGACACGAAATAGCAATTCAAAGTCCAGTTCGATTACGGAATGACGACCTGGTGTTGAAGTTTGATATTTTCACAAAAAAATTGAGATTGAACACCTGAGGACCTCACATTTGATCTGTCTGACCTTGAACAAGTATTATTTTATTCAAAATTGTTGGCGTTGAAGTGGCACAGCTGTGATATTTTTCAATACTTGGCGAGACTTGTCTCGTTTCTGACTCAACATTACGTGACAGTCAATAAGGGTCAAAATTAAAAATTCCATTTTTATCGCAAATCAGACCCTATTTCCAAGAAATTCAGAAATAGGGTTTCATAAAAAGCCGCTCTCAATCTTTTCTGACATGATTTCTGGCAATCCTTGAAAAAATCGACACGAAATAGCAATTCAAAATCCAGTTCGATTACGGAATGACGACCTGGTGTTGAAGTTTGATAATTTCCCAAAAAAATTGAGATTGAACACCTGAGGACTTCACATTTGATCTGTCTGACCTTGAACAAGTATTATTTTATTCAAAATTGTTGGCGTTGAAGTGGCACAGCTGTGATATTTTTCAATACTTGGCGAGACTTGTCTCGTTTCTGACTCAACATTACGTGACAGTCAATAAGGGTCAAAATTAAAAATTCCATTTTTATCGCAAATCAGACCCTATTTCCAAGAAATTCAGAAATAGGGTTTCATAAAAAGCCGCTCTCAATCTTTTCTGACATGATTTCTGGCAATCCTTGAAAAAATCGACACGAAATAGCAATTCAAAATCCAGTTCGATTACGGAATGACGACCTGGTGTTGAAGTTTGATAATTTCCCAAAAAAAATGAGATTGAACACCTGAGGACTTCACATTTGATCGGTCTGACCTTGAACAAGTATTATTTTATTCAAAATTGTTGGCGTTGAAGTGGCACAGCTGTGATATTTTTCAATACTTGGCGAGACTTGTCTCGTTTCTGACTCAACATTACGTGACAGTCAATAAGGGTCAAAATTAAAAATTCCATTTTTATCGCAAATCAGACCCTATTTCCAAGAAATTCAGAAATAGGGTTTCATAAAAAGCCGCTATCAATCTTTTCTGACATGATTTCTGGCAATCCTTGAAAAAACCGACACGAAATAGCAATTCAAAGTCCAGTTCGATTACGGAATGACGACCTGGTGTTGAAGTTTGATATTTTCACAAAAAAATTGAGATTGAACACCTGAGGACCTCACATTTGATCTGTCTGACCTTGAACAAGTATTATTTTATTCAAAATTGTTGGCGTTAAAGTGGCACAGCTGTGATATTCTTCGATACTTGGCGAGACTTGTCTCGTTTCTGACTCAACATTACGTGACAGTCAATAAGGGTCAAAATTGAAAATTCTATTTTTATCGCAAATCAGACCCTATTTCCAAGAAATTCAGAAATAGGGTTTCATAAAAAGCCGCTCTCAATCTTTTCTGACATGATTTCTGGCAATCCTTGAAAAAATCGACACGAAATAGCAATTCAAAGTCCAGTTCGATTACGGAATGACGACCTGGGGTTGAAGTTTGATATTTTCACAAAAAAATTGAGATTGAACACCTGAGGACCTCACATTTGATCTGTCTGACCTTGAACAAGTATTATTTTATTCAAAATTGTTGGCGTTGAAGTGGCACAGCTGTGATATTTTTCAATACTTGGCGAGACTTGTCTCGTTTCTGACTCAACATTACGTGACAGTCAATAAGGGTCAAAATTAAAAATTCCATTTTTATCGCAAATCAGACCCTATTTCCAAGAAATTCAGAAATAGGGTTTCATAAAAAGCCGCTATCAATCTTTTCTGACATGATTTCTGGCAATCCTTGAAAAAACCGACACGAAATAGCAATTCAAAGTCCAGTTCGATTACGGAATGACGACCTGGGGTTGAAGTTTGATATTTTCACAAAAAAATTGAGATTGAACACCTGAGGACCTCACATTTGATCTGTCTGACCTTGAACAAGTATTATTTTATTCAAAATTGTTGGCGTTGAAGTGGCACAGCTGTGATATTTTTCAATACTTGGCGAGACTTGTCTCGTTTCTGACTCAACATTACGTGACAGTCAATAAGGGTCAAAATTAAAAATTCCATTTTTATCGCAAATCAGACCCTATTTCCAAGAAATTCAGAAATAGGGTTTCATAAAAAGCCGCTATCAATCTTTTCTGACATGATTTCTGGCAATCCTTGAAAAAACCGACACGAAATAGCAATTCAAAGTCCAGTTCGATTACGGAATGACGACCTGGTGTTGAAGTTTGATATTTTCACAAAAAAATTGAGATTGAACACCTGAGGACCTCACATTTGATCTGTCTGACCTTGAACAAGTATTATTTTATTCAAAATTGTTGGCGTTGAAGTGGCACAGCTGTGATATTTTTCAATACTTGGCGAGACTTGTCTCGTTTCTGACTCAACATTACGTGACAGTCAATAAGGGTCAAAATTAAAAATTCCATTTTTATCGCAAATCAGACCCTATTTCCAAGAAATTCAGAAATAGGGTTTCATAAAAAGCCGCTATCAATCTTTTCTGACATGATTTCTGGCAATCCTTGGAAAAACCGACACGAAATAGCAATTCAAAGTCCAGTTCGATTACGGAATGACGACCTGGGGTTGAAGTTTGATATTTTCACAAAAAAATTGAGATTGAACACCTGAGGACCTCACATTTTGATCTGTCTGACCTTGAACAAGTATTATTTTATTCAAAATTGTTGGCGTTGAAGTGGCACAGCTGTGATATTTTTCAATACTTGGCGAGACTTGTCTCGTTTCTGACTCAACATTACGTGACAGTCAATAAGGGTCAAAATTAAAAATTCCATTTTTATCGCAAATCAGACCCTATTTCCAAGAAATTCAGAAATAGGGTTTCATAAAAAGCCGCTCTCAATCTTTTCTGACATGATTTCTGGCAATCCTTGAAAAAATCGACACGAAATAGCAATTCAAAGTCCAGTTCGATTACGGAATGACGACCTGGGGTTGAAGTTTGATATTTTCACAAAAAAATTGAGATTGAACACCTGAGGACCTCACATTTGATCTGTCTGACCTTGAACAAGTATTATTTTATTCAAAATTGTTGGCGTTGAAGTGGCACAGCTGTGATATTTTTCAATACTTGGCGAGACTTGTCTCGTTTCTGACTCAACATTACGTGACAGTCAATAAGGGTCAAAATTAAAAATTCCATTTTTATCGCAAATCAGACCCTATTTCCAAGAAATTCAGAAATAGGGTTTCATAAAAAGCCGCTATCAATCTTTTCTGACATGATTTCTGGCAATCCTTGAAAAAATCGACACGAAATAGCAATTCAAAGTCCAGTTCGATTACGGAATGACGACCTGGGGTTGAAGTTTGATATTTTCACAAAAAAATTGAGATTGAACACCTGAGGACCTCACATTTGATCTGTCTGACCTTGAACAAGTATTATTTTATTCAAAATTGTTGGCGTTGAAGTGGCACAGCTGTGATATTTTTCAATACTTGGCGAGACTTGTCTCGTTTCTGACTCAACATTACGTGACAGTCAATAAGGGTCAAAATTAAAAATTCCATTTTTATCGCAAATCAGACCCTATTTCCAAGAAATTCAGAAATAGGGTTTCATAAAAAGCCGCTATCAATCTTTTCTGACATGATTTCTGGCAATCCTTGAAAAAACCGACACGAAATAGCAATTCAAAGTCCAGTTCGATTACGGAATGACGACCTGGTGTTGAAGTTTGATATTTTCACAAAAAAATTGAGATTGAACACCTGAGGACCTCACATTTGATCTGTCTGACCTTGAACAAGTATTATTTTATTCAAAATTGTTGGCGTTGAAGTGGCACAGCTGTGATATTTTTCAATACTTGGCGAGACTTGTCTCGTTTCTGACTCAACATTACGTGACAGTCAATAAGGGTCAAAATTAAAAATTCCATTTTTATCGCAAATCAGACCCTATTTCCAAGAAATTCAGAAATAGGGTTTCATAAAAAGCCGCTATCAATCTTTTCTGACATGATTTCTGGCAATCCTTGGAAAAACCGACACGAAATAGCAATTCAAAGTCCAGTTCGATTACGGAATGACGACCTGGGGTTGAAGTTTGATATTTTCACAAAAAAATTGAGATTGAACACCTGAGGACCTCACATTTTGATCTGTCTGACCTTGAACAAGTATTATTTTATTCAAAATTGTTGGCGTTGAAGTGGCACAGCTGTGATATTTTTCAATACTTGGCGAGACTTGTCTCGTTTCTGACTCAACATTACGTGACAGTCAATAAGGGTCAAAATAAAAAATTCCATTTTTATCGCAAATCAGACCCTATTTCCAAGAAATTCAGAAATAGGGTTCCATGAAAAGCCGCTATCAATCTTTTCTGACATGATTTCTGATAATCCTTGAAAAAATCGACTCGAAATAGCAATTCAAAGTCCAGTTCGATTACGGAATGACGACCTGGGGTTGAAGTTTGATATTTTCACAAAAAAATTGAGATTGAACACCTGAGGACCTCACATCAGTGGCGCCGAATAGACCTTTTTTTGTGGCGCTCGCCATACCTCAAAATAAGGGGGGGGGGGGTCTGGAGAGGAAAAAAAGGAAAAAGAAGAGAAGAAAAAATGAGAAGAAGAAGGGAGGAAAAGAAGAGGGAGAGAGATTTACCCCAGCAAATCATTGGATATTAGGATTATTAGGTACCTACAATGAATCCGAATGAGTTATTTACGATGGACCTCGGTATAGGTACCGTATAATCGAAACCATTTCACCTCAAGAGTGCTATGACTTTTTTTGCCTTTTTCAATTGTTGGTAGTATGTCCTGCAATTTACTTCAGAGTGAATCTGAATGTTGTTTGGAAATCTTCAATGCATGTCGGTAAGGAATACGACCACTCTTCGTTTCCCAATTTTGTGCCATTTCAAAAATAACTTTCGATACCTAACGAAAGCTTTTTATCAAGTTTTAAACATTTTCAGAGACCAACATTGACATTCAACAGTTTATTCAGTCATTATGGTCGCGATTATGTCCAACCTTTGATATATCAAATAGTAATTTCATAGCACTCTAGACAAGAGGCAGAAAAGGTTTTGATCGTACGGGCTTCAATAAAACAGCAAACTAAATGGACTACGGAAATCTTACTATCCTACGATCTCACAAAAATCGAAAAAATCGAAAATCGATTTTTGTGCTTAGCTATTAATATGGAATGGCGGGTAAGTTAGTTTTATTACTCGTGACAGAACTGGGGCCCAATCTATCAAAAGGGTCTTACCTACTTTTACTGAAAAACTACGCAGCAATATTTTCTGCCAGAGTTCCTAAAGCTTGAAATTCAGCCCATGTCATCTAGGTAGATTCTAAAGGGGTATTTTTGAGAGTTTTTCGAAATTTTCTAGATATGAAATGATAATGAAATCTATGGACAATTTGGTCAGCGGCTTCCCTTTGTTTTGCTTATTATTGTTGATATTATTATTATTAATGTTATTATTCCAAAAAAAATTCGCCTACGGCGCTAACTGCATCAGGAGCTCTTGGGCCCCTCAGCCCGACCGTAGCGTGGCAATAGGGGGAGGAGTCTAAAATTTTCTTCGCCATAGTAACTTTTTATGAGTTCGGCGCCACTGCCTCACATTTTGATCTGTCTGACCTTGAACAAGTATTATTTTATTCAAAATTGTTGGCGTTGAAGTGGCACAGCTGTGATATTTTTCAATACTTGGCGAGACTTGTCTCGTTTCTGACTCAACATTACGTGACAGTCAATAAGGGTCAAAATTAAAAATTCTATTTTTATCGCAAATCAGACCCTATTTCCAAGAAATTCAGAAATAGGGTTTCATAAAAAGCCGCTATAAGTCTTTTCTGACATGATTTCTGGCAATCCTTGAAGAAACCGACACGAAATAGCAATTCAAAGTCCAGTTCGATTACGGAATGACGACCTGGTGTTGAAGTTTGATATTTTCACAAAAATATTGAGATTGAACACCTGAGGACCTCACATTTGATCTGTCTGACCTTGAACAAGTATTATTTTATTCAAAATTGTTGGCGTTGAAGTGGCACAGCTGTGATATTTTTCAATACTTGGCGAGACTTGTCTTGTTTCTGACTCAACATGACGTGACAGTCAATAAGGGTCAAAATTGAAAATTCTATTTTTATCGCAAATCAGACCCTATTTCCAAGAAATTCAGAAATAGGGTTTCATAAAAAGCCGCTATCAGTCTTTTCTGACATGATTTCTGGCAATCCTTGAAAAAACCGACACGAAATAGCAATTCAAAGTCCAGTTCGATTACGGAATGACGACCTGGTGTTGAAGTTTGATATTTTCACAAAAAAATTGAGATTGAACACCTGAGGACCTCACATTTGATCTGTCTGACCTTGAACAAGTATTATTTTATTCAAAATTGTTGGCGTTGAAGTGGCACAGCTGTGATATTTTTCAATACTTGGCGAGACTTGTCTCGTTTCTGACTCAACATTACGTGACAGTCAATAAGGGTCAAAATTAAAAATTCCATTTTTATCGCAAATCAGACCCTATTTCCAAGAAATTCAGAAATAGGGTTTCATAAAAAGCCGCTCTCAATCTTTTCTGACATGATTTCTGGCAATCCTTGAAAAAATCGACACGAAATAGCAATTCAAAATCCAGTTCGATTACGGAATGACGACCTGGTGTTGAAGTTTGATAATTTCCCAAAAAAATTGAGATTGAACACCTGAGGACTTCACATTTGATCGGTCTGACCTTGAACAAGTATTATTTTATTCAAAATTGTTGGCGTTGAAGTGGCACAGCTGTGATATTTTTCAATACTTGGCGAGACTTGTCTCGTTTCTGACTCAACATTACGTGACAGTCAATAAGGGTCAAAATTAAAAATTCCATTTTTATCGCAAATCAGACCCTATTTCCAAGAAATTCAGAAATAGGGTTTCATAAAAAGCCGCTATCAATCTTTTCTGACATGATTTCTGGCAATCCTTGAAAAAACCGACACGAAATAGCAATTCAAAGTCCAGTTCGATTACGGAATGACGACCTGGTGTTGAAGTTTGATATTTTCACAAAAATATTGAGATTGAACACCTGAGGACCTCACATTTGATCTGTCTGACCTTGAACAAGTATTATTTTATTCAAAATTGTTGGCGTTGAAGTGGCACAGCTGTGATATTTTTCAATACTTGGCGAGACTTGTCTCGTTTCTGACTCAACATTACGTGACAGTCAATAAGGGTCAAAATTGAAAATTCCTTTTTTATCGCAAATCAGACCCTATTTCCAAGAAATTCAGAAATAGGGTTCCATAAAAAGCCGCTATCAATCTTTTCTGACAAGATTTCTGGCAATCCTTGAAAAAACCGACACGAAATAGCAATTCAAAGTCCAGTTCGATTACGGAATGACGACCTGGTGTTGAAGTTTGATATTTTCACAAAAAAATTGAGATTGAACACCTGAGGACCTCACATTTGATCTGTCTGACCTTGAACAAGTATTATTTTATTCAAAATTGTTGGCGTTAAAGTGGCACAGCTGTGATATTCTTCGATACTTGGCGAGACTTGTCTCGTTTCTGACTCAACATTACGTGACAGTCAATAAAGGTCAAAATTAAAAATTCCATTTTTATCGCAAATCAGACCCTATTTCCAAGAAATTCAGAAATAGGGTTTCATAAAAAGCCGCTATCAATCTTTTCTGACATGATTTCTGGCAATCCTTGAAAAAACCGACACGAAATAGCAATTCAAAGTCCAGTTCGATTACGGAATGACGACCTGGTGTTGAAGTTTGATAATTTCCCAAAAAAATTGAGATTGAACACCTGAGGACCTCACATTTGATCTGTCTGACCTTGAACAAGTATTATTTTATTCAAAATTGTTGGCGTTGAAGTGGCACAGCTGTGATATTTTTCAATACTTGGCGAGACTTGTCTCGTTTCAGACTCAACATTACGTGACAGTCAATAAGGGTCAAAATTAAAAATTCCATTTTTATCGCAAATCAGACCCTATTTCCAAGAAATTCAGAAATAGGGTTTCATAAAAAGCCGCTATCAATCTTTTCTGACAAGATTTCTGGCAATCCTTGAAAAAACCGACACGAAATAGCAATTCGAAGTCCAGTTCGATTACGGAATGACGACCTGGTGTTGAAGTTTGATATTTTCACAAAAAAATTGAGATTGAACACCTGAGGACCTCACATTTGATCTGTCTGACCTTGAACAAGTATTATTTTATTCAAAATTGTTGGCGTTGAAGTGGCACAGCTGTGATATTTTTCAATACTTGGCGAGACTTGTCTCGTTTCTGACTCAACATTACGTGACAGTCAATAAGGGTCAAAATTAAAAATTCCATTTTTATCGGAAATCAGACCCTATTTCCAAGAAATTCAGAAATAGGGTTCCATAAAAAGCCGCTATCAATCTTTTCTGACATGATTTCTGGCAATCCTTGAAAAAACCGACACGAAATAGCAATTCAAAGTCCAGTTCGATTACGGAATGACGACCTGGTGTTGAAGTTTGATATTTTCACAAAAAAATTGAGATTGAACACCTGAGGACCTCACATCAGTGGCGCCGAATAGACCTTTTTTTGTGGCGCTCGCCATACCTCAAAATAAGGGGGGGGGGGGTCTGGAGAGGAAAAAAAGGAAAAAGAAGAGAAGAAAAAATGAGAAGAAGAAGGGAGGAAAAGAAGAGGGAGAGAGATTTACCCCAGCAAATCATTGGATATTAGGATTATTAGGTACCTACAATGAATCCGAATGAGTTATTTACGATGGACCTCGGTATAGGTACCGTATAATCGAAACCATTTCACCTCAAGAGTGCTATGACTTTTTTTGCCTTTTTCAATTGTTGGTAGTATGTCCTGCAATTTACTTCAGAGTGAATCTGAATGTTGTTTGGAAATCTTCAATGCATGTCGGTAAGGAATACGACCACTCTTCGTTTCCCAATTTTGTGCCATTTCAAAAATAACTTTCGATACCTAACGAAAGCTTTTTATCAAGTTTTAAACATTTTCAGAGACCAACATTGACATTCAACAGTTTATTCAGTCATTATGGTCGCGATTATGTCCAACCTTTGATATATCAAATAGTAATTTCATAGCACTCTAGACAAGAGGCAGAAAAGGTTTTGATCGTACGGGCTTCAATAAAACAGCAAACTAAATGGACTACGGAAATCTTACTATCCTACGATCTCACAAAAATCGAAAAAATCGAAAATCGATTTTTGTGCTTAGCTATTAATATGGAATGGCGGGTAAGTTAGTTTTATTACTCGTGACAGAACTGGGGCCCAATCTATCAAAAGGGTCTTACCTACTTTTACTGAAAAACTACGCAGCAATATTTTCTGCCAGAGTTCCTAAAGCTTGAAATTCAGCCCATGTCATCTAGGTAGATTCTAAAGGGGTATTTTTGAGAGTTTTTCGAAATTTTCTAGATATGAAATGATAATGAAATCTATGGACAATTTGGTCAGCGGCTTCCCTTTGTTTTGCTTATTATTGTTGATATTATTATTATTAATGTTATTATTCCAAAAAAAATTCGCCTACGGCGCTAACTGCATCAGGAGCTCTTGGGCCCCTCAGCCCGACCGTAGCGTGGCAATAGGGGGAGGAGTCTAAAATTTTCTTCGCCATAGTAACTTTTTATGAGTTCGGCGCCACTGCCTCACATTTTGATCTGTCTGACCTTGAACAAGTATTATTTTATTCAAAATTGTTGGCGTTGAAGTGGCACAGCTGTGATATTTTTCAATACTTGGCGAGACTTGTCTCGTTTCTGACTCAACATTACGTGACAGTCAATAAGGGTCAAAATTAAAAATTCTATTTTTATCGCAAATCAGACCCTATTTCCAAGAAATTCAGAAATAGGGTTTCATAAAAAGCCGCTATAAGTCTTTTCTGACATGATTTCTGGCAATCCTTGAAGAAACCGACACGAAATAGCAATTCAAAGTCCAGTTCGATTACGGAATGACGACCTGGTGTTGAAGTTTGATATTTTCACAAAAATATTGAGATTGAACACCTGAGGACCTCACATTTGATCTGTCTGACCTTGAACAAGTATTATTTTATTCAAAATTGTTGGCGTTGAAGTGGCACAGCTGTGATATTTTTCAATACTTGGCGAGACTTGTCTTGTTTCTGACTCAACATGACGTGACAGTCAATAAGGGTCAAAATTGAAAATTCTATTTTTATCGCAAATCAGACCCTATTTCCAAGAAATTCAGAAATAGGGTTTCATAAAAAGCCGCTATCAGTCTTTTCTGACATGATTTCTGGCAATCCTTGAAAAAACCGACACGAAATAGCAATTCAAAGTCCAGTTCGATTACGGAATGACGACCTGGTGTTGAAGTTTGATATTTTCACAAAAAAATTGAGATTGAACACCTGAGGACCTCACATTTGATCTGTCTGACCTTGAACAAGTATTATTTTATTCAAAATTGTTGGCGTTGAAGTGGCACAGCTGTGATATTTTTCAATACTTGGCGAGACTTGTCTCGTTTCTGACTCAACATTACGTGACAGTCAATAAGGGTCAAAATTAAAAATTCCATTTTTATCGCAAATCAGACCCTATTTCCAAGAAATTCAGAAATAGGGTTTCATAAAAAGCCGCTCTCAATCTTTTCTGACATGATTTCTGGCAATCCTTGAAAAAATCGACACGAAATAGCAATTCAAAATCCAGTTCGATTACGGAATGACGACCTGGTGTTGAAGTTTGATAATTTCCCAAAAAAATTGAGATTGAACACCTGAGGACTTCACATTTGATCGGTCTGACCTTGAACAAGTATTATTTTATTCAAAATTGTTGGCGTTGAAGTGGCACAGCTGTGATATTTTTCAATACTTGGCGAGACTTGTCTCGTTTCTGACTCAACATTACGTGACAGTCAATAAGGGTCAAAATTAAAAATTCCATTTTTATCGCAAATCAGACCCTATTTCCAAGAAATTCAGAAATAGGGTTTCATAAAAAGCCGCTATCAATCTTTTCTGACATGATTTCTGGCAATCCTTGAAAAAACCGACACGAAATAGCAATTCAAAGTCCAGTTCGATTACGGAATGACGACCTGGTGTTGAAGTTTGATATTTTCACAAAAATATTGAGATTGAACACCTGAGGACCTCACATTTGATCTGTCTGACCTTGAACAAGTATTATTTTATTCAAAATTGTTGGCGTTGAAGTGGCACAGCTGTGATATTTTTCAATACTTGGCGAGACTTGTCTCGTTTCTGACTCAACATTACGTGACAGTCAATAAGGGTCAAAATTGAAAATTCCTTTTTTATCGCAAATCAGACCCTATTTCCAAGAAATTCAGAAATAGGGTTCCATAAAAAGCCGCTATCAATCTTTTCTGACAAGATTTCTGGCAATCCTTGAAAAAACCGACACGAAATAGCAATTCAAAGTCCAGTTCGATTACGGAATGACGACCTGGTGTTGAAGTTTGATATTTTCACAAAAAAATTGAGATTGAACACCTGAGGACCTCACATTTGATCTGTCTGACCTTGAACAAGTATTATTTTATTCAAAATTGTTGGCGTTAAAGTGGCACAGCTGTGATATTCTTCGATACTTGGCGAGACTTGTCTCGTTTCTGACTCAACATTACGTGACAGTCAATAAAGGTCAAAATTAAAAATTCCATTTTTATCGCAAATCAGACCCTATTTCCAAGAAATTCAGAAATAGGGTTTCATAAAAAGCCGCTATCAATCTTTTCTGACATGATTTCTGGCAATCCTTGAAAAAACCGACACGAAATAGCAATTCAAAGTCCAGTTCGATTACGGAATGACGACCTGGTGTTGAAGTTTGATAATTTCCCAAAAAAATTGAGATTGAACACCTGAGGACCTCACATTTGATCTGTCTGACCTTGAACAAGTATTATTTTATTCAAAATTGTTGGCGTTGAAGTGGCACAGCTGTGATATTTTTCAATACTTGGCGAGACTTGTCTCGTTTCAGACTCAACATTACGTGACAGTCAATAAGGGTCAAAATTAAAAATTCCATTTTTATCGCAAATCAGACCCTATTTCCAAGAAATTCAGAAATAGGGTTTCATAAAAAGCCGCTATCAATCTTTTCTGACAAGATTTCTGGCAATCCTTGAAAAAACCGACACGAAATAGCAATTCGAAGTCCAGTTCGATTACGGAATGACGACCTGGTGTTGAAGTTTGATATTTTCACAAAAAAATTGAGATTGAACACCTGAGGACCTCACATTTGATCTGTCTGACCTTGAACAAGTATTATTTTATTCAAAATTGTTGGCGTTGAAGTGGCACAGCTGTGATATTTTTCAATACTTGGCGAGACTTGTCTCGTTTCTGACTCAACATTACGTGACAGTCAATAAGGGTCAAAATTAAAAATTCCATTTTTATCGGAAATCAGACCCTATTTCCAAGAAATTCAGAAATAGGGTTCCATAAAAAGCCGCTATCAATCTTTTCTGACATGATTTCTGGCAATCCTTGAAAAAACCGACACGAAATAGCAATTCAAAGTCCAGTTCGATTACGGAATGACGACCTGGTGTTGAAGTTTGATATTTTCACAAAAAAATTGAGATTGAACACCTGAGGACCTCACATTTGATCTGTCTGACCTTGAACAAGTATCATTTTATTCAAAATTGTTGGCGTTGAAGTGGCACAGAGGACCTGAGGACCTCACATTTGATCTGTCTGACCTTGAACAAGTATTATTTTATTCAAAATTGTTGGCGTTGAAGTGGCACAGCTGTGATATTTTTCAATACTTGGCGAGACTTGTCTCGTTTCTGACTCAACATTACGTGACAGTCAATAAGGGTCAAAATTAAAAATTCCTTTTTTATCGCAAATCAGACCCTATTTCCAAGAAATTCAGAAATAGGGTTTCATAAAAAGCCGCTATCAATCTTTTCTGACAAGATTTCTGGCAATCCTTGAAAAAACCGACACGAAATAGCAATTCAAAGTCCAGTTCGATTACGGAATGACGACCTGGTGTTGAAGTTTGATATTTTCACAAAAAAATTGAGATTGAACACCTGAGGACCTCACATTTGATCTGTCTGACCTTGAACAAGTATTATTTTATTCAAAATTGTTGGCGTTGAAGTGGCACAGCTGTGATATTTTTCAATACTTGGCGAGACTTGTCTCGTTTCTGACTCAACATTACGTGACAGTCAATAAGGGTCAAAATAAAAAATTCCATTTTTATCGCAAATCAGACCCTATTTCCAAGAAATTCAGAAATAGGGTTCCATGAAAAGCCGCTATCAATCTTTTCTGACATGATTTCTGATAATCCTTGAAAAAATCGACTCGAAATAGCAATTCAAAGTCCAGTTCGATTACGGAATGACGACCTGGTGTTGAAGTTTGATATTTTCACAAAAAAATTGAGATTGAACACCTGAGGACCTCACATTTGATCTGTCTGACCTTGAACAAGTATTATTTTATTCAAAATTGTTGGCGTTGAAGTGGCACAGCTGTGATATTTTTCAATACTTGGCGAGACTTGTCTCGTTTCTGACTCAACATTACGTGACAGTCAATAAGGGTCAAAATTAAAAATTCCATTTTTATCGCAAATCAGACCCTATTTCCAAGAAATTCAGAAATAGGGTTTCATAAAAAGCCGCTCTCAATCTTTTCTGACATGATTTCTGGCAATCCTTGAAAAAATCGACACGAAATAGCAATTCAAAATCCAGTTCGATTACGGAATGACGACCTGGTGTTGAAGTTTGATAATTTCCCAAAAAAAATGAGATTGAACACCTGAGGACTTCACATTTGATCGGTCTGACCTTGAACAAGTATTATTTTATTCAAAATTGTTGGCGTTGAAGTGGCACAGCTGTGATATTTTTCAATACTTGGCGAGACTTGTCTCGTTTCTGACTCAACATTACGTGACAGTCAATAAGGGTCAAAATTAAAAATTCCATTTTTATCGCAAATCAGACCCTATTTCCAAGAAATTCAGAAATAGGGTTTCATAAAAAGCCGCTATCAATCTTTTCTGACATGATTTCTGGCAATCCTTGAAAAAACCGACACGAAATAGCAATTCAAAGTCCAGTTCGATTACGGAATGACGACCTGGTGTTGAAGTTTGATATTTTCACAAAAATATTGAGATTGAACACCTGAGGACCTCACATTTGATCTGTCTGACCTTGAACAAGTATTATTTTATTCAAAATTGTTGGCGTTGAAGTGGCACAGCTGTGATATTTTTCAATACTTGGCGAGACTTGTCTCGTTTCTGACTCAACATTACGTGACAGTCAATAAGGGTCAAAATTGAAAATTCCTTTTTTATCGCAAATCAGACCCTATTTCCAAGAAATTCAGAAATAGGGTTCCATAAAAAGCCGCTATCAATCTTTTCTGACAAGATTTCTGGCAATCCTTGAAAAAACCGACACGAAATAGCAATTCAAAGTCCAGTTCGATTACGGAATGACGACCTGGTGTTGAAGTTTGATATTTTCACAAAAAAATTGAGATTGAACACCTGAGGACCTCACATTTGATCTGTCTGACCTTGAACAAGTATTATTTTATTCAAAATTGTTGGCGTTGAAGTGGCACAGCTGTGATATTTTTCAATACTTGGCGAGACTTGTCTCGTTTCTGACTCAACATTACGTGACAGTCAATAAGGGTCAAAATTAAAAATTCCATTTTTATCGCAAATCAGACCCTATTTCCAAGAAATTCAGAAATAGGGTTTCATAAAAAGCCGCTATCAATCTTTTCTGACATGATTTCTGGCAATCCTTGAAAAAACCGACACGAAATAGCAATTCAAAGTCCAGTTCGATTACGGAATGACGACCTGGTGTTGAAGTTTGATAATTTCCCAAAAAAATTGAGATTGAACACCTGAGGACCTCACATTTGATCTGTCTGACCTTGAACAAGTATTATTTTATTCAAAATTGTTGGCGTTGAAGTGGCACAGCTGTGATATTTTTCAATACTTGGCGAGACTTGTCTCGTTTCTGACTCAACATTACGTGACAGTCAATAAGGGTCAAAATTAAAAATTCCATTTTTATCGCAAATCAGACCCTATTTCCAAGAAATTCAGAAATAGGGTTTCATAAAAAGCCGCTATCAATCTTTTCTGACAAGATTTCTGGCAATCCTTGAAAAAACCGACACGAAATAGCAATTCGAAGTCCAGTTCGATTACGGAATGACGACCTGGTGTTGAAGTTTGATATTTTCACAAAAAAATTGAGATTGAACACCTGAGGACCTCACATTTGATCTGTCTGACCTTGAACAAGTATTATTTTATTCAAAATTGTTGGCGTTGAAGTGGCACAGCTGTGATATTTTTCAATACTTGGCGAGACTTGTCTCGTTTCTGACTCAACATTACGTGACAGTCAATAAGGGTCAAAATTAAAAATTCCATTTTTATCGGAAATCAGACCCTATTTCCAAGAAATTCAGAAATAGGGTTCCATAAAAAGCCGCTATCAATCTTTTCTGACATGATTTCTGGCAATCCTTGAAAAAACCGACACGAAATAGCAATTCAAAGTCCAGTTCGATTACGGAATGACGACCTGGTGTTGAAGTTTGATATTTTCACAAAAAAATTGAGATTGAACACCTGAGGACCTCACATTTGATCTGTCTGACCTTGAACAAGTATCATTTTATTCAAAATTGTTGGCGTTGAAGTGGCACAGAGGACCTGAGGACCTCACATTTGATCTGTCTGACCTTGAACAAGTATTATTTTATTCAAAATTGTTGGCGTTGAAGTGGCACAGCTGTGATATTTTTCAATACTTGGCGAGACTTGTCTCGTTTCTGACTCAACATTACGTGACAGTCAATAAGGGTCAAAATTAAAAATTCCATTTTTATCGCAAATCAGACCCTATTTCCAAGAAATTCAGAAATAGGGTTTCATAAAAAGCCGCTATCAATCTTTTCTGACATGATTTCTGGCAATCCTTGAAAAAACCGACACGAAATAGCAATTCAAAGTCCAGTTCGATTACGGAATGACGACCTGGTGTTGAAGTTTGATATTTTCACAAAAAAATTGAGATTGAACACCTGAGGACCTCACATTTGATCTGTCTGACCTTGAACAAGTATTATTTTATTCAAAATTGTTGGCGTTGAAGTGGCACAGCTGTGATATTTTTCAATACTTGGCGAGACTTGTCTCGTTTCTGACTCAACATTACGTGACAGTCAATAAAGGTCAAAATAAAAATTCCATTTTTATCGCAAATCAGACCCTATTTCCAAGAAATTCAGAAATAGGGTTTCATAAAAAGCCGCTATCAATCTTTTCTGACATGATTTCTGGCAATCCTTGAAAAAACCGACACGAAATAGCAATTCAAAGTCCAGTTCGATTACGGAATGACGACCTGGTGTTGAAGTTTGATATTTTCACAAAAAAATTGAGATTGAACACCTGAGGACCTCACATTTGATCTGTCTGACCTTGAACAAGTATTATTTTATTCAAAATTGTTGGCGTTGAAGTGGCACAGCTGTGATATTTTTCAATACTTGGCGAGACTTGTCTCGTTTCTGACTCAACATTACGTGACAGTCAATAAGGGTCAAAATTAAAAATTCCATTTTTATCGGAAATCAGACCCTATTTCCAAGAAATTCAGAAATAGGGTTCCATAAAAAGCCGCTATCAATCTTTTCTGACATGATTTCTGGCAATCCTTGAAAAAACCGACACGAAATAGCAATTCAAAGTCCAGTTCGATTACGGAATGACGACCTGGTGTTGAAGTTTGATATTTTCACAAAAAAATTGAGATTGAACACCTGAGGACCTCACATTTGATCTGTCTGACCTTGAACAAGTATCATTTTATTCAAAATTGTTGGCGTTGAAGTGGCACAGAGGACCTGAGGACCTCACATTTGATCTGTCTGACCTTGAACAAGTATTATTTTATTCAAAATTGTTGGCGTTGAAGTGGCACAGCTGTGATATTTTTCAATACTTGGCGAGACTTGTCTCGTTTCTGACTCAACATTACGTGACAGTCAATAAGGGTCAAAATTAAAAATTCCATTTTTATCGGAAATCAGACCCTATTTCCAAGAAATTCAGAAATAGGGTTCCATAAAAAGCCGCTATCAATCTTTTCTGACAAGATTTCTGGCAATCCTTGAAAAAACCGACACGAAATAGCAATTCAAAGTCCAGTTCGATTACGGAATGACGACCTGGTGTTGAAGTTTGATATTTTCACAAAAAAATTGAGATTGAACACCTGAGGACCTCACATTTGATCTGTCTGACCTTGAACAAGTATTATTTTATTCAAAATTGTTGGCGTTGAAGTGGCACAGCTGTGATATTTTTCAATACTTGGCGAGACTTGTCTCGTTTCTGACTCAACATTACGTGACAGTCAATAAGGGTCAAAATTAAAAATTCCATTTTTATCGGAAATCAGACCCTATTTCCAAGAAATTCAGAAATAGGGTTCCATAAAAAGCCGCTATCAATCTTTTCTGACATGATTTCTGGCAATCCTTGAAAAAACCGACACGAAATAGCAATTCAAAGTCCAGTTCGATTACGGAATGACGACCTGGTGTTGAAGTTTGATATTTTCACAAAAAAATTGAGATTGAACACCTGAGGACCTCACATTTGATCTGTCTGACCTTGAACAAGTATCATTTTATTCAAAATTGTTGGCGTTGAAGTGGCACAGAGGACCTGAGGACCTCACATTTGATCTGTCTGACCTTGAACAAGTATTATTTTATTCAAAATTGTTGGCGTTGAAGTGGCACAGCTGTGATATTTTTCAATACTTGGCGAGACTTGTCTCGTTTCTGACTCAACATTACGTGACAGTCAATAAGGGTCAAAATTAAAAATTCCTTTTTTATCGCAAATCAGACCCTATTTCCAAGAAATTCAGAAATAGGGTTTCATAAAAAGCCGCTATCAATCTTTTCTGACAAGATTTCTGGCAATCCTTGAAAAAACCGACACGAAATAGCAATTCAAAGTCCAGTTCGATTACGGAATGACGACCTGGTGTTGAAGTTTGATATTTTCACAAAAAAATTGAGATTGAACACCTGAGGACCTCACATTTGATCTGTCTGACCTTGAACAAGTATTATTTTATTCAAAATTGTTGGCGTTGAAGTGGCACAGCTGTGATATTTTTCAATACTTGGCGAGACTTGTCTCGTTTCTGACTCAACATTACGTGACAGTCAATAAGGGTCAAAATTAAAAATTCCATTTTTATCGGAAATCAGACCCTATTTCCAAGAAATTCAGAAATAGGGTTCCATAAAAAGCCGCTATCAATCTTTTCTGACATGATTTCTGGCAATCCTTGAAAAAACCGACACGAAATAGCAATTCAAAGTCCAGTTCGATTACGGAATGACGACCTGGTGTTGAAGTTTGATATTTTCACAAAAAAATTGAGATTGAACACCTGAGGACCTCACATTTGATCTGTCTGACCTTGAACAAGTATTATTTTATTCAAAATTGTTGGCGTTGAAGTGGCACAGCTGTGATATTTTTCAATACTTGGCGAGACTTGTCTCGTTTCTGACTCAACATTACGTGACAGTCAATAAGGGTCAAAATTAAAAATTCCTTTTTTATCGCAAATCAGACCCTATTTCCAAGAAATTCAGAAATAGGGTTTCATAAAAAGCCGCTATCAATCTTTTCTGACAAGATTTCTGGCAATCCTTGAAAAAACCGACACGAAATAGCAATTCAAAGTCCAGTTCGATTACGGAATGACGACCTGGTGTTGAAGTTTGATAATTTCCCAAAAAAATTGAGATTGAACACCTGAGGACCTCACATTTGATCTGTCTGACCTTGAACAAGTATTATTTTATTCAAAATTGTTGGCGTTGAAGTGGCACAGCTGTGATATTTTTCAATACTTGGCGAGACTTGTCTCGTTTCTGACTCAACATTACGTGACAGTCAATAAGGGTCAAAATTAAAAATTCCATTTTTATCGCAAATCAGACCCTATTTCCAAGAAATTCAGAAATAGGGTTTCATAAAAAGCCGCTATCAATCTTTTCTGACAAGATTTCTGGCAATCCTTGAAAAAACCGACACGAAATAGCAATTCAAAGTCCAGTTCGATTACGGAATGACGACCTGGTGTTGAAGTTTGATATTTTCACAAAAAAATTGAGATTGAACACCTGAGGACCTCACATTTGATCTGTCTGACCTTGAACAAGTATTATTTTATTCAAAATTGTTGGCGTTGAAGTGGCACAGCTGTGATATTTTTCAATACTTGGCGAGACTTGTCTCGTTTCTGACTCAACATTACGTGACAGTCAATAAGGGTCAAAATTAAAAATTCCATTTTTATCGGAAATCAGACCCTATTTCCAAGAAATTCAGAAATAGGGTTCCATAAAAAGCCGCTATCAATCTTTTCTGACATGATTTCTGGCAATCCTTGAAAAAACCGACACGAAATAGCAATTCAAAGTCCAGTTCGATTACGGAATGACGACCTGGTGTTGAAGTTTGATATTTTCACAAAAAAATTGAGATTGAACACCTGAGGACCTCACATTTGATCTGTCTGACCTTGAACAAGTATCATTTTATTCAAAATTGTTGGCGTTGAAGTGGCACAGAGGACCTGAGGACCTCACATTTGATCTGTCTGACCTTGAACAAGTATTATTTTATTCAAAATTGTTGGCGTTGAAGTGGCACAGCTGTGATATTTTTCAATACTTGGCGAGACTTGTCTCGTTTCTGACTCAACATTACGTGACAGTCAATAAGGGTCAAAATTAAAAATTCCATTTTCATCGCAAATCAGACCCTATTTCCAAGAAATTCAGAAATAGGGTTCCATAAAAAGCCGCTATCAATCTTTTCTGACATGATTTCTGGCAATCCTTGAAAAAACCGACACGAAATAGCAATTCAAAATCCAGTTCGATTACGGAATGACGACCTGGTGTTGAAGTTTGATAATTTCCCAAAAAAATTGAGAATGAACACCTGAGGACCTCACATTTGATCTGTCTGACCTTGAACAAGTATTATTTTATTCAAAATTGTTGGCGTTGAAGTGGCACAGCTGTGATATTTTTCAATACTTGGCGAGACTTGTCTCGTTTCTGACTCAACATTACGGGACAGTCAATAAGGGTCAAAATTAAAAATTCCATTTTTATCGCAAATCAGACCCTATTTCCAAGAAATTCAGAAATAGGGTTTCATAAAAAGCCGCTCTCAATCTTTTCTGACATGATTTCTGGCAATCCTTGAAAAAATCGACACGAAATAGCAATTCAAAATCCAGTTCGATTACGGAATGACGACCTGGTGTTGAAGTTTGATAATTTCCCAAAAAAATTGAGATTGAACACCTGAGGACCTCACATTTGATCTGTCTGACCTTGAACAAGTATTATTTTATTCAAAATTGTTGGCGTTGAAGTGGCACAGCTGTGATATTTTTCAATACTTGGCGAGACTTGTCTCGTTTCTGACTCAACATTACGGGACCGTCAATAAGGGTCAAAATTAAAAATTCCATTTTTATCGCAAATCAGACCCTATTTCCAAGAAATTCAGAAATAGGGTTTCATAAAAAGCCGCTATCAATCTTTTCTGACATGATTTCTGGCAATCCTTGAAAAAATCGACACGAAATAGCAATTCAAAGTCCAGTTCGATTACGGAATGACGACCTGGTGTTGAAACAACAAACAAGCATGCACGAGAAATGTCTAACGTCAGAACCACGTCAAAGCTGTCAAAGAATCCAGCAAAGGATTTTTTTTTTCTCCACGATGAGCTCTATATGTATATCCTACGCCTTGACAGCTGAAGGGCCTGCAAATAGCCGATTCATTTTGTAGATACCTCTGCCAAAACATTGGTCGATACACAACGAGATACACACGCTTTATAGTCTCCTGATACAAAATTCAGCACTTCGGCCACAAAATGGCAATACCCAAAGCTATAAAGGTGGTCGCGTAATAATAGACCCATACCGCGACACCTGCCCACCCCATCTCATGTTCTCCTGATATAAAATTTGGCATTTCGACCTAAAATCAGCCAAAAGGGTCGGCTTGAATGCTTTGCAAAACAGCGCCACTATGGCCAAACCGGTTGAACTAAAATTGGGGAGGGAAACAACCACCTGAGCTTTAAATTTCAAAAATGTGTCCAAGTGACTTAGTTCGGTCAAAAACCAAACATTATCGGACACGGAGCCCGTATTTCTGTATGTTTCTCTGACAGATCCCTGTACAACAGTTACCGACAGAGCAATAGATCGAGGATTATAACGCGACACAAGTTTGTCTCGATTTAGACGCTTGAATTTTGTCTCGCCATACCCTCAAAACACGTGATTTGTATTATTCTAGACAGCGGTAAATGCTTATTAGCTACTGAAATTTTACTTTACAGTGAATGTATGAGTTGTACGATTACTCCAAAAGAATGTTTATCTTTCTGGTCTAAAGGATCATTGTTGGCTCATGTTCGTGATGCGTCCTGTTGTACCTATGCCTTGTCTTGTGGGGGCTTAGTATTTTCACCTTGTGTGCAAGGGGCTCACACAACTCAGCACCTGTAATGTAAATAAGCATTCAGAGATTGCATTTTTCGGCCAGCATTTCACCAACTTACGTATCAGTCTTTGCTTGTGCATTGTGTCCATCGGCATATACTAACGCAGTAATTCAAGTCAAACTACAACACTCACTCGCTCACATTCACGATGATGTGGAAAACAAGGAAGACAAAAACATTTAATTATTTTTCAACTGTCAAAACTGTCAATATTCTCATGATCTGGAGTAGGTACTGTCAACTGTCAAGTGCTACTGCGCTGGGCTGTGCGCTGGGTACCTATTTGTCAAGACCCCTTGGGCCACCATGTTTGATTGCGTTCAGCGCCTTCCGGTGGCTGCTGATTTTCGCCAATAGCCTGATTGAGTGCTGAAAAATCTCTCACCAAATGATCGGAACAGAAGTCAAGTAAGAATGAGTCATGATGGAATGAGAGAGCAGTCACCCAGTAATGCATTTGAAAATCCCCCACCGTTACAAAAACTGTTATCTACACGTTGTGCCGTCGTTCGTTGTTATCGTTACAGAAAAACTCACCGAAAAAAGCCTGCTAATAACCCAGTAGTTGATGCAGGGAAAAAAACAGTGAATGGCAAGTTGGAATTGCTTATTCTTATTGTTATTTCTTATTTTGGTGTATAAATGCTTCCATCTGAAAGCTCATTTTCAACATTTTCTTATTTTTATTTTTATTGTTATTTTTATTCTTATTTTCTGCGAGTATAAATCCACCTTAAATAATGCTCATTGTACCACCTAACTTGGCACCCTGCTTGGCACAACCTCATAAACACATTCTTCCTCTATGTAATAGATAGGAACATCATAATTATGCTGTACCGTTCTGTTCTTCCAGGCTTCAAAGATTTTTTGGCGACACAAGACTGAGCCAAACGAGCAGTCAAAATTACCTTCAAACAGATTTAGGAACATCTTCGTTTTCGGATTCGCAGCATGTCGATTTTGCAACATGTAGGTAGTTTCGTAGAATGCATTTTGCGAAGCATTTTGTTTGGTTCGGTACGAACACCTCCAGTATCATTGGAACCAATCAATTCTTTCGCTTTTGGCATGTCGTAGCACGTGCTTCATCGAAATCGACCTTTCTTTAGGTAGGAACAATAACTGCACTGGAACCAATTACTTTTCCTGCATGTTTTCGCCTACTGTGCTTATTCAAATGCGACTTCCATTTGGTTCGGTAAGAACAATGAATGCAATGGATCCAGTTGATGTCTTCGTTTTTGGCATGTTGCAACATGTGCTTCTTCAAAGCCGACTTTTGTTTAGCCCGGTACGTACAAAGATCGCACTGGAACCAATTAATCTCTTCGTTTGGAGCATGTTGTAACATGTGCAATTTCAAAGGATACTTCTGTTTGGCTCGGTACGCACAAAGACTGCACTGGAACCAATCAATTTCTTCGTCTTTGGCATGTTGTAACATGTGCAATTTCAGAGCACACTTCTTTTTGGCTCGGTATGAACAATGGTCACACCGAAACCAATCAATTTCTTCGTCTTTGGCATGTTTTAACATGTGCAATTTCAAAGATGTCTTCCGTATAGCTCGGTATGAACAATGATCGCACTTGAACCAAACATTTTCTTCGTTTGTGGCATGTTGTATCTTGCTGTGCCTAGTCAAATGTGATTTTCGTTTAGCTTTAAAAGAACAATGATTGCAGTGGAACCAATTGATTTCTTCGTTTTTGGCATGCAGTAACATGTGCATCTTCAAGGCCCACTTGCTTTTACCCCGGTACGTACAAAGATCGCACTGGAACCAATTAATCTCTTCGTTTGTAGCATGTCGTATCATGTGCTGTTTCAAAGAAGCCTTTTCTTTACCTCGGTACGAACAATGATTACATTGGAACCAATTAATTTCTTCGTTTCTCAAATGTTTCAGCCTACTGTGCCTATTCAAATATGACTTCCATCTAGTTTTGAAAGAACAGTGAATGCACTGGAACCAATTAATTCCTTCGTCTTTGACATGTTGTAACATGTGCAATTCCAAAGCCGTCTTCCGCTCAGCTCGGTATGAACAATGATTACACTCGAGTAAATGGTTTTTTCCTGGTATTGGATTATCACGACTGAACATCTTCGATTCCATTGCTCCAAAGTTTTTGGATGCTCCCGCACCAGCTCGATTCAAATCTAGTAACTTCGCATCTTCGATGTCTTGTGCTAAATCCCGTGGTCTCTCTAATAGTGATGTTTTTCCACAGAATACGTGATGCTTTGCAAGACATAAACTCGAATCCGCTTTATATCTGCAGCAATCACACGGATATCTGAAAACTTCTTCGCAAAACGACATACTTTCGTTGCTTTCGGTACTTGGATTGTGTGCTTGTTTGTAATGTTCGTACAGCTCGAACTGGTAGTAGCTCTTGTAGTCGCAGCAGATGCAAGGAAACTGTTCCGGTTCGACAATGGCATGGAACAGTTCGGCCGCGTAAACGTTTCTGTGGTTCCTCTGGACGTGGTGATCGAGTTGAAAAGAGGACGTAGTCCGATGCGAACAATGCGAACATTTACGAATGCCAACAATTTCGGGTGGCTCCAAAAATCCTGACCTGAAAATCAAAATTGATAGGTACTTAATGATTTTAGGAAAAACCAGAAAGCATTTGTTTTAGACTCACATTTTGAAGGGGTGTTTTGGCAGTGAATTATCTTGTTTTTTCTTCTAATGTGTAGGTACCTTTAGGTTCTGTGTATATTTTATTATGACGTGGAGTGTGGATTATCGCAGGGAAGCTCAGATGGGTCAGGATGGGTGAACCCACTGGGTAAGCCAACAATAGTATGGAATCTTCAATGGCAGACGTAAAATTGAATGTCAGTAGCGAAATCTGTGATTGTTTGACAGTCACATGAAAGTAAGTTCAGAAAAGGTCGGAAGGTGGCAGCACCAGATCTGAACCGAGTCGCCAGGTCGTCAGAACAGCATGATTCTGTGATATTTTCTGAGTAGTAGGCGTGGGCGGGTACGATCAGTGATGTGAGTCGGGTATTTACCGGGTAGGTAGGTAAATATAAATCGGGTATTTACCCGGTATTTTCCCGAGCCAAATTTACCCACCCTACCCAGTTTGACAGAAAAGTTGACACTGTTGACAGCTCGGTTGACAGTGTTGACGGTTAAAGGTTAAATGATTTCTTTTCCCAATTTCCAAGGCTTTATGAGCATATAACCTCCAAAGCACTTATTATTATTTTGCTGCTGTGAGCAAAAGATCATAATTGTTTGTTGTTGTTTCTCTAATTGTTAATAACAATTAATGAAAATAGATACCCTATTAGAGACCCGATTTTGGGTAAATACCGGGTATTTACCCTGGGTATTTACCCTTAAATATAAAAACCCGGGTATTTTACATCACTGGGTACGATAAAAAATTTCATGCAACTGACCACTAAGTAATTTCAGGATTCTCCGGAAACTGCAGTTACTGAACTCTTTGTCACTTATTACTCTATTAGCACTGAAACCATGAGGAAAAAATGGGAAAACAATAGAATATACCTCAGCTTTTCTGACCAATTTTGAATTTTTCAATGAACAGGAGTGCGTTGACAGTTCTAATTTGACTTTCCACGTCACATTGACACAAGAGCTTCAACCGCCGGCTAACAGGGGGCGCTAGTAGTTCTGCAGCAAGTGGTGCAGTATCGTATACCTAATCGTCCATAGTGACTGCATAAATTTTTCATAACTCCCCAATTTCTTGTAGAATAGATTACCTGCTCATCATCGCAATATGTAAGTGGCTAGTGAATACCTCGAATGCTCACTGTAAAGTTCCATTTCTGTGTTATTTCAGGTTAAAACTACAACCCGAAATTGTTGACACGTACAACTGTTTGCAGTGTTCGCTTCGGGCTGATTCCGCCTTGCAACTCGACCACCACGTCCAGAGGAATCACAGAAATGCTGACGCAGCTAAACTGTATAATGCCATTGTCAAACCGGCACAGTTTTCTTGCAACTGCTGCAACTACAAGAGTTACTACCGTTTCGAAATGTACGAACACTGCAAACAATCACAATCCGGAAACCGGAAACAATGAAAATTGGAGGTTTTGTCAAGAACTTGTACGATACCCATGTGGCTTCTGCAGATACGAAGCGTATTCGAGTTTATCCATCGCAAAACATGACAATTTGTGCAAAAAGTATACGACGGAGAAGCCACATGATTCAATGAAAAAAATCAATTGGTTCCAATGCAAGCAGTGTTCGTACCGAGCTAAACTGAAGTCGAACTTGAAAATGCACATGTCGAAACATGCTACGAATGAAGCAAACAGGTTCCGTTGCAACCATTGTTCGTACCAAGCTAAACACAAGTCGGCTTTGAAGAGACACCGGTTGAAACACGCTACAAATGAAGAAATTGATTGGTTCCATTGTAACCATTGTTCATACCGAGCTAAACAGAAGTCAGTTTTAAACAGACACCAGTTGAAACACGCTACAAATGAAGAAATTGAATGGTTTCACTGTGACCATTGTTCGTACCGAGCTAAATATAAGTCGGCTTTGAAAAAACATCAGTTGGAACACGCTGAGAATGAAGAAATTGAATGGTTTCAGTGCAGCCATTGTCCGTACCGAGCCAAACAGAAGGTGAATTTGAGAACGCACGTGATCAATAAACATGCTACAAATGAAGAAATCAGCTGGTTCCAGTGTGACGATTGTTCGTACCGAACCAAACAAAAGTCATCTTTGAAAACACACCTGTTGGTACATGTAACGAATGAAGAAGTTCAATGGTTCCAGTGCAGCTTTTGTTCGTACCGGGCCAAGCGGAAGTCGAGTTTGAGGGAGCACTCGGTGAATAAACATGCTACGAGTGAAGAAGTCGCCTGGTTTCAGTGCCAGCATTGTTCGTACCGAGCCAAACAAAAGGCGCATTTGAGCAGGCACACGATCAATAAACATGCTGCGGATGAAGAAATCGACTGGTTTCAGTGTGGCGATTGTTCGTATCGAACCAAACAAAAGTCAACTTTGAAAACACACCGGTTAAGGCACGTTACGAATGACGAAGTTCAGTGGTTCCAGTGCAGCCATTGTTCGTACCGAGCTAAACATAAGTCGTATGTGAGAGAGCACGCGATGAATAGACACGCTGCTAATGAAGAAATAAACTGGTTCCAGTGCAGGTATTGTTCGTATCGAGCTAAAAAAAGATGGAATTTGAAAAAACACCTGCTCAATCATGCTACTTGAACAAAATATTGCATGATTTAATAAAAATTAGTTCTAAAACAAGTTTTCTCTGTACTGTGTTACTCTCACTAAATTGGTTTTGTAGTAAAAAATGTTGCTAATAGCCATCAGCCAATAAGGAACCATGGAGAAAGTCAATCAGAGTGCTAAAGTTTTCAAGTAAATAGGCCAATTGACCATCAGTCAGGAGAAACTGAGTCAAAAATAATTCATGAGATTTTGTCTGTTGAATTCACGAGAGGAATCAGTCACTTTGTGGAACTTACCTATTTATTATCAGAAAGATATAGAGACGGTATGAATCGATGAAAACAGAGTAATCGTGCGTCTTAGCCCTGTTGTAAATGCCAGATGAATGCCAGTTGGTATCCAATGGTTTCACCATTTGGATTCGATGGTTTTGATTAGGTGTCATCGTGTTTCATCTGGTTACCTCTAATCCACAACCATGCTTTCATTTGGAACTCCATATGAAGTTATATCGATCGGAAATCCAAATACTTTTTTCATAACTTCCATTGGCTTTCTGATGCTTTTCATCTGGAATTTGCCCGAACTACAAATCACTGGCTATTCCATGTGAAATTTCTTTACTTTGTACTTGGAATTCCAAAGAAAATATCTCAAATGAAAATCCAAATGAAGCTATTTCCCGTTCTGATTTGGAATTCCAAAGAAAACATCTCAAATGAAAATCCAAGTGAAAATATTTCCCGTTCTGATTTGGAATTCCAAAAGAATTTGAGATTGACTGATGTGCAAACCAATGCGCATGCGTTAATCGCCTATTCGCATTTGATTGGTCCGTAGCCAGCCTGCTCCCCTGCATATATTATATTAGTCCTATTATTATCACTGGTGATGTTCAACCACTTCAATCGACTTCCTGGTCTGCTGTGTGAATGTGTGATGCTGTGTGAATAAGTGGTATATTGTGTTGCAAAATGGCAAACTTTGCCTTGGTAAAGTTTCTTTTCGACAATACCACTGCGGTGGTGTCGACGAAAACCATCATTAATTTCAATCCGGACAAAGTGGCAAAAAAGAAATTTAAAATCGAGTGGGTGGAGGAGGACGGCACCAAGTCAGTCTATTTATAAAGCCATGGTGCTTTTGACCGGTCGTAAGTTTTCGCTTTTATTTATTACTTTACACCTGATAGGGCGAATCGGCGATCCTATACGTAACGTAACACAACTTTAAACGCGTGAAAGAGTAGAGGAGTTTTGTTATTATGTTTTCCCGAGGGGTGAACCGCTGAAGAAATTTGTACAAAAGAGTTCCTTTTAGACAAGAGTTCCTCCAGAGTTCCCCGGAGTTCCCCTGAGTTCCTCGGAGTTCCTCCAGAGTTCCCCGGAGTTCCTCTAGAGGTCCTCATGAGTTCCTCCACCTTGTACAAAAGAGTTCCCCAGCGGTTTACCCCTCGTGTTTTCCCGAGAGTTCTCTTAGATACCTATAAACCTATAATACCTATACCTATACGTTCCAGGGGAGTATAAACAATCTTTTATAAAAAATAAGTCAATTGTAATGAAAATAATAAATAAGCGTCATTGGAATTCCAAATGATTTGTGAATCAGGTAACAGATCATCATTTGGATTTCCAGTTGAATCTTTGATGATTGCCATTCGGAAAACCACTCATAAATGTGAGTGTAGAGGAGTTTAAATAAAGTTTTCCTCAGTTACCCATCAAGTAGATACACATCATTAACGATACAAGAAAGTAAAATTTTATTGTTAGTAAATCATTTTTCCTAATTCGAGACTCGGGAAACAAGTATTCTCCATCTTCGTCATCTTCATTGTTTTCAAACAGTTCATTATCACTACATTGTTCTTCCTCATTGCCCTCTCCTTCCATTTCCATATTCCTCTCCTCTTCAACGTCGTCATCTTCTCCCGTTTCTTCTCCATCTTCTTCACTGCTGGTGCTGGTGCTGGTGGCCTCTTCTTCCTCCTGATCCTCCCCCTCCTGATCTTTTTCTTCTTCGTTGCTGCTACTGCTATCGCGTCGTAGCTGTTCATTCGTCGAATTTGTCTCAGACTGAGATACTCTCTGATCTAAAAACCGAGTAAAATCAATTTTTAATAATATACAGGGTGTCCCGAAATTAGACCGCAATATTTCACCAGCTTATTCTACGTCAAAAAATATGAAGAAAAGTTCCAATAAACATAGGTCGAAAAATGTTTCCTAAGGGAGCTAGAGCTCCCTAAAGATGGCACCCTGAAGATGGTTTTTATTTTATATCTCCGAAACCATTCAAGGCAAAATAGTGAAATTTGCCACATCCGCTACTTATTTCACGCCTAACAAAATGTACCAAAAAAATTTTCAACATATTTACCAGGGGCGGATCAGACTGGGTTGTAGGGTTGTGGGGGGGTGAAAATAACCCTAACTTTTTTGCGTGGAATTTTTTTTCAAATTTGACAAAAGATTATGAAATTTTGGAGCTTTCTATCAAAAAAAGGTACTCTTGTTCAACCTCGATAGGACGCACCATTTACGAGATATTCGAGATTGAATATTTGAAAACATGGTCAGAAACGCTGATTTTGGGGACCCAAAAAATAAAAATTTGGAAAATCCGAGATTTTGTCCCATAATGTTATGCGTCCATAAGCAACAAGGCTCAAAAAGCGTATTTCAGACAAAAGAACGTGAATTTCTGTCTTTTTCCAACATTTTATTTGTTAGGTACCTTAAATCAGCGTTTCTGACTATGTTTTCAAATATTCAATCTCAAATATCTCGTAAACGCCCTATCGAGGTTGAACAAGAGTACCTTGTTTTGATAGAAAGCTCCAGAATTTCATATTCTTTTATCAAATTTGGAAAAAATTCATACGCAAAAAAGTTAAGGTTATTTTTACCCCCCCCCCCACAACTCATCAGACCCGCCCCTGGTAAATAATTTGAATTTTTTTTTCACACATTTTGTTAGGCATGAAACAATTGGCGGATGTGTAAAATTTCACTATTTTCCCTTGAATGGTTTCGCAGATATAAGATAAAAACCATCTCCAGGGTCCCACCTTTAGGGAGCTCTAGTTCCCTTAGGAAGCATTTCTTGACCTATGTTTATGGGAACTTTTCTTCCTATTTTTTGACGTAGAATAAGTTGGTGAAATATTGCGGTCCAATTTCGGGACACCCTGTATAGCTATAATATAGCTTCTAGTGCACAATTTTGGGGTACACAAACGCTTTAACCTCTACACGTAATAATAAGCGAGAAGTGTGAATTATTTACCTTGTTTCCCGAGTACGGCTTTTCTCCATCGCCATTGTGTGGTACTCGATCCAATTCTATGGTCAATTGTTTGTACGTTAAAAAAATTATTATATTTCCGCTTTTTCGATTGGTTTTCTTGCATGTTGACAACACGTTACGTCACTTTGTACGAAACAACAATAATGTTTAATTTAACCGACAAATCTAGGTAACAGTACAGCCTGGAGGGGGCGCAGATGTGTTGCTAAGATCAGATTTGGAATTCCAAGTGGGCTGCAAATCTACACAAGTTTTCATCTGGATTTCCACTTGAATTTGTATTCAATTCATTTGGAATTCCAATTGGGCTGTGATCCATGCAGATTCCCAAGTGGAATTCCAAATAAATCTTCCATAAAATCAATTTGGAAAACCATTTGGCAGTTCACTTCTCTGTTTGGAATTCCAGTTGAACTGTAAACAATTCACATTCCATGTGGAATTCCAAGTCATCGTCATTTAAACCCATTTGGAAAACCATCATAAATCCCATTGGTTTCGGTGTGGAATTCCGATTTCACATTCCAAATGAATTCCAAATGGATTTTTTTTTATCTTTCCATTTGGAATTTTCAACAGGGAGGAGGAGGAGTTTGGCGGTCTTTTAAATAGAAGCACCAACACGGCCATTCCTGATATACCGGTCGTCCTCGATCGGCAACCGGAATGATTCGAACTAGACGAAACTAGTTCCTCTCTACGTTTTATGCGAACCACGAGGGGAAACCACAGGACTGACCGGCTCTGCTCTTATCGTATATTCACATACTCTCTTCTGGCTCTATGACATCTCGGCGGTAGAACAAACAACAACAACCAGAGCCTCTACCCTAGCCCTTGGCACACTGCCCCGGTCTACCCGAGTGAGCCCAAATACACCAATTCACAGATACCAAGTCCTTCCGGTGTCTCACTCCTTCTCGCCGTATATCACCCGCGGCCTCATATTGTCAGCTACAGCCACTCCTCGATAAGCAATCCTGAATCGACTCATGCCTGGGGTATCGGGTACTTCGTAGCGATCATTTCCCATCGTCTGCACGACCCTGTATGGTCCTCGCCACTTCGGTAACAGCTTCTGAGCCCGTCGCCGGACGACTAGTAGGTAATCCTGAGAAGAATCAAGTCAATCCAAAAGGAACTCTCACGAACTCGTGATGCCCATTTTGCGTGACAAACGCCGTCAAAGGCACTGATTTTGGGTTCATTTCGATCTGGTGGTATCCGGCAAAAAGGTCCAGACTCGTATAAAACTCGAATCCTGCTAAACGGTGTGGGATATTTATCCTTGACCGTGATCTGGTTGAGAGCTCGATAATCAACTCAAAGCCGCTTCTCTTCGTCTTTTTTGGTGACCATACTACTTGACTCGCATAGGGTGACGATGTTTCACAAAAGGTTGTCAACAATGGTCCGGATTTCGGCGCGTTCGCCGTCTGAAAATTGTCTTGGTCAGCGGGCAATCGGTTGAGTCGAGGTCAGCTCGATCGCCATTTTGACATCAGCAGCTGTACCAATTTCCGCCATGTTACTCGCCCAACACTCTGGGAATTCGTGAGGTAACTCTATCAGATCCGCTCGAGCCTTTTAATGTCATCTAAACCGACGCTGACTACCACGTCCGCGCCTACTGTCAAACTGTCAAGGAGGTGAAATTGAGTCCATGACCCTGTTTTGAATATACAGAACGTCATCTAGTTCTGTGAAATTTTGCCCTGTCAAGACGTCTGCACCTTTTACACATCCGCCTACAATAAAAAGTTCTAACGGCTTAATGATCCCATCTATGCTAACTTGCGAACGAACAAAATGCGTCGGTTTAATCTGAAATCCGCCAATGGTAGAAGGTACAACGCCGGTGGTGACCGGAAATCGACGTAGACCTAAAGATTCTGCCGATGCTGCCGTCATAAGTGAGCATTCGCTCCCAAAGGTCGATACAGGCTTTTAAATACTGATCGTGGATTCTTACGTTTTTGGAAAATTTACTGTCTGCGAACTCGGGTCGATTTTTTTGATCACAGGTTAACCTCCGTCAGTCAAGACCGTGAGTAGCCTTTTTTCAAGCGACCTTTTGAAATGTCCCTTTTCTCCACATGCGTAACACGTGGCCTCCACAGGAAGTTTTTCACCCACTTTTTTGTCGACTTTTTCACCCTTGACAGTGATGTTTTTATTTTGACAGGACGCCCTAACGTGCCCCCTTTTCCCGCATTCGTAACAAACGCGCGTAGATTTGTCACAAAAATTCCCATCGGATGATCGAGTAGATGTCGAAGTAGCAGAAGGACGGGCACCGCCTAAATAACCTGTTTTCTTGGGAATTGATTCAGAAGGCTGCGATTTGTTATAGACAATCGATTTTAGGTGACCAGCTAACGTACTTACATTCCCATGCCGATGGCGGCTCCGGAACGTTGGAACCGAGGGGTAAACCACTGATGGAATTTTTGTACACCAATTTCCAATGATTTTCAAAGATTTCCATGGAAGTGTACACCAGATTCCCAAGGCGGTTTATCCCTTGGTTGGAACTTACGTGTAAATTGCGGAAAAACCCAAGACCGAAAAAAACGTAAGAGAAAAGCCAATTTCCAACAGTGAGTACACATGAAATCAGAGAGTCCAAATTCAACGTGACGCAAAGCGATCGAAACTCGATCAAAGAGAGCGGAATTTTGTCTACAGCCATTCTGACGGCTACACCCATTGCGATATATCGCAGATGGGGCCTAGACCTAATCCAACAGCTGTCAACAGTCGCTGTCAATATTTCCACCATAGTGAAGTTGGCAACAGCCCGCGAAATTTAAATTACCTATCCCAAATTACCCCGCGGATACCAATTAGCCCCGTTCTACGGCATTGTATATTTTCATTTAATCACAATAAATCTAAATTGTTATGCAATCTTAAGCATAGAAGCATACACAAAAATCATTTTAATTAAGTTTTTTTTCTTTCTGTGAGAGGGATGATATGGGGTACAGGCTTAGCATTAGAGAAGGGGTATAATACCTAGTTTACTTATAATAATACATTATTATTACTGATTTTTCAATATACTGAAGTCAAACTGCATAGTCGTTCTAATTACTACCTATAACCTTTGACGTAATTCAAAATTACTACAAAATAATATTATCTCGCAAAATATCTCCCCAATTTTTGACGTGAAAGAGAAATCCAAGCTATGAAGTTGTAAGTATGGGGCATTCATTATAAAATGTTTTATTATTATTTCTGCAGACCATATAAATTTACTCGGTAGGTACTTGAGATTATTTGCGTAAAAAATAGGAAAGAAATTGCAAGTGGCCTTTTGATATGAAATCACCTCTGTATCTGCTTCAGACAGAGATCAACAAACTGATATCTGGCAGACAAAAGCCATCTACCTATGTCCATAGAATGTCCAACTTGGACTTCCACGGTGAGTATATCTACCGTATGATCAAAAGCTTTTCTCCTCGAGGCAGGCTGTGGCCTGGCCAAAATCAGCCTTGTTTGCCTGCCAATGACCAGACCACAACCTGCCTAGAGGAGGACAGTTTTTGATCATACAGTATTCAGTTCGGATATCCACCGAACTTCCAATGTTGTGTCGTTTGTTTGTCCTATGAATATCCGAGGGACATACGCCGTACTTAAAACTGACGTCCACTGGACATATCTGGATGTCTGCCATATGTACCCATAGGTAGGTAGGTATCCACTGGACATCCGGTGGATGGTAGGGTGCTGCATGGGAATAAAGTTTTTCAAGAGTAAAAGTGTGTTTATTGAGTGCATGCGACGTCCCGGCTCTCAAAACACTCGGCACGAACTGCTGACACTGGAACCAGTTGTATTATTCTCAATTCGTAGCATGTCTCAACATGTGCGTCTTCAGATTTGACTTATGTTTGGCTCGGTACGAACAATGATTGCACTGGAACCAGTTGATTTCTTCATTCGTAGCATGTTTCAACATGTGCGTGTTCAAATTTGACTTGCGTTTGAATCGAAACGAGCATTTATTGCACTGGAACCAGTTGATTTCTTCATTCGCAGAATGTTTCAACATGTGGCATTTCAAATAATACTTCAGTCTGCTTCGGTACGAACAATGATTGCACTGGAACCAGTTGACTTCTTCATTCGCAGCATGTTTCAACATGTGCTTCTTCAAATTTGACTTGTGTTTAGATCGGTGCGAACAATGATTGCACTGGAACCAGTTGATTTGTTCATTCGCAACATGTCCCAACATGTGCCCATTCAATGTTGACTTGTCTTTGGCACGATACGAACAACGGCTGCACTGGAACCAGTTGATTTCTTCATTCGCAGTATGTTTCCTCAAAATGTGCTTCATCAAATTTGACTTGTGTTTAGATCGGTACGAACAATGTTTGCACTGGAACCAGTTAATTTCCTCATTCGCAGCATGTTTGAACATGTGCCTTTTCAATGCTGACTTATATTTACTTCGGTATGAACAATTGTTGCAATTATACTCGTTGACTGTTCCACTTGAATCATGCGGCGACTCGTGCGGCGACGTGTTGTATTCTAATACTTCAATATTTCTGACGGATCTTCTTGCACCCGTCCTATTGAAATCCGGCGACTCGATATCCTCGGCCTCTTCTCTCGTTTGTTGTGGTCTCCCCGTCGGCACATTCCCACACAAATCGTGGTGTTTTACAAGAGACAAGCTGGACTCCGACTCGTACCTGCAGTAGTCACATGGAGGATATCTTTCAATTTCTTGGCGAAACGTCTCATTTGCATCCTTTCCGGTCGTCTGCAGACTATGTACTTGTTTGCAATGTTCGTATAACTCGAACTGATAGTAGCTCTTGTATTCGCAGCAGATGCAAGGAAACTGTTGCGGTTCGACTATGGCATGATACAGTTCGGCTGCATAAACATTTTTGTGATTTCTCTGGACGTGGTGGGCGAGTTGAAAGGCGGATTCAGTCCGATGCGAACATTGCGGACAGTTGTGCGTGTCAACCATTTCTGGCAATTCTAACCTAAATAGCACAGAAATGGGGCATTATGTTAATTATTCAAGGCATTCATTAGCAACTCACATTTGGTTTTGACGCAGAGGTACAACAAATCGGAAGTGATGTACCTACCTAAGCAACACGAGAAACCTCGTGAGAAACACTACGTTAGACACAACGGGAACCACCATGGAACAAGGAGTTAGAGAGACCTGTATCCCGTATGTTCACCAAAGAAAGGCGCAAGCCAAGCCAAGTAATCATTAAGCGAGAGGGTAGGTATAGAGAGAGACAGAACTAGGCCACTAGGGTCTTTGCGCGTCAGGGTGTGGTGCCATTGCCTGTTACTAAACCATCCTGCGGCCTGCGCATCAGAATCAAAATGCAGGAAATGAGTTGTCAAGGTTTGTTCCATCAAAAATCCCAAACTAGTCACGGACAGTTTGCAAACTGTAAGCAATGCGCATGGCCCACTTCGGACCAGTTTCCGTCTGGCTGCTGCTTCTTGATGGAACAGCAAACCGTCAATCATGGTTAACGGCTAGGTACTTAATTTTCTATCGTTTGGCAGTTTGCAGCTGGAAATAAGCCGTATTTTTTTATAAATGAATAAATAATGAAACCACCAATCTAATCCATATTATTTGTTAACATTGACCAGAGAAGGCTCGATGCCAAATAAGCAGAGGCGTATCTACGGGGGGGCAAGTGGGGCACGTGCCATGGGCGCACTTTAATCCTTAGGGCGCAAATGAGAGGAAAAGATAGAAATGTGGAAAAATGAAAAAAAATATGGAAAAACGAATCAAAGACCAAGTTCTTTGAACTTCATATAATTATATACAGGATGTCTCAAAACTCACGCCCCAGAGAAAATGAAGCAAAACTAGATAGCAGTCAGATGTGTAATACCGAGGAAAAAAAATCTACCTGAAATAGTATTCGAGAAAAGACAAAGTTAAGTTAACCAATCACAGACCTGTACATTTGAGGTATGTTACCTCAATTTCAAGTTGCTAGGTTCAAGTATCTAAATCTGGCAGTGTCACAGTTACAGTGAGCCAAACATTTATTGCAAAATGACAGGCAGTTGGTATTACTTTCGAAACTTGGCAACTGGGTTAAATTTTGCAAATTCACCTCGAATTGACCCTCCGGGATTGGTGGATTCAAAAAACTCATGACTCCTTTATGCAAGCAGCAATACATTTTTTCCTTCCGTTTCTTGGGAACCTATTGTCGTCGGCACTATGTCAGTGTTGCAGCGAAAGTACAAGCGAAATGGGAACAGAGAAAGAGGGAAAACCAAAACCAATACATTCAAACAGACGATCAACTTTCGACTTTTTCATCTGATCTAGGTAGGTATAACCTATAACAGAGACCCTATTTTTGGAACTAGGGAACAGTTCATCAGGTGATGTTGCCTAGGTGATAGCCTAGTGACAGCCCTGGTTGCCTAGCAACTTTGCATGGGAACGGATTACACGTGGGGGCCCTATTTGTCGTTGGCCCACCTGAATTCTGAAAAACTGCCTAAAGCTTAGTTTATGATGAGCGATTTTTTGCCGCGATTTGAGCTGAGCTGAGCGGAGCGGAGCGATTTTTTTGCCTAGGCCAATTACGATGCGGGGACGTGACATCATGAATGGACGGGATTGGTTCAGGCAAAAAAAAATCGCTCAGCTCAGCTCCGCTCCGCCGGGTATCGCTCATCATAAACTGAGCATAATGCTTGGTTTATGTATAGCGATTTGACCAGCGAACATCGCCCAGCGACATCCAGCCATCGTTGATTGCATAAATTTCGACGACTTTTGATGTCAATTTGAATGTCTCTTTGACAAATAAAAATTAACGAAACGTTTTCTGTGTGTGTATAAACGATATAAACCTCCTCATCAACGTTCCCGATGAACAAACGGTAAGTAAACTGAATCGTAGTCATAACAAATCGGACAAGGAGCTTAATGGGATGTCTATTTTTATCTAACAGTCGAACAAGCCCAGAAGTAAGGATGTGAGAGCGCAAACCATCCCTGGACGCTGGAGGACAACTGAGGTTCTATCTCGGGCTCTACGATGCCTACTCAGTGGACTGCTTCTACTGCGGCAAGGCAAAAAGGCGCAGAAATGTCGGCGCTGCTGGATTGCAAGGAAGAGATTATGCTACAGTCGGTTGATATAACACAACCGCCACGAAAAAAGTGACTGGTTTCACTCTGATTGTATTGTTGAAGCATCCAAGATCGAGAAAAACATTCAGAATACCTACTCGAGAATAACCTCGTCTCGGTTTGGCCATAATCTTTTCGGTGTTGTTGAACTACCATCCGTCCTAGTATATACCACCAGTAGAAACGCATGAAAATTTGGTTGAGATTGAAAGAAAAGACTGAAAAGAGACCTGCAACTACATCCTTCCCACCAGAATTTTCAGATTCAGATACTGGGGGTCACGTTACTCCAGAGCAATGAAAGAATGGAACTGCTGATTACACAGGTAGCAATAACAGTTGTCTATTTTGCTTTGCATGGTAATCCGTCTCTCAATAATTCCCAGTACGACTCGTAAGTGCAAAACAACAAGAGCAGCAACTGCCGCAAAGAATGCAAACATCCACATACAGAGAGAATTGCTCGCATGATTTTGAAGATGTCAAAGTAGAAGATAGACGCTCTAGATAGAAGAATCGTCAACAAGAAATTGCATAATATGATGAAGAAGTCCAATCAACAAGGTTTGAAAATTCATCAACCCATTCACCATTGAAGAACTGCATATGGCAAATTGCTCTAATGAGAAGCAGAGGAGCACCTAGCTTCGATGGCGTAATACTGGAGTTCATCAAGCATAGTGGAGCCAAGGTAATGATTGATTTTTCCAACGTTTTCAATGAATTTTACCAACCATTCACCTTTAAGTTTCAAGACCAGAAAAGTTCTAGGAATTTTGAAGCCTGGAGAAGTGAAGAACTTCGGAGTCAGTTGCCTAAAAAGCGGATCCAAGATGACGGTCAAGAAGAAAAAAACAGTTGACTAAGTACATTATTTTTGAGTCTAGCAATGATTGTGGACATTGGTTGATCGTCACATTTCATTTCATTTAAAATTTCCGAGATGATTTCCAATAGAAGAACCAAGTTACACTCTAGTACCCAAGAAAACCACCGATTTATTAGGGAAAAAAGAAAATTTCTTGTTTTTTTTCCAAGTATTTTGAAACGGTTAAAGGTTTTTGGCTGTTGAAATGTTGAACGGCTTAAAGCACTATCAAAAGCATAGAATTCCGAATATATATGGTGATTTTCAAATATCCAGCTCTTTTGGCTTCCGAGATAAAGAAAATTGGAATGTTGCTCTTATTATGTTTCAAGAAAATTGGTACCTTCCTCGGTATCTTCAACTATGAGAAAGGCATCTACATCGCTCCCTAAGAGCCAGTCAAATGTCGCCAACTCAACTGTTACAGGTAACCACTTTAAGACTTGAAAATACTCTTGGGTGCAAAGTGGTGCCTTGGTATCACAAAGGACGAAATTGAAACCCTCACGAGCTCTACTAGATATTATGTAGGAAAGCAACTGAAGTCGCAAATATGCAGAGTGGGTGCAGGTAGGTGCCTAATCTCTTTCGTGGTTCATGGACATGGCTCACATAGCCAAACTCCCTGACAAAGAAAAAGTCTGTATATCTCTACGACTCAACCGAGGTGACTGACAAAAAGACGATGGCGTGGGAAGGAATAAGATGCAAGCTGTTGTAGTTGAAATATTTTAATAATAGTAGATAAACTGTACATAATTATGGGAATAAGTAAATATACAAAATTGAAAACTTTGGGGGCCTATTGTTGAAAATTAATCACGAGTTGTCCCTAACATCTCTGATGGAGTGGTAAACTGATTTAAAGATTGAAAACTAAATGTGCTAGATAGTAGAGTTCCAAAAGATGACTGATATCCATGTCCAAAGGTGTGGGTATACTGGTCCTCCAAAATGGCATTATTCAATTTCATTGGCGGGGCGGCAGCGGGTAGCTGCACAATCATACTATTCTGTGTCTGGAGGTGGTGCTCGTACTTCACTTTGGTGGATAACAGTATGTAGGACCTGGAGTTGCATCCCTTGTGTCCCCACAGTTGCCTCGTTGTCGTTGCTGTTGTTGCTGATACTCTGCAAGGGCTCGCAGCAACGCCTCTCTGTTGCTTGCTCTCCGGCATTAGCTCCTGGCTTTCCGCAGCTGCTCCCATGAACCTCCAGTGATCCTGACGAATGTGACGAGTTGAAACGGGTCATTTCGAGCAGAAATGGCCGAGAGAATTCCTTTTAATTTCGGTTTGGTGACATACCGACTGTCAGATTTTGACACACTGCACTCAAATTGAAATCGCGGCGGAATGGCGAAAAAAGCTTGGCCGGCCCAAGCTTTTTTTTCGCCCCCGCGTCGTCCCCTCGCTGCGATGATTCCGATCTGCCACCAGCTTTCACTCGCACCCCATTGGTCAGAGAAATCTTGCCAAAACTTAGCAACATAAAGTCTGGCCGGCCACCCGGTGGCCACGGCCGGCCCGACCAAGATTCTTTCGCTGCCCCGCCGTTTCCTGGCGACATCCTCACCTTCCGCCCGCACGCCATTGGCCGGAGGTGTATCGCCTAGCGATTTCATCCCCTTTCGCTGGTCAAATCGCTATACATAAACCAAGCATAATGCTCAGTTTATGATGAGCGATACCCGGCGGAGCGGAGCTGAGCTGAGCGATTTTTTTGTGTCTGGACCAATCCTGTCCATTCATGATGTCACTTCCACGCATCGTAATTGGCCTAGGCAAAAAAATCGCTCCGCTCCGCTCAGCTCAGCTCAAATCGCGGCAAAAAATCGGCTTAAAGGTTAAAGCTTAGTTTATGATGAGCGATTTTTTGCCGCGATTTGAGCTGAGCTGAGCGGAGCGGAGCGATTTTTTTGCCTAGGCCAATTACGATGCGGGGACGTGACATCATGAATGGACGGGATTGGTCCAGGCAAAAAAAAATCGCTCAGCTCAGCTCCGCTCCGCCGGGTATCGCTCATCATAAACTGAGCATATGGCGCATTTCCCAGGGTTTCTAATTCAGGGGCGCAATTTTCATATTTTGCCCTGGGCGCAATTTACCCTAGATACGCCACTGCAAATAAGTAAATATGTTTCGCTGCGCAAGCCCGGACGATAAGTTTCCGTAAAATCCGCAAACTTTTCTGACCGTCCCGAAACTATTTAGTTTGAGTCGATGGTGGAACAGCGGATCGTCAGTCAGGGGATCGTCCGAGATTTTGATGGAACGCCAAAATCGCAATGCGCATGCCGCTGACGTTCGCGGACCGTCAGGGACTGTTGATGGAACAAACCTATTGGGACTAACCCGTAGCCGGCACATTAGCACAAATCTTCCTGCGGTGCCGATGCCGGTGAGCCGACCTATGAGCCGTTCATATGCGAATGTCGCACATTGTGAAGGATTTTATTACTGCACGAATTTCCTTGTTAGATTTTAGGTACCTACCTACCTAACGAAAATTCGTTAGCTGGATCATGGCGTATTGATTTGCCAAAGTATAACATCCAAAAACTCATCCGTTGTTTTATCGCAACAGGAGTAACAAAACTCCTAATACTGGATCATTGGACTCAGAAGAAGAAAAAATGTTGGCAAAAATTGCAAAACATTTGAATGACATTCATGACTTTAGCTCAGAATCTCGAGTTTTCTTCCGAATTCACAAAAAAACTCTGATGTCTGCTCTGCACCTTTTTTTTCTCTTTTCTCAGTTTTGCGCCTTCGTACTGCCAGAAGCACTGTATTACATACATCAAAATTTTTGTGACTCCAAAAAATATGACATAGAGATGAAGGAGCTTTTACGTGGTACATTCACCATGGAGTCAGGAACCAAAAGCCTTTTATTCTATTAGACTAGCTGTCACTCTGGGTGACAGCTATGGTTGAAAAGTAGCCAGGAAATTTTCCACTGACACCGGACAAGTGGAAAGGGGATTGTATACATGATGTTGATTTTCGGTTGTTTTAGGCAGATGTCAGGTGTTCCCTTAACAATAAGTTTAGTAACTTTTTGCATGTCCGTCGATAATGTTTTGGTCAGATGAAGTTTTCCAAGAGGCGTAAGCAACTGACTGTGTATTAGAAACATGAAATCGAAAAGATGTTTGTTTTTCGCGTGCTTTGAAATTTCTGCCTCGACTTGTAGGGTTCTATTGTGAACGGAACGCATGTCAGTGGGTAGTGTCTGGTCAGTGAAGAGTTGTCGGGAAAAATCGATACACCATCATTATATTTATTAATATGTATTTCTACTTTTGTTGAAGGTAACTACCAAAAATACTGGAAACATATGATGGAGTACACAATTTTGAGAATGAAAGCAACGATGTGTGTTATGGAAACCTGAACCGTGAAAAAGAATATGCCGTGGAGGACACTGTGTAGTGGAAAGCAAAAAAGAACCGTGTATTTGTATTATTTAGGAGTCTTTTGAAATATGTACCTATAGGAGAAATTGAGATAAAATGAAAGTATGTGCAAAATTCTGAATTTGACAGTTACGTTCCAGTTGTTCATCTGAACCAAGTATAGGTTGGAAAACCCGATGTAATCTCGTTAAAAAAAGCAAGAATTCAATACGGCGCTTTGAACTGCCAGAATATCGAGTTCGAAAATGCACTTTAATTGTCCATCTTGACTAAGTATATGTTCAAAATCTCAATCTAATCTGTTAAAATGAACAAAAGTTCAAAATGGCAGCCTTGGAAATGTCAAAATGGCAAATTTTACGAACGCATTTTGATTGTCAACCTCAAGTGGGTATAGGTTTAAAATCTCAATCCGATTGCTTGAAAAATGCAAAAGTTCAATATGGTGGCCTCTTGAAACGTGAAAATCAAATATTCACAGACGCATTTTGATCGCCAATCTCAAGTAGGTATAGGTACATAATTCCAATCAGATCGGTTGAAAAATGCTAAAGTTCAATATGACGACCTCTAGAAAAGTCAAAAATCGGAATTTGACAGATGCATCTCGACTACCGGACTGCCTAACCAAAGCAAGTAGAGGTTCCAAATCCCAATCGGATAGGTTGAAAAATGCGAGAGTTCAATATGGCGGCGGAATTGGAACTGTCAAAATGACAAATTTGACGAATGTATTCAGATTGCCCATTTCAAGTTGTCATAGATTCAAAATCTCAATCGGATAGGTTGGAAAATGCAAAAGTTCAAGATGGCGGCCTCTTGAAACGTCAATAATCAGAATTTTACAGATGTATTTTGGTTGTCCGCCTCAAGTGGTTATAGGTTTCGAATCCCAATCGGATCGGTTAAAAAATGCAAAAGTTCGATATGGCGGCCTCGGAACTGTCAAAACGTCCAATTTGATAGATACACCTCGATTGTTCACCTCAAGTGGGTATAGGTTCTAATTTCTAAATCCCAATCGGATAGGTCGAAAATGCAAAAGTTCAATATGGCGGCCTTTTGAAACGTCAAAAATCGAAGGTTGACAAATGCATCTCGATTGCCTACCTAAAACAAGTACAGGTTGAAAATCTCAATCGGATCAATATGGCGGCCCTTTGAAACGTCATAAATCGAAATTTGCTAGATGCATCTCGATTGCCTACGCAAAACAGGTTCAAGTTGGAAATCCAAATCGGATCGGCTGAAAATCGCAAAAGTTCAATATGGCGATCTTTTAAAACGTCAAAAATCGAAGGTTGACAGATGCTGCATCTTGATTGCCTACCTTGAACAAGTAGTACCTATGAGTTGAAAATCTCAATCGTATCGGTTGAAAAATGCAAAAGTTCAATATGGCGGCCTTTTGAAATGTCAGAAATCAAAATGTGACAGAGGCCTCTCGAATGCCCACCCAATGCAAGTACAGGTTGAAAAATCCAATCCGATCGGTTGAGAAATGGAAAAGTTCAATATGGCGGCCTTTTGAAATGTCAGAAATCAAAATGTGACAGAGGCCTCTCGAATGCCCACCCAATGCAAGTACAGGTTGAAAAATCCAATCCGATCGGTTGAGAAATGGAAAAGTTCAATATGGTGGCCTCTGGAGACGTCTAAAATCGAAATCTGAGAAAGGAAAATTCGTTGTGTTTGAAATTAGGTTTGTTTCATCAGCAGTCCCTGCCTGCTCGTGGACGTCAGCAGCCTGTTACTTCATAAATCGTAATGCGCAGGCTGCTGACGTCCACGGACAGTCAGGGACTGCTGATGGAACAAACCTATTGAAACAATTAAATAGCGAACGCTCACAAAAGGGAAAATACCATGAAATTTCGAATAAAAAAGCAACAAATTGGATCTGGTCGACGGTCGTCTATGTTTTTGGTTCAGATCACACAAAAAAAAAACACCGCAAACACGACGATGAATGTGACTTGATAATTCGGCGAACGGTGACGCGAGTTTGACAGATTCGCGTTAACATCTAGTGAACGGAGGCGCGCGGTGCTGTTGGCAAAAGTGACAGTGGCAGTCCCAAGGACGTCTATACTAACTGGACAAGAAGCTTCGCCGGTTTTGACGCGAAAAGGTGAAGCTGAGATTTGACAATCCCGACGGGCAAAGTGTCACCCGTAACCATAGTGACGTTCAATCGGAGCACACCAGAGCACACTCGAAACTGTCGTTCAGAAGTTTGCTGCCAGGCCCGATCCTTCGCCCGGTCTTGTAAAATGATAGCAATTAGTCAATTACTTGCAACAAAAAGTGTGTTATGTTACGGGGTCCGCTTGTTGTGAACACTATTCGGCTTGCACGGCATAATTAACGATAATTCGCCACAGAAAATAGCTAATATTCGCCATGGATGCACAAGAGGCTGGCGGCGTCCGTCACGAATGTCACGATGACAATCCCGACGGGCACAGCGTCAGATCAAGCTTCAAGATGGCAGCGAAGTTTCTTATCCAGCCAGTAGTATAGACATCCTTGGGCAGTCCGACGCTTAGGTCGACCGTATCGATGCGAAAAGTTGCACACAGATTTCGATAAAATGGACCACAAAGACGTGATAGAACGCATATGGATCGAAGCATGGACCCTTTCTAAAGATCTGACCAGAAGGTCCGATGGAATTATCTGGGATTCCGTAGAGAACAAGACGTGACAACAAGACATTGACGCCGCCACGAGATGTGCCTGGAAATGGAAAAAAGGGGCTTTTCTCGAAATGTGAATCCGGTAAAAATCGGGCTCTAGTGCAAATATACTGTGAGTACCTACCAGACGTGTTTTGCCCCATCAATCGCCTGTTTTTGTGAAATATTACGCCGTCAACGTCTGTCCCGGTCTGGGAAATTTTATCAAAGTGCCGTCGAATTTGAAGAATTCTTTGGTTTTTGGTGTCCGATAGACGCTGAAAAGCCCCTTCTAGACCACGGTTCAATGTTGCACGCTGACACGATACGTTTTTTCCAAAAACACTGTTCAAATGCCCCGAGGTGTTGTCGAGTTTTTCCCAAAACCGACAGCGTCAATAATGACGTTTCTGTCAGATTTGGTCGGGCCGTGTACCGTTTTCAACATTTTTCGGCAAAATTCCAAGAAAAGCCACGCCGAATGGCTCGCACCAGACGATAGTGAGTTCTCGAAACTCCCCGGTCGGCATTTCACACCAAATTTCTCGAAATTCTGCCCGAAAATCCGAGTTTTCGCCGCCAAAATGTGTCAAGAAATCTCGGACGAATTATTTGAAATGACGATTCCCTGGAGAACATTGGAATGAATTATGAATTTTCAAAAAATCCCCTCAAATTTGGCAGAAATTTTGGAAATTTTCCATCGTAAATTTGTATTGCGGTTCGTTTGCGAAAATTTTCTAAAAAATACCCCGTCAAAATTCGATGTCTGGTTTTCACAAATTCCAACCAGACGTCGTTAAGTTCTCTCACGGGTTAGTTTAGGGTGACCATAACTGCAACGGAACAAGACCTTGTCGCTTTTTTCTAATGACAAAAATTTTGATGTAAGTATGCAGTATTTTGCTGCTGAAGGTACGATGGTGTGTGGCCCGATTTGACTTGAGATAGCATGCTCTCGTTCGCTGCCCACGCTCTCGCGGGAACATTTGTGATAATGTGCCGGCTACGGGTTAGTGTCAATGGGTGCTTTCCACCTAGCTCCAAGTTTGGTACCTACACCTGCCATTTTCGCAAGTGCGGGTTCTAAATGGTGCTTTCCATCTACGTGCTCTAACCTGGTTTTGTGCCGTCCCGTGGATCACTTAAAATTTTGTGCCATCGAAAAAGGGACACAGAAAACGGATGCGAAAAATGACGTACCGTCAGCTGTGATCCAGCACTCCGTTGTCATATGTCTCTCTCTGTGTCGTTTCATCCATGCATCCATGTTTTATTTCATTTCTCTGCAGAGGTTACGTATACGATCGATTACGATTTACGCTGCCATTTCTTCATTTTCGAATGACTGGGTGCTTTCCACCTAGCCGGTACAAATACCACCGGACGAAACATGTTCCACGATTTGGTACACCTAGGTGGAAAGCACCGGTATCGTTGACCGACGCGACATCTCTGGTCTGCATGGAGGCGACAGATAACATATGTAACTCAGAAATTAAGAAATGACAGCGTGTGTGCCTTTCGATGGCACAAAATTTCAGGTGATCCACGGGACTGCACAAAACTAGGTGAGAACACGAAGAACAACCCTGCTCGAAAAGTACCCATGCGTACCCATGGTCACATTGGTCATATCCCCATGCTGGTTGGGGATATACCCATGGCAGGTGATGTGACCATGGGTACATGTTTTGGGGATATGGGCATGTTCCCATGCTGGTTGAGGATATACCCATGGCAGGTGATGTGACCATGGGTACATGTTTTGGGAATATGGGCATATCCCCATGCTGGTTGGGGATATACCCATAGGAGGTGATGTGACCATGAGTAGGTGTTATGGGGATATGGGCACATCCTCAGGTACCCATGGGAATGAAGTTGCATATGACCATAGTATCATGGGTACATGATATTGTGACCATATGGCCCCATATAGGCATATTAAATAAATGTTACAAAACTCACAGGGAGATAGGAAATTGGAAAATAAGGGGACTTTCTTCTAATAAACATACGCTCGCAAACGTACAATAACGGAGATACAGGCCTTCAAAGTTGTTCTTTAAAAACAGTTTTTTTGCATAACTTCCGAACCGTTCAACTGATTTCATTCAAATTCGAACCAAAGTTTACCAAGACAGGTATCTATTGAACAATATTAACGCATATTGTCAAATGTTTTTAGGGGCGAAGATAATACGGGGTACCTTTCCCCTTTTTCCCCTATTTAAACCCCCCTGAATATTTTTGGATACGGTTTCAATTTTTGTATTCCACGTTCAATTTGCAGAAAAGAGTCACTCCTGCAAAATTTTGATCAAGAGGATTCATTTTTGAGATACTTGGGTTTGAAACATTGGAAAACATCTCAAAATCGCCTCTTTCCAGGGCCTATAAAAATTAAAATTCAAGAAAACTCATGATTTCTCAATCGGAATGAATTTTTTGGGTGTTTTAAGTTGATAAACCACCATTTTTGCAAAGAAATATGGAGTTTTCAGAAAAAAAAACAATTTGGGCCCTGGAAAGTGGCGATTCTGAGATGTTTTCCAAAGTTTTAAGCCCAAATTTCTTGAAAACGAAGCCTCTGATAAACATTTCGCAAGAGTCACTTTTTTCCTTAAATTGAACATAGAATCGAAAAATTGAAACCGTTTCTAAAAACATTCGGGGAGGATTGAAAATAGGGGGAAAAGGGGAGGGTACCCCCTACTATCTTTGACCTTAAAAATGTTTGATGAAATGCGTTATTATTGATCAATAGAGATCTGTTTCAGTGAAGTTTGGCTTGAATTTGAATAAAATCGGTTGAACGATTCAAAAGTTATGAGATAAAAACTGTCTTTGAAAAACAACTTTGAAGGCCTGTATCTCCGTTGTTATGCGTTTGCGAGGGTATGTTTATCAACAAAAGTGCCCTTATTTTTCAAATTTCCATCTCCCTGTGAATTTTGTAACACTTATTCCGGGGCACTTGAGTATTTAGGCGTCTTGGCTCTTGGCTATACGCCGCGCCGGTATAATCGCGAACTGCTTGTTCACCGAGCCAGGATTTAGCGTCTCGTGCATCGGTGGTCTCGGGTCTCGTGTTGTATGGCGACTCGTCTACCGTTTGGCTTGTGATTTCTTTTTTTTTTTTTGTTGGTCGGATTTTAAATAATTGGCTCATTTGGTGTCATCCCCAGGTAACGACTGCCTCTGTGTGTTTTGTGTTACCACATTGAACGGGAGACGGAAGGTGAGGTAAGTTAACGCATGAATAATTAATTAGCTTTTTTAGGTTATGTTTGGTACCAGCTCGCTTAGGGTTACCATAAGCTTTTCTCAGTTTCCAGGACAATAATTTCTCAAAATCCGGACAAAATCCGGACATTCTTAGGTAGGTGCATATAGCATGACCTCGAGCATGACCTTTTTTATTTTTTTTTCTTCACTTTTTTATGAAATTACGATTACAAACTGCAAGGTTAGCAAGTTAGCAAAAGGATTCGTGCCGACTTGATCATTATCGGTTATGGTGGTACGACTGCTGAAAGTCACTGCGCGGCGCCAAATTCGAAAGAGCGAAATCAGCTGTTGGGTATGGTGGTATGCGGCATGCGTTGTCCGATAGGCGATCATATGTATTCATTTTCCCGGACGCTATCAACTTTTCCGGCCGGACTTCCCCGGACGCCTCAAAAACCCAAACATGTCCGGGTAAATCCGGACGTATGGTAACCCTAAGCTCGCTTCATGTCTTGGCTACAGCATATTATTTCAGCTGGGGCTCTGATACATCATGAATCGTGGTTCATCCTGAAATAACGAATAGGGGAAGAGAGGCGAATATCGACCGGTGGTCTAATATCGACCACACCACTGTGGCCCACCCTGTAAGTTTTTTGAAATCATGACATAGAGTGCCATGTAGCATTTTGCAACTGAACTCCAGCACAGCTGTCGGTCAGCCATTTATTCAAAGTGCTTGACTGACAGAAACGGATTATTGTTTCGAGCCGATATGATTCAAGTTCAGGAGTGTTCATGATAAAGTATTGCGGACTTTTCATTGTAGTTAGACTTGGGTCTCCTGGTGCAATGTACCAAGGATTATTGATAGTAACTTTGTGTAGTAGGCCTAGTTTCATAATCTTACCATGTTCTTCATCATCAAAGAATTGTTTTTTGCTTTTGTTGTCGGCCAATATCGATCACGATGGTCGATATTGTACAAATGAAGTTTTATACATCATTTTAGATGCCTCGCAAAAAATATCGGCGAAGAACGAGTCGTGCCTCGTGTGGTGCGAAGATGAACTAATGAGGTTCTTGAGAGTACTTACACAAAAATTATTCTTTATTTTCTCTGTTATTCTTTTGGGCTCCTATCATGGGCGCCGCTCTTGGTAAATGTTAGGAATAGGGAGGCAAATTCAAAATAAAACTAGATTTTTTTGAAAACAGATGTTTCGACTTGTATTTTTGCGCTTTTGCTAAGCATGCAGACTACAAAATGGCAAAGAAAACGTGTGATCGATATTATCCGACCTGGTGGTCGATTTTATCCCACTGGTCGATATTACCCGCTAAAATTTTAACTTTGCTTTTGAATTTTTTTCGCAAAAATGTTTCTACTTAGTGAGTGACTATTCAAGGTTTTGGGTATTTAAATGATTGGGGAATATGGTACAAAACGTACAGCCTCGACAGAGCACATGGCGACTGGTTTCGAATTTTTTGCCTTAAGTGGTCGATATTTACCTCCTCTCCCCTAACGACGAATCTTGGTATTTCGTGTCGGATAAGGCAAGCTCAAATTGGTAAGTTATTACCGCAATATTAAAGTGGAGCATTGAATAAAAGTAATGAGAGATTGTTTTTCCAGCATTGATGTCGACTCGGCTGTCAGCTTATTACCGCTTCTTTGTTTGGCGCCACAAGCATGAGATCTACTTGCTTTCCAAGCCTATGCAAAAATATATGGAGCATATAAAATATAAGTATTTTATATAAATATGAAGCATAACCTGCACAGGGTCATTCAAAAGAGATGTCCACCCTCATTTTTCTCAAGATCGGTTGAAGCTGGCGAGTGGCGGTAAGAAACCGTTGGATTCAGCTGGTTTTTCTGATCAAATTTGATATGTCAACAAAACTACTTCACCAAAACTTTGAGTACGGGGGCACCTCAAAATTTTGGGCATTTTTTTACACTGCACAATATTGAGTGATATGTCATTGAAAAGCCCTTAAAAAGTTTCAATGGACAAGTGCTAAAAGTTTTCGAAAATTTCCGGCGGTTTTCATTTTATGACAGAAAACATTAACGGGGAAAAACACGTTTTTATGTATAAAATGAGAACCAATGAGAATTTTTTCAAACTGCATACTGCATTCAATAGAACTCATCAAAACGGTCAATATGATGTGTAACCGCATGTGTAACTCAATGTTACAATGACTATTTCTGAAATTCTGAGATTTTCCGAAATGAAGATTTTGATGGGTAACTAAAATTGTATTGCCTCAAAATTTTAAAATGGCTATTGCATATAGAGTTGCACATCATACTGGCCGTTTTAATGAGTTCTATTGAATGCAGTTTGCAGTTTGAGAAAATTCTCATTGATTCTCATGTATAAAATGAGTTATCATCACTCAATGTTGTGCATTGTAAAAAAAATTGCCCAAAATTTTGAGGTGCCCCCGTACTCAGAGTTTTGGTGTAGTAGTTTTGTTGACACATCAAATTTGATCAGAAAAACCCGCTGAATCCAACGGTTCTTACCGCAACTCGCTAGCTTCAACCGATCTTGAGATAGATGGGGGTGGACATCTTTTTTGAATGACCCTGTATTTGGTTCCATATTCATATTGAACAATAATTAATTGATATAAATCTTTTAATATCTATTAATTTTTTATATTTTCCAGATATTACAAGATTACCTTGATGGGGAGGTACTCATGTGCAAAAACTAGACTTTGGGATCATGGTCACATGCCCATGGGTATGTACCCATGGGTAGTACTCATGGTCATGTGCCCAAGGGCATGTACCCATGGGTAGATGCTCATGGTCACATGCCCATGGGTAGGTGCTCATGGTCACATGCCCATGGGTAGGTGCTCATGGTCACATGCCCATGGGTATGTACCCATGGGTGTCCCAATTGTGCACATGGGTACCTCCCCATTGGGGATGTGCCCATGGGTACTTTTTGACCAGGGAAGTAGGAAAGCACCGTTTGGAACCCGCACATGCGCAAATGGCAGGTGTACCAAACTTGGAGCTAGGTGGAAAGCACCCAATGGTGGGTTTTCGAGGTATCTTATGGGCTGGAAATGGTGTGTGCACCTATCACTTTTTGTCGTCTGCCGTCCCTTTTTGCTGTTGTGCTGCACCTTTGCGGCATGTGTTCATATCACATTCGATATTCGCCAAAGACATTCATTTACCCTGTTGCGCTAAAGCTGGTTCCTCGGTTTTTGTTCCGTTTCTATTCACCCACCCATTAGCCCCCATTACCTATATGTATTACTATTCACATTCGATATAACTTCAAAACGTGAAAAATATGCGATGATTTTGCAAATGATCTCTGCAATATAATATGAACACTTACAACACTCTGAGATGCAAATGGAAGGATTGCGCTACCCTGAGTATATCTGGTTGTCTCTAGCGGTAACTGCCAATTACCTAGCAAAATGCCAATGTGTTCCGCGCCTGAAAAGTACAAAAATATTGCCAATATTCTCTATCACAAGCTTCAACTTAGATTACGTTTGACTCCTACGTACCTACCTACCTAAATATTGATGCGAACATTTGGAACAGTAGGTGTGTGTAAACAGTTTGTTTTGCATTCGGGCTTGTTAGGACGATTAGATTCTTGATTCTTGATTATTAGTGACCGTGTCACACCCGTTACAAATAAGTACGATTCCTGAATTCTCAGTGTCCATTTAGTAGATAAACAATTTTGAAAATGTTCGGAGACGCAAGGCACATGCGTGACAAGTGAAAGTGACATGCGTCAAAAAATATCTGGGAGCTCGGTCAAAAACCTCCGACGAAACCGAGCGTGCTCAGAGGCTTCTGCGAGGTAATATCCGAACGGTACAGATCTTGCTCTGGCTCGTCGGTTTGCAATATTCGAACGATTCCGAGCTCTCAGATCGATCCGACGTAATATCCGAACGCGGCTTATGATGATATAAAATGCTTGAGATGAGTTGAGAACAAGAGCATCGGGTAGTCAAGAGCTCTCCTGGGATTAAATAACTTATAGCAAAAAATTGAAATATTTTGGTGACATGCGAGGTGACATGTATATTTTTCACACTTGATTTTTGATAACGGTAGACCTTAAGGTGACGACCACAGGTGCTACTACCCTATAACCTGCATGCATTGTTGACATAATTATTTTGCTGTAGGTAATGGATTATTATTTTGATTATGTGTATGTTTACACTCTATCAGATGTTAAACAGGCTATATAGCTGTTGTGATTGATGTTCTTCGTTCGGTGGTCGGAGGCTCTTTCTCGAGCCTCGAGAACGCTCTCCCCGTCCAGGTCATATCTTTTTGTACACATACCGGAGTGAGGCAAGCTCAAGCACAGGCTGGGCATGATATATCGATGACAATGACGATCGAACACAGTAGGCATGAAAGCAGATTTCCACTTCAGTAGACACATTTGGAGTCTGGATAGAGTGAGTGACACACAGAACCCGTTCTATGACTCGTTTTATTGCTATCATACATTAATTTCCCAACTATGGAATATTTGAGGATAGAATAGTATACATACATCGCCGGGAATGATTCATTCCATCTGCGGGTGACGACTATACTTTTGGTGATAATAAAGCATTTCCCACCTTGATTTATACATAGGTACCTACCATTACTACTAGTCGTGCAGTGTCATTATGAACTTGTTCCAAAATAACATTGTTGATATTTTAGTAGCAAGAAATCTAACAGAAAACACGGATGAGGAATTTTTTACAGCTTTGGCACCTAACATCCCTCAGCTGCGTTCCAGGATTTAATCTGGCGCCAATGGAACTAGCCGATTTCTTTTTCAGCAGCATGGTTTTTTAGCACATGTTTTTTCAAACATGACTTGTATTTGGATCGGTACGAACAATGGCTGCATTGAAACCATTCGATTTCTTCATCCGCGGCATGATTCAGCTGGTGTTTTTTCAAATTCGACTTTCTTTTGGAACGATACGAACAATGGTTGCACTGGAACCAGTTGATTTCTTCATCCGTGGCATGTTTATTTATCACGTGCTCCCTCACGGTAGTCTTTCGGTTGGCTTGGTACGGACAATAGCTGCACTGAAATAATAGAATTTCTTCGCTCTCGACGTGTTTCGACAGGTGTGTTTTCAAAGACGACTTGTGCTTGGCTCGGTACGGACAATAGTCGCACTGGAACCAGTTGATCTCTTCGTCCGTAGCATGTTTATGTAGCACGTGCTTTCGCAAATTCGACTTTCGTTTGGCTCGGTGCGAACAATGGCTGCACTGAAACCATTCGATTTCTTCATCCGTAGCGTGTTTACTTATGACGTGTTCTCTCAAGTGCGACTTGTCTTTAGTTCGGTACAAACAGTGGTTGCACTGGAACCATTCAATATCCTCGTTCGGAGCGTGTTGCAACAGGTGTCTTTTCAAAGATGCCTTGTGTTTGGCTCGGTACGAACAAAATTTGCAATGGAACCAGTCGATTTCTTCATTCGTGGCATGTTTATGTAGCATGTGCCCTTTCAAATTCACTTTTCGCTTGGCTCGGTACGGACAATGCTTGCACTGAAACCAGTCGACTTTATCCGTAGCATGTTTATTGATCATGTGTTCTCTTAAATTTGACTTCCGTTTGGCTCGGTACGAACACTGGCCGCACTGGAACCATTCGATTTCTTCATTCGTTGCGTGGCTCAAAAGGTGGCTTTTCAAATGTGACTTTTCCTTACATCGGTACGAACAATAGTTGCACTGGGACCAGTTGATTTCTTCATTCGTAGCATGTTTACTTATCACGTGCTTCCGCAAATACGATTTGCGTTTAGCTCGGTACGAACAATGATTGCACTGAAACCATTCAATTTCTTCTTCCGTAGCATGTGTCAACAAGTGTCTTCTCAAATGTGATTTTTGCTTAGCCCGATACGAGCAATGACTGCACTGCAACCATTCAATTTCTTCATTCGTAGCGTGTTTTAACATGTGTCTCTTCAAAACTGGCTTATGTTTAGCACGGTATGAACACTGATTGCAATGGAACCAGATGATTTCTTCATTTGTAGCATGTTTCGACTTACTGTGCATCTTCAAGGTCGACCTCCGTTTAGTTCGGTACAAACAATGCTTGCACTGAAACCAGTTGATCTTTTCAATTGCATTCAAATCTGGAAGTTCCATGGCTTCTTCTTTGATTTCTTGTGGCTCCCCCGTCGGCTCTTTTTTACACAAATAGTGATGTTTTGCGATGGATAAAGCCGAATACGCTTCGTATCTGCAGAAACCACACGGATATCGTACAAGCTCTTGACAAATCGTCCAATATTCACTGTTTCTTGCTACCGGATTATGTATTTGTTTGTAATGTTCGTACATATCGGAACGATAATAACTCTTGTAGCTGCAGTAGATGCAAGAGAACTGTTCCGGTTCGACAACGGCATCGTAGAGTTCAACAGCATCAACATTTCTATGCTTCCTCTGGACGTGGTGGTCGAGCTGCAAGTTGGATTCAGTCCGATGTGAACACTGCGAACAGTTGTACGTGTCAACAGTTTCGGAAGGTAGTTCTAACCTAAAATAGAACAGAAATGGAATTTTATGGAATTTATTCGAGAAATTCACTAGCGACTTGCATTTTGCAATGATGAAGAGGTAGACTACAACAAATCGGTGCGTGATGAGAGATTAATGCCGTTATTATGGACGATTTGACGATGATGCGGCGCCATTAACATGACGTCACGAGCTCGTCAGTGTTGCCAAACTGATCGGATTCATAACTTCTTACGCCACATTGACACATTAGATTCGACTGTCGTCTGGCAGATAGCGTCATCCAGTCGCCCAAAATAACAGCATCAATCATTCATACATCCCAGTCTGCTTCAGTCAGCTTCAGAAGATGGACGAATACGTGTTGGCAGTGATGTGAGTCGGGTATTTACCGGGTAGATAGGTAAATATAAATTGGGTATTCACCCGGTATTTTCCCGAGCGATATTTACCTACCCTACCGTTTGACAGAAGAATTGACACTGTTGACAGCTCGGTTGACAGTGTTGACGGTTATAGGTTGAATAATCTCTTTTTCCAAGTTCCAAGGCTTTATAAACATAAACTTGTTATTATTTTGCTGCTCACAATCATTGAAAATGAAAATAGATACCCTATTAGAGACCCATTTTTGTACCCTTAAATATAGGTAAAAACCCGGGTAGTTTACATAACTGCGTGTTGCTTTATATCAGCGGCTAACACACTGTCTTTCAGACTTTGCCACGTAGCCGGAGCTCCACGCAGACCAAAAAGAAAAAGTCTAAACTAGAAAAGACTACGACCGGGTAGCTACAGTGAAGGCAGTCCATGGGAAGGGGGGTGCATCTTCAACTCTGGGACTTGTCAGTAGGGAGTAGGCACTCTCGATTTTTGTCGTATTACGATAATTTTCATGTGATCAAGGACTGATGATTAGGTATCTTAAAAAAAACATGCAGTTGTAATAAGGTCTTGCTCCTTGTCAGAGCAAGAAAAATTCAGCCGTATTCAGAATAAATGATTCTTTCGAATGCAAGTTGGTTCTCAATTGATCCTCCTTACAAACCGGATTTCGAAAGCGTTCCGGATGTGGGTCATCTCTGACAGAACTCTTGAATCTAAATTGATGTCTTACGTCATTTTTGACCAGATGGTTCAACTAGAGAGTCCATTCATTTCAAATTTATCATGCATTTGCATAGTAAATACATAGCGCAGCATAGACCTCGTTCACTTGTGCAGCACTTTGGCTCTTCTGGCATTCTGCAACTCACGTACGTTCACTTGCTGGCAATGGAACGATTCCCCCTTGCTGAATGATCGGACAGGCCCGATCCATTCTCATGCGCTTGATCTTACAGTCGTCAATCTCAACACTTGATTCCTCGAATCATGCACCGCACTTGCTTTGACTAGCTACTACTACCTTCGTCGCGGAGGAGGGCTGGCGTCACCTATACTTGTGACATTCCTCCCTCCCTCAAAATTCCAACCAGCATTCAAAGGGGGATGTCTTGCGATATCATCATCCAAAAAGTACCGACGCTTCCACCATGTCGCGGCTAAGGATTGCCGCTCTAAACCTAGGGTCCAAGGTCAAGTATGTTTCTTCAAGGGCAGAGTATGTTGATGTTCCTTCAAGATCAGAGTATGCTTCTTCAAGGGTAGAGTATGTTCCTTCAAGGGTCGAGTAGGTATTGTTACGGTATTCGGGTTCACCTATTTCGAAATTAAACTCGCTGATTTACTTGTAAACAAACTGCACTTCATTCACTACTACCGATACAACTAAATAACGCACACAATTACTAATCGCTTGGAAATTCACAGTATCGCTTGAGATGTTATCGCCACGGTCGCTCGATTCCAACTCTCTGTCGATGCCAGACCGAGTTCCTCTTTTAAAGTTGCATCGAAGGTTCTTGATGCTTCCTGCTTGATCGTTGGAGTTAACAGCATACAAGAGTTTTGCTGGTATCCGCGGCGAGATGAATTTCAGAGCCGAATGGAATATACGAGTACCTTCTACGGCACCTCCACCAGAAGTCTCGACGTGTCGAGACCTACCGCTGCAGGCTCTCGATGCTCCCCGAATGCGACGCGGGAATCTAGATTTCTTCGGAAAGAGCCGGAATGGTCGCGAGCTTCGTAACACTGCCCCCCCCTTAAGCCTGTGCGTACCGAATAGGCTGAACATCATTCCCCACGTAACGTGCAAGACGATCGAGGTGAACGACTTTCATTTTGGCTCTCGGAGCTCGCTGGATCCGATAAACAACGTCTTTGATTCTCTTGACCACCGTGCAAGGTCCTTCCCAGGCGGGGTGTAACTTCGGTAACCTCCCCTTTCTTCGTTGAGGATTGTATAACCAGACAAGATCACCAGCTTGAAATCCTGCTGAATTCGGCTTCAGGTCGTAGTGTGTCTTCATCCGGTCGGTGGAGACTCGAATCCGGTCCCGCACCAATTCATGGACGTCGTGCATCCGCTATCTCAATTCGTCGACATACTCCGGAACAGCTTTAGGGTCGCCCTCTGGCGTGCCAAATTGCAAATCGCAAGGGAGACGTATCTCCCGACTAGTGATGTGAGTCAGGTATTTACCGGGTAGGTAGCTAAATATGAATCGGGTATTTACCCGGTATTTTCCCGAACAATATTTACCTACCCTACCCAGTTTGACAGAAAAGTTGACACTGTTGACAGTTCGGTTGACAGTGGTGACGGTTATAGGTTAAATGATGTTTTTTTCCAAGTTCCAAGGCTTTATAAACATAACCTCCAAAGCACTTACTATTATTTTGCTGCTGTGAGCAAAAATCTTCCCACTCAGAAGAAGGCTGTTGGGTGATTTCCTCAGCAACGAGACGAAGTAGCTCCTGGGGCATTGAGGACTGCCAGCCAGCGTGCGCCCCTCAGCGCTAGCTGGAATTAGTTTTCCTGGTTGTATCTAACTGGGCTGGGAGTTCTTCTCCCCGGCGCGACACGGTCACTTGAACTCGACCTTTGCCTGCAATCCCGGCGCAGATGTCCCGGTTTTCCACAGCCGAAGCAACGCGGCCTGTCCCCTGTTCTTGCTTTCTTATTTTCCAAAGCCATGAGAATTTTCTGGAACATCTCCTGGACTGACGGGGACTGTGAATCGCTGGCCTTCCTGACTGTTGAATTCTCGGGTGCTTCCAATGTCGCTTCTCTGATTTTGAAGTGACGTGGAGAATCCTTGACTGCTTCGATGCGAATCGCGTGTATTAATAAGGCATCGGTGAGCGTCGCTGGGTTGCTGATTGTGACCATCTGGCGCAACTCGTTGTCCCTCAGTCCATTGATGAAGGTTTATTTCGCAATATTAGCCAGCAGACTTGATGGATAGGCTGGATAAGCAAGGTTAACCAGCCTCTGGACGTCGGCCTCGAACTCCTGCGGGCTTTCTCCGCTATTCTGTACCCTGGTTCTCAGACGGGTTTGGTGTATCTGCTGCACAATGCACATGGTTGTCAACGTAGCAACGTTTCAGCACCTTCACCAATGTTTCGAAACACTTTTGTTCGTTCTCAGGTATCGTCTGAAGCAGCTTTAATGCCGGACCCCTGAGAGCAAGAGCCAGTGCAGTAGCTTTTTTCTCCTCCGTCCATCCGTTGGCTTCGGCCGCTGCGTCGAATTGCCTTTTGTAAGTGGACCATGGGCTTTGTCCATCAAAATTTGGCAGCTTCACGCGATGGATCCCGCCCGTGCTCGTCGCTGAACTGGAAATGGCAGTTCTTCTAACACGTTGTTCCAGTTACAAAATGTTTGCCTCCATCGCTGCCACTTTCTCATGGAAAAATCCCTGGACTGTTTGTATTTGGTCACTCATCTGTCCATGCACGTCTTGTATCTGTTTGTATACATTATCTAGAAAGTCAGCTTTCAACTTCCTTGTTTCTCTTCTAGATAATGCATTTGACCCTCCAGTACTTTTCTGAACTCTGTTTTCTGCTCTTCGAGAACTTTCTTAAATTATTCCTTCTCCTCAAGCCGTCTCTGCTCTTGGTGTTCTAGAATTCTTTCTTGCTTCTGCTCCTGGGCTTCCAAAACTTTCTTCAATTCCATCTTTTCTTCGAGCTGTCTCTGCTCCTGCTGTTCTGGAACTCTCTTCAATCCTTCCCTCTCTTCGAAACGTTCCTTTTTTTGTTCTTGCATCATCGCCATGATGCTCGCTAAAGCCTTTTCCGTTTCTTATTGTGTCATGCTTCTGGTCGTCAATAAACGATTTCTTGAATGTTCCGACAATCGGCGTAGTCACTGATCAATTACCTCGGAATCAGCAGTTGAAATTTCCAAATTTCGAAATATCCACTTTTCACCAAATGTTACGGTACTCGGATTCACCTATTTCGAAATTGAACGCGCTGATTCACTTGTAAACAAACTGCACTTTATTCACCACTACCGATACAATTAAATAACGCACACAATTAATTATCACTTAGAAATTCAAAATGTCGCTTGAGAAGTTATCGCCACGGTCGTTCGATTCCAACTCTCTGTCGATGCTAGGCCGAGTTCCTCTTTTATAGTGGCATCGAAGGTTCTGGATGCCTCCTGTTTGATCGTTGGAGTTTCCAGCACACAAGGATTTTTCTGGTATCTGCGTCGAGATGGATTCCAGAGCCGAATGGAATATACAAGTACCTTCTACGGCACCTCCACCAGAAGTCTCGACGTGTCGTGACCTACCGCTGCAGTCTCTCGATGCTTCCCGAATGCCACCGGGATGGTCGCGAGCTTCGTAACAGTATGTTCCTTCAAGGGTCGAGTATGTTTCTTCAAGAACACAGCATGTGTTTTCAAAGGTAGAATATGTGTGTCCATGGGTAGAGTATGTCTCCAGGGGAGAGTATGTGTCTCCATGGGTAGAGCGAGTACGTGATATTCAGCTGACCCTTCAAAGCGCCCCCAAGGTTCCGGTGCTGTAACTACGTACGATCGTGCAACGTAGGTACGCATATCTTTGCAGGCGATCAAGCTTCAATAAGCCATACGTTCATCAACTGGAACTGAAAACTGAAACACTACGGCGTACCAGAAGTAGAGGGATATTAGATTGAAACTATCATCCACTGTCAATTAGTTACAAAGCACTAACAATGTATTTTGAGTAAATTGATCCAAAGTACCTCAACAACACCACATTCCAGTATAAAATTAGTATAATATTCAAGTAAACAAAACAAAAAGCCATCATAATCAATAAGACATAAAATGGTTAACATAACAACCAAAGCTTCAGAACTTAGAAAATATTCAACAATAATATAACTTAAGCTTTAATTTTCAACTACCTAGAACAGTGGAACACAGAGCGATTGGTCACAGTTTGACTTATTCTGAAGCACTTCAAGTAAAAACGAAGTGTTGGAATTGTAAGACCTCTGCTCTTATGCATCCACCGCTTACAGAACAACAAACTTCAGGTAACGTTCTTGTTTCCAGCGACGCTGCCAGTACCTAAGGTTTAACACAAGGCCCTCCGCCGTGCCGCATCACGTGCTTCTTGAGCGTCCCCTTCCGCTTAGCTCGGAACGGGCACAACGCACACCCGAACCATTCGATGTCTTCGGGCGCGGCGTGCTCCAACATGTGACTCTTCAAGTGCCCCTTCTGCTTCGCCCGGTACGAGCACTTGGCGCAGCCGAACCACTCGACGTCCTCGGCTTTGGCGTGCATCAGCAGCACGTGCTTGTTCAAATTGGTCCTCTGCTTGGTGCGAAACGGACACTGGCCGCAGCCGTGCCACGTCACCTCTTCGGCCGGGGCGTGCCTCAGCATGTGGCTCCTCAGACTGCTCCTGTGTTTCGTCCGGAAGGGGCATTCCGGGCAGCCGAACAGCTCGGGAACGGCGGCGTGCGTCACCATGTGGTTTTTCAGGCTGGACTTGTGCCTGGAGCGGTACGAGCACTGCGTGCATTCGAACCAAGCGATTTCGTCCAGCGTCGCGTGCGTCAGCATGTGCCTGTCCAAGTAGACTTTTCGTTTGCCCTTGTAAGGGCAGACGCCGCAGGCGAACGGAGTGGAATCGGTGGCGTGCTTCAGCATGTGCCTGGTGAAGTTGCTCTTTCGCTTGGCGCGGTACGAGCATTCGGTGCAGTTGAACCAGTGGATTTCTTCGCCGTGACTCAACGCGTTGTGCTCGGCCAGACTTTTGATGTGCTTTGCGCGGTAGGAGCACGCGGTGCAGCTCAACCAGGTCGTGGCGTGTGTCGTCATGTGGTAATCCAAGTGCGCTTTCTTCTTGCCTCGGTAAGGGCATTCGGTGCAATAGAACCATTTTATTTCGTCGGCTCTGGCGTGTGTCAGCAAGTGGTTCTTCAAGTTTCCTTTACGTTTCGCTCTGTACGAGCATTCCGGGCAGTAGAACCAAGCGATTTCTTCGTCTCTCGCGTGCGTTAGCATGTGCGATTTCAAGAATTGCATAGTGTTTCCGCTGTACGGGCAGTAAGCGCACTGAAAATCACCAGGCAGTGGTGCATGATTCGGTTGATTCGTTTCAAATTTCTCGGTTGAATTAGATCTATTGCTTGAAGAAAATGCCACGCCACATGCAACCGAATGTTTGATAAAAGCCAGACTTGAGTGCCCTGCAAACTCGCAGTGGTAGCACTTTTTGAATTCTCGGAACAACGAATTGGCGCCTACAACTTTTCCCTCTTCAGCACTTTCGGCATCAATTTCTCTAAACTCAATGCAATTTTTACCATCAATTGTTGTTTGTTTAGCGCTTTTACCATCAATTTTTCCATCTGCAATGCTTCTAGCATCGATTGTTTCGTTACCTACACTTTTAGCGCCGTGTTTCCATTTCCAGTGTTCATACAAGCCAAGCCTGTAACAACTCTCGAAACCACAATAAACGCAATAATACTGTTCCAGTTGTACTATTGGGGCTATGCCATTATATCTGTGGCTTCTTTGGATGTGATGGTCGAGCTGAAAGGGCCAAGCCGCCAGGTGCGAACATTCTTTACAAGCAAGTTCTGCCGAAAGCGTTTCGGACGGTTCTAACCTAAAAGTTTTCTATTCAAATTCAAGAAGTTGATGAGTCAAAAGCACTTACATTGTACAGTTTTATTACCATCAAGCACTTCACTTTTCGACTGTTTATTGCTCGTTTAGCTTGTATAAATTGCACAAATAATAACTGTTATCTGTCAAAGTGACGTGAAATTTGCTTAGATCAAATTTGACACTCCTGCAGTTTAGCCAGCCCAATTATAAACTCCCTAGTGAAAAAACGCATGATTTTTATCCCTTGATTCCTTTGTTCACAAACTCGTTCACCAATCTAACAGTTGCGTTGAGCGATAAATAAACCACTGCAATAAGTTTTGCAGCAATAAATGATTGTTATGCCAGGTTTTATTTTCCACAGTCTGTGCAGTTTGACATTGACAATTGACAGCTGTTTACGTGGTTGAAAATTTCGAATTTCCACCAATTTCAGAACCAAATAGCACAAATAAAAATGAAACCAGCTTAATCCAGGCACTATTAGTCGTATTTCAGCTGTAAATGAGTAAATAAAGAAAAAAACCGATGTCCAGCTTGAAAACTGTTCAATTAATTTATGCGATGTTGGCGACACTGGCATCCCTTCAACCGCGCCAAATTTGAATTAGATCAAGCCTTCCAAGGACGATTTCTCCTTTGAAGATTTTGTTTCAAACTACTTTGATTATGAAATTAACTTTATTATTCTTATTGGCATTAAATTAACTAACTTGACAGCCTCAATTTCACTTTATATCATTTATATATACACCAAGACTTATAATTATAGGCAAAAATTACGTTTTTCCATCAGAGGCACCATCGTCTTTGTCAGTACCAAAATCCAGCGCCACCGTCTTCACCAGCTCCCCCTTCTCGGCGAGGATCTCCTCGACGTTCCTCTTGCCGTTCAGATCCGTGAACCAGTTCAGGTTGTCGGCTATCAGGTGGTTGTTCTGGCAGCCGGAGCACTCGATGATGACGACACCCTGCCGGTATGCCAGCTTGGAAATGTACCTTTTGGAAATCGTCTGGCACACCTTGCACGTGAACCGGATCATGTACCTGCCCTCGATCTTGCCTATGGCCAGCCTCGTTTCCTCCTCCAGCACCGGCCCCTTCGGGGCGTCCATCCGGTCCGAGAATCGCCTGGCATTCCGCAACGTCCTCGATTTTAGGCTCACCGGGATTTTGTTGAGCGCGCTGTACACCTGGAACAGCGCTCCCAAGCGCCTGAAAGCCATAATTTGTTCTGAAAATGCGTGTTTGGTTAACCTCAAATTTGGTTGTCACGATTTGACATTTGCAGTGACAGTAGTGACAGTAGTGACACTGGTGTCAAAGCCAAGCTCAATTTTCCGATTTTCTGACGACACGAGTTGAAAATGCTCGGTAATAATGCGGTAGAATTGAAACGGGCTGGATGATTTTGTGGCTTTTTGCTTGTTTCGGTCAGAAACAGATTTTAAAATCTCGCTTCGCTTTGACACCGACACTAGTGTAAAAACCAAACTCCCTATATGGTGACTTTTTCATTTTGACGTTGCATTTCTACTGCTAATTTTCAAATTTTCACACATAACAGACTGAATCGCCTTATAACAACACTGCAGCTTTGCTAAACTTGCAGCTTTCGCTGGTTTTTATGCGAAACTGAATTTATAATGCACTGTGCAGTGACACTAGTGTAAAAACCAAACTCCCCAGCTCGGAGTTTTAAATTTGAAATTCTCAAAGTGAACGAATCAAAAACACGGTATTAACTCAAGAATTCGAGAGAGACTTGCGGATCGAATCAAATCAAGAAGAATTCTCCGCTTTTTCCTAGTTTTTAACAAAGTTTTTCGAATGCCAGTAATTTGACATTGACACTGTTGACAGCTGCCATTGACTTAACCTCAAATAACGCTCAACGTGTTTAAGCTTCAATTACGTTAATTAAAGCCAAATTTGGGGTATAATCCCGAGGTTTTAACAGCCAAATCGTTAATTGCCATCCCAATTATTCAATTTCTAGCTTTGGATTGCGTCTGGGAAGTGAAATACGTCATGGGTGCCTAGCCTCCCAGAAGCCCCCTTTTCACGAATTCCCACAAAATGGAGCCGCAAATCAAATACGAAACTCTGGACGAAGCCTACGACATCCTCCAGAATGGCATTCTGGTCGAAACAAATAAAGGGTAACTCTGAGCAAAAATAATTTTTAGAATTCCGATTGACAAAGTTAAATTCCAGTCTGGTCTGCATGTCTTTGAACGACGCGCTTTGCTCCAACTTGAACCTATCCGAAGAGGACTTGCGCGACGTGGCCACCAAGCTGATCCTCCAGCAGAGCCCCAAAGACAAGCCCGCGAACGCCTTTCTGAAAACCGCAACCTCGCACCTCAACTTCGACTCCGACGGCTTCTCGAGCGAATGCAGCGACGGCTCGGCGTCCAGCGCCGGCGCCCCCATGCCCACTTTCATTTTCGCCTCTCTGCCCAAAGCCGTGGTGGCAATCAAAGAAGAACAACCCGAGCCGACCGTCACCTTCCTGCCGGTGGTGGCCGGCCATGACATATCCATCCTGAAAACCGAGTGCCTGCAGGAGCCCGCGCAAGCGGCGGCCGTCGAACAAGTGCAGGTCGTCCAGGCGCCGGACGAGGTGCACAAGCCGCCGAAACGACGGGGCGGCTGGCCCAAGGGCAGGAAACGCAAGCCCGAACTGCTGAATTTACCCCCGAAAGCCCCGGCCACCGGGTACAATTTGTACCTGAACGAGCAGCGGAAGCTGTTCAAGGACACCAGCTTGGTGTTCCACGAGATCACCAAGATCATCGGCAACAAGTGGTCGAACCTGACGCTGAACGAGAAGGAGCCTTATCTGCAGCGGGCCGAGGAGGACAAGCGGAGGTACCGGGAGGAGCTGAAGCAGTACAGGCAGTCGGACGCGTACAGGGCGTACCTGCTGAAGAAGCGGAGGAATCGTCTGCAGAACAGCGCCCTGTCGGAAAGCGACATGGATGCCACCGACGAAATCGATGTTAGTATTTTTTTTTTCAGTTTTCTATCCCAATGCGTTCCCGAACAAATTCGCGGTGGGTACACTTCCAGCTCGGCACGGATTACCCACCACTCTGAATTCGGTTTATTAAGCTTGCTTTGCGCAAATAGAATTGGTAAAAATATCTGAGCTGTGCCTTTGGCAAGCGCCAGTGACTTTTAATTTTAATTCAGACGTAAACACAGCCTTATATGGTTTTTATTCAAGTGTAAACAAATCTTCAATAACATACGGCGTTTCTCATGAGTGCTCTAGCTATAGTCTCTCATTAAGCTTGGTTTACACAGTACTAAAAACTAAAAAAAAAATGTAGCGGTGCTTTAGGCGATTGGTACTTTTCCAAGCGAGTTCCAGTTCGAATGTAAATGCAGCTTTAGAGCTAGCATAGCTCAGCCTACATTGTCTTCAACGAGTTTCATACATATACATCTTCATTAAGCTTAGTTTACTCAGTACAAATGTTGAATATCGTAGTCATGCTTTGACGACTGCCACTTTCTCAAACGAGTTTCAATTCAAGGGTAAACATACCTTTAGATGTTTATATTAAAGCGTGAACATAGCTCTATGAAGTAGAAATATCCATACGGCGTTTTGCACAAGTGCTCTTGATGTAATAGTCTCTCATTAAGCTCGGTTTACGCATTATTCAATTAGAAAAAAAAAATGTGGCAGTGCTTTTGGCGAGTGCCACTGATTCGAGTGAGCTTCAATTCGAGTATAAATGCAGATTTAGATGTAGCGTGGCTCAGTCTACATTACGAGTTTCCGAAATGTACTTTTTTGCGTGGTTTATACATTAGAACTTGTAAATATCGCAAATGTACCTTGGTAACTACCAGTCACTTGAACGAGTTTCAATCCGTGGGTGAACAAAGCTTTAAAGCTTTATATTCAAGAGTAAACATAGCTTTATAAAATATAAATATCGCTAGGGCGTTTTGCACAAGTGCTCTTGGATAGTAGTTTCTCATTAAACTCGGTTTACACAATATTAAATTTAAAGAAATATATGTCGGTGCTTTTGGCCAGTGTTACTGATTCGATGAGTCTCAATTCGATCGTAAATGTAGCTTTAGAGGTAGCATTGTTGAACCTACATCACGAGTTCTCGAATTGTACTCACTTATCAATCTTAGTTTACTCACTAAGAGTTGTAAATATCGTAGCAGTGCTTTGGTAACTACCAGTGAGTTGAACGAGTTTCGTGGGTAAACAAAGCTTTGTATTCAAGAGTAAACATAGCTTTATAAAATATAAGTAAGTATCGCTCAAGCGTTTTTCACAAGTGCTCTTGATGTGGTAGTCTCTCATTAAGCTTGGTTTACACAATAGCGAATTGTGAAAAGAATTTTGACGTTGCTTTTGGAGATTGCTATTGATTCAAATTAGTCCATATCCGAGTGTAAATGCAGCTTTATAAGTAGCATGACTCACCCCTCATTACGAGTTCCTGATTTGTACGTCTTTATTAAGCTTGGTTTACACACTAGATGTTGTAAATATCGTAGCTGTGCTTTGGTGACTACCAGTGACTTGAATTAGTTTCATATTCAAATGTAAACATAGCTTTATCAAGTATAAAAATCCCTTCGGGGTTTTGCACAAGTGCTTTTGGTGTAGTAGTCTCTCATTAAGCTCGGTTCACACAATAATAAATTGCTAAAAAAATATGGCGATGCTTTTGGCGAGTGCCACTAATTCGAGTGTGCTTCAATTCCAATGTAAATGCAACTTTAGTGGTGGCATTGCTCACTCTACATTACGAGATTCCAAATTGTGCTTTCTTATTAGGCGTCGTTTACATACTAGAACCTGTAAATATTATAGCTTTACTTTGGTAACTACCAGTGACTTGAACGAGTTTCAATTCGTGGGTAAACAAAGCTTTGAAGCTTTATATTCAAGAGTAAACATAGCTTTATAAAGTATAAATATCGCCAAGGCGTTTAGCGCAAGTGCTCATGATATAGCAGTCTCTCGTTAGGCTCGGTTTACACAATAATAAATTGTAAAAAAATGGCGGTGCTTTTGGCGAGTGTCTCTAACTTGAGTGAGCTTCAATTCGAATGTAAATGTAGCTTTAGAGGTAGCATGACTCACCCTTCTCTACATGTTCCTGATTTGTACTTCCTTATCAAGTTTGTTTTACACACTAGATGTTGTAAATATCGTAGCTGTGATTTGGTGACTACCAGTGACTTGAACGAGTTTCAATTCATGCGTAAATAAGGCTGTAAAGGTCCATATTCAAGTGTAAACATAGCTTTATCAAGTATAAGAATCCCTTCGGCGTTTTGCATAAGTGCTCTTGATGTAGCATAAAGCTCGGTTTACACAATACTAAACCGTAAAAAAATTATGGTGTTTCTGGCGAGAGCTGCTGATTCGATTGAGTTTTAATTAGAGTGTAAATGCAGCTTTAAATGCAGCATAACTCAGCCTACATTTTCTTCAACGAGCTGTCTTCGTGTACTTTCTCATGAAGCTTGGTTTACTCACTAGAAGTTGTAAATATTGAAGCCGTGCCTTTGACGAACTTTTCTGACTTGCATTAGTTTCTATTCAAGTGTAAACGCAGCTTTAGAGGAATAAATGTTTTCCTAAAAAGTCTTCCACGAACCGTCTTGATGCCCATTCTCATTAAGCTTGTTTTACTCATAAAAAAAACTGTGGTTATTCAAGACGTGACTTCTGCTAGTGCCAGTGACTAAGATGAGTTTCTATTCAAGTGCAAACGCAGCTTTATGAGGAATACATAACAATCTTCCTAACATAGCCTTCGACGAACCGTCTTGGTACCCATTCTCATTAAGCTTGTTTTTTTACTTATGAGAAATTGTGGTTATTCAAGACGTGACTTCTGCTAGTGCAAGTGGCTTGGACGAGTTTCTATTCAAGTGTAAACACAGCTTCAGAGGAAGTATGATTCTCCCAAAATAGTCTCCCACGAGCCCTCTTGGTACCTTTTCTCATCAGCTTGTTTTACTCATAAGAAATTGTAGTCATTCGAGACGTGACTTCTGCTAGTGCCAGTGACTAAGATGAGTTTCTATTCAAGTGCAAACGCAGCTTTAGAGGAATACTTAACATTTTCCCTAACATAGCCTTCGACGAACCGTCTTGGTACCTTTTCTCATTAAGCTTCTTTTACTCATAAGAAATTGTGGTTATTCAAGACGTGACTTCTGCTAGTGCCAGTGACTAAGATGAGTTTCTATTCAAGTGCAAACGCAGCTTTATGAGGAATACATAACAATCTTCCTAACATAGCCTTCGACGAACCGTCTTGGTACCCATTCTCATTAAGCTTGTTTTTTTACTTATGAGAAATTGTGGTTATTCAAGACGTGACTTCTGCTAGTGCAAGTGGCTTGGACGAGTTTCTATTCAAGTGTAAACACAGCTTCAGAGGAAGTATGATTCTCCCAAAATAGTCTCCCACGAGCCCTCTTGGTACCTTTTCTCATCAGCTTGTTTTACTCATAAGAAATTGTAGTCATTCGAGACGTGACTTCTGCTAGTGCCAGTGACTAAGATGAGTTTCTATTCAAGTGCAAACGCAGCTTTAGAGGAATACTTAACATTTTCCCTAACATAGCCTTCGACGAACCGTCTTGGTACCTTTTCTCATTAAGCTTCTTTTACTCATAAGAAATTGTGGTTATTCAAGACGTGACTTCTGCTAGTGCCAGTGACTAAGATGAGTTTCTATTCAAGTGCAAACGCAGCTTTATGAGGAATACATAACAATCTTCCTAACATAGCCTTCGACGAACCGTCTTGGTACCCATTCTCATTAAGCTTGTTTTTTTACTTATGAGAAATTGTGGTTATTCAAGACGTGACTTCTGCTAGTGCAAGTGGCTTGGACGAGTTTCTATTCAAGTGTAAACACAGCTTCAGAGGAAGTATGATTCTCCCAAAATAGTCTCCCACGAGCCCTCTTGGTACCTTTTCTCATCAGCTTGTTTTACTCATAAGAAATTGTAGTCATTCGAGACGTGACTTCTGCTAGTGCCAGTGACTAAGATGAGTTTCTATTCAAGTGCAAACGCAGCTTTAGAGGAATACTTAACATTTTCCCTAACATAGCCTTCGACGAACCGTCTTGGTACCTTTTCTCATTAAGCTTCTTTTACTCATAAGAAATTGTGGTTATTCAAGACGTGACTTCTGCTAGTGCCAGTGACTTGAATGAGTTTCAATTCAGGTGTAAACGCAGCTTCAGAGGAATGATTATTTTTCTAAAACAGTCTTCCACCAACCGTTTTGGTACCCTTTCTCATTAAGCTTGTTTCACTCATAAGAAATTGTAGTTATTCAAAACGTGGCTTCTGCTATTGCCAGTGACTTGGACGAGTTCTTATTCAATTGTAAACGCAGCTTTAGAGGAATAATAATGTTCCTAACATAGTCTTCCACGAGCCGTCTTGGTACCCTTTCTCATTAAGCTTGTTTCACTCGGATGAAGTTGTAGTTATTCAATACGTGATTTCTGCTAGTGCCAGTGACTTGCAGTGTCCATTCACGTGTAAACGCAGCTTTAGAGGAACAATAATTTTCCTAAAATAGTCTTCCACGAGCCGTCTAGGTACCTTTTCACATTAGGCTTGTTTTGCTAAAAAAATCGTAGTTATTCAAGGCGTGACTTCTGCTAGTACCAGTGACTTGGACGAGTTTCTATTCTCGTGTAAAGGCAGCTTTAGAAGAACAATAATTTTCCCAACATAGTCTTCAACGAGCCGTTTTAGTATTTTTTCTCATTGAGCTTGTTTCACTCACAAGAAACTGTAGTTATTCAAGACGTGACTTTTGCTAGTGCCAGTGACTTGGACGAATCTCTATTAAAGTGTAAACGCAGCTTTAGAGGAATAATAATTTTCCTTACATAGTATTCCACGAGCCGTCTTGGTACCCTTTCTCATTAAGCTTGTTTTACTCATAAGAAATTGTGGTTATTCAAGACGTGACTTCTGATGTCAGTGACTTGGGCGAGTTTCTATTCAAGTGTAAACGCAGCTTTTGAGGAATAATAATTTCCCTAGCGAAGTCTTCCACGAGCCATTTTGGCTCCCTTTCACATCAAGTTTGTTTTACTCTTGAAAAACTGTGATTATTCAAGACGTGACTTCTGCTAGTGCCTGTGAATTGGACGAGTTCCTATTCAAGTGTAAACGCACCTTTAGAGAAATAATAATTGTCCTAACATAGCCTTCCACAAGCCTTCTTGGTGCCCTATCTCATTAAGCTTGTTTTACTCATAAGAAATTGTGGTTATTCAAGACGTGACTCCTGCTGGTGCCAGCTACTTGGACGAGTTTCTATATAAGTGTAAACGCAGCTTTAGAGAAATGATTTCACTAACCTAGTCTTTTACGAGCCGTTTTGGTATCCTTTCTCATTAAGCTTGTTTCACTCATAAAAAATTGCGGTTATTTAAGACGTGACTTCTAGTGCCAGTGATTTGGACGAGTTTTTATTCAAGTGTAAACGTAGCTTTAGAGGAACAATAACTGTTCTAAAACAGTCTTCCACGAGCCGCCGTGGTATCCTTTCTCAATAAGCTTGTTTCACTCGGAAGAAGTTGTAGTTATTCAAAACGTGACTTCTGCTAGTGCCAGTGACTTGCACGAGTGTCCATTCACGTGTAAACGCAGCTTTAGAGGACCAATAATTTTCCTAAAATAGTCTTCCACGGGCCGTCTAGGTACCTTTTCACATTAGGCTTGTTTTGCTCAAAAAATCGTAGTTATTCAAGGCGTGACTTCTGCTAGTACCAGTGACTTGGACGAGTTTCTATTCTCGTGTAAAGGCAGCTTTAGAAGAACAATAATTTTCCCAACATAGTCTTCAACAAGCCGTTTTAATATTTTTTCTCATTGAGCTTGTTTCACTCACAAAAAACTGTAGTTATTCAAGACGTGACTTTTGCTAGTGCCAGTGACTTGGACGAGTTTCTATTCAAGTGTAAACGTAGCTTTAGAGGAATAATAACTTTTCTAAAACAGTCTTCCACGAGCCGCCGTGGTATCCTTTCTCCTCAAGCTTGTTTCACTTAAAAAATTGTAGTTATTCAAGACGTGACTTCTGCTTGTGCCAGTGACTTGGACGAGTTTCTATTCAAGTGTAAACGCAGCTTTAGAGGAATAATAACTTTTCTAAAACAGTCTTTCACGAGCCGTCTTGGTACCCTTTCTCATCAAGCTTGTTTTAATCATAAAAAAATGTGGTTAATCAAGAAGTGACTTCTGCTAGTGCCAGTGTCTCTCATTGAGCTTGGTTTACTCAGTACAAATAATTGTGAATATGGTAGCTGTGCTTTGGCGACTAACGAGTGAACAAACCTTTCGAAGTTCATTAAGAAATGTAAACATAGCTTTATGCAGCAAAAATATCCTTTTGGCGTTTTGTCCAAGTGCTCTCGGTGTAGTAGTAGTAGTATCTCATTAAGCTTGGTTTACTCAGTACAAATTGTGAAAATTCTAGCGGTGCTTTGGCGACTATCAGTGACTTAAACGAGTTGAAATTCAGAGGTGAACAAACCTTGAGACTTTCATATTCAAGTGTAAGCATAGCTTTATGGAGTATCAACATCCTTTCGGTTTTTTGTACAAGCGCTCTTGATATAGTACTACCTCATTAAGCTTGGTTTACGCAAGACATATTGTGAATACCGTAGCCGTGCTTTGGCGACTACCACTGACTTGAACCGAGTTACAATTGAATGGTAAACAAATATTCAAAAATTTATATTCAAATGTAAACATAGCTTTAAGAAGTAAAAATATCCTTTCGGCGTTTTGTGCAAGTGTTCTTGGTGTAGTAGTCTTTTATTAAGCTTGGTTTACTTAATACAAATTGTGCATATAGTAGTACAAAATTGGAAGTATCGGCCCGTATTTGACGGATCAAAAAGTTCCCATAGAAATCCTTTGAGGGACAAATAGTTGGATTCTAATGCTGAACATCATATGTAAGAGAAAAGCTAAAAAAATCAATTGATTATAGAAAAGCCTAAGCGAGATCACTGAATGGTCTGAGGGATCCAGTAACCTCAACGGAGATCCTTTGAGGGACAGTCAGGCTAATAGTCAAGAATACCATGAGACATTAGTTGATAACAATAATAGATTCATAAATTTGCTTTGGAATAAAGAGTCTGTGGGATGTCGCAGTGATTCCAGCTTGGGTTTGAGGGACAGAACAACCCCAATTCGCTTATCTAAATTCTGCGAGGGACAAAACTAGGGTAATCTGTAAGTGGACTATAGCTTACCTTACGTCGTCAGAAGCGGTGCTCTTGTGTACTCTCTCATCAAGCTTGGTTTGCAGAAGAAAAATCCCTATGGAGATTTTTGAGGGACACTTAATTCTATATAAAACCCAAGATAGAAGGAGTAATAAGCTAAAAGGCACATAAAAGATTTATTCTGACGTTAAGAATTTGAAGGAGAACTGATAAATCAAATTCGAGTTTGGAGGACCGTTCACTGGAGATACTTGAGGGACGAAAGATCTGGACTCTGATGGGAGATGTTTCCGATTAAGACCATCTGAGAGATAAAGATTGAGCAATATCTAGGCTCTACTGCCTAAAGATTTAGCAACAGGAGGAATCGGAGTTGGAAGGAGTGAGAACTCCATTGTTATCTCTTTGAGGGTCAAGTCTGGCTGAAGACTGAGGGACAAATTGGTTCGACAATAAGCTTAGTCGAAGACCAAAATCATACCATTCATTTTGCTAAGCTAGCCTCGAGTGACTGTATGGAAAAGTACCAAAGGTTCGATTGGATAGTAATTCGATAGAAATCATTTTGAGGGACAGGTTTCAGTGATGGCTGCGAGATCTCGTAGGAAGATTCTTTGAGGAATAAAGTAGCTCGATTGAAGGGAAAAAACCGGTAGAATAGAGTTGGTAAGCTCACCTGAAGAAGCCACGACATAGTACTCAAGTACCAAATTGTCTACTAAGGAGTGATTCAAACATCTTCTTGAGGGACAGTACATCTGAATAAGGTCGAAATGAAAAGAAAAAGTCTGCCAAGAGCATGGAGACATTCTGGAAGTTCTGCTCATGCTGAAACAAAATATGAACGAAAAACAGGCTTGGGAGAGGTAAAAACTTCCTTTGTGAGACGAAAATGTTGAGGGACGGAAAACTGTGACTACAAGTAGAAGGTTTCACTCTTCACACTCTTAGTTCTTTCATAAACTTTGTTGCCCTCTCACACTTTTACTTTATGCTCTTCATGAAACCATTTGTATAAGCTATACCATACCATACCATGTTGTATGGCTGCAAGCCCAAACTTTTTCTTTTTTTCAGTGGACTGCCCGATGCTGTCTTGACTTGTTTGCCAGGATGAGACTTACCATCTCCCTTGCTCCCTCCCTCTCTAACTTTTGCCTCTCTTTGCACTATTCATAAACATTTATGTTGATCATCGTTACCGCAGGACTCCGTTATAAGCCCAATCTTTTCCTTCTTTTTTTTGGAACTGCCTCAAACCTTCTGAACGCATTTTTTTTCCAGGACGAAGACAATGAAGAGCTGTACTGCCGAACCTGCGATCAGTGGTTCCACAACCTCCACAACAAGAGGGAGCACTTGCAGGGCAGGCAGCACACCCAGTCGGTGGCCGGCGACATTCGCAGAGAGCTGGACTCTGATTTCGCATCCGCTTCTTCTTCTTCCGAGCAAGCAGACACCAAAGTCGCCTCCGCAGTTTCAGTAGCCCAAGCAAAAGAAGCGAAGTATTCCAATTCCATCTCCGATTGCATGGCCACTTTGGCGGGAGCCGTGAATCGTGAGTGCAAAAAAAAAATCAAAAATGTCGTCAGTAAATCATTCCTCATTAATCCTTTCTCATTATTCATCAATTCTTTCTGAGAATTCCAGCTTCATTCAGCTGTAGTTGACCAAAAGTATTTGAAAAGTTCAAACGCAATTGTCTGTATTTTCAAAAAGACTTTGAACTTGACGGAATTTATACAGAATTGCCTCTTTGGCCAATCGCCAATTGCCAGATTGCCTACTGGCCAATCGCCAGTAGCACTATGAGCAGCGAAAATGCCAGTTAGTTTCAACTGATTTTGATTCAATTCCAGAACGCGAGACCGAGATCAAATCGCTGGAAAGAAGACTGCAGGAGACTTGTCAGGCCCAGAGTGCCTTGTGCCAGCAGGTGAACGCCCTCAGGCAGCGGCAGAGCAAGCTGAAGAACGACCTGAGCAGCCTCAAGGACCGGGAGAGGGACATGGAGGCCAGGGTTTCGCAACTGTGGCAGGTTCCCAGCTGGTTCATCATGACAGATTTCAACGCCACCGATTTCGTCAACGAATGAGGCCGTGAAGTCCAAGAACAACACGGGACTCTGCTGAAACCTCTCATCCAGTCATCACACAGACACAGAGACTTTTATATTATTATTATAACGGATTAATATTACTTATATCGATGTTGAATGGTCCCAGGGTTTCCATCAGTCTCCCAAGATTATATTTATATTACTTTGACAAAACTAAACAATACAAAAATATGTTTATAGGATTAGCGTTGAGAAATAAATATTATTGATATTATATTGTGATTTATTTGGCCGAAATATGGCGCATAGACATATGACGTGGTGTTTGGTGTATATTTGGTTGCCTATATCAAACCATTACAGGTTCATATTTTAGAAACTTACGCCTGGTTTCACAAACAAAGATGATTGGATAATTGAAACTACGTTTAGTAAGCGAACGTGATAAAGAGAGGATTTGCACGTGAACATTCCAATAGCGCGCGAAAGTGCAGCTTTGTACACTAGTGCATCAGGAAAGCCCTCTCCCCCCCCACTTTCTACGTCCATTGAGATTTTTTGAAACTGATCACATTTCCAGACTCCTTGTTCAATTTGCAAAAAAAAGTTACTCTTGCAAAATTTTGGTTAGAGGCTCCATTCTCGAGATATTTGGGTTTGAAACTTTGAAAAACATCTCAGAATCGCCACTTTTCAGGGACCAATTTTTTTTTTGAAAATTAAAATTGAAATTCAAGAAAACTCATGATTTCAACTGAAATAAGTTTTTGAGGTGTTTTAAGTTGATAAACCACCATTTTTGCTGTGAGACATGGAGTTTTTCAGGAAAAAAACAATTTGGGCCCTGGAAAGTGGCGATTCCGAGATATGTTTTTCAAAGTTTCAAACCCAAATATCTCAAAAATGAAGCTGCTAATCAAAATTTTGCAGGAGTAACTTTTTTTGCAAATTGAAGCCAATGCACTGTAAATAAGTTATCAATCAGACATTTCACGTTTTGGTCTACCATTATATGACGGCATGTTTCATTTCTTTTTTCTGTTTTGTTGTTTATTTCTTTTTTCCATAGTTCAGACAAATATTCCAATTGTAGTACGAAACTGTGTACTACCGTAGCCTCGGTAGTACGTAGTACATATGATAGTGGAAAAGTAGTACAAATACTATACTCTCTATACACTGATAGAAGGGACCACCAGATTCATCCGCTTGAAAAGTAGTCCCGAGCGTTACCCGCGAAATTTAAAATTCCAGTTAGAAAGAGGTGCTTATTTCCGTTAATCACAGCTAAGTGCTATGGTATTTTCAAATGACACCAGTTTAACACCAATTTTAATGAATGAGAAAATAATATTTTTGAATGAAGCTGATTTTATTACACAACACTCACAACAGCCGAGCGGACTAAAAATAACAAACATAATACAGAAATGGAGGTTAGAAATCGTACGTAATTGTCAAACTCGCTGAATGTAATGCCATTGGCTTGGCGTAGGAATAATTTGCCCGGGTAAAACTACCAACCGAACAAAACTAATATTAGTTCCAAACGCGCCTATGTTGTTACAGTCTTTGGTGCTTTTGTTTGCTATAGGTTACATCACTGAAATTCAAAAAAGTCCGTTCTATCGGTGTACAGACTATACCAAAGTAGTACGTCAGGCAACACTGGTAGGTACGAGATACAGCGTCATCGCATCCGATCACACTTGCCAACCAACTCTATGACCAAAAGTGACGTAGTACGGAGCGGAGACTGAAACGTCTTCAGCCAATCGACCTCGTTGATGGACCTAGATAACGAAGCAGTCACCCAAGTGTCAACAGTCGCATTGTACATTCTTTCATCTTGATATGATTTTAATATGTTGTACGGTACAATTTGTACCTATCAGTGATGTGAGTCGGGTATTTACCGGGTGGGTGGGTAAATATAAATCGAGTATTCACCCGGTATCTTCCCGAGCGATATTTACCCACCCTACCCAGTTTGACAGAAAAGTTGACACTGTTAACAGCTCGGTTGACAGTGTTGACGGTTAATAGAATAGAATAGAATAGAATAGAATAGAATAGAATAGAATAGAATAGAATAGAATAGAATAGAATAGAATGGATTTATTTCCCAACAGGCAACGCCCAATTACAGGAAAACTTTATATAACAAAAAAAAAGGAAGGTTAAAGGTTAAATGATTTCTTTTTCCAAGTTCCAAGGCTTTATAAACATAACCTCCAAAGCACTTATCATTATTTTGCTGCTGTGAGCAAAAAATCATAATTGTTTGTTGTTGTTTCTCCAATTGTTAGTAACAGTTAATGAAAATAGATACCCTATTAGAGACCCGATTTTGGGTAAATACCGGGTATTTACTCTTAAATATAAAAACCCGAGTATTTTACATCACTGTGTTGTATGCTTGATTGTAGGTATGTCACTTTGTTATGAAACAATATTTATTATTTATTATTGAGGCTACTCATTTGAGACTGGAGCAGCTTCTACATGTCATGTAATGTTTAAAAAAATATGCTTATTGCCCGATGGGCAGATTGCTGTACCAAGACCAAGACCAAGGAGAAATAAAAAATTTTCAATATGGCAGCCAAGATGGCGGCCGAATTATGAAAGCCAACCTGCCTATTTGGTCCTTGAGGACCTAAGCTATCCACCGGATAAAGTTCAATCTTCAAGGGCTGTAGCTTTATTTCCCGAGGAGAAGTTCAACTTCATCGAAGTGCACAGGAGATCTCTGTTTTTTGAGAATAATGATAACGATGTATGGATAACAAAAATAGTGCCCATTGGCCACCCTTGGGGACATCAGCTATTAATCGGAAAGAAGTTCCAAGACTCTTGTTTCAATTCTCGAGAAGGAGTACAGCGTCTTAATTTCTGCACGGACTCGGACAGACAGACAGACAGACAGACAAACCGGCCACATAAGCCAGCGTCATTCTGTTACCTACTTATATAAAAAAATGTTCTCCAACTGATTTCGACCTCCTGAACACGAATATCGGGTTCAGTTTTGAATTGGAACATTACTTTTTTATCGAAAAACCGAAAAATGGTAGCCTGTCACATGATTTTTAGTGATATCTACCTGCTTTTTTTTTTTGTTATTGAGCGAACATGTTTCGTAATTTGAGTGCCATTATCCTTTAGGTACCTAGTATTGGCTATTTCAAAATGGTCAATTACTATTTCGGCACGTCTGATTTTAAATTTGTAGGGTCGTGTAATATGCGCCGAGCCGTGGCTTTGCGGTCGTTTTCAAAAATTGATAACAATTGACCCGACGGTCGGATCGAAGTGGGGTTTTTGTCTAAAGAAAGTTCAAATTGTTCTCTAAATATAATGCCGTACATGCAGTGATGTATTTCATTGAGAAATTGTAGTTGCCTGCATATCGCAACTTTCTACATCTTACCGCGAATGCCAGATTGATCGGCGAAGCCGCCCTACACCAAAATGTTATTTTTGTAATTGTTCATGATTATTTCGGCAAAATTTTTCTTGATTCGCGTACCAAGACCATGAGCTACCCATTCGAGTTGAAATATTTTCTGTATTGAGTTTCGTTTTGTTCGGAGGAAAGGATATCAAGCACCAGCAAGCAACGAATAAATTATTTGCGGCCGAGCCGTAGTTTCGGAGTCATTTTCAAAAATTCATAACTATTGGCCTGCACCTCGCACCGATGTGAAATTTTCATTAAAATAAAGTTCAAATCATCCTCTAAATATAACTCCGCATTTGTATTATGGTAAAATGATAAGTTCGGGTACTTCCTCGCATGTGATAACTTTCGAGATCAGGCCGGCTTCTGAAATGCAGCATTCAACGGCGATGCCGCGTCACACTAAATTGTTATTATTGTCATTGTTTATTATTATTTCGTCGAGATTTTTCTTGGTTCGGGATACAAGGTCATGAGCTACCCAATGGAGTGAAATTTTTTCGCAAAAACCTTTTCGTTTAGGACTAGATGCTGTGACGGACGGACAGACGGACGGACGGACGGACGGACGGACAAAGCGAGGACAAAAGCGCCTTTCAGTTTGGAGAAGTGCGCTAAAAAAGGTTTCATGAAAATCGGATCACTTTTGAGAAAATTTGACCTTGCGGACCAAGATGGCGATGGCTTGAGAATTTATTTTTTTTCTAAATTCCATTCTCCGGTGACTACATGTTACACACAAGAAGTCGATTTTCGCTAGGTCTTCTCGTTCAGGGGCAATTTATTGATAAGACAGACAGTTAGACCGATAGACAGACGGACAAACGGACATCAAAATGCCGCTAAGAGCAGCATTTCTAGTAAAGTACGCTAGAAAGACAATGACGCGAAGTTCGGTTTGCATAAATATCATCGGGTGTAGGTACTCGAAAACGTTTAATAAAGAAATTTGCCATAGCTAAACTATGAACTGTCATATTTGGAGTAACGAGACCTGTCAAAAAAACGGTGCTAAACGAGCGAGGTTTATAGTGAATTTTGTTGTTGATTTTATTCAGTTGCATTTTTCCAATTTGAGGTGCCGTTGATGCGAAAAAAAATACAAATCACAAAGAACTACATATTTGTCGTGGTTTTTCCAAGATGGCGGTCTTAAGCTACTCGATACAAAAACGTATGGTGGCTTATTTTCATGCTGGTGTTGTGGTGAATCCAAAAAAGTATGACACGTCAAGTCCCCCAAAGTGGAAACCACTCGAGTCCCCTCGCTGGCTCAACGACCCACACTTACTATACGGTGACATCCAAGCATGCGCGATGTGCTTTACTGCGTATTCATTGCATGCTTATTGCACACTTATTGCATACTTATTGCATACTTATTGCATACTTATTGCATACTTATTGCATACTTATTGCATACTTATTGCATACTTATTGCATACTTATTGCATATCTACTATTGCAACCTATTACATAGGTACTTATTGCATATATTGCACACGTATTGCACACATATTGCAAACAAGGTGTCCCTCATATTGGATGAGTGGTTACCCCCTCGGGTTTCAACTATCGAGCGGGCGCGCCTAGAGACACAGTGCGTGCTTTCCACCTAGCCCCAAGTTCGGTACACCTGCCATTTACGCATGTGCGGGTGCCAAACTGTGCTTTCCATCTACGTGTTCCTACTCGGTTCTGCGCCGTTCATTGGATCACCTGAAATTTTGTGCCACACCATGGAACATGTGCCGTCTGGTGGTATTTGTACCGTCTAGGTGGAAAGCACCCAGTAGCTGACACAGCGAACGATTTCGTAATTTTGCATCGTTGCCCGCTACCGTATATACCTATTCCACAGGTGCCCCTACAACACCAAGATCATCATCCGAATGCGAGCTGCCAAGTTTCAACCCTGTTACGCCATTATCAGTTACAATTTACGGTAGTCACAGTTTACAAATTGTTTAGGTCTAACGAAATTAACAAGAGCGTTGAGGCACAGACGTTGAGGTAATGTTTTCGGTGGATCGCATTTGTCGACATCACGCTTGTCAATGACATCACGCCTGTCGGAATTCGATGACATCACACGTGTCACGTGTCACCCTCAGTGTCACACATTTTCCGAGAAAAATGGTCCTTTAACGAATGCAACCAATAAAACTTAATGTGGTATGGGTTGGTCGGCTATATCAGAGACTTACCTACCAAGCAGATGAGAGTGATACTGGGAGAGTACCTGACTGGACGAGCACACTATACACTTGCACAATTTTTTAACGAAGAGATCTCCATGTAGCATGTAGCTTGTTTTTGATTCGTTTGTTTGTTTGCTTCTGCGGCATCGGTGTGTTGGTGTTTTTTTAGTTGTTTTTTGCTATTTTTAATCTTATCTGTTTGTAATTGTTTTTTTTAATTCTGATCTGTTGGTTTATTTATTTATAGTATTTATTTACAATGCTTATGACATGTTCCATGGCGCAATGCTATTTATATACACCTCTCGTGTGTGTAAAGAAGGGAATAAATAAAGATGATGATGATGATGATGGTTGGTTGGTTATGGGCGCTTTCCATTTAAAACATTTGTGTCGGTTTGTGTCAGCTTGTGTTAGCTTGTGTCGATGAAACAAAGGAACACAGATCAAATGGAACGCGTTTGTGTCGGTTTGTGTCAACACAAGTCGACTTGTGTCGCTAAATGGAAAGCACCCTATGTTTTCGTTGAATGACGAGGGTTGAGGGTTGGCAGTATGAGCTGTCAGGAGCCTGATTTTTGGTGCCACTGGACACCTCGTCTATGGACACTCCCTGATGGACACCTCCGAAAATCTCCGACAGGCGTGGCCCGATATGCGTGTCTCCTACATGATTGTGTGGCTAACCCCCTCGTGTTGCTGACATCACTTTCGATTTGTTGTACCTCTTCATCAGCACAGAATGTAAGTTACTGGTGAATGCCTTGAATTGTTCACATCAAAGTCCCATTTCTGTGCTATTTTAGGTTAGAACTACCTGAGATTGTTGACACGTACAACTGTACGCAGTGTTCGCATCGGACTGAATCCGCCTTTCAGCTCGCCCGCCATGTCCAGAGAAATCACAGAAATGTCTATGCAGCCGAACTGTACCATGCCATTGTGGAACCCGAACAGTTCTCTTGCATCTACTGCGGCTACAAGAGCTACTATTTGTTCGAATTGTTCGAATGTTGCAAACAACTACATAATCTGAGCACGACCGGAAGAAATGAAAGTGGGACTTTTTGTGGAGACATTAAAAGTTTTAAACGGAGATATAAGTGTAACTACTGCGGATACGAGTCGGATTCCAGTTTATCTCTAGTAAAACACCACGATTTTTGTGGAAATATGAGACCACAAGAAACGGCAGAAGGAATTGCGTTGCCAGATTTGGATAGGGCTGGTGCAAGAAGTACTGTCAGAGATATTGAAGTGATTGAATTGAACATGTCGAAGCATGATTCAAGTGGAAGAATTGCCGAGCATATTTGCAGCCATTGTTCGTACCAAACCAGAAATAAGTCATGGTTAAAAAGGCACATGTTAATACATGCTGCGGATGAAGAAATCAAATGGTTCCAGTGCAACCATTGTTCATACATCTTCAATGCTGCTCTCAGGCTGGGCCACTTTCCATTCCAATGGAAGGTGGCACAGATTATCCTCATTCTGAAACCTGGAAAGACACCGGAGGCGGCCGCTTCTTACAGACCAATAAGTTTACTACCGGTGCTGTCAAAAGTGTTAGAGGGGTTGTTTTTGGCCCGGATGCGCCCTTTAATTGCTGGTGGTGGACTCATCCCGGACCATCAGTTCGGCTTCCGACGGGGGCACTCTGCTGTCGAGCAGGTACATAGAGTGGTAGATCACATATATCGAGATTTTGAGGCGGGAAGGAGCTGCTCGGCGGCATTTCTCGACGTATCACAGGCGTTCGACAGGGTGTGGCACGATGGTCTGCTCTTCAAAATCAAGAGACGGCTTCCGCACCAGTTCTTCAAATTCCTGGAATCATTCTTATCAGAGAGAACTTTCCAAGTGAGGATCCAGCAGCACCTCACAGACCTATACCCCGTGGGGTCGGGGGTTCCGCAGGGCAGCATTTTGGGGCCGGTTCTGTATGCCCTGTTCACAGCTGATCTTCCCTCGATGGCCGGAGTCACCGTGGCGACTTACGCCGACGACACCGCAATCCTGGCATCGGATAGAAACCAGGCAGCTGCATCGCGGAGGCTGCAGGGTAGTCTGGATGAGGTGCAGAGGTGGATGCTGAAGTGGCGCATAACGGCGAACGCAACGAAGTCGACACATGTCACCTTTACATTGCGGCATGATGCTTGTCCACCGGTGACACTGGGAGGATGTCCTTTACCACAGGCAGACAGTGCAAAGTACCTGGGACTACACCTAGATAGACGGCTGACCTGGCAAAAACATGTCTGGACAAAGAGAAAACAGCTGGGTCTAAGAGTGAGGCAGATGGATTGGCTGATCGGAAGAAGATCCAAGTTATCCATGGAAAACAAACTGATCTTGTACAAGGTGTCGCTAAAACCCATCTGGACTTACGGGATCCAGTTGTGGGGGTCTACATGTAACTCCAACATCGAGATACTGCAGAGATTTCAGTCAAAAACCCTAAGATCAATTTTGAATCCACCTTGGTATACAACAAACAAAGAAATCCACCAATATTTGGACATTGAAGAAGTCAACGCAGTGATAACAAGATTGAGCCAATCGTACATCAGTCGCCTGGACGGCCACCCGAATTCTCTAGCGAGGAATCTCTTGAGGGTCTCAGGGAACAGAAGACTTAAGAAGTGTAGACCGATGGACTTGCCTGCGCGATTTTTGTGATCCGCCGTTTCACGTTGAAGGGCTGTGTCGTCATCAAATCAACATAAATTCGCGTTTGTGTTGTGTCTGGGTTTTTGTTGGGTGCGTCAGTGGACGGACTCCATATCAAGTCATGTAAACTGTTTTATTTTATTTTGTTGTATTGTTTATTTTATATATACATAAGTTTTACTAAATATCTTTACCGATAGATTGTAAAATATTCCACAGCTGTCAAATAAAAAAAAAAAAAAAAAAAAATTGTTCATACCGAGCCAAACGTGAGTGTCGTTTGAAAGAGCACACGTTGAAACATGCTTCGAATGACGAAGTCAACTGGTTCCAGTGCAATCATTGTTCGTACCAAGCCAGAAATAAGTCATCGTTGAAAAAGCACATGTTGAAACATGCTGCGGTTGAAGAAATCAAGTGGTTCCAGTGTGATCATTGTTCATACCGGGCCAAACGTAAGTCAAATTTGAAAGCGCACATGTTGGAACATACTGCGGATGTAGAAATCAAATGGTTCCAGTGCAACCATTGTTCATACCGAGCCAAACGTGAGTGCAGTTTGAAAGAGCACATGTTGAAACATGCTTCAAATGACGAAATCAACTGGTTCCAGTGCAACCATTGTCCGTACCGAGCTACACTAAAGGGTCGTTTGAAAACGCACATGTTGCTGCAACATGCTCCGAATGAAGAAATCAACTGGTTCCAGTGCAACCATTGTTCGTACCGAGCCAAATTAAAATCAACTTTGAAAGGGCACATGTTGAAACATGCTGCAGATGGAGAAATCAACTGGTTCCAGTGCAATAAATGTTCGCACCGAGCCAAACAGAAGTCAAATTTGAAAAGCCACATGTTGAAACATGCCGAAAATGGAGGAATCGAATGGTTTCAGTGCAACCATTGTTCATACAGAGCCAAACAAAAAGGAAATTTGAAAACGCACATGTTGAAACATACTGCGAATAAAGAAGTCAAATGGTTCCAGTGCAACCATTGTTCATTACAATTGAAACATAAGTCAAGTTTAAAAATGCACATGTTGAAACACAGTGCGAATGAAGAAATAGAATGGTTTCAGTGCAACCATTGTTCATACCGAACCAAAGAGAAGTCAAATTTGAAAAGGCATATGCGGACACATACTGCGCATTAAGAATAATAATACAATTGGTTCCTCTGTAACCAGTGATCGTATCGAACTGAAATCGAAAAGTTACAGTTCCGGTACGTGCGGTGAAATTCCAACTGGGGGGCTTCTTATCAACAACACTGGAAGACTGGAACTGTTTTTTCTCGTTTTTTTATTAGAGTGAGGTTTTTACACTATTTGAAAGGTATGTGATGATGAGTCTTTCCATCTGTCCGAGGCTTGGCATTTTTTCTGTGGGAGGTCGAAGGTACAAGAAGTTACCATTTTCGAAGTTGGTATTTTTTTGGTGATTTTTCCATTGGACTTCATATTTTCAAAGTCGAGGAACCCAATGCAATGATTTCCAGAAAGTGTAATGCACCAGTGGCGTACCAGACGGCTGCGAAGTGGCCGAGGTGCAATTTTTCATAGAGTCGTATGGTAAACCGCGACTAACAGCTTTTTTGACATGTTTGGTATCATTTCTTATCAAATCGCACATTTCGATTCCACAACTAGGTGTGAAATTCTGATAGAGACGTGTTCAAACCTGTTATATCAGAAACAAACAAGGTTTTTTAACCTCAAATTTAATGCTTTGTAGCTTTAGTTCCATCAGTGTCCAATGTATTTCTAACTACCGGGTGTTTATAAACACCCCGTATGATTTTTATTTGAACAGTTGGTTTGGGCCGAGGTTTGGCCTATTTTACACACAAATATCATTCGCTGATTTTTTTCCTATTTTTAAAAAGTCACGGAGTGATTTTGTTTCTTCAGATGTGTTATGCCAAAGCTTGATTTGACGAAACGTGCTATTTCACAAGAAAAATTGGGCTACGATCGGAATGTAGCTTTGAATTGATACTTTAATAATTTTATGGCATGAACATAGTTGTCTTCATCAAACAAAATGAGCGAAACAAAAATCGGAGCCGTATTTTAGTCATGACATCATTTTTCTTCCAACAATGCGGAATAAATTTCGCAAAGAAACGCGAAGCTTCGATCTATAAATTTGTCGTTTTGTAGCTCCATTTCTGATAGGTTGCGAGGAACGATGTCATTTTAGATGCGAGTATGAAAACGGGCATTTCTTGTATGGTTTTTATTCCCTTATCATATGTACAAAAAGCTTCAAATAAAAATAACAGATAAGTAAATAATAATTCAATTCCCAACACCTTCCTTCTATTTTTTTACAATTTCAAAATTGCTGAAAATAATATATAATTAATAACTAATATATATAGCTTATTTACAAAATGGGTCGGTACAAAAATTTAAATATTCATTCACCTAACATTTTATACAATTCAAAATTTTGACAAATGAGATAATTTTATTCTTTATAATTTGCACAAGTGCGAGGACGAAAACCGTATGTACGTTCAGTGACTTTGGTAGCTACTGGTTCTGGTTCAACCTCCGGAAAATCATTTGAATAATTAGCATTTTCTGTGATTTGAGTATTTGGAATCGGCTGAACAGAACCAACTTCAGGTGTTGGTGTTATTAGCCCAGGCTTTTTAGCATTTAACATGAAACAAATTAATCCACGTGCAATCTTCACGGTATCGTACTCACTCAATCTTACTAAACAACATACTAAAAGTCCCCAACTTTCCTCCGTGTGCGTCATAATTTTTGAGGGGAGGGGGGCAAAATTGCCATTAAAAAATTCTAGGACAAAAGTAATCTAGGCAGTGGCTTCAAATTTATCATATTTGGATACATTGGGGTATAAGTGGAACTTAATGACAAACTAGATGTCTATGGTCCCCGTGAGAGGAGCTCGGGAGGGGGGCAATTGGTGATCTATGCAAGAAATCTGATTTTCATCAATATTGAGGCAATACTGACATGTTGGGTATCGTTTCCCATTAAATATAACCTTGCAAATCCGATTATGATCTTTAAATTCTGATAAAAAAATGTTTTGCGCAATTTTCGGCAGAAAAACGTGATTTTGGGACCAAAATAAAGCCGGTTTTTCAATTTGGGTTATTTTTGCGTTTAATGCCTCAATCATTTGGATTTGAGATTGGATGGATTATATGGACGTTTCTGCATAAGACTATCATATCATAAACGCGACGTGAGTGGTTACAAGGTGAGAAAAATAATTTATTGAAAAAAATGTCGAAGTCCTAAATGTCACTCAAAAATATCTCCGCGCTCTTGGAAAAAATTATATTGTAGCTGTAATATCGCTTTGATTTCATCTTTCAAGGTTTCTTCTTGTAGATAAAACAATTCTCTAGCTTCCGAAGAAAGGACACTCTACATTAAAATAATAATAAAATAACAACAGCAACTTTCCCGCGGGTATAGCCACATTTTTCAGTTTCAAGCTGGCTTACACCGAAAGTCAAGCCAACTCGATTTTATAGTATTCAAGAAATGATAATTATGTCGAATGCCTGATGTAAATGCGTGAAATAGTTGCAGTTATCGATCCTATTCGAAATTTCGAACATTGATGTTTTCAACGTGAAAATATCGTGAATTGAAAATCCACAATTTTCAAGAGCAAATTATCATTTTTTTCTTTAAAAAATGCTCACAATCTTTTCAAATCAGAGCTTCAACATTGTATTTACATTCAAATAATGTATTCGAAGTCTAGCACAGCACAGGAAATTTTTTATAGTCATGCTCTGCAGAAAATATCAAATAATTATTATAATTTCAAGTTCACTAGTAGGTAGTCAAAAAAATCACATCTAGCTCACCATCCGTACTTATTTTGTCCAATATGAGCTTTGTTAAAAAGTCGTCTATTGATATCCAAACAATAAATCGATGGTTACCTCGAATACCTACCGATAGTACTTATACCCATCTAAAATACCTAATAGCAAAATTAGTTAGCACCTAAATACATAACTTCATAAAAATAACAGATCATCCTCAGAATCATACTCAACAAGGTGGGGTAGATTCTCACATGTTGTTACCCCTGCAGCACTTACACATCCTAGAACAAGACAAGGAAGATCGCCTGCATCTACATTTTAAACCCCAGTTCTTCTTGCAGTTGCAAGACACTATCTACAAAATAGTCTTCGGAGCTGGAGGAAGATGCGTCTTAACGGGGACCAACTACACGTGGGTGCTCCCGCGTAGCCCACCGTGTTGTTTTTTTACACCTGGAGTATCTTATATAGCTTTATCTAGCGAAAACCCGAGGTTATTCCGAGGTCAAGGAGCCGCGATATTGCGTGTTGCGTGGAATGACAGACACACAGACGGACGGACGGACGGACGGACGAATAATGAAATAAAATATCTTTGTTTTTTGTACATCTAGAGTACCTAAGCTATTATCTAGCAAAAACCTAAGATATTGCCGGAGACTGCAGACGGCAATAACAAGAACAAACTATAAGCGCTACAAGCTATAAGTAGTAGCGCTAAAAACATGATGCACAAAGAGGAAAATTGAGAAACTGTACTTAGTACCATATACTAGATGCTAGTACTCACTCATACGAGTATCACCAGACCAGATTTACTGAGAAGATACTGTGCATATTGAACGTAGAATCAATTATAACAGATCAAAGTCTAGGTTAATTATTTTTTAAGTGATTTTCCCGATATAATGCGTTTGACGTAACTTCATACATTCCTTATTGGAATTGCTGGACAATTTACAATGGAGCTAAAATATACGTCATTTTGAAGCTGAAACTATAAGGAATCTGCTGCATATAATAATACCAAGTGATATTCAGTGGTCGATGCAGAAGTAAAATGTTAACTGAAGCATAAGAAAAAAAAAACACGAAAAAAGTGACATTATCAAGAAATTAGGTTTGTTAGGGTTAAATTTTGGACGAAAGCTATTCCACATTATTCACTTTGATTCATTATCTTCCATTCAAGACCAAAATAAAAGGAATCGATTGAGTGGTTGAGAACTAGGAGCATTTTTAAGCGGAAAGTGCACTTTGAGGTGTCTTCATCTTTGCCTGTCAAAAAAACAATGACGCACACGGAGGAAAGTTGGGGACTTTTTGTATGTTATACAGCAAAGTCTAGTGAACCTGAAACTGAAGAGATTCACCGTGTTTTAATTTGTTTCATGTTTTGCCGTTTTTTCGACTAAAAAGCCTGGGCTATATACTCGCTGCTGAATTCAACGATGTTCGCGATTAAATTTGATCCGAATGCCTTCTAACTTCTTTTCCATCCTCCGTTTTCACTTCATATACAACATTTCCTTTTCTAGCCACGATAGTACCCGATTTCCAATTTGCTACCTCACTTCCGTTCTTACTGCTATTGTAATCTCTTACATACACTTGCTGTCCCCCCTTAAATTCTCTATACACACCCCGTGAATTTTCTACTTGCTTTTCCAACTTAGGCAAAACTCCTTTTGGCAACAACAAATCTAATCTAGATTTCAATCTTCTACCGAACATTAGCTCAGCTGGTGTGGAGTTTGTGGTAGAGTGAACGGAATTTCGATAATCTAATAGAAACTAAAAAATCGTTCGATCTAAATTGGTCCTGCTGGTCCTGCATTCCTAATTTAGCTTTTTCCATTAAAAATTACCAATTTTGAACTAATATTCAACATGTTTCAACTAATTAAACGATTTTTTAACAATTCAATAAGCATGACTAAAACATAGCAGTTTTCAGAAACGATTTAGTAATTATCTCGGTAATTATTATATTAAGAACGGAGTTCAATTGGTGAAATAAGCGTTGCGAAATCAATGCGTCTGGGTTTATTCCTTGACGGATTTTCACCATTTTGGTCTGGTTTCGAGAGCTACAAGGATGAACTTTGGTTTGAGCCCATTGGCATTCCCAAAATCCAAAAATAATTTTTTCAAACGTCAAAATTTCAATATTTTTTTTAGATTTCGGAAATGCCAATAGGCTCAAATCAAAGTACATCCTTGTAGCTTTCAAAAGAGACCAAAATGGCAAGAATCCGTCAAGGAATAAACCCAGACGGATTGATTTCGCAACGCTTATTTCACCAATATGACTCCGTCCTTGATACTCAAATTTGAAAATCAACAATTTCCTTTTCATAGGACTAGCCTTTGAGACACTGGAGCCTTGGTGTGAAGATACAAAAAAATTTATAAATTAAATAGGGGGTTCTCTAAGAAAAAATCTGGAGAATCGCGAGCTGAGAAATATCTCTCGCAGAGAATCTCACTTGCTGTGCAAAGAGGAAATGCTGCCAGCATTAGAGGAACTCTCCCTAATAACAGTTACAATTATAATTATTCATCACATATCAACCACCTTTCATCATGTATGTACCTATACCCTATACTTCAAAATACGCTGTCATCGCTGTCACTTTCAAAGTTCTTTTGCGGATTATTATTTCAACAAAATTTAGAAAGTTCTAGCAGAAGTCAGAAATTTTATCAAAACCGAACCACATTTTTGCACGTTCCAGCAAACTTCATAGTTTTGTGGCGTTAAATCAGCAATTTCCAGCAACAGTTCAGCAATTTTCAATCATATATTTGTCAAGAATTCAGCAAGTTATAGCGAATAACAGCAATTTTGTCTCACAGTTTGGCAGTTTCTCACCATATTTCAGCAAGTTTCATCAAGTTCGGCAATCTTCAGCAACAGTTTAGCCATTTTCTGACGAAATTTAGCAAATTCTAGCAAAGTTCCGTCAGTTCTGGCCACAATTCAGCAATTATTTTCAACCACAGCTCAGGAAGTTCAACTGAGATTGTGTAATATCTACTTTGTAGCAGAGCAATTTCTAACGAAAATTTGGCAATTTTCAAACAAAATTCAGCAAGTTCAAGCATAATACAGCAATTTCAGCAACAACTGAAGAAATTAGAGAATGTTCGCGGAAGTGGGCAAATAATTTCTGCAAGTTTTATAGTAGATGCGACTCTAGGTCAATGTTTATGTGGAACCAGCTTGACCGGTTCATAGTGAAATGCTCTACGGCACTTGCGTTCTGTCTGTATAACATGAGATTAGGTGCCATATTTTCAATACAAGCATACAAAAGCCAATACGCTGATAATCGTAAATAACGTTCCTATATATAGTAAACGAACAAACACATAAAACAAAAACTAATATAAAAAGAAACACGGAACTGGCAATTAAGCGCCGAGCCCCAAACCATTGTTCAACTTTATTTCTAATTTATATTTGCTACATAAATCTAGCACCGCAGTATAGTGGTGGTATGGCAGAAGAGAGAACAAACGTAATGGCGGTGGTCGAGTTGATACTACAATAAAATGCACATGCCATTTTATATCTTCTAAATGTGCCAGAGGCCATTCTTTTGTTCACCGGAAATGCGAGTTTCAAATTTTATTGCACTTTTATATCGGCCGCGCACTTCGTTGGGCTGAAACTCCACTATTCACTTTACAAACACTCTCCGGGCATCCGGGGGCGGCCCGGTGGCCGGGGCTTCAAGTAACTGCACCACATTGTATGAAAAACTAATAAAATCGAAGAGGAGGGCCGCCGCTCCACGATAAAGTTTTAATATTCATCCAGCGGCCGCGGCGACGGCCCAATTTTTGTGCCGGAATATTCCTACAAAGGCTAAGCTTGGGCTCGGCCAAAATGTACCGATGCAGAATTTCGATTTATCATTTCAATTATTGTTCAGCCATGCATTCGTCAGTTTCAAGCATTTTGTTACAGTGAAAAAGTCTTAGGAATGCTAGAACCGATGGTAATAGAGGAAATCTGTCCAGGTATTATTGATCAGGGAACAATTTACTCAGACTTGGGAAATCAAGGAATCACTATGAAAATTGCTACTGTCTAAGATGATCACTTCCTCATCGCTGTTGTTGAATTTGACTGGGTATCCACAAGATAGTCTGATAGGCAAAATCGGTGGTGACAATGATTACGTCATCAACATAGATGAAAACTTGATGTCTACCCCAAAAACCCGATCCATAAGGTCGGGCCACCACGTGGCTGAAGCATTGTGCGGGTCGAAAAGCATGCATGAAAACTGAAAAAGCCTCGGCCTGAGTAGTGAATGCCGTAATTGGACGCGATGTTTCCTCAACCGGCAGTTGCCAATACGCGCTTTTGATGTCAAGCGATGACAAGCACTTAGCGCTGCCCAGCCGATTTGATATGCCTGTCATCATAGGTGCAGCGTTTTGTTCTTTCACCGCACTGACCCGTCGGTAGTCGACACAGAACCGTTATTGGTCCAGTAGCGTGCTTCTGCAGCACTTCTCTCAATATTTTTCTGGCACCCATCAAGCATTTACCTAACCTGTCCTAGATTTTTCTACAGTCGGCCAGAAACGCCTTGTATCAGTTGAGCCTGCTCTGAGCTAAACGCGAGCTCGTCCCTGCGAAAATAAACGATCACGGGGTGAATCAAACGTGAGGACAAAGAAAACGCAAAGAACACACGTCAGAAGGAATATAAAAAACGAAGTGTTGTCGCGCACGGCATCCAAGAAAACCAAAGCGCCAAATCCCGGGGATGAGAACCTCCGACGCGGTGTGAGCGGTGTCATAAACAAGATATTGACATTTTCGCGTATTGGAATGCCTCTCCCGACAGCATATCGTTAGAGGGCCTGCGGGGCCCGGCCGAGCGTGCAAGAAGAATGTCTGTGCGGCGGTAGATAACGGCCGAACATCACGACGTCGGACAGGCTGCTGGCGGATGGCGGTGGTGGAAGCGAGCATCAAGCATCTCGGCCGGGACTCTGATTCTCCTCCTGAAAAACGTGGACGCGAGCTGAAACAAAGGCGGCACGCCGGCTGAATGGAAAGTGTGCTGAAAATGCTCTTAAATGGCAACATCCGCAGTCACATACGCTGACGCTTTGCCTTATTCACCTCCGGCTTTCGTATTCCTGCACATCGCCCGGCCTTCGCCGCTTCCGGGAGGTTTCGCTGCGTCCCGTCCTTGTTGAGGAGACGTTGCAACTGATTCGAGGGAAAAAGTACGGAAGTAAAAGCGCTTATTGTTCAATTATTGTGGAAAAAAATCGTCGAAATTATTCAGCTTGTTCTGAAAAATGCTGTTAAACTAATGCTGGGTTCATACACTGTAGCGTTTAATTTCCACAGAAATTGAAAATTTGTAGTTTTTGTTCGTAAACTATGAGATCAAGTTGCCGCGTCACGGCATAATTTAAATTTCCAAAAAAGAGCGGCAGAGCGTGACGGTACAGTGCGGGGAGCACGCCGTCTGTTCACGAATTTCGTATACAAAGCTTGCGTATTTTCTATTGTATAAACTTGCGTATTGTGATTCGCCTTTGCAATCGGAAACGATCGTAAAAATTCGTGCCCGTGGATGAAGGCCGCCCGCCATTTTGCTAAAATTTCAGCGACAAAGAGGGAACATGCAGATATATTTATGCTAGACAAAGAAAAGAAAAATCGACACTTTACGGAGAACCTAAAGTTTTCGTGTTTGTACGAAGCTTGTGGGCTGTGCATAGTCATGGCTGAGGATAGGATACGCAAAGGGCTGGTCGATTTTCACGAAATACTGGAAGTGGCGTGCTCACCAAATTCGGATACAAAAACGAACTTCGTAGCCGATTGAGCGCATGCTCTGCACGGGGGCAGAAAACGCAAGGGATTGGGCGATATTCACTATTCTCTGAACATGAAAGTGGCGTGCTAGCAAAATTCGTAATTTCGTATACGAATTCGTTACCGATGGACGGCGTGCTTCCACCACAGGAGTCTGCACATCGAGCACACCCTCGGTGCGTGACCCGGCTTAATTTCCACGCGACAAGCGGAAACTAAGTACAAGCCCTCTACTAGATCCTAAATGTAGGACAAAAATTCCAATCTCACGAAATTTGCAGAAATTGAATCGAAAAAGAAAAGAGAATTGATAAGAACCTGAGCCAAAAAAGTTTGAATATGCGCTCTATATACGACAAATTGTATTGTCGGTCGCTCACACTCCAGTACACAATCTACTGCCGCCGATTTTGAGCCGTTACACTATCCCTCTACTTCCAAGAAGGAAAATTGGAAAAAATTTCCGACTCTCGATGGACAACCAGAATGGAATAAAATAACAACATGAGTATCACAAGGGAAACTTGGCCACATGTACCCCTGAAATGGGAACGGAAGTTAAACAACAGTAGGTACATGTTGATCAACAGCCAAGAACTTGCAACGCCTACAATTCCCCTTTACTCCTTCTGAATCAGCCCAAGAAATTACCTCCCTGGTCAGTGGGGGTCCCGTAGCTCAATCGGACGGAGGGGGTGGGTTAAGCTGGTAAAAATTGAAATTAAAACAAAAATGCAGAGGGCGCCACACTCTTTTTAACCCACTGACCGGTTAAGAGTGAAAACCTGAAGCAATTTCCCGACCGGCTGATCCGAAAGATTCTTTAAAAGTCGAAGAAATTGAAGAGAAAGAGAGATCCCAAGGGTTGTGGGGAAAAATGAAATGAAAGATAACATTCACACAGATACCAGCATAATATTTAATTTTTCCCCCAAAATATAATTCACAACAAATATAAATAATAAGCGATGGAATAAATCACGATGTGAACAAAAATAAATTGGTAAGTAGTAGATAGTAAATTGTGGACTATGAATATTGTTAAGTACCTGCGTCTGATGGTCGACAATACAATTCAGAAATAAACTATATTTATAGAGTAAAATACCGATTCCCGTGACGTCACGTTCCCCAGTTATTTTGTACAAAACAATAATCAATGTGTGGGTAAATTCTCTTTTCCTTTTTTTTTAAATTGGCTAAATAAACTGACAGTAAAATTATTGTGACTGAACTAGTGACTGCAGATAAACTTTTAAAACTTTAAATCGAATGACAATGATCAACTAGACTGAAAATATTCTTGAGATAAATATGTGAAAGCGATGCAGAAAAATGATGTATTGATAAACTAGGTTTTCTAAGTACTCATCACTGAAATCCGGTGCAGGAAACTCCCTGTAGGTGTGAAAAGGTCTTGTTTGTCCTGATTGACTGGATGAAAAGCGTCTCAAATCGAATTTCCCGTATTTCACGTGGGTTCCACAAACTGGCGGTCAACTTTCCCAATATGACGTTTTCTTTCTTCCTTGATTTTCCAGGAAAGATAACCCCTTCTGAGTGGTTTTTCCCAGCCGTTTTCCCGCTTTCTACGCTTTCTTCCGCGTGCTTTCTACGACCGTGGCGTATGGCGAATGGCGAATGGCGAAGGGCGAAGCGTGATCGATGGAATAATCAATAAAATTTCCACGTGGAAATTGAAGCGCACTCAGAACTAAAAGTTTTGGATGAATTAGATTTTAATTGTATGCGAAATAGTTAGAAAACCTTACCAGAAGAAACTAGGTGCGATGTTTAAGTTTTTGAATTTAAGTGTTGAAGATAACGTAGCGTCGACAAAATATATCCGCCTAAACTTGGCGTGGGACTCAACCTAACACCGGTTCGGTCCTTTTTCCGATTTCCTTCCGCCAATTATATTCCAGAAAACCACTGGATGGGTACTACTTCCCAATTGTGGCTGGAGGAAAACGCCGAGCGTGGCTATCGGTTCTGCTGCCGTTATCTATCTACCCTTTTTCTTCCTACCATCTTCTGTTCGCACAAAACCTTGGACTTGCGATAAGCGTTAAAATTTGATATTGAGGTGTTTACTTATTTTAAATTTATTTTTGAACAATTATTTCCGTGAAGCGGAAACTAATTGTTACAAACTGCGCAGAAAGGGTTCGCCGTGAAGCGGCAGGATTGGGCAGCTTCCAGCCTTAGTAGATTTTTCAAGGGGAAGTTCCACCGAACTTTCCGACGGACATTAACAGGCTTCATCGAACGTTCTCACCCGATATCGACACCAATGACTTGAACTGGATAATTAACCAGTACAAACTATCACTGCGGAACGGGCGTTGATGCCGCGAAATTGACGCAGCAAAGCCTTTGGCTGGGGAAAGTTTTTTTCACTGCTTAGCAAGTTGCTACGGTACAGTTTTGCCGTGTCGGGGACAAAAGCTGATTTTATTCCAGCCCGCTGGAGACTGGGATTCGCACAGGCTGACTGCCTGTACGAGTAGCATCACAACACAACTCAGTCGGTAAAAGAACATGATCTCAGGGTAGCACTGATTCTCGATGAACGCTGACGAGTCACCGACAACAAGCAAAATTTGTGGTCGTGGGAGATACGAGTGACAAATACCAAAGCATTGTAGTTTTTATACGTATACTTAGGGCTAGACAGATAACATCAATATGGCAATTTGAACTCCACTGGAGCTAAGGGCTCACAGGTAAGAATGTGTCTGGAGTACTGAATTAAAGCTGATAAAATAACAGAGGCACAGCCTCAGCGCTAACCATGGAATCAATTAGCTTAAATTTCCAGCGCAGAATGGGGGCTGCGATCCACCGGTCTCCGTCAATCAGTCCGGCCGAGACACCACGGTTGCCTTCCAGACTACTTTGAAGCAGGGCACGGATCCTCGCTGTGTGTTCAAGTTCTAGGGCACCAGACACGACTCCTGCTTGCCGAGTGGTTGATAGTGGCGTGCCTCCACAGGAATTTGCCCGGTCTTGCGGTGGGAAAACCGGGGGTCTCGGACAACCTAAAAGACAGAGAGACGGCAGTTAATCGCTCACAACTGGGCTTTGGGAGAAACCGCCCCGACGCACATCTGTCAGTGGTGACACTTCAGAGGTTCCAGCTGATTACTGTCTGATTGAAAGATGACGGCTGATAGCCGCTGACATGCGTGCGCCCAGACTGATTTCTTGGAAGCTTACGAAAAAAATCCGAAGGGAAAAATTCGACAGAAAAAGACTTGAAATGGTGTCTAATAAAAACACGAAGGCAGAAGAAAAAACTACATGCTGATGGCAAAAGTTCAGCTACGGAAGGCTTGCAGTCGAGGCGCGATTTGCACGACACACGCAGCAGAAATATGCAAAACCACTTAACTGAAAGGCGTGCGTTTTTGGGGTGGTGGCTTTGAGCCTCGATCAAAGACGACTTGCACTGTACTAAGCGGTGTTGCTTTCCCACAGGCCGCGGAGGCATGGATGCAGCGTGTGCTGGGGCGCAAAGCCAGGGTCCTACAGGAACGAGTGAGGTGATGACGGCGGCTTTCCTAGCGGCTAGCGGCGATGGTTCTTGCATCGGCTCGGCGAAGGCTTCTTCTCGGCCATGGCGATGCTACCGGTGGCATGTACGACGAGCATACCAGCGGGATCAGGAACGATGACACGTGGTCGAGTGCGAACATCAGGAACAACCCTAGTTTACCAGCGGGGTCAGAAACGACCTGAGATAATCAATTATGTACAGGGTTCATTCCCTAATAGAGGTGCTTGCGGCTTACCCGAGTTTGGCGATGCCAGGGGGGCAGTTTGGGGACGATTCTAGCCGGTCATTGTTGTAGCTACAACGCTTTGAAACCCAAATGCCGGAACCCGCATGTCACGGCAACGATACCGCGCATGTCCAAGCAGGAATTCCACTGTGACGCCGCAAAAATCCCTGGTCTCACTGCGAGTGAGTCAGGTCCGGACTCGGCCAGAATTCCGAGGCGTAGCAAAGTTGAAAAATGTTGCAAAAACTAAAATTAATTTTAGTAGTCTGCTTGGGCCTATAGCTACTTTAAGTGGACCAAAAAGTTTGGGTTCGGAAAACGACACCTCGAACTCGAAAGAAGAGGACAACGGTTTTCGAGGCCATGCGAACTTGACGCAAGCACCGCCAGCAGCGGAATCATCACCGAAGGAAGCACCCATCTGCAAATGGGGCATCAAGAAGTTTACTGTAAAACCAGAAGAACAAACAGTCGCAACCTTTCTTGGTCTGGTCGATGATGTCCGAAACGCTCGTCAGTGTAGCTTAGGAAGACTATACTGTAGTGTAACCCCCTTTTTCGATGTTATTGCTGTAGTGTATCCTGGTCATGACATCATTTTGTAGTGTAACAAGGTCTCGATGTTCGGCTGCGATCGTCGTTGTTTCTTCCGTTCCCCACGTCGTTTACATTTTACCTACGTTGTGTTGAGTTCTTACTCGAGATGAGAATGTGTCGTTGGGGATGAGGTTTGATTCTTGAATGAAACGCGAAGGAAATGCAAGCAAAATTAATGTTTTATTGAAAATCAATTGCAAAGTTTTAAATGAATTTGTTTCTTTTCTCAAAACACCTCACAACAAGGAATTGACAGTGATAAAATGACAAAACATGGATGAAGAGCAACAAAATACAAACAAGAAAAATCATTACAAATTATTTAGACAATGCAGGAATTTACAACAATGAAATGAACACAAAATCAGATCAACAGAACAAAACAAGAAATCATGAAACATGTTAAACTGTCAATTTAATCGCAAAAGAAAAGTGACGTATTCGCTGACAGGCACACCTGGGAAGAACACGTCAAAGAAACCCCTGCGTATAGCCTGGTTGATTGCTGAAAAATCCCTTCCCAAATGATCTGAACAAAAGTTGGAGTGTGAATGAATCATGATGAAATGACAGAGCGTCACTCCAGTTGCAGTGATCAAGTCAGCGTGAATCGGTGCTTGAACCTCTTTGAAAGATTGTTTCGTTTACAAGCTATTCACGTTACAACAAAAGAAAACTTTACGCTCACCAATTAGTGTTACAATTTACAAACAAAAGAAAAGAAGTCAAATTGATGGATAAATAAACAATTAAGAAACGATCGGTAAACAAGTACATGAATCAGCAATAAACAAATGACAGGTAAACAAGTAGATAAATAAACAAGACAGAAATGATGAGTAATAGTGTAGGTAAATAAACAAGAAACAAATAAGAGATAAACAGGTAGATGAATAAAAAGAAACAGGTGAGAAATAAATAAGTAGAGAAGTTGAAGTTGGTCATACTTTTTTGTAAGCAAATGGAAGAAAGAAGTATCCATAACGCATTCGCCCGAAATTCCCCAGAAGTTACCCATCAAAAACCCCACAGATACATGCATACATACAAAACAGAAGAAGAATTAGTAAACAATAACCATGCAAGGGAATCGACTCGAGCCAACCTGTGGCCCACTCTTCGTCGTTTAAGTTGGAACGGAAACCCCAACGTGAATCGAAGAGGTAAATTTGGAGTCAGATGTACTTTAGTGATATCCTGATGGGATGGACAAGGACCTCTCAAGAAGCCTATGTTCGATGAGGCCCCACGTGAGATCAACCCACTCAGGTGCTTGCCGGTGAGAGTGCCGACAAGGCCGCCCAAGGTACTGATCAGAGCGGGTAAAAGCAAAAGAAGTGGAAACACTCCTGCAAAATTGACTGTGTCTACATTCGTTCCCGAAGGTAAACACTTATTTTCGTTCAAATGCAAGATAAGTGACATTTACAGTTGAGCTTGTGGATGGACATTGTCGGTATTATCGAGAAACGATTATTGCAACCACAATCATTGAGTACTCACACCACTTTCATACTCCATTCGAACTCCAACATTCAACGTACGCATTCTTGGTGAGGAAGTTCCGTGATACTACCGAATATGTTTATAAATAGATATGCCCGTCACAACAGGACAGTAAAAAGAAACAAACCCGAAGTCTGAAGCAGCGGCGAAAGAATGGGAAACTAATGTAGCGATTCCCCAAAAACAACATTCCACAAACGCTCCGTTACACAAGGCAAACCAATAGCCGACAGGATTTCTTTTAAATAACAGAGTATCTACAGAATGCTATCCTTTACAGAATTGCATCATAAGTAGGGACAACAAAGGATCACGTTAAAACTCACATAATTCCCCCCAAATAATAAAATGTTAGTAGACTTAACAAGGCAGATTCATACGAGCAGGTGGAACCCCCCCCAGGACACGGAGAAGCGTGCAAGTCTTCTTTTTCTTCCTTTACTTTTATGTATAACCCGGCAATGAACAATGAAATGTGAATGAATCATAAAAAGTACTGTTCTCTACTTAACGGCTGATTTTGGCGTAGTGGAGCTTCTTTTTGTCGTCTTACTGTTTGTGACGTAAATTGTGGAAAGAAACAATTTATGAAACCTCGAAGTACGCGCGATAGCGCGGCCTTGAGGTCACGCCATGAGTGCACAAAAAGCACACCCACTAGGTTTACGGCTGTTGCCGTCAACATTAAGATCATTTGGGAGTTGATAAATTACACAAAATTCAAAGCAGTGCAAAGCACCTTGATTACAAAGGGGAAAAAACTGCGGGTTATGCAATCCCGTTGAAAACAAAGAGAACAAAGAGTTTCGGGTTATGTATAATAATTTCGCGGACAAAATAGGTATCAAAATGCATGATTTGGTGAGTGGATGGAAGCCAAAATTACGATACAATAATTAAAGAAAGACAGACCTTAAATTAGGAGAAACCGACGCACAGTTGCACTGAAAGATCACGTGTTCTTCACCACAGCTGATTCTCTTCTCCGTCTGCCCGCGGCTCGGCCGGCTTGCCTAGCGCAGCGCCATCTCCCTCTCCCCGCGGCAAACGCTACGGACGTCAACGACCGTACCTACTTCAGGTACCAACGTACAAATAAAACGAAGGGGGAATACTACAATACCTACAAGAATTCCATCGATCTTCTGGATGAAGACGCTCTCCAGTGGTTTTTGAAAAACCAACATTATTTTTCGGAATTGTCGGAACTCACCAAGTGCCGCTCACCTGCCAGCCGACTACGAATATCGAATTTTCCGACAGATTCTTGACAGGAAACAACACCCAGAGAGATCCTATCGCAAATATCTCACGGATATGAACAACTTGTTTGACCAACATGGCAGTTTGGATATGGAAATTCGACTTAGCATTACAGTGACAAATATGGCACCCTTTCATTTGGAAAGGATACCTCAGGTGGACTCGATGTCAGGACCGGAGGCGGAGTGTGCACGACTGGAAGTATCGAAATATCGCGTGGACAGCTACAAGACTTCGACACCAATTCCCAGATTGAACTGCGTAGAACCTGCGCTGAATGATAGTCTGACCCGAATCGAGCCCGAGACATTCGCTTCGACTGATCGAACACCTTTGACATTCGAACTGCGACTTCCGAATGCTACAATTGCAAGGAACCGGGACACCCGACCAGAAATTGTCGAGATCATTACGAAAACGATGCTTAGAGTGTCAGACGCCAATTATCACCACTCGGACTTGTCCAAATTGCAGCAATGTCGATCAGAAAGTTCCTCGCAGACCTACGAATTCGGGAAACGGTCAACCGGCTTTGCAAATGGGTTGCGTCGTAGGCCGGAAAAACCCATATTGACCCCAGACAAACAAAAACGTAACGACCAGATGCACTCGACCATGCTAGATTACGTCATCCAGCAAACGAGAGGAGACAATCGCGGCTATGGGAAAAATCTTGCGAGCATTATTGGAATCGGGAGCCACCGATACAGTAGTTAGTGGTCGAGCTCTGACAGTGTTAGAAGATTTGGGCTGCCATGCTACAGCGGATGAAGCACATTGTCGAGTTGCCTATGGAACTAGAGGTCGTGTCACCAGAAAGATTACGATACCCGTGGAACTGGAAGGGCGTGTTGCTTGGCCGCTTTTGGATTGGTAACCGATTTGAAGAAGAAGACTTGGTATTTCACGGGAGAACTAGAAGCATGCGTCAGCGAGATTCAAGTGAATAGCGAGTTGAATGCCGATGAAGTTAAAAGGTTAAACTCATTGATGGAAGGAAAATTCTTCCACATGCCGGCGAGAACAGGACTTGCTAACTGGGTTCATCATGTGATTCAGACCCATTCAACTCCAATTAAGCAGATATATTATCCCGTATCTGAACGAAAGCTGAAAATTATGCATAAGATGTGCTGACACCACCTGATTACAATCGAGAGTTCATCATTCAAGTTGACGCTTCCGGATATGGGCTTGGAGCAGCGTTAGTTCAGCCATATCCTGAGGGTGAAAATGTTGTGTCATATGCGTCACGGTCATTGATCAAGCCGGCAACAGCGTTATTCGACAACCGAGAGGAAATGTTCAGGAGTTATACGGGCGGTCGAAAATTTTCGACATCACATCGATTTAATACCCTCTAAGATCATCATCATCAATCATCGTTCTCTGCTGTGGCTGAAGAAGCGACAGAATTCTACACCCGACTTGCTCGATGGGCGACTCGACTCCAGTCATATCATTTCTAGATCGTACATCGGAAAGACAAGAACCATTGCGTTCCTGACTGCCTCAGTTTCAGTGGTGGGGAATAATTTAGTTCTGGAGATTTCCCTGGTGGCTGTGTCTAGTGAAACCGACAAGTGGTATACAAAAATGATGCGGAATGTTCAGGATGATCCGGTGAAGTACCCACATTGGCGTGTGGAGGGTGATACTTTTTTCAAACATCTACCCTAAAAGATACCAGAATTTTCGATCCCTATGAATCGGTCACAAGAAACGGTCTTAAGAAGGTCAGAACCAGAGTATAGAGGGCAAGAAAAAGAAAAATCATCTGAGCACATGGAGGAGGAAAATCAGAACTAGAGTCAAAAAAAAACGAAAGAGACGCCAAAAAAAAACTGAGAAGGTCACAGAGTATAGGGAGCAAGAAAAAGACAAATCAACCGAGTACAGGGAGGAAGAAGATCAGAACCAGGGCATAGAGAACAAAAAAAAGACGCCAAAAACTAGAAGCTAAAAAGGTTACAACCAGAGTATGGAGGGCACGAAAAAGAGAAATCAGCCTAGTACATGAAGAGAAAAAATCAGAACTAGAGGATAAAAAACAAGAAAGACGTTAAAAAAAGGGAACTCAGAAGGTCACAGAGTATGGGGAGTAAGAAAAAGAAGAAAGATCAGCCAAGTACAGGAAGGAAAAAGATCAGAACCAGAGTATAGAAAAAAAAGAGAAACACACTAATCAATCTAAAACGAAGTGAGATTGTAGTGAAAAGAAAGCACTTTTTGTTATTTGTGTTTCAGTTCCTGGATGGATTAGGGAGCAAACACGATTTGCAACCCATAACAGAAGGGAAACATGCCAGTTTACGATGCAGTTTATTTTTTATATCCACACTAGTACGAGAAAAGACAATTTACCGCCAGATTCCGCCGCGATTATGCACAATTATTCATTCCGATTCGCGCGTACATCGCAGGCGGGGAACGCTCGAAGAACGAGTACTGCCATGGAAATTGCCCTCGCGCACGACCCTCTATATTAGTTTCTGGTTGCCGCCCGCGAGAATAATTCAGCTTGTTTTCTTGTCTGAAACGTTTAGCGGAAGTTATTCGAATGCAAATTTCTCTCGGCTCAAGAAAGCCAAGAAAGCATCCCTCCTGGCACGGCGCATTCGTACACAAGAGCAAGCGGGACAGTATTTTTGTTTCATTCGTTCAAAAGGACAAAGAAATGAACATTGTGCGGCTCTTTGTGCGGCCCCGCTCATCCCTCCGCTCATCCCACAGCTCCCGCTCTGTCTCCACATTACACCTGAAAGCACCATTTGCGGAAGATTGTCTCATTAAATAAAACGGAGTGAAAGCTGAAACAAATCGAGGATGAAAACGGCAAGCAAGAGGAAAGCACGGCGGAGAGAGCAGTGAGGGTGATTCGCCGAAAACCTTGTGTGTGGTAATCTCTTGATACGCATCGCTTGGGTTGTAGACTATACCTCTTACCCGTCCTCGTGATATAATGCATATTTACCCACACCCATGCATACCTTTTACAGCACACACACACACATGCCAACAAAGTTCTTTCTTGTGCAAATGCATGAAAATTGCAATGCTTTCAGGACGCACGGCGGGAATTTTCCCCTGGAACCACATTATTTACTTTGTCATTGTATGTGTCTGCGCGTGTGTTTGTGTGCGTCTCTTCTATTTCATCATATCAAATGGTGCGGAAATATACAATGTCTGTCTACCTGTCCTCCAGAATAAATCAAAGAAACTTTTCCTTTGAAACTTCCGGCGAGCCTTGAGTGATGCAGCACTACCGGCGTCAACAACAACTGATGCCGCCTCGATCCATTTGCAAGCGCACAGCTGTGTATAGTACGAGTTGTTTATTGCCTGTAAATGACTAGCATTGGAGTCGAAGTCAAAGCTGAATCGAAGTATTGTCACGAAACTAGCTGGAGATCACGATGCGCGAGTAAGACACATCTGCGCTAGGTATTGGAAACTTATCAGGATCCCGGGGTTGAATGCCCTAGATGACTCGGTTACAGATGTCAGCAAGGCGATCGGTAGGTGAATCTTGCAATCGTAAAGCCCAACGGGACTTGGATTTTCAAATAGGAGAGTGAACTTCAGATTTCAGTCGGTTTTTGAGCGAGAATTGCGGTAGTGAACAATTTCAATCCATTATTCGCATATCCATTGCCCAACATTGAAGGTATCTTGATCAATTTGGTCTAGCCAAATATTTCACGACACTTGATTTGGCGTCCGGGTTACATCAAATTCCAATAAAACCAGGAAACTAATCTGAAATCGCATTCACAACTTCCCAAAAACATTTTGCATAGATACCCCAGAATGCCCTTTAGTTTAAAAAATGGTCTCGCTACTTTCCAACAAATGATAAATACCGTGCTGATAGGTTTGCATAGAATCCCATGTTTTGTCTATTCAAAAAATAGACAAAATGTTGTCATTTATGCCAGTTTTTTTTCTTAAATTTTCATTACTTCCTACACTTTCGTAAAACCATAAAAAATGCTTCAAAAATTCTTTCGCGGCACATTTAAAAAACATCCAGAGCATGAAAAAGTTGCAATTCTCTCCCCCTCTCTCGCTGTTATATAATGTTTAATCGCATTAAGTGCTTTAATACTTCGACGGGAGTCCAGTCATGCGACACCAAAGCAAAGGACGCGCGGGGGCTTTTCTCTGTCCGTCTGTTCCCGCACGCTCTCTTCATCCAGCACCTCCGTCCAGGACCGGCCCCTCGGCAGCCCACCCTCCCCAGCGTGCCCCACCCTTTTTCCATAAAACAATCTAATCAGATTGTACGCAGATTACAATGAAACTTTTTTAATTCAAGTTTGTTAAAGAGGGTTTATAAGCCATTTGCGATTACAAACTGCGCTGGAAGTGGAATTCTCACGCTCCTGCTGCTTTCGGTCACGACGACGATTCCTCTGACGATGTCCATCTGATAACGCGCCGCCCTAATCTGCGGGACACCATCTTTCTGCGAGAAGAAAATCACACGGAAAAAACATTAATCGCTGCGTTTTAATGGGCGCCAAGTACCTTGTTAAGGATGCTACTTAAAAGGATACTCAGGGCCGTATTTATAGCCGGGTCTTAAGATAATATCGCTCAAGCATTCGCTTAGGTATTTCGTACGGGTCCAGGAATAAGACAAGGTTTGAGACAATCTTACGTCTCAAGACCTGACTATGAATACGGCCATCAGAACGGATGAATACGTGATTCAATGAAATTTCTTTTGCCAATTATTATTCTACTGTTGAAGCTGCTGGTATTTTTATTTCTGATGCTTCAAGTCTTAATCTTCCAATTAAAAACGTTCGATGATGCAATAACGAGCTGCAGGCTCTCCCACGGAAACGTGCCAATTCCAAGGTGATGCTTCAGTTCAGAGCTATAATATATAAAGAAAAGCCGACTATCGATCAGCTGCTGCTAGTGCCGTGCCGAAGAGAGGTAAGTTTTCCGTTTTTAACGACTTGGCACCGGCGCGACCTCTCCGGCGGAGCGTCGAGCTAGTGATGGCGCGATCTGTCTCCTTAATCCTCTTTCACAAATGTTTCCTTCAAACTTATAAATGTAGGTGCTTGATTTTTTTATTAAAAAGAATTTCGAATTCAATATTACGCTTCTTCTCCTCGCTTCTCCGCCGATTCCTCTCTCGCCGTCTCCCTCCCTCGCCCTTGCGCTTCTGCTTCAACACCGAGCAGCCAGCGGCCGCAGAGCAAAACTCTCCTCTCTGCAAAGGAGAGGAAAACTTCCGAGCGTGAACACCAGCAGCAGCTGAATTTTAAATTGAGTAATATCCTCCTCATACATTCTTTTGATATTGCCGAAAATATTTTCTTATAATTGAAGTTAACTTGGCGTCTAATTTGTCGTGTGCTGCTGGCGGCGCGGCGGTGGCGGCGACAAAATCCTTCGGAGCGAGGTGTTATTGGTCGGCTCCAATTTCAACATTCCTTTCAGAGAAAAACGACGACTTTTTCACGAAACCGCTCCGTATCAATCTTGGCAATGCTTTTTTACTATGGAAATTTTGAACGGCTTCTCACGAAGCATTTCAAACTCCTTCAACGTGATTATCTGAATTCTGAACAACAGGAGCTCTTCAGTAATTGAGTTACTTAATTTTGATTGATAAAAGCTCGACAAAATATGATCGATCCTTCTGTATCTTCGGGTGGATATCGGGTGGAAATCTGATTCTGATTCTGATCCATAAAAGAATTTCACAACATTTCAGGACATCCTATACTAATTTCATGGATCCCTTAGAAATTTTTCAAAACTCCTAGACATTCTCACAAAAATATTCAGAAATTCTGTAAAAATCCCTAGAACTCCTCAGAAATCACGTAAAAATCCTCAAAAATTCTTGAAAATCCCTGAAAATCTTCCCTTAGTAGTCCTGTAGAGATCTTGAGAAATCCCTTAAATTCCCGAAGTAATCTTGACTAATCCCTTGAACTCCCGTAGATTGAGACAGTTCCTAGATCTCTAAAAATATTCCAAAATCTTGTAGCAATATTAAATCTTGTGGAAATAAAAATTTGTCGAATTTCCGTAGAAATCTTGAGAAATTTCTGAGAATTTTTCAAAATCAATTCGAGTTTCTTGAATATTTTCAGAAATTCCTAAAAATCTTGTAGAAATATTCAGAAATCCCAGAGAAACTCTCGAAACTATATATGTTCTCAGGAATTCCATGAAAAATCTTCAGTGATCCCAAGTTATGCCCAAGAATCTTCATAATCCTTCAGAAATCCTCAAAGTGAAAAGTGAAAAATTGAAAAGTTACCTTAAAAATCACTAGAAATACTTAGAAATACCGTAGAAATCTCAAAAACGCTAGAAAAGCCATACAAACCTTCACTCCAGTCCATAGTTCTATTGAAATCTTATCCCAAAGCTGTATAAAAATTCGTATGAATCCTTGGAAATCTCTAGAAACCCCGTGAAAATTTTTAGAAAACCCCAAGAATTTTGTAAAAATCTCTAGAAATCCTTGTAAATTCCGTATAAATATTCGAAAATCCCTAAGAATTCTGGACGAATCTTCAAGAATCCCAGATTTTTCGTGGAAATCTACGGAGATCCTTTGAAATTTTCACAGGAATCCTTGGCCCACGATACTCACCCTGGTGAATCCACGATAAGAATTTCGAACCACGTCCAAACAAAGTTTCAATGTTGGTCAAGGTGCAGAATCAGGCGTTCATCGGAGTATTGATGTGTGACGGCTTTGAAATAATTATTAGGGGAAAGTCATCTTCTAGGGAACACTTGGAAAACTTAGCTATCTTAGTTACCAGCGTGGAGGTAGGGTCAGGTATAGGAACGAGCCTTTATTTTAACAGTTTGACATGTAAATAGAAGTCAATATAATGAGTTTATGTTACAACTAAGGTTTGTGTCTAACTGCGTTCAAACTGGAGGTTAATTCGGTCTCAACACGCCCAGGAGCTCTATCAGCGAACCACAAGAAGAAAACACAACAGGATGGTGTCCTGATACTAGACGATCACCGGCCAAAGCAGTCCCAAGAGCGGGAAAAGTTATTCAATTCAAATAAGTTGAATTAAATTGGAGTATGTTGGGTTGTCTATCCATCCAGGCGCAGAAGCTGAGAAGTTAGGGGTATTTCAATTCCTAGAAAATCCTGTAGAAATAATTGGGAAATCAATTATTGACATTTTTTGGAATCGTCAACAGTCTTCAAAACTCCTACGAAATCCCGTAGATATTTCCGAAAATCACTGGAAATCCCGTATAAATTTCCAAAAATTTATAGAAATTCTTAGAAATCGTTGACATTTTTTTGAATCCCATACGTATTGCGTATTCTATAGAAATATCTAGAGATTTCATAAAAATCTCTATATATTCCGGAGTATCTTCTAAACCGCTTAGAACTTCTCCGAAATCTCAAGATTGGTCAAGTCAAAGCTCATTCTGCATCTGGACTACTCGTACAATTCTCGACCCGCAACCGAGTGAGCAGTAAGCTCACGTGACTGGAGAGCTAGTGGCACTTGCCAATAGGCACTTTTAATGTCCAGAGTACCTACTAAAACACTCGGCATCTCACAAGAAATCTAGAATGGTCGTGATATATGGTATCGGGTACGCGTTCGGTTCCGTCGCTGCGTTCAGCTTCCTGTTACCGATGCAGAAGCGTTGAGGTTCTTTTTCGGTACCAGACAAACGGAAGATGACCAATGGATCTTCTAATGCACGAGTTTCAGCATTCTGTCCTATTTCTTCTATTTGAAATATAAAACACGCCAAAATGTTAGAAAATAGGGCCAGTTCAGTACTTTCGTGAGTATTTTCGAAAACTGTGGACTCGAAAATACAAAAATTCGCAAAAACATCCAGGGCAATAATAACAAAATGTTTTTTGTGTTGAGCTGTGTGATAGATCAATGTCTTTTAAACAGATGTATCGAGCGCCGAGTCGAAAAGCTGAATTTCTGTTACTTGTCTGGCTATCCTGAGTCTTTTGGTCTTCTGTCCTCTCCAAAAACACGCCGAGAGAATAATCCTTCTCCTTTTTAATTTTTGAAAAATTTCAGATTCAATCGAGAGTCAGCACGCTCAGGCAGTGGTCAAAAGTCTTCGTCACGATGACGATGTCTTACAAATATACGAACACTGTCGGTTTCAGCTTCGGTCCCAGGACGCGGTCGGCTAACCTCTGCCGAGTGGCTGCCGCATTGTGCAGGCCGAGCGGCATTCACTTGAATTGGAAAAGTCTTCGTCTTGGAACCGCAAACACCAGTAGGGATTATTGTTTAACCTGACGGCCCCGTGGCGCAGGCGGTCGAGTGGCTGCTTGCGACGCGAAAGTCCCGGGTTCGATTCCCGGTGAAAAGTCTGGGTGTTGTGTTGTCCGAAATTGGCACTTTTCTGAATTTGTAGACTTGATAAATAAACGGGCAAACTCTTATGGCGAGAAAAAGCCGATAAGGAGAAAAACATCAATTACTGTTTAACCTTCGTCTGCCAGTTGACAATTCTAGCACATGAACTCTTTCCTCGGTGCCGATGGTGCTTCTGGGGGCTTCTTCAAACGTGACGGTAGTGTCTATATTTCTGAGACTCTCTCCATGCAGAGGACATAGTCGCCAGACCTATTTTCTGCGAAGCTTCGTCACCCTCCTTCGTCCAGTTTCGCGTGTTCCTTGGCACAAATGCAAGCTACTATTGATGAGAAATTGGGTATAAACTTGCGATACCAACTGGCCATGCCTACTAGGCGACGGATGTCTTTCTGCGATTTTGAAGTTGGAATGTTCACTATCGCTTCCACCTTCCCAGTATTCACCGAGAGACCACACCAATTCACTAGATACCGCAGAAATCTCAGTTCAGGCTGGCAGAACTTGAATTTGTCTCTTATTAGAGTGAAACCAGCGGCACGCAAACGAACTGGAACGACATCAATGGTTTCCACATGGGATTCGAAGGTGTTTTTCACATTAACGACGTCACTAAGATAACAGAATACGTAAGGCTTTGAATCATGTCCAACTACTTGTTCGATGCACCTCTGAAACGTCGCCAGGGCATTATAAAATCCGGATGAGTCTCTCAAACTGCAAGATTCCCTGTTCGGCACCGCGAAGGCTGTATGAATCTTATTCTTGTCTTCCATAGGTATCTGCCAAAAGGCTGTTAGGATGTCCAACGTCGACAGATATTTTGCGTTCCTGATTTCTTCCAATTGTGATTCACATAAGGTAATGGGTGAATATCCTGGGTCAAAACACTGATCTGTGAAAAGCAACGCAAAAGCTAGAGGAACCTTCGTCGCTCTTTTGTCATTTTTCACAGCTAGCCGTCAACGTCAACAATATTTTTCAGTCACAAGCCAGTGTCACCACAACAGGCAAAATCATCAGTTATAAAGAGGACATCAGTTCCGACCTCCAAGGAGCCCCGATCTAACCCCGCTGTACTTTTTCTTGTGAGGTTACTTTTGAGAACACGTATTCGCTACAGCATCATCTACACTGCATGATTTGAAAAAAATATTCCAGAGTTCTCTTTGTTCTGGTTGTAACATTCTTAGCTTCTTCTTTCCCTTCAGCGTATTTTTATTATTCTTGTTCCCTATACCTACTCTGGTTCTGATCTTTTCCCCTTTATGTACTCGGTTGATTTTTGTTTTTCCTGCTCTCTTTATTCTGGTTATAAGACTGTTTTGGATTATTGTTTTCGGCGTCTTTACTTTTCTCTTGTTCTCTATACTCTGGTTGTGATGTCAAGAATTAGTATGGGAACTCACACGCGAAGACCCGAGAACAATCATCTCAGGTACCATCGACTCAAAAAAAAATCGACAAAGATAACTCCTTGATGTGTAGGCAGCCAATTTACCTGCGTGCCTCTAATCCAAACTCTTCAAAAATTATGTCAAAAGAGAGTACAAAAACTCATTTTCAAAAACAAATGACTCAAAGAAGAACGACAAAGTAATCTCATCAACATTAATCGTACCTACTTCTTTGCATTTGATTCATAGGTATCTGTGCAAAATTTGACTTGTCTGTTTTGAGGTGTGATTATGAAGAACAAGGCATATAAGCATGACGCAAATAACACAAACATCACACTGATGATGATTTCGAGTGTGCTAACGCCAATCAAGTTCAACTTGAGGACGACGACAGACCAGCATTACCACCAGCCGTAAAACAAATATCAAGTCATGAAACGGATATACAGCACGACGGTTCACATTTTTCACTTCGACGTGTACCGTAAGTTGGGTCAGTAACGAAGAGTCGCCGGAAAGACATGTCAATTGGAACCCCCTAAACGACCAAGGCGAAGCCCCCAACGGGCCGGATATCACCAGACACTTTGCTGTTTGCTCCTGCTGCCGTCGCCACTTCCCTCTCAAGTTTAATTGTTTTCCAATTCTTTCTTTCGCCACCGCCACACCGCGACCACCTCATATTACTCCCAGCGGATGCAATATTGTATCGTCGCGAACTTTTTCAACAGTTTTACTCCATCAAGGATCGAAACGTATTTATACCCTCGATACTGCGCGTCCCGGCCTCACCGTCAAATTCTCTCTCCGAGTTTCTTGAAGTTTTCTTCTGGTAGGTACTGCTAGAAAATTGATTTCTGATCAGCTCGATTAAGAGTGCCGTTATATTTAACAAGCAAGACATTGAGCGACTGGTGACGGGGAGAGAAAGAGCTCAAGCGGACGGCGGCGGCGGTTTTCGGCCTAATTTGACCAGTCATTTGTTCTGATTAGGCTAACCCGACACAGAGGGGCTCCGGCTCTCCGCTAAGCTTTCGGGCATTAAGTTTAGAAATTACATTCAGACACTTGGCTCCGTAGGCTCTGCCGGAGGGCAAGCAACGGCGGGGAGGAGACGACCGGGAGCGTGAGGAAAGCTGGAAAGCTACGAGCGAGCAGGAGCTAGGCATCACGCGCGATTGGAGATTATTCAAAGACCGAGCTTGAATATATCACGAGAGCGGTGCGCCATGGCGTTCAGTTTTACTATCTCATTCCGCCTCTCCTACCTTATTTTCCGACGTACTGTGCGTTCCCAATACGGCACTTTTGGGACCGGGGCCATATCACTGATAGAATATATTAAGCTCCAGACACTTCTTAAGGAAATCATGCTTATGTTGGCATAATTTGACCGTTTAATGGCCGGCGGGGGTACGTGAGTGCGTCGCAGAAACTTCGAGCCGAGTTGGATTTCCTCCGCCATGCTCTATTACTAACGGCTTGCTGCTCAAAATGTCGATTTCGTCGTGTCTCGGCACCCAATCGACCTACATTACACGCAATCGACACCGTTTTCATGTGCGAAGGGACGATCAAGTTTATTAGCAGTGGGGTAGTACTTATGTTTGGTTGCCTACATGTCAAGGGGTTGTCTTTGTCGATTGATCTCGGAAATTCGTTACAAGTGAAACATTGTTGAAGGCCAGGTGCACGTGACGGGATGGTCAGAGCGAGCCGTGTAATATACCATTAGTGTAGGCCCATCATAGCATATGTGAATTTGACTCACATGTATAAATAAAACAGATGAAGTCGGCTTGTTACGATGGTGTTCCAGAGTACTTAGGACCTACGTCTGATAGTCGCGCTCTCGTCATTTTGATAGTTCTCAAAGTGGAATCGATGGAATTCTCTCAGGGACAAAAAAAATTTGACCCAGCACATTATGAGGATTGAGCCCATGACCCACAACATATCAGTCGGACACGCTAATCACCATGCCACAAGTTACCCGTCACGTGCGAAGAAAACTTGCCGGTGCCGAATGAATTTTCAACTAGCAAGTCTTCGCAAAATATTGTAACGCGGTAGCTGTGGCGCACTCAATAATACGTGTACCTACCTTGAGTCCCGGCATCTCTTAGCAGCTTGAAATCTGCCGGCATTTTCCAGAGCGATCAGAATTACGAGTATTTTCTGGACTGTTCCTGGCATCTCCCGACTCGCGGTAAAGAGTGGAGGAAGGGTTTATAGATGAATAAAACAGCCGCGAGTGGGAGCACTTGACGACTGAAGCGATTCCCGAAGCGTGAGGCCAAGAGAACACCTGGGCCGCTATTCTTGAATCGTGAGAGAAAAGTCCCTGGGAGTAAAATACATTCCGCAGTACACTGATGTAGCGAATGTTGCCTAATATCGTGGTTTTTAGGCAACTTTCGCTACAGAAGTGTAGTACGGATTATATAAAACTCCCAGGGACTTCTCTCACACGATTCAAGACCAGCGGCCATGTGAAAGCGAGTTGTTGTGTAGTTACCGTTGTGTGATTTGATACCTGTGTTGGTTGAGCTACCTATCAGGCGCGTCCTCAGGTGGCGGATAGGGGAACGGCCAGCTGGGAAACCGACTGGTCAACGGTGGCCATACGAGAAGGCCGCGGTCTGAACCCTGCGCGTCCGGATCTAAAACTGTCGTCGCGGACCAGCTCGCGGCACATATCGTCAACCGCCTGTGGGGTGCAAAGACTCCTAGAAGGCTTTGCGTGGTCATGCAGGGATGTGTGAACATGGGAAACTGGATGAGGTAGTACTGACAGGGGGCACGAGGTCTTGGCTTCATTGCCTGGACTAAAGTGGATGAAGTACCATAATAAAAACTTCCTAAATCCCACGGTATTGTACGCGCCAAAGGGATGCATGACCAGAAGGAAGTCTGGCCTCTAGCGGCAAACCTCTGGGCACCAGGCGCACCTAAGTACATAGCCTTTTATGCGCATAGGGGCACTGCGCATGATGACCTCAGTTCCTCTTTAGTCGTGGGACTAAACATGGAACCTAGTGATGCGAACACAAAACCGTCAGCGGATTCCGAAAAGAAAGACCCAGAAAGGAAAAAACTTCTAGGTGCTGCATGAATAAAACTCCGAAAGGAGAAACTTTTGCAGCAAGGGGAGTCAGAGGACCTGAGAGATTTGGGTCGACGACACACCACACAACGTCACAGGGGCAGCAGCCGAAGAGAGGGGGCGTGAAACGCAACCGATCAGACGACAGTACCCCAAGTGGACCAACGAAACCGCTGCTGAAAAAAGCGAACAGAGGCGTGAGACCCTCTGCGTCCTATGCGGCAGCTGTTTCGGACATTCGGGTAGCAGTGCTTCCACAGAACTACCCAACCACTGTCCTTAGCGAGAAACAGGCGGGCCTCACAAAGACTGCCTTGCTACAAGCTCTGGATCGTTTGACAGAAGGGGAATCTGCTCCAAGATTCTCTGGAGTAAACCTGGAAGGAGGGTTTTTCCTGGCGTCCTGTGCCGATCAGGCCACCAGGGACTGGTTGGGGCAGGTCATTATGAGAAAAGAACTCTGGCCAGGAGCAAACCTGGGATGCTAAGGACATTCTAAAACCAATCAGGGGTATGGTATGGGTTCCGGGACCCAAAGAAGAACCGGAAAAAATACTGAAGCACCTGAAACTGCAGAACCCAGGTCTTACCACAGAGACCTGGAGTGTCGTGGATGAGAAGCCAGACCCAAATAGGAAGCAACTCGTCCTTCGCATTAGTGAAAGCTCATGGGGAAAAATTGAGAGTCTCCAATGTAAACCCTACATCGGACTTACCAGGTTGGCCTTCAAGCACCTTGGCAGAAAGAGGGACGGGAAAACAGAGGAGATGGAAACCGGTGAAGAAGGGACAATGGAACAACCATCAACGTCGACAGGGGCAGAGCCCCAAGTTACAAGTACAATTCACAGTCTTACAGATAAACTCACATCACTGTTAAGCAGCCTCAGCTGCTCTAGGTACAACAATATGTGAGATCCAACAACATAGACATTGTGCTGATACAAGAACCTTGGGTCCATAGGGGGACTATCAGAGGGCTAGGGATAGGGATGACAGGAGGCTCATCAGCCTAGGCGGAAACCATCCCAGAGCTTGCATTTTAGCAAAGAAGAATCATCACTTGCTGCCAATGTGGGGACTTAGTATGAGAGACCTGATGGTAGCAAAGTCGAACACCAACATGGAAGGGAGCAAACGAAATCTGATAACAGGTTCAACATACCTCCCATACGACCAACCAGAACAACCACCGACTTCAGAGGTGAAGGAACTGGTAAATTTCTGCGAGAAAACAAACACAACTAGTGCTCTGCTGTGACTCGAATGCACACCATGCAATATGGGGAGGCACGAACAACAGCAGAAGAGGTGAGTCACTTTTAGAATTTATCATAAATAGCAAACTAGAAGTAGCAAATAGGGGAAACGAACCTATAGTGCAGTAAAGATAGGTTTTGCGTGCTGGTAACAAATGTGGGAAGCTCAAGATCTTCATCTGGCTTGATGTAAATTTGGCGTCTGAAACTCAAAATGTGGGAAAGTTCGTCATCTTCGATGTTGGCTCTGAGAAATGTCATGTTTGACATTGGTTCGCAGCCAACATCTCTCAAGGCGTTCTCTAGGAGCTCGTGGGGAATGTTTGGGCAAACATTGAACAGGATGATTCTCTTAGCCGCTGGAATAAGTTTTCAAATTGTTACAATTTTCCCCTCACATCGCGCTTCATTAAAAATGTATATGTTTGCCGGAACATCAAGTTGCAGGTCAATATCTCCAAAAACAACTGATTTATTGAAAAAAGAAAAAAGTTGAAGAAATTTCACTTCTTCCAACTGTGGTGTTCCCCCTTTGTCTTGTTAGTACGTTGGTACCTGAAGTAGGTACTGTCGTTGACGTTCGTAGCGTTTGCCGATGAAAGAGGGAGATGGCAGGCAAGCCGGGCGGCCGGGCAGGCAGACCGGACAGAGAGAGGAGAATCAGCTGTGGTGAAGAACACGTGATTTTAAGTGGTCCGGTGTGTGTCGTTTTCACGTATTTAAGGTCAGTTTTGCTTTGATTATTGTACCGTAATTTTGGCTTCCACCCACTCACCAAATCATGCATTTTGATACCTATTTTGTCCGCGAAATTATTGTACATAACCCGAAACTCTTTGTTCTCTTTGTTATCAACGGGCTTGCATAACCCGCAGTTTTTCCCATTTAGAATCAAGGTGCTTCGCACAGCTTTGAATTTTGTGTAATTTATCTACTCCCAAATGATCTCAATGTTGACGGCAACAGCCGTAAATCTAGTGGGTGTGCTTTCTGTGCACTCATGACGTGACCTCAAGGCCGCGCTATCGCGCGTACTATGAAGTTTCATTGATTGTTTCTTTTCACAAGTTACGTCACAAACAGTAAGACGACAAAAAGAAACTCTGCTACGCCCAAATCAGCCGTTAAGTAGAGAACAGTAATTTTGATGATTCATTCACATTTCATTGTTCATTGTCGGGTTATACCTGAGAGTAAACGAAGGAAAGAAGGCTTGCACGCTTCTCCGTGTCCTGGGGGGGGGGTCCACCTGCTCGTATGAATCTGCCTTGTTGAGTCTACTAACATTTTATTATTTGGGGGGAATTATGTGAGTTTTAACGTGATCCTTTGTTGTTCCTACTTATGATGCAATTCTGTAAAGGATAGCATTCTGTAGATACTCTGTTATTTAAAAGAAATCCTGTCGGCTATTGGTTTGCTTTGTGTAACGGAGCGTTTGTGGAATGTTGTTTTTGGGGAATCGCTACATTAGTTTCCCATCCTTTCGCCGCTGCTTCAGACTTCGGGTTTGTTTCTTTTTACTGCCCTGTTTTGACGGGCATATCTATTTATAAACATATTCGGTAGTATCACGAAACTTCCTCACCAAGAATGCGTACGTTGAATGTTGGAGTTCGAATGGAATATGAAAGTGGTGTGAGTACTCAATGATTGTGGTTGCAATGATCGTTTCTCGATAATACCGACAATGTCCATTCACAAGCTCAACTGTAAATGTCACTTATCTTGCATTTGAACGAAAATAAGTGTTTACCTTCGGGAACGAATGTAGACACAGTCAATTTTGCAGGAGTGTTTCCACTTCTTTTGCTTTTACCCGCTCTGATCAGTACCTTGGGCGGCCTTGTCGGCACTCTCACCGGCAAGCACCTGAGTGGGTTGATCTCACGTGGGGCCTCATCGAACATAGGCTTCTTGAGAGGTCCTTGTCCATCCCATCAGGATATCACTAAAGTACATCTGACTCCAAATTTACCTCTTCGATTCACGTTGGGGTTTCCGTTCCAACTTAAACGACGAAGAGTGGGCCACAGGTTGGCTCGAGTCGATTCCCTTGCATGGTTATTGTTTACTAATTCTTCTTCTGTTTTGTATGTATGTATGTATCTGTGGGGTTTTTGATGGGTAACTTCTGGGGAATTTCGGGCGAATGCGTTATGGATACTTCTTTCTTTCATTTGCTTACAAAAGAGTATGACCAACTTCAACTTCTCTACTTATTCATCTATCACCTGTTTCTTGTTTATTTATCTACCTATTTATCCCGCATTTGTTTCTTGTTGATTTATCTACCTGTTTATCTCTTATTTGTTTCTTGTCCGTTTACCTACACCCTTACTAATCATTTGTTTCTGGCTGATTTATGTATTTGTTTACCGATCGTTTTTTTAATTGTTTATTCATCTATGAATTTGACTTCTTTTGTTTGTAAAATGTGAAATTATTTGCTGAGCGTGAAGTTTCCTTTTGTTGTTACGTGAATAACTTGTGAACGAAGCAAACGTTTCAAAGGGGTTCAAGCACCGCTTCACGCTGACTTGATCAATGCATTACTGGAGTGACACTCTGTCATTTCATCATGACTCATTCACACTCGGTTTTGTTCAGATCATTTGGGAAGGGATTTTTCAGCAACCAACCAGGCTATACGCAGAAGTTTCTTTGACGTGTTCTTCCCAGGTGTGCCTGTCAGCGAATACGTCACTTTTCCTTTGCAATCAAATTGACAGTTTGCCATGTTTCCTGATTTCTTGTTTTGTTTTGTTGATCTGATTTTGTGTTCATTTCACTGTTGTAAATTCCTGCATTGTCTAAATAATTTGTAATGATTTTTCTTGTTATGTGTTTTGTTGTGTCATTTAATCACTGTCAATTCCTTGTTGTTAGGTGTTTTGAGAAAAGAAACAAATTCATTCAAAAACTTTGCCATTGATTTTCAATAAACATTCATTTTGCTTGCATTCCCTTCGCGTTTCATTCAAGAATCAAACCTCATCCCCCACGACACATTCTCATCTCGAGTAAGAACCCAACAACACAACGTAGGTAAAATGTAAACAACGTCAAGGAGGAAAGAAACAACGACGATCGCAGCCGAACATCGGGACCTTGTTACACTACAAAATGATGTCATGACCAGGATACACTACAGCAATAACATCGAAAACGGGGTTACATTACACAACGTATCTCAGAAACGCCTTAAGATATTTCAAAACTGTTTACAGCATCTTCATGGGCATGGAATCAGTCATCAATATCCTGATTTACATACGTCCACCGGTTATGGTTCACGATTTACGATTTTTCAACAAGTTTTTTCTACTGAACCCTGTATAAAGTGTTTGCACGATTTCCGCAGATGGTGACAACATTTCTTAAATCGAAGAGTAGGGTCTAGTGAACAAGTGTGCCAAATTTCGTCGCTTGTCTCTAAAATGCAAGGTGGTATCTCTTACCAGCCGGACTATTGGATATACAGGGTGGTTCGACTTTTATATCATTAAATTCAAGGATCGATAGTGAATGAAAAATGAAGGGGACTCTCTCGAGAAAACATATTCGAGAAATGCCTAACAACAGAGATACAGCCCTTCAAAGTTGGACATAAATAATCGTTTTTTCCGCATAACTTTTGAACCGTTCAACCGATTTTATTCAAAATAAGACCAAAGGTTTACTGACATCATCCCCTGTCGAACAATTATAACATGTTCCATGAAAAAGTTTCAGGGGCGTAGACATTAGGGGGTGTCCCTACTCTCCCCATCCTATTTTGCATTCCCCTAGTTATTTTTAGAAACTCTTCATAATTTTGAATACAACGATCAATATAAAAGAAAAAGTCACTCCTGCAAAATTTTGATTGAAGACTTCGTTTAGGAGATATTTGAGTTTAAAACTTTAGAAAACATCCCGAAATCGCCACTTTCCAGTGCCCAAATTGTTTTTTTTTTTCCTGAAAATTTCCCATGTTTCGGAAAAATTGGTGGTTTATCAATTTAGAAATTCTGAAAAACCTATTTCAGCTGAGAAGTCATGATTTTTTTGGATTTCAATTTTTAGACCTTTGAAAGTTGTGCTTTTGAGATGTTTTCCAAACCTTCAATCCTGAATATCTCCCAAACGAAGCCTCCAATCAAAGTTTTGCAGGAGTAATTTTTTCTTTTAAATTGAACGTAGAATTTAAAATTATGAACAATTTTCAAAAATAACTATGGGGTGGAAAAAAAAGGGGGAAAAGAAGGGGGGAAAAGAAGGGACACCCCCTAAAGTCTACGCTCCTGAAGCTTTTTTATGGAACGTTGGAACGTTATGGAATGTTATGATTGTTCGACAAGGGATAATTTCAGTGAACCTTCGATTCTATTTTGAATCAAACTGGTTGAACGGTTCAAAAGTTATGCGGAAAAAACGATTATTTATTTCCATTAGGATGATGCTGACTAAACTGAAGAGAATTGAGGGGCCCAGAATATTGAAAGGGACAATCAGAGAATTTTTAGGGAGAAGGGGGGGTAGAGATGGAGTTTTTGAAAATATCTTGGAAAAAAAAAATCATTTCCTTCAATTTGATGTATCGCAAGGTGGGTAATGTGATTTGAAATTTTATTTTTGGGATGAGTGGGGGCGAGGGGGCTGAGATAGAAATTTGCCAATGTATGTTTTAGACTCGGTTTTAGATGTCCCCCTCGATATCAAAATCGACCTGTTTTTGCTCGAAGAAATATTGACTAGGAATCGGGAGTTATTGCAGGTGGATAGCTTTCAATGATGATCACCCGGTAGAGAACCAGAGGATATAACAACCAAACCCATAAGTCTCGTATTCAACTTCTTCGAGGCAACAGGGCTTATGAAGTAAACATCCAAGGGACACAATAAACTGTCGTTGTTTCAGTGCAAGGGGTACGAGCCTAAACCCAAGAGAATAATAAGAATAATAAACAAGTGAGTATGCCTTCACGTGCGTGAGTCTCAGTAGCGCATTTTCTTAAAGAGGAATATTATGAATGTAAAGAAATTTGGTTGAAGGAGAAACACCATTCTTTGCCCACTCTCTTCAGTCGAAACTCATTGTGATTTTTTGTTATCAGAATGGGGTATGTAGGATTTCTATTTGGGGCCTGGGGACCAAGGAAAACCAGACCGTCAACTTTTACGTATTTTATTCTGATACATCCGCTCTCCTTGCGGCTTGGGCGACCACTGACTCCCCTGACTCAGGACTGCCCAGTCAGCGCCCTCTCTCGTTTAATCTATCAACTATTTTTAAATAAATGCGCTAACACCCGGGCATCCTGACGGTCAAAATGCCCTCATTTTTCTTATCTGAATTGGCGAACATCTCTATTCTAAGCACAAAATTACTAAACTAATGAAACAAATCAATTATATGAAATTCGTCGAGTAACTCGACCGAAATCAAGATTCTAGTAAAAAAAGAACACAGTTCTCACTGTTCATAGTCGCTCAGGTAGGCGGGTCTGCGGCGCGATCTCGGAAGCGGCGCTCGCTCGCCTTCAGAGGGTAACCTGGGAATCTCGGGTTTCTCGTTCGCACTTGTGCACTGGCCACTAACACTCGCCCTCTGGGCCGTTTCGTTTTCAATTGGCCCTTCGCGGAAACTCCCGAACTCGGCGTTTTCGCGCACATTCTCTTCGAAATCTTCCTCGTCGTTGTCGCTGATGTCATCTTCTTCTGGCAGGCGATATATCTTCAGTTGGCTCACGGTTGCCGTAGTGCTGTATCTTCGCTGTCCGTCGAGATTTGTTACTCGGTAAGTGTCGCTTGGTAACACTTCGGTGATGACCAGCGGCCCACGGTATTTTGGCTGGGTCTTCGTACTTTCTCCAGTAAGTTGTGGCATTCTTCGCATGAAAACGATGTCTCCTTCGTGGTATTTCACACCTTTGAATCTCGTTTTGTCATATCGCGTTTTGTATGACTTTTGTTGTCGTTGGATTTCTTCTCGAATCTGTTCCTGGATCTCTTTCGCTGGCATCCAGCAGCCTTGCTCGTTTTCCACCATTAACTTCGACTCTTCCAACACGTAGTCCTTCACACTCTTGTTTTCTTCGCTTGTTCGTTCCTTCTCTTCCTTCTTCTTCCTCACACCATGAACTTCCAGTTGTACAATTCGTTTCTCCTGTTTGGTTACCTGTTCTCTCAATTTCTGGTTTTCCGCCTTCAGCGCCTCTATTTGCCTCAAATTGCTTTCCAACTTTTCCACTATCCTTTCCTCCATGATCTGCGTCATACCGCTTTCCGCATTATCTTTCAATTCTTGACCATCCGCAATCGGCGCTCTTGCTATTCCTACGCTGGTATTTTCCGGTAATTCGATTTGCTGCTTCGAATGGTTCGTAACCGGTACCAACCACTGCGTCTCGTCATTCGCGTGTACTTCGATATAACTGACCGAAAGCGCTGGTATAACATTTTCTCGCACCGTACGAAGCTTCAGCCTTGGAGACATTTCCTCAATTTCGAGATCGCGGAAAGGTTGTTTTTCTCGACGACCGAAAACAAGCTGATCATCTTTGCGTACGTAAACAATGTCTTCATTTTCGGTAAAACTCCGTCCGAGAATTATGTCAATCGGTTGGGCGTTTTCGGGAACTAAGAAAAGTTCAATGTCATTCACCCGCGCGTCATCAAGTTCAAGGTCGGCATGCATCACCCTCGTACAATTTACCGTACCGCCGCCGAAACCGAATAATGTTTTTGTAACTCGATCTGTTTGGCTGCTATCAGGCACGGCGCTCTCTCGAATAGTGCATACACTACTTCCCATATCAATAAAAGAATGGTACTCACGTTCATTCATTTTGACCTTACGAAAAAACTTGCTGGCAGGAGTTGTGTAATTTTCCTCCGGCTGGTCGTTGTGATCCTCCACAGTCATCACGCTATGCGTATCTTTGGCAGTCGCACCTCCTCCCGAGTATCTTGCTGACGACGCTGGCTGTGTCTGCGCTGCGTTATACACTCGCGGACTAGAATTCGCATGCGGTGCACTAGTCATTGGTGCACGGTTGGTTTGTCCTTTTCGAGTACACTCCGAAGAAACATGTCCCGGTAGGTGACAGGCGAAACAAAGTCTTTCCCTAGCTCTGGTGCACTGAGATGAGATATGCCCGTCTGTGCCTCCACAATTGTAGCACCTTTTTGGTGGCAACGCACGGTCACCAAAGCCACGTTTTACAGCTCGCGCACGATAGTCACCGTCGCTTTTACGATGGACACTCATGTTCGCGGAATCGACGCTGTTTTTCTTTTCTGTCACTCGACACAAACGTATAATGTCGTGAAGTAACTCCTCAATGGTGGTATGATACGCTGTTAGCAATCCCGGAATAAGCGTCTTGTTGTACAATCCTGCGACGATCTGCTCCTTGCACTCTTCAAGGGGTAGTCTCAGCTTTCTGCACAGCTTGTACTTCTCGTGGAAGTATGACTCAACAGCTTCCTTGTTGCCATGGGTTCTTGAAATCATCGCACACCATAAATCCGTCATGCTTTCCTGTGTCACGAACGCAGCTTTGAAGAGTCGCTCAAATGACGCCCACGACTGGATTTCGTCGCGACGCACTTCGTACCAATCTTTTGCTGGTCCAACTAAATGTATTCTCGCCGTTTCTAATTTCACCTCTTCTGGCCAATGATGCAATGTCCCGCAACTGTTTATCCTAGCCAACCACTCGCTAGCATCGTTTTCTCTTGTGCCGTTGAACATTGGAACAGCTTTGTTTAAATCTGGCATGACTTGATAGAAGTTCGTATTGCTCGGGCGTGGACTGTCATTGCGGTTTTGCAAAAGCTCAAGTAACATGTTATCCGTTCTTGATCTACTCTCTTCCATTCTCGCGACCAAATTTAGCATCGAATTCATCTGCTGCTGAACAGACCATTCCATCCTCGAGGTGTAGGTGACGTTTTCCGGGGGCCGATCGAATGTATTGTATGTTGATCTCGGATGACCACCTGCAGCTCCATCTATCGGCGACATTTCTTGATCACTCAGAAATGAGTCGTATTCACTCAGATTTCGACTCTGCGCACTTCCGTCATCCTGGAAGGAGCTAGCCCGACCGTCCCGTCTTGAACCGTCCGCCATCTTGGTTCACTCACACAGCAAAACTCAGGGAACCGACTAACTCTCCGTTGTAATGACTTTTCGGCACTACGCGTCACATACGCGGATCGTTATCGCACTTCTGAAGTGTAGGATTTCTATTTGGGGCCTGGGGACCAAGGAAAACCAGACCGTCAACTTTTACGTATTTTATTCTGATACATCCGCTCTCCTTGCGGCTTGGGCGACCACTGACTCCCCTGACTCAGGACTGCCCAGTCAGCGCCCTCTCTCGTTTAATCTATCAACTATTTTTAAATAAATGCGCTAACAGGTACTTGTCAATGAAACAGATTTGAATGAAAATTCTTTGATTCATCAATATTTTTTGAAGTGAAACTTCTATTCTCGCTCCTAGATCACAATAACACACAACTAACGCAGAACCACACATGGGAGTGAATTCGCGGTACATGTAACGAGGGTGTGTAACGCGGAGGTGTAACGTTATAGTGTCAGGCCCTTGGGGTGACCAGTGTCTCGTCCGAGAAAATGGGAGTAAGCTGTTGCCGCGTTCGATTCTATTCTTTACAGTTAGTATTCTTTTACCGCTTGCATTGTGTTTTAAGGACAACAGCTTCCATCATGAACTAAAATTTAATTTTATCGATGAATTCTAACTTAACGGAAGTGTCAATTACAACCGAAAATGATTATTTTTATTTTCGTAATGCGTATCGCCAACCTGTCGCCGACACTGGACTCCTCTACTTGGTGTTGCGCAGGGGTGTTGTGCTGGTGACCCTACAGGAATGGTTCTCGACTTGGATAAAAGTTATCATTGTGACCATTGCGTGGCGCTCTCATTTGCCGTCATTTTTCTTTTCTGTCATTTGTCTGCTTCATGACAATTCATGTTCACATGTGCAGACGATTACCGTCACATTTTCGAATCGAATCGAAGCAAAGTTCCGAGCTGTTTTCTTGTTAATTTTTGCGCTTTGTTGATTTGTTTATGTTATTTTTGTTTTGTTCTTGTTAAATTATTGTGGTTTTGTTTTTGTTATTTCAATTAAAATTAATACCAGATCGAGTTTTCCAAACGACATTCTTATACTTTGTGGAGATTATTAGATTTCCATGCTGTGCCTGCCAGAACACAGTTTTCACCGTGCTGTTATACAACGGGGAAAATCGTACAGTAAGAAAATCCGTCACGATGTCACATTCGCATAATCATTTGTGGAGAATATTATTGATGAAAATAGATATTTATTGTATTAGGGGTATGAGTGAGACTTCTAGTGAAAGCTGTACACCCCTAAAAACACATCGATACTGCATTTTGAAGTGCAGTAGCAAGATTTTGCATGGGCATACTTTATACCGAGACAAGCGATTTGACCCGCAGCACTCGATATTTTGTCCCTTAGGGGGCCAATGGGGGCCCTCCAAATTTTCAAGATGCAAGAACTTTCGCATGACGATCATTGAGTATATCGTCATGTATGTCATAAGTGGAGCTTACGGGTCTATTGAAAATATTTTCATCAATTGTCGTCGTGTCCGATTCATTCTTCACACTTGAAAAAAATATTCTTTGACAGAGGTCAAAAAAACTCTTTTCATTTTTTCTTCTATGCAAGAAGACGATACATTCATATGTTCTGTTGCGTTCCCAACTAAATCGCATTCCCTAAACCTAATTATGAAGAAATTTTTCTTGTAATAGTATTTTTCAAAGAAGTGGTGACCTTTTATTCAGTACCTCTTTTCCAAGAGCATTTCTTTTTATGTCCCCAGTAGGATATCACTCGTAATTTTTGCAAGAATGGAGACCTCGAACTCTTTTCTTGGTAGTTGCGAAGCAACATGACTATAAAACGCCCAAGGGAGCCCAAAAAGAACTCTTTTCTGCTGGGCTGTCCAACTTACGATATTTTGATTTAATAGTAGGAGAGACGCGAACCAATATTCAATCCAGGCTGCAGGCGCAGGCGACTTGGTTTCAACAGAAAATATTCTTCCATGCCGTGTTTTATTGTATTACAACAAAACGCAGAGTCGTAAGGTATAAGTAGGTATATTTTCCGGTAGAACTTATTCGCCTGGACTGGATCTCATTTATTTGCGCGTCTTTCCTACTACAAAATCAACATGCCAAAAATTTGACGGCCCAGCAGAAAAAAAAAGTTTTAGGGCTCTCTTGTGCGTTTTGAAGCCATGTAGCATGGAAATTACCATTGTTAAATTACTAAGAAAAGAGTTCAAGCTTCTCATATCTGCGGAAATTGACAGTCTTATCCAGTAGGAACATTGAAAAAAATGCAGTTGAAAAAGGTGTACTGAAGAGGTCACCTCTTCTTTAGAAAATTATACTGCGAAAAAATTGTCTTTATATTTGGGCTTACGGAACGCGATTTGGGGAACGCAACAAAACTTATGAATTTATCGTTTCCTTGCACAGTAGAAAAGATAAAAACAGTTTTTTTGATCTTTGCGAAAGAATTTTTTTTTTCAAATGTGAAGAATGAATTGGACACGACGACATTTGATGAGAACATTTTCAATAGACCCGTAAGCTTCACTTATGACATACATGCCGATACTCAATGATCATTTTGTGAAAGTTCTTGCATCTTGAAAATTTGGAGGGCTCCCATTGGCCCCCTAAGGGACAAAATATCGAGTGCTGCGGGTCAAATTGCTTGTTTCGGTATAACGTATGCCCATGCAAAATCTTGCTACTGCACTCCAAAATGCGGTATGCTTTTGCGTACCGCTCCCACTATTCATGTGACGGAGAATGAGAGTTCAGGCGCCGAGCGCAGCGAGACAAAAAACAGAAGAAGTCTAATCGTGAAAAAAATCATGTCGAAAGTATTCTGCCCTTTGAGTGACTCATGATAATAATATTATTAATAATAAGATTGATAATAAGAAAAACAAGATGATACAAACCGTTAGGGAGCGGGTACACGAAAAAAACACCTCTTCGAACGTTGTTTGCTGATTGAATCATATCTATAGAAGTTTCACTTCTTCCGAGGGTGACTATGGTCACGCACCCAAGTTTTATTTGGAGGCGGAAGCTGGGAGCAGCGACTAATCAACAGTAGCCTACTCTTTCCCATTTTTAGTCGGCTACCAGGGCCCAACCGAGGTCTCCCTCAGTGGAGGGGCGTAGATGGGAAAAATACCGACTGTCCACGAGCAGGAATGCGCCGCAGGCGATTTTTTTTCGACTAATAATAATAATAATAATGACAATAATAGGTACCTTTCTCATATAAAAATATATCAGATCGAAGCCCAAAAAAAGAATAAAAACAAGAAAAACAAGCGAAGAAGAATATACAAAAATCAGTGCATACAACTAACAAATCTAGACCACTTGAAAGCGTCAATGCCATCAATCGGAGAAGGTGCCAAAATGTCGTAAAAAATTTATAATGATACGTATTTCGCGTTTAGATTAGTTTATAATTGAGACGATCGTTTTAAAACACACCCTGTTGATTACTGCGTACTACAATGAATACACGCCAACAATTACTGCTTGCGCTTGGGTAGATCACTTTGACTTCTCGCTGTTATCGCTCTCGATTGAAAACTGATCCGTAGGCCGAGGAGCGTGCTTTATATAGCTCCGACTATTGTTCTGAAATCTTCCATCGGTCCTGCAGCAAATTCCACAATGACTTGACTTGGGATACGGTTTCGCGGCGACTCCCGAAAAATGTCACACCTTTCGCGGGCTTCCCGCGTGTTCCGGAATGGTGGCACCTCCGCCATTTCGGCTGATGTTTCCTACTTGGCTGTTGAGTCTTTCATGTAATTCCAATAGTCAAGCCATGCCGTATGTTCTGGAATGTCTAGAGCTTCGCACTTGTACACTGCAATCTCAAAAACGGAACAGTCTAGAAAGATCAGGTGTGCTGGAGAATGCATGTGAGAGTCGGCGGTCGTAACAATAGTATCAATGAAAAAAATGTGGTGACTTCGTTGATCGTTGGGGCGAAAAAACTATGAAGGCAGCAAAAATGGATGAGCGATATATTGCAATAGTTTTACGATATATCGCTTTTTTTTTTATAAGATTTTAATATAGCCGAAATCGACTTACAGTGCAATTTTCAAGAAGAAGAATGTTGGAATATTCAGCTTCACGTGATGTCTCGACGGCTAGACACCGCGTATCTGGTGACACAGCTGTATGCTGAACTAAAAACTGATAATCGCACGACTGTAGAGTTATCTGTACATACCTGCCTAAATGAGATTCGCCGATTCATGATAGAAAAATAGAAAATGCCGATATTTGCCGACTGATGACTATAAAATGAAAAATGTTGCGATTTGCCGACTTATATTTCGAATGGGGGGGTGTTACACCCCCCCACACCCCTCCGTCGGTTGGGCCCTGTCGGCTATCCATATAGCGAAAGAATCAGATCGTTATGTCTTCGGGTTTATGTTTTTCATTCATTTCTTACTTTGAGGGTAGCGTGTGGGGGCGGCAGCGTGTGGGGGCGGCAGCATTCGGGAAAGTAACCTGTTGCACAGTTTGAGTTTGGGGTTTCCAAATGTGTAAGGAAGTATGACAACTCGGTGAAAACTATGAGAAGTGCATTTTTTGTTTGGGGGCGGGAGCTGGAGGCCGTGACTAATCAAAATCGACCTATCTCTTCCCATTTTTAGTCATCTATACATATAGCGAAAGAATTAGATCGTTAATCTTCAGGTTTATGTTTTACATTTATCTCTTACTTTGGGGGCGGCGTGTGGGAGCGGCAGAGTTTGGCAAAGCAATTCTTGCACAGTTTGAGCTGGAAGTTTATCTATGTTTGAGGTTAAATTACATCCAAATTAGTGAAAATTGTTGAAAGTTGCACTTTTTTCTTTTGGGGGCGGAAGCTGGAGGCGGCGCCATATCAAAAGTAGCCTATATTTTCCCATTTTTAGTCAGCTATCCATATAGAGGAAGAATTAGATCGTTGTCTTTGAGTTTGTGTTTTTCATTCATCTCTTACTTCAAGGGCAGCGTTTGGGGGCGGCAACATTCGTCAAAGTAACTGTTGCACAGTTTGAATTGGGAGTTTCTAAATGTTTAAGGAAATATAAATAAATAAATAAATAAGTGTTTATTGTTTCATAAATACCTTCAGGTATTTCTAGGTGAGGAAAAATTATTATTCACAACTTAAAACTAAAACTAGAGGATTGGATACGCAACAATCCTGGGTGGAGAGTGGGGAGTGCAATAAACAAGTGAAGACGTCTGCCAAAGAGCTCTCTATAAATACGCATTTTTCGATGGTTTCGGCCTTCTTGGACATCTCCCAAGCCTTCGACCGAGTCTGGCACCGTGGTCTACTGTTCAAGTTAAAATCTAAGATCCCACATTCATTTTATCAGGTCTTGAAGAGCTACCTCACGGACAGATTTTTCTACGTAAAATTCAACGACGAAACCACGAAACTGTTCCCGATACAGGCTGGGGTGCCGCAAGGCAGTGTCCTCGGTCCAGTGCTTTACCAAATCTACACCGGTGACATACCGACTTCGGAAACCACCACCACTGCGACATATGCGGATGACACAGCCCTGCTGGCGACCAGCGGCGACGCTACAACAGCATCACGCCATCTTCAGAGCTCGCTGGACTGTCTACAGGAGTGGATGAGGAAGTGGAGGATCAAGGCCAACGAGACTAAGTCTACACACGTCACTTACACCTTACGTCGACAAATCTGCCCCCCTGTTTCTCTCAATAACACACCGCTGCCGCAAGAAAATAGTGCGAAATACTTAGGTATCCACCTAGATAAACGGCTAACTTGGCAGAAGCACATCTTTACGAAGAGGAAACAGCTCGGGATCCAGTTCTCAAACATGCAATGGCTCGTTGGTCGTGGATCTTCACTTTCATTGGAAAATAAAGTCGCTGTTTACAAGGTGATACTGAAGCCGGTGTGGACATACGGAATCCAACTGTGGGGAACAGCCAGTGTCTCCAATTTGGAAATTTTACAACGATTTCAGTCCAAGGTCTTGAGAACAATCACGAATTCACCATGGTTTGTGACAAATGCATCCCTACACCAGGACCTCCGAATACCGACTGTACGTGAAGAAGCACAGCAGGCAAGTACCAAGTATTTGACACGACTCGAGCGACATCCCAATCCACTGGCGGTGAACTTGCTTGACAACAGTTGTCAAACTTACCGCTTGAAGCGCTTAACACCTCTGGAACTAGTGGACCCCCGATGATTTCGTCTTCCAATTCTTCTGCTCGACTCTTCCATCACGTATTAGAAGTTAAATTTTCGTTGAGTACTATTTATTTATTTGTTATATATTGAAAACCTTAATGTAGGTTTACAATTCTCCTCATTTTAATTTAGAAACAACATTCATTTATTGTTATTATTTTAACAGATTATGAATAATTTATTGGGGTTAATAAAAAAAAAAAATTTTTTTTCGATGGTTAACGGGCCCCAATAAAAAGTTTAGTTAAGGAAATATGACAGTCAGGCAATCTTTGTATTTTTACCAATTAAGTGGGGAGGGAAAATGCAAATGATAGCTATTGAATTTGACATCACAAAAAGGTGCACTTTTTTGTGAGCTGTTCATCGTAAAATGCCAATATCGCAATTTTGACTTCATATATGGATGAATCGACTGCGAATTCATGGGAAATGGTACAAAACATGTCAATACAACCTTATTTTCCATAATGAAAAAGATAAGAATTGATTATTTTGACCAGGTGAAGAAAATATTTTTTTGCAAAGGCGATGTTCAAGTGAAAAAACCAATGCTGTCAATATTCACTTTGGAGTTGTATGCTCCCTTTAAGATAGATTTAGCAATTATCAACGATGGTTTGGTAGGAAGCTCTTGCACCCCAAACTTTGGGGGGCTCCTACAGCCCCCCTAAGAGATGATTTTTTTGGTGCTCTGGATGGATCGACTTTAAGCACCCTGAAGAGCAATCTTGCAAGAGGAAATTGCTTCTTCATCAAATGCTATATTTCCACACCTACCCTGGCCACTATTAGTTGAATTCCTAACACTCCTATGTACTAGTTTTATTGGGACAAGTAAACAACGGATCTCTGCATTTATTGAAAATCAGCACCCACCTCGGCTGAGCGTGCCTTTGCCTTATAAAAACAACTCAATAAATTTGACACCAACATCTTCAATGGTATAAATTGATACCTACCAAAGTGCGTACAGGCGTCCCTCCCAGCACAAAGAGCCGTTGGAAAATCCGAAGAGTCGATCAAAGGAACCGAAGAACCGCACGAAGAAACCAGAAAAGCCGATCGAGGAACCGAGGGAAGCAAGACGGAAGAGAACTGACGACCAGCGCAGGAATCCGATGGCCGATCGAGGAACATCGATCGCCCGAATCATTGAACTGAAGAGCAGCGCGAACAGCTCAAAAGCCGAGCAGAAAACGACCGCCATTGAAGATGGAAGAACGAAGAACAGGACTCTGCGTTCTCGAAACGAGAGCGCATACGTAAAGCTCTCCGATCGAGAACTCTGCGCTCGGCGTTCCGAAAAACCGTGCCTCGGAAAAGCCGGGATGGAAGAACTGAAAAGTGGATGGCGTAGAGCTGCAGATCGAAGACGACAAAGCAAACGGGCGCAAGCCGATTGGGACGGCAGAAAGAACCGGAGAGCCACATTCAGATGCCGCGTTTGTTCCCGTTTTTGCTGCAGTCGTTTCGTTCTCCGTCGAATGCTCTTGGTGAAGAGCCGACCGGAGGCAAAAGACGAGCCGAAGAGCAAATCGATGCATCTTATGATGGGTAGCTCCCGCTAGCGCCCTAGTCTACCGGCTCCCAAACTTGTTCCCTTGAGATTTTGTCGTCCTTCTGAGCTCTACGTCCACTTTTCGTTCTCCGTCTCGCTTCACTGCTCTCCAACTGGCTCTTCCGTCGGTACTTCGCCGACGGCCGTGATCAGTCCGCCCTCTCGCCCTCCGTTTGCTAATCAATGTGTCCGCCGAAACCGACCCCTTTTGCTTTGCCCGTCGACCACCTCGTTCTCTGCCCGCTGATCATATATTCCGATCCATCCGCCCTCGTTTGGTTCCCAGTCTGCCCCCTCAATCTCCGCCTGAACTCCGAGCCTGTCTCCTCTCCTTCTGTTTTCCGACTGCTCTTCCATTGTATAAGTTGAATTATTTTTTATTCTTCCTGCAACAACTGATGAAATAATTTTTACTACTGGTTCTATTCGACGAAGGCAAAGGCACGCAAGCTGGAGCTGTCCAGACTTCCAATGGCGGTCAACAATAATAATCATGATTGAAAGAAAATTTTGCTATGTTGACGAAAAGTTTTCTTGATAACTCCTACAGAATCGGAGTATGAGCATGTGCTCCGTTTTATACATAATCCCCAATGTATCTGTTCTACGTTTGATTGCTTCAGTCATTTCGGTTTTCTTGCGTTTTCTTTTTTTAGTTGTTGTTTCTTGTTCCTTTTCTTCTTTCTGCACTTCTTTATTTTGTCTGTCTGCAGTGCTGGTCGCTGATAATGAAGTACTTTGATGAACGCTTCCTCGGAGTAGGTAGGCAGCAGTCTTTTCATTAATCGAACTCATGTTTTTCCTTCTTGTTTCCTGGATGATGATTTTTCTGTTGTTTCCTGTAAGGATACAGAAGTATTTGAATTAAAACTATACTGATGCACTGATAATAAACTCCCCTGATTCGATCTGGTGTTGTGGCAAGAGGGAGCTGCCCTTTTTGCCACCCCTATTTTGTCGCCACTGGAAATTTCATCGAAATTGGTCACAACAACTTGAATTCTTTGTTTAATTTTGGAGCAGAGATTAAGGTACCTAGCAAAATTTTGATTGTTCTCGGCAATATTTGGGAGATATTTGGGCGCCAGGGAGCAAAACTCAGCTCAATAAGGAAATGATTGTTTACTGACCGGAAACTAGCTTAAGGCGATGAAATAATGTGTTTCTGAGACGCGAGATGGCGCGGAAACTATTAACATTCTCAAAATTCATTCAATGGACCGATTTTGGAAATCCAATCGTTATTATTTTAGGAATATATAACTATTTGATGCTGTAGTCAAAAATTTCAATTTTTGTATTTTTCGGAAAATTTTTTCTGATTTTTTCAATTTTTCATTTTTTTTTTAAATCTAAGGTGGTCATTTATTCTGTTATGAATACTGTAAAATAACCATTTTTCAAATTTCAAATTTCAAATATCATAAACAGTATCGACCGAAATCAATTTTGAATATTTTCCTCGATATTTTCCTTTGAAGTTCACCGCATGCCGTCACCTACAAGCACAAGTGGTTCCCGTCCGGTATCATCATACAGTATTTTTTATAGTCCGCGAGGAATAAGACCTCTGTCTGTATCTCCAGTCCTGTAGAAAGTCCCAACAGTGTAACAAGCAACTGGGAAATACCCAATCGGTTACTTTTTTAATTTCAATTATCAATTGCTTCGTCACTCGATATCAATGGAATATAACTACTCCAGAAATAAATAAGTAAGATAAGTGGAAACTACTATAAAGAAGAAAGAAGTACAGTAGGCGGCTTTATTTTGTTTTCTGTTTTATGCACTAAATGTATACAGGTGTCCCGGAATAAGTGTAACAAAGCTCACAGGGAGATAGTAAATTGGAAAATAAGGGGAATTTCGATAAACATACCCTCCCAAACGTATAATAACGGAGATACAGGTCTTCAAAGCTGTTTTTGGAAAACAGTTTTTTTTGCATACTTCTTGAACCGTTCAGTCGATTCTATTCAAATTCAAATCAAAGTCGAGATCAAAGTTAATTGAGACAGGTCTTTATTAAACAATAATAACGAATCTTATCAGACATTTTCAGGGGCGAAGATAACGGAGGGTGCCCTCCCCCTTCTCCCCCTACATATTTTTGGAAACGGTTCCAATTTTTGAATGTTGCGTTCAATTTGGAGAAAAAAGTTACTCTTGCAAAATTTTGATTAGAGGCTTCATTTTCAAGATATTTGGGTTTGAAACATTAGAAAACAGCACGAAATCGCCACTTTCCAGGGCCCAAATTGTTTTTTTCTGAAGAACTCCATGTTCCTCAGTGACAATGATAGTTTATCAACTCAAAACACCCAGAAAACTCATTCCAGTTGAAGAATCAAGGGTTTTCTTGAATTTTGATTTCTAGGCCCAGGGAAGTGGCGATTTCGAGATGATTTGCAATGTTTCAATTCCAAATATCTCGAAAACTAAGCCTTGATTCAAAATTTTGCAAGAGTAACTTTTTTCTTTAAATTGAACGTAAAATTCAAAAATTTTAACAATTTGCAAAAATATTTGGGAAGGTCAAGAATAGGGGGAAAAGGGGGAGGGCACCTCCTATTATCTTCGCCCCTGAAAATGTTTCATGAAATGCGTTGTTATAGTTCAATAGAAACCTGTTTCAGTAGACTTTAGTTTTATTTTGACTAAAATCGGTTGTACGGTTCAAGAGTTATGCAAAAAAACTGTTTTTCAAAAATGACTTTAAAGGCCTCTATTTCCGTTATCATACGTTTGAGAGGGTTTGTTTATTGACAAAAGTCCCCTTATTTTTTAATTTTCTATCTTCCTGTCAGTTTTGTAGCACTTATTCCAGGACACCTGTACATACAAGGTGGCCCAACAAAAACAGAACAGGGGGGTTTTCGGGTATTTCACCTTATTTTTTTGAAAAAAGCTCGGACAGGTCGATTTTTATACCAAGGGAGACATCTGAAACATACATTGGCAAATTTCTATCTTCAGCCCCCTCACCCCCACCCACCCCAACTTCGAAGTTTCAAATGACACCACCCACCTTGCGAAACATCAAATTAAAGAAAATTAAATTCTCTTTCTTAATGAAATATTTCTATAACTTCCAACCCCACCCCCCTTCTTCCTAAAATTGTCCGAGTTTCCAATGTAACATTCTTGACCTCTCGATTCTCTTCAGTACAGTCAACGTCATCCTGTACAGCATCGAAGGAGAAAATCTTCTGTGTAAAAAGTGCCACCCAAATTCACCCCTTCACTCCCCCACCTCAAATTCAAAATCTAAAATGAAACTTCCTACTTTCAGTCACTATGTCTTTCTACTTCGGAAAAAATAGTAGAGGGTTGAAATTTTGTACACACGTTCCTCTGATGGTCATGAATGAGCTATAAAAAGTCCCTTGGAATCCGAGCTTAGGAACCCATAATAATGGCCATCAAGTGTTAAAAACTCGTTTCTTCAGCGAAGAAGTCCTTGTCTTGACTCAAGATTTTTCTTTTTGCAACTGAATGATCTCGCATGACCATCTCAACAGTAGCCGTATACGATTTCATTATCTGCATAGAAGGCGGATCCAAGATGGCGGCCAGAAAGTAAAAACAGTCGACTATCTTTTTTCTGTGAATAATAGATCTAGACATTGAATGATGATCATATTTTATTTCCTGCATGATTTTTAATTGAAAATTCATGTTATACTTCAGCATCTCAAAAAATCATTGATTTATTGAGAAAAAAAGGATTTGGTGAACTTTTCAGTTTTTCCAGGAAAATTCAAAAACGGTTCAAGATATTTCAAGATGGTTCACAGCACCTTCAACAGCATAAAAACAGGAATATATTTGAAGATTTGGTAACAGTTTACTATCCGGTCAACTACTAAAATCGATTTCTATTCAACGATTCTTATCATATACGTCCAGTCAGGTCCTAAATAAAACAAAACGATTGTCGGCCGCCAGATTTATAACAAAAAAATAAAGAAAATGTGGAAATAAACTCTATTAATTGGTTGACCGGATGTAGTAAACTGTCACCGCCCCGGTCTCAATTTAGTATCCGGTCTACTACCCAAATTGCATTTATTCGGAATAATTTCTATTACACACATTCAACTACGTCCTAAAATTAGAAAACTGCTGTCGGCCGCCAGTTTTATAAAATATTTGGCCCCCTTGTGTCTTCGATACCGTTTGAAGCTCCGTTGAGCCCTTTTGCAGTTTCCCGAAGTTTTTGGAGCACTAGTAAATCATTTGTGCTTTTATGTGATATTTGTCCCCTAATCAGGGGCCCCTTTGTGTCTTCAAGTATAATTTGGAGCCCTAATGAGCTCCTTATGTGCTTCATGGCTTCCAGAATTCCAATAAGCCCTCTTTTGCCATCTTGTACTATGTAGGCCCAACTGGACTCCCCCTTATTGTTTCTCCAATGTGATTTGAAGCCTTTCAAAGCATAATAATCACCTTTGTGCCGTCATGTAGTTCGGAGACCTTTCGAGTCCCCTTGTGCCCTCATGTGCAGTTAGGAGGCCCATAATTAGTCTATTCATGTTTTTATATCGATTTTTATTGACTTGTAGAGTACCAGTGAGCTTGAACCCTCTTGTGTCACCAGTATTGTTTGAAGCCCTTCGCTTGGAGCCCTAATGAGCTCCCTTGTGTTTTTTCGTGGCTTTCAGAATTCGAGTAAGCCATCTCGTGCTTTTTGCACTGCTGCAGGGTTCCAGTGTGTGTCTCTTGTGCCTTCATGTGATATACGGAGCCCTGAAGGACCCTCTTGTGTCCGTGAGTGTAGTTTGGAGCCCTAGTTAGTCCCTATATGTTTTTTCCATGGCTATCAGAATTTCAGTACCTAAGCCCCCTGTTGCCTTCTTGTAAGCACCTCATGACTTTATATGATATTCGGAACCGTAATTACTAATTAGCCCACTTACGTTTTTATTGGCTTCAAGAATAGGTGAGTACCTACCAATAAGCCCCTTTTACCTTCATATGTTATACAGGGTGGCCCAACGAAAACAAAACAGAAAGGTTTTCGGGCGTTTTATCTCATTTTTTTTTAAAAAGCTTGAACAGGTCGATTTTTATATTGAGGGGGACATCTGAAACATACATTGGCGTATTTCTATCTTTAGCCCCCTCACCCCTACCCGCCCCAACTTTGAAGTCTCAAATGACACCACCCACCTTGCGAAACATCAAATTGAAGAAAATCAAATTCTCTTTCTGAAAAAATATTTCTATAATTCTAGACTCCACCCCCCTTCTTCCTAAAATTGTCAGTCTCCAATGTAATATTTCTGATCTCTTGATTCTCTTCAGTACAGTCAACGTCATCCTGCACAGCATCGAGGGAGAAAATTTTATGTGTGAAAAGTGCCACCCAAATTCACCCCTTGACTCCCCCACCACAACTTCAAAATCTAAAATGACACTACCTACTTTGTGATACAACAAATCGAAGGGAATTGCATTCACTTTCTGAATAAAATATTTTCAGATTTTTCAAAAAGGCCCCTTCCCCCCTAAAATATTCCGAATGTTCAATTTATCGGGAGAAGGGTTGAAATTTCAAAAAAATTGTTTTCAGAAAGAGAAATCAATTTCTTTTTATTCGATGTATCACAAAGTAGGTGGTGTCTGTTAAGTTTTGAAATTGGGGTGGTAGACAGGAGAGGGGTGAATTTAGGTAGCACTTTTCTTCACCGAAAATTTTCTCCTTAGATGCTATTTAGGATGACGCTGATTGAATTGAAGAGAATTGAGGGGTCGAGGATATGAAATAGGACCGTCAGAGAAATTTAGAGAGATGGAGGGTGGGGTTGGAAATTTTCAAAATATTTTTTCAAATTTTTTTTTGATTTTCTTTGATTTGATGTATCGCAAAGTAGATGGTGTTATTTGAAATTCTAAAGTTGAGGTGGGTAGGGGTGAGGGGGCTGAAGATAAAAATTTGCCAATGTATGTTTCAGATGTCCCCCTTGATATAAAAATCGACCTGTCTGGGCTTTTTTCGAAAAAATGATGTCAAATGCCCGAAAACCCCTCTGTTCAGTTTTCGTTGGGCCACCCTGTATAAAACTCGATCCATTGGGCCCCTTCGTGTCTTCAATTTCGTTTGAAGCCTCACTGAGCCCCATTGCATTTTTCCGTTACACTCGGATCTCTGTTGAGCCCCCTTGTGCCCTTATGTGTCGTTTGGAGCCCTAATGAGCCCCTTATGTTTTTTCGTGGCTTTCAGAGTTCTAGTAAGCCCTTTTGTACCTTCTTGTGTTGTTGGAAGCCCTGGTGTAAATCTCTTGTGCCTTAATGCGATATACGGAGCCCTATCGGGCCTCCTTTATGTCCGCCTTTCAAATCACATTGGAGAAACAATAAGGGAGATCCAATTGAGCCTAGATAGCACAAGATGACAAATGAGGGCTTATTAGAATTCTGGAAACCATGAAGCACATAAGAGGACTCATTAGGGCTCCAAATTATACTTGAAGACACAAGGGGGCTCCCCGATTTGGGGCCGAATTTCACATAAAGGCTCAAAGTGTTTACAAGTGCTCCAAAAACTTCGGGAAACTGCAAGAGGGCTTAACAGAGCTTCAAACGGTATTGAAGACACAAGGGAGCCAAATATTTTGAAAAACTGGCGGCCGACAACATTTTTTGATTTTTTAGGACGTCATTGAGTGTGTGTAGAAGGAATTTGTCAAAAATGATGTGGTTTCGGTGGTTGACCGGATAGTAAACTAAGACCGGGGCGGTAACAGTTTATTATATGGTCAACTCATCAGGAGTCTATTTTCCCAATAAATGTGGATTTCTTTCATAAATCTGACGGCCGACAACAGTTTTTTTTATTTATTACCTGGCTGATCGCATCCGATGAGAATTTCTCCAAAAAAATGCGAACTGGATAATTGACCGGATAGTATAAACAATTACCGAAGATTTTTATATCTTCAGCTCTTATGGTTCCTGAGATAGGAGTTTTTTTATATATTTATTTCTTCCACCTGCAGGTTATGAAATCGACTGTTTCACCCCCTGAAACATAATGAAAGCAACGATTCAATTTTTTTTCATCTCAGAAACCGAGAGCGCTGGATATAATATGAAAATTACCATATATATTCGCAATTTTATGCTTTTGACTAGGAGGATATAAGAATAGGGAGGGAGGGTTCGTCATGAAATGTGAAGCCATGGAAATGTCATATCCGCCATCTTTGTACGCCCAAAATTTTTATCACTTTACCATTGAAACTGAATATTGCAACGTCAAGTTCTGCGAGCTGTCGCTCTTGTCAGTGTCAGTCTATGACGCTTTGTGCTGCACCAGATCCAGCCACATTCTCCCTAAATATGATCGTTGAATTACAAAAAGTTATTTCATCACAGGTTTCACTTACTCCTACTTATTAGCATTTTCGTCACTAACTTCGTGGCAGGTGATAGTGCGTAGCCCTATGTTCGTAGCAGTAGGAATTCCACCAAGATAGGTGCCTAGGTAGGTACTTTTCATTGTAATTTTGCCATGAACCTTGAAGTCTACACAGACCTTAAGATTGGCTGATGATGAGGTTTCCAGAGTACCTACCTCTAACACTGTTCAGTGTAGATCACAGAGTGTATTAACAGTGCTGACCTCACAAATACGTGGTAGAATCTAGGAGGAAAGAATCGAACTGCTCATTTTCTGCTGATTATTTTTGGAATTTGCTGGTCATTCTCATTCTTGCATCTTCCCTTCGGCAGCTTCGGCTCACATTGATGGGATATTCTTCACACTTGTCTGTCTGTCTGTCTGTCTTTGTCTGCTGCTGATCTATTCAGTCTTATAGATGAAGCACCATCCAAACAAGGTCCAGGCACAAAAATGAAAGAAATCAGGCAGGACTCATTTTATGTCAACCAAAAAAATCTCACTAACCTCAAATAGTTTCAAATCATTTCAATAACGTCAATTAAAATCACAAAAGTCAAAAGACTCTTGACACTAGATGCAATATTTGGGCGTAGTTGCTACCTCACCCCTTACGTCTCCCGGCTTCATTTTCCCCCGCCCACAAGCTGGGTTATACTCCCTCTCTATTCTTATATCCTCCTAGGCTTTTGATGGTGCTTCAAGCCATTCAAAAAAAAATCCTGAACCGTTTTGAAATATTTGGAAAAAAACAAAAAATCAACAAATTTTCTTTTTTTTCCTAATAAATCAGAGGTTTTCTCAGGTACTGGAGTGTAACTAGTTCTTCTATTGAAAATCATAAATGGAATGAAATGTGACCATCGACCCATCTCCACAATTGCTATTCTCAAAAATAATGTAGTCAACTGTTTTTCCTTCTTAGCCGCCATCTTGGATCCGCCTTCTGGGCAACTGTCAAAATGTTGTATGGGTATTCTTAAAATAGTAACATACAATCATCCAATTGCAAAAAGAAAAATCTTGAGCTAAGAAAATGACTTATTCGCCCAAAAAAATGGTTTTCAACACCTGATGGCCTCCATGATGGGTTCTAGGGGACTTTCTTCAGTTCATTTCCTACTACTTGAAGAACATGTGCACAAAATTTCAACCCTCTACTATTTTTTCCAAAGTTGCTGGGGCATTTTGAACATAATGACTGGACTATTTGTGATACATCAAATTGAATGGAATTGAATTCTCTTCCAGAATAAAATATTTTCAGAATTTTCAAAAAGCTATTTTCCCCCTAAAACACTCAGAATGTTCAATTCATAAGGGGAGGGGTTGAAAATTTGAAAAAAAAAAGGTTTTCAGAAAGAGAAATCAATTACCTTTAATTCGATGTATCACAACTCGTATCACAAAGTAGGTGGTGTCTGTTAAATTTTGAAGTTGAGGTGGGGGAGAGGAAAGGGGTGAATTTGGGTATCATTTTTTCCCCGCCGAAAATTTTCTCCTTGAATGCTATTTAGGATGACCCTGAATAAATTGAAGAGAATTAAAGGATCGAGAATAGAAAATGGAACAGTCAGAGAAATTTGGGAAGATGAGGGGTGGGTCGAAAATTTTGAATTTTTTTCTTCAGGAAGGTAGTTTGATTTTCTTTGATTTGATGTATCGCAAAGTAGATGGTGTCACTCGAAATTCTGAAGTTGAGGTGGGTAGGGATGAGGGGGCTGAGGATAGAAATTTGCCCATGTATGTTTCAGATGTCCCCCTCGATATAAAAATCGACCTGTCTGAGCTCATTTAAAAAAAATGAGGTGAAATGCCCGAAAACCCCTCTGTTTTGTTTTCGTTGGGCCACCCTGCATGCCAAGGGACCAAAGTGAATGTTCAATCCGTGTGATTTGGGCCCAAAGAGCCCTCGAGCAACAAACTTCACCCACGGGATAGAAAATTCGCTTGGGTCCCTTGGTATATGATATACTAAATATTACTTGCATTTTTTGCTGCTGTAAATTCTGATGATTTCAGAGGGCCTTCAAAACATTTTACAGGAAAGTTGTGAGCTGACCACTTCTTGAGTGTATCAAGTGAAGCTTACAGAGCAAATTAATATCCATATTCGACTCGTGATAGGTGCTTTTGTCTGGCATAGACTAAATCGAAGAAATATGTCAAATTTTTCTTATCTGATTTGATTTCCTCAGTACAATGTGACGTTTTTGACTTTTCAATATTCGTAATCTACGGTTCAAGAGGAAGAGTTCAAGATGATCACCGCAACTATAGCATGAAGGATTCTCGAGAAATCTCATTTTGAATTCTTTTTGTCACATCGGAATTTTAGTTATTCGAGTTTTCATTGGCTTCAAAATGACTTCTCACATCTTTTGCACGCTGGTGCACTTCATGTTGATGATAGCGACATGACGCCGACGTTTCCAAAAGAGGGGAAATTCGTATGTTAAAACCCAAGCTACACAGGTCGTTTTAAGCTAGTTTCCAATCTCTTGTGCTCTGCTCCTCTGCCTCTGCTCTCTTGTGTCTACATTTAAGCGTTTCAAACCCTACTGAGCCCCCTTGTATCTTCAAATATCGTTTGGAGCCCTATTGAGCTCCCTTGTGTCCTCAATTATTGTTTGTAGCCCCGGTGACCTCCTTCTGACTTATCAATATTTCTAGCATCTGAGAAAGCTCCCTTGTGCCTTCTCAGGTTTCTCAGAGCCCTATTAGGCTCCCTCATGTTTTTGTAGGCCATTTGTAGCCCTTTTGAGCCCTTTTTAACCTGTCACTGTATCTGAGTTCTAGTAAGCTCCTGTGTGTCTTCATGTGTTGATCGGAGCCCTATTGGCCCTCTTGTGCCTTCAAGTGTCATTTGGAGCCTTAGTGAGTCCCATCAGTCCTTGCGATATTTTATTTATTTTATTTATTTAATTGTCCTATTTTACTAGGCGAAATTCAGCTATATAAGCTGCTCTACAATGCAATCTCGGGGACAGCACAAAATATCCATGGATGAAGTAGGATTCGAACCCACACAGGGCAGAGCGAATGGTTTGGCTTGCCATCACCTGTACCACTTGACCACCACCGCTCCGATATTCACAGCCCTATCTTATCTTGGTCTACATTGTAGTGGCTTAGGCCCTGCTGAGCACCCTTGTGTCTTCTGATGTCGTTTGGAGCCCCATTGAGCCTCTGATGTTTTCTTGTGCTACTCGAAGCCCTATCTAGCCTTGTGTCTACATTGTGGCGATTTGAGCTCCGCTAGCCCCATTGTGTCTTAAAGTATCGTTGGGGACCCAGTGAGCCCTGCCAGGTCTTCTTATAATGTTAAGAGCCCTATCCTCTCTTGTGCCTACATAAGAGGATTTCAAGTACTGGTGAAGTGAACCCCCTTGTGTCTTGAAGTGTCTTTCAGACCCCCAAATAAGTCCGGTCATGCGCGGGCGCAATGCTTGCGGAGAATTGTCCGACGAAGAATTGTCCTGGCACTGAAATTACAGAATCTTGGTTGAACTTTCTGAACTGTGGTTGAAAATCGATGAACTGTGGCTAGAACTGGCAGAACTTCGCTGGAACCCACTGAATTTTGGTGGAAAATGCCGAAATTGTTGCCAAGAATTGCTGAATTCGATAAAATTGCTAAATTATTGTGGTGAAAAGTTACTAAACTGTAGGACAAAATTGCTGATGCTCGTTACAACTTGCTGAATTGTTGTTGAAAACTGCCTATTCTATGTCGAGAATTGTTGAGTTTAGCCCAATTTGTTTTGAAAATTGCTAATTTGAAGCAACAAAGTCAGGAACTGTCCTGGAAGTTGCTGAATTTTGATCACTAAAAAGTTTTGAATTGAACTGAATTGTGACTGAACATTTCTAAACTTAGTTTAAACAACTGGATTTTGCTGTAATTTCATAATTTCTTGAATTGTTGCTAAAAACTGCCTCATTTTTCCGAATCTTGCTAGATTTTTCTTCCAATTTGCTAAGCAGCAGCTAGCACTCCAAATTATTGCCAAAAAATGTTTGCTGAATTCTTGTGAAATGATGCTCAATTGCTGCTGATTAGAACGTTTTGCCTTCAACTGCAAAATTAGGTTTCAAAACTGTTTAGTTGTCGCTAAAAATTGCTGAATTTCGCGGAAACATTCAAACCTTCGGTTGAGATTGCTAGATTGTTTGCTAATGAATAAAAATTACAAAATCTTGGTGAAACTTCTTGAGTTATCATCGATTGCGAAGCTTCAGCTGAAAATTGCTTGCAAATATTGCTGAACTTCCGATAAATGATGCTGAGTTCTTGCTAAGAAGAGGGTTTCGCTTGAGCTTGCTGAATTTTGTCCGAAAATTGCTGAACTCTTAAAGTTGCTGAACTTCGCTGGAACATCCAAACCAGCATTCAAACTTTTGGTCAAAATTGCTGGATTGCTTTCTAGAAAGAGGAAATTGCGAACTTTCCGTAAACTTCCTGTAATGTGATCAAGAATTGCTGAATTGTGATTGGAAATTACTGGGTTTCTCTAGAACTAGCTGAATTCACTTGGAGGCTAGTGGATTTGGCTGGAATTATCTATTTAGTTAGTTGAATTTGTCTTTTATTCTGCTGTTTTCGTGAAAAACGTTGTTGCATATTGCTAAGTTCAAGCTAACGCTTGCTGAATAAAAGCAACAATTTGCTGAATTTTTGTGGAAGGATACTGAATTGTTGCTGATGCGAAGTCTTGCATAAAGTTGCCGAATTTGGTTCGAAAATTGCTAAACCTGGCCGGAAATTACTGGATTTCCCAAGAACTTTGCCAAGTTGAGTTGAGAACTGCTGGAGTTCGCTGGAGTCATCTAGTTTGTTGAGTTGTTGCTCAAATTTCTCCATTCTCCTGGAATTTGCTGAATTTTTGTTGCACATTGCTAAGTTCCAGTTCCAGACAGCATTTGCTGAAATAATGCAACAAGTTGCTCAATTTTTGTGAGAGGATGCTAGATTGTTGCTGCTTTAAACGTTCTGTTTGAAGCTGCAAAATCTGGTTTAAAAATAGTTGAATTGTCGCTGCAAATTGCCGAATTTTGCTGAAAACTGTAGAATTTCGGTTGAAACTGCTGGATTGTTTGCTAGAAAAGAGAATTCACAAAATCTTGTCTTGAATTATAGTTAAATGTTAAGCTCCAGCTGAAATTTGCTTAACTGATGCAGAAAATTGCTAAACTTGCTATAATTAACTTGCAAAGTAATTGATGCTAAATTCTTGCCAAGAAGTACATTTTGCTCACACTTGCCGAATTTTGGCTGAAATTTGCTCAATTTCCGCTGGAAAATGCTGAATTTTGCTATAACTTTTGAAATTCTGGTTAATATTCCTACGAGTATTCCTACATTGTATGATAGTAAGTAGAAATTGCAAAATTTCGGTATAGCTGCTTTCTTCATTCTGGTTATAAGTTGCTGAATGGTGGCTGGAAGTTGACGCAATTCGCTACAAGTTGCTGAATTTGATGAAACTAGCTAAATTTGCTAAAACATTACTGAACTGTGAACAACAGTCGCCGACATCCGCTAAAACTTGCTAATACATATGTTGTTGGAAATTTCCGAATTGATTCAAATTTTGACAAGGTCAGTTTTGCAAAATTGCAATATTTTATTGTAAGTTTGATAAGCAACATAACCTTACCTTTGGACAAGCGCCAGTTTCCCATCGAGTGGAAAAGCGGCAGGCCTGCTAGAAAACTTGCCCAGCCAACTAGAATCACACTTGGAGTGAACGTACTGTAGATAAAGCTATCTACTTGTTTATCAATCTCACTGAAACCCTCGCTGAAACCTGTCACCCATCTGTCATATGAGAAGGTGATAATAGCTCTACTGGAATGTCAGTGATGTAAACGACCCACGAGAGCTACCACTGCGAACTGCCACCAGTGTCCAAGGCAGCTGATTCATTCACACCTGGGTACTCACCTAACTACCTAATACAGAACCAGAATAACATAAGCACCAATCTAGATAACATTGTCCCAAGGAGCCGGACGATTAGATCACACTGTCCCATACAATTACCTATAAAAAAGTCGACTTTGACATTTGTCGTTATCAGTTCGAATGAACCATTTCAGTGCAGCGGGCATTAACGCAATAATCAGCAAAACATAAGTCGTGCTTTGTGCCTTATTCAAGTTGAATGCTTTAAATTCCTCGAACTACTATCAGTCACTGGTGAAAGAGTTAAAGAGTACTATCTTGGACAAAATTGACTCTATCTCAGGATTTTTGGTCAAATAATATTGGTCTACTTTTTCCTCGTGATGATAATTATTGCTTTCAGGTTGCAACGATTCCACTGATACTAAGCATTTAAAATATTACTGTTGAAAAATGCAAGAATACGTTGTAATTCTACTTTCTATACCTACATTAGAATCATGAAGAAAAAGAAGGAAAAAACATTGGAATCATGTTCGCAGGGGCAGATGGCGCCACACAGGAATCTCACCAATGCAAGTGTTTCTTTGTATTTACTTATAAGGTGTGCTTCCGACGCTGCCTGGCGTCCTGGAATGTTTCCACACCAATCGATTACGGTTTTCTCGTCCAGCCGCGGTTAAGCACGTCTCCTTGGAGTTGCGAGTGAAGTGGAGTCTGGAATTGCAATTTCTTGCCCACTCCTACTAGTTTGTGTTCTTATTCTCAATATGTTTGATCACCTCCAGGACCCGGTCGTGTTTTTCTCGTACTAATTCCTCATTGTGTCAATCAGTGTTGCAATTTTCCTCCTGAATTTCCACGACAACAACGCGCTGAACAAAACAACTAACAAAACCAGAGTTAATGCAACCATTTATTCCGAAAGCATGCGGAATATCGCAACGATCCATTTTCCGAGTTGTGTGTTTCTTTGCCAAGCCACCTGGCCGGATGCCTGCTTTGTAATGCCGATAGATTTCCAACAAACAGGCGGCGCGCCTCCGCCATATGTTGCTCTCCGACCTCGGTCAGTTCTTGGTAAAGTGGCTGCGAGATTCTGGAAGGGGGCCGAGCGAGCCGGAGCACAAGTATCGCGTCAGTGGGATTAAATGACTGAGCTGAATTTCTAATAAAATCAATGCCACCGCCCGCGTTGAACCGACACACAAGCCGGTGTTTGTGTGATAATCCCTCTGTGCGATCGATCTGAACTGATCTGAAGTGGACGTTCTTCTTGGTAATAATTCAGCATCATTCGTCAAAAAGTCGCAAAAATACAACAAGTTCCAGCAGGAGCTGAATTTTATCGATGTCAAAGATTTTTAAGCGAGTAACTTTTGAATTGACCAGGGGGAGACAGATAAGGCATAACGTGAATTGTTAGCGCGGTACACATAAAGACGGCAGCCTTCCGATGAAGGCTGCATTAAAACAATAACTCTTGGATTAGGAAAGCAGCAAGCGACAGTCAGAAATAAGATTCACAACAACAATCAAAAACTTTAATGCAAAACAAAGAAAAAAAAACACAAACAGACAGAATTACAAAACAATAAAAAAAAACAATGTGAATTAAATGAAATGAAAAATCCGAGTGGTTCTGATCGGGGGCAGATTCGCTGGCGCCGAGTGGCGTCCTGAAAACGAGACGAACTGCACTGAAGGTATACACCCCGGCAAACGGGAATAAACGGTAAATGGTAAAAACAATGGAAAATATGGAACTTACGGGATCTTATTCGGTGGCGGCGTCGTCCTGGCGGAGTCCGAAGGCGGCGTCGTGGTGGATGGCCGTTCTGGTGGTGGATTTCCTGGTGAAATGCACGAGTGCCCGTGTTCGTCACCAAAATGGCGGACGAACGACTCGATCCCGTCCGAAACTGGAGCTTTGTGTGCGGCTGGCTGATCCAAGCCGCTCCCCGGTGAAAGCGGTGAAAACTGCCGCTTTCTGGACTTGGAGATGCTGCAGAGCTCCTCCAGGAGTCACTATCGGACGCGATGGGCCTTGGATGGGCTTCTGGTCGAGTACGAATGTACGCCGATGGCACGACAAGATGGCCGCGAGAACGATGACCAAAAAAAAGACGGCGTGGCTTCCCGCTCGACGTACGGAGATCAACGCCGCTTCGAACGAAGCGGCAAAGGCACGAGCGGAAAGAAAGCCGAAGAATGCCGAAGACGGCCGAAGAAAGTGCTGGAGCTCGTTTACGCTTGCGCCTGACAGCCAAGTGCCAGGCACACCGAACAGGGGGTGAGGGGTGAGGACTTGGACGACACAGGGATATTTTGGGTTGCATACCCTCAGTGCACACGAATGCAGTGTTCAATGAACGGGGCCGAGACATACTCCCCACCAAAATACCACTCGGGGTATTTTCAAAGTTCAAAAATTAATGAAATCAAACATGATACAAAAAGAAAGAGCATAGTGAGAACAATGACGGAAGTGAAAACACAGAATGCTCACTGTCCTGAAGGAAGGGGACAAAGTTTGACCATTGGGCGTCGCAGAACGTCGCGTTGAGTACGGACATCTGTGACACGACAAATGCCATCTTTGCCGGGGAAGAGTTTTGAAATTCTGCCTAACCTCCACTTCAGAGGGGGAGCGCTTTCGTCCTTGATGAGGACTAAAGACCCCACATCTGCGGATTCAAGGTGACGTGACTTGTGCCACTTGCCGCGTTGGTACAGCGTGTGTAGATATTCGTCGCGCCAACGCGCCCAGAAACGCTGTTGCATGGATTGGACCAACTGCCATCGCGACAACCTGCTGATCTTGAGGTGGGACAAATCTGGGTCAGGTGGGGCCGTTAACGGCTCGAGCGTCAAAAAATGACCAGGCGTCAATGGGCACAGATCATTTGGATCCGAGCTCAGCTCCGAAAGTGGCCGTGAGTTGAGCAACGCTTCAACTTGGGTGACCAACGTGGTCAGCTCTTCAAAGGTGAGTATTTGATCACCTATCACGCGAGATAGATGAGTTTTGACAGCTTTTATGCCGCTTTCCCACAGCCCGCCAAAGTGGGGACTGGAGGGAGGAATGAAGCGCCAAGTGATGGCTTCGGATTCCGCGGCGAGTTGCATTGACATCGTCAATTGCCTATGAGCTCCGACAAAGTTTGTGCCATTGTCGCTATAGATGGTAGAGCAACGACCGCGCCGGGCAATGAATCTGCGCAAGGCAGCGAGGAAAGCATCTGTTGAGAGATCGGAGGCAACCTCGACGTGCAATGCCTTGGTGGCGAAGCACACGAAAAGACAGATGTACGCCTTCGTAGTTCTGACACCGCGAGCGCGTGACATGAGGATTGGAAAAGGGCCACCATAGTCGAGCCCGACGCAGCTAAAAGGTTTTAGCTGAGAAATTCGCGCCGAGGGGAGGTCGCCCATGGTGGGAGAAAAAGTTTGCGGCTTAGTCCGGAAGCACCGGTAACACGATGCAAGATAGTGCCGTACCGCGCGTCGCGTGGACAATATCCAAAAATTTTGCTGCAGGAGATAGCAGGTATTGTTGAGTCCCGGGTGGCAATGTCGGGAATGAACTTGTCGAATGACGAGTCCTGTCAAGACGTGACGAGATGGAAGAAGAGCAGGGTGTCTGGTTGCAAATGGCAACTCATGACAATGCTTCAAACGTCCGCCGACGCGGAGAACATCGTCACGATCGAGAAAGGGTGAAAGTTTTCGAAAGGGTCTTGAACAGGGTTTGCCGTTGCGTAACGACGCGATTTCGACGGCAAATACCTTCTGCTGTACATGTTTGACAATGTACAACAAGGCAAAATGGAGTTCTGTATCCGAGAGAGGTCCTGTGAACTTCTCATCGGACTTGCATTTGCAGAACCGATAGAAATAGGCGACAGCGCCCTGAATCTTCCGTAAGGAGGATATGCGCAAAAAGAGGTCGTCGATGTCAATCGGCGGCGGCTGCGGCACACGCACGACCAAAGCGAGCTTTCGCTCTTCAGACGCAATGTCTGGGGAGGACACGGAGAATTTGTCATCCGGCCATGTGTCATCCGCTGATGACAGAAAAGGTGGGCCAGACCACCAGAGGGAGCACGAAAGCATGTCTTCGGGAAACAATCCGCGCGAAGCTGGGTCGGCGGGATTGTCCGATGTTGAGACATGTCTCCAACACTGAGGCGGGACACGCTGTTGAATATGCTCAACACGGTGAGCAACAAATGTTTTCCAGCGGTGCGAAGAGGAACGCAGCCAGCTGAGAACAACCGTAGAATCGGTCCACGCAAATATGGCATCGAACTGTACGGTTCCTGCGAGCGCTGCAACGGTGAAGGCAACGAGATTGGAAAGTAGAACCGCTGCACACAATTTGAGACGGGGTACGGTCAGCAATTTGACTGGAGCCACCTTTGATTTGGCGGTTAGGAGACGAATGGTGGGAACAACATTTCGAAGGTAACGAACGTACAACACGCTCGCGTACCCAGACTCAGATGCGTCGCAAAAGGCGTGCAACTGGCACCTGTCTGCAGGCGAAGGAAAAGTATGCCGTGGAATTTGCAACCGCGAAAGTTGAGATAGCTCGGATTGAAAACGCAACCACTGCTGACATACGATGTCTGGAGGGGTGTCGTCCCAATCAAGGCCAAGTTTCCATAACCGTTGGATTAAATGTTTGGCGAAAAATGCAACAGGGCACAGAAAGCCGAGCGGATCGTAAATCCGAGCCACCTCCGACAAGATGGACCGTTTTGTGCACGGTAGTTCATTTGGATGAACCGTGAATGAAAAGGTGTCTGTTGCCGCTTGCCACTGGAGGCCAAGAATTTTTACAGTATTGTCAGCAACGTCACTGAAAGTGGACGGCTGAGTTCGAACGTGATCAAGTGGTATGTCTTGCAGCACATCAGGGTGATTGCTTGCCCACTTGCGCAATTCAAAGCAACCCGATTGGAGCAGGTTGATTAGCTGCGTTTGTAATTCCCGTGCTGATTCCACGGAGTTCGCACCGCAAAGTAGATCGTCTACATACAAATTACGGCGAATTGCCTGCGAAGCCAATGGAAACTTCGAGGCGCTTTGTTCTGCCAAGTGAAGCAACGTGCGAACCGCTAGAAACGGTGCCGAAGAAACACCATATGTAATGGTGTTCAATTGGTACGTTTCAATGGGTCGATCAGGGGAGAAACGAAAGCGAATGAGTTGATACTTGCGATGTTCGGGCGAGATAAGTATCTGCCGATACATCTGACGGATGTCACAAGTAAAAACGATCGGCTCACACCGAAACTGCAGTAGCAAAGCTGCTATGTCCTGTTGTAACTTAGGACCGACGAGAAGCGTCTTGTTGAGAGATAAATGATTCGGCGCTTGCGCCGAAGCATCAAAAACGACGCGAATTTTCGGCTTGTCGTCTTCGATCTTGACGATCGGATGATGAGGGATGTAATACGCCTCAGAATCTGGAGGTTCTGCGTCCAGCAAGGTCATGTGACCTAGGTCGAGGTAGTCGCGCATGAATGCTATGTACAGATCACGGAGTGTGTCCTGACGGACCAGGCGACGTTCGATAGCTAACCAACGGCGGTCAGCCATAGACCTGCAATGTTCAAAGGTGGGGGACTCCCTTTTGAAGGGAAGCGAAACCCCAAAACGACCTGACGGACAACGGTAGACAGAGTCCCGGAAACAAATTTCTGCACGTTCATCATCTGGGGACAAACGTGTTTTGGACGATGGTGACGAGATTTCCTCTACTTCCCAAAATTTGTGCAGAGACTCGTCGATTCCAGTTGGAGTGCAAACCAAAAAGGAATGCAGAGGTTTTGACGGGGTTTGAAAGGGACCGAGAAGAGCCCAGCCAAAAATGGTGTTTATGGCAACAGGCTGTGACGGACCTGACGAGACGATTCCCTCTTTCACGACTGACGGATAAACGTCGGCGCCCAACAACACTTGAATGGGGCCTGGCTTGAACCATGTGGGATCCGCCAGATTCGATAAGTTCAAGTGGAATTGATCCGGGTTCAAAGCGGTGTCTGGCAGGTTACCACAAATCCTGCGCAGGACAATTAACTCCAATTCAGGGATTGGGAGAGACTCATCATCAGCCTTGACCTGGCAAGTGACTGTGCCACACGTCGAATTGGCGGGGGTGAGACCCAAGCCAAAAACGGGCACATTGTGATTTGATGGGGATAGACCCAATTTGCGCACGCAGGAGTCCAAAATAAACGATGCCTGACTGGCAGGGTCTATGAGCGCACGGAGGCTTTGGTAGCCTCCCCACCGGTCACGAACGTGAACGATTGCCGTGGCCAACAAAACATGAGCTGCCTTGAGGCTTGAGGCGAGATTCGTCACCGAATTCGCGACATTTTCTGGAAGACCAGGGGAAACGATTTGCGGTAATTCAACTGGATTCGATAAAGAACTGGGTGACTCATGACCTGCAGTTCTATGTGGCTTGGGGAAGTGCAGCAAGGTGTGATGCCTTGCGTGGCACTGCCGACACGAATACGACGATGGACATTTTGGAGCGCCGTGATTGGTGCTCAAGCAGTTGAGACAGAGCCTTTTCTGTTTGACCGCCAAATATCTGTCATTTGGGGACATTGACAGAAAAGTCTTGCACGCGGTGACTCTATGACTTCTCGCCCCACAATGAGAACATGCTGACTCATGCGACGTCGCTGGGGCAGATGAAGTCTGAGACACCAACGTATGTGAGGCCCACGACTTGCGGCTGACCTCGGGCTTCACGGTAACGGTGTTTGCCCGTGTGGAGCGGGAGTTCGCTTGCGTTTTAGAATTTAAGGCAGTTGCCTCGAAAGCCTTGCATTGGTCGAGCACGAAAGACTTGACGTCTTCGTATTTGGGGAAGGGGGTGCCAGCTGACTGCACCTCGAAACGTTTTCGCGTCGACTCATCGAGTTTCTGGAGCAGCATGCTCGACAGGGTGAAATCCCACAGGTCGATATGCGGATACTGCTCGAGCGCCACTAAATTTTCGTTGAACGTGTTCACAAGATGGCGAAGCGCTTGCGCGGAGTCAGATGTGACGGAGGAGGCGTTCATCATCGACTGCCAGTAAAAAGTGACTAGCACGCGGTCGTTCTGGTATCTCTCAACCAACGAGTCGAACGCAATTATGTAATTATCTCCCGTCAATGGCAGGTGTTTAACCATTGAGAGAGGTTCACCAGATAAAGACGAGATCAGATACTGAAACCGTTCAATATCTGAGAGAGACTGGTTTCTGTGTATTAACGCCGTGAATAGATCATAGTATGGTGGCCATGATTTTAACTTTCCGTCGAACAACGGCAACGCGATTTTTGGCAATCGGACATTGCTCCGGCCTGTCTCGAACCAAGTTTGCGAGGCTTGGCGAGAGAGCGAGGAAGTCGGCTCTGAATTCGCAAACGAGGCTTTTACCGCAGCAAGTTTGCCATACAAGCTGTCTGCCCGGAGTGTACGTTCAAGAAATGTAGCCTTCTGCTTCTCGGAGGCACTGGGGAGAGGGGCAGTGTTGACCGTGCTCTTGAAACCGTTGTAAATTTCCGCCGCAATGTCAAACGTGGCTAAAAATGCCGGTTGGAGGCTTGGCTCGGTGGTAGCTGTGACGCCTTGTTCCAGAAGGGGCTCAAGGCGCGCAATAGCTATCGCGATGGACGATAAAGTTGCGTCCATTGTGTACGACACAAAGAAAAATGAAAACAAAGCAACTGACCCTTAGGTTGGCGTACCTGAATGGCGAACCCAACCCAGGTGAAAAAGTGCGAATGAGACGGGCGAAAAACGAATTGATCAACACGCTGGACCAACGCACAAGTGTCACGTGGGTTTGACCCGTGACTTTAAAGTTTCAATAGTGAGGTGAATTAAATTCCTGACTGTACCATGCTTAGCCTGTATCCGGCTACGAAGGACCAATTTATATGTTAGCGCGGTACACATAAAGACGGCAGCCTTCCGATGAAGGCTGCATTAAAACAATAACTCTTGGATTAGGAAAGCAGCAAGCGACAGTCAGAAATAAGATTCACAACAACAATCAAAAACTTTAATGCAAAACAAAGAAAAAAAAACACAAACAGACAGAATTACAAAACAATAAAAAAAACAATGTGAATTAAATGAAATGAAAAATCCGAGTGGTTCTGATCGGGGGCAGATTCGCTGGCGCCGAGTGGCGTCCTGAAAACGAGACGAACTGCACTGAAGGTATACACCCCGGCAAACGGGAATAAACGGTAAATGGTAAAAACAATGGAAAATATGGAACTTACGGGATCTTATTCGGTGGCGGCGTCGTCCTGGCGGAGTCCGAAGGCGGCGTCGTGGTGGATGGCCGTTCTGGTGGTGGATTTCCTGGTGAAATGCACGAGTGCCCGTGTTCGTCACCAAAATGGCGGACGAACGACTCGATCCCGTCCGAAACTGGAGCTTTGTGTGCGGCTGGCTGATCCAAGCCGCTCCCCGGTGAAAGCGGTGAAAACTGCCGCTTTCTGGACTTGGAGATGCTGCAGAGCTCCTCCAGGAGTCACTATCGGACGCGATGGGCCTTGGATGGGCTTCTGGTCGAGTACGAATGTACGCCGATGGCACGACAAGATGGCCGCGAGAACGATGACCAAAAAAAAGACGGCGTGGCTTCCCGCTCGACGTACGGAGATCAACGCCGCTTCGAACGAAGCGGCAAAGGCACGAGCGGAAAGAAAGCCGAAGAATGCCGAAGACGGCCGAAGAAAGTGCTGGAGCTCGTTTACGCTTGCGCCTGACAGCCAAGTGCCAGGCACACCGAACAGGGGGTGAGGGGTGAGGACTTGGACGACACAGGGATATTTTGGGTTGCATACCCTCAGTGCACACGAATGCAGTGTTCAATGAACGGGGCCGAGACATGAATCTTGATTCTGACTTCTGGCGCTTGCAAGAAGACTCTTCACAGGTGTGTAACCCGACGGCGAGTCCCTCGCCGCTGTCCTGCGATGGCACTAAGTCTATCTTCTACCACGCTGTTCCGCGATAGCCTTTGTGCTATCTCCTCCCAAGCTGTCCTACTACAAGTCTTCCCGACGATTATCTGAAACGATCCGGAGTCTTTTAGGGGGCATTTTTACACTTTGATGTTCAAGGTGACCTGAGGTTTTCGGAATCACGACTGTTTTAGGAGGGCTTTTCTCGGTAACCAACTTTTATTGACACCTAACCTCCTGCATTCGCGGTCAGGCCCACCCCAGGCTATCGGAAGATGTCCTTTACTATTACCGGCTGTCACCATTTTTTCCTGGCATCAAGTGCCTGTTTGCTGCCGTAGCGTTTTTATTGGAGAACCAGCCTGGCGTGGGGTCGCAAGTGACGTCTTGGTGGGCCACACCTCACGTCACCGGTCACCGGAGGAGCCCGAGTGCTGTCGGAGGCAAAGAAGCCGTTCCGTTCCAGAGGATTAAGTTGAAGGTTGGGTAGGTGCCCCCTGTGAGTGTGTGTAGGTTATTCCGGTCCTGACAGTCTCGCCCTTGTTTTCATTACGGTCTACGAGACCGAGAAAATACCCCAAACCAGAGCGCTCACGTTGGTAGGTTATTGGTAGTTTCCACGGTACCATTATGGTACGTTGGCGTGACTTAGGGATCCTGAGGGTAGCTGGGGTACTACGAGGGTACTTCCTAACCGGCAACGGTCCCGCTGGATGAGGCTTGGAGTCCCGAAGACTGCCGTTGTTCGTTCATCGCTAAAAATGAAGTTTCTGTCTCATAATAACCTGTTGCTTTGATGTTTAGTTTTTAAACTGAACACGGACTTGTTACTTACCTTTTCGGAATTTTGTATTTTCATTTATTTATAAATTTCTATTAAACTACAGCCTCACTGTGGCCATCCGAGTGCCATCCAAGATTTGTGAGCCGGTGTGTGTATGGTAGCTCACCTTATTGTGGCATTCTTTTTAAAGGCTGTTGCTTCTTTTTGGGCCATGGTCTCTTTTGCCCGTTTGGAAAGGATTGGATATGGCTGCCTTTGTGGGGGCCTATTCCCTCTTTTCACCGTGAGTCGCCCCCAACGCTTAGAAAGATCCCCGCGGTCGCGAGTGCCTATAACCGGAAATGTTGAACCGAATTTCACCCTTTCAAAAACTTCCGAACCGATGGTGTCCGCGAAACAATTACTCAAGTCAAGGTACAAATTTAAGGTGGAGAACGTTTTGAGCACGCCCCGTATACGCGCTAGTTCGTTGTTGTTTAGCAATTTGTGAGAGCAGGCCGCAGCCAGGAGAAACAAAACGCAGAGAATTGACTATACAGGCTGTTCGCCGAAAGGCCGATGCGGAGAGCCGTCGAAATAATTTTTCCCCTAACGCGAAATAATCGCCGTCTACGCCATTCCTGATCGAGCCCTAATAACAATTCATTTTTACAAAGTCCCTATCTGAACGGTGGCGTCGCTGGGTACCGGAATGAATTCATCAGTTTCAAATGAGAACGTTTTTATTCCCGGAACAACTCTACATGGAAATATCAGGTAGTAGCGCTAAAACAAAATTATTAGTTTTAAGGAGGGGGGGAGGGGGGGTTCATCAATTCGATCGACAAATACGACTCTACGACAGGGTCCGAACCCCGAAACAAATGCGATTCTATTTTATCTCAATTACCTACTTGAGTTTCCACGTGGTTCTCAAAATTTACATTTTCCGAATAACCATAGGAGCTTCAGAAACGCAGAGGAAGCTCACCCGCGAGTTTCCAGATCTAACCCACTAGGTCCGGTGCTCTGAGTACCGCAGTCACAAAGCCAAGTCCAGAGGGCCCAAGAGCGCGAATACCTTTCTATGAAGGTATCCAACAAAGGACGGGGCTTAACAGTAGCTGTACCTGTTGGCAGACAGTAGCGCAGATACCAGCAGGCGGATTCAGAATGCACGCGTAAGCCCCATCATACATTCTCCACGACAGAGCTTAACCGTAAGTACATAACTATCCCAACTCACCAAGACTAACCCGCCGCTCATCGAGGTCATCACTCCGCCACACGAGATACCGAAACGAGAGAACTCATTTCTATCGGGCCTGGTTCATTTAGGGGTTTCAACTCGACGTCCTCGAGGTGAGCTACAACTCATCGTCGAGGGAAAGCGACTCAGCATCCTGGAGGGGGTTCGAAACACTTCGTCAACGGGTCCCAACTCTACGACTTGAAGAAGGGTCGAAACTCAACAACGGAAGGGCCTTGGCACATCGACCTGGCGAAGGGCTGGAACTCGTCGTCGGAGGGTTCTGACTCGACACTTGAAGGCGGATCAAGACTCAACGTCCAAGGGCTCTGACACGACATCCTAGAGACGGGTTGCAACTCAACGGGGGAAGCAACTCATCAGTCTCTCGGAGGGTCAAAACTCAACCTGGAGGGTTCTCGACTCAACGTGCTCCCAAGGGGACCAAAACACGTCTCTCCGAAGGGTTCCAACTCGACTTTCTCAATGGGGCCTTTGAGACACATCAGCCGGGGAATCGACTCGTCATCCTTCAAGTGGGCTGGGACTCATCATTGGGGCTTCGACGCTTCGGCCTCCAGGAGGGTCGCGACGTAGCATCAACGGGTTCTAACTCAGCTTCCTCAAAGGGGACTAAAACTCTTAGCTAACAGACCCACAGAAGCACTCGGCAACGGACGTGACAAGTCGGGAGCGGACGGCAGCCCAGGAGGATCGGTCCAGGTACCACGGTCAATCTCCGGCGATATACTCTATTCCTAGCAATTCGGAATATTTTTCCGCATCCAAAACGATCGCGAACGGCGTATAGTCGTAAAATTCGAATGGGTGATTTGATCCACCGAGCTGGGACCGTCGGGTGCTAACACGTGAACATCGGATGATGGCGGGCGGCGAGCGTGCAGCGCGGAGCGTCAATACAGCAGGAAAACGGCACGGCAGCAATTGACTGGGTTGAAGTGCGGTAGCTTCACTTCATATGCACCAATTCATCATTTCATCGGGCGTCGAGCAGGGACGCTTGTTGAATGTCGATGAGGAGCTAGTAATAGTTGTTTATACAACAAGGGACTAAAGTGGATTTTTAATCCCGGGGGTGAAGTTTGTTGCTCGAGGGCCCTTTGGGCCCGAGGGCAACAAATCACCCTAAGGGATTAAAAATAACTTTAGTCCCGTGTTGAATACAAGACTTTTCGCAATACCGGAATATTTTCTGAAGTCGAGGAATTACAAAAAGAAATTCCAGTTTTTGGTGCTTTCAATAAATAAGGAGGCTGAATCGCTAAACGTAGGTACCTATAGCAACCATAGCAAACTGAAGTGTGTTGTCAAACAATGAACACAAATTTGACGTTCGACATTTTCTACATGGGCATTTTCAGTGAAAATGTATGAAGATTCCATTCCACAAGAAGTTTTGAACGAAGCCTTCCAAGCGAAGAAAAATCTGCAGCCGAAGTCGCTTGGTTTATGAATCGAAGAAATCGCTAATATTGATTGACAAGGGAACAAACAACTAAATCCATGGTGAAGGCTCCAGATGGTACTTACCTTATACATAGGTACATAACTACCTTCTAATCAAGATACATAAGTAGATCCGCAGTTTGAAATAATTTATAAGTACGGTTGAAATTATTGTAAACCCCATTTTTTAGTGAGAACCTGATTATCCTTTTTTTTAGGTTGCTGTATTATTTGGACCTTGTGGGGCGTTCAGGTGAAAGTACCCTATCGTATGGCGAAGACATCACCATAAGAGATTCAGAAGAACGTTGGTCCGTGGTGCACACCTACGATGCTTTTCGTAATGCCGAAGTTATTACAATAATATTAAAGATATTTGCCACAATTGAAAAACATAGAAACAAACTTTTATTGCAGGTACGAGATTGAAGATGAATACAAATACCTAGAATACATAATGTAGAACATCAATAAATAACTATGTAATAACTAAGCTTTCGTACGTCGCTTGTTTTGCCGTCTCTTCCAGCTCGGGTGGAGTAAAGGAATCTTCTGAATCGGAACAATCCATTGCTATAGCCGATCACTTTCGTTATTAAAAGCCGAACTTTCCCACGTACAACAACCACAACGAAACTCAGAACTCCACCGGCACACACCGGGGAGAACCACAACGGTACTCTATCCCGTCAAATATTATTATTGCCCGCTTTCAAAAAGCGGGACTATAATTCTACTTTAGTCCCGCAAAAGTGGGAGCAAAGTTGTTGTTATCGTTACGGTATTGCGAAAATTATGTTGTAGAGCTTCGCGGGATTTACACGAATGAATAATTAACTAGCGACATCTTTCAATGATGCATTGACTCTGAATATTCCTAGGAGGATATAAGAATAGGGAGGGAAGGTCCGTCATAAAAAGTGAAGCCATGGAAATGTCATATCCGCCATCTTTGTACGCCCAAAATTTTTACCACTTTACCATTGAAACTGAATATTGCCACGTCAATTTCTGCGAGCTGTCGCTCTTGTCAATGTCAGTCTATGACGCTTGTGCTGCACCAGATCCAGCCAAATCCTTCCCAAAGATGATCGTTGGATTTCAATTACTTCTACTTATTGGCATTTTCATCACTAACTTCGTGGTAGGTGATAGTCCGTAGCAGTACGAGTTCCACCAAGATAGGTACCTAGGTACTTTCTAATGTAATTTTGCCATGGACCTTGAAGTCTACACAGGCCGTAAGATTGGCTGATGATAAGGTTTCCAGAGTACCTCTTTCACTGTTCAGTGTAGATCATAGAGTGTAGATCATCAGTGGGTCTATTAACAGTGCACTGACCTTACAAATACGTGATAGAATCTAGGAGGGTAGAATCGAACTACTCATTTTCTGCTTATTATTTTTGGAATTTGCTGGTCATTTTCATCCTTGTCCAACATTCTACTGAAACATCGTGCGACCTTATGCTACAGGTAGGCATCTTCTCCTCGGCAGCTTCGGCTCGCATTGATGGGATATTCTTCATACATCATATTGTATCCAGCGCATGTAGCCTCTGTCTTTCCCACACTTGGTAAAGCTGATCTATTCAGCTCTTATAGATGAAGCACCACCCAAACAAGATTCAGGCACACAGATGAAAGATCTCAGGCGGGACTCATTTTATGACAACCAAAAAAATCTCAATAACCTCAAATAGTTACAAATTATTTCAATAATGTCAATTCAAATTACAAAAGTCAAAAGACCTTCGAGACTAGATGCAATTTTTGGGCGTAGTTGCTACCTCACCCCTTACGTCACCCGGCTTCATTTCCCCCCGCCCACAAGCTGGGTTATACTCCCTCCCTATTCTTATATCCTCCTAGGAATATTCACACTCTTGTACCTCGATTGCACGGCTTTGAATTATTTTCCTCCGGATTATTTTTGGCCCGCCAAATGCGGGTGGCTTCAGTACCAAAAGACACCAAGTGTTTTGACTGTCCCGTGAACGACTCTGGTCGTCTGGTAATCCGAGAGATATATTTAGTTCACAATCGATAACTCCTTGGAGTGTGAACATACCGTGAACATACCGGTTCGAATAAAAACCTTATGAAATCTAAATTTGCGTCTAGAGTTCTTATTTTTATCCTGGTATTAAAAGTGTTACCTATCCAACAATCTTGATCCTACCATTGATAAGAACATCACCATCTGTACGAAACGACACTTCGAGAGTCCGCAACCAGTAGAATTTCACAAGCTAACACGACGAAAGGTCTTCAACCTAACGATATTCCAATTAGTCGGATATCGAAAGTTAGTAATCGAACTGTCAGAATCATGAACAGATCTGGGCTGTCACACAACCAATTTTTTTTGTATATACAAGTGGAGAAAATTGGGGTTGTTGAATTTTTCCTTCGAATGGTCGCTGGTTCGGGGAACCTTTCTTGCTCTTTAAAAGAGCACTGCTACTTCTTGCTGTTGTGTGTAACTTGCAATAAAAGGTGATTCTTTTTACAAGTTCACTACGTACTTTATTGAGCACAATTGTTACAAATACATAATGCCGAAACAACGGAGCAAACAGGCCGCGATCCATCCCACATCGAGCGCTCTTGAACACTGATTAATCCTTTCCCTCTCTTTTATCATCGCACTCTTTCGCAACCAGCGTATTGTTGGTTGCCTACTTATAACAATCAAACTAAACATAACATAACCGGCGGCCTTGAAATGTCCTGCATTTCAACAAAAACTTAAACATAAATACACACAAAATAATGATCAGGTGTTTCAATGACCTAACAATAAAATTATCATAACATAAAAACAAAGTTAGTTTTAAAAGTCAAAATTTGAGAAAAAGAAACATGGTCACTGCTCATTATTTTGTGTGTATTTATGTTTAAGTTTTTGTTGAAATGCAGGACATTTCAAGGCCGCCGGTTATGTTATGTTTAGTTTGATTGTTATAAGTAGGCAACCAACAATACGCTGGTTGCGAAAGAGTGCGATGATAAAAGAGAGGGAAAGGATTAATCAGTGTTCAAGAGCGCTCGATGTGGGATGGATCGCGGCCTGTTTGCTCGTTTGCAATGTTTGTTGCACTCTTCTGAGAATTAAATTCATTCTCAGAACTCGTTTTTTTGGAAAAACACAGCAACGTGTTGTGAGATTTTTGGCAAAATTTACACTTGTAGTTGGAATTGCATTTTGTTTTGTTGTTATGCTTCAAACAATTCTTGCAAACGTTCAACTCATTTGCTTTATTAAACCGATCTTGCACGGACAAACCCAAAAACGATGGACACGCAAAGAGCAAATGATTTCCCTTGCAAAGAATGCACGAGTAAGCACTCTTTGAAACAACGAAAGACTGTTTGGAGTGGTAGCTCTTCATGCTTTGAGGCTTACCTGAATGGTTCTTTTCTTGCGAATAAGGGGGTTTGCAATTCTGACTCATATCCTCCAAAAGTTCACATCTCTGCCCCAAAAATTTATGGACTTCATCAAGCGATGGTATTTGCTTTATTTTTAGCTTGCTGAATTCGGCAGCGGTACGTGAGTCAACCTTTGTTTTCACAACGTAGGATACAATTGCATCCTTGAACTGAGCATCTGTCAAACTTGCATTCTCCAACGCCCTCAAGTGGCGCGAAAGATTGTCATGGAACTTGCGTAATTCTGCAGCGGATTCTTTATGGATCTTATTGCACTCAAACATCGCCTCTAGATGTGAGAATATTATCAGCTTTTGATTACTGTAACGCTCTTTCAACATCTTCAAGGCTAAATTGTAATTGTCGGAAGTGGCTGTTAATTCGTTCAATATATCCTTCGCAGAACCCTTTAACGCATCTTGAAGATGAAAGAAGAACTTTTCGACGCCCGAAAGGCTCGAATTATTATCGATCAATGCTGTAAAAGTTTCATTGAAACTAACCCAGTCCAAATGATTTCCATCGAATGTGGGGATCGATAAACGTGGAAGTTTGACATTGTTTTGAGGAGAGTTTGGACGTTGTGACGAAGAGCTGTGTAAGGACTCAGCTGAGCCATGCCTTTTGACCCTATTGCGATTCACAATAGCAGTTGCTTTTGCTAGCAGCTTGAAATAATGTTTTTCAAACTCTTTGTAGGACAAAACCTCCTCTGAAACGTTTGTAATTGAAAGTGCAATGAGATTTGCTGCAAATGTTTTGTAATTGCCTAAGACTGGCTTGAATTGTTCAATTCGAATTTTCAACTCATCAAGAACAATTGGAGTTTCAACTGTAAAAGATTCAACGAAATCTTCAAACGCATACAACTCCTCAATCGAAAGTTGCATGTTGGCGAGCAACAACTTGACTTCTTTTGAATGTTTAGGCGACATCCTGAATGCTTTCTACCGACTTACCTGTACGAATCAATTATGGATAAATGCTCCACTTATTTATGAAATTTAAGCGACTATTGCTCGCAAATGTAAACAACACAATGCTAATCGAAATTAAATTCGTTGAAAATGAACGTGAGTAATGATTGATAATAATGAGGATGCACTCAATGTAAAAACACCAAAACAGTGTAAAATGAGCCAAGTGGCTTGCAAAATGTTCACTGTAATCAATGGAAAAATATACACCAAAACTCTGTAAGACGAGCCGCAGTGGCTTGCAATTACTGTTTATTGTAATGGTATTGAAAATGAAAACGTAGGTACACCAAAGCGGTGTGATGTGAAATGTGTCAAAACGACTCAACAACACGTTCGTACTGTAGTTGAAATGAAACAAATGGAAATTATTTTTATTCAAGAACAACAGAAGGATTATTAGGATCAATGGAATTCACCTGTGCCTTGCCTGTCGTCTCTTGAGACGAATGAAGATCGTCAACACGGTCGAATGGACGTGATGTTGAAAATTTGAAGTTGACAGCTTTTTATTTTGTTGACATCGGTATTGCAGATGGCTGCTGAACGTCAGCGACAGCTGATTGGAATGAAAATCCCTGCCTTACCGGCTGAAGTGCACAGGACGTTGCATGTGACGCTTGGCTTTTGCGCGCTGAGCTGAGGCAGAATATGGAACCGCCCAAGATGGCTGGATCTCGATCCTTGATGCGGAAATGATTTTGAAATCGATCGATGGCCGATGTTAATACCTGCTGGGTAAAGCTGCTTGGAACTGGCCGGCGCCCGTGAAAGCTCCGTGGTAGGTACTTATCTATCCGGCGTGAAGGTCCATGGAGAAAATTGGGGTTGTTGAATTTTTCCTTCGAATGGTCGCTGGTTCGGGGAACCTTTCTTGCTCTTTAAAAGAGCACTGCTACTTCTTGCTGTTGTGTGTAACTTGCAATAAAAGGTGATTCTTTTTACAAGTTCACTACGTACTTTATTGAGCACAATTGTTACAAGTACATCAGGCCGAAACAACGGAGCAAACAGGCCGCGATCCATCCCACATCGAGCGCTCTTGAACACTTATTAATCCTTTCCCTCTCTTTTATCATCGCACTCTTTCGCAACCAGCGTATTGTTGGTTGCCTACTTATAACAATCAAACTAAACATAACAACAAGTATACTTGGAATAATAAATAAAGTGGAGGAGTTGTTAAGAGACCAACAACTGTGCTTTGGAGAACTGGAGGAGTAAGAAGCTTTTTTGTGTGAGTTGCTGGCGAGTTTGGTTGCAAATTCGAAACTCCGGCGCGTCATCGACATGTGGGACTAATTCGCAACTAGTTCTCGTGAGTAGAGAGCCGTGTCTCCTCTGCTGCTGCTACTACTACCGCTCCTCGAACTGATTATAGTTCGAAACTGTTAAGTCTGTCCGTCGTTATCGTCCACGCTTTAACCATAAATGAATACCTCTACCTACTCCCACACCCACACACATAAGGGACCCTTCGGAGCCCGGCCGTGGCCGTTTTCGACATCAAGCCAGACCCGGCGCTCTCTCGCTCGCGCTTAATTATTTACGACGAAAGTTGTAACTTTGCAGGTTTACCCACTATATCTATAGTGCCGGCTGAATATAAACACACTGACCTAAGCCTTAAATCTCCATTCTGGTCGTAAAATACGGGACCTGGAAAAGAGCGTGATGGTGCCCCGAACCCGAGAGCCGTATGGCCAAGTCAAGCCGAGCGTTCGAAAACACTTGCGGCTACGAAATATTGCCAAATATACACAAGGTTCGAATAAGGGGGGTAAACAAATTGGCTGCCGATTTTTCCGGCTCCCGGGCCGCATGCCGAGGCCCCGTGTGAGCTCTGATTTGTGCGCCGGGCTGCCTTGCTCTTTTGTGTTTCTGTGAGTGGCGGTGGGTATCGCCTTTTGGTAATATCGTCCCGGATTCGACATATACACAGCCATAAACACAAATATGTACATTCACCTATACATATATCTTGTACATTTTGTTCCTCCGTCGCCCCCGAATAGCGAACGTGTAACAGCCTGAGGCGTCAAAAGACTGTTTTATGCTATTTGAATATTTGATGATTCAGAAACAGTCGGAAGAATCGAACGAATCTCTTGTAGGAGAGGGAGCATTTCCAGGCGTAGAGTTGTAACAGCATGAAATCTGCGTGAAGATCTCACACAGTTCACAGTTCTAGAAACAACTCATGTGATCAAGCAGTGACAATAGGGATGTATAGTAGATATACACACCCAGAATAGAGAGGGGAACTTAATGTATGTATAAATGCGATATTATTCCATATAATATATAAGCAGCAGTTCACCACAGAGAGATTACGAACGAATCTGAGCATGTTTGAACAATAAACCAAATTGAATGCGTGAAATAATAGACCAAACTGAGTGAAAACATGAATTCAAAGTACAACATAATAACCTCGCTGCAAAGATGGGCACCAAATCGTTAATCCGTTAATCGCTAATTAACGAAGTTAACTTTTTCGTAACGATTCAACTTTTGAGCTAACTTGAAAAATCATCGACGGATTAAGTAACTTACGTTACATTTGTTAGCTATTGAAACGACCCCAGCTATCGTTTTGTACCCCTGAATGGGTAGGCAACCCATTATACTGGCATTTAATTCAACTTATTTGAATTAAATCACTTTTCCCGCTTTTGGAGCCGCTTGGCCGATGATCATCTAGTATCAGGACGACTTCCCGTTGTGCCTCTCTTCTTGTTGTTCGATTATAGAGCTCTCGAGATTGTTGAGATAGGTCTGACTACGAGTATGAACGCAATAAGACACAATATAAAATTTTAACGTAACATCAATCTATTGACCTCTATGTACAATTCAAAATGTTTAAATAATGGTTCGCTCCTATACCTAGTCCTACCTTCACAACGCAGGCTAAATTATCTAAAAGATCTAACCTATTCCCGAAGAGATAACTTTTCCCTAATTATTTCAGACGTCGCAGCACCCCAACCCTCCGACGAACACCTGACTCTACACCTTGACCGACGTTTAATTCTGACTGGCTTTCGCGGTTCAAAGTTCCTTTTGTGGTTAAATCAGATCCAACATTTATGTTAGTGTTAGAGGTTATGTTAGGGTTAGGCCCGGCTTCTAGGCACTGCAAAGAGAGAAGTGACTTCGACCACGAATGCAATCTAAGATTTGTGGGCCGGTGTGTGCGGTGGCCTCCTTTTTGTGGAGCCTCTTTTCAAAGGCTAACGCTCTTCTTGGGCTATGATTCTCTTTTGTCCGTTTGGAAGGGATTGGATATGGCTGGCCTTTGTGGGGGCTTTAAACCTGTTTTCGCCGTGAATTGCCCCTAATGCTCAGAAAGATTCCCGTGATCGAAAGTGCCTATATAGTCCAGGCGCCAGGGAGCAAAAATCAGCTCAATAAGGAAATAATTGTTTCCTGGCTGGAAACTAGCTTAAAACGATCTGTGTGGCTTAGGTTTTGACATACTAATTTCCCCCCTTTCGGGAATGTCGGCGTCATGTCGCCATCATCAACAAGAAGTACACCAGCGTGGTTTTTGCCGAATATCTTGATTTTGGGCCATCTGACAGCCAAAGATGTGGGAAGTAATTTTGAAACCAATGAAATTCCCTACGGAAGAGTTTTTAAATGACCTTTCTGCGACTTATGGTCTTTGAGATAGAGCTTTTGGAAGTGAGAGGCATTGTCGTAAAAGCTCCATGGCCACTTGACTCAAAAAACTAAAATGTCGATGTGACAAAAAAAATTCAAAATGAGATTTCACGAGAATCCTTCATGCTATAGTTGCGGTGATGGTCTTAAACTCTTTCTCTTGAACCGTTGATTACGAATATAGAAAAGTTAAAAACGTCACATTGTACATATACAAGGTGTACTGAGGGAATCAAATCAGATCAGAGAAATTTTACATATTTCTTCGATTTAACCTATATGCGACACTCTAAGCACCTGACACAAGTCCAATATAAATATGGATTTGCTCTATAAGCTTCATCTAATACACTAAAGAAGTGGTCAGCTCACAGCTTTACTGTAAAATGTTTTGAAGGCCCTCTGAAATCATCAAAATATTGAAAATTTACAGTACCAAGGAATGTATATAACAGTATATTATATACCAAGGGACCAAAGTGGATTTTTAATTCGAAGATTTGGACCCAAAGGACCCTCGAGCAACAAACTTCACCCAAGAGATCAAAAATTCACTTTGGTTCCTTGGTATATAATATACTGTTACATACATTTCTTGCTACTGTAAATTTTGATGATTTCAGAGGGCCTTCAAAACATTTTACAGGAAGGCTGTGAGCTGATCACTTCTCAAGTGTATCAAGTGAAGCTTGCAAAGCAATGCATATTGATATTGGACTCAGGATAAGTGCTTAGAGTTTCGCATAGGCTAAATCGAAGAAATATGTCAAATTTCTCTGTTCCGATTTGATTCCCGTAGTACACCCTGTATATGCACAATGTGACGTTTTTGACTTTTCAATATTCGTAATCTACGGTTCAAGAGGAAAAGTTTAAGATCATCACCGCAACTATAGCATGAAGAGTTCTCGAGTAATCTCATTTTGAATTTTTTTTTGTCACATCGACATTTTAGTTTTTCGAGTCAAGTGGCCATGGAGCTTTCACGACAATGACTCTCGCTTCCAGAAGCTCTATCTCAAAGACCATAGGTCGCAGAAAATTGATCGAAAAACCAAACTATAGGGAATTTTATAGGCTTTAAAATGACTCCCCACATCTTTTGCTGTCAGATGACCCAAAATTAAGATATTCGGCAAAAACCACGCTGGTGCACTTCTTGTTGATGATGGCGACATGACGCCGACATTTTCGAAAGGGGGGAAACTAGTATGTCAAAACCTAAGCTACACAGATCGTTTTGAACTAGTTTTCAGCCAGGAAACAATTATTTCCTTATTGTTTCCCCTGGCGCCTGGGCTAATAACCGGGAATGTTGAACCAAATTTCGCCCTTCCAAAAACTTTCTAACCGATGGTGTACGCGAAACAACTACTCAAGTCAAGGTACTAATTTAATGTGGGGAACGTTTTGAGCATGCCCCGTATACGCGCTAGTTCGTTGTTGTTTAGCAGCTTGTGAGGAAAGACCGCAGTCAAGAGAAACAAAACGCAGAGAATTGACTATACAGGGTGTTCGCCGAAAAGCCGATGCGGAGAGGCGTCGAAATATTCTTTGCCCTAGCGAGAAATAATCGCCGTCTACTCTATTCCTGATTGAGCCCTTATAACAATTCATTTTTACAAAGTCCCTACCTGAACGATGGCGTCGTTGGGTACCGGATTGAATTTATCAGTTTCGAATAAGAACGTTTTCATTCCCGTAACAAGCTCTACATGGAAATATCCGGAACTGTCGTGGCGCTAAAACAAAATCATTAGATTCAAAGAGGGGGGGGGGGGTCCATTAATCCGATCAACAATTGCGACTCGACGGCAGGGTCTGAACCCCGATCTCAACGCGATGCTATTTTATTTCAATTCTTTGTTTTTTTTTCACGTAGTTCTCAAAATTTACATTTTCCGAATAACTAGGAGCTTCAGAAACGCAGAGGAAGCTCACCCGCGAGTTTCCAGATCCAACCCACTAGGTCCGGTGCTCTGAGTACCGTAGTCACAAAGCCAAGTCCAGAGGGCCCAAGAGCGCGAATACCTTTCTATGAAGGTAACCAACAAAGGACGAGGCTTGACAGTGGCTGTACCTGATGGCAGACAGTAGCGCAGATACCAGCACGTGCAGGCAGTATCAGAACGCACGCGTGAGCCCCGTCATACATTTTTACGACAAAGCCTAACCGTAAGCAACCACCCCAACCCACCAAGACTAACCCTCTGCTCGTCGAGGTCATCACTCCGCCCCACGAGATATCGAAACGAGAGACCTCATTTCTATCGGGCCTGGTTCATTTAGGGGTTTCAACTCGACATCCTCGAGGTGGGCTAGAACTCATCGTCGAGGGAACGCGACTCAGCATCCTGGAGGGGGTTCGAAACACTTCGTCAACGGGTCCCAACTCTACGACTTGGAGAAGGGTCGGAACTCAACACCGGAAGGGCCTCGGCACATCGACCTGGCGAAGGGCTGGAACTCATCGTCGGAGGGCTCTGACTCTACACCTGGAGGCGGATCAAGACTCAACGTTCAAGGGCTTTGACACGACATCCTAGAGACGGGTTGCATCTCAACGGGAGAAGCAACTCATCAGTCTCTCGGAGGGTCAAAACTCAACCTGGAGGGTTCTCGATTCAACGTGCCCCCAAGGGAACCAAAACACGTCTCTGAAGGGTTCCAACTCGACTTTCTCCAGGGGGCTTTTGAGACACATCAGCCGGGGAATCGACTCGCCAATTTTCAAGTGGGCTGGGACTCATCATTGGGGCTTCGACGCTTCAGCCTCTGGGAGGGTCGCAACGCAACATAAACAGGTTCTAACTCAGCTTCCTTGAAGGGGACTAAAACTCTTCGCCAACAGGCCCGCAGAAGCACTCGGCAACGGACGTGACAAGTCGGGAGCGGACGGCAGCCCAGGAGGATTGATCCAGGTACCACGGTCAATCTCCGGCGATATCCTCCATTCCCAGCAATTCGAAATATTTTATTGCATCCAAAACGATCGCGAACGGGGTATAGACAGCTCAGGTTATTTGAGAAGCCCGCAGAAATGCGACTAGCGGTGCTAGCACGTGAGAATCGGATGATGGCGGGCGGCGAGCAGCAGCGCGGCGCGTCAACACAGCAGGAGTACGGCAGCAACTGGCTGGGTTGAAGTGCGGGTGCTTTACTTCATATGCACCAATTCACCATTTCATCGGACGTCGAGCAGGGACGGTTATTGAATGTCGATGAAGGGCAAGTAAATTATGTTGTAGAGCTTCGCGGGATTTACACGAAAGACTTAAATAGCTAGCGACATCTTTTAATGATGCCTTGACTCTGGATATTCACATTCTTATACCTCGATTCCACGGCTTTGAATTATTTTCCTCCGGATTATTTTCGGCCCGCCAAATGCGGGTGGCTTCACTATCAGGATAAAAATATAAATGAAAGGCGGTCTTCCCACGAAACGTTCATAAAAATAATTCCTGACTGCAGTTTCGGTAGCCTTTAGTCTCCCGTCGTCAGAGGTAAAATAGTAAAACAATAATTAAAATTAAAGTTAATTTATGAACAATGTTTTTTCTTGAAGAACCGTCGACTAAGTTCATAAGATGAAAGAACTGTGGAAAGATTTCAATGTCTACAGCTTCCATTTCTGAAGAAAACTACCATCTTCTAGTATTAGTCCAGGAATTTTAGGTTTTGACCCGGAAGTAATTAACGTAAATCTGAAAATTTGCAGGATTGTAGTTTTGGTCTAGGAGAGCACGTACAAAAAAGTCCCCTACTCTGCCTCGTCGGCTTCCCTGTTTTTTCGGTGCAAGAAGGGACTAAGTCACAAAAATTGGCGATCTGTTTATAGACTGCAGTAAAATGATTGTTGTTGATCCGATTGGTATCGAAATGATCCAAAAAGGTTCAGAGAAGCATATCCATTCGTATTTGAGATGTTTCAATGCTTATTATGTACATAATTTGCCGACCTAGTGCTGTCAAAATTCAAAAAATTAGATTTTTTCCGAGATTACGCCTTGGCGGTTATATGAAGAATTGGAGGGTGAAATGTACACCAATAAATATTTTTTGTCATACTTTGAGCTTTCCATTGGCATGTCTACGTTCTCTCTAGCGTCACCCGTTACAGAGCTACGCCACTCCGAGTGTCGCCGCGCAGTAACGCTGCCTACGTAAAGCGCGCATCCTGCGCTCAGTGGTAGAGACACAACTAGCCTTACCGATCCTAAAGGACCTGATAAGAGACACAAGGCATTTTCAAAGTATTATTGTTGTTCTATAAGATTTTTAATTAGAATTGAGCTCGAACTTTCTTTCGAATTTTACTTAATTCGGGTAGAAAATTAAGATTCTTATTCTAATTGGAAGTGGGGTCATCCGGATCATCATCCATATCTACTGACTGACTGTTCGTGCAGCTGGATCCTTCACAGCTCTTGCACATGATGCTGCAGGCAAGACTTGAGTTCCTGCACTCACACCGGGCACCGCAGTCAATCTTGCAGGCACATGAAATTAGCCGTAGCAGGCTATCAGGAGCTGGCTGCCTTCTGGTGGTAACTGAAAACAGACCCTGGAGTCCAGATTTCCAGCCCTAGATCTCTGGGTTGAGGTTAACGTCTAGCCACTGATGGACTTGTAAAGAAAACAAGCACATTAGTACCGTACCTACTGCAAGCTTTTTGAGAGATGCAATCCCCACATTCTGCCTAACGTCGTTACCTGGGCGGAACGAATGCTGTTCACAGGCGGCACTTGTTGGTGGAAGGCTCGCCAAATCGAAGGAAGATGTCACCGGCTGCTTCGCTACGCTCTGGTTGTATAGAAATACTCGTAGCTGGTTCAAAGTGTCCAGCTCACTGCTTTCATACAGAGCCACGATAAATCTTTCCCCAGCGGTGGCCACAGCCCTCTTGCTGGATGCGGGATTTGAGAAGACCGTGGAGCATTCCTGTAGCTCTGGTATTTTCTCCATGAGCTTCCGCACGCCTTCTGCTTTCCCATTTGATACAGAGCTGACATGGTGTCGCATCCTGTTATGATGGCATGGCAAAAGAGGACGGACTTGTTCATTTTATCAGGACTTTTCTGGATCTCCTGCATCTTGAATACTCGTCCACTTGAACTGCCTGTGGCTGGACTTAGCATTAAGATTCGGGTGTCATCTCTAGCACGGGCTACATAGCATAGCAAGGATGTCTGTGCATGTCCTGGGCAATAACGGTAACTTGCTGTCCTGGCACATCCATGCCGAAAGCTGTTCTGACAATCAATCAAGGAGTCCGCATCTGCTGCAGCTCGAACGACAGTAACTCCAGCATTTTGAAAATAACCTGAGAGTAAACTAATAAGACGCCTTTTAATCTGCACGTGGCTCAAGAACTCTGACTGGTTAGTCGCCACTCATGTGTTTCTGTCAAAAACTACATGTATGGGTGCCCGCTCAGAATAACGACGTTTTTGTTCTTGAGCCTTTGTTGAGTTCTGTTCATGCCCATCGAACACCAACAGTAACAGATGATCCAAATCGTTTCTGAACAAACCTTACGTATGCCTGGGCTATTTGTCCAAAAGTGGCGGGACGAGGCCAAACAAGTGCATGAAGTAGGTAACCACCGTCGACTGTCGACTACACTCCAACGAGTTCCACTGTCACCAAGTTCTTGAGGTGTAATAGGTACTTGAAAAAATCTGTTGAAGAACTGATTTTGCAGTCTTCCGCATTGACACCTCATCGAAGAGAGCAGGTGGCCTTGAAAAGAGTTCGAAACTGAGATACTCTTTCAAGTCTTCCTCAGATTTCATCACGCAAACTATCCGCGTGAAGAGTTGCTGAAGGTTTACAGGAACGATTTTATCGCGGACAACAATGTCACCCCGAACTGATGAAAGCAGCTTTACTCCGAGCTTTACTCGATGTTTCCTGGAGAGCTTCACATCCCCAAAACATTTTCCAGGCAAAATCTTGACGGCTGCCTCACCTGAAGCTTTGGCTCTGTCGCACTTAGTAGTGTCGTCGCCAGCAATCCCAGAAGCCAGAGAGCGAAAACGATTTGACTTTGTAGTTCTGTAGACCACGGAGGGTGGTCTTGCAGCCAGGCTTTGGAAGTGTTGACGTCTCGTGCATCGCGCTTCCGGTGAGTGTCCCTTAGTTCAACGTGCTGCTCTGAGGATTCTCCTTTCATCCCAGTCATCTTTTCCAAACAATCACACACCTTCATGCAGGCAGAGAAGGCCACTACGATGTGACTAAAACATCAGCATCTTGGGCTTCTTGCATCATTCCTCCAGAACTAGCGAATATTATAGCACTTACCTGCATGTTAGATGTAGCCTGATAGATACATTTCTCTCCACGAGATCTTTGAGAACGTCTTCATTTTCGGTGCCTCCTCTTTTCACACTAGCACGCAGCAAAGTTGATAGCCCACTCTGAACCATTATATTTTCATCTTCAAGAGGCGACTTACAAAAACCGCAAACGCCTTTGTCTGCCATAACATAACATCGAGCGCAGGACGTACGCGATCAGCGGGTTGATCACCCGCGTATTTGATCATTCTCGGTGACGAAATGTGAGTCACATGAAGCTTCCACTTCAACAGCTGACTCAACGTCTTTCCTGTCTTGTTGTATGTTCATGCTCTTCCATATTTCATCATTTACATTGCCATTATTACCAGCAGAGATTGCTGGAGGTGAGTGAAAAAGATGCCATATCAACAACAACTTTTGTAAAATGCATAAAATGTTGAGCAACATTCTCATTACAGCCCTGTAGCTCTGTAACGGGTGACGCTAGAGAAAACGTAGACATACCAATGGAAAGCCCAAAGTATGACGAAAGATGTTTATCCTTACATTTCACCCCCGAGTCTTTATATAACCACCATGGCGTAATTTCGGAAAAAACTAATTTCTTGAATTTTGACAGCACCAGGTCGGAAAATTATGTACTTAATAAGCATTGAAGCATCTCAAATACGAACGGATATGCTTCTCTGAACCTTTTTTGATCATTTCGATACCAATTGGACCAACAACAACCATTTTACTGCAGTCTATAGACAGATCACCAATTTTAGTGACTTAGTCCCTTCTTGCACCAAAAAAACAGGGAAGCCGACGAGGGAGAGTAGGGGACTTTCTTGTACGTGCTCTCCTAGACCAAAACTACAATCCTGCAAATTTTCAGATTTACGTTAATTACTTCCGGGTACAAGCTGTATATTGACTAAAATTCCTGGACTATATGTACTTTTCATTTGAAAAGTCATTCGTTCCGTCAGTGGAAATATTTCCACAGTTTTTTCATCTTATTAAAATCAAAATTAAAATTAACATAAAATGGGTGAGTATAACATACGTAAAGGTTTGTGGATATTTGCTAAGGGAGTATAAGTAAATGTTTTGACATAAATTGTCAAATTTTTCGAGGTATCTTGTATCTCCAATTAAACACGGAATTTTCTTGAGGATGGTTGTAATATAACTATAATTCAGCGAACAAACGATCAAAATCTAAAGCGTTATGAAAAATTCTTTGAAGGAAAATCGACACAATCATTCAATAATTTCATGTCTTCTCTCGTCTATGGTATGTTATGTACCGGGTGATCATTTGAAAACTATCCACCTGCAATAACTCCCGATTCCTAGTGAATATTTTTTCGAGCAAAAATAGGTCGATTTTTATATCGAGGGGGACATCTAAAACATACATTGGCAAATTTCTATACTCACCCCCCTCGCCCCCACTCACCCCAACTTTGAAATTTCAAATGACACTACCTACCTTGCGATACATCAAATTGAAGAGAAATTAATTTTCTTTCTGGAAAAAATATTTTCAAAATTTTTAACCCCACCCCCTTTTCCCTAAAAATTCTCTGACTGTCTCATTTTATATTCTGGACCCCTCATTTTTTTCTAAATTTAGTCGGCGTCATCCTAAATAGCATCGAAGAAGAAAATTTTTGGTGGGAAAAGTGCTACCCAAATTCACCCTTTTGCTCTCCCCCTCATCAACTCCCAAATTTATTAAAACACCACCTACTTTGTGATACATCAAATTGGAGGGAATTGAATTCTCTTTCTGAAAAGATTTTTTTTGGAATTTTCTACCCCTCCTTCAATAAATTGGTCATTTGGAGTATTCTAGGAGGGAAATGGGGGGCTTTAAAAATTGTGAAAAATCTTTTTCAGAAAGAGAATTCAATTTCCTTCAATTTGATGTATTACAAAGTGGGTATTGACATTTAAGATTTTCAAGGTCAGGTGGGGGGAGCGAAGGGGTGAATTTGGGTGGTACTTTTTTTCATAGAAAATTTTCTCTTTTGATGCTGTGCAGGATGACGTTGACTGTACTGAAGGGAAATGGAGGTCAAGAATATTAACTTGGACACACAGAGAATTTTTGGAAAAACGGGGGGCAGGGTTGAAAAATTTCAAAATATTTTTCTAGAGAGAGAATTCTATACAGGCTTTGAATGCTCTTCACTGTGCCCTGCTGCACTCCCCTTTTTTGTAGTGTCTTCCATATTATGTCGTTTCTGTCGATTCTGTCGAAAGTCTTTTCCAAATCCACGAAACAAAGGTGTACTGTCTCTCCTTCTCGTATAGCTTTTCCGTTATTTGTCTCAGAATGAAGATGGCATCTTGTACTCTTCTGTTCGGTCTGAAACCGAATTGTGTGTCTTCAAGTGTCTCCTCCAGTTGATATTTAATTTTTTTGCCAAAATTCTGGCAAATACCTTAGCTGCGTTGCTGAGCAGTGTAATTATTGCTCTAGTTGTGACATTCTTGACTATCTGACTATCTCCTTTTTTGTATATCGGTGTTATGATACCTATTTGCCAGTCTTGGGTGGGTGCTCTTCCCTCTTTCACTATCGTGTTCATAGATCTTCTCTCAGATCTCTCAGATCTTTCAGATCTTCAAGTGCTCCGTCTGTCAGTGCTTTTAACATCTCATCCGTTATATTGTTGTGTCCCGGTGCTCTTCCTAGCTTAGATTTTCTTATTGCCGCTAGCAGTTCTTGTTCTGCAATTTTCTCGTTTTGGTTTCTTTCCCATGTTGTTTCCCTTTGTGGTGTGTTTTCTCTCGTTCTTTCTTATTATGTTACATCTGTCCGTTCTAGTAGCTCTTTGAAGTATTCTCTCCATCTTTCCATTATCTGCACTTCGTTTCCAAAAGTGTTTCCCGCCTTTTCACTAAGAGTGACCATGGGCGAGTTGGACTTCCCCCAAGGACAAAGACAGGATCACATTCTCCATTGAAAGTGAAATGTACAGTTAACTGTCGTATCTTTTGGGCTCTGTAATGCACCGACTAGAGCCAATCTCAAGCTGAACCCAAAAAAGTGCTTATGCTCTTTCAGAAACAGGTCAAGTCTTGGGGACACGTCATCGTCATCGTCATCGTCATCGGAAAAAATCGAAACCAATCTTTAAAAATCGGATGCCATCAGGTAGTGACCACTATCAGAGAATCAACAAGGGATCAACAATTTCCTTGGGCTGTGCAACTACCACAGACAGTTTGTGGTGAAGTTCGTCGACATTGCCAAACCGTTCCAAGAACTAACCGAGGATAAGACTCAACTCTTGTGGTCCAAGTAATGCGAATATGTCTTCAAGACACTGAAAATGGCATTGTGTTGAGTCCCATATTGACATATTCTCGGCCACAGGGACATATCTGTGTTTTTTTTTTATACCAATGCTAGTAACACTGAGATTGGAGGAATTTATCGCCGCTGCAGGACGGACAAGAACGGGTGGTGGAGAGCTACAGCAAGGTTTTGTCGAAACATTTTTGAAGACCTGGCAAAGACGACCACAAGCGCTTCAAGGAGGTGGACTAGCAGAATGTGGATAGGTCAAGGTAATTTCCATTGAGATTTCAGACAACTGGGCCAGAGCTGCGCTGAAGAAGAAGCAACAAGGACAATCTGCCATAGACTTGCTGGCAAAAAGAAAAGAGCTAGAGCAGGCAAGGCTCTGGCCTTAATAAACTCTTTGAGAGTGAAGAACAGGCTGTTGAAAAGAGCATGGTAAAGCTCAGATGGGGGGCAAAAAATTTCGCAATTGATGAGTTCTAAGAAACAAGTGAAGAAAGCCCTTAAAGTGGGCGAGATGTCAATTCAGTCCTACAAGAACCTGATGGATCAGTAATCGGTGTATTCGATACGATTTTTCTTGAGAAAGAGGTTGATGTTCCAGCCTTGATTCAAGCATTTTTTATGGTGATCGAGATGGTGATTCTTCTGTCTCTATTGCAGTTTTCTTGTCAAAATGTCGACTTGGTAACAGGCATTTTTGTATTCGGCGGGACCCAAATACCGCAGAATGTCTTGTTACTCGGATGCTTCATGGAATGCTTCTTGGATATGGATTTTGAAAACATGGTTCTGAGCATTGTTCTTTAGTATAATATGGGTTTCTTGACCTCTTTCAACCATTTGAATTTGTCAGGTATTACACTTGAATTATCGAGCAGTTTATATCGAAAACGAGCTGACGTAGAACCACTTTGTTCAAATGCTTGATGCCAAGGAGGAAAATCTTATCTCAGGTATGGTCTGATGAGATTTGCGGCAAAAGCATTAACCGCGGTGTCTACCTGCGTGAGCCATCAAATTTTGATCAGATCCCTTTAAAAAATCGAACTCCGAACTTTGTTTCGCACGCTCCCGATAAAAAAGCGCAAGCCGACGACGACAGATTAATTAGACCTCGTCCCTCTCCCTCGCCCCCTTCCCCACCTCCTCGCGTTACTTCTCTTGAGGGCCGGAAAAGTGCTGACCTGTAAATAATTGAATTTATAGCGATGGAATTTTGTTTGAAAAGCTCCCATAAAAAAAGGAGTGGAAGCACAGCGGAGCGAGTGTCGATGCCGCTCTGATACCGAGATCGTTCCCAACACGTGACATCATTACCCCGGTGGAGTTTAATTTGAAGCAAGACCTGCAATTGGTCCGCCATATCCGTCGGCGGGCTCCTGATGCTGAAACAAATGGATTCGAAAGTGATTCCATTTTCTATGTCATTAGTTTCCGCTCTTGGGCGCCGCCGGCTCTGGCGCTCTCAAAATAAAACTTAAGGAATTTTCAAATCAACCGTTTGTTCGAGACCACCCACCCCCCGCTCCCAAGTCTCCCTTGACTTCCCTCGAATTTCCCTCCGCACTTCCCTTATTATAATTCTTTTTTTTTCGCAACGGAAATAGGGTCGCCCGCGCATTTCTCTCTAATACGGAACGTGCACTGCGCCACGGCTCTCTCTCTCTCGGTAAATATTATTTTGATTTCGCTCTTGATCCCCAATTCCCCTCCTCCCCGGTTTTTTTTAACATTGATGCGCGATGGACCCGAGGGAACGCGGGGACGATGATAAAACCCAATCTTGAGTGAAATGGAAATGAATCTGAAAGCGGTGTGGTTCGGCGTGTTCCAATTACTTTTGCATGGATTTTCATATCTGCGCCCGGCAATCGTTGTGGGATAGGCGAACTATAAACTAAAGAAATGTCAAAGTGCAATGGAGCATGGAGGATTCGAATTCAGCCGGGGCGCCGGAACACAGGGAGGGCCAGAGCCGTGTTCCGAGAGATGAAACGACAACATTTGGCTTCGCTTATCTGTGTCGTGACAGTTTGAGCACACATCTCAGGCCGGGTGCTGATGGTCGCACTATAACATTGAATTTTCTATTCAAGCCGAATCTCGAACTATCATCCCGCAAGCATTTCAGCCGGGAGCTTTCGGCTGAACGTCAAAAAATATTGCCGGTAGAAGCTTTGCTTTTCTCCTGGAAAAATGCATTGCTTTCCCGGTAGGGCGCACTAGCACAGGACAAACATTTTGTTTCACATTGATTCACATACCGGGTGACCTTGCAAGTGTTGATTCATGTTATCAAGTAATTACGTTGGGTGATTTTGGTTTTGATATAATAATGTTGTCAAGTTTGGTGTTTGGTGTTATGAAGCTCACCGGAAAACGTCACTTCAAATTGATGCTCGAAACATGAACTTGAAACATGCCTCGGGAATGGGATCGTCAGGTGGTAGGGCTACCCCTGGAGGCAACGGTCGGCCCAAAGACGATCTAGCAACCATCACCAAGAACAAGACGGACAAAGAGAAAATCTTTGGGAGATCGGGGAGAAGGCCCATAAGGAGAACGTCTTCCAAAGAAAAGTCCAAAAGAGAAGGAATCAGGCCCTAGCAAAAGGAAAAAGGTCCACAGATTTGGAGCAACGAGACGACTGGAAAGCTCTCTATTGACCGAGGATGGAAAACAAGGAGAACGGAGGACAACGACAAGGCCGAGGTCTTGAGGAATGGAAAAGACCTGCAACATATTTAGGAAACAATCAAAGAGATGACGGAGTACATGGATGAGCTGGGCACGGTCGTAAAGAAAAACAGCAACACGAAGAAAGAGATCCAAAAAGGTTACGGGCAGATTAGGAGACTGCGCCGAAAGAATATCGACAAACAGAGTCACCAAAGTCTTCTCAAGAAAAGTGAACTATAGAGAATGGAGAGCCTTCTTGGAACTGCAAACTCAAAAAACCTGAGAAAACCAGGGAGACCCCACGCGATGCCATCGGAGGACTTAACGATGGAACCAAGTGCAAGAGCTATAACAGCACGAGTTTTGGAAACTCATTTGAGAAAACGGAAATCATTGAATGCGAACGCGAACGCCTTTCGACGAACAACACATTTCACGGCTTTCAGGTTATGTGCGTGCAAAACTTGACGCCGCATTTCAGTAACTATTCCCATGTACTGTGAGAAGATGCAGAGCAAGTTCTTCAGTGTAAGGCCTTTTTCGCGATATCCAGTGCGTTATTACCTACTTCAAGAAACAGCTGTTTCTGAAACCTTACTGAGGAGAAAAAACGAGGAGGCTTACAAAATAACAGAAAGCAAAGCTGAGGTCATAATTATGGAGTAATACTACCTGGCGCCATCAAAACTTGCAACAAGCAGTCAGTGTAGGTCTCGGTGTAGGTACATAACCAACGAAAGCAGAACCAAAGTTGTTTTATCAACTGAACATTCTGAAAGACGTTCGGATCCAAAAAAGTTTTATCTAAAAAAGCTACATGCGGCCCAAGAACTTGAAATGGGGTCTTCGACCGGTAGGTACATCTATAATTATGACATGAGTGCCGTCTGAAAAACTAGCGATCCTGAAGGGCATGCATGAAAATATTGTCGAGAGAAAAATGATCGTCTGAAAAAGGGTATTGAAGGTGAAATGTCCCAAGACATCAACGGCTCAAAAGGTCAAACTATGAACATCTCAAGGTAACATGGTGATAAAACGGCATTGCGCAGCCATGAAATGTACTTTCCAGCGTGTCATCAGCGAGTTGGTATTTGGACTTTCCAATGATACCAATGTTTCAAGAAAACCATGCTCCCGATAATTCAAATGATCCGAAAAAATGCACAAATATCACCATTACGCAACAAACAGTCTAAAAACTAAGGTCTTGAAGTATTTTCAGTACCTTCGTTTTTTTTTGCGCGCATTCCTCACGAGATTTGCTAGGGGATTTGGCTCCTTGAGTGATTTGGCTCAAATTTTAATATGTTGTAGCCCTTAATGAGGTGATCAGACTTTGTCATTGCGCAAATTCACTTAACTCAACGGTTCACTCTCTGGAGGGGGTGGAATGCCAGTGGCCACAGAACGAATTTATTGTAATTACCGGCTTTGATGAGCAGGAGGTGGATCTGTTTTGACGCCAGGAGGTGCTTCTAGGGTTATACTTGCCATAACTTTGAGCTGGTCAATATTATCTCATAACCCACATTTTCAGAACCACCCGATCATTTCAAAGAATTACTGAAAATTTAAAGTCGAATTACGACCAAAATGGGCGGAGAATTTCGTTGAATTTTTGATACGGTATGTTCAAAGTGTCCCTGATTAATCATCCTTTGCGTATCAACCCCCTAAATCTGACGTTCACGCTCCAATGAATAATAAACTTCCGCTCTGCGCTGTTGGAAGTGAGTAGTTTCTTGTTAAGTTAAAATTAATTTTTATTATTATTGTAGCGTATTATGTGCTGAAATTGAGTGGTCCACATTGATCCCATCTGTCCACCCACATTTATCCCTCAGCCCCTATGGGAGACGGACGTTTTATCGACAACCAAAACATCGACAGACAAAACCGAAACACCGATACGCTCTACTACAACTTTTGATTCGGAAACAATTTGGACACGAAAAAGCTGGTTGTGCACATGGCCCCCGTCAGGTTCACCTGAAGAATGGTAAACTCCGGCTCTACCATTATGCCACCAGAATATCGCACCTGGCGAGTTGGATACGGAAAGCTGTGTACATGGACCTCGTCAGGTCACAAGCTTTTTTTTTTTGATAACTTAACTGCCAGAATATTGCGTTTGGTAAGTTGCACACAAAAGCTGTGTACATGGACCTCGTCAGGTCACTAAGTATATTTTTTTGAGAACCAAACTGTCAGAATATCGCACTGGCGAGTTGAATACAAAAAGCTGTGTACTGGGACCTTGTCGTTAGGTCACTAGGATTTTTTTTTTGATAACCCAACCGTCAGACTATTATACCTGTTGAGTTGGAGACAAAAAACTGTGTACATGGAGCTCGTCAGGTACCTACACCCGAAGAGTGGTAACCTCCGGCCCTACCACCAACTTTTGATGCGAAAACAAGTTGGACACGAAAACGCTGTGTACATACATGAACTTCATGTATTTATTTAGGTGCCTCGGTGAGTCGGTGTTTTGCACAGAGTAGAGTGTGTTTTGGCATTTCAGCGTGTCGGCATTTTGGCATGTCGGTGTTTTGGCGTGTCGGCGTTTAGGCGTGTCGACCATTCGGCGAGTCGGCGTTTCGATGAATCGTCTGTTGGTGAAATGTCCTGTCGATGATTTGATTGTCGATCAAACACACCAAACCCACCCCCTATACCTAGCCTGGTAGTTTTTCCCGAATCGGCGGTGTAAGTACTCGTTGTACATTTTCTTGTTGAATGTGTTCAACTACCTAGTCATTTCTGGAAAAACCTCCAGGGTATGGGGGCTATGAGGGTGAGGGTGGGTGAACATAAGGAATTGATGCAGACCATCCTTTCTCAGATATAATATGCCAAAATATAATGGCAGTAATTCATTCAAAGTTCAAAAAACAATTTATTTTGAATAGCGCAGAGCAGAAGTTGATTTTATATTGAAGAGTGAACATCAGATTTAGAGGTTGGTATGCAAGGAATAATTGATCAGCAACACTTTGAACATACCGTGTCAGAAATTCAACAAAACTCCCCGTTTATTTTGGTCGTTGATCGACTTTGAATTTTCAGTCATTTTTCGAAATGCTAGAGGTGGCTGTTTAAATAGGGGTTATGTAAAATAATTTTGATCAGCTCAAAGTGGTGGCAAGTAGGTATAACCTTAGAAGCACATCATTGCGTCGAAACAGACCCATCTTCTGCTTATTCAAGCCGGTAATGGCAGTAAATTAGTTCTGTGACCACCGGCCTTCGACACCCCCCTAGCGGGTGGAATCGTTGGGTCCAGAGGATTTGCGCAATGATAAAATTTTATGACTTCAACAAGGACTTCAACACATTCAAATTTGAGCCAATCACCCGAGAGGCCAAATCCCATGAGAAAAGTGCGGAGTTCTTTGTTGGAGATCACGACGCACTAATAAGACACGTACTCACACAATTGGCGGATGAGCCGTGCATCTGGAGGCCAGGATATTCGCGAAGCCGATCGGCAGAAGCAGAAAAGCATACAAAAATAGAGTTCTGAATATCAGACGGGTTTGGTACATTTCACCGACAACCAACTCACCGACAGGACATTTCACCGACAGCCATTTCACCGAACGGACATTTCAACGACACGCCGTTTCGCCGACAGGACATTTCACCGACACGCCAATTCACCGACAGGACATTTCACCGACAGGACACTTCACCGACACGCCATTTCACAGACAGGACATTTCACCGACTCGCCAATTTACCGACAGGACATTTCACCGACAAGGCAACTCACCGACAGGGCATTTCACCGACAAGACAACTCACCGACAAGACACTTCACCGACTCGACAAATCACCGACAGGAAATTTGACTAACTTGCCGAATTTGCAAATTTTGCTTAGAAATGAGTTCCCGGAAAATGCTGGAAAATGTAACCATATCGTGTTTGGTATTGGCGAATGCGGAAATTTTTTTTGTGTGTAGGTTTCATGTTTCCACATTGACCCTGTACATTGCTCAAAGCTCAAACGTGGAAAACAGATTGTTGTCTGTATCTTTTTCCCGGAAAATTCGAGGAAAATGGAATTGGTATGATAAAATGCAAAAATGTATCATCAAATCTAGACCCCAACCAATCTGGGTTCGGATGTACGGTTACCGAGACACAAATAAACTCCTCAACTGGCAGGTCTAAAAAAAGAAGATTGCTCGAGTCAAAAATAGACTCTATCTATGCAGTGAGTTCAAAAAGAAGAATGATACTTGAATCAAAAATCAGTTCTTGATCTGGTAGGTCTGGAAAAAAGGATGATACTTGAGTCGAAAATAAATTCCATATTATCTAGTATGCTTAAGGATACTTGATTCAGAAATAGACCCCTCATACGAGTAGTGGGTCTAAAGAGAAGGAAGATACTTGAGTAAAAAATGAACTTCTTATCTGGTGGGTCTGGAAAGGAAGCGATGTTTGAATCAAAAACTCAAAAATAGGCTCTGTATATGGTGAGTCTAAAAAATAGCATGATAGGTACTCGATCAAAAATAAACTCCTGAACTAGCGGGTAGAAAAATTGTTCTTGTCAATACATAATCTATGAAGTGAGTCGGAAGAGATTAAGGATGGTACTTGAGTGGAAATCAGTTATTCATTTGGTGGGTGAGGTAAGAAGGATCATACTCGAGGTCGAAATAAACTCTATATTTGGTAGGCCTAAGAATACTTGACTCAAAAATTAAACCCTCATCTGGTGGCGCTACAAAGAAGGATGATACTTGAGCAAGAAATATCTAATCTTTTCTGGTGGGTCTAAGGTCTAAGTCTAAGAAGGTTAAAACTTGAGTCTGATATGAATTCCTTATCTGGTGAGTCTCAAAAGAAGGATGATATACTTGAATAGAAAATGAACTTATCTGGTGGGTCTGAAAAGAAGGATGATACCTCGGATGATGCTTGCGTCAAAAATCGGTTTCTTATCTAATGGGCTGGAAGAAAATGATACTTGAATTAAGAATACACTTCTCTTTTTGTGGGTTTGAAAAAAAGGAGGATGCTTGAGTCAAAAATTCAAGAACTGAGTGTGTATTTGGTGGTAATCAGGTACCACCTAATTACTAGACTTGAGTCAAAAAAGAAGGACGATACTTTAGTCAAAAAAAAACTCCTCAACTGGCGGGTCTAAAAAAAAGAAGATAAGCAAAAAAACATTTCCTCATCAGGTGGGTCTGAAAAGAAGGAAGATACTCAAGTGAAAATTAGATTCTTATCTGGTTATCGAATACACTTTTGGCGCTGAACACCAACCATGGTCGGAATTGCACCAGTACGGAATCGAGCATATCAATCTTTCAAATGTAGGTACCTATGGTCCAAAACTCAAAACGCTATAGTCCTGCCGCTGAATCGGCGATTCGATAAAATGTCCTGTCGGTGAAATTGCGTGTCGGTGAAATGTCCTGTCGGTGAATCGGCGATTCGGTGGATTGTGCTGTCGGTGAAATGACGAGTCGGTGAATCGGCGAGTCGGTGAAATGTCTTGTCGGTGAATCGGCGTGTCGGTGAAATGTCCTGTCGGTCAAGTGTCCTGTCGGTGAATCGGCGTGTCGGTGAAATGTCCAGTCGGCGAAACGGCGAGTCAGTGAAATGTCCTGTCGGCGAATCGGCGATTCGGTGAGTTGGGTGTCGGTGAAATGTCCAGTCTGTGAGTTGGTTGTCGGTGAAATGACCGTATTCCTATCAGACCCATCCTCCATGCCCATTCCCTATAAAGGTTACCCATAGGTACATATTGTCTTGATTATGTGGGATTTCACCTTATTTTACCATATTAAAATGTATAATTATTATAAGCCACGCAAAGTTTTAAAGATTCCCCTTTCAACGAAACAGGCACAAAAATGCGAACTTGTGTTAACCCATGGTCGGGCAGTTTTGATGCGGTCACATTTGGGACTTTCGACCATAGTGTCGCCCGTCCTAAGACTGTAAATGGGTCGAGCGACGAGATTTTATTACTTTAAATGAGGGTGGCCTTTCCGTCTGCGGGCACAGAAACGAGGAACTAGACCAGCACGGAGGCAGAAAGACGTGGGTAGTTTCTCGAAGAGGCTGTGTGTTTTGCGTGTTTTTGTAGGTAAATATTAATTTTTGTTGTATTTTTTAAATTACTTGTGTATTCGTTTGTCGTTTTCTATTTGAATACTACTTGGTTTCGATTGATTATTCACTGCCGAATTGAATTAAATGTACGTCCTTTTTATGGAAACATGCGCTCAGATAATTTTAAAGGCACGCATGCCGCTTTTGACTGGAATAATTCAACGTGAGGTGATTATTACATTGAATTTGTCTGTTTGAATTTTATGTCATGATTCTATGGTCAGATTAGTAATTTTTGTATGTAATTTGTTTTTCATGTGTGCACTTGACTGTAATTCTGTGTCAAATTTTAGCTGAACGTCATGATCTGCGATATTTTTATGTTGTCATTTTTATGTACAGTTTTGTAGTCAACTCTTTTTTCAATGTCAGTGCTGTACCTTTGATGTCTCATAATCTTTGTGTCAATATTCAGAGCCCTCCGTCTGTTCCGGTTCTCAAATATTTTCTTGTTAAATTGAATTGAATTGAAATGTTCCCCTTTTGTTTATTTACTCACTGAGTTTTGCAAATGGCGCTTGCGAGTATGATCGAGCCTTGATGAACTTATTTTACTAATATTTTCTTGAATACCGTGAAAGTCGTTCCTGTACTATCAACCACTTCTACCCAACCTAAAATTGACTTTTAAAAATGTTTACTTTTGTCTATGTGTCAGAGGGCTTTTACCGTCCAAGCAGGTTGTACGGTACTTTTTGTTGGGGAGTCATGTTCATTTATTTTGCTTTGTTTGTGATGAGATGAGTTGATGCTACCTGCCAGGGCGAGGGACAGGGACAGCCATGGTAGATACGAACGGTTGGTTGCAACTTAGTCGCTTGCGACTCGTGTAACGAGGCAAATGTCAGTTTGATTGGGATAGGTTCTCTTACAGTGTCCTCGAGTACAGGTTCGCAACAGGATTTCCCCCATTGTGTAGTTGTTGTATTTTGTAGTTGTATTGTAGCGTTTTGTTTATTATGACCTGTCTACTAACATGTCTTCAGTTGTTGTTTTTTGTGTGTTTGTGTGAGTGTGGCGTCCTTTTTGTTTTGCGTTATTATGCGTTCCTTTGCGTTGCGTTGCTTTGCGTTGTTTTGCGTTGCTTTGCGTTGCTTTGCGTTACTTTGCGTTGTGTTGCGTTACTTTGCGTTATTTGCTGTGTTGCGGTAGGGAGAACAAAGTCTCAGTGAGTTTTACATTTTGTCACAACATGTCTGAGAACCCTTTTCTTTGAGCTTAACTCAGTGGTTTCTTCGACTGGGTTCTTCCACTTGAGTGCTCTTTTTCCGAATCCGTCACTTTCCATGTTCTTTGACTTGACAGTTGGTTATATTTTGTTGTGTTGTTTTTCAATTGTTTTATTATTTTGTTCGTATTGTCCATTTTGTACATTTTGCCCATTCTGTCAGTCACACGTTAGGTGTTTTGAGAAAAGAATTATAAAAGACTAATTTTTGTACTTTGCACTTATTTGTTTTGAGTAAATGTAATTTTCTGTGCAATGAGCGTGTTTCATTGAAGTCCACCTTGAACTCCACCTTCTTCCCCCTCGGGTCGTTCTCCTCATGAACAAAAGCGGATCAAAGGGTTAAGACGCGAACAAAAGCGGACAACGTAGGATTTCGATGATCAGAGGCTAAACACGTGAAATGTCACTTGGGGCAGGGGGGGGGCGTACCATTACAATTAGTATAACTAGATTGTAACTACCTATCTCACATTATATTTTTCTTTCCGCAATGGAACTTGCAATTGGGAAACTTAGCATGAGGTCGTCACTATTCTCGTCACTACTGAATGAGGCGCCCACTTCGATGAATTTGCCTCAAACGACGGGAAAACACGGGAGTTTGAGTCGTTTGATATGCAACTGACAGTGACTGGCTGACTGGAAACGCAAAGCAAGAAGCAAGAAACAGAGGTTATCTAAATCTCAAATCAAAACATGAAATTAATGACGGACCCAAAATTGTTGAATTTGCCCCCATAGTGCAGTCATTTTAGATCAAAAAATCAGGAGAAGCAAAAAAATTTGCAATGGAAGGAGACTTGGTACAGTGATAGTAGATAGTCACCTGATGATTATATTAAAAGTCCCCAGAAATCAACCTTGTGCTACAGCCTCCATGTCAGAAAATGTCTTGAGATGATGGTGAATCTCAAATTTTCTTGTTTATGTATGTCTCTGTGACCATCGAAGATTAAAGCTATCGATTACATTTTTGATGCAAAAGTTGGAACGTCAAAAAACGAATATTTTGGACCGTATCGATCAAGTATCGCTTTGATAGTTCTTCAGATATCAGCGTTTAAATACTCACAGTTTCGATTTTAAATAAGAGTTATTCCATGATTGTGATTTTTGGTGTAAATTCTTTCCGACCACCATCATTGCCTTCTTCATGTGGTTTGAAGTCTTGCTCAACCAGACGTTCTGCCAAAAAATCTGTCGTTTGGTCCGCGTGACGTTATCAATTCAAGATGAAGGATGAATTTTATCTTTTAAACCGAAACCGATAAAATCATGAAAAATACCATATAAACTACGCACAAATCAGTACGTCGTTCCAAAGAAATTTGCCTTTTTTTAATTTGATGTGAATTTGGTTACTACAATGAATTTGCATTCTGTTTGAAGTGTGACTTGATCCTTTGGCTATCAGTCCGTGGTTTCGCAAGACACTAGATAATTCACATACATTTTGTACTGGGTGTTCAATAAGACAGTGCAAAATTTCTGAATCGTCAAGAAGCTCCCGTTCGCAAAAGAATTTTTTTCTCTTGAATTTTTGCCACAAAGAAGATGAGGTAGGCCTTGAAGTACAGGGTAGTATTTGAATTATCTGCTTATCTCCTTTATTTACAGGATGAGCACAAAAAAAAATCATCTTTTTGATTTTGCATGGATAACTTTTTTCCTTGTTAACCGATTTTTAAAATTTGCGGCCCATATTGAAGCTAAAACTATAGGTAAAAAGACCTGGGGATCGGAATTGACTCAAGACAAACGTTTAGAGCCAAGGGTTCAATGAAATGTGGCCCAAATTTTCAACGCCGTCGACAGCTCGTTTAGAAAAAGGATTTGCTATTGGTCACGTTTCTTTCGAATAAATAATTTATCCTGAATACATTGAGGTCTTTCGTTCCTGTCCTAGCTGAGAATTGTGTAGGTGAAGGAATTCATACATTTTACAACTGCATGTTCAAGGATGAGAAACAGTCTCTTGTCACTTGAAATTGGTCGTAACCAACACTACGAAAATATCAACAATGAATTACCTTAACTGGTTTGTTCATTACTCATTGTTTTGATTTTTGTAGTCTTGGTTACGACCAATTTGAGGTGACCAGGGGGCTGTTTCTCCTTCTTGAACATGCAGTTGTGATTGGATTCCTTTACCTACAATTTTTGGCTGGGACAAGCAAGAAAAACCTCAATGTATTCAGAATGAATCATTTCTTCGAAATAAAAGTGGCTTTAAGCTCATCCTTCTCCCAAACGAGCTGTAGACGGCGTTCAAGATTTGGGCCAACTTTTATTGAACACTTGATTCTGAAGGTTTGTTTCGAGTCAATTTTGATCCTCAGGTCTTGTTACCGTAAGTTTCAGCTTCAATATGAGCCGCAAATTTTTGAAATCGGTCAAGGATGAAAAAAGTTATCAATGCAAAACCAAAAAGATGATTTCTTCATGCTCACCCTGTAAATAAAGGAGATAAGCAGAGAATTCAAACACCACCCTGTACTTCAAGGCCCACCTCGTCTTCTTTTTGGTAAAAATTCAAGAGAAAAAAATTCTTTTCCGAACGGGAGCTTCTTGACGATTCAGAAATTTTACACTGTCTTATTGAACACCTGTAAAAATTTTATGTGAATCATATAGTGCCTTGCAAAACCACGGACTGATAGCCAAAGAATAAAGTCAACGGACATTCCAAACAGAATACAAATTCATTGTAGTAATTCAAATTCACATCAAATTGGAAAAAGGCAAAACTTTTTGGAACGACGGCGGCGTATTGATCAGTGCGTAGTTTGAATGAGGAATTTTATGCTGATAAAGATGTCGTAAACCGCTCTGAAAACTTTTCCACCGCTTCTGAAATATCTCTCATTCATGTATGCCATAAAAACTACATCGAAAAGTCAACTTTGAAGGGCTATACTTTTTTCTCTTCGGAAGCATTTTGGTATGAAGGTAGGTTTGGTTGATTCAATCTATTTTGTTGTCAGGAATAGGTATGTGATATTTTTTGTGTACCTACTCATTCCTGGGACATCCTGCATAACATACATATAAGGATCCGCAGATTTTTGGCATGCTCTTGTTTCCGCACCCGAATGGCTTTTTCAGGACCTAATTTCAAGTCCAACTTGCAAACGACGCTATCGCAAAATGAAATTTTGTCATTTTTGACATTTGGATAGAGTGCAACTTTGCGCAGGTTGCAAGTCAGAAAACGAGCCCAGTTGCCTTCAGTTTGGAAAGATAAATTATTGTTCAAAAAAAGCGAAGGGTGGGGCCTACTGTCGTGTTATCAAAACACGCAGAAGGTCGCGTGCGTAAGAAACACCATCACAGCAGCGTCCAGTCCGGTATTTTCCCTGTCGTTGTTCGTGCCACAGTCACAACAAAATGTTGAATTTTCGGACAAGCAGGACATTATTAACAATTTCAGCCATTTATGTAGTGTGGTGTTTCGGAAATCCCCATCGTGCCCTCGTCGACGGCAGTGAATTCCATTGTCAATGCGTTCCGCCCAGTTCGTGTGCAGATAATCGCGACAGGGATGTCAATGGACGCGGAGTATTGGACATCCGGTAAGTAAAAGGATAAATAACACACATGCACACACACACACACAGCGTTAGGCATGCAAACCTATTAATCTGACAAATTGTTATCTGCTCGTGTGCAAAATTACGTTGTTCCTGAGCGGGTGAATTATTCCAACAACCTGGATAAATCATGTTGTACGCTCTCGCTCTTTGTCCAACGTTCTGTTTTTACCATCGATCTTTTTGCACGCAGCAAGACCCACAAAAACAAGTGTCGGAACTACTTCGATGTGTGCTGCGAAAAACTCCTGGTCGACCAGCGCAAGCAATTCGGCGACGCCAGCGAGGTGAAATGCGGAACCACGAGGAACCGGGACCTGGGCCCAAGGATACTCGGCGGAAACTCGGACACGACTCAGTTCGGCGAGCTGCCGTGGATGGTGCTGGTGTGGCGACACGACGAAGACGCCGACAGGATGGTTTTCATGTGCGGCGGATCGCTGATCCACCCGCAGGTGGTGCTGACCGCCGCACATTGCGTCAGCGACGTCGAAGAGGACGTCGAGCTGAAGATAAGAGCCGGCGAATGGAAAGTACGGACCGAAAACGAAGCGCTGCCACACCAAGACATCGCTGTAAAAGAAGTTGTTGAACACCCCAGGTCGGTATGCTATTCATTATATGACTTTCCTGAAAGGACCCACCCCAGATTGCTCGCTGCCATTTTTTTCCCAGGAAAACGCTGGAACAGGTCGATTTTTGTTTTAAAGGAGACATCAAGGACACATATTGTCGAATTTTTATCTTCAACTTCTTGCCCCTACCATACCCTACTTTAGATTTTTAAATAGCACTACCTATGTTGTAATACCTACGTCAAATTAGAGGTGATAAAATCATCGTTTTGTCAAACATACTTTGAATTCTTTTGAACCACTACCAAACTCTTCTCAAAATGTTTTCATTGTCAAAGAAAGGGAAGTTTTCTCCCTATTAACCGCCGATCCTTGCGAAATAGATCCTCCAACAAAAACAGGTCGGTTTAATTTCGAAGAAGTCATCTAAGACACGTATTGCCAAATTTTCATCTTCAACCCCTTCGCCTCCCAAGAAAGAATTCTTGAAAAGAGTTGAAGGGAGGTTTAGAAAACTTGGCATAATTTTTTACAGAACGAGAATTTGTTTCACCCACTTCCAGTCTAATGCATCACAAGCTAGATATTGCTGTTTGAAATTTTAAAGTAGGTTATAGGATGGGGACGATGGGATTGGAGGTGATAGTTTGGCAATACGTGTCTTCTTAGATGCCTCCTTAAAAATGAAAAACGACCTGTTTTCGCGAAAAAAATTCTAGCGGCTAGAAATCTTTGATGGGTCCTTTTCAAAAAATCATCTTGTATTGCCACCCGTGCACGTAACCATGAGATTGTTTCCAGATACGAAGAAGGCATACTTTGGAACGATATAGCGTTACTCTTCTTGACCAGCGGCGTCCATGATGCGGACAACATTGGATTCGTTTGTTTGCCGAAAGCTAGAACGAAGCTCAGGTTATTTCCATTTATAGGTACTACGCAATCGGTTCTAATCTATCATTTCAGTTCCATCCAATCGGTTGATTGCCTGGCGAGCGGCTGGGGTGCGTCGTCCTTCAAGAAGGCGTCGTCCACGACTTACCACTCCAACGCGCTGAAGAAAATCAGCCTGCCGATCGTTCCCAGACGCAAGTGCGTGGCGGCCCTGCGTCAGACCAGGCTGGGGAAGATGTTCAAGCTGCACAAGAGCTTCTTGTGCGCCGGCGGTGGGAAAAACACCGACACTTGCAAGGGCGACGGCGGAGGGCCGTTGGTGTGTCCCGTCGGCGAAGACGGATCGCAACTGCGCTACGTGCAATACGGCATCGTTTCCTGGGGCATAGGGTGCGGAAAGGGGCGCACGCCGGGGGTCTACACCAACGTGGTGCAGTTCCGCGAATGGATCGATGACCAGCTGCTGAAGAGAAAACTGAAGACTGACTACTATCAATATTGACGCACGTTTTTTTTTTCTTACTTCAAGTTTTAAGTAGATTGTGATTGTATACTTATGTGAATAAAATGGATTTTAACGTCTTGATTTTACCCGATTGCTGATTGTATCTTTGACTGGGAGGGATCTGCTGATGATGCTACAAAAGCATCCAAAATATTTTTTCTCGATTTTTTTCTCCACCTAGTTTTCTCTTCATTCGTCACTAAACATGTCTGTTAAGTATTCCGTCCTGTTCTCTCTATTTTCACAAACATAGGTACTTGTTTCTCCCCCGATTCCACGTTGAGTGTTTTTTGATGATTGTTTCTCTTATTCTGATTAAAGCATATCAGGCTGTAGGAGTGGATGCATCTCCTTTTTTACGTCTAGAAGAGATCTCCTTCGCGTTCGATTTCTTCAGAGCTCTCCTAGAGCTCCCCATGATCTTCCAAATACTGGGTAATCCTAAAGTGTCGAACCATCTTAAAGATAAGTAATATGGAATATGGAGTAGTAGAGTATGTTTGAAAGTTGTTGAAAAAATTCTGTCTTTCAATTTTGAAGTTATGAAGGACCAAAAGATTTCGGAAAAGGGAAATCTTTCGGAAAGTTTTTCCGAAAGATTTTTGTGAACTGTTCATGGAAAAACGATGAGGAGATACAAAAAATAGACTTCTGAATCTAAAGTGAAATTCTGTTTCATACAGGTGTCCCGAAATTAGACCGCAACATGTGACCAGCTTATTCTACGTCGAAAAATAGGGAAAGAGTTCCTAGAATCCTAGAAACCAGGATCAACTAATGCCCCCAAGGGAGCTAGGGCTCCTTGAAGGGAGAGACCTGATGATGGTTTTTTGTAAATATGTCCGAAACTTGGCAAGATAAAATGACGAAATTTGGTTTGACCGCTACAATATGTTACAAGTCTAAGATAATGCTGTGAATGAGATCTCCACATTTTTATCAGGAACGTCTAACTGAGGAGGGACAATTTGGCCCAATTTTTTTGTCCGTGACTTTTTTCAAATTTTGATGGGAGAATCCGGAAAATCAGAGTTTTTTTATGGGAAAAAGGTACTCTTGTACCATTTTGGTCCGACGCACCGTTTTCGAGATATATCATCTAAAAAAAAACGTCACATGAAACTCCCAAAATTTCCAAATCCAAAATACAGATATCATGGACAGGGAGCTGGTGTCTCATAGATTCTAACCCTGTGGGTCTAGTGTGCGTTGATAAGGTTGGTCAAATTTTCTTTGTCTCACATGTCAGCCGGAGGCTTTAGGCTGGGTATAGGCTTGTCAATTTTCGACAGATGGCCAAAATTCACGTATAAGGTAGGTACATGAATGAAACCCAACAAGTTTTTGTGTGGGAACATCCCCTTAATCAAAAATCGGGTGATAAGACAAGATTTTTGGGGGCTCTCGGTCCATAGGCTCCTGCGACGGACTCTGTATTCTCTTGGGGAGTTCCTCGACGGCGACCTGGCTGAGTGACGACATACTTTAATAATTTTCTTTTAAAATGATTATTTGTTCCTTTCACTTAATTGTTAGTGGCTATATCTAGAGTTAACCGTGGAGAGATGTCCTGAAAGATTTGTAATTTTGATGTAATGTACAATCCGTGAATGTACACCACTGTTTCTAAGTATCTGATACTTTGTATATATCACTGATTCTATGCGAATTTTCACTGCATAATGTTTAGCATATTGACGATAGCCATGATTTGTAAAATTCCAAAGCAAGAAATAAATGAAGACGAAATGAAATGAAATGAAATGAAATAAATGAAATGAAATGAAGAATAAATAAAAGAATAAATAAGACGCAACAAGTGTCCTTGGCGAATCATGTGGAAACGTAATTTATGAAGATTTTTTCGCAAAGATTACAACAAGTGCTCAAACCAACTTCTGTTTCCTTGGATGCACAGTATCGATCGACGCTAGTGTCAGGAATTGGCTTGATGAACGCTTCCCTGGCAGTTGGATAAAAAGTGGTCCCATCCCAGTGGGCAAGGACAACTTTGAGAGGTTTTGCGATGTTCTGTTTAGCTCTCAAAAAGGATATCCAAAAAAATATCCCTGCTATGTTTCATAGTTGTCCTAATAAGGAGTTCCTAAAAAGGATGTCCCATCCACTTCCCGAGCCACTTCCTGCATGGCCTGTCCGGAAGACATCCTACGAAGTTTGCCTAGAGATGATTTTTTCAAGTCTCATCATAACCTATAACTGCGCTGGGGCAGAGGGCGCTGGGGTGCGCTCTGTCAACCACAAGTCAACGTCAAAAATCTCGCGTCATTTGATTTGAACGTCAACCGTTGTTTGTGTTTCGTGCATGGATGTTTCGTGTTTGTGTCTTCAAGTGTTTTCCTTTTTTTTTTCCAAATTTTCACGTCGAGTTTTACCAAGCGGAAATGTCGTCTCGTTTAGCGATATGCCACGTTTGTGGTTATTCGGAGGCCGCAGTTGAAAATATGCATTATTTTCCATCAGCGGTGGCAAAGGAAGTTACTTAATTAACTTATTTTCAATTTTGATTTCGAATAGTTTTGCATTGCATCTTTGCATGCATGTCGTCTTTCTGCCAGAGTGAAACGTTATGAAATCAATATTTTACAGATCAAAATTGTGGCAAGAAAACATGGGCATCAAGTTTACCGGAGCGTCGCTTCGACATTATCGAATTTGCAGCCGTCATTTTACTGTTGAAAGCTACAAGGACCCTGGTTCAAAGAAATTACGCCCTGATGCTATCCCGACTCTGTTTCCGATGTACCATCCTCAGCCGCCGGAAATCTCATCGGTTACTACGAAAAGTAGAAAGGCAGCGGACACTGGTGCCGGTAGTGGCTTGGTCGGTGAAATTGAACAGCCGGTGATGGGAATAGGTAACTAATTTTAATATTTTCACGCTTTGAGCCTAATCACAAAATTGCATTCAATTTCTCTTATAAATAGGTAATTGCTTTCAAATGTTGATTGTTGCTCGTGTTTTTTTCTGTAGATGTAAATCCCTCTGAGGTTCCACGTTACGGAGCTGTTCCCAGTATATATAAGGCAAGGCCCAGTTCCATGAAGCACCCATAGCGGTTCCCAGTACATCTGTCCAGTTCAAAGAACATGCAGTACCTGCAGATTTTGCAGGAGAAATTGGTGGCAATTCAGATGCATCAGTCCTGTTTTGTGAGAGACATCGAGAGACATTCCTGCCGCTTTTTATTGAAGGGGTGTATCCTCGGGTGTATTGAATTGGGATTCCATGGTGGTGTAAAAGAAAGAATGTTGAATTCAAGCGTTAGAAAGTGATGAAAAAAATTAAAATGTTGGAGAATTTGAAGTGAAAGTCTGCTGAGTTCTGGTCCAAGACACAGAATAGCTCCAAAGAAGAACTCCAGGATCATTTTTTGTAAGTATTTTGGTGAATTTATATTGGTATAAGCTATATTGAACCATTTTTTAGAGAAAGATGATTGACAGCATTGGATGAGGAACAGATATTCAAAGAATTTCGTGAAGAGGGTCCTAGCTAAATGTTTTACCAAAATGACTTAGCTCAAAAGGCGAGTCAAAAGGTGTTCTTGGACAGGGCAGAAAAATAATTTTGCGCCGAAGAACTGAGATTTTTCAAGTTTCACTGAGTAAGTTCAAAGTTTTTGAGTATAGGTATATCTGCCGACATACAAGCAACTTGTTATTTCAAAATCTTGCTGTGTATTGCCGGTTCAGGTACTGTGGCTCGAAAGTTTGCCACATAAGTACTTAGGTACTTGTCACTTTAGCTCCAAATTTGTAAAATATCAAAAACAATATACCAATATCGTATCTGAACCGCAGTAGATGGCAAGTTTTCTCGAAACGTTTTCAAATTAATTCAAGTTTCAAGCAGTACCTACTTGTTAAGTTATAACCCTGGGTTGCACCAAAAAAATGATATGCAATTAACGCTAATACGAGATTAAATGGATTTCAATCTGGTCAATCAATCCCAGAAGGTTGACCATGGGAAACGCATAAAATCTTCAGCTAATCAATCATTGGATCATTCTCTTTTGAGAAACCAGAGTTTCTATTATTCACCAACGAGTACTGACCAAAATAAATTTCACTAATCTCGTATTATATCAATTGAGCGTTGGTGCAACCCAGGGTAACTTGATTAAAAAATGGAAAATAGCAAGGCACTGTGAGGTATAACCTAACGTGAAGTATTTTTCTAGGTGCAGTGTGCAGTGAAAAATATATTTCTTACAACTACTGAAAGCGAATTTGAACACTTCAAGGAGCGGCTCCGCCACGCTTCTCAAAGGTACAGAAGGGAGTCTGTGTAATGAATGAAGTTTGGTGCTGAGTAATGCTCGATTGCTCCCTACCGAAGACAGGGGAACTGGGTATATATATTTTAAATTAAGTCAGCGGTGGATAAAAATTCTGTTGCAATTATTTTATATCACTACCTTTTACACCAAGATATTATATTTGTATTCATTCCCACAGATGTTTCATAAAAGTTCTTTAAATAAAATTTTTGTACCATACCATATTATGCCATAGCTACTTTAGAAATTTTTTAATAACTTCACTAATCATCAATAACGGATATCCATGGTAGATTTGTTAGTTCACAGAGACTCCATTGTCAATGTCGTTTCCATCAAACTGAGCTGCGTTATTGAGACCTTCATGAAACATTTTTGAATGACCATAACCCAATATCAATATTCTTCGGTTTGAGATAAAACTATTCCATGTTTAGAATACCGAAAACGGAGTTATTGTCTCTGATTCATGTAAGCGTAGTTGTTTTACATGAATTAGGGGCATAATACACTCATTTTCGAATAGGATTTTGAACATGGATAGTCATAGGTACTCCCACAACAACTATCGGATCGAGATTCACTGGATATCTAATAGTGCGATTCTGTAAAAAGTAATTGTGCGATTCTCTAAAAAATTCCATTCCATAAAGGCTCTGTTACGTTGTTACTTAGGCAACAGCCAATGGCCGACATGGATTTTTACATAAGTGCTATTCTGTAAAAAATAACATCCCATAAACGCTCTGTTATGTAAAAAATCCTGTCGGCCATTGGCTGTTACCTAGTCAATAACAGCGTAACAGAGCCTTTATGGAATGTTATTTTCCAGAAAATCGCACCATTAATCAGGAAAACTATATGACTTTTAATCGGACGGCCTAAAAACCTCGTGCCGCGAACATTTAAGAGATGTCCTAAAACCAACTTCCCTGTGAAATCTTAATTGAACTTCTGACAAACCTCCCAGTTCAACATTGCTGGGATGTACTAAACTGGACACAAAATGACTGACATAAGAGGTACCTGTAACGTATTGCAGAGGTTTCTGGGCTTTTATTCAGGACATCGCATCATCCTTTCGTGACTACTATGCGACATCACTGGGACCAGTTCTTGCCCACTGGGATACCGTGGCCACCTCGATCACCCGATCTAAATGTTTCAGATTTTCACTTTTTGGGACGTGAACTGTTCTCTTCATTTCAATCCTTAGCTATCATTGTCGACACCCCCCCCCCCTTTACCCTTGGACCTCTCAACTACGTTTTGCTTACGTTGTTGTTTCACTCTACTCTAGACGAGAACGGAACTTTGGGGATGAGGATTGTATTGTTGTATTGAAAAGTTGAACAAAAACACGAATTGACAGCAGACTGGATGAATATTTTTTCATTGAAATCATCAGTACAATTTTAATAAATTGAATTCTTCTCATAAAACACGTAACAGGACTGACAAAGTTGCAAAACTGACACACAATATACAAAATAAACAAAAACAATTGAGAATACAACAACAAAATATGTCATATTGTCAGTCAACAAAAAAGTGGAGGGTGACGGATTCGGAAAAAGGCACTCAGTGGAAAAGCCCAGTCAAACAAACCGCTGAGTTGACCTCGAAGAAGAAAACTCTAAAATACGTGACAAATGAATAACAAAAACTCACTGATGAATTCCGGTATTCAGTGTAAGTGAGATATTGGTGTGCTTCGTTGAGAGTGATTCCCGAGAAGTTTTGCAGCATCGAATAAAACTAGCTGTGAACGAGATTCAACAGCAGTCACTCGAGAATTTGCGTTCTTCTGGGGCAATTGGGCGTCGATCAGTTAGTACTGCGTGCATACAAGAAAACGGGAATTTGTTCAAGCACCTGTTGTAATCATTGCAAAGAAATCTTTCTGCAAATCTTCTTTGTGCTCTTGCTTTTAGTTTTCATTAATGACTCAGGGATAGATCCTGCTTTGACTACCTTGTTTGCTGACGACACCTTGGTGGCGGTCGGTGCCTCGGACCTGAGCAAATTGAGCAATGAGTCCAGTAGAACCGTTTCTTGTATGGAACAATATTGTAAGGAGAATGGCCTTCATTTGAATAGCACCAAAACGAGCCCTATGCTTTTTTCGACTTGCGGTCTTCACTCCAGACTCATTGTCAGGGCTGAGAGACGGAGCATTCCCCAGGTCGATTCTATTGAATTCCTTGAATTATATCTTGACGCTTATTTGTCATAGCGGGGGCATGCCGTCATGTCGTCGCCAGGATGGCGTCTTCTTGCTTTGTTCTGTCTCAATTGTGGGACAAGGTCGACTTGGGCATGCTGATGATGTATTATCACTCTCATGTCCACTCAGTTTTGAGCTACGGTATTCAATCTGCTGTGGGGTGACTGCAGCGCGGTGGGGGAAGTCCTGAGAATGCAGAAGTGGAGCGAAGCAAATTCAATAAATCTCCCAGAGATTCTTGTAGGCCTGTTTCTTAAGAACTGAGGTTGATGACGGTCATTTCTGAGTACATCCTAAGATGCGTGGTATAATTATGTTCATCCAAACAAAAAACTATTATCCTCTCATGACCGAGCCAACTGTTCGAAGTACAACTTGAGGGGCAGTGGTCCCAACATTGCTGTTCCTTTCTTCCGTTTATCTGACGGAAAGGAGTCATCGGGTGATGCCAGTCAGGCTGTACAATAGGTGGCCTGACAGGATCAGATCTATACAGGACGTTCGCGGGTTTCGGGGGGCAGTTTGGGGGTGACTACTGCGGCGGACTCTGTATTCTCTTGGGAAGTTCCTCGACGGCGACCTGGCTGAGTGACGTCAAACTTTATTTTTTTTTCAATGATAAATTGTCCCATTCACTCAATTGTGTGTGCTATATCTGGAGTTCAACGTAGAAAAATGTCCTGAAAAATTTGAAATTCCGATGTATTGTGTATCACTGTTTCTGTATATCTGATACTTTGTATTGATGATTCTATGCTGATTTTTACTGCATAATGTTTATTATATTGACGATAGTCATGATCTCTTGTGAAATTCCAAGGCAAGAAATAAATGAAATAAAATGAAATTTTCATGAACTACGTTTTCACATGATTTGCCAAGAAACACATACTCCAAATTTACTAAGCACCCACCTCGGCCCCCACCCCTACTTTTAAGATATCCTTGATAAAAACTTGGAAATCTTTTCACAGTATCAGCTTGTCATTCTAACATGAAGACGTCATATCCAATTTCGTCATTTTATCTCGGCAAGTTTCGGAGATAAGAGCAGCATTAAGTCTCCCTTACAAGGGGCTCTGGGTCCCTTAGGATGCATTTTTCAATCTACCTTCATTTGAACGTTTCTTCTTGTCTAGTCCAAAAGAAGACAGATGGTGTGATTGCTCTGATATCTGTATTTGGGATTTGGAAATTTTGGGAGAATCTCGGGGAGAATCTCAGGTGAATTTTTTTTTCAAGTGATTTATCTCGAAAACAGTGCGTCGCCGTCGGATCGGAATGGTACAAACGTAGGTACCTTTTTCCATAAAAAACTCTAATTTCCGGATTTTTTCAACAAAATTCAGAAGTCACGGACAAAAAAAGGGCCAAATCTATCTTCTTCTCACCTAAGTGGGACGTCCTTGATAAAAATGTGGAAATCGTGTTCACACCATCATCTTGAGCTCGATCTTGAGCTTCTAACATTAAAGGTCAAACCGAATTTTGTCATTCTATCTTGTCAAGTTTCGGAGATATTTGCAAAAAACCATCATCAGGTTTCTCCCTTCGAGGGGCTCTAGCTCCCTCAGGGAGCATTTTTCGACCCATGTTTATGGGAACTTCTCTTTCCATTTTTTGACGTAGAACAGTGCCGTCTCTCGTACCAACGGGGGCCTCGGGCACAAGGTAATTGGGGCTCTCTTATAAAAGTGAGCGAAAAAAAACGCGAGTGAAGCCAGCATTGGTGAAAGTTTTTGTACATATTCGTCGTCATAATTCAGCCCGACAGATATGGACTGGTCAGGATCGCTGGGCCGCAATTGTAGCCTAGCCTTTTGGCCAAAAGGGGCCTGAAAACTGGGTCTATGGGGAGCCCCGCATTCCCACATACAGAAGTCGGAAGAGAAATAGATAGATTCAATTTTGTTTTTGCTTTGAGCAAGTTATCATTAGCACGGAAACCAAATATTGATGGTGATGGGGCTCCTTCCTGTTGATTTTTCAGCAACGACGGGCGGTACCAGCAGCCGCCAGAACAGCAACAGCGGATAGCGGTTATTTTTTAGACTGAATTTCCAACTGCTTTTGACCTGAGTTCGTAGGAACTTTTGATATTCTTCTATCACGTGTTGTTAAAAAACCACTATGAGGGGAAGGCGCACGATCAGCTCAGAAAGTGACATAACTGACTAATGCTCAGTTTATGATGAGCGATACCCGGCGGAGCGGAGCTGAGCTGAGCGATTTTTTTTTGTCTGGGCCAATCCTGTCCATTCATGATGTCACGTTCCCGCATCGTGATTGGCCTAGGCAAAAAAATCGCTCCGCTCCGCTCAGCTCAGCTCATATCGCGGCAAAAAATCGCTCATCATAAACTAAGCTTAAACGTCGTGAATGGGATGTGAGAACAATTATTTTATTTTGCAAAAATCTCATTAGTTTTGTAAATTTATAGAGCTTTGGAAGCCCCCAAAAAACCCGGGTCAAATACTGCGGTCTAATGTCGGGACACCTGTATGCACAGAGTGATACAGGAAACATGGATAATAAATCTTATGAGAAATTGAAGTTTTATTTGAAAGAAAAAAAATTGAGTTCAGTTGGGTAGAGAATGAATTGTGGAGAGAATCATGGATGAAATTGGATAAAATAGACAGACTTACAGACACACAGCCGGACAGAGAAAAGCGATGATAGAAGCGCCCTCACGTTTTGTAATGTACCGTGGTCGATGGCACCACTTCTGTAATATACCAAGGTCTTGGCACCACTTCTGTAGTGTATCCTGGTTGATGGCACCATTATGTAGTTTAACCCCGTTTTTCGATGTTGGCAGTGATCGTCGTTGTTTCTTCCCTTCCCCACGTCGTTTACATTTTACCTACGTTGTGTTGTTGAGTTCTTACTCGAGAGAAGAATGTGTCGTTGGGGATGAGGTTTGATTCTTGAATGAAACGCGAATGAAATGCAAGCAACGTGAATGTTTATTGAAAACCAATTGAAAAGTTTTAAATGAATTTGTTTCTTTTCTCAAAACACTTCACAGCAAGAAATTGACAGTGATCAAATGACACAACAAGAATGGAGAACAACAAAACACAAACAAATGAGACAAGAAAAGTCATTACAAATTATTTAGACAATGCAGGAATTTACAACAATGAAATGAACACAAAATTTGATTAACAAGACAAAACAAGAAATCATGAAACATGTCAAACTGTCAATTTGATCGCAAAGGAAAAGTGACGTATTCGCTGACAGGCACACATGGGAAGAACACGTCAAAGAAACCCATGCGTATAGCCTGGTTGATTGCTGAAAAATCCCTTCCCAAATGATCTGAACAAAAGTCAAGTGTGAATGAGTCATGATGAAATGACAGAGAAGTCACTCCAGTCATGAATTGATCAAGTCAGCGTGAATCGGTGCTTGAACATCTTTGAAACGTTTGCTTTGTTCACAAGTTATTTACGTAACAACAAAAAGGAACTTTACGCTCAACAAATAATTTTACACTTTACAAACAAAAGAAGTCAAATTGATAGATAAATGAACAATTGAGAAATGATCCGTAAACAAGTACATAAATCAGCAAGAAACTAATGATCAATTTTGTAGGTAAATAAAAAAGAAACAAACGATAAGTAATTGTGCAGATAAATCAACAAGAAACAAACAAGAGGTGAATAGGTAAATGAATAAACAAGAAACAGGTGAGAGATAAATGAGTAGAGAAGTTGGAGTTGGTCATACTCTTTGTAAGCAATTGGAAGGAAGAAGTATCTTGAACGCTTCGCTCGAAATTTCTCAGAAGTTACCCATCACAAACCCCACAGATACATACAGACATTCAAAACAGAACAATGGTTAGTAAACAGTAATAACATACAAGAAATAACAGTAAATACAAGAAAATCGACTCGAGTCAACCTGTGGCCCTCTCTTTGTGGTTATACATAATTCCCCCCCCCCCCCAATAAGAAAGGTTAGTAGATTCAACAAGGCAGATTCATACAAATGGAGGACCCCCCCAGGACACGGAGAAGCGGCAAGTCTCTTTTTCCTTCCTTTACTTTAATGTATAACCCGACAATGAACAATGAAATGTGATTGAATCATCAAAAGTACTGTTCTCCACTTAGTGGCTGATTTTGGGCATAGCAGAGTTCTTTTTGTCGTCCCACTGCTTGTGACGTAACTTGTGGAAAGAAACAATTAATGAAACCTCGAGGTACGCGCAACAGCGCGGCCTTGAGGTCACGTCAGGAGTGCGCAAAAAGCACACCCACTGGTTACGGCCTTCGCCGTCAACATCGAGATCATTTGGGAATAGATAAATTACACAAAACTCAAAGCAGTGCGAAGCACCTTGATTTCAAAGGGGAAAAAAACTGCGGGCCATGCAAGCCCGTTGAGAACAAAGAGAACAAAGGAATTCGGATTATTTACAATAATTTCGCGGACAAAATAGGTATCGAAATGCCTGATTTGGTGAGTGGGTGTTAGCCAAAATTACGGTACAATAATCAAAGAAAGACCGACCTTAAATCAGGAGAAACCAACGTACACTCGTTGCACTGAAACATCACGTGTTCTCCACACCAGCTGATTCTCTTCACTGTCTGCCCGCGGCTGCCGCTCGCCCGGCTCGCCTAGCGCAGCGTCATCTCCCTCTCCCCGCGGCAAACGCTACGAACGTCAACGATCGTACCTACTTCAGGTACCAACGTATAAACAAAACAAAGGGGGAATACCACAGTTTCCAGAAGTGGGATAAAAATAGCTATCGGATATCATCTATACATATTCGTCTCTATTCACTGGAATAAAAATTGAAAATTTATTGTCTTAACATTAATTCAAGTCTGACCAGTCTGTCAATGACTACTGAACCATGTACCAAAAACAATAAAACGAGCAATAAAATTAGTGTCATTAAACTTGTCGGCTATTTATTTTAGGAAATCAACAGCGTTCCATTACGGCTCACACAGGTCAGAAGCCATTTATCGGAGGAAATCAAACGGTGCCACTTTGGTGGGGGCTTAGGCCCCGGTGATAAATGACGTGTAGAACAAAAGAAGGCAAACTATTACGTCGTCTATCTTGGGGTGCTTGAGACGCCCGCCGTCGTCGTCGTACAGCCGTCGGTCCCCTTGACTCGCGCGCCGCTCGACCGGTCAAACCATATATCCACCAACTTGTCGAACTTTGGCACTTATGCACAGGAAAAAAACGCGACCCTTTCCGGAGGGGGCGAGGGCCGAAATTGCGGCGGGGGAAACGACGCAGATATTCCACCTAAATCCTAAGCGACACGCGGGAAAAAGTTTGCGTGGGCTCCCTTTCTCTCCGCGGCGCTCCTGGATGCTGCTAAACAAATTAGCGTGCGGGGGTAATTAGTCAAATTCGAAAGGGCCTTTCGGGCGAGCATATAACTTCTTTGATTTTCGACTCGAGTCGGAAAAGTAGCATTTTACAAAGTTTTTCCAATTTGGAAAAATTTTCTTCGGCGGACGGCGGCGAAATTGAATTCTTGCTTTTCTCCATCAATTTACCACGGCGCTAAGTTTCTCGTTTTCCATTGATTTATGGCGCGGCACTAGTGCCCGCGGACAAATTGGATTTTAAAGCAACCTGCGGCGGCGGTGGTGGTGGTGGTGGTGGTGGTGGTGGTGGTGGTGGTGATGGTAGTGGTAAGGGAGTTTTCGAGGGAATATTTATTTAGAACCCAGGAAAATTATAGTTGGAATGCTATTAGGTTCAACGGAGATTCTCGAATTCAATAATATCATGCAGATTGAAACGGACTAAGTCTCGGACTAAGTATAAAATGGTTGGTGTTTGAAAAAAAATTATTTTGAAGCTTGAAATCTCTATAAATAACAAGCATCTTGCCTCAATATAAGAGCAAACGCATGACGAAAACAGAGTTGAATAAATGAATAAATAAACAGATAATAAGTTCATTCTTAACAGGTCAAGCCCAATTACAGAAAATTGAAAAAATATGTACTCACACTTGAGTTGATATAAATGCAAGACAGTAAAAATCACTTATGCAAACTATTAACATTCACATTACAAAATTTTGAGAAATTCGAAACTAAGCCTTTGAAACTCGACCCCTTCTCGTGATTAATATCAACGTCAGAGCATCACTTGAGATTGTACAGCTCGAACGCTGCATGCAGTGGTAGTGAGGCTCGGAGGACGTTGGTGTTGGCTTTAGGCAGCCAAAACGTCCGGTGATAACGGGCTTGGAGTCTCGGAACCGCGAAGCTAATCTGCCCAATAGTGCGGCGGTTAGTAAGAACCACCTTGCACTTTGCGATAAAAGCATAAAATTTGGCAACTACGCTCTACAGACTATTCTTTACTATTTACGAGGCGGACCCACGATGGAACCGCCGTGCAGCTGTCAGAATTGGCATTTGCCTACCTTCAAGGGGCAAAAACTGAAATCGGTTATCAAGCTGATTCAAAAGTGACGCCCATCAATGCAGTAGACCTCCACAGTATAACTTCATCAAAACAGATATCAATATTACGAAAGGAGGGGGAATGGGAGGGGATAGTTTTAGCCGCGGCACAGATTTTTTTATTTGTTAACTTCGGACCAAATTGACAACTTTGGTGTTGTTTCCGACTAAATCATATCTTCTGAGTTCAAATTGAATGTTGTGATTACAGTTTGAAAAAATTTTTTGTTTTTTATTTGTTGAAAAAAAATATATTCCAGAAAAAAATCTTAGCCTTTTTTCATTTCAACTTTTATCTCAATTCCGGGCATTCGAAGTGGAAATCCTTATTTAGTTCACTTCTTCAAAGCTTCCCGTACATAAAAACCATGTACGGGACCTGATTTTCACTCTGACAAGATTGTGAGCCTCATTTGTTCCTAAAGTCGTAGAGGTAATATCTAATAATTTTATTAATTTTCATGTACGAATGAAAATGTGCGTGCAAAGCTTTGCAGTTTGTGATAAAAGCCTGAAACTAGGCATACGTGGTCTATGGACTGTCCTTTACGATATAAGAGGTGCACCCATGACGGAACGGCCGTGCAGCTGTCAGAATCGCCACGATACCTTTGCACGCACACTTCCATTCGTACAAATGATTGCATATTACTTTCACGACTTTAGGAACAAATGAGGCTCACGAACTTGTCAAAGTAAAAATCAGGTCTCGTACATCGTTTTCATGTGCAGGAAGCTTTGAAGAAGGGAACTAAATAACGATTTCTACTTCGAATGTCTTGAATCAGGATTAAACTCAAAATGAAAAAAGCCTAAATTTTTTTTCTAAAATACCGGGTGATCATTTGAAAACTATTCACCTGCAATATCTCCCGATTCCTAGTGCAAATGTCTTTGAGCAAAAACAAGTTAATTTTTATATCGAGGGGGACATCTAAAACATACATTGGAGAATTTATATCTTAAGCCCCCTCGCCCCCACTTACCCCAACTTTGAAATTTCAAATGACACCACCTACCTTGCGATACGTCAAATTAAAGAGAATGAAATTCTCTTTCTAAAAAAAATATTTTAAAATTTTTCAACCTCACCCCCTGTTCTTCCTAAAATTCTCTGAGTGTCCAAGTTAATATTCTTGACCTCCATTTCCCTTCAATACAGTAAACGTCATCCTGCACAGCATCGGAAGAGAAAATTTTCTATAAAAAAAGTGCCACCCAAATTTATCCCTTCGCTCCCCCCACCTGACCTCAAAAATTTAAAATGTCAATACTCACTTTGTAATACGTCAAATTGAAGGAAATTGAATTCTCTCCTTGAAAAAGAATTTTTCACAATTTTTAAGGCCCCCCATCTCCCCCCTAGAATACTCCAAATGGCCAATTTATTGGGGGAGGGGTAAAAAATTTCGAAAAAATCATTTTCGGGAAGAGAATTCAACAATTCCCTCGCTTTTGATGTATCACAAAGTAGGTAGTGTTTTGTTGAATTTGGGAGTTGAGGTGGGGGAGAGCAAAGGGGGGAATTTGAGTAGCACTTTTTCCACCAAAAATTTTCTTCTTCGATGCTATCTAGGATGACGCCAACTAAATTGAGAAAAAAATGAGGGGTCCAGAATATAAAATGGGACAGTCAAAGAGTTTTCAGGGAAAAGGGGGTGGGGTTAAAAAAATTAAAAATATTTTTTTCAGAAAGAAAATTTAATTTCCTTCAATTTGATATATCGCAAGGTAGGTAATGTCATTCAAAATTTCAAAGTTGGGGTAAGTGGAGGCGGGGGGGGTGAATATAGAAATTTGCCAATATATGTTTTGGTTGTCCCCCTCGATATAAAAATCTACCTGTTTTTGCTCGAAAAAATATTCACTAGGAATCGGGAGTTATTGCAGGTGGATAGTTTTCAAATGATCACCCGGTATAGTTTTTTGGTACAAAACAAATTTTTATTTTTCAAACTGCAATTACAACATTCAATTTGAATTCAGAAGATGTAATTTAGTCGTAAACGACACCAAACTCATTATTTGGTCAAAAATTAACAATTAAAAAAATCTGTGCCGCGGCTTGAACTATTCCCTCCCATTCCCCCTCCTTTTCTAATATTGACATCTGTTTTGGTGAAGTTATACTGTGAAGGTCTACTGCATTGATAAACGTCACTTTTGAATCAGCTCGATAACCGACTTCAGTTTTTGCCCCTGGAAGGTAGGCAAATGACAATTCTG